>JARDYH010000001.1:234575153-236040778 GCA_029215795.1 Anniella stebbinsi | reverse complement strand
TGAGGGCTATAAAACTGAAATTGAATCCTGATAGGACAGAGATCACAGTTCCCAGGTCTGGAAATTGAGCTCTTTGCCTGTCCTGCACAGGGTTGGACTCTCTCTGAAGGAGCAGCTACATAGTTTGGGGTGCCCTGGATCCATCCTTGTCACTGCCCTACTATCTGCATTACTTCAGCAGTAGCACTACAGACAATCAAAGGATGGTATTGCAGTTTCCAGCACAGTGAGGAGTGGGTGTTACGAGGGGCCAGCAGGTTTCTATCTCTTTCCATTCAACTGATAACTTGAATATGACTCTTCAGTATGATTCTTATTTAGCATAGACTGAATCCAGATGACCTTAGAACAGTAAACATTTAATGTGATCCAGAGACATGGCCTTAGGCGTGTGTGTGTCTGTGTAACACGAAACTCCATGCACTAGACCCTCAGGAAATTTAGTACCATTTAACTTGTTCTACTGAACTGTGTGGATATACATCTGGATCTGCAAAAACCTTATTTTCCTCAGAAATGCATTCAAAGCCTCCTAAAGCTTTCCTGCTGTAGGAATTTGGATTCCAAACTCTGAGCCTATGACCAGATCTACACCAAGCAGGATATGACACTATGAAAACAGTTTGAAACTGTATATGGAGTGTGTCCTGAGCCCCAACAGTTGTCACTACTGTTATAAACCATTTTAAAGCAGTAGTGTAGATCCTGCCTATGTGATGCAGTCTGCTTTAAGTCCATCTTGGAATGAGGCCCTAGAGTCCCTCATCATGTTTTTGCCCAGCTAATGAGGTCAGAACCTCAGTAAATGTCAGGCTTGTGAGTAACATGGCACAGGGGTCACTGGCATACATGCAACTGAGTCAAGAGAGTTGCAATTATAACACTTATTAATACTAGGGGGAAAGGCCAAAGCCATATGTTAAACAAAACTTGTCCACAAAGGAAACTGTACTGTTAGAAATACTGTCGATCTTTTTCCCAGACCAGTGGTAAAGTTATAGTGCAATCTTAAACATTTGTAGTCATAACTCATAAGTCAGTCACATTGATCAATGGGGTTTTCTCCCAGATAGCTGGCAAAAGGCTTGCAGCCTCAACTATCAAATAAAGGGGGGGGGGGAACTAAAAACCTAAAATTTTTACAGGTAAAATGCATCGTCTGACGTCTCCCTAAACCACAGTGTATAGTATTGATTATTATTTTATTAGTGTACCCAATGTGCTAGGTATTTTATAGACTGAAGTAAAGCTTAGTTTCTGTCAGTAAACAAAAAAATATTTGATTTTAGTTGGCTCTCCAGCAAGGCAAAATGATAACTTGATTTATATCTTTCACCCGTTCACATACATATGGTCGAGAAATAGAAAGACAACACAGCAGTGTAGATACCTGAAAATACCATCTCGCTTGAAATATAACTCAAGATGCTGTGAAACAGGACAAACACACACACACACACACTCACCCCGCCCAGTTTCTCTCTCCTTTGGTGATAACCTGTGTCTTGTCTTGCTAAAAGTGTCTCTCAGATCTGAATCAGCAAGCGAGACTGTGGAGAGTTGGATGTGATGATGGCAAGTTAAAGTCTGAGGAAACAGTAACCTCTGCTTCATTCTTTCCAGCGAGGAAGAACAGACAGAGCAATATGTTGCCAGCACGAATCCCTGGCTAACAAGATCTAATTCTGAGTCTGACCCAGTGCATATTATGGTGACTTTTTATGTAGCTGATTGCTCAATTGAGCAGGCAGTGGATTCTGCCTTGTATTCCCTTATCGCAGTTCTGCAGTGCAGGTTGACACTGCTGGCTAACATCACATAATGTAAGTTGTCTGCAACTGCGGGGATTGCTTTGAAGATGCAAAAGCATTAACAAGCTTAATACACCATATCAAGCAGCTCTTTCAAATGGTGGACAACGTAGCCATTTAAGTCACATAATGGGTAATTTCGCCTATCACACCTACCCATCATAAGCAGCTTGGCAGCAAGGAATGTGGGGAACAGGACATGATATAAAGCATCTCTAAACAATGTTGTGTGCTAGAAAATACATTTTGTGTACAAGACTTGACCACTCAAACAGATAAACAACAGCCACCTCACCACATTTTGTCCCCTTCCAAATCTCCCTGCGAATGCTGTGCTATGAATGGTGCTGTTCATCTAACCATCATGCTCTTCACCAAGGAAGGGAAAACAAAGCCTTCCTGCTGATCCATTTTATGTTCTGGGGGGAGCTATTAGGGGGGAAAAGACTGGCAATTCATTACGTTTTTATTATTCTGGTGGCTTTAAAATAGAATACAGACTTCTTTCATATCCGTTGCCTTGGAACAGTCATCGCAAGATTTTTGTCTAGCTTTAATACATGTTCATTTCTTAAGATGAACTGATCTGGCCTTGTCATTAGCAACCACATCTTCCACAATTCCTTGAAAAGAGTAGTGCCCTGCAATCTGGCAACCAAATACTCTTAATCCTGTAAGTGACATCAGAGGAAGGGGGGAAATTATCACCTTTACAGTTTTGGGCCCTCTTCATAGAACCTCAAGGGGTTAAAGCTGAGTTATGAGAGAATTTAAGCAGCAGGTTATTTCTGGATGAAGTGAACTGGAAAGGTCTTTTGTTTTGTAACAGTTGGCAGAATCTAACAGAGCTGGCAGAGAATCCCAAAAGCTATAGATGAGATTTCTGATAAAGGTAGAGATAATATAGAATTCTGTTTTCCACCCAAAAGAGAGAGAAAAAAGAAAAGAAATCTGAGTTCAAGGAGGTCACCCTGCAAAAATGGCCGAGGCTCACATTTACAGGTTCATCTCAAACTCTGCAATGTTTAAAAGATCCATTCAATTTTCCTCCTTTTATGATGATCTTTTTGAAACAGATTGCAAGAGAATACAAAGAACAGGTGTCTTTCTGTTAGGCTCATATTAAAGGAGGGGGAAAGTGTGACACCTGTCAGGTTTCATTTGATCATAAACACAATATTGTTAAATAATGTTCTTAGGAGTGACTAATATTTGCTCACTCTCTAGCAAAAAAAAAAAGGGGGGGGGAGCTTTGGTAATTGGGTAGATCTTGTCTTTTATTCCAGAACACAAGGTCTGTAAGTGGCTTTTGTGTTTGGTCAACACACACACACACACACACACACACACACACACTGTTACAGCAATTATGAGATGAATTTGGAGTACATCAGTGTCATTAGGGACATGCTAGTTCAAAACACATCCCTTCTGAAATTGCCTAAAGATGTTCTCTCTTTGTTACCTCTGCTCTACCATTACCCTCATAAAAACCCATAGTAATGAAGATCTGTTGGATCTCTCAGTACATATCACATCTATTCTGTCACGGCAAAAAATAAACAAGGATTTTTCAAAGTCTGCTATTAGTAATTTGGTTTCAATTGGGTTGTTAGCACCAAACTAGTTTTCAGCAAACAGCATCTCTTTGATTCAGATGTATTATTATAGATGAGAACGCTGGAAAACATCATCCGCACTCCTGAAACTTCTGTAATGCAAGCTGTGTACACAGGCTTTATTAACCATAAAAACCAGTATGATTGTTAGGTTCTCTCTCCATGAAAGACTGTGCCTTGCTCTACAACCAAGTGCTGTTCTCCTAAGACAGGATGTCAAACACTAGGAATTACTGGATTAGGCACAGTTAATGATCTCCTGCGCAAAAGAAAGGAAGAAAGAGTTCAGGAAACTGCAAAATTCGGGACCAGATGATAGAATAACTGTGGTGCAGGAAATCTGTGTTAACCATACTAGGTGGCCTTGATCAAATCTCTGTTGTTCCATCAGTTCTGTGAACAATGGCAAAAATAGTGACCTATCTCACAATAGTATTTTGAGCACAGTACAGGGAAGTTTGGGGCCGTTGCCACAATCAGATGTGCAGTTAAATATGTGATTTCTGTGGGATTGATGGGCACTGTGCACTGTTGCTAGCCAATATTTTTTGGATCCATTCAGATGGCTCTGTTTTGTGGGAGGTAGAGTCTTCAGCACTCCCAATTATGATAGTAGACACAGTAAAAGCATCAAGCAGAAATGCTTTTCCTATGTGCTCAGATTGCTTAGGATATTCACGTACTATTCCTGGCTTGTATATTATCTCCATTTTGCAGATGGTGGTGGAACAGGGAGCCCAAGGACCAAACTACATATCATGTGGAAGATATGTGAGGAAGACCCCTTCATGATCTAAATATCAAGTAATAAGGATCAGATTGAGACCATGGGACGGAGTAAGGGTGTAGTCCTTTCTTCCCTGAACCTTTTGGTGATCAAATTCACACCATCAGTTCTTTTATTTGCTGTGCAGGAAAATGTACAGGTAGGGATGAACAAATCAGTCTATATCTGGACCATGTTGGTTTTGCTTGAATTCAGTCATAACTCCATTCTGTCCAATTCCTGCATTACTTGTACACATTTTCTCAGAATATATGTAGTTTTGAAAGCAATTTTGGAGCCTAGAACTGCATTGCATCATTTGGAGAATCATGTAATCCAAAAGGCAATTCTGCTCTGATTCGCTTACTAGTTCAGGAAATGCAAATTATATTGGTTCACTTAAAAATGCAGACCAAGCAAAATTCTCTCCCATCCCTCTGTACTTGTATTACACTAGTGCCTGAAAGTTTCCCTAATATGGCAAATAGCAGCTGGAAGGAGTAATTTAATGGGGGGGAGGGAACTGCCCTTCCCACCATTTCTTGATTTAATTAATTAGGAAATTAATTTAATTAGGAAATGGTGGGAAGGGCACAGGGTGTTGTTGTTGTTGTTGTTTGATCATATGCTCCAATCCCTAACACTAGATTGGTTGCTTTTGTAAAGCTCATGCAGCAGCCTTGGGGTGGCCTTTGCTTGAGACTTTGGAGAATGAGTAGCAGTCACAGCAGATGGTGCTAGGCTAGATCGACCTGTCCTCTGACTTTGTGCAATGTACCTTCAGATTCACAAAGCTATTTTTGTAGGGCTGCCTCATGTTGGAACGTATTCTCCCTTGTGACTTACTGGATACCTTGGGCGGCGTTTGAAAGGAATTGCAGGTACCTCTTTCTATGGAGGTGTTTACGTAATGTGAAAGAGGAAGAGGCATATTGATCTTCCAGTGAGAGCCTGTTGTTTATATAGGAAACCAGTCAAGGTGAATAAGGAACTAATGGGAATAGATGCTAGCATTCAAAATACAAAACGTTTGAAAGGCCAATGAGATCAATGGAAAATGGAATAAGAACAATAAAAAAGAGGGAAATTAGGGTGCGTGCAAAAATGAACTCCTTGCTGAGGATTGTGTGGACAACACAGTCCTTGGAAAGGCATTTGCTTCCCCCTCCCAATTCCCCACTTTTTTATTGTTCTCAGAAGCCCATTTCCACAAATCGGCATCTGAGAACAATTAAAAAAGCAGGATCCCCTTCATGCCAGGGTGGAGGAACACCTGAAGGGGTGCTTCAATTGGGGCACCCCTTTCTTCCTCCACCCCACACCTCTCTACCTACAATAAAGCCATTTTCCACATGTCTGGGAAAATGATTTCTCCTGTGGCTTGATGTTTAAAAGTCAATGTGGGATGGTGGTTATGTGCTATGGACTATAAGGTGTCAGAACATGCTCCAAATTCAAAATACAAACACACCTCAGGTGTGCTCATCTTAAGCCTCGTTTTCAGATTTAGCGTGTGTGTGTTTGTGTTTACATGATCACATTTGGGATAAAACATAGACATAAATACAGTAATACAGGAGGCCGTGTTGTGTCTTTTCTCAGGAAATTCTGCCAAGGAAAAATAAAATTAATCAGAATCAGTAATGAAACTAGCTTCTTGTCTTTGCTAACCACTTAACGAGGGGATACTGAATAGACTGTGGCATGATAATTGAATGCTAGGGATGGGTGAAACTTTCAGTGTCAATCTTAACAAGGTTCTTGTTTTCCCACTGTCAAACTCATTCTGACTTGGTCCACATCAGACTATGAGCCTCCCCTACCCAAGACATGGTCATTTGTCCATATTTCCATTAACATTTTTTCAAAATGTATGCATTATTTTTATGCATTTCCTAAATGCACACATTTTAATATACATTGGCTGAATTCGGATGACATATTAGGCAACAGAGAAGGGGGGGGAACAATCGTCAGTTGTCTTGCTTATTGTGTCGTGTGGGGAGTAACACACCACGCACACACAACTGACAGTATGCTAATCAGGCAGTTTAAACAACGGAGGGAAACAATAGGCTTGCACGTTGTTTAGCCCCAAGCTCCGTTGTTTAAAGTGTCATCCAAATTGAGCCCCCCCTCTCTCAGTGGACTTTTCCGTTTGGGGATAGAGTTCTGCCAGCCAGAGCAGCTGAAAACCCCTGGCTGCTCTATATAGCTGGCAGAACTGATGGTGCATGCTGAGATACGGCTGGGGGATGAGGGAGGGGGAGGGAGGAGATGCTGCAACCAAAATGGCTGCTGTCCGTTCTTAGCAACCGGTGCATTTGCCGGTGCCGAGCAGCGCCGGCTGCAGCGTGTCGTTTGAGGAGCACTGCCTGCCTAACGCACGATCAGTATGCTATTTCCCCCTCCATTGCCTAATATGTTGCCGAATTCGGCCATTGTTTCATCGAGAAAAGTGCAGTTTTATGTACATTGTAAAATATATATATTCTCTATGCGCACATTTTAAATGTACGGATTGTTTATATATCAATTTCTCCCCTAAAAAACTCATCATAAGCCAGGAAGTGTGTGCATCAGCAAGATGCATTATGTCCCATGTTTAGTCTCGGAGATGCATATTGGATATTCTTGTATTAAAATGCGGATTCAATGAATTTCTCACCCACAGCTAGGAGTCCATGATATTGGCTTCAGACAGTCAAGATTCAAGCCACAGGTACTGTAAATAGCAAAGTACTGTGATGTAAACTGGTAATGTAGATCAGGCTTAGAAAATTATAGTATTCATTACCTAAGCAGTCTTCTGGCTGTGTAATTTATTTCTATTATGTTCTTAAAATATCAAATATTTCTTCACTGTAAGAACTTTTTCTGTGCATATTTTGGTAGTTTACACAGGTAGTGGTAGAGTATTTAAAGTTTTCCTGCCACCCTGTTTGTAATACAACATTTCTCTTATATTACCAGACATAGAAATATGTAATGTGCCCTTGAACAACAAAGCAGATGTAATGTTCTAAGAGTTCTAATTTATTTCTAATATTGAACCTTAATATTGCACAACAAAAAAGTCTCCTTTTAATCAAAGTCTAAATTAACAAAAAGTTCTTAGGTTTCTATGCACATCCAAACACAACTGTCTCAAAGATATCAAAAGCATCTTGTCATATGGCAGATGTGCTTGAGTACATATCTTTCATTATGCTACACAACAAGGTAAAGAGATAATTTTAAAGGAACTAATTAGTCCAAATGTTCACTTCCCCCTTGCCTCTCTATTTTTGTTTTAACAAATCAAGCTCATAAATTAAAGCAGAATATTGTCACAGTCTCTCTAGTATTGTCTTTTTTTCTTTTTCTTAACTTTTTAAACAACATTTCCTTTGGGATTAGTTATTTTCTTGTAGGACACAGAAATATATTTCTCCTTGTTTTTCTTCTTTTTTTCAAAGGCATGCAAATTTTATGTAAGCAAGGCATATGCTCATTCTAAATTGAGTCCCAGCAAGGCAGTTCATTCAGGGGAAGCAGAATGCATTTACCTTGGAAAACTGGTTGGATACATAAACATAATGTAAAATCTGATAAAAAATAAAATGAAATAACTATAACTGTGGCAAAGTGAGTTTAGCATCCTGAATTTAATAGTCTTAAATTTGGGCTGTAATCCTATGCCCATTTAGCTGGGAGTAAGGCTCACTGTATTCAGTGGGAATTACTTCTCAGTAGACACCTACAGGAGTGCACTGTTAGAGTAGCAGACCCTGAATTGATTGATGGATTTCAAGAGAACTGGATCAGAAAATTAAAATATGACTCTAGAGAACTCCTGCTGAAATTCATGATTTAAGATACTTTAAACTTTTGAAGGTTAACCCCCATACATCAAAATAATCCAAGAAATAGTAATTATCTATCTATCATCTATTTATCCACCCATCAATCATCTCTCTCTATATATATAAACCAGCTATCGAGCTTGAGGTGGGTAACAACTAGAGGATAAGGGGCAATCCCCCCCCCCCCCGCGCGCCATCTCCTCACAGGCTGTACTTGAAGGGGGAAAATAATTTTTAAAATCGCTAGTTTGCTTCTGGCATTCAGTGGTAAAGCACTCTATATGGCTAAACGGACAGATTTCGCATGTTTGCAAGCTGTGTTGTGCCCATTATAGTGCTCTGTGGCAGCTACAGAGTACCATTTTACTTTGCATTTTTTCATTTCACAGTACATCGGGCGACAGCAGCAGAGAGTGCCAGGGTCTGCATCGGGAGAGCAGGAAAGGCTACATGTGCTCTGCACACTACATGTTGCCCACCATATCTGTCTACACATACACATACAATTAACGCTGATCTGACAGTGAGAACCCACACTTTATTTATTCATAGCCCAGTCTTCTGCTCACTGAGTACCTAGAGTGGCCATCAGAACAGAAAAAATGTGCAATGCAATCAAACAATAATTCACAAGTATTTTTGAAGGAAGTCACCAAAAGCAATCAAAGGTTGCAATAACAAGTAAGAGTTTGTATATGAATGGGGCAGCCATCACAAAAAGAGCTTTCATATCACCTCATTCCCCCACAAACACAATACTTTTTTAAAAAAAATAACTTTATTTCAGCTCTTAACTACAATTATACCATTCTTTTCCATTCTTTATACACCAAGTGCACCCCTCACCAGGACCAATTCTTCTTCATTACATTTTCCAAAATTGTGATACTTCTTGCACAGGTTTGTGTCCTTTCCCTCTCAACAATACATGCTCTAAAAATAATTTCCATATATTTTCAAATTCATTTGTATTACATATTCCCTTTTCTACTTTAATATTACATGTTAGTTTGTCATTAATAGCAATATCCCATACCTCTTTATACCACTCAACCATTTGATAGTTATCCTTCATCTTCCATTTCCTTGCTATTATTAATCTTGCTGCAGTTAGTAACATAGTAATTAAATCCTTAGTATTCTGATTATATTTCATCCCCTCATATATTGATAATAACGCAATCTTTGGGGATGACTCCAAATCAATTCACAATATCTCTTTATCTCTTTATATACCATTTGCCAAAACTTTTGTACGTATTTACATGACCACCACATATGAACACACGTGCCCGTTTGTCGACATCCTCTCCAACATAATACCGAATATTTTTTATCTATTTGATTCAATCTAATTGGTGTTAAATACCATCGCCATATTAATTTGTAATAATTTTCTTTTATCCTTACTGATAAAGTTTTCAAATTCCTTGCTCCCCATAACTTCGTCCAATTCTGATTACTTATTAAAATTTTCATATCATTTTCCCACACCAATTTGCAACCATCCCCTTGTTTTTCTTTTACCATCAATATTTTATAAATTTCACTTGTTATACCTTTTAATACCATATTTTGTTCCTTCTCTCGTCTTTGTGTTATCATTTTTTTCAAATATCGTATATTCTCTACATTTTTTCTTTTCTTTTACACACTTCTTTATCCACTGTTGCAACTGCATACAATTAATCCATGAAACTTTCTCTTCCCTTAATGTTTCTTTTATTTGATTTAAATTGTCCATCTTTATCACTCCTTCTAATCTATTTATGTTTTGTTTTCTTAATATTTTCCCCATTACTTCTTTTAGATTTTCTGGGAAGCTCTCCATCATCTCTACCGGAGTTAATGGGGAGACGGCGGGTATTAATTTAATCTTATTCTTAGCCCAAATCTCCAAAATATTCTTCAACATTGGATTCCTAACTCTTTGTAAAAATTTCTTATTAATTTTATTAAAGTATATATTTTCCATTTCCATTTCTACTTCTTTGGATTCCAATTCTAACCAACACTTTTCTCCCAAACCTAGAATACCTTCCACTACATATCTTAATCGGTTAGCCAAATAATATCCCTTGAAATTAGGAAGGCCTAACCCTCCTGTTCCCTATTGTTTATACCACATTTTCTTATTTATTCTAGCTTTCTTATCTCCATTACTAAAATTGTTAAACATTGTTTGCCATTTCTTCAACTCTATTTCTGATATTTTAATTGGCAACATCCTAAATAAGAAATTAATTTTAGGTAATATTTTCATTTTTAATAATGCTATTCTACCAAACCAAAACACAATACTTTTCAAGAGAAATAACTGTGCAGCAGGCAATAGAGGACCAGTTCAATTACTTTTGTGGCATGGTACCCTTCCTAAAAGAAAGTAAGGGGCAGCATTGGTATGGATGCCATGAGATACGTAAACCCTTTGGAGGGGAGGAGCTTTGGGTGTGTGAGGTAGGATGTCGTTTATAGTAACATGAGGAGGTCAGAGGAATTTTCATATCATTTTTTCTTCTTCTTCAAACCCCCCCCCCTTTCTTTATAGGTAAAAGCTAGATTGTGTGGCTAGAAAATGCAGCTCCTGCCATGGGCCCATGGGAACAGCCATCTTTGTCCACATAAAATATCCCTGGGAACAACACTATGAGATCACATAGCATAATTTCCAGGGACATTTTTCTGGCCCCAGGGCTGGCTCAAGACATTTTGCTGCCTAAGGTGGACAAACTGGTGCCCCTTTCATTCCATGTACAAAAGCCACCTGGACTTCTAGTTGAATCTTTATTCAACATTGGAAATGAGACAACCCCTGAAGACAACAAGCAAACCTAGGGGTCTTAGGGCAGATTCTGTAGCACACAGATCTCTCTGCCTTGCTGCCACCTCCCAGCCTCTGCTGCCTGAAACAACCAACTCACTCTGCCTATTGGTGGGGCCAGCCATTTGGCACAATTTTGAAAGTGTAACCTAACCATTTGATCTGGATTTTACCTTTAAAGATGAAACAAACAAATGGGGGGAAATGCATGTAAACCTCTTGGTCCATATCACAACTACCCCCTATGAATATTTTTTCCTGTTAACCTTCGTTGGACACAAAAGTCCAACATAGGTAGGGAGGGGAAAGATTGCACAGCACTAATCACACTATCCCAGGCTGATTTTGAAGTTGGTGATGATGAGCCTATTAGTGCAAGTAAAATTCCCAAACACCTTTGATAATAATCAGTAATTTCTCTCATGGGTTGTGTGGTACATAATTTCTCTCTTTTTAAAAAGAGGCATGTAGGAATTTGACAATTCAAGTATAAAATTAATTCTGCTAACACACACACCACACTTTTAAATTAACAAGATCTGGTAAAAAACAAAGAAATAAACACAAATGAGTAGTAAACACTTTTTGTGCTGTTTTATCCTAATTAAAATCCAGAATGTTGTTTACTGCTTAATGTTTATTTAATTGGGACTTGTGAGGCACAAGTAACAATTTACTTTTATTGTTCAGTAGTTCTGCTTAGCTTCATTTTGATCACAGGGAAAAAAAGAACTTCTATGTAAACAGTTCAGTGCTCCTTCGAGAGTCTCCCCCCCCCTCCAAACCAGGAATTCTTCCTCATGGATTAACTCTTTCAGCTGGAACTTTGACACTTGCAATTGTTCCTCATATACAACCTATCACGTCAAACGAGTGAATAAAATTAAGAGAAACAGTGGATAATTTGGTTCATTCAAATTGTGTTTGCTCTCAAGAAGACAAGCTATTATTTCCTAAAGAAAAAATATAATGAGAAATTTTATGATCTGATTGTTCAGATCAAGAAGAGGGCATTAGAAGAATGTGAATTTGATTAAGGTCCACCGGAAACCATAAGCCTCAACATATTGAATGGAAAACAAGTTTCTTTTACAAATCCTTTAACACAGAGGAGTTAAATACAAGGCTAAGTCTCAGAGAAAGGGGGAGGGGTTAATATTCTAGGCCACAGGGGATGTGTAATAAATCTGCATTAACACTTCGGCTATTGGGTGGTATAGAAATGCAATAAATATAAAAATAAATAAAGAAATGTTAAAGAAAAATAACGTTTAGTTTATTAATAGTTTATTAATTTATTAATCTGAAATGAAGCTGTACAAACTTATTTAGAGAATAAGTATGCTCTACCGGCATTGCCATTAAAGAAGGTTCAGACATTCAATTGGTGCAAAATGCAGCTACCTGGATGTTGGTGGGAATCAGATGGGTGGATCATGCGACACCGATACTATATCAGTTGCACTAGTCACTGGTTCATTTCTGAGCCAAATTTAAAGTGCTGAAGATTAGAGCCCAAGATGGTTTGGAACCAGGTTTCTTGAAGGACTGCCTTCACCTGTACAAACCTCACTCAAGTTCAAGTTCAGAAGCCCCGCTCATATACCTGCCAATAAATATTAATTTGGCTGGTGGGGGTGAGTAATAGGGCCTTCCTGGTGGTGGTCTTATGGTTGTAGAATTTGATTCTTGATGAACTGTATGTGACATTTTCAATGCCCATCTTTTTAAGGTTGCTTTTTCTTAAAACATATTGTGGGGCTTCTAGTGTTGAAATTAAATGTTTTTGTTAGTTCTTACAGTCTTATGCTGTTTAGTATTTTAGCACTATGATAGATTAAGTGCATTTTATTCTGTTTTGTAATTATGGTTCTTGTATTTTGATGTAAATTGTGGCTTTTTGTTTTATGGAAACTGCCTTGTGAGGCGGTGCCCAAACAACAGTGTAAAATCTCCTAAATAAAAAAATACAATTATTTTATTACTTCATTTTTACATGACTGTATTATGTAGATCTCTCTCTCTTTCTCTCTCTCTCTCTCTCTCACACACACACACACACACTAATTTAAGAAAGAGCTACACTGAATGTCTCTCTTCTGATAACAACCATACTATGCCATAGTATCTATTTCACACAGATCAGCTGGGAACATCCCAGCTGAAATAAGGGTAATAATAAAGACTGGGTTTGCATGATGAATTTGAGCCAAGGTGGGTTAAATAAGCTACTGTGGCTTGCAGTATGTAATGGGCACCTGAGGGTGTCTATTCCGTAACACAACCCCCCACTCAGAGGTTCTCATGTTGTCTGAAGCTGGTGAGAGTGTTTTGGTGTGATTAACAAACCACTCACAAACCTAAAACAGCCCATCATTTGTTGGTGGTTTGTTAACCACACCAACAACTCACCCTTGCCAGGTTCAGATGACATGAGAACCTTTAAGCGGGGGTTGGGCTTTGGAATGTGCACCCATGGGTATGGCATGTGTCACAAGCCATGGTGACTTATTTAATTCAGATGGCTCAAACTGGTCATGCAGAACCCAGTTGGATCCAGTGAAAGTGGCAGGCTTTGGATCCAGTGGAGGTTTTCCACTGGCTGAATGAGGAAGCAATGTTTGCCAAATCCTCACTCCTTCTTCATCCCCTATGCTCTTCAAAAACTGTTCTGGAGATTTGCAGGACCCGGTAGGGCAGGTGGTGCTTGTTCCAGCAGAAGGAGTGGAAATGGGTGAAATATGTCTTATTGAGTTCAATGGGGTTTACTTCTAGATAAGTGGATATAGGATTGTGGCCTAAAGGTTTTTTTTTTTTAAGTGAAGGAACATAAGACATTGCCAGATGGTTGTGATTATTTTCAAACTATGGAGTCCATGCAAAACAGAAGAGGGTCATTCAAAAAAGTAACTCTGCTTGAGGTGGGAAGTTGTCAGCTTGTCACGCATGCAATATGTCCAAATGTTGTAGTACATTTTCCATCAGCACAGATTTTATAAACACAGCAAAGGTGCTAGAGCTTTACATATATGGTTTTATTACTTTCTTTGGAAACATATACTTCTTGGTTACTTCATAGCTTCCTAGAGTTCAAAGCCCCAAAACAGAAAACTAACACATTGGCTCAATTCGGACGACACAATAAACAACCGGTGTGGGGGAAACAATCGTCTGTTGTTTTGACTATTTTGTCATCCAAATGCTGCCATAGTCAACTCAGCGCTGATCCTCATCCACACCACAGTTGATTATTTATTACCATGTTGTGTGAGGAGTGCCCCCTAGGGTTAGCATGAGGGTTAGGGTTAGTCAACCCACCATTGACTATCGTGTCGTCCGAATTGAGCCATTGTCTCCTGGTGGCGTACCTGCTACAACAGGAATCAAATGCCTCCCAGTCACCCTTCTAGAAAGTCACAAGCATCTGCCTGAGACATAACACATCATTAAGAAACACAGAACATTGAGTTAAAGATTCCAAGCGGCAGGAGAGCTCTAGGTAGTTTATACCAATAAATCACAAAATTGCAGACCTTCAAGGGAACATCTGAGCTCATCCAATCCAGTTACCCACAGAGCCACAAAATTAAGCACATCCAAACTTCCTTTGTCAAAGGAATTCTTATAATAGAAGGCTTTAGGCTATGATAAAAATAAATTGCACCTTTAGGCCACCAGCAGAGACTGGGCGGGATTCAAAAGTCAGTAATGGCAGCGGTGTTGACAGAATAAGAAATGTGTCTTTACATGTAACATTTGCAATTCTGATGCAGTAGATTAGTCATTTGAGACTTCCTTCACAACTCAGCTACCACAGGTAGAAACTGTTATTTGCATTCAAGCAGTATCCTACCCATGGGGAGAAAAGCTGATACATTACATTCTTATTACATCATAAGTGGCAAAGGCTGCAATTTTGCACACAGGAAGTCTGCTTAAATCCAATTGACTTAAATTGAATTTAAGCAACCCGAATGTGTGGATGACTGCAGTCTTGCCCCATTAATATCGATGGGAGTTTTGCAATGGGTTTCCAGAGGAGCAGAATTGCACTCTATGCGAAGACGTCACATAAAACAACACTTAGTAGGACATAAAATACTTAATTACAAACACTGGGGAGGGGGAGGGCATATTTCTACTGAGCAGGGCCAACTTCAGCCAGTGAATATGGTTAAGTACAGGTTTCTTGATAGTTCAGCCATCCTTATATAGCAGACTCCCCCAACCTGGGGATCTTCAGACATTTTGGACTCCATCTCCCATCAGTCCCAGCTAGCATGGCCAATGGTCAGGATTGTTGGGAGTTGTAGGGTGTGGGCCAATTTTGTTCTTTTTGAACTTTTTTTTACCACTTTTTGTTTGTTTGTTTGCAAAGAAAAAATGTTTGCTTCTAAGGCTTTCTCCACAATGTCAGCTTTTAGTTTACAGAAGTCTTGGAAAGGATGGCAGAAAATCTATGCAAATGTTATGCAGATGGCAAGGCTAAAGTTTAAAAAAAAAACGTGTTAGAAGAACCAGAGAGAGAAGCCAGAGTGAAAAATCCCATTTTCTTATCCTGAGTGCTTGGTTCACACACAAAAGAAAAAGTTTGGGTGGAAGAAATTCCAAACCAAACAAATGATCAGTCCTGTGTGAACTGAGCATAAATCATGGAGCAGGCTCTTCCCACAGGGGCAGATTGAATCGTTCGAGTTCAGAGACCCCGACGTAGCAATCAAGCAACAAAGCCCACACTTCGGTGAGTTGCAGCTTTCTAATACCAAAATGTTGTTCTTCGGCCGCTTTCTGTGGAATTACTTATTATTTTTGCCTGAATCATGAAGAACGCTATTTCCCATGCAAATTGTGTTAGTCTCATTTGCAGTTTATTTTTCTCCATGACTGGTCATCTTTCATTTCCTCCTTGCTTGGGTTCATGGCTCTGAATCAGTGTGCAGCCAACCAGAGGCTGGTGATCCCTCCTGAACTTCTGCATATGGGAGTGCATACATTAGCACCGCAGTTCAGGAAAATGAAGAATTAGCGCTCTTTATATTATGCAGGTTTAAATGGAGCATCCCTCCCCTTCGGCAGCTGCTGCTCTAAACTGACAAAATATCACAGCTGCAAGGCAAATGGCCATTTAAAAAGTAGCGCAAAAGAACCAGAAGGTTCTCCCAGGGCTGCAGCTGCCTTACTCTGAGGTTCATCAGACGAGTGTTTTATCGCACGCTCGCTACTGCCCATTTACGGATGTGTGCACGTCCTTTAGACCATGTTGTCTGCCTCCAGCGTGCCACCCACTCCTTCTGCTCATTTTTCTGTCACAAGGACCCCTTTTAATCTGATTTTTTTTAAAAAAAAATACAATGTGCCACGATCTCCTGCTGTGTGCAGGAAAAGCTGTGTGATAAAAAATGGTCCCTGAATGGGTCACGTGGTCTTTGTTTACTTCCTCTTTCCCTTCTGGGCAGAAAGAGGATCTAATGAGGGACAAAAACAGGGGCAGAGAAGTGACAGTAAGGAAATGCGATTTCCCCCCCGTATGATGACACTCTTAGAATCTAAGTCTTAGATCTTGTTATCAGCTCCATCTCACCTTAATACTGAGAATGGATGCAACAGGGCAGAAGTGTGGTCTTAGCATGCCGAGCCACTGCTACAGATGTGCACTACTCTATGAAGTAGGAGTAGACAACATGGTACCTGTGGGCAATAGTGTGCTTGGACACCTTTCTTGGTGTCTGACAAGATGCCTTACCCCTACCACTTTTAATTTTTATTTATTTTTAAATAACAAAGTTTCTTATGGCAGCTGGGATTGCTTCAAAGGAAAGTGAGGTCCTCTAGCTGCTCCCCTTCTGAGACACGGATATTCTTAGGAAATGAAGGTGGAAAGTGGTGCTTCCATCTTCATCATGCCCATCTTGTGATGGTGCCCAGGACAGTGTCTCAAATTGCCAGATAGGCCCAGAGGTCTATTTTGCCCACCCCTATTAAAAGTATTTTAGGCTGAGTTAAGCTACTTTTACAGGGCAGAGTGGTATGTCTCTCTCGCTCTTGAGAAACAGGGTGTGTTCTTTGTGCATCATAAATTACTGATATTTGAAGTGCCAAAACACCTTAAATAAAATTCAAGGCAAATCTAGGGATTCCTGCTTGGGAAAGGTATCTCGGAAACGTCAATGGAAGCCAAAAGAATTTTGATATGGCTAGTGAGATTTCCTTAAGAGCTTTCTTTTCCATGCATAGGCCACCAAATCCCACCTAAAATGAAAGGCAAGGCTAATCTGAAGGAATCAGATTGGGTGAAACATTTAAGGGATTTTAAAGGGAGTCAAAGGAGTAACAACATTTCCCAGGAATTTTCTATATGTCCCAAGGCTTCTGCTCTGCTTCACATCTAATGACATCAAAACAACAAGGAAGAGAGAGGTAATCATCCCCACCTAACAGTTGCAACACCCCATTTATCACATATTATATTCTTCCTACACTAGCACAGAATGTTTACATAAAGTGTGGTGCCCAATGTTCATTTATTGATTTTATTTATACCCTGTATTTCCATGAAGAGAATGGCACTCTAGCCATTGGTCTGTACAACTACCATTCTTTTGCTACAATGACACTTTTCATTCATGCAGTTTTTATTCCAAAGCCAACAGCTAAATCCTGAGGTTCAATGAAAGCTCTATATTAATAAAAACTTGAACTACACAATGAAAGATTTTCCACTGTACAAGATCTGGAAAAAATACTTCCATTTCTTTCCTGAAATATCTCCTGATTCCCTGATGTTTATCCATGCTGTGAGGTAGCTGCACAAACAATGCAATATTCTAAAGCATCTCTGTCAAACCAGGGCCTGTAGGCAGTATACAACAAACTAGCTATGTAGTAAAGCCATCAGCATCTTCTTAAACCACCTGCTTTTCCCCCCTCCACAGTTCATTTAGGGTTTCAAAAACAAGGGATTCAGTACACACATAGCAACCGTAATACATGGTTAACAACACAGCCCAGGGACTGTGAATTTGAAAGACCTGGGAAAAAAAATAAAGGAAGCTGTTTTCAGAAGTAAATAAGATAGAACCTAATGCATGTGAGCCCCATATGATTGTAAAACTGAGCAGCTTCCTGTCAAGAGCACAGTGAATGTAATTTTATTCAAATACAAAGTCATTACTCTTGAAAAAGGAGCATTAAGCTGCATACCTAATAATCCTACATTAGCTCTGCCAATAGCATCCCATTCCATACACATTAAGAACAAAGCAGTCCTAAATGTATGATTAAAGCAGGCATTAGAACAAAGTTTAATTAATTGATACGACTGCATTGTAGTGTCAGTATAGAAGTCACATGACTGGGGTTCTGGGAACACTTCTTTAAAATTGACAACTACAAGATATTCAGTGACTTTAGCCTTTTATATATATGATGCTGTACAAACTGGCACCAAAGCAGTTAATAGCGGCACTTTTATTTTCTTTTTCTTGCTGCTGGCACGATTTCTTTCTTTCTTTTTTAAGAGCACAGGCGAAACCTGTACTTGATGGAGAAGATATAGGTGACCTTCAAATACATAGGAATTTATAAATAGATGAGTATTTTTATGCAGTTTTTATGGGGGGGAGGGAAAGGTCAATACAAACCACCACCACCACCACCACCACCCCAGCTATTTCTCTGCCTGAAAAATCAGTTTATCCCATTGCGTTGGTAGTTCTGGTTCAACAGTCAGCATCTAACAAAAGATAAACGTATCATAGAGGTAAAGAAAAATAGCTGTAATAACAGTGCTTCAATACTACTTACTTGTCTCCTAACCTCCTCCTTTCAAACCTTTCCATGCTCTGGTACCCACAAAGCTCTTACCCTAGAATTAGCTACCAGAAATATATTGACATCAAATGCTGCTGCTGCTGCTGCAAGATTCACAGATAACTTCTCTAATGAGATTGTCAGCCTCCCGCTTGTTAAGAATCTACCTCCCCATCCCATCCTCAAAATACTTGAAGGAATAATCTGTCACAGTCACCATGGTAGTTTTAACTAAATTAACCTTTACAGGCAGAATACCGGGGAGTTTATTGATCATGGCATCACCTGCCTAAAGCAACAACGTATTGACTCCTGCTGGTCATCTTAGTTCTGTAATATATGTTGGCCATCACAGGCAGGAAAAGCATTGTGGGGAGACTACTCACAGGGGTTGGGAAGGAAAGCAGGGGCACGCACAAAACACAGGCGCATGCTGCCTGTGGCTGAGAATAATTGCTGCAATATTTTTTGTGCCACAGAACCTTGCAGTCCTCAGCTAATGAGCCCTTTTGGGAAGTTGATATGTTGAAGAACACACTATTATAGCCTCATTTAGTTCAAGCATTCTGAATATTAATACTGCAATCTTGCAAGACCCAGAATCTCTGCGATTTAACTATGTGTTGATGTTATTGTCTGGACATAATTACATCTAATAGCTTGGACCTAGGCGAGTTGATGATGAGGCAGTAGCCTATTGGGCATAAAGAGATTACTGCAGGTATCAGGAAGCAATTTGGTTCTTCACAGCAGTAATATAGAACCTCAACCAAATCCCATTGCCAATAAAGAGTAGGTACTGGAGCTTCCTGATAGGGCAGATGGTCTTACAATTACACTAAAGTATCAGTTGAGCGCAGCTATAGTATTTTTGTACGCGACAATATTTCTTGTCCACAGGTTTTTCCTGCAATTCCTGTGGGACATTCTAGAACATCCAGACCGCAGATTTTGGTGTAAATCTTTGTTGGCAGCAGTGTTTAGAAGTAAGGTACAGACAAAAGAACCTACTTTTCACACAGTGCATATCCATATTATGGAATTGCCACAAGATTTGCTGTTGGCATCTGCTAAAGTCAATTTTATTTAAACAAACTTTTCCTGAATGACCAGCTAGAGCTTTATCGGTAACTTGGTTTTAATTTTTTTATACTTATCTATATTCTTTTCTTCTTTACTGTTCACCTCTCAGGGATATTTTTTTAGCTATACTGGTGGTTTATAAATATTGTAAATAAAATTGTAAATAAAAAAGATGTTGAGATGGACAGTAACTAAGCTTCGGCTATGGGGTGGTATATAAACACAATAAATAATAGTAAGAGGTATTAAAAGTGAATTAGACAAATTGATGGGGGAGGATAGGTCTATCAATAGCTATTGGTTGTGATAGTGCCACGACAGAAAAGGCCTTCTTCATAGTAGCCACCCATCTCACTTCCTTTGCTGGGAACTCCCAGAGAAGGGCCATTGAAGACAATCTTAAGGTCTGGGCAGGTCCATATGGGGGATGAACATTCAAGTCACCTGGCCTCAAGACGTTTAGGGCTTTGAATGTTAATACCACCACTTTGCATTGGGCCTGGAAATGGACTGACACCAAGTACAGATGGAAAAGTACTGGCATAATAATATGATCATAAAGGACTAGATGGATCTTTGGACTGATCCAGCAGGGCATTTCTATGAAAGGGAGAGAGGTTGTTCTCCTAAACAGGATAGATCTGTTGACCTCTGCCCTGCCTGTCAGGTCTATGCTTCATTTGCAATGCTGCTTGAACTAGTGCAGTTTAAGCCAATACATAGGCTAGCTGGAGTAATGGCCTAGGATTAGCACATCATGAATGGAAAACATTTCTTTATTATTATTGAAATACTATTAAATTTTGGGATGTTTATCTCACAGTGTTAAAATCAAGGTAAGGGACACACACACATATAGGGTGACCATATGAAAAGGAGGACAGGGAAGCTTTAACTGTTGTGATGAAGAGGGAATTTCACCAGGTGCGGCATGCATACAAATGACACATGCTGAAATTCCTTTTTCAATACAACTGTAAAAGATACAGGAGACCTGTCCTCCTTGTCATATGGTCACCCTAATACATACCCCAGCTGTGAATTAGCCTTCCTCTAAAGTACATGTATGCATCAATCAGGAAAGCCTGGGCAGGTACTCCCAGCCGCCTCTGTTCATGTGTATTTTTAAAGGGACAGGCACTCAACGTGTGTACGCAGACTTCACATCTGATTCAGTAAGCATATGTTCTATACTCAGGTGGACATAAACAGCTGCAAAAGTAAAGTTAACTGCAAAGCTATTATGCTGGATATTTATTTTCATGGCAGCAGAATGAGGCTGGGGGAAAGTTGCCAGTTTTATAAAGAGATAAATGTCCAAAGGTTGGCAAATCAACTAGAGTTCCTCTAGGCAGTTTATGCTATAATGAATGTAGAGGCGGCATTGACAAGCTTCAGGGTTGTTTGATTAAAGTAAAGTATCAGAATGAAGAAATGTGGAAAGATAAAGAGTGATTGCCCTCATTTGGCTGAGTTAGAGCCAGATGTGTATGTGTGCGTGAGTTTGCATGTGTGTTTCCCTAAGCTTCCAAGTACAGTATTTAGAACTGACTTCAAGTATTTTCTAGGAACCAAAACTCTTCATGCTCATTACATTTCAGTGCAATACCATGTAAAATGTGCAATATATGTTGTCATTTGAACTAGAGCAATAAACAGAACAGAGCTACATTTCCAAGTTTTAAATCCAAGGGAATTAAAAAACAAACAAACAGATATATAGAGCAGAGACTCATTAAGGACCTGGAAGATCCTTGTACTTTTCTGTTTTTTTTTCTTTTTTACATGAACATGAAATATTTCTATTTTAATTGGTTAATATCTGCTTCATGAACCTTAAAAGTAGGCAATAATTCATTTTGACCCCATGATTATTACTTATACAAACAGAACATGAGAAGTTCAAAGACACCAATTAGAACGTGAAAAAGTAAATGTGTCGGCATTGTTAATTATCAGGGTCAATATGCTAAATCCAAAGTATTTTTTTTAAAAACAAAACTGTGTGACAGAGTATTGTTATTGAGAACTTCCACTGGAAAAGGAGCTAGCTGCATGGATGAAGCTAAAATGGATTTCAAGAATAAAATTTTCAAACAGAGGTGAAGTTAAGCTTTCACTAACAATGGGTCACACACCTTGGGCCTGAAGGAGATTGCACTGTAATCGTCTGTTAATGAACAATGAAAGGTACTAGGCTTATACAACTGAACAACAGCACAGATTTTGACAAAATGCATACAATTATACATATTATTATGACCTTAGAATGACTTCTAGCTTTTTTCATGTTAGGGGAAAGCATTGTAGGGTCCAAAATTGCTCATGAATCCTAATGCTGCTCACCCCTTCTCTAATCTGTTAGAGAATGTTGCTAATGGTTGCTAATGGTATTGATATAATTGGTAGATTCAGTCCCATAATTTACTGACTCTTCTGTCTCTTCACACTTTCCCCTTCAACCCTAACTTTCTAATTACTCTACCTTTCTTTGAAGGCCACTTTACACATGTATGATTACCCCAATCACTAAGGATTTCATTTGTCATGTGAGTGGACTTCAACATGTGCAGTGGGACATCCCCTTTCTCGTTTTGTTTTGCACCTCTGTCACCACCTCCCTATACACACACACACACCTGATCTCATGGGTCTCCCAATCCTATGGAGCATATTTTGAGGGCGTGCAGGAAACTGCAGGGGAGAATGGAAAATCCATTGCACTAATGGTATTCATTCTGCTGGTAGACTGACACCGCAGGATACCGCCCCAACCTGATTCAAAGTAGGTTTGTGTGCCAGATATTCTTCAATATTCAGTATCTCCTTGATCTCCCCACCTCTTATTCCTCTCTGAATTCCGTTTGACACTTTAATTTACCTGTTCTCATCTTATCAATTCTAATATGTTCTGCTCTGTTTCTCTTCTTCATTGATTCCACCATCTGGAGGGGTCCCAGAAGACATCATGCATTCTTTTAAAGCACAATACCTGATTCTACTAACACCACATTGGTGTAACTCTTGACTTCAGGGGTGTTAATTCCTGTTTCCCCAGGTCTAATTGAGAGGAAAGCCCTGGTACAGAGGGCATCCTGAAACTCCCTTAACCCTTAATCTTGTTATGCAGCCAAAGCATGTACTTCTAAAACCTGTCTGACAAGCCATCTGCTTCAAGTGAGTAGCTTTTGTGTTCCCTGTGACAATTTGTGTTGAATAAAGAACATTGAACAAAATGTGACAATACACTGTGTTGCATTTTGGAAAACAATACTATCAGTACACATTAGGAATGGGGAGAAATTCATTAATCTCACATTTTAATGCCAACATACCTAATTTCACGCCTTTGAACCACTATGTGAACCAAAATTCAGTTAACCTTTGAAATTTTCATTTTTCTGAATTTTGCAATGGTGTTCTCAAATTAAAAAATCCATAGGAAAATGTGTATATTGTGGGAAATAACATCCAGCAATGCATCATAACTGCCTGCAATGTGTGCATGTTAGGCAAAAATGCACACAACACACACGTATTAGGGAAAATGTGCACAAAAATGCTTCTGAACTGTTATGCAAACTTTAAAAGTTCTGGACAAACTGGCCATAAGACTGGAAAAATTCTCAAATTTAAAGGCAAACCAAACATAAGACTGGAAAAATAAGAAACTGAGAGAAGATGACAGATTCATCCCTAGTACACATATTGATTGCATGTGAATCAAAGGCTTAATGTATTTTTAAATACATTTTATTTCTAATAAATGTTAAACTGCAAAAAATGTGAAGTGCCATAAGCATCGTAAGAGACACATAGTATTGCACGGACAGACAAATATTAGCTCAGAAAGCAAACTCAAACCAAGCCCGTAAAACATTCTACTTGTTACAACAAGTTCAGCTCATATTTATACCAATATGGTATAAACTGATTCCAGACTTTAACAAAACTGTTAATAGCATGCAAATTCCCTATTCTAAGTTTCATATTTTATTAAGTACAACAGTGTATATATTTCATTTCGCATTTATGTGATATATTCATTTAATTGGGTACATTTTAAATCATCATATCCACAGGGTCACTAAAGACCTAATTAATGCCCATAATTATGCACCAAGCTATCCATCGCTTGGATAGTGAAGGGGGTGGGTGGGAAGGAATCAAATTCAATACTATAAATGAAGAACAGACAATGGGCCCGTTCAGTTGACACGGTTAAGGGTTTACGGTGTCATGTACAATGCATTTTCCTTAACCAGGTGCTTCTGCTAACCACATTATGGTTGGCTTCACAAACTGTGTTATGCAGCAGGGTTAGTGGCACTAACTTTGGCTTAAGGTGTCATGTGCAATGCACCTCTGGTTAAGGGGCCGAAATCATAGAGCTAGCAGTATAGAGCAGCCCTAATTGCCTGGGCCTCTCTAGCCTGCAGGCTCATTTGCGGCTCCTGATTGTTGCAGTGCTAGTATGGCTACGGCAGCAGGGGTAAGGGAAATCGGGAGACACTCCCAAAATGGCAGCTGGAGTGGGACAGCTCTAGGGACTCCTCAGATGGCGAACTGCATATATCACAGTGGCCAACCCTTCAAAAATGGCAGTGAGAGTGGGATGGTGGCTCCATGCCTTCCATGTAAATAAATCTGCTAGCATAACTCCTGGCCACTGAAAGGGTGTAGGATCACTAATCCTGAACAGCGAATGGCATATGAGCCCCAGAAAAACTGGAATCTCTAACTTAATACATGATATGGTTGCTGACTGCAGAGATGGAACTAAAATGGCGGGCACAAGTGCTGACTCTCTTAGCAGAAGGGCTGCTGGGATATGGGGTGGAGCATTCAGAGGACTCAAGTGTTCCTCTAACCTGTTCGTGGTTAGTGTGGTTAACGAAACTGGGAACTGGACAGGGTTAACAATGTCACATACAACCGTTCCATTTGTGGTTAGTGCTATCCACAGCAAAGCATGGTTGAGCTAACCACAGAGCCCTTAGTGTTGTCTGAATGGGCCCATATTGTTCAAAAGGGAAGAACACACTGAAAGATTACCTCTGTTGTGCTAATTTGCATATATTTATCATATATAATAATTTGGCCTGTCTGAGAGCAAGCATGACCCAATGGGTAGGTTCCTGGACTTTGAACTGAGACACCTTGGCCTTAGCCAAGGGCTGTAAGTGCAGGAACAAAGCACAAAACCCCAGGTTCAAACCTTCTTCGGGACTCTTAAATATATGATAGTAGAGCCTTGAAAGATTGCTGCTTGAGATTCTAGGATCTGGTGTGACAGTTCTAGGCTAGATGGGCAATAGGTCTGTTTCAGCATTTAGCAACCCCTTATACATATTTATCTGCAATCAGATCCCAGGTCTACTATAAGAGATCTAGGCATCAAAGCACTCCGTACTCATTTTAATGTAGCACTAATTTTGTACATTTCTAAGTGAGCAATATAAATTTACTGGAGTATATATATATATATATATATATATATATATATATATATAATATAGTAATAGTAATCTTACTTTGAAATGGATAATTTACTTCCCAAGAAGTGAACCTAGAATCACAACCTGTGAAATATTTATTTTATTGCAATGCTAAGAAAAAAGGCAATGGGTTTCCACATCTGACCCATCTACTGTAAGTATCAATTGTCAATTTCCCATCAATCCTTCAATATGAACCTTGGCTGTCAAATTAGATAATCATATTCAGACAATCCTCTATAATATTCTAGTTGAGGCAGTTCAAGCCTGTATGTTTCGACTCTCAAACTTCACAACTAATCCTTGCTCAAATACAGTATCAAGGCTCTACCTGTAAATAAATGCATGCCCCATAATTTAGAGAAGGGGACACGTGCTCTATCTAGATGCTAATGGTTGCTGCGCTAATAGAGCAATTATCACACAAGTGGCAAAGTTTTTGGTAAGTTCCTCATTAACACAGCTTTCAACTGCATATTAATAAAATGGATTCTTTGCATTGACTTGAATCATATTGCAGACACAGCTTGAGATGCCTGCCATTTTCTGTTCCCACATCTACACCTAGCAGTTAATTCATTCTTACATTTGTTATATTTCTCTTCCCCAGTGCATGTGGAAGCAAAGTGGGTGACATGGTGGAAAAGAAACTGTGAAATATTAAAGAAGCAAATGTTTAAGGATTGGATCATGCCATTATAAATTAACGTACTACGAGGATTTGTTCACATTTGCACAATGGCTTCATTTGGACAAAGCATGTTCTATTTTGTCAATATTTTATTCAACCATCTTCAACAGATGTTGCTGAGAGTAGTCAATCTAATTAGACTATGAGAAGCTCAGCTTTTATTTCATAAAAAATCATTATGAACAAACAAATTTTAGTTGTGAAGTCTGGAATTGGAGGAAGTGCTTATAGGAAGTAAATAAGGCTCAATCCCCTAAAGTGCTTTGAAAACTGAACAGCTATTCAATAACATAGTTGTTTTGGGATAGGAGTTTCCAAAATTAGCATTTGAAGTAGGAATATGTAAAGTATAAACGGCAACAGGCTTTCACATTAATCCCACACTCACAAAAGTGTGTAGGGAGCTGAGAGGATAACTTAGATCCAGTTACAGAAATACAGATGGTAAGCGTTGTAAGGTGTGATTTTCCTGGAAAGTGGGAGAACTGATTAATTTAGAATGATCAACTAATGTTAGGTGACGGACTGCCTAATCTAACAGCACCATACTTGTTTTCAGCCTCTTAGAACACACAAGGATATCTTGGTGAGTTTGTAGCCTTCGGAAATTTTGGGCAGTATCCAAAGCACTATGGATTCTTTTTCTTTGAACAGTAAACCTCATCATCATATCATGAATAGCTTATAAAGTTCTTGGGTTTTCCCCTTTGAACTTGAAATGGGTCTACTATACAGTACAGGACCCTGCTGTGAGAGAAACACATCAAAATCCCTTGATTGTATGGAATAGTTGTATGATTCTTTAGATCATGGTGTTGGTGGTCAAGTTGCCAATGTGTTCACACAAGGGATGTATCAGTGTTATATTATAGATCCGTATTTTGTTATTGTTGAAAACACACTATTACATATGTTGTCTGTGGTGTCTTAATGAACAAATGAACAGCAACCATATTTCAGCAGTAATTCTGTAGTTGATTATGTTGACTTTCTGATGCTAAAGGAATAATTTTCCAATAAAACGATCTGTAGCAACTTATCAGGCTGAATCCTTTAGGTCTCATAACATCAACTAATGAGATAGAACACATTCTGAAATGTTGATCAGTATATAGCAATATAGCGGTCACAAATTGGTAAAATGTTGCTAAGGCACCTTAATCATATCTGGAAACAAGTGGAGAAATTATGTTAGTCTGTAAACACAGTTACCAACACTGAGTTTGCTTAAACTGAGAGTAGTTCCATGTTGTCAGCTGATGATTACATGCCATTGAAAGCATACTGTGGACACTCCTCAAAGAAGGGTGAATGCTGGGAGAAGTGATCAGACCCATTCTAGACTTCACTGGAAGTAATTTTGAATAAATAAAGTAAATAAATGGGAATATATTGTTGACTTGGAACTTTCCTTGGTGCTGTCTTGCCCCATTGTGCTCTTGAGGCCTCTTGTCAAGGGTAGGGCAGGAAAGGAGCAACCAGAACTTGAACATGGAGGGAGAGAAGCTAAGTCAAGTCTATCTTGTCTGAATTACCAGCAGAGAAGTGAACCAGTGCCCAATCTTGAGCCTGACAGTTGCAGCCTAGAATCCAAAACTTCCAGGGTCCCACAGACAGTTCCTCCTGAGCCTGAATACTACCCAACCACCTCCCAAGGATCAAATCTTGTGCCAGTCATAATCTTTTCCCCAATGCCCGTTGACTGGTGCAGGAAATCAACTGGGCAGGAAGTAAAGGGAAGTGCTAGGCTCCAGGTCAAAAGGTTATCAATTTATGCATCTCCACTCCTTAGCCAGAAGGGGCAGAGCCTAGGAAGGGCAGTCGGGGCCTATAAGGATGGAGGGAGACCAGCAACCTCTGGAGGACCAAAGGTTCCCTACCCGATACATAAAGTGTTGTTTGTAGCTAGGATGCCATTGCACCCAATGATCTGTCCATGGTCCTGAAAGCCTGAACCTGAACTCTAGACCTGCAGCAACTGTCTGTCACCTCTTGTTGCTGGCTGAATTACCTGCTTCCCACACCATCTGTGGTTTCTGTCTTCTCAGAACAGGACAAAAATTCTCTTTTGGCTTCTCAAGGTGTATAATATTCTTATCTAGCAGACCCTAAACCCCTTCAAACCACTTTCTTTTCTTCATTTTTTCCCCAAATAGAATCAGTTAGTGTGTAAAATATTACATCATTGTTAACAGATCCAACAGGGTGGATAAAAATCTTTTTGATAGATTTTAATAGGGTTCATGCTGCATATTGCATCCACAGTTGCCACTTGCAGTGATTCCTCCAGGATATGATGATACATCCATTTTATATCCATGAGAAAAAAGTTTTGCTTTCCCCACACAAGTGTGTAGTGATCAAAATGGGACTGAGTGATGAAGGGTAAATCCTCATGACAATGCAGTAGGGAAAAGGTGAATGGCAATTAGCTCATTACTCTGCCTTACCTATTTTTATTTATTTATTTTTTGGCACGTGGCCTAATAATATCTACAACTACTCCTTCACAATGTAATTACTTATCTGAAGATTCCCCTTTAGTGAACCCTTTCCCCATCTGTTTGGTTTCCAGGAAGCACTGCCAAAGGAAAAGAATTGACACATGGGACATTAGCCATGATCTGATAATCCCCAGAGCTAAGAGCAGTTATGGGGATGAAACAAAAACCACAATGTTAGGAATTAGGAATTGCTACAACATGAAACCAAGAGCACCCTCTGGGTTTTATTATCTGAGGTTTTCACATTTACAATGTGAGAATAAAACTTCAGATGGAAATATATTTAATAACAACAAAAAGATATATCAAAAATAGTTCTTTGTTTACACTGAGCAGCATGTTTATTTAAGAATTGAAGCTAGTTTATCATTCACAATTTACACTGGATTCCACTGAAAACGTTATTTGAATTAGATGACATGAGACTAGAGATTTTGGAAAATTCTGAAACAGAATCAAAAGAGTTCAGATTTCTATGAATCTGACCCATGAATTCCTCAGCAGACCAGCTTTTCCTGACTCACATAGATTCTGTGGACTTGTGGACCATTTTCTATTATTTTCCAGAATTGTACTCCTGTCCAGTCATAGACTATATTATATATATATATATATATATATATATATATATGCACTACCAGCTGAAAATGTGCATTTCCCCCATAGCCTAAAGCATGAAAATGCACATCTTGGGAGAATTTGCACATTTGGCAAATATGCACAAATTTGGGAAATGGGGAAAAATCCAATTTTGTCAGTGAGTGGATGATGGAACGAAAGGCACCTGGCAATTCCCAAAATGCAGACGGAACAGATTTTACAAAACCCATACATCCCTGTACATATATCTGAAATTATCTATTTCATCCACCTTATCGCCATGGAGGGTGCCATTTTAGTTCAATTCATAATGTTCTTTATAAAACATATAAATTTGGGGGTGGCTGCTGGACACTCACAATCTGTTTTTGCAATGGATCCATTACTAATCAGCAAAGTCTGTAGGCCTTGCTATGCTCCGGAAAACATCAGTGGGAACACAATGCAGCCTGTGCCCACTGACGGCCTCCATTTTCTCTAATTTTACTGAGATGGAGGAAGGTAAATGAGATAGATTATGAGAATGGCATAGCTAAAAGCCTGGAACAATACTGTCTCAAATGTCTGCAGCAGTATGTAGGAATAATGGAAACTATGAGAAATGTTGTTCTCATGGTATCCATCATGCCATGAACAGGTGCAGCAGTAACAGAGCCCAGAGTGCTACTGTGTCCTCCTCGGGGAGACCTCCCCACTGTCTCCACTCTTCACATTGGGAAGTTTGGCAACAAGGGAGCAGCAAAGAATGGTCAGGAGACCCCCTGAGATTCCAAAAACAGGTCCACTTTTGGATCTGTCCTGAAATTAGGAGGTTCTGATCCGAAACTGATCTGGGGAAGACTCCAAAAGTTTGGTGCCAAGCCTTTCCCCAACCCTTTTTGCACTAGTGAATGAATGGTATTAGCCCTTTGAGGAATGTTAGAATAAGAAATTGTGATGAACTTCAATGAACTTCATATCTGATTGGCAATATGAAATTAATTCTCCCCTCCTCACTCACCAAGGGCCACATACCCTTGAAGGAAAGTGGTTGGGAATGCATAATGCTGGTGGGTGGATCAGGGGTCAATGATGAGCAGGACCAAAGCCAAAATTAGGCAAGGTCAAGTTAAAAGGACACGTACACAAACACAGAGAGAGATCTGAGCAGCATGGGGAGAGTAAGACAACCTGGTGAAGGAAGATTCAAACTTCACTTCCCCTTGTACACTGTTGTGCTATTATTATGTACAAATACTAAATACAAATCTGAAAGACCATCTTCCACTCCCCCACAGCAATCAGAGAATGTCCTTATATGAATTCATACATTGATTCATACAGTCATTCATACATTTATACCTTTTCATTCCCTCCTTAAAAAGGAAAAGCCTAGAACAGCTATGTTAACAGAGTATGAGCAAAGCGGCATTTGCTCATGTAAATAATTACAGGCTTCCAAAGATTATTTGTTGCTCATTTTTCTTATTAAAATTTCTCACACTCCAGTGATCTAATGCACATCAAATTACCTTTAACCACTTTGTTAGGCACTTCATAATTTTTTAAAAAAGGATTCAAATCATCATTCTGTTTTTCTATTTCAAAAGAACTTTACAGCAGTAGTCATTCTCTGATTATCTTTCTTTTTTATATTTAGCTTGACACCATTGACATTGTTTTTATTTTGCTACATGTCTTTAAGTTTGAATTAGTAATATCCTGGTCTATTGAGAAGTACATATGAATCTGCCTGATACAGAGTCACAATTGGCTCAGTATTGTCTACACGGCTCAGTACTGTCTACATGGCAGCAACTCTCCATGGCTTCAAACAGAGGCTTTGCTAGCCAAAGATGTAGATGCCAAAGAGTTTTTGCTCCACCACTGAAGCTATGGTTCCTCCTCAACTAAGATACCACTCCAGAATGAAATATGCCGAAGTACCATGCTTTATTTGTTTATTTCGAGCATTTCAATCCCACTCTCCTGCTCAATCAATTCCCAAAGTGGCTTGGATACAACCATTGAGACCAAGACAGTTGCTGCCCACAATCTAAAAGACATGACAGGATGGGGAAGGAAGAGGGGAGGGGGAAGAAGCAAACTCAGGCACCACTTCTTAAAGTTAAATGGAGTTCTTATAATGGCCAGTTGGAAACTGTTTGGGGAGAGGAGGAACCTGATGGGAGTTGATCTCTGAGCAGGAATGATGGAATGGCCTGCTTCCCATCCTGTCTTCCTTTGCTGCAGCCTGCTGGACCAAATGCTGACAGAGAGAGGATCCTGATGGAGCTGGTCTTTTGATCAGGATTTGGCAAGCTTAACCTCTAGATCAGCATAATCAGGAGCAGCCCCACAAGCACCAACTATTATGACTGAAATGCCATCTTTTACCAGGCAAACAGTAGGCTTCCTTCCTATGGAAGCAGTCCATAGGATTGCATCATAAGGTCTCCATCACACCTACTTTCTTTTCCCCTGGTTTGTGCCCGTGGTGTCCCCCTCCATTTCCTTTGCGAGTTGAGCACTGGGCACTTTCACATCTGTGCATTGTTGCACTATTTCAGCTTATGTACCTTTTCACCTGTATCACTACTATGCCAGTGAAATCTCCCTCCTCGCACCCTACATTCTTCCCCATGCAGTTAATTTTTCATTTTTTCATTTTTTTCCCATTTCTGTGCAAATACAATAGTACAGCAGTCTGAAACTGTGCAATTATGGTAAAACAACACACTATGCTTTCCCCTAAGATTACATTAAACAATATAAGTGAAGAGAAAGTATTACAATTAGTTGTTGGAGAAGTTTGTGGTCAATGTTGGCATGGCAAAGGGAAGCTGATACCGTTCTAGTTAGCAAACCTAGACATGCCTACTCAGGAGTAAGAACCATAGCGTTAAATGGGACAGTGTTCTGGGTACAGGCGGTGGCGGCCTTACTCGCCTTCCCCACTGGGTGTTTGGCTGCCCTCCCTCCCTCTCACAGTTGAGCGGAGAACCACCCTGCCCACCACTTTTGTCAGAGAGACCGCCCTTCGACACATACACCCCCAACAAAAAAATGGGATGGCACAAGGACAGCAATACATGGAAGGGAGTTTAATAGGATTGAATGCACATATGGATCATCCTTAATACCAGTTGCAGTGTTATATTTGCAACAAAAATAACAAATCACAGAATTTCTCAGGAGTTTTGCAGAGGCTGCGACCAAAAAAAGATTTTTTTCTTCTCTGACATAATATATACAGAAATACAGAATATAAATTGAGGAGAGAATGGTGTTAGTGAATACAGTCTACCATGCTTGGTTTTGGGAGAAAAATAAATATTTCTTGCCACTGATTGCTTTGAAATGTATTTTCCATGTTGGTATAACTTTTCCTCTTCTGTAATATTTGATGCACTTATATGTATTATTAATAGATCTTTAGATATGGTCTTAGTATAGCATATGGAAGAGGCACATAAAGAGATACTGTCTGTGTTTTCCCCTCTGCTTCATTTCTCTTGTTGATGAAATATTGAAATAACTCAAGTTTGTTCTGCAGACTCATATTAAATAAGTTCTGTTGACATTTCTGCCTGCAATGATTTATGCATAGGATGATTACTCAATGTGTGGTACAACTACCCCCACTCCATAACTAACTAAGGGATATGGTGACTTAAAGAGAGGAAACAAATGCATTATATCATATAGATTTTATTAATATCTTCTCTTCATGGTTTTTAATACCACTTCAGAAGCTTAAAAATAAAATTTCCCTACAATTTGATCTTTTTGTACTTGGTTGGCTTTGTGCCTAATGGAGCTTGAAATTAACATGACTTTTTTTGTTGTTTACTTCCAGTTTTTTGCACAAGCAATATCAGAGATGTTGATCTAGCTTGTTAGTTAAATGCTACCGCAAAGGATGCCCAAAGCATAATGTGTTGTTCTCCATTAGTTTCACAAACTTCAGTGAATAACCACAGCTTTATTGAAGTGACAGTGAGGACTGTTGAGACTTGATACAGCAATTTTCTTCAAGTACAGGAACTTAACGTCCTTATTATCTCAGTAAAGATTGTGTAAGACATTTCAATGAAAGGGCAGTTCCACACTGCACCCCCTATGGGTTGATCATCAAGCGACCTTCCATTGAAATGAAATGGGCAATTCACACAGATGAGCTCTATGTATACAAAAGAGCATACACAGGATTCTGGTAAAGGCATTGATGTAATATAACTTCTGTTAGCAGTGGAAATGCTGTACCTTCCAGAACAAGATTATGTTTTTCCACAATACTCATATCCTAATATAGTAAAACACACCAGTGTTATTTTTCTCCTGTCATACTTGTGGACATGCCTCAAGAAACATAGCCTTGGGTGGTAACAGAAGGCACAAGTGTTCACTTCTGTCAGGGGGAATCTTTCATCCCAAAAGTGTTTGCTGATTATTAGCTGGTACTATACTGTAGTATTATAACCGTAGTCATGGTTGGATTTTTTTTTTAAAAAAATGGTTCTGTTTAATGTAAAAGCCATTATTCTATTGGAAAAGCCAATAGAATAGTAAAATGAGACTCAAAATAAAATAATAAAATAAAATAATAAAGAAAACAGCTGCCTGTCTAAATAGCAACTCAGGCAGGGCAAAACTACTTTCCAGTCTGCTATCTTAAAAACACTTTCACGTTAGTTACGGAAGATTTGCAATACATTTAGGTCCAAAAGCGCTCTATGACTCACAGTCAAGAACAGGATTTTCTGGCAGCAGTAAGAAAATAATCTACTCGTGTGCATACAGAGTAGAAATTCTACTTTGTATCTATACCTGAGATAAAAAAATCTCCTTAATGTTTGACAGAATGCTATAGACAACTTAGCTATCCTTGGATCAAAGTTCATCTTGCGTTAGTTTGATAATTTCAATGAGATCACTGCCAGAAAAAAAGTACTAATTGCTGCATAAACTTCCCCATCTTCTCCCTGTGTCAGCTAAACATATAAATTTGAGGGGAACAGGTTTAATACTATCAGTAAAAGATCTAAACATTCATTAACAGAAATGCTCAATCTTATTTTACAGGTCTGCCTAAATGCCAGTGTATATATAGCCAGAAACTAGTTTCTCTCTGACATTTCTGAGTTCCTGAGTTACTACTCATTAAACCAAGAGCAAAACATAACAATAATAAAATAATATATATGTATTACTAGTACATATCACACTACAAACCCACTTTGGCCTTCAGTTAGTTTCTTCTAAAGTGTAACTGATAATCAGCTAGATATCATAAGACTGTTTTGTTCTGCAGTTCAGTGTAATTTCAGGTTCATTTTATTGTACACTCAACAGAAGAAAAATAATTATAGGTTAAATTATATCCTCCAAGCATGGCAGTTGTGGACTTGATAAGGAAAATGTGTACAAGCTAACACAATTTGCCTGAGATCACCCCTTAAAAAATGTCTGTTCTCCCATTAGTCTTGCTTGGTGATTACTGAACGTGTCTGTTCTTCTATAAAGGTGTGAAAAATAAGAGGAGTGGCACTCCCATGCCAAATGGAGAACATTTCCACAATTTGACACATTAACCCAAGGGACTGGATTTTTGTTCATATAAAAAAACCCTGTAGGTTTCTTTTCTTTTTCTTTTCTTTGCCTTTGACTTCTACAGGAGAGTGTTCATTTTTATACTATTTTAATAAAGCCTAATAACTACTATTCTTAGCATAACGAGAACCACACTTTTGTTGAAATTCAGATTATTCAGGCAGACAGTTCATCAAGAAAATAACTTTAACAAGTCTAGTCCTTTAGATTTCTGGAAATAAACACACAGAAGAGACTCAAGAGGAGACCACTCTATTATAAGGATGGGTAGATCTTCAGTCTTGGTCTAACCAAGATCTTTCTTATTTTGAAGTCAAACTCATTTCATCTCATTTCTCCATGAGTGTGCAATATAGAAATCTGTGTGCATTTTTTCATGGCATACACATTAATGTACACATTTTGTGCACCTTTCTAAATGTACCCATTTTCTCAAGTACATATTTTGTGTGCGCTTTTCGCAGAAAGGCTCTCAAGGAGTAAATTGGGTGAAACTGTAAAAAAGAAAAAATAGTCAATGTAGCAAATTTCTCACCTGTCCCTATCTATATGTACTCTCGATTTAAGATAACCATCTGTGAAATACATGGTCGTATCCATCAGACAACACTTATCAGAATATATGTAGTTTGCTACAGGGAATATTGCTGAGAATGATAATAATCGAGAATGAGAAATACAAAGAGTAAATTACAGGAGTGTCCAGCCACCAATGCAACGGACACCATTGGCAGAACAAATTCCTCTCCCCCATGGGAATAGACTGTGGGGGTTTGCAAGAAAAGAAAGGAAATTTCCATTGCATGAGCAAAACTCCAGTTGCATAATATTGGATGGAATCCAAACTGGGCATGACAATACTTCTATTTAGCAAAATATTGCTCTTGATATTGTGATTTATATAAACGTATAAATCACAATACAAAGAGCAACATTTTGCTAACTGAACACTTTAATCATCATGGCAGAAAACATTTTCAATACTCTGTTGCTAAATATTTGGCATGCTCAAGGTTGCCTCAAGGTCGTACACAACCTTATTACCTGTCTATATTGTCTACACTATTACCTGTCTTTGAAGTGCACTATCTTTGACCTACCGGATCAGACAAGAAACATGATACACCAGCAATGTTAACTTGGATCCTTGGCAGAGTAATATCACTTTTAAAGCAAGTACAATGTTATTGTCTGGCTGGCTCCCATCCAAACCACAAAAAACGGGAAACTAGAAACAAAAATTGGTATTCTTGGGCTATTTTTACACTACATATGTCTTTTCTTGCAATATAGTTTCCTCAGTAGTTTTAAGAATGTAAGAAGGTCTGTAATAATAATAAATCATTATGCTACATTTCAATATAATTATATAATTCTGGCCTTTTATCTGGACCAAGGTGAAATGCTGGGATAATGGACTAGACACATTTGTTCATCCTGTTGAAATGTGCCTTCAGGTCATAGATAAAATGAATTTAGTTGTCTTAATTTAATCCCTGGTCACTCCAGGAGTCCATGTTTGAAAACCACTAGATTGCTGTAGCAGAGAATGTCCATTAGGAAGTGCTTTCTGCCGAGCTAGCAGATATAATGGATAATGCACACTTCATTAATGCAGAGATACACACTGCTTGTATGGCATCTGTTTGAAAGTCATTCAATCTAGCATAATGCCAGCTAAAAAAAACCAACACTTTTATTATTTCAGGAGCAAATTTAGCTTCAGTCCAAACCATAAAACCTGGCAACCATGAAAGAAAATTTGGTATTTGGGTTAATTTTACATGTTATGAGCATAGATTATTAGAAAAGAGGAGTGGCGCTGTGAAAATGATAAACTTAAGTTGCTTGATTGTCTAGCCAGATTCTCCTTTAATGTTTCATTAACACAGGAGTGGGGAACTTGCTCCTCCTACTCCCATCAGCTTTAGCCAGAATAGTTAATTGTGATGGATGATGGAAGTGGTAGTCTAACAACATCAGGGTAGCCACAGAGTTTGCTCCTCCTGATCTAACACATCAATTACAAGTGCAGATGGGAAAGCTTTTTCTCCAAGTTGTCAGTCCCTCAAATCAGGAGGAAATGGAAAGAGAAAAGGGAAATGCTATTTAAAAGTATTTCCTTTCTGTGAAGGAAAGGAAAATGCTATTAAAAGTATGAGATTGGACTTTTCAATTACCCCTATAAATAATGTTCAACTTTATGGATCATCAGTAGCTGTACTGACCATCTGTCTTTACTACCTCACCTAGGAAGCGAACACTCAACTGTTTTCATTCAATCTGATAGAAAAGGAATAGAGAAGAAATTTAAGAGAAATACTCATGGGTTGGGTTTGGGGTTCACCTTACTCATAAGGTAGCTGGACAGTATGTGAAGAGTGTCCTGTCTTTCATTCTACAATAATCTCCTTGGCTTCCTGCACTTCAATTAAAACCTAGGGGAAGACATCATGAGGTAATTCCTCCCATGAGGCCTTTTCAGTGCAGAAAGTGCACATGGCCTGGGAGGCTACAGAGCAATGGAGAGAGGTGTAATAGAAAGGAAAAAACACATTTACAGGAGTGGGGAACACACAGCACCCTTTGCAGCCTCACAGTGATAAGGTAAACTCAAAAATACCACCAAAAGAAATTCAAAATAAATTATAAAATGTTCTGAGAATGAGGCAGAAAAGTGGGAGTTTCCACACAGTAAATGCTTTTGCCACTGGCAGTGCAAAAAACCAAAACTCTTTAGGGTAAAAAGAAAGGTGCTGTGCTACAATAGTGCACCCTATCTGTGAGAAGCTGTTGGAGAATTTTTCCTCCCCTTCAAAAAATTCAGTGAAACTCTCCTCCCAATTTCTCTGCTCACAAATAGGCTGGAGAAACCATTTGTGCACAACTCTAGTAATTACTGGCACCGCAGTGTCACACAGGTCTGTGCCACCATTAGACCAGGGCCCTACTTTTGGGACTGGAATCCCTGCACCTTATCACACTTAATTTAAGCAGCTGGATACTAGTAACTGTGGCTTTGGCCTAAAGTGCCACATGCAATTTTTGATCAGAAAAAAAACAGTGACTGCTTAGCAGGTTGAAAAGCAATGTTGATGTATTACCTATGAAGGAGGGGCTAAACAAAGCAAAAGGTTTACAGTAAACAGACACTTCAGGGCTTCAACTGTTTTATTATGCTGAGTGCAAAGCTTCAGCTAGCAACAAAACTTGCTTGGGAACAGTTCCTGTGAGAATCATCACGAGCAAGAAATGCCGATACTGATCAGGCAATTGCGAAGAGAGGTTTTCAAGGAAATGTAAAGCTTTGTTAGGGCTGAAGATTTTGTTAAATATTCAATATTTGGAGCCTGGAATTCGAAAGAGCATCCTTTCATTGATTCCACATCTTCCCCTTAACAAGAATGGAGACAACATAATCACATCAGCTACTTCCTTCGTTGTGTGTAATACTGGGTAGCACGAGGATGAAAGATCCCAAAATGAGAAATAGGCACTGATCCCTAGGGTGTGCCTACTTGTGAATGTGTGTCAGAGTGAATAAACTCCTCAGGAATCAGAGTTTATCCCTGTTTCCTAACAAACCAAATATATTGTTCTCAATAAGCCCCCCTTACAGCATTTTCTTTCAAATCTAATCTCCAATCTGATTTCATTCAAAAGCTATCTCAGGGTTTCACCTTGTTTTCAAAGCAATGAACAATGGAGAGATTATGCCTATTTTATTTCTACTTCTCACTCTAATACATCAGTTATTTTTAAAATAACATCACTACACGTACACACACACCTAAGCCACAGTATTTGCTTTCTTAGCGCCCAATTCCCAAATGTGGCATCTGGGGTCAGAAACCTAGGATGCTTTAGAAAGTTGGTGAGGGTCTCTAGCCTTGATACAGATCAATTAACATAACAAAAAAATCACAAGGGTCCCACCTCACCCAAAACTGTTCCTAACAAGGATTGCATTTGCATGAGTTCTTCATGTCACCAGGGAATATCTCTATCAGCAAAGGCCAATGCTCAGGAGTTGGCCCTAGTATAATGTGGGGGTGGTATTAGGTGTGTTCAGTAAAATCAAGTGGGCACAGTTTGCTTCTAATAAGCTAACAGAAGCTGCTGCCAGACATGAAGATCCTGGGGAGGCTTTCTTTGCAACCAAACGGCTTCCGGGGCAAAGTATAGGCCTCCCGAAGTGGTCTTTTTTCACTCATTGGTTCACAGAAACATGTGGACTTCCTTTGGTGGCCAAAGAGGGCTGCCCATTCACTGCCAAAAGGATGTGGAGGGAAGGGAATGGATTCTGAGGACATACATCCTCTGGCCCAATTCTTCTTTCCACCACAATTCTTTAAATAGCAAACGGGCAGCCTGGTTGCACCCTATCACAATGAAAAGAATGGTTAGCCTTTGGAATTTTCAAGGTCCCTACTTGTTTAATATTATGTTTTTGTCACAGGAAGAGGCTACCTTATTGGTGAGTTTCTTTGTCACCCATTCAACACAACACGAGAAATTGTCATTTTATGGTTAGCATTGGAATGTTCCCATCATCTTGTTGGGCAAACTACTAATAAACGTTCTGTCTTGGCTGTCCGAACCAACGTTTATTGTTGTGTCAAATTGTCCATCCTCCAATGTCATTTTATGCTAGGGCTGTGAACAGATCCGGATCTGGATCCTGAATCCAGACTGGATTGGTGTGATCTGGATCTCCCGGATCTGGTTCCAAACCGGATCGGAGGAGGTCTGGATCGTTCCAGATCATTCTGGAGATCCGGGCACATTGGCCTTCCAGGTCCATGGGTGCCAGCTGCGCAGCCGGCACCCAGGAATGCCAGGCCAGCAGTGAGCCCATTGGACTCACTGCCCTCCCCCCACTCTCCCTTCTTACCTGCCTGTCATCGCCGCTGCCTGCTGCTGCTTCTGCTCTGAGAACCAGCCCGCAACCTGGTTTTCCGTAGAGCATAAGTAGCAGTGGCCACCAGACGGCAGCGGCGAAGAGAAGGCAGCAGGTAAGAGAAGGCAGCAGGTAAGAGAAGGCAGAAGGTAAGCAGGGAGAGTGGGGGGAGGGCAGTGAGTCCTTTTCCCCATAGACTTGCAATCCAGTTCCGGACCAGATCAGCAGAGGTCTGATCCGGTCCAGATCGGATCGGGCCTGATCCAGATCATCCGGATCCAAACCCAGACTGGATCGGGGGGCTGTTCACAGCCCTATTTTACTCCTCAGTCCAGTGTTTGCTCTGGACACAAGGCCTTCGATGAACACACAGAGCTCTCACTGAAGAACATGAGGCAGCTGCCCACACAGATATTTACAGAATGCAGAGAGACCTTCAGACTGGGACAACCATGGTCAGCTATGTCTTTTCATTCCTACTAATAATAGGATTACACATTTAGAATGCTAATTGAGCAACTAAAAGTGTAGTTGATTAACAGACCGAGGATGAAGCTACAGGTAATCTGATTTTCCACTAATACTTCCCTATGCCAATTTCTTTCTTTCTTTTTAAAAAAATGCTTCAATAAGAAAATATTTATTAGTAACAACAGATGTGAATTGCAGATAAAAGGGACAATTTGTTATGAAACACGGTCATTTTTAGTTGAAAGATGTCACAGCTAAGTTGCAATTTATTTAGTTCCCTGCCTACAAACATGTGCTCTTTTAAAGAACATTTCAGATTGTAATCAACAGATGACAGAACATGATAGTTTGTTATTATTATTTTTTAAAAAAAATCTGACCATTTTAATGTTGTGGCCATTATATTAAATTCATAGCAAGCAGTTAATGGAACTGCAGTCACACTAACGCAGTCCAGCATAGAAATGTCTGTGCTTCAGAAGAGAAAGAAAACTAGCAACAAAGAGAGAAACTTAGAGAGATCCCATTAACGTTATGGTTAAGATAAGAGAAGAATATCACAAGATTGAATCAGCTCCATCTTGTACAGTTAGCATTTTTATTTGCTAATATATCCCAATAAAAAGTGCTGAGGTAATATATGCAGAAAACAATAATGTCAGGAAACAATATAAGTTTACTCCAGTTCTCTGAAAGTCCTTTTACTATCAGGCATAAGGTCAAGAGGTATCACCATATCTCACGCCACTACAAAAGATGTAGCAAAATTCAAGTATAGTAATTGTCTCTAAATAAGGATATTAACTAAGAACGTTGATTGTATCTTTACCATCAAACCTGAAATTAAACTCCTATCGTGGCAGTGTCTACATAAATCACTTTGGAAATTGTGATGTTCTACTGTTTGTAGTTGTAAATATATTGCAAAGTTTATTGTTTGTGATATGCATTTGTTTATATCTTTAAAAGGAAGTAAGAATAATAACAGGTAAAGTAAATAACTAGGCCGAAATGTACTTACTGTTTGTAGTTAAAGGTCTAAGTAAGTATGGAGTGCGTGGTTTGGCTAGCTGTGTGCCTGAATGGAAAGTGAGTGCTGATTGGCTAGTTGTTTAGAGTGCCTGGATTAGTTGGTTGTGTAAGAGTGGGAGGAGCTAGAGAACGAGTGGAGTGTATATATGTGTCTGACAGGGAGAGCTGAGAGGTTGATTGGGGGGAGATTTGAGGGGGAGATTTGAAAGAGACATTGAAAGAGATTTGAGAGAGACATTGAAAGAGATTTGAGAGAATTGAGGCCTTCTCCCATAACATCCGCCCCGGACGTTCAGGTCCTCTGGGAAGAACTTACTACAGTCGGCTGACAACCGTTACCCAGAGGACCTTTTCTTCTGCCACTCCCAGATTGTGGAATGGCCTGCCGGAGAAGACTCGTCAACTTAACAGTCTTTTACAATTTAAGAAAGCTATAAAGACTAGTCTCTTCCGGCAGGCATATCCAGTGGAATTTTAGAATGTTCTTAGGATGTTTTATTGCTATTTTAATAATGTGTACCATGTTTTTAATCAGTTTTATGTATTTTATCATATTTTATATTTACTGCTGTTCCCCGCCTCGATCCAAACAGAGAGGAGGGTAAGAAATAAATTTATTATTATTATTATTATTATTATTATTATTATTATTGAGAGAGAGAGAGAGACTCTGAAGCAGGATTATTAGATGAGAAGAGTATTTGATTGAGAGATTGAGGTAAGATTTTAGAGCATAGATTAAATAAGGAACAGTTTGTTAAAGTATAAGAGTTCTGACAGAAACCATTAAGCATTGAAACCTTGTAACCGCTACACAATTGAACTGAAGTACCCATTAAGCTTGTTGACACACAATTTCTTATCAATAAATTCTTGTTAATTCTATCTACTGGTGTGGTCCGTAGGTGTACCTGAGAAGGTACTAGTGGCAGTGGAACAAAGAAGTTATCTGGAGGCCAGGTTGCTGGGCTGTAGTGCTGTGGGGCCTAAATAGTAAAGGCGAGACAGGGGCAGCAGCAGCAAGTGGTCGAGGATAACCTCACAGTAGCCCGATCCCCACCCAGCTAATGGCTTGTGGGGGGGGTTGGTTTTTGCGGGCGGGGAGAAGAGGACAGAAGAAGCCTGTACGTGTGCTTGGCACGCGTACAGGCTAGCGTGAGGTGGGTGGAGTCAGGCTACAAAAGCCCACCCCGCGCAGCCAAACAGCCTCTTTTGCTCCTGGCCCACCCTCTCTCCCTACCAGCTAGTATGGGATTAGCCAGTCATCCTTTTTGTGAAGGAGGCTGAGTAGGAATTTTCCCTGGCATTAGATTGCAAAGGTTTTGCCTACTCCATACTGGATTCAATCTTAAGATGGAGGATAAATAGGTGAATTTAATGATTAGGTGGATGGTGCGGGAATTTTGGGGGGATGAGGATAGGAATGGTGAGCATTCTGGCACCTTTATGGTGGAGGCAAGTCAGAGGCCCTGCTCCTCAGGGGCTGTGCAGCTCCTGTGTCAGGATATGGCTTGCCTTTGGGGGCCGGCTTGTCTCATCTACCCGAGCTGTGCAGCCCAGGCTGTGGATGACGCAGATGGTCTCACCAAACACTCAAGTATTGTTTGAATAGGGGGCCAGGTACCCCCGACCACTGGGTTCAATGGAGTGGCTCGCCCTAAAATTGTCAGGCTAGCGCCTGAGATAAATAAGCGAAATTCCCGCACGTTACGCTCAGAACCAAGGAGGGGAGAATCCCCAATGTAAATGAAGAGGCCCTAGTTTATCCCAAGCTCTGGTGCCCATGTCTTATGCTTTCTTCTCCATTCGCAAATGTTTTTCAAAAGGTTCTGGTGAACTCGCAGGGCTGCCTCGTAGATGAAGTGCTAATGGCTTCTGTGCAAGATGTCTGTCTGCTAAATGTGCTCCAGATAGCAACCAGACACACTGCCTTAGGAACAAAGAGATGTATCTTCAATGAAAGTGGAGAAAATACTTTTAAAACTTTTTTTAAAAATGCAACAATTTGAAGGTAGCTTTGAAACCACAAGGATAAGGTGTCCCATTTGTGATACTAACTTCTTTCTGACGACTAGGGAATAGAAATGTTTGCTGTACTGCACTAATGACAGAGATGACTTTGAACACAGCTTTAAAATTTGGACAATTAAAGGGTGGCCATTTTAAGGACATTTCAATGCACATAGATGTGCTTCGCAGATATTTAACACTTCGGGGGGTGAGTTTGCAAAAGGGCTAAATAGCTATTTCAGTGTGCTAAGCATCACTTTGCATTTATCTTCAAAACAAAACTAAATGCATATAACTTCATATTGGCATGCCGTCTCCATTCCAAAAGCATTCCTGCTGTATTACGAAAGGCAGCTGGGTGGCATGGTAAATGTGTCATTTGCTATTTAACTTCTCTGTGACCTGGATTTAAATTCACAGTAGCACAGAATGAGACTTCAGTTCTCTCAGAAAGCTATTAAGCTCTTCTACAGCACAGAAAGGCTTGTGAGGAATGGAAAATTAACAGAAACGCTTCCCCTGCTTTGACTATTTTGTATACACAAACACCAATGTTTGTCGGTGCACACACACACACTCGCACACACAAACATGCTCATACACTTGAAAGCTCGGCGAGGAGGGAAGCAAATGATTTTTATTAAAAGGATTCTTTCACTATAAAAGAAAGCAAACTGCCATGAATAAATCTTCTGTTCATTATGAGAGTCTCTGCAAAATAGTCTAAACAGTAAGCAAGCAATGCGATCCAGTGTTCATTCCACTATACAGTCTATTCAGTATGCTTTTCAAGTCTAATGGTTTGTATCCCTTTGGAGAAAGGACAGAAAGGAGTGCAGAAGAAAAAATGAGGAACATTCACTTTTTCACCACTGTAGTGCACCCCTTATGTTTAAATATTTATTGGTAACAAAAAAAATTATAATTGTTTACCTTTCTGTTAAACCATCATATCTCTGATTTCTATTTTTTCACATCATTTAACTCAATATATGACTTTGTTGGTGGGTCTTTTGAAGTACAGAGAACACAAGCATAACCATGCAAGTAAACAAATAAAATAGCCAGTGTGGTGTAGTGGCTGAAGTGTTGGACTGGGAGTCGAGAGATCCAGATTCTAGTCCCCACTCAACCATGGAAGCTCACTGGGTTACTTTGGGCCAGTTACAGACTCTCAGGCCAACCTACCTCACAGGGTTGTTGTTGTGAGGATAAAATGAAGAGGAGGAGGATTATGTACGCCGCCTAGGGTTCCTTGGAGGGAAAAATGTGGGATGTAAAAGCAATAATAATAATAAAAATTAAACCGCCAGTGTCTGTAATCCCCAAAATCCACATTCTTCTCTAACACTAATACAGAGGAACTATTTTTCACAACTGCAGCAAAATTTGAGATTTGGAATGTTTTAGCAATGATTGAGATGGAGAAGAACATTGGGAACAGACTTCATCCGGGCTAGAGGACTAAGAGCTAGAATAGATAAAGAAGATGGGAGTTATTGAGAAGATGAAGGAGATGTGCAGACTTAAGACTTACTTTTTTGTTTCTAAGTTTTAGGCAGCCCATTTCAGACATCTTTTTTTCCAAGACAAGGAAAAGCTGATTAAAAAATAATAAATCAGGTTTTTTTCTTGTTTAAAATTTTGTAAGCCTGAAACAAGAAAATGTTTTTTTTTTAAAAAAAAATGGGTGGAGGATTTCTATGATCTCTGGGGGAGAGTGGTGGAAATGGATAGGAAATGCTTGTTAATGCAGACATATGCAACATCTTCTTTTCTACAATGAAGGCAGGTGTGAACATGAATTGTATCGTTTTCCCAGACGGCAGGAAAATTACTGTCCACAGAATTACTGTCCATGATGCAGTGACAGTATTCAAGGTACAGTACACAACACAGTTAACATGAGATACTTTAAGCACTGATCAGGTTTTTACACATGGGTTCTCTCAAGAAAGGCACGTTTCTAATCTTAAACTTATAAAGCCAACTTTTTAAAAATGGATTTTATAAGCAGAGCTATATAAAAGTCAGTAGCTAATGATTCACCATAATACATGATTTAGCTGGAAGCTACAAAAACATAAAAATAGTACAAGAAACTAATTCCTTATGCCACTTTGGGCATTTGGATGATTTAAAATCAGATGCTGCCATTTTTTTTTAGATCCCTGAGTCATGACTTCTGATGAAAGACTGATCTGTTTAGACATCTTCCCCCCCCCCCCGCCCTAACATAAATGTACTGAAATATATCCTGAGTAGCCAATAAAAGTTTACAGTTTTCAAAGATTACACAAGAATGTTGCCATCCCATAAACTTTCCGAGGCTGCTGCTTTCTTCTTCAAATATAAGATGTATCAGTTGTTTTAGGGTGAGTTTGCACCTGCATTTCAACAAGCCTTCTACCCACTTCGTGCAGGAAAGCACATATCTGAATGCAACGTTTATACTACACACATAGTGGTGGAGCTACCACACCAGCAGACAGCAACTTCACACAGTGCCATTGTATACTTCCCCATATTACCAGGAACAACAACAACGTGATGAATGTACGTTAAATCAACATACAACTCATGATCAAATTCCTGGAACGTTTGTGATGGAGAAGGCTTAGAAGAAGAAAGCCAAACATCAATGTCTCTTTACTCCATCCCTGTGTAAGAAGGGGAAGGAATGAAGCCGAGTGGATTCTTAGATCTGCCCCCTCTCCTATGTACACCAAGCAGCCCATTAGTCCATCTATTGTCTACTTTCATTGGAAGTGAGTTGCCAGAGTCTTCACCAAGGCTCTTGCTCAGCCCTGCTACTTGAGATGCTAGGGATTGAATCTGTGACCTTACGTGTGCAAAGCATGCACTTTGCAACTGAGCTATTGACCCTCCCCTGTGAACTCTTCAACCTCCTTTCTCTTTTTCCCTTGATTAAAACAATGGAAAATAGCCTCAGTATTTCCAAATAGGAAAACTAATTAGTATCTCGCTCACACATGAAGAACTCCTTATAAAAAGTACATAATTTATAAGTGAACTGCCCAGTATATAAATAAAATGGAAGCTAAAGGAAGGGTTGATTCATGCAACCGATTGACCTATTGTGAGTACTGCATTTTTACAGCCTGCATGTCATGTGTAATCTATTGAAAAATGGACATGGGAGAAAGAAAGTTCATCTCAGGGTAAATGGCCATGTACACAGGCACTTAAGTGGGCAGCATATGGTACATATTCATGTACAGGCACAGGAGAGTGTACAGTCTGCTATTTCATATAGTTCAGTTAGTGAAGGCCATTCTGCACTGCTGATAATCTAAAACAATTCTAACAAAAAAACGCATACCTTCTCTGCTTAAAAATCTATATAAATCATGCTAGCACTGTGAAGTAAAGGAATCAGGCATTCACGAGCCAGTGATCCTTGGTGTAACTATGACAGCAACGTATAAACACAAGCATATAACTATTTTAAATCTATGAAATCTTGTTGTGAAGAGGTTATGTTTGTGCTTCTCTTCTTCAGTAAGTTACCATGACAGGAAGTGTGCACCATCAAATCCATTGGCCTTTTTCCTGACTTCAGAACTTGGGCCACTAGAACCCAGTGTGTGATCAATTCATCATCTGTTCATAGTTCATTTCTAAACTTTCTGTGCACTTCGTAGCAGATTTATGCCAAGAATCATGTAATTACAAAAACACAGAGCCACATGAGCTATCACTCTGTATACTAGCGTTACACCCTAAAGCCAGCAGGCCAGTAACAATGCAACATGTAAAAAGTATGCCTTGAAATGCTTCACATCAGTTGCAATAGAGATGTTTAAAACACATTGAAGCCTGTGAAATATGAAAGGCTATAGGATAATTAATGTCAGTTGGAAATTAACATGAAGACCAAATTCTGCTCTTATTTTATGCAAGTGGAATTCCCTGTAATGTTAAGGGTTTTGTGAGAATTGCAGCTTTAGTAAAGGCTTCGCCCCAAATACCAGACAACACCACTGAGATATTTTAGACAACAGCCTAAAGAAAATACTCCCAAAGATTTATCAGACCTATTGCCTACTAGAGGCAACTACAAAAAAGAATATTTAATGCAACAGTATTGAAAGAACTGCTCACATATTCAGTGAGATAAAAATATGTATATGGAATACAGTTGCTGGGAGATGGAAAACTAGTTGAACCTATGAAACATTGCAATATGTGCTGCTTCTGAATTTCTAAGATCTGTATGTTTCATGCTAATCAGCTGATTCGTGTTGCTACTGCACTGAGCAACAGAATGCCATATGAACTAGGTTCTCCTCTGATCCTACATTGGAGATGATAGATAGATAGATAGATAGATAGATAGATAGATAGATAGATAGATAGATAGAGATAGATAGATAGACATCAGACCAATTAATAAACTTCTTATATGTTAAAATGCATCAAGGTTTGTAGTCCATATTACTAATCTGCAGTCTTATACATTCACCTGGGAAGAAGTCTTATTCAACACAGTGATACTTACTTTTGAGAAAACATGTGAACATATATAGGATTACACTGTATGTTCTTTGCATCACACACAAGAACTTAAGAAGAGCCATGTTGGATAAGACTAAGGGTCCATCTAGTCCAGAATTCTGTTACACACAGTGGCCAACCAGCTGTCAACCAGAAACCCACAGGCAGAACATGAGTGAAACAACACCCTCCTGCCCATGTTCCCCAGCAACTGGTGTATATAGGCTTACTGCCCCTGATAGTGGAGGTAGCACATAACCATCAGGTTTAGTAACCACACGTGATTGCTTCTTTTAGTAGAAACAAATTGTCATAGTGTGTAAAAGCATTCACTTCCCATATAAATAGAGACATCCCAGTTCAAATATTCCTGGTGTTTCTGGGTGATATCATCCTTGATTCCCATCAGTAGCACTAACAAAACAAAGGTAAATATCGTCAGCTTTTGTTCAGACATTCCAATCTATCCCAAGCCCCAACACAGCTGAAGAAATCTTCCCTGTCCATCCCTGTCCATTCATAAGAGCCATTGTGAACTATCCACCCCAACTTCTGCAGTAGTCAGTTATGGATGCCATCACAGCTGACAACCCAGCAGTTTTAAGAAATGCTGAAGAAATCCCAGGGATGTGCCCATTAGCAAAACTCGAGCTTCCTGAAGTTCTCCGAATTCCATCTAGTAGCACAAGTTCGTATCACATTGACCCTGTTCAGATGACATGCTAATCCACAGTGGTTAGTGTGTCATGTGAACCATTCCTAACCATGGTGGCTACATAACCATGGCTGAAACACACTCACAAATCATTTGTTGCAAAAGAGTTACTGGACTAACCATGGCTTAGCATGCTGTCTGAACAGGCCCACTGTGAACTTTTGGTTCCCACCTAAAAATCTCTGTGTATTCATATTTTCCCAAATGTACGCATCAGTTGTGCACATCTTAGGAATGTATGCATTCTTTTCCCATTGTTTATAGAGTAATTGTGCACATCTTTTAAAAGAGTACACATTTTATGTGCATTTTTATGTGCATCCCCCCCCCACACACCGTTAACCACACTGCAAGCTCAGAAATGTACAGACCGACTACAAATTACATCCAAACCCATGTCTAGTTTGGAAGGATTGAACTAGGCAAATCCTGATAAATCCTCATTCTTCCCTACCCTATACTACCTAGGACAGATGTGAATGTTCCTCCAATGGAACATTTGGGTAGTTTTATGGGCACAGTGGGATGTGAGAGAACTTTTGGGTGGAGGGTATACTTCCCACCCCCAAAGTTGCAGATTTTTCTTTAAAAAAAAAAAAACTTGTACAAAAGCAAGTTACTACCATGGGGACACCCATCTCTGAACCACCCACCCACCCAATGTCACTGGGAACCACATTACATAATGACATAGGTATATTCGCAGCATCATTCTGAAGTCATTTTTAAACAGACCAGTGCTCAGCTGCTTAGTGCAATGGCTTGCCTTTGTCTATGGTAAAAATAAAGAGAGAGAGGGAGGAAGAGGAGGAGGAGGAGGAGGAGGAGATCTGCAAAACCACCCAGTCACCTCACCAGACACTACATACCTCAGTAGGGATGTTGGAGAAATCCCCAATGGATTCAAATAAGTTTGGATTTCTATGAGTTAGCGCAAGTAGAATGAAATTCTGGTTTTTTTAAAAAGGCAACATGATTCTGTCAATGAGTGGACAACAGAACCAAAGATGTTGGACAATCTGTGAAACACAGATGGAACAGATTTAACAAAAGCCATACATCCCACCCACTGAAACAGGCTGTGACCTTCAGAGCAACCCTGTGAAGTTTGCAAAAATACTATACCTTCTTCACTGGAGGACAAAGGTCCAGTTAAGGTGAGAGGTAGGGTTGTGTGCAACTTTAATCCTATCTGATCGGCATTCCTAGCAGGAGCTCTTTTTAAACTTGTTGGGCTGTTGAGACAAGCTTGATGTTCACAAGATGTGCCAACATCTTACTGAGGTCAACATCTTAAAAAGTCTTACTGCACCATTCAGTTACCAATTCCTGCATTTCTCTATCTGCCCCCTCCTCTTTTCACGGCGTCACTGGAAGCAAGGTGCTTCACCCTGCTGCATCACAGGGCCATCCCTGTGCTGCAAGAAATGTCCTTCAACAAAACTGTGGGTGATCCACAACCCAATAAGGCAGTATATGGGCTGTGCCCTGCCCCACCCCACCCCATTAGTGGTAGGGAAGCTTTATTGTGAAGAGAGAGAAATAACCACAGGCCAATTTCCATGGAGAGAATCTCTTTCTGTATGCCTCCCCCGCCCACTCTTTCAGTGATGTGCTTGCGTATATATACAAGATTGCACTGTTTACTGTGTCAACGTAAAGCTAGTATGCCTACTCTCTCACTCAATGTATTGGTCATAAATCAGTAAGAAATCTACTTAGCCACGGCCTTTGTAATCAGTACTGTATGTATTTGCTGTTCTCTATGTAATGCACTTCTAAATGTGTGCTATTATTTTACACCAGGAATACATTAGTACAATCTACGGCCATTCTGGCTTTTGCAAATGATCTAAGAGCATTAAAAAAAACCTTCTTACATTCCTGCCATGACAAACGTGTTTAGCAGTCTTAGTGATGAATAAGCAAAAGAAATTATCAATGTCTTTTTAGTGCATTCTCATTTATGCTTTTACACGTTTTCAACAATTTCTGAGTCACAAGCTAAATGTTATATTCAAAATTTTCTTACACATTGCCATTCCAATTTCTCTCTTTAGTAATCCTTTAGTTTAAACTAAGCTTCATGGTCTGTGTAGGAACATACACTTTCTGAGGTTCATATACCATATAATATTAACAACATGATCCACTTAATAACCCAAAATGTTCGCACTTGACTCTCTCTCCTTGAATATTTACTTTTCATGATGTCTGTATTGATCCTACCTCCAAGGAGCAAAAGGTGGCATATATGTGATTTAACCCACTTTATTACTTCAACAAATCTATGAGACTGAAAGCTAATGGGCAGTATCCAACGGGGCCGCTCCACCTCCACTGGTTCCACTGTGATTGCAAAAGTGAATGCTTGGGCAGTAGGGGTTTTGAGCATCTAAAAATAACCCCATACTCATTTCTGAATTGGGACAGGTCAGGAGAGCTCACTTTATGACCTCTGCTGGCATGCCTTATTCCAGAAGCAATAATTTCTGCTCATTTTGGATTTAGAAGCTCAAAAGCCCTTTGCGCAAGTAAGCCATTCCTGGTTTTATTTACACCATGAGTGGGCCACTGGGGGGGGGGTGTCTGGGGGCCAATTTCAAATCCCAGGAACCCGCTGGTGACTGCATCCCTGCTGCCACATCTGATTTTCAGGGGTGGCAGGAGCAAAACAATTGGCAACACAAACTTGTTGGTGGAAAACTGTGATGATGACCTGAAAATGCAAAAATTACCTTTAGGCCAAGGCTTTAAAAACATTGCTGGACGGTCAAGTGGCAGCTGTGGCCTGGAGTGCGTTGTCCATCTTTGGTTGGAGTAAGTAGATCTGGCTACAGTGATCCATGCCTCAATCACCTCCTGTTTAGACTATTGTAATGCATTATATGTGGGGCTACCCTTGAAGAGTGTTCAGCAACTGCAGTTAGTGCAAAATTTGCTTTCTGGAGTGTGCTTTTTTTTACCGTATTATACCAGTCCTATATTAGTTATGCATGCTTCCAATTTGTTTCTGTATTCAATTCAATGTGCTGGTTCTTACCTATAAAGCCCTAAATGGTTTTGGATCAGGATATCTGAAAGGGTTCCTTTCCCCATATGAACCACCTTGTAGCTTATGATTTTCTTCAGAGTTCCTGTTGTATGTCTCACTACCAAGAGATGCTGGGTTGGTGGGAACTTGGGAGAAAGCTGTTTCTGAAGCAGAGCGTTGATTGTGGAATTTCCATTCTGGTTCCATTTTGCTTCATTTCAGGTGAGACATCTTAGGTATTTCTGTTTCTGCCTTTGGGTGATTTAAAATGTAATTAACACTGCTCTTTATTTTTAATGTTGGTGATTTCCTGTTCTTAATTTGTTTATATGCTATTTTCAAGTACCTAAAGTATATTGCCTTGAGGGGGGAGGTAGCTTTCATTAGGTCCAAAGGTGACTCATAAATAATTGTATAAATATGAAAAAACATAATACTACTGTTGTAAAAATCTGAACAGATCTATGATTTTCACCACAAAACATGTCCATTTCCCCTGACACGCATCTTACATGCATCCTACGTGTGTTCGCTGACATGCACACCCAAACTGTCCACACACAGCACCCCAAAGACCCATTCCCCACTGCCTGTCCATGTGACCTTGGCACACCTGGAGAGACAAAATGACCATATAAGGGAACGATAGAAGTGGAGGGACGTTGCAAAGCATCTCTGGGTACAAGTAAAATAGCACATGGCAATGCAATGCCACGTCTGGCCACTACTCGGGTCTACTCAAGAGTAGATGTAGCCGGAAATGATGTTTTTGGGGCTGTAAACCAATGGGATGAGGGCTAATGTCATGTGACATCTGATGTATAAAAGTATTTGTTTGAACCTTGGCGTGGTGTGACTCTGGAAGGCAGCGAGAGCGCCCAGTGGTCACCTATTCTGCGCAGAATAATAAATTAGTTTCCAAAGCTTCAGGAGGTCTTTCGTCAAGTGTTTCATATCTGGACTTTGGACACTTGGGAATAGCATAATTTATGCAACACTACTTGGCTTATAAACAGTAAATGAGCTTACTAATGCTGTCATCTGGGGGATTGATCAAGCCAAAAGAAGGGAAAGGGTAGTGCCAGATTTAGGAACAAGCCAAGTAAACCAGGGTTTAGGGGCTCATAATATGGGCCTTTAAATAAAATTTAGGATAACGAAGATGAAATTGCTTTGGCTTAAATATGTTGGAAACTCTGGTGTGACTTACAGCAGAGTTGCCTTATATAGAGAAAGTGTGCAACACAGCATTTATAGTGGAGGCGATAAGCGCAAACTACTGCCAGTTTAGAAGAAGTTCAAACCAACGTTGTTATAGTGCTTTTATTCCCATCTTCAGAGAAGGCTATCTAACACTATTTGACTACAAGCACCCCCTAATGCTATGTGACACTATTTCATTACCCTCCCTATTATAAAGTAATTCATTTTTCTCTTTTTTTCTTTTATGGTATGAGGGCTTTCACTCTCGATATGGCTTAGGGCCTCAGCATATCTAAATCCAGCCCTGGGAAAGGGGGATGTTCACATAGGTGATCTCTCCTCCTCTTTCCAGCTACAATCTCATTGTGCCTGGTTCTCTGCTAGCCCATTCTGGTGGAAATTAAATTGTATAAAATTCTATTTAAATAAGGCCCCAGGATACCTGCCTACTGGAGCGTGACAACAATACCTGTGTCGGGAATCAAACCAGGCAGATTCCTGTGGAATTCCCAATTCTAGACTTTGTGGTATAGCTGGTAGTTACCTTAAACCCTCAGGATCAAATACATTGTCTCTGCTTTGTGGGTGGCCACTCCTTCTTTGAAACAATACGAAGGCCATCCGGGGGCACAGAGAGTCAAATGTAAGACAAGAAGAAGTGCACTTCAGATGTCACAAGACAGCTCTCCAGTCCAATGAAAATCAGCTCTTGGCCTGTAGCCCAGACTATAATCTCTAAATAATGTGGTCCCAGGGTAGTTTCCAAGAAACTATTTAAAAAAGGGTGCTGTTTTCCACTGAGTACAAAATGTGAGTTTGGCTTTTTGTAGCTTTTCCTTATAAAGACACCATTCACTGGCCTTGTTCAGACAATATGCTAAACCATGATGGTTAAGCGTTTGAGCTAAACATTATGGCTTAGCATGCCTTATGAATCATGACTTAGGGTGCCGTGTGAACCATTCCTAACCATGGTGGTATATAACCACAGTTTAAACACGCTCACTAACCACTTGCTGCAAACAGGTTAGCAGCCTAACCATGGCTTAGTGTGTTCTCTGAACAGGCCCACTACAGACTTTCTCAGAAGAAATGATTGAAAACACCCTACCCTTGTAGCTTATACAACTTCATATTATATTGCAGTGGAAATTAATTACAAGCTTGATTTTGTACCTGAATGCACCCCCATACCAGGCAAAGAATAAAGAGTCAAGGCCCAAGTTCCTTCCGACTTTAAAGAGCACCGACTTTAGAGAGCAACAACTATACATTAAGTTAAGGGATTTTCAGTGGGCAAATAGCCTGACATAGATAACTCCCTCCCTCCAAAGCAGTTGCGCTACAAGACTGTGATAGAGAAGCTTTCCTCATTCTACCCCACTTTTTTGGGGTGAAGTCCCTTGGCTCCTCTTTTGCCCATCCGCCAACCCAACCCAACTAGCCTGTCCTCCAGATGTCTGCAACAATATCTTCCTCTTGCTGAGATGAAAGGGTGAAAGAGGTAGGATCAGAGTAGAAGCTTTGCTTTAAACTCCCCTTCTGCAGCTTTTGCAGCTGGCCCTCTCCTATCTCTCCACAGGCCTGGGAGCAACTAGCGCCACTCCACCTAGCAGCAAGGCTGGGGGCAGGGATATGGTTGGCATACACATTAAACTTGCTGTAATTCATAATGTATTGTTGAACTCAGGATATTACAGAAAAAGATTGCAAAGAATAATTCTTACTAAAACCAAACCAAAACATAAAGGAGCCCAAATACTTTCATTAAAAAATGCCGTATTTCATCAGTTCTAAGAGCCTATCTACACTACTGCTTTAAAACGGTTTATAACAGTTTTAAACTGGTTAATAACCGCTATTAGCCGGTTTAAAACTGTTATAAACCAGTTTAAAGCAGTAGTGTAGATAGGCTCTAAGATGCACATTTCCCCCCACGTTTACATCTGTAAAAACGAGGTGTGTCTTAGAATCGATGGCGACTTAGAATTGCGGGATTTCTCCAGCGTTTTACAGAAGGCACTAGGGCTCTGCATGCCCCCCCCTGCGACTCGCCCTAGCGGTTCCCGAGGATCCCGAGGCCAATCAGAAGTCCTCTCCCCATTTACCTTGATCACTGCTGCCTCGGCCTGGGAAGGCTTCAGTACTGGGAAGTAGGCTACGATCTCAGGAGATCTCGTGAGATCTCAGACTGCTTCCCAGTACTGAAGCCTTTTCAGGCCGAGGCAGAAGCAATTAAGGTAAGTGGGGAAGAGGGACTTGTGGGGCTCTAACCCTCCCCCTCCCCACTTACCTTGATTGCTGCTGCCTCAGCCTGGGAAGGCTTCAGTACTGGGAAGTAGGCCGCGATCTCAGGAGATCTTGCAAGATCTCAGGAAATTTCACAAGTTCTCGGCCTACTTCCCAGTACTGAAGCCTTCCCAGGCTGAGACAGCAGGGATTAAGGTAAGGGGGAGGGGGATTTGCGGGGTCCTAACCCTCCCCACTCACCTCCATCACCATCACCCATCCTCGCTGCCGCCACCACTCCCTTCTCCAGCAATGCTCGCCTCGGCCTGGCAAGGCATCATTACTGGGAACTAGGCCAGATCGTGGCCTAGTTCCCAGTAATGACACCTTGCCAGGCCAAAGTGAGCGTTGGCAATGGCATGGAGCGGCGGCGGTGGTGAGGATGGGCGACAGCGATGGAGGGGAGGGGGGAAGGGGGGAAGGGGTGCTGAAATTAAGGTGCATCTTAGAATCAACGCAAAGCTTTTTCCCTGTTGGTGGCCCTGAAATTAAGGTGTGTCTTACAATCGATGGCATCTTAGATTCGATGAAATATGGTAGTATATTTATCTTCATATGAAAAACAAAATTTACACTGATCTGTATTCCAGGAACGGGGGGGGGGGGGGGTGTGACTAGATCCTGTAACGCAATAGTAACATTATAACGTAATGTGACAACAATATATCAGAGATAAAACTTGGGAGACTCTGACCAGGTTGTTTTTTTAATACATAAATAAATAAATAAATTATAAAGTTAGCTTGCTTTTTTGGTAAGCAGCTTTTCCAGGGCTGTCACAGCTAGCACTGCAGAGTAGAGTAATGGTAACTGAATTATGAAAGAACTCAAGGGATATTTGAAAGGGTGAAAAGGTTCCAGAGCAGAGGAAGAATAAATCCTAATTCTCATCCAAAAAGAGAGAATGGGATAATCATGAGAATACTAGAGGGATAAGCCTGTTGAATAACAGCCAAAGGATCATCAACCAAAGTCATCCAAAGTAGAATTGAGAAAACAGTGAAACTAATAACATGGGGATTAGTACAGTTTCTTGAGGAAATAGTGTTTATGTATAAAACATTCATGATCAGACAAGATAAAGGCATGAGGGGTTGTCAAATATTTTTAACGAATCAATTGACTATGAAAACACAATTCAAAATCTAAGAAGCTGCTCCTTTGCTTCATAAGTTTTGCAGAATTTCCTGGAAAAAGAAGCTAGATTTTTGATGTTATGGTGGCAAAGCGACAGTAGGTGTTTCATTTCTGCTGCAAGGGGAAGAAGAAAGTGTGCTTCAGAGGAAACAGCACTTTGCACTGAAAAGACAGTCCTGACGACAATACCACACAGATAAAACCTGCTAAGAAGAATGAAGTACAAACACTTCAGAGGAAAAGAAAAAAAAACTACAAACATCAAGAACCTGTATAGAATAAGAAGCCTTTCACCATAGATTAGGATGTAAAAAACATAAAGTGATACTTAGGGAAATAATTTAGGCGTAAGATGAATGTTAAAAACAACAAACCACAAATTGAAAGGTATGCCACCTAGAAAAAGATGCAAAAAAAGACGGAAATTACTTTTAGAAGAAATCTAGGAAGTCTAGCAAAGGTCATGAGAGACTACAACTCTTGATAAGTCTTGGTGTGGTGGATCTGATGAAGCGCATATGGTCTTTGCAAGCAACATAGAATCTCCACACAATATATTGATCCTCTGGTAGCCCACACAGCAGATCAGTTGAACAATGGGCTCAATGAGGGCAGCGTTTTTTTAATGGAAGGAAGCCTACTTGTTATCTCAGAGGGCAGACCAGATAATGAGTCTTCTTAGGTAAATCTACCAACCTGTACCCTGAGCGGGTTTTACAATCCTTGGGAAAGACCCTTCTCTCCGATGTCACTATCAGAGCCACGTTTGGCAGGGACAAGAGAGAGAGAGCCTTCTTTGCGACTGCCCCCAGGCTCTGGAACTCCTTGCCAAGGGAGGCTAGGTTAAAACCATCTCTCTTGTCTTTCTGACAGCAGGCTTTGGCACCTACCCTGATTTGCTACTGCCTTAAGTTTTAATCTGGTAGATGCTGTTACTTTTTTCTTATTGATATTTTATTTGATGTGTTTTTATTGGGTGAGTTGTAATGCTTTCATTATAAGTATTATTTTTATCTGCATTTTATTGCTAGCCACCTTAAACACTTTTTTAGTGGAAAGGCAGGATATTAATTAGTTGAATTAAACTAATAAATAAACAGAGAGGATATAATTCAAACAACCTAAATCACAAAACCAGCTATTTGCTTTGATTTTGTGATTTAGGTTGTTTGAATTGCCATATATGTAAAGCAATCCTATAGGAAGAGCATAGGATTGTTCAGAGTCCCTCTTCGAAAGTTGTAGACAAGACTATGAACATGGGAGGGGAACTCTATGTTCCGATCCCCCACCTCCTCGCAGCCTCTGTGGAAAGTACCATGAAGGCTGCTTCCCAAGGTCACAATGTGATCTTGGAGGGAGGGAAAAAAGACACATTCCAGTAGTCTGGGGGAAGGAGAGGCTAATATAAGGAATTCCATGCCCTCTCCAGCCCTGGCCCAGTTCTCATCAAAGCAGCTTCTCTAGAAAGGTTCAAAGGCCTGTCTAGAGGAAAAATGTGTAAAAGGAGAATGAAGGTGTGAAATTGCCTCCATCACTCCTCCTGCTTTGCCAGCAGCAGCCTGGCAGGACACTATATACTCAAAAGCTTCCAAGATCGGAGGATTCCTTCTAAGTATTTCAGTGAGTGGTTTCATGCAACACGCTAACCCACACTTCAGAATAGATGTGTATAGGACTGCACTAGTTATCACCAAATGCCTGTGTTTGAATTCTGTACATCAGCATATCTTGATACTGGATGGAGTCAGACCAGATTGTGTGTTGCAGTGCAAAAACACTAACAGAGCAGGAATATTTGAGATTCAGCAAAGACAGAGGGAACTGGGTTGCTAAAACATAAAATACCAAACAAATATACCACAATACTTCATACACACACACACACGTCTAAGAACAATCCAGTTGAAATGGCTAGGGAAACAAGTGTTTCAGCTCATTTCCAGTTCCTGACCGAAGCAAGAAACCCCCATTGTGCAAACGGTGCATATCCCTGCTGGTGTTTGTGCAGCAATGAGGATTTAGGGGAAACCACTCTCGGTCTTTCATTATGTAAATGTGCATTGAAGGTTTAATCATGTGAACAAAATTGGTTATTCATGGCAACTAAGAACTGTCAAGGTCTCTCAACTCAAAGAATCTCCAGGTGCCCTTCTTCAATTGGTTCCAGACATGCAGCAGCCATTTTAACATAAGCAGGGTGCTGGCTGGCTGTTTAGTGGTGGACTTCAAGAGCTTTTGTCCTTGCTGCACAATGGAAGCTTTTTCTTCTGCCTACCTCTCTCTTTCTTCTTGCCCTACTGTCTTCACTTCTTCATTGTCTCCCTGTATGAACCCATACCTTGGATGCGCGAGTACTGAAGTCTTTTGATGTTTTTGTAATGACCGTGTTTAACCCTGTCTACCTGCACCTTTTTCTTTGTACCTTAACTAAACCTGTTCTATAGCACATTCAGTGGCTCAGTTCAAACAACATGATAACCAATGGTGGTTTAAGTAGTCAGTTGCTGGTTAAATAGTCAACAATTGGTTACTGTGTTGTCTGTCAGGCAAAAACCACCCCACGGTTGACTATTTTCTCAAAATAAACAACAGAGATAACCAACACTCTCTGCTCAGTGGACTATTTTGCAGGGTTGAGTGGACTATCTCAGGGTTGAGTGGACTATTTTGCAGGGTTGAGTGGACTATCTCAGCTAGGGCAAGAGTGGCCAAAACCACACCGGCTATTCTGCTACAGCTGGCACAACTCGCAGAGGCTGCTGGGATAGCACTGGGATGATTGAGGAAGGAGGGAGGGCAGGGAAGAGGGGTGGGGGCTGTGTAAGTCAAATGCTGGGTTGACTATTAGTCCACTCAATACCAACCTCAACTACTCCACAGTTGTGTAGGAACATGTTGTGAGGGGAATACCCCCTCTATAATCAACCGTGGAGTTGACTATTAATCCACCATTGAATATTGTGTTGTCTGAATGCAGCCAGTATCTTACATACTAGAAGGCTTACAATACCCTTCTCCAGCTCCTTAGCCCCGTTTCTGGAAGTCTACCCATGCCTCAGCAGCACAGCAACCCTGCATAATGCTTTGTTTTCAGGGTCCCATAAGTACTTCATTTGGTCATAACATTGTCAACATCTCCCGACATTAACCGACCTATACATTATGTTCAGCATCCAAGGCTATCCTCTGGGAGCCTCCTCCAAGGGAGGCTCAAAAGAAGGCAACAAGGAAAAGGGTGTTTTTGATGGTGCCCCTCAATTATGGAATGATCTCTCCATGAGATCTGCCTAACAACAACATTGATACCTTTTCAGCACTAGGTTAAGTCCTTTCTCTTCTCTCAGACACTTGTCAGCATATGATGAGTTTTAAACAGGTCCTAGATTTGTCTTATGGTTGCTTGTTTAAAATTGTTTTAGATGTATGTTCTCTGTGTGTGTTGTCTGTTTATGCCCCTGTTCAGACATGCTAAGCCATGGTGTATAATGTATTTTAATGTATATTAACAACATCCCCAGAGAACAACACTTATGCATTTGTGGCAGTCAGGAGGTGGAGGACACGATACATTATGTATTATATTGTAAACTGTATAAAATCCCTAGAGACAAATACCTAAAGAGATACCTAGCACTGGTAGTTAATCTTAAAGATATGGATAAAATTATATATCTACTTACAAACACATCTAAGTCCACTATGTTAAATATAGCTAGGTTTGCAGTGAAAGCAGCTCAGCTTAGAACTGCTTTAGAGGACAATGGTCATGTTTAGGATATGTGCCATTCACAATCACATATCCTGGATATACTACCAATACTGTATTTAATATATTTTACTGTGATTGAATTCTTATACTATTCTGCTATGTATTGTTTAGTTTTTATGATTTTGGCTAAAACCTATTGATTTGACTGACATAACAAGGAGAGAGAGAGAGAGAGAGAGAGAGAACACAGAAGTGTGTATGTGTGTGAGAGAGGGTGGGGAAGAGAAAATTTGGAGTGCCAGACCTTGTCCTGGGGACCAGGGGTCAAGTACTGGATCTGCGGCTTCATAGGATTGCCTACTGATTGCCTCCTCCTATGCTTTTATTTGTAAAGAAAGCATATATGACCTAAGTCACCATATGTTTCCCACGCTCTCTCATCATCCTAAGGAAATCAAACACAGCATTGCTCAGTATTAGTGGATAACATGAGTACTTTACTTCAGTTGATAAGCCAGCGCTGACTCCAGCAGAGAGCCTGTTTTGTAACAGAACATGCAGCCCTTATGAAGATATTGAACTGTAAGCAACCAAGAAATCCTCTTATTTCTGCACATTCTGCTGCTTCATTTTCATATTTTATTCAGAATTGTTTACAAGCTCACTCCCCGACTCCAATCCAATTGACAGAAGGGAAGAGCCACTTCTACACTTGTAATTCTAATTCACCCTTTGGGAGCCCGCCAAGCCTTTGTTTAAAAGTCTACATATATCCCTTTCATAAGAAGTAGTGTGGAAAATTCAACTTGCATTTTAATAAAAGCTGGTTTTATTGAAAGCCTGGATTAGACACCCAATAGTTTGCCAGTAGTAGTTTAATATTTTGGTTCTGTCAAAAGCTGTTACATGGCCATCAGAAACTAATATAATACTTTAACTTCAGTTAACAAATCTCTAGTAAACATTGAATTTGCCTCTTTGAATTCAAAAGGTTCAAATTGGCAGTTTACATTTTCCCAAAACAGTTTGAAATTGTATTTATTAGTAACCACAATAACTCTGCCTGAATTAACAGAGAGTTATTCTCCCCCATGGTTTAATTCACTGCCTACTAGTGAGCATTTGAAGACTGAACAATTTAAAATCCAAACAGTTGTTGGTGACTGGCTTTTTAAGAACTTTGTCATGTAGCTTTCTCCCTCTCTTATGGTGATCATATGTCAGGAAAAACCAGGACATGTCCGGATTTTTGGTAACAAATCTGCGAAGGGGGGGGGATAAATTATGAAATTTGAAGGGAAGTCTGGATTTTTCCCAACCTCCCCCCACCTAAAGGGCAGCTATACTTTATAGTGAATGGGAATTAACAAAAATGCTTACAGCTATGTCATTTTTAAAGAGAAAGAGATGAAACTTGGCTAGGGTGACCATATTTTGGAAACCAAAAAGGAGGACAATATGGCCGCCCCAAGGGGGCGTGCCCACCAACATGTCCAACCCCCAAGGGGGCGTGCCCACCAACATGTCCATCCCCCAAGGGGGCGTGCCCATCAACATGTCCAGCCCCTAAGGGGGTGTGCCCACCCAAACATGGCCTTGGTCACATGTCTGATTTCACAGCATACAATTAAGACAAACTTGTTCTACACAACATCTTAATGTTAAAATCACTGAAATAAAGAACAAGTGAGACATTGAATGTATCTGAAATTAACTTCACTCACTTCTACGTTTGTAGCTTTTCCTGTTCTTTGAAGCTTTTACTATACTCTGTGTGATAGAGTCTCCCCTTCCCTCAAATATCTTTTCTGACTGCAAATCTTTCACTGGATTACAATAGTCTCAACTTTCCTAACGTTTAACACTCTTTCATCATCATTTTTCTCATATCCATACTCACAGATTCAGCATACTGTTACCATTGAACAAATGAAGCAGTGGACAAGTGCAGAGAAATCTAGTACAACAAACTAGCAACCTAGCATGAAGGAAGAGTATAAAATATTATTACCCTGCAAACATTAGCCATGGAACAAAATGGACTAAAGGCTTGTTGTAGTCACTTCTCGCCTCTTAGCTTGTTTCAACTTCTGGTTGATCAGTGAGAAACTAATCTAACAATGTGTGATTATATCTCTGATTCATTAGCCATGTGAACAAGACCATGGTCAGTACAATACAAAGATAGGCCAGAACAGATGCCCATTATTACAATGCTAGATAAGGATCTTTCCCTCCTTTTATCCAAGTATATCCTGAATTTACATTGCCTCAGTGTGCAGAGAACAAGCAACCAGCAGGTGCTCTCCAGAAAGATGCTTTCAGAGCCTAGGAGATTCAGACACACTCAAGCCAAGCCACGCTACACACTCAAATATTACCTTACTTGGACAGAACAATTCTGGGACAAATCAATACTTTGCAATCAACCAGACATGACAGTCAAAAACAACAAAGAAAAAACACACCTACCTCAATGACATAACAATACCTATGACAAAACTGTTGCAGAAAAGGAAGAGTTAAAGACAGAAAAATATACACCACTGGCTATGGAAGTTAAAGAACTATGGTAACAGGAAAAATTACAATCATTCAATTAGTTAGAGTGATCATATGGAAAGGAGGACAGGGCTCCTGTATCTTTAAGAGCTGTATTGAAAAGGGAATTTCAGCAAGTGTCATTTGTATGCATGTAGCATCCTAACCCTAACCAGTACCTCACACGATTTGGAAGCTATACTTCTATTAATGCAGTCCAAAATAGTGCTTGCTTATTTTGCAGTCCCGTCACACTGTTGGCTCATATTAAGCTTGGGATCTACAACAATTCCAAGATCCTTCTCATCTGTAGTGTTGCTGAGCCCAGTATCCCCCATCTTGTAACTGTGCATTTGGTTTCTTTTTCCTACTTGTATAACTTGGCATTTATCCCTATTAAATTTCATTCTGCTGTTTTCAGCCCAGCGCTCCACTCTATCAAGATCACTTTGAAGTTTGTTTCTGTCTTCCAGGGTATTAGTCATCCCACCCAATGTTGTGTCAGCATCATCACCATCATCCACACACACCTCATACTCAGGCAATAAAAATTAAAATCTACACACCCCTACACACTCACTCAAGTGTGTGTGTGTGTGTGTGTGTGTGGAACACAACAACACAACCTCCTCCCATACACGTAACAGGGGAGGGGGAATAAAAATCCACCCCTCCACACACCAAAGGCATCATCATCATAATCAGCCACCCACACAAGGCAAAATAACAGTAGACATAATAAATCTACACACAAACATGCACATACCAAAGGCAATAAAATAACATTAAAAATACAACACTCATCCACATACTCACCAAAGGAAAAAATAATAAAAATCCACACATGCACCAAGGCAAAAACCAACCAACCAACCAACCACACACACTTAACCAAGACTAAAAATAAAATAAATATCCACATACCCCAACATACTCACCCATGGCAAATCTAATAATAGTTTTAAAAAACATCCACATGTGCCCCCCCAAATTAATTCATCAAAATCAGTACTCAAGGAATATATGGAAAATAAGTGAAAACTAATTTCATCAATGCTGCCAATAATGAAATCTAATCTACCCCCCACCCCACTGAATTTAAATTGCAGCTAAAGCCAGTTCATTTGGTCTTCTATTAATTTAATGCCCCCCACGCAAATTGCTTTTTAAAAGTTTATAAACAGTAGCAGCAGCACTCAACAATAATAGTAGTAACAACAAGAAAAATAACATAACATCCAGCCCCAGCTCTGCGCACCAGGCTGGGCTAAGATGCCCATGCTCCAGGCTGGGACAGACCACTCTGCATGCCATGAAACTCCGCATGCCAGGCCGGGATGCTCCACGGCCAGCCAGGCCGCCCCATGCTCCATAATGCCCCACTTACCAGGCCATGCCATGCTGCACGCCAGGATAGACCGCGATGCTCATGCTGGCCGCCGGACCAGGTGCCTCCGAACATCCTGCCAGGCTGCCCACAAATTGAGCCAGGGTAGGCAGCAACACCCATGCTGCCCGCCGGACCAGGTGCCTCCAAGCAACCCCCCAGGTCGGGCTGCGCCGTGCGCTGGGCTGGGCAGCGCCGCACGCCGGGCCGGGCTGGGCAGCGCCGCGCGCCGGGCCGGGCTGGGCAGCGCCGCGCGCCGGGCCAGGCTGCGCCACGCGCTGGGCCAGGCTGCGCCATGTGCCAAGCTGGGCTGGGCTGCGCGCCGGGCCGCGCTAGCCAAGAACAAGGCCCGGATGGGGGGGGGAGGCTGGAATGACGCGCACCCGGAAGTGTGGGTGTGCGTCGTTCCAGCCTCTTCCCCGGCCGATCTGGGCCTTGTTCTTGGCCAGCGCAATCGCGCTAGCCAAGAACAAGGCCCGGATTGGGGGGGGGGGGAGGCTGGAACGACGCGCACCCGGAAGTGTGGGTGTGCGTCGTTCCAGCCTCTTCCCCGGCCGATCTGGGCCTTGTTCTTGGCCAGCGCAATCGCGCTAGCCAAGAACAAGGCCCGGATGGGGGGGGGAGACTGGAACGACGCGCACCCGGAAGTGTGGGTGTGCGTCGTTCCAGCCTCTTCCCCGGCCGATCTGGGCCTTGTTCTTGGCCAGCGCAATCGCGCTAGCCAAGAACAAGGCCCGGATGGGGGGGGGGGGAGACTGGAACGACGCGCACCCGGAAGTGTGGGTGTGCGTCGTTCCAGCCTCTTCCCCGGCCGATCTGGGCCTTGTTCTTGGCCAGCGCAATCGCGCTAGCCAAGAACAAGGCCCGGATGGGGGGGGGGGGGAGGCTGGAACGACGCGCACCCGGAAGTGTGGGTGTGCGTCGTTCCAGCCTCTTCCCCGGCCGATCTGGGCCTTGTTCTTGGCCAGCGCAATCGCGCTAGCCAAGATCAAGGCCCGGATGGCACGGGAGAGGCCCAATTTTCCGGACTTTGGGGGATATTTTGAAATTTCCCCCCCGGACTCAAATTTGGCCCCCTTTTCCGGGCATGTCCGGGGGGATCCGGACGTCTGGTCACCCTAAACTTGGCAACATGGTAGCTCTAGGTAGGGCTTTAGCCATGCCAAGTTTTAAGTAGATCTATTCATCTGTTGATTTTTAGGATTTTTTTTAAAGTTTGAGATTTTAATTTAAAAAAAAAACACATACTAGAGCTAAACCCTTCAAACTCAGGTTATCAAACCTCCTCTTTGGGGTCTTACACCTTGAGCAGTTTTAGCCCTTGGTATCAAGGGGATCTTGAGTTTTTAGCTAAGAAGCGCTGGGCAAGCACGGCACCTTTCCTGTTGCAGATTTGGTGGGTAGTCGGGCACCTGGAGCTCAGCAGAGGTGAGGTGTCCACAGATCAAAATGTGGGAAAGGAGAGGTCAGTCAAAGCAGGCTACAGGGCAAAACAGAATGGGCCAGAGGCCTTTTTCTCAGAGTTACATATCATGAGTGATGAAGGGTTATCCTTAGAGGAAAAGTCTCACAATCAACTGTGAGCTGCCAGTCGAGAGAGAGCCTCTCATCTTTGTGGATGCCCTGTTGCTGCGGATGTTGGAACCTGGCATGTCATTGCTTCACTTCACTACCCCTTTCCTTCCACATCACTTTGTTCACTTGTGAGCTAGGCTCTGTCTGCACTGCTGGCATGCAATGAAGAATTTTCAAAGCGTGTGTCAGAGAAAAATAGATATATTTGCGCCTTTGGCTGGCTGGCATATCTCTTAGAGACAGAGTTAGACTGAAGACACAACTCAGAGATGGCTGAAGCTGAGACCTGAGAGGCTGGTGTGCCACACAGAGCCTTTTAAGAGCACCTCAGAGTCGAGTGTTGGTACAGAGGCAGCTGGTGGCAGACGTGGTTTTTAAAGTAAGTGTCACCAGACATGACCAATCAATAATCTAGAACCCTTCCCCCCCGGCCACAGGGTACAAGCTTGTAGCCCAGCTGGACCGTCGGGAGACTTTTGCAGAAGGAGGGAGATTGATTGCTTGAGGCTGGAGGCTTTGGTTTGGCTGCCATGACTTAGACAGACAACAGAGGCTGCACAGACAACCCAGAGACACCTGTTGTAACTTAGCCCCATAGTGCTGGCATGCAACGCAGGGCATTAGAAAGAGGGTCTCAGAGTTGCGTGTTTGTGCAGGAAGTAGACAGGAATTCAAAGTCTGGTTGTGTGAAATGGTGCCAACACACATGCCTTGAGATACTAATGTATATAAGTGTGAATTGTGAATGGATGCAGTAGTGTTCACCACCCACAAGACCCACCCTAATGTTAGAGTAGAGAAACCTGTGACAATCATACACAAGTTTTTAAAAAATTGAACTTTAAAAATAAAAATGCCAGCCAGCCAGCTGGCAGCAAGCCCTGTTAAGCAACAGCTTACAGTGGAGTGAGGATACAATCAGAAAAGAAATTTGAGGGAAAGGGAGAATATATCACACAGCGTATAGCAACAAAGTACAGCAAAAGCTTCAAAAGTAGAAGTGAAGTTAATTTCAGATACCTTGGATGTCTCACTTGTTATTTCAGTGATTTTAACATTAAGATGTTATGTAGAACGGATTTGTCTTGTGTGCTGTAAAATCAGACATGTGACCAAGGCTATGTTCAGGTGGGCACACCCCCTTGGTGCTGGATATGCCCCCTGGGCATGTTATCCTCCTTTTTGGTTTCCAAAATATGGTCACCTATCTCGCTCTCTCCCTCTCTCCTTTCTATAAATTATTAAAGACATTACAAGCCATTCTCAAGAATGGATTCTGCCACACATGACTTTCTTCCATATCTTCTTGACTTTAGATGTCTGCAAAATGACTATTGTATACCAACAGCAAATGAATTCTGTTACTATCAGCCATTATATAACCAAAATAGCATTATTCACACACATGGAGAAGCTGTGACTCAGTGGTTCTTGTCTGTGTCAGCAGTACTGGGTGAGATGGACCAATGGCCTGACTCAGTTTAAGGCAGCTTCCTCTGTTCCTGTGTCAGCAGGCTTGGGATAACCCCAAGATTTGCAAAAGTACAAAAACTAAAATAATACTTAAGAAGATGCACACACCCGGATGAGCCTGATGAATATTGATATAGGGTCACAGAATGCTGTCCATTAGGAGGACAGAAAACCAGGGGATGGAGATGGTGTATCCTAGAAAAGGGCATGGGTAGATAGGTATCCCCCCTCGATAATTCATTTTATTTTATTATGTTGGATATTTCAGCTCACAGGAACTGAAAAAAACAGAGGTTTGTATCCAATGTTAGTCCTATTTAGGAGTAGAACTACTGAAATGAATGAGACAAATTAGTCACAACTAACTTAACTCACATTCATTTTAATGGGTCTACTCTATGTAGGATACTACTCAGTGCTACTAATAATCTGACACTGCTACCTTAGTGGGTGCATCTCCAAGTACAATTTGAATTGAAATTATTTCATAATTCCAGTTTTTCAGAGTGTCCAGACTGACACGAATTAGCTTTGCTTTCAGTTTCTTTTCTGTTAATGTGATGCATTAGATTTCATCACTTCTTGTTAATGATTTGGATTTCATCTATTTCTCATAAGAAGGTGACATATGATAGAATGGGCTGCAGCATGGCATCATATAGGTCACTCTTCCCCACAGATTCTCTAGTTCATCACCTATGAGAAGAAACGATCAAACTGGTAGAGTGCTGCATGTATTTGCCGTACGTTTAATTGGTAATAGTATTGATTCCACCTAACTTATAAAAGGAACAGCCATAAGGTGTCAGAATGAAATCTGTTAAAGTGTCATAGCTTTCCTCTGGCACTTCAATACACTCCTTAGCAATTTATGTTTATTATGCTTTTTGAAAGCAATGTTGTGGTTGTTTCTGCCACATCCTAAGGGTTCAATTATTTATAAAAACCCATCATCTGTTGACCTACTTAGAATTCTGAGAAGTCTATTGCCTGCGTTGTTCACCTGCAGGTCCATCTATTCAGTAGAAGGACATCTGGTCCACAGAATCTATTTATATACAGAATGTGAGTTCAAGGCATATTGATCTGTAAGATAAAGGGAGATCATGGGTTACGCTGGCCTAGTTTTTGCTGCTGCTATTTATTGGCTTATTTTCCCTGTTGAACATATCCTTGAGATATGGCTTCTTTAATCTCATGCCACAGACAAAGCATTTGAAGGCAGTCAGAAATCTATGCCTTCATATTTTAACATTTACTTTCCCCCTTTCTTTTTATTTTAGATAGATGTTTTACGCAGTTGACTGACACCAAGATAATGTCTGATTGATATGGATCACTTCAGGATGATGACGTGCTGGCTATGTTGAAGCAATCTGAAACAATACTCTGAAATCACTCAGATTTGTATGCAGGCCAGTATGGAATCTCCTATTTGGAGCTCTGTGGCTACCATTTTGATTATGGACCTATCTGCAGGCATAAACACAGCCTTAGATTTGCATGGGATCATCTCATAAGAGTGTGGTCCTTCAGACCTTTCATCCATTTCTAGCAGACACAGGCCTGGATTCACAGTGGGTGGGTGTGCATCAAGGTTTTTCAGGTCCTTCTTCTGGGAACAGCTCCACACGTCCGGAAAAATCTCCCAAAAGGTCAGGTTCTCCAAGAGGATGACCGCATGTTATGTGAAAGGCTGTACTGCAGCTGAAAGGAAAACTCAGCCACCATCTCCATGTGTGTATGTGGAAAACTTTACATGTGGATGTGGGAGGGTTGGATTTTAGCCACACTATGTAGGTGTGTAGGTGTGTGCATGTGTTTCAGAACTACATGGAAAAGCACTGGAAAGATTAGAAGCTGGAAGTTTTTGGCAGGGAAAAGGAACGAGAACTGAATTCAGCTCCCTGTTCCTTCTCCTGAAGAACTGCCCAGAGGAATTTAGTCTTTTTAAATGAGATACATATGTTCACCTCCAGCTGCTAGATTGGGCTGGGGAATTGCATGTGCATTCTCTGCACATGTTTGCATGCATAATTCCTCCCCCAGCAAGGGATATATGTGTGGAATGGTACCTAGTGGCACACTCAGGTGCTCAAGTTTAAAGGATACAAATGCTTAGTTTTTATTTCCTTCCATACAATCAGCGCGATTTAAGGTAGGATTGTAGTTTGAGAAAAGCAAGTAAGTGCTAAATTTTACACTAGTTGTAGATTCATACAAGTTCCAACCTTTAATATTATCCTTTTAATGTTACCGTTCTACTTTCTTTATCTCTGTGGGGGCTTCAACCTTATTTTCTTCAGAAAGAACTATTTTTTATCTCCCAAAACTGCAACATCTGAGCTGAATTAAAAATACTTATCTTCTGGAAGTACATTCATGCACTGCATAATATAATTCTCTAATTGACTGAATGGATATTTTTAAATGCAAGGATCCCTGAAAAAGTAAGCTTTTTCTAGAACTGAATTTTGGGCAAAAATAAATAAGGTGAATTGAATCAAGCAGATATGCAGCACAACTTTAAATATAGATAGGAAACAACCATTATTATTATTATTATTATTATCATTAATATTATTAAATTTAAAGCTGTCTCTAGTTTCCTCACGGCATCCTCAGATTTAAATCTTTCTTATACTAATACTAATAGTAATCTTGATTACTTTTACCGAGCAATCCTATAGCCTAATCACACTGGAGGGTGGGGGACTGAGGAGAGATGCTACTGCATTGGTCGAATGGCTATTGTAACTGTACATGTGTTCAGCGCAGGAGAGAAGGGGAAATCACACAACACAGAAAATCCAAAACCATGTAAAAAAATTGGAGACACGATGGAAACAATGCCAGAGCTCAGAAATCAGTGACTGGCTGTTCAGATGTGAAGGGAAGCCAGCGAACTCACAGTGATGAGGACACACCCGAGCACACACCACCACACCACAATACACACAACCCAGAGAGTAACACTACACCACCCCAATCCATCCAGCACTCTTAGCACAGTCAGCAATGGCACTGGTATTGCCAAGCTCCAAGCATTCCTACAGGCAAGGATTCAAATAGCACTTCCAACCACAGTTTTGGAACACAGCACAACGAGAAGACACAGAACAAAGCATCCACATAGTTCCCTAGGCAGGAAGCCTGCAGAGCACAATGCACAGCCCTCCCTGGGACAATGATTCAAGACCCACTGAAGGACAAAAAGTCACTTTTGCAAAGCAACCCATGAGAGGGACCAGGAAAAGGCCCAAAGGCAACAACAAATTCACACTAACATCCACAACCACAACCTCCACTGGGCCTGAGGTTGGGAAGTAGGAGACAGGCTACAATAGCAGACAAATGTCCTGTGTTGGCTTAGCAGTCTCAATGATAGGACTGACCAAAAGGCCAAGTAATAACCCAGGCCAATGTTCCAGCAGACAAGCTTCAGTGCAAGGAAGTTCAGGCATATGCAGAAGTGATCCGGACAACAGTCACAGGGTCAAGACACAGACAATCAGTCCAAGATATAGAGTCAGGCAAAGCAGGAGTGGTCAAACACAGTTAGGCAGTCCAATACATACACAGTCCAGTAGCAGAGTCAAGCAGGAGTCCAAGGGGGTTCAAGAAAAAGGAAGGGTCAGAAAATCAGACAGAAGAAATTGGTGAGATGTTATTTCCAACAACTAGCAAACTCTGACTGCTGGGTTTTACTCACAAAGGCTGCTGAGCCCCACCCAGGCCCAGCTGCTATCCATTAGAACTCTCTGGCCAGAACCCTTCTCAATAGGAGTTTCTTTCTCCTGAGGAGACCATCTTTGCAAGAGAGCACTTTCTTACAGGAGGCTACTGGCTTGTCACTTGAGGTGATGACAGGGGGTCAGGGGGTTGCTCAGCATCTACTCCAGAATCAGAGTCTCCTCCCCCTGACAGGGAAGGACCTGGAGCCATCTTCCCTGAAGTGCCAGGTTCCTCCTGGCCTGGTGCCAATAACTGATGTGGTGTCCCCCTGGTTTCTGGAGGCTCTACTTCTTCCTCTGAGAAGGATTCCTCTAGTGAGGGAATGGCAACAGGCATTATTCACCTAATAATGTCCCCATCGCCAGACTCAGTAGCCAATCATGGATGGCAGGAGAACAGGGGCTGCAGGAGGAGACGTAGCTCATGTTCTACATGCAGGGGATCGCAGCACTGCATCCAGGTTAAAACCTCACACTAGAAAATGTTTGAACTGACATTGGATCATATCATGGACCAATGACCTGGCTCCAAGAAATCACTACTTGGAATGAGCCTTTTGGCTTCTCCCTCCCCCCCCCCCGCAACCCATGTCATCAATCCCCCCCTCATTGCCTCCCCACTCATCATTTCATCTCCCTCCAGAACTGACTTCCTCATACACCCCACACAGTTCAGGGAGCCTCCATGAGCAGAGAGTGGAGGAGCACTGCCCCCTTAGCCTAGCAAGCTCCCTTCCTGCTTTTAACCTTCATTTCAACATCATTCACCTATTCCCAGTTAGATCTGTTGCAGCAAAAAAAGAAAAATTGTGTGACACGTTAAAGGTTCTCCATTTTATTTTGTTTGAAAGTTTCATGGGACACAGAGCCCACTTTGTCAGATGGACAGGTAGACATTGATAGACAATGCAAGCCAAATAGCCTGAATGCCTGAATTACTCAGTTATAAACAAGTGAATGTTGTCAACATACTCTGATGTATGTCTGAAAGGGGTGTGGGTATGTGGGTGTGTAATGTCTATATATTTCAGGGGATATGTATCTAATTCATCTTGGACTGTTCACATTCATGTCAATGTCAAAATTCACCCCATTTGGGACATTCACTGTAACATATGTACAAACGGCCAGATAATCCAGTTGCCTTCTTAGCTGGTATTTACCGTTAATCAGCTCTGTTGCCTGATAAAAACCTGGACAGCATAGACAGCCAATTAACTAACAATTTTAGGCCTAATCACTTGTTTAATGTTGTCACTACTAATCAGCTGTTTAGCACACTTAATGGTGAAAAGCTGATTAGCTCTCAGCATCTTTTAATTTTGAGCACCTCACAGCAGGTGCTCAGGGAGGGAAAGCCCTGAGGGATGGCTTCAAGCATTAATCAGCTATCTAGAAGCAGCAGAGGGCACTATATTCATCTATATTTTCTATTATTAACTATGTTCGATTAGCCTCACATTACACTGAATCAACTGTAATATAGTGTGATATTCTGAGAGATGGCTTTTGGAAAAATGTTAGATGGTTATTCCACTCACCTCTGAGACTACTTATCGTGGTTAGCCAAAGAGGTTTGATTTTACCTTCCACAATTTAGAAAGGGGAGGATATATTGGAGCTGGGCTGAAGGCAAAAAGGGCCAGAGCTCATTATACCAAAGATGCCAACATATTTTAGCTTAAAGTTCTTACTGCCAGTAACTAAGGATTAGGAGGTGCATTTTAATAGGATTACATGGTATTGCTGCCTCTTGTTAGTAAGGCAGTTAGCAGAGAAAAAGCAAAAGGCAGAATGGAACGAGCATTTACCAGTTCCACGTGCACACAAAAGTCTAAAAGAGGATACCACACTCTTTGTTTAGTAAAAGAAAGGAAAGGGCTTTACTCATAAATATTCTTGCAAATGGAGGGTTTCAAAAGCAGTTTGTTCAGTCCATTTTGTGTTCCATTACCCAGGCAGGAGTGAGAGAGAACAAGCCATGTGGCTCCAGCAATGGAGGAGATCAGAGAGGGAGAAGGAAGGGGAGGAGCAGGAAACCACACAATAGGCAATAGAGATCCTAAGACTAGCTAACTGTAACACTGACCCCTTCCTGTAACTTGCAGATAATATTGCAATATTCCAAACAATTTCAACCTTTTCTAATGGAAAACCATGCAAAAGCCAGGGAATCACCAAACAATCAGCAATCTTAGTCTCCTCTCCCTCCACATATGCAGCATGAGGTTATAATACAGAATTTCTTTAAGGATTGCAATAAGATAACGTATGTAAAGCCTTTGAACACAAACACATGTATGTTAAAACTGTATTATTAAAGACGTAAGAATGCCCAGCAAACACTGTTGGTTGCTATTGTTAGTTGGGGAATTGGATGATCCAGGAAAAGCTATATTCCATTTCTCTGGATGGGGATGCCCTTCGTCTGAATCACATATTTTAGTTGGGAGTATTTATTTGTTTATACTTATATGCCACTCTATAACAAAAGTTCTCAGGCTGGATCAAACAATAAAACTGGTTAAAGCCATCTTAAAAGTAATGAATAAAATAATTTTAAAAATCAAATATAAAATTGAAATAACAGTCAGAAAAAGCTAAAATTTTCGCCCAGCACCGAAAAGTTAACAGTGTGGTTGCCAGGCAGGCCTTCTTGGGGAAGGCATTCCATTCATTTTTTGAATGTCCCCTCAAAGGAGAAATCACAACTGAGAAGGCCACCTGCCTCCTGGAGCCACCTACCTAATTCATTTGGAGGGACAGGAGGACTGGAGTCAGTACATAAGCAAGGAGATGTTCCTTTAGATACTCTGACCCCAAGCTGTTCAGAGATTTAAAGGTTAACACCAACAGAAACTGATTGGAAGCTAATGTAGCTGACAAAGCACTGGCAACACATGGTATTGTTCAGTCCCAATGAGTGGACTATTGTGGACTAACTATTTACAAAGGAAGCTCCATGTACTGTTAGACCTGTCCTTACTTCTGGATACTCATTTGTCAGCAGTGGCCAGGACTTCTTTTTACCAACTCCATCTTGTGTGCTAGATGCTACCATTTCCGGAGAAGCTGAATCTGGACTTAACTATCTATGCTCTAGTAAATTCCAGACTTGATTACTGTAATGTGCTTTATGTGGGGATGCTCTTGAAGACAGTCTGAAAATTTGTTCAGAAAGGTGTCCACTGTTAAGTAAGCTTTGAAAAATAATATTATTTCAGCAGGCGTTTTTGGTTCTGGCTCTTACTGCATTTTTAAATTCACACTGCTAAACCATATTTCGTTTATTCCCATTACTTTTGTTATGTTATTTTTCTAGATTGGAATTTAAAACCTAGTAAACTCTGCTGAGTATCACTCCATCCCTGCAACATGTTCTTTGTTGAAAACTAAAGTGACAAACTGGCCTTGTTTTCCCTAAACCAGTTTGTCAACTATCGTCCTTCCAGCTGATAACTCATTTGAACCATGTTAAATGTAAGGATCTATAAACAAGCCTTTCAACCATTACTACAACTATTTTGAAGCCTGCACTTAGAAAAGAGTTGAACCACAATGAATGGGCATGCAGGGTATTGCCCACACAGTTTGAGTGGATTCTGAAACAGTCACTGCTAGGTGTAAAAGAAATCCATCTATTCAGCATCCCAGGTTTTCTGCAAAACTGTGTGACACTGTTACCAGAATAACAATGTTTCTATTTTTGTTTGCTTTCTGCAGCAGTGGTTTTCTAAGAACGCTAAGACAGGGCACTAATTTAGCTAAGAACTCGGTGATTTTAGGCAGGTGTATTTGAAGCACAAGCCGCAAGTAATGGTCTAATTTAGGCCACAGGGTCTTCTGCAGGTGACCTTTAGCTGTCCCTATGAGACAACATTTATCTCTCTCACTAAGTTGCTTCTGGCCATCCTCAGGCATACAAGGCTATAACAAGACACCAACACCAACATCATTTGCTAGAACTATTGAAATACACCACAGTATGCAATATCTACTCCTATCCTTTTTCTGGACAACAGTATTTTTATTTTCTCGCTGTGTTCAGTTCCTTTTTGCTACTGGAAGTGGTTGTGGAGAAATGCCCACCCCCACAGAGGACTCTGGGGGCAAGCTAGCCACCTGCAGATGGGGCATTCCTTACCCCACCCCAATCAGGGTCTTTTGTCTGTAGCCTCTTTACTCCCCAAGACTGCATGGGGCTTTTTGCACCCATAATCTCCAGCTGCCAAGCAGCCCCACATCCTAAGAGTTTCCATGCCAGGACTCCTGTGGGCTTCCCTGCTCTGGCTGCCTTTTATACCCTAAGCTTAGGGGTACCTGAAAACATCCCTGACCCCAGTCTGTAAAGAAGCCTGCTGGACCCTTTGACAATTTTACATGGTTTGGAATAATAATTTACAAGGTTATATACAGGTCTTTGGCAGGGCTGCTAACACATGCCTGCATGGGATTATGCACAGAATATGAAGGGGGGAAGGATGAGTCTGGAGGCAAGGCTGTACCTGAGTAGATAACAAACAGGTAATTCACTGTGTCTGAATACAACACACTGGACGTATTCTATGAATGCATCCAAGTCTTTGAACAGCCATAGTTCCACTTTGTCCTTAGAGTTTCCTGGAACTATTTTGTAACCTTTTTCTTAAAGATAGCTCTAATCTAATGAGTGTATGCGAATGTTATTAATTGTCTTTTAAGCCACCCTTTGATAAGTAGGAGCTCCATGAAAATGGAACACATTTTATTGATTTATTTATTTTTATCCCAGAACTAAACCCATATTTATTTTGGGAAATGTACAGATAACATACTCATTTGATGGCTTCACTTATACATTTAATGAAATAAACACACTAAGCAGTATGTAAGCTGAGAATGAATAATAAATCTGTAATAAATTGAACAGCATGTTCAATGTGGGAAAAATGTAAAAAAAACACAATTAAATGTATCTAGTTATTTCGAACCTTGTTGAGGGATAAATGTTGTGGGCAGAATCAATGAAAGTTATCATATGCAAGCTGTTACTGGTATACATTCAACTTGAATTCTTTAAACCATCTGCCCTGGAGTATCTCTAAACCTATAAACACACAATCTGATGAAAGTAACACATTTCTATATCTAATCTAACACCATGAGGAGGTGGCTGATAAATGATTAAATGACCTTGCAAATAACTATACAAAAGTTACCAACATGTTTCTTTTTATATTGTAGTCTGCATATCCACATATACCTATGTTACCCACCCATGGCATGTTGCCACAAAAATAAAAGAGAGAGAACTTAGTTCATTATTTATTTATTTATTTATCTCTCATCTTTTCTTCTATGATGGAATTCAACTTGGTGTATATGGGGGTTCGCAGACAGCTTCATCTCTGGGCACTGACCAGACCCAGACCTGTTTAGCTTCAGCAAATGACTACATCATTTGCCTAGGATCACATCCTGAGCAAAAGTCCCAGTGTACAGCTTGACAAGGGGTTTGCTCCGGGGGTGGGGATCCGCAGTGGCGGCAGGTCATCTATATGACACTGCCGCCATCATGGAGCCCTCCTGAGGCATTCCTCTGAAGCCCCACTTTTAAAAAGTTGGGCACTTACCCCAACTTTTTCCAATCAGCGAGGGGCAGACACACATCTTCGGTGTATCCCTCTCCTCCAGCTTTGCACCAGAGGCATGTCCCTGGCCACTTGCAAACCTCGATTGGGTTGCCAGTGGCAGCGACAGGGGGAGGGGGTGATGCAGCGAGCCAAATAGCTGCTGGGCCAGCTACGCAACTCCGCAGGCCCACAGAGCAGCGCGGTTAAAGAAAACAAACAAACCTGGACAGGTGGGAAGGAGCGGCCGAGCAAGCCGACTGACCTCTGGGCTGTCTCTGCGCTAAACCGTAAAAAAAAAAAATGGACAGGTGCTAGGGTGCTGGCGTGCCGGCACGGGGGAGGCAGCTCCTCCCTCCCCTCCTGTCACAACTCCTGCGCTCGGTGAGCAACGTAAAGGGGGGACCGGGGAAGGTAGCGCCAAGCTGCAGCGGCACCCATCTGGTAGTGCAGCAGAGCGACTCCTCCCTTCCCTCCTGTCAACCCCCCCCTCTCTCTCCTTCACATGGGGACAACGTGAAGGAGTGTAAATGCGGAGGTTTGAGAGCTGGCAGTGTCAATGCGCCGCCGTCAAGGCATGGGCCCAGTGTGGTCACCCAGAGGCAATTCTAATGTACCAGAGGCAAGCAGGTGAGTGGCTACCTGCTCTAAAAAATTATTGCACATGTTAAATAATGCCATCTGAAAAAACTAACATCAATGAATTGGTCTGGAGTCTTCAGAGACCAAAATGCAGATAACCCATGACAAATATATACATGTTAAATGGATGGGGCAGTGAGAATGGTTCATAGAATGGGCTTTTAACTTAGTTTCCCATCTGGCTATCTGGTTTGCAACCTGGAACCTCTCCAGAACTGGAGAATAGGACATAGACATGGGGTGGGGGGGGAACAGAACAGAGCCACTGGTCTTGATTGGACTGTGGAGAGGTGTAATTAAAGAAGGAGGCAACCAGAGTGGATTCTACTGCTATGCATACGACAACTATCTGAAACCTCTTATTAGTTTTTGTGAAAAATGCTCCAGAGAGTTCTTGAAATTATTCCTTTTTTGCTCTTCTTAAAATAATTCCATTCACTGCCATTCCTTTTGTATTATATTGTGCACCATTGTCTCCACTCTATCCCTCCCCTTTGTTATTTCTTTCACTGCTTCTGTCTTAAATTATAAGTTCTTCAGATTAATGTTGTAAAAGCATAGTGTACATTGATGGGAGACTAATAAATAATAATAAAAAGTACACGTGTAGAGCTCAGTTACCAGGTTTACATTTTGTTTTGTCAAGAAGAATGAAGAGCTGCCAGGTCAAACGGGCTGATAGTCAACGTCTTCCAGAGGTATCAGTGTTAAATTTTATGGTACCTCATAAAGGAGTCATTTCATGTTCTTTCCCCTCATATGAGTTCTATCTTAAAAACAGAGCAAAGGTGAAGACCACATTCTTTCAAGTCAGGCTAGAAGAGCTGATTGTGTTAAGACATATTGGACACATCTACCTATCAGTTCATTATACCTGCAACACCACTTCCCAATCTGCCCATCCAAAGGTTCTGAGGACAGCAGGATCTTCAAAACTTGTGCATTCATAGGTTTAACAAAAGTACAGGAAGTCACACATTTTGTGTGACAAAATGGCAGAGAAAGAAAGCAAAGAAGGGTAGATGGAGGGCAGATGCATTAAACAATATGGAGAGCAATTGACTGATTATTTAATAGGGATGTGCACGGTCCAAAAAATCAGATCGGAATCAGAATCAGAATTGTTGTTGCAGATCAGATCGGAGGTATTTCGGATAGGATCTGATTCTGATCCAAAAATCGGATATTCAATTTTCGGATTGGATGCTTTTTAGTCCCATCAGACTTGATTTTGAAGGGGGGAAAGCCTGTATCTTTGGTATTTTATAAGACAGAATCATGAAACTTTGTACAAGTGCAGATGGGATGTTGCCAGTCATGTGCCCAGAATTGCAGACACAGGGGTGCAGGCGTTACTTGTAAGTAAGCCTTCAAAAGTCACTTTTTCACCAGTCATCTGTTCCTTTTTCAATTTACTCCTGTGTCTCAGGAGCACATTTAAAATGGGTTTTTGGCAGGTAAGAATGTAGACCAAGTCCCCAGTTGGGGAGCACACTGAAGGACTGTGCATACCTAGCTCTACCCCCTTTTGCAGACACGGGGACACAGTTTAACTGAAATGGAATTGTGAAAAATGGGTTTGCCCATTGCATGCAAAATGCAAAGTGCTTTCATTAGATCCCATCCCCAGAAACTGAACTCAAACTTGGGGAGCGTACAGAAGGGCTGAACGTTGCTCTGCCCCCTTTTCACAGACACAGGGGCATGTCGCTTACTGAAATGGAACGGTTAAAAATGGCTTGTGCTGGTGAGTAAGACCATTGCAAAGTGCTCTCTCATTAGATCCTGTCCCCACAAACACCACACTAATGTGAGGAGCGCACAAAAGGGGTGTACATTCGCCCCCGTTTCACAGACACAGGAGCACGGTTTAACTTGAATGGCAGGCGTTTTATTGAACTTTGGGGACTCTGTGGACTTCTCCTTGAGGGAGAAACCCAAGTCCCTTAGCTTAAGCAAGTGGAGCAGCATGCTCCAAACTCCACCAAAATCCAATATCAATTCCAGCTCCAAACCACACTCCTTCCACTCCAACTAACTAAACCCCACAGAGAGCCAAAAGGGAAATAATGAGAATATATACTGGGTTTCTACTAAGCCCTCCTCCAGCATTGTGATTGGAGGCTGCAGGAAGTCTTTAACAGGATTGGGTGATGCATTGATGTAGTGTAAAGCACAATTGGTGGATCAAGCTGTCAAACACACACGCACACAGCCTCCCCCCCTTTATGGAAGTTTAAAATAATAAACCACTCATTGCCACTAAAGTCTTGCACCAATTTATCTGGAATCTTTCACACATGAGGAGACACAAACAATCGCCCATGTCAGGGAGTTTCAACTTTCTACCTTTTAAAATAAAAGAGTTACACAGCACATTCTTTGCTGTAAGTCCAATGTATGTTTAAAATGCCATAATAAACCATAATAAACCATGTCAGAGAGTTTCAACTTTCTACCTCTTAAAATAAAAAAGTTACCGCACATTATTTTTCTAAGTCCACTGTCAGTTTAAAACGCCATAAAATGGAGGTCCGATCTTCCGATTTTTCTGATCCGGATTGGGTCCCTTTGGATCGGATCAGATTGGATGGTTCATAGGATCAGGATCAGAATCGTTTCGTTTTATCCGATTTTGGCCGGATCGGATCCAGATCGTGGAACCGATCCGATCCGCTGCACATCCCTATTATTTAACTACTACCACTGTATTTGTTGCTAGGGATGCTGACACACCAGGAAAAAAGAGGAGATGAAGAAAAGTCTGTGAAGCATTAGCAAGGTCACACTGAGAAAGAAAAACAAAATTCTTCCCAGCAGTAAGGAACTTCAGTAGCCTCCTATTATTAGAACCTCTTCAAACTTGAAATTCATTTTGTATTTATACACCTACACAAATTCTACTTGAAGCTCAGTCAGTTGTGGGCTGAGAACATTGCTTCTTCAGCACTACTCACATTTGTTCTTTACCATCGTAGCTATGTTGTTTTTTTAAGGTGTCTAATAGACCAACATTCTGTCTGGAACAACCATCTGTCATTGATTCACTTTTTAATCTAGGTCATATCAAGTCTGACCCATTGTATTCTAGTGTTTCTGTGTTGTCTTCCTATTTTTTCTTCAGACCTGATTTATAGTTATTATTTATAAATTAAATTACCCTTGTAATATCAATATGTGTACAGTGGGCTCACAAAGAGTTGTGGCTTTTTTTTCAGGGCTGAGGTGTCTTTAATTAGAAGCTTCTTCCTTGTGGCTTCTGTTTCTAATTTTTCCTGTTCAGTGTGGTGCATCATGAATTTCCACTTATAATAGGCCTTTAATTAGTCTGTTCCTTTATCCCTGTATTTGTGAGGGTTATTTACTGGTTTCCTGTTATGTTCCTCCTTCTTTCTTTTACTGAGAAATGGAGTTGTTTCACAATAAAAGAGAAAAAAAATAAGAGAGGGCATAAGTAAGCTCCTTCCTTACTAGTCCTTAAATAGTCAGGTAACAGGAACTGACTGTATAAAGGCCAATGATAAGAGGAACTGAATCACTTATGCCATGACTATGGTGAACAGGAAGCAATTAGAAGGAGAAGCCACACGGAGAAAGCATCTAATTAAAAGTTGCAGGGGACCTTTGGTGAATAGAACTTATTTCTGGTAAACATTATAGAAGGCCACAGTGATCGGCAATGCTTGTTAATATATCAATATACTAAGTGCCATTTGAAACCCATGTTTTAATACTTCCAGATTATTGCAGAGAAGAAATACTTTACCACCGCTGAGAGATCCTAGTGTGGTAACAACCAAAATTAGAGTATAATTATACTCTATTTTGTCTGAACAGCCAGGGCAAAATCAAAACATTCAGACAGCTGTTGAGGTAAAAGCTTTTCTATTTGCATAGGTTTTTAATACTGAGCTGATTGAGGTGACCATTTGGGGTTGGGTATGGGGGCGAAATAGATGGCATGAAGCAATTATGAGGAAACTGTGGGGTGTGAGTGAGCACATGTGCTATTTGAAGGCTTTTGATATTTAACAGATACATGGAATTTCCTATATAACAACTTTAGTTCCATAGGCTGCAATTCTAGGCACACCTTAGTGGAAATTCAGTGGGACTTAGTTCCTTCAAATCCAGCATACGATGAAATTCACCCATCCAGGAAGGTCTACATCAGACAGTATTTCTGCATCTCTGAATTGGCATATTGTCTTGTTCAACAGCAACTTATTCATAGAACATATTGTTACTATTATAGACGTTGCTACTGCCATTCAATTATTTGAGCTTCAAAATGAATAATGGCACATCTATTTAGTACCATTATTTAGTGCTGGGTGCTGTACAGTTTTCTTCTGATAATAAACAGTAAGTTAAATACTCTCAACTCTGGTGTAGTATATTTTACAGGCCATGTTTTCTGTGTTAATTTTATGTCTTTTATTAATTAATTTAGTTGACAAATGCCTCTACCCCTTTCATCAGGTAATGCATCTTGTATCTGTATTATATCCATTCCAATTTTCAGAAGAGATGATGTGCTATAAAGAATTGCTACAGCTGTACGAAGCGGCAGAATGAACAATTTCTGAATGGGGGGGGGGGGATTTCTCCCTCTTCCTTCAGAGCTCCTTCTGTTTCCAAGGAAAGGAGTGTGCATTTTGTGAAAAGAAATAATGTACATAAAAGGATGCAGGGGCAGAGTTTATTTTTTTTTTTTTTTTTAATTCACTATATTACCTCAGCCTAAAAAGCTACAGCTGCAAGTCTTTGACCCTATGATCCTGGACATTGTATTGAAAGTTATGCAGTGGGAGTGAATGAGATTATAAGTTATTTGACTGGCAACAGGGGAGACAGTGACATGTGTGATAGGTGACCTTGAAATAATGTGCAGACAAGCTCAAAGTAAGGAAAATAAGTTAAATATAAACTGAAGGTGTTAAGAATGTGCATCTGAATTATTTCCTAACAAGGTTACTCATGCAAATTCTGACAGCTAGAGGTGTCTTAGCAATACTCCTCCCCTTACTTTTTCCCTAGATACTTCAAGAGGAGCTTTGCTTTTGCCTGAAGCACATAATGTGCTATCTTATCTGCATCAAGGAAAATAACTATTTCCCCCCCTACGATCTTTCTCTATAGTGCACCTTAAAGTTCAAACCTGAAAGCACTGCAGTGCATTTTTAATAGGAGGGCATGTTTATGCTTACAACATTTGGCCATTTGCATTTTCTTTTAAGAAAATGCAAACTTTTTGTAAGCACATGTAACTAATGCTAATAACCAGTGTAATATACGGCATCCACTTTACGGGTACTAGAAGTAACACTGCAGTAAATGGACAAAATTGTGTATATATCTAAAATGCCAATAAGTAGCAATAAGGAAATGCTTTAAACCTAAGCTTTGCAGAGAAGACTATGCTGCCAGCTCTTTCCTAAGTGGAAAAGGGGAATATAGAAAGGATGTTATGATGACATGGAGTAGAGGAAAAGAGCATGTTCTGGACATAATGGCCAAGGATTAAATGCAGAGACTGATGCACAGGTGCATGCCATAGCATCCATCACTGGATGAATTCACAAAAATTCTCCTCAATTATAAAACACAAATGTTAGCATTGGGTCAACCAAGAGCATAATTAAGCAGAGTTAATAGTATACTATTGCATCCATTAAATGCTACTTGATAGTTCACTATTGCACTATTGCATCCATTAAATACTACATGATTCAGTCCTGAATCACTTTAGTGCTGCATCTCTTTTTGAATGAATCTCAGAGCTAAAACAATAGACACATTCATCACTGCTCATACTCAAATTTTAACCAAATACCCTCTCTTTTAGACAAGGAACTACAATGGCCAGGTGTTTTTTTCTCTCTAGGTGGAAATATTTTGGAATGCATATACATGGGGGCTGTCTTCACGGTGCCGATTTGGTGCCACATCCCTCAAAACCCCGTGCTTTCCTTCCCCAGGGTGGTGTCAGGCAATCCCAATGCTGGGGAGGGAGCATGGGGTTTCTGGGCAGCCATCCGGGGAGCGGAACCCACCCCAACACGGCTGTCTTCCTGGTGGAAGCCGACAAATCTCAGCTCGCCTTCCACCAGGCAGTGGCCAGCCATGTCTCTGCTGTGACTCCCGAGTGAGGCAAGAGGATGTCTTAATGCTGTCTTGCACGTCCTTGCTTCGCTCCAGAGAAAGAAATCGGGGTAAGTCCCCCAACATTTTTTCTCCGCAGCTTCGGCGGAAAACCCTGGGGTGGGCGTGTTATTGCAGCAGTGGCACACCCATCCGGGGCTTTCCAAAGCAATATCCTGTGGGTATTTTCAAGACCAAGGTATTGAAATTATGGTTATTCTTTCTCAAAGATCTTTCCTGCAAAATCTATATACATTTTATTTTCAGATGTAACTTTTTTCCATTTACAATTCTCACCAGATTCTTAAAGTTTATTTAATAAAAGGCATGGGAGAAATTTTTTTTGGAGTACAGCATTTGGGGGTGGGGTGGGTGGGAAGTTTAACCCTTTCCTCCTCAGCAGTGATTAAGATGAAAATCCTCTAAAGAATGCACTTATTAGGGATGTATGAGGGTTTTGTTTAAGTTGTCTCAAATCATATGAATGTGTCCTGTTCGCAATCCTGAACACAAACACAAACAGGAGTGCATGTTCTCCAAAAAAAATGTGCACAAATTCCCAAAATTACATTTGCATTTTAAAAATTTGCACTTTAAAATGTGTGCATTTTAACACTTTACTCTGTGGGGGCATTTGGGAGTGCCCTTTTTAACATGCAAAGATCTTTTATGTAGGGGGATACAGAGACATTTGGGGATGATGTTTGCATGTTCATCCATGTCCCATCCCCACTTTAGGTATACCCATGGTGTAGGTGAATGAATGCATAAGGCTTTTTTTTGGTCACAATCCTGTAAAGGGAACTCTAGGGGAAGCCAGTGATTGATTTGGCCTGGGTTGGGAGCACAAATCCTATAGCAATGGTGAAACTAAAAGGTAGGGGGTGGAAGTGTTCAGAGCCTGGACAGAGAGCACTGGGACAAGCTTTGTAAGGGAAGAGTATGATATAACTTTAATAAATAAACAATAAAAACACTGTACTGCTGAGTGACCCTGCCATCTACCATATGTGACCTTTATGATGTAAAAAACAAAGTAAGCAAACAACCCAGGAACTATCCTGTTCACCGATGACTCAATTTTCTTAGGGTGGCTGATCTATTTGTCTTTTGAGGTCTTTAGTTTTGCATCCTCCTCTTCCTCAGTACAGCCTCTGATCACTAAACCTCATCTATTCTTCTCTTTCATTCCACTGGTTGTTTGTTCCAATGGGAGGAGGGAGAGTTGACAAAGAGAGGATAATGTCAGAAAAGGGTAGGCTGACCATATGAAAAGGAGGACAGGGCTCCTGTATCTTTAACAGTTGCAGAGAAAAGGGAATTTCAGCAGGCGTCATTTGTATGCAGTTCGTACCTGGTGAAATTCCCTCTTCATCACAACAATTAAAGTTGCAGGCACTATACTAGAGTGACCATATACAAAAGAAGGCAGGGCCCCTGCAGCTTTAACAGTTGTGATGAAGAAAGAATTTCACCAGGAACTAATTGCATACAAATGATGCCAGCTGAAATTCCCTTTTCTCTACAACTGTTAAAGTTACATGAGCCCTGTCCTCCTTTTCATCTGGTCAGCCTAGAAAAGGGTAATCAGGAAAGAGCACACCAAAGGTGTAGGTTCAAGATATAGCCAAGTAGCTCCAAATAGGAGATGCTGACCAGCCTGCCAAGGCTTTTATAGGGGCTTCTGGTAAGGTGGAGCCTGCCAAAGGAAACAGAAAGCACAAATAGCCTGAGGGGGTGTCTATATGAGTGCATTGGCACCTCGAGCCCCCACTATCCCGCACTTGTGCTTCTTGCCAGGTTGTCCCCATGGCAAGGAGCAAGTGTGGGGTTTGAAACCATCATGGGGATGAGGAGCCACTGCCATCCCATTCCATTCTTCTTTGCTGCGTCACACTATGTTGCTGCACCATGCAACCCTACCCCCCCACCCGGTTTTCCCCTGACGGAAGTTTCTCGTCCACCAACGACGGAGGACGTGCAGAGGCGTTCCAGTGGCCATTCAGCTCGCTGGCCCACCCCCTCCTCCCTGTCCAATGATGCCGACCAATTATGGGTCACTATTGGCCAGGACACGCCTCCACTGCAACACCGGAGCAAAGCGACAGACTGCAGATGTCGTCATCACCTCGCTGCAAGAGCAGAAAGTTTGGGTAAGTCCCAGACTTTTTTCAGAGCTTCAGGGGAAAGTCTTCAGATGGCTCCGCAATGGTTGCTGTGTCATATAAATGACCTAGCGCCACTGCGAAGCCACCTCAGGGCTTTCCCCTCGTCAAGACAACCCCTGAGATGACCTTATAGGGCATGGTTGTTCCTGGTACCACGGGATCTCTTCTTGCAATTGGCTTAATATTATCTGATGTCACAGAGAAGCTTGGCAGCTTAAGGACTAATTAGGAGGCTGTAGAATTTTAATTATAAAATAATGTGTGATCAAGTTATAGCCCATTGTTGCAGACTGGTGGAGCAGTTTCAGAGTTTTCAGACTTGATGCATGCAAAACGTGATGCCTGCATATATATGATGAAGTGCCATAGCCCATTTAACAAAGGATCAAGTCATTACTGTTACATAATGTGCTGGTATATGTGCACTCCAAAAAATCTACCCAGCCAACCTCAAATAACATTCACTATTAGACTAATGTGGCTTAATTAGCTACTCATCATTATGAAACAATATTGCAATTATTTTATTACAATTCACAGTAGCACATTCAAACATGTATCAGGAATGCAATCCCTTCTAGTTTACAGAGAGGCAGAAGACAGGCTGTTGAGTAGTACTTTTCTAAAGTGCCCACACTAGTAGTCCCTAAGCACTTAATTAAAATGGGCTGTCCAATCTATCTCACAGTGAGTCACCAGCACAGTGGGGATTAAGATGCAAACACTATTAGCCCTATACTCTGCCATGCAAGCCACAATGCATCTGGTATCTTGCTGTGGGTACCACATTATTGGCACTGGGAAGAGAGATTCTGAACAATTCAATTCCCTTGCCATATGGATACAATGCTGACTCTCCTCACCTTGAATATATAAATGATATAATGACTTTTGCAATAAGACTTTGAGATGGCTCCAGAGAGTCTCTATTGTAAGTTGACAATTCTTTGAAGAAACTTTATTGGCTTACTCTACCAACTCTCCTCTATGTAAGGGCATCACATTGTTTAATCATGGCCTTCATACACACATTCAGGTGTGTGCACACCTTTTACAAAATTATTTGCAATAAGCACACCTTTTAGGTGTAATAAAATAAAATGATAACTTAAAAATCCAAAATGCATCCTATGTAAGAGATCTGAAAGAGATATTAATATATACAAATATATGATCACTGGATCACATTTTTGTGTGTGGGGGGGGGGAGGTTCCTGAGATTCGTTCCAGCATGATAAAGTAAATCAGTTGTTTTAGTCAAGTTGACACACAGCAATTAATTCCTCCCTCTCTCATAAATAGAAACTGTGGAATTTAAAGAAGGAATATAATTTGTTTGTCTTTTAGTATTATCTAGTGCTCAGACATACCTGAAACCCATCCCATTAGTTTATGGTATAATCAACACCACTCAGGGCCAATATCCTTTACCAAATTACCTGGGAGTAAGCCCCATTGAATTAAATGAAACTTACATCTGAATGGTCAACAGGGTTATGTTTTAAAGCACTGATATCAGTGTAGGCCTCTGCTGCACCATATAATTCCTCCTCATAAGAATATTTCTTCCCCCCCCGGCCCTCACCTTTTGGTTTTGATAGGGAATGTTGCCTTAACCTAACTGACTCCATCTTATATTTTCTCAAACCCAGTCCTCAATGTGTGATTCATATTTCATGCCCCCCCTTTTCCTCTGTCTCTTCTGGTAAGTCACAGACAGCTTCTGCAGCTTCGGAGCAAAAGGCTGACCGCAGACCACAACCTGACCTAGTTGAAAAGCTATACTGACATTTAAGAGTGCACCTGCATGCCAGACCATTGGGTTGCGCGCGCATCATCCTGTTATGTGACGTGACATGCATGTTTTCCTGCTTGTTTGAGCTGTATAACTAGTGGCTTCACCCATTAGGGGGGGCCAGTCTGTGGAGCTATCCCAGGCTGTCATTGCTAGCAATAAAGGCTATCTGTAGAACCTGTAACTTTGGATTGGACTCCGATTATTTACTGTAACATTTTGGTGCATTGGCCGGGAATCATCCCTCACTGGGAGACCCGCCCGATAATCGGAGAAGCCTACCAGGGAGATTTCCCCCGCTTCTGCTTGGTTCCCCGCGGCCCCCGGTCGGCCGTGGCCCTCCTTGGGAGCGCGCCTCCAGCCTTTAGCTGGTGCCCATTCAGGCTCTGTGGCAGATCCGGGGACAGTGCGGAACAAAACCGGACCGAGCGGAAGTTCAGTGCAGATACCCTTCTACCCAGCGCTGGGACATCTGGATCAGGCAAGTATCAGGGGAATTGCCTATCTTGTTTTGTATTGGCCGACTCAGTAGAGTCGAAGGAGGGCCTGATCAACCCTCGGAATTGTAGACGCGCGTATTGTTTGGTATTGCCCGACTCAGTAGAGTCGAAGGGGGAGCCTGATCATCTCCCCGTAACGGTAAACTGTTTCTGTTTCTCTGAACTGGGAGGTCTGGGAGAACGGGTGTCGTCCTGGATGTTTGATGTGTGAATGACTGTCTGATTTCTATTGCTGACCGTTGGAACTTCCGGCAGCGTAGGCTGACAGCGAAGAGACTGTGTTCCTCTGTGTCAGCCGTCTGGCTCCCCCACTTCCTATAGCCAGACGGTTCCCTGTCAATCTGATTGCCCTTCTGTGTACTGTCTGTCTGGTGAATTATATTGTGATTTAGACAGGAAAGGATGGGGGGAGGTTTTTCAACCCCACTGAATCTTATGATTAAACATTTTAGTGAAGTCTTTGACTTGACCAAGTGTAATGTAAATGATATAGAAGCTAAATGTTATTGAGACTGGCCAGCCCTAGGCCCCCTAGTAGACTGCCCCCCCCAAGGTATTTTCTCTGAGCCCTATATTTCCCGAGTTTACAACCTGGCCATAATAGAGGGGGGGGCCTCAGCCCAGAAGACATCCCATATACAGAGGGATGGCTAAGAGTAGCTAAACATCCCCCTCCGTGAACTGAAGAAAGTTGGCAGAAAATGCAGCCCTCATCCTGATGAATCAAGCCAAGAAAGAGAGAAAGACCAAACCCAAGACAAGCTGCCAGGAGCCCACAGACCCAGGAAAAATTGCTGACATGATTGAAGGCGTTGTACCCACAGACAACTGAACAGATGACCTACCTCCACCCTACGTGTCCCAGACTGCGCCCCACCGCCACCTCCTGATGTCCCAGCCGGACCAGACACCCTGGCTCCCTCTCCAATGTCCCAAGACTCCACTGCCCAGCCGTCAGCCGCCACCTCTGCACCTGAATACCCCACTTTTGCCTGATGTGAGAGTTAAGAAACTGACCCGCCTACTAGAACCAACCAATCCCGAAAATTCCTGACCCCGCCACTCCAGCCGCCTCCACCTCGGAAATTTAGCCGCTAACACAGCTGAAACGAAATTTCTCCCTGTCCGTGAGAGTTCCGCCATCGTTCCTGCCGTCACCGACCCTGCCACGAATGTGTCCACGTACCAGACCTACGTCCCCTCTCCTACTGAATTCTAGAACTGAATTCCTGAATTCCCGAACTGAACTGCCTGAATTGAACTGAGCTCTTGAACTCCTGAACTGGAAGAACCACGGACCCTCCTAAGAAGAAGAACCCGAGAAGTTTGTAGACATAATTGAGGATGTAATAACTGCCCATAATCCAACCTGGACTGATATCCAACAACTAATGGGATATCTCCTGACAACTGAACAGAGACTAGAGACCCAGGCTAATCTCGAAAATGCAACCACAGAACGGGGCCAGAGAGAAAGCATCCCCAACCCCAACCAGAGCAACACCGCCTATGCCCCAAGATTAGACACAGAAGGATGCAGACATCAGCGTGATTACCAGCAAGCATTTATTAATGCCATCAAGAAAGGCAGGCGTACAATGATGAACATGCAGAAAATCCATGAGGTTCCAGCCGAACCCAAGCCATCAACTGCGTACCACAGCCCAACAGCAAAAAAAGAACTCAGAGTTTCCTCGGCATGGCCGGCTATTGTCGCATCTGAATCCTGAATTATGCAGCCTTAACACAGCCCCTCTATGAACTCCTGAAAAGTAATCAGTCGGAGTCTTGTCCCCGAATGTGAACTGAAGAAGCCCTCTCAAGCCTCTGAGGTTTGAAGACTGCCCTGACTAGCCCTGGCCCTACCAGACATTTCCAAGCCTTTCCACTTGTATGTATGTGAACAAGAAAAAACTGCCGTTGGAATCCTAACTCAGCACACAAGCTCCTGGAACCGCCCTGTTGCTTACCTAAGTAAGAACACCGATCCTGTTAGTCGTGGATAGCCCGGCTGTCTCCGCTGCATCGCCGCTACATGCCTACTCTTGACTGAAGCCATAAAGCTCATATATGGCCAAACCATTGAAGTCACTGCCTCCTACTTAATGAAAGTCCTGCTTGAAATTCATGCTGCTCTGCTGTGTGAAAACCCAAACGTGCATGTGAAGGACTGTGCCACTCTGAACCCTGCCACCTTAATGCCTCTGCCTGAAGCTCCTGTCCACGATTGCCAGGAAATTATAAAAACCGTGTATTCCAGCCGACCTGATCTTAAAGACACTCCAGTTTCTGAGAGCATCGTCCTGTTTACAGATAGAAGCAGTTTTGTCCGAAAATGAAACCACATACTCTGGCTACGCAGTAGTCACTGAAAACGAAATCCTACTAGCACAGACCCTGCCATCTGGCACGTTCGCCCAGAAAGCAGAAGAAGCAGAACCTTACAGCCACCCTAGAATTGGCAAAAGAGAAAGAAGCCACCATCTATACTGAATCTAAATATGCATACCTGACTCTCCAAGTACCGAGACCGAGGATTCTTGACTGCAGAGAGAAAAAACAGAAATTCAGAAGCTCCTCCAAGCTGTTTGGAAACCAGCAAAAGTAGCTGTTATTCACTGCAGAGTACACACAAGCAAGCCGTCAAAGAAGCTGCAACGAAGAGTTTCCTGTCAGCGTTGGTTACCACCACTTCCTCCCACCAGAGATGTGTTCCTTCTCTCCGCCACGTCATCGAGAAAACCATGTACATTGATGACCTGGCCAGCCTCTGCACAGACGTTTCCAGCTGCAGAAGCTCTGTGCAGAAACCAAGTTGAAGTGGATGCCCATGCTGCCTGTTGCCTTGCTCCATATGCGCTGTACACCAAGAGCCAATAGACTGACCCCTTATGAACTAGTCTACGGAAGACCCCCGCCACTACCCAGTACAGTTGAAACTCTACCACTGCGAGAAGAAATTGGGCTGAACAAAGTCCTCAAAGAACTGAATCAGACAGTGTTAGAATTGGAACAGTACACTGAGCAAGGTCCAGTTGGCTTAACAACTCCAGTCCATGGGTTCAAGCCCGGGGACCAAGTGTATGTCAAAAGTTATAAAGAAGATCTTTTAGAAAAACTTGGGAAGGGCCCTCTACAGTCTTACTGACTACTCCTACTGCCTTAAAGGTTGAAGGAAACCCCGTCTCGATCCACTGGAGCCGTGTGAAAGCAGCCGCCAGTGCAGATCAATGGACCAAGCAACACCAACTGAAATTGACGCTGAAAAAACTGCCTACGTCACTGGAAGCCTCCCTAGGGTGGGAGCGAAGTGACTGGGGGTGCTGCATCCCTTCCCATCCTGGATAGAGGAAGTAGACACCGCCCGAAGACTCCTGAAAGACTTACAGTATCAACACTCCTATTAATCCTTGGCCCTGCCTCAAGGGATGTCACTCCCTGTCAGTCATGTATTAAAACTGTTAAATTCAGAATAGGCTCCAGTGTAAGGGCAAGGTGCAACCATGCACTTTCCAGAACATCACTTACTCCGCTTGCATACAAGACAGTGCCATTACCTGTTTCAACCCGAAAGAAGCCCCTGCCCAGTGGAGTCTCGAGGTCAGAGACTCTAATGGACAGAGGACAGTACTACAATGAGTGTCCCTATTAGAATTGTGTATGATGGGCCACGTGAGAAAAAGAACACGAGGGAATCCACATGCCCGCCTCACCAAAGTTCCAGTTCTAAGTCCCTGCACCGCCCAGAGATGCAATCTAGTAATTTTTCACCTCTGCTGAGACTGTTGTTAGCTCCCTCAATGTCAGTAACTGTTATGTATGCAGAGGTACCCAATTGGGGGACCAGTTGCCATGAGAGGCAGCTGAGTTAAATGTTGGCCAACCACATAATGAAACCAATGAGCCAAATCCTCACAGTCAGTAGATGTTGGGGGACACCGTTGTAAGTCAGTGGTGCCTCCGGCGCCTACACCCATCAGCCCCTAAGATTGAAGAAACCCCCTGTCAGTCACTCACCACCCTGAATGGCTCTCCTGTCCCGAATAAACGTCACCCAGAGTTCCGGCAACTGGCCGGCCCCCAAGGGGATTGTACTGGATCTGCGAGCAGTATGCTTATTCTGAACTCCCTGAACCCTGGGCAGGCACTTGCACCCTAGGAGAAATCCGCCCCTCTTTCTTTCTGGTTCCCCTATCAGAAGGTGTGCGTCTGGGCCACCCAGCGTACAACAAACGCAGTATATCCCCAAATGTCAAAATTGGGGACTGGAAAGATGATAAGTGGCCCCCTGAGAGGATTGTTCAGTGTTATGGCCCAGCCACCTGGGCACAAGATAGAATGTCGGGGTACAGAACCCCCATTTATATGCTTAACAGAATCATACGGTTGCAAGCAGTTCTAGAACTAATAACCAATGAAATTGCAAGAGTACTGAATGTCCTATCCAAAACCCAGACCCAACTGCGAAATGCTGTGTATCAGAACCGCTTGGCTCTTAATTACTTGCTTGCTACTGAAGGCGGTATGTGTGAAAAATTTAATCTCACTAATTGTTGTTTGTATATTGATGATAATAGAAAAGTTATTGAAGATCACCAGTAAAATGATTAAGCTTGTTCATGTTCCCATGCAAACCTGGAAAAGATTTGAATAGGCAGAAAGACTGGGATCCTGGTTCACATAGATGAGAAGATTAAAAGGGATAATAGCGATGGTTATTGTAGAACTCTTGGTTTGTATCCTTTTGCCCTGTTTAATGCCCTTGTTGTTACAGAGCTTCCACGGAATGATGGAACAGATAGCAGACCGGCGCACGGCTGTCCACTTAATGGCTTTGCGTGACTACCACCCTGTACCAATGGCAGACGAAGATAGTGAAACTCCTTAGTAATTGGACATAGGAGTTTCAAAGGGGGGAATGATAGGGAATGTTGCCTTAACCTAACTGACTCCATCTTATATTTTCTCAAACCCAGTCCTCAATGTGTGATTCATATTTCATGCCCCCCCTTTTCCTCTGTCTCTTCTGGTAAGTCACAGACAGCTTCTGCAGCTTCGGAGCAAAAGGCTGACCGCAGACCACAACCTGACCTAGTTGAAAAGCTATACTGACATTTAAGAGTGCACCTGCATGCCAGACCATTGGGTTGCGCGCGCATCATCCTGTTATGTGACGTGACATGCATGTTTTCCTGCTTGTTTGAGCTGTATAACTAGTGGCTTCACCCATTAGGGGGGGCCAGTCTGTGGAGCTATCCCAGGCTGTCATTGCTAGCAATAAAGGCTATCTGTAGAACCTGTAACTTTGGATTGGACTCCGATTATTTACTGTAACAGTTTCTATTAAGCAAGGAGAAGCTCCTAAATTGCAAAGTCCACTCTTAGAATAGTATGAAGGTAACACCAAATCATTTTTTCAATCTTATTTGATCGACTTATAATAAGAATTGTGTTAAATTATTTGGAAGAAAAATATAGAATCCATTTCAACATATTGGTTTTCTCTTTTGCACCCCTCTTCTTGGTGGCAACTATTATGGCCATAACTTTATCCACTGATGTTTTCATTTCCTGTTTCTGAAGATACAGAGATATCTGTTCCTCACATAAATTCAGGGACAGGTCTATGACACTTCCTTTTCATTATTTTGAATGTGAAGACTGATATATACTCGATCAAGGTGCTACCAGTCCATGGAGGCCTCTGAAGACTCCAGGCAAGCTGAAAGTATTCTGAAACATTGACATGAAAAGGGGACAACACAAGAAGCTCCATCAAAGAAGCCGGAAAGCACATCCCTAGAGGAAAAGTTAGTGGGACATTTTTATTTGTGCTCCCACTTTTCTGCAAGAAGACAGCTAATAAGTGTAGAGGCAGGATAGCTGACAAAGGGAGAAGAATGATTGAAGTTCTTTCTCTAGAACACCACCTGAATGGCTTTTGTAATTCAGCCAGGTCAAGCACTAATCACTATACCTTTTAAAAATGCATCTAACTTCCTTTTCTACCAATTTATTTATTTATTTATTGCACACTGTATGGGACCATCAATTAGCTCTTCAAGGTGTTTGGAGAATAATACGTTAATTTGAAATTAATTCTCATATTTGACTTCTTTGAACTTCACTCATACAATATTTACTATGGTAGCTTAATGGATGGACTAGTGCCACGGAGCAACTTAAAGTGAAGAACTGAGGCTTTTGTTGTGTCATTAACGTGGCATATTATGGATACCAGTAATTATGTCAGTAAATCAGCAATATTTTGGTGACTCTTTCAGACCCATCTTGTGCGTGTTTCCTTAGAACAAAGTCCCACCATGTTCAATGGAATTTTCTCCAAAGAAGAAGAAGAAAGCATAAGATTTAAGTCATTTGCATTCTGTGTATTTGTAATACCTGTATCTAAGGGCCTTGGAATGTTGGCTGAGTAAAGTAGGAGGGGCATGGAATGGCAAAATATTGGTTGAAAATGTGTTGGAGGACAGAGGAGAAGGAAGAAGAGTCAGAAAGGGGAGTGAAAGAGGAGAAAAAGGAAGAAAGGATGGAGAAACCAGCAGTGTGGTGAAGGAAACAGTCTGCAACTCAGCAAAGACTGCACCTCCACAGAGACAAGCAACCAAGGACTAAAGAATGGGGATAAGCAACTGCAATTAGTCCAACAAAAATAACATTGTTCTTCACAGCAAATTGTGGGTTGAAAGGGGAGTTGAAGGTATTTCGTTCATAGTTCTGTTAATCGTTTTCTTCATGTTATTATTCACTAAACCGTCTTAGCTCAAATAAATATTGTTAAACATTGTTTTGTTTGCCTTTGCAGTGATTGCGACCTGCCCCTCCTCATCCTAGTTATAGAAACCTGAAATATCACACATTATGCACAGAAAGGAATAAATGTTGTGCTAATGCATACATGCTGATGCTATTCATACTTCTTCAGGAGTAAGCCATAGTATGCTTGATGCATCTTACTCCAAGTAACTATGCACAGGTTTCCAGATCTTATTCTTTAAAAAAATCAGAAAAGAATCAGGTAATTATGAATTGTAATCAAGCGAAAAAGCTGAAAAGTACTATCAACTTGATCAAATCCCAAATCTTAAATTCTTTTAAACGTTCTGCTGCAAATTATCTAAATAACTCTCTATAGCATTCTCGCTCTTTCTCTATGTCACTCACACTCACATGACAAAGAAATTATTTGGCTTAAATTTCTGAAGAACATATTTTGGCATCCTTGCTGTCAAGCCTATCCTGAGTATAAGTCATAGGCACAGCTAGTAAGATTCTCTCTCTACTTTTACATTCTCATCGGCTGAGGTTAACTGTTAGTAACAGTGCCTTGTTTGTTGGTCACACTGGACTTCCAATGACAAGCTCTAATTGTCATGATGGACTGGAAATTCTCTCATCCAAGCATACAGATTGAATGCAGGAGAGGAAGAAATAACGTACCATCTAGCTCAAATCTAATTTTTCCATCTCCCTCTTTCGTTTCCTTATTACATTCAAAGCTGTCATTCATTCCTACAGTATCTCAGAAATAATGGCAGCTAATTAACCTCCAAGAAAACATGCATGTTAGTGATTTACAGTCCTTTCAACTTCGACTTCTTTTTCTTTTTCAAAAGTGCAGATATGTTAAGCTGAATAATGCTGGTTAAAACTATAGGAACCCTTATTGGATTGAAAATTTCCCTGACAAAAAAATAAGATTCACCATTTTAAACTTTCTTTTTTGCTGCCGTTTCTTTGTTCAAGCACTTTTATAATGGGCAGCTGCTAAGAGTCATCAGCATTCCCACTATGACCTGATGTTTTCTAGAGAACAGTACTTGCTTGACAAATTATGTACTCAGGGGAGCAGGGGCACAGATTTTAAAAAGTCAGTGCCATTTCCACAAATTACACTACACCGCAGAGCAAACGTTTTGACCATGCAATGACTAACTAGCTGAGCTTGGCACAGAGAGATTCCCCGGGAGCATACTGAATGAAACCTTCTTCAAAGATGTGGAGACATGCTGTCCACGGCACATCGTCCTTGGGGTTGCACTCTTTTTATCCATGGGGGAATCACTGTCTGGGGGAGCTACACCTTCTACCCAAACAACTCTATCCATCTGGATACTGCATATGGAAATACTATGAGCCCTGAAGAGCATTGTTACCCAACATGTTGAAAGTGCAAATTCACACTTCTCAGATTTTGACATTCCATTACAAATGGTGCTTTGTGTGTAGCGGCACTCTCTGGAGATTTATGGAAAGTGCCATTATGAAAACAACATCCATTTTAACCCTTTTAGGAACCTGGCATAGGAATGGACTGTTGAAAAATGAATGAATATATATCCATGAAAAACAAACGTCACAATCCAGCACACATATGCATATTGCATATGCATGCATCTCACTGTTTCATTGGGGGCTTTAGATCCTTCAGAACAGCAAAACCTGGCAGACATGAGTTAGATTTAGAAATAAGATGTGAATTCTTAACAACAAGAGGTACTTAACTATTCTAGTGTTATTTTTCTCACTAAATGACAGATTTTCCAACAGTTGAGCAAGAATGGACTTCACATTGTTCTAAACGCAGGCCTGCACAATTTGCAACCCACCAAAAGTAACACAGCTTTCCACCATGCCTCTGCAGTCCCTGGGAGACAGCAGAAAGAGAAGCTTGGCTGAACCCCTGTTGAACCATCGTTCATGGTTGATAGTAAACATTCAACTTGGTGGACCATCAATTGTGCAGATCTGTTCTAACATGCTCTTGTAAGTCCCCTGATACTGACAGAGTACCTAACGTGTGTTCTTTGCATTAAAAACCAGCAAAAGTTTGACAAATTGTTAACCTAATATACAAAGAGGACAGATTTGTCCAATGTATTGTCTGTGTGTCTGTCTGTCTGTCTGTCTGTCTATTTATCTACCATATTTATATCCTGCCTATTAAACCATAAGGACCACAAGGTAGCTAATGACATGATGAAATCTTAATACAAAATTAAAGTATAATAAAAGAAAAACAAAACATAAGAAATACAACATGGCAACAAACCAGTAGCATCACACAGCTAAGTAACTCGTTAACTACCTAAATACCCTCTTAAAAAAGCATATTTTTTTACTTGTCATCTATAGTCAAGCAAGAGGATACCAAACGCATCTCCTGTGGTAGGGACTTCTGTAATCATGGTGCCTCTATTGCAAAGGCCCAACCTCATATTGTTATCTATTGCACCTCAGAAAGTGGGGGAATATACAGCAAGCCCTCTGATGGTCAGCTGAGTTTGTGAGTAGGTTTATAAGGGAGACAACAGCCCCAAAGCTTTGTTTTCAGGGGCAACATTTCGGGTGGGCATCGTTGAGCACTTTCCAAGGCCCATATCTCAGTAGGGGGACAATTCCCAACCCCTGGTGCCCTGTGGCCCTTCTGCTCCTACCCTTTGGAGCTTGCCATCTCTGAGCAAGTGAGCAGCAATAAGAGTGAGGAAATAGAGTGACATCATCTACTCTCCCCATGGGCAGAAATAACAGCAGCAAGGAAGATGCAACCCCTGTCAAGGCCTCCTTATTGAGGGCATTGAGCCCTCGCCGCCAAACTGGAGCAAGAACAGTTTGGAATTGAAGACTACAAACAAATGTTTTGGAAAGTTCCAGATACAAGTGGAGGACAAATATACTATTGATTTCAAATCAAAACCCAGGACTCAAATGCTTCCATAGAATTATAATGTATGCAAATAAAAGAAAAGAAAATTTGTCAGTTTTATCTGTCCTGGGCGTCATCAAGTTTTTGAATGTCCAACTTTTTTTAATATCCTGTTCATCTCTAGAAAGAATGTTGGGATGTTTCTAAATGGAATATAGAGCCCTGCCATGTTCTACCCTATGTCCTGTAGGTAAGATCTACCATAGCTAAGACTGCAGGTACCATGGGATTACACACCACCAGTACAAAATCAATTATAATGTACAAAGATTAACACTGGGTGTTGTTGTTGTTTCTGATATGCTAAGATCAAGGATATATGGAGGTTAGGAATTTACCTTTAGTACCAAACTCTCTGATAAATCATAGAGTGACACACATTCAGCTTTAAAGGACATGATATTGATTTTTTAAAAACGCACAATCTTAAATTATTTTGCAAATACCTGGAAAATTATAATTGCTAATTTCCTTCTGAGTTATGGCAAATATTCTTGATTTGGAGCCTTCCAGGCATTTCTCTATTTAAATCAGACCTTCAACATTATTTGAAGATCTTTTTTGGAATTTAATTTGTTAGTAAGATGTTTGGGTTTTTTAAAGTTAATACGCTACTTCATGGAACACTGATTTTGTCGAGGTGTTTCTAGTTGTCACAACTTGCATTTGTGTTTAACTGTGAGAAAGAAACACATTAAGAAGTGTAAAAATGTGTGGTTTTAAAAAAATCACCAATGATCTTACAAAAGCTTTTGAATATATTATCCTCTAATAATATGGATGAGGTGGTAAAAAAAATAAAAACCCTCAAAAGGAGGACAAAAGAATTATCTGTCAATGGCCTGGGGCTAGACTATGGCCTCAGGCTTGAGTAAAGCTGATTATTCTATCCCAAACACAACCATAAGGGGTTTATGGCAGGGTAGAAAGGGAAAGGGGAGTGCGGCTGGGAAATAGTATAATAATACAACAAGGGGTTTAGAAGTAAGAATATGTATAAAGGTTTATATAAAATAATATAAAGTGCATTTCCACTGTAAAAGGGGAAGTTCCAGTAAGTATTACAAATACAGCGTCACGGATGCCAACTGCTAACTATTCACCATATTTGGCATCAAATCATAAAAACAAGGTTGTAATGGGGCATATTAGGAGTACAGATCTGGACTGAACAGAAAAAGGAAAAGCCCCAAGATTTGATTTCCTTTGGAGTAAACAGCTCAAAACCACAAGGAACAGGGAAGTTGGCCAAAGTTTAGCCTGGTCAGCTGACGGTAAAAGATAAGGGGAGTTCCCAATAGGGGGAGTTTCCAATAAGAGGAGTTCCCAAGTACAATTAATCCAATGAAAATAAAGAGTAAGGGGATATTAGAAGGAGTGATGATGTCAAATTGAGTATTTAAAAGCAACACAAGGAAGGAGAGATCACTTTTCTCTTCCATCTCAGTTTTTCAAGACAAACTGTATTCAGTATTGGTCAAGGCTTAATACTAGGCCTGAAACCACAGTCTTGCCTGAGAACAGGGAAGTCCCTCACCGGTGTTGCCTTGGGAACAGGTGTTCAGAGACATCTGTAAAAACCTGATAACTTATATGTAAGTATGTTTTAACTTGTCTTTGCTGTATGGAGGTTCTGGACTGTGTATTTGACTTCTATTTACTCTTAATAAATATTCTAAAAATATATTTACTTTTGTTATTCTCTACGTATGAGTGGGGTCAATTGTACTGGTTCTAGTGCATCAAACACAAATCACCTGCCTATTTTAAGAGCCTTTTTGAAAGTTCTGGATAAAAGGTATGTGAGAACCTGGTCTCAAACACAACCTAAATTTTGAAATTCTCAAAATCAATAAAATCAATATATAATCAATAACCCATTATTGGCTCTCATTCACAAGGCATGGAGAGACCAGTGAAAAGAAAAGTGAAGCAAAATTACTAGAAAACAGCATCAGGATGTGGGCTATAGAAGGGTGATGAGATGATGATTATGGATATGGATATGATTAACCTGGAGAAGAAATGATTAAAAGGGGATATGATAGCCATCTTCAAGTATTTGAAGTGCTGTCACATAGATGGTGGAGCAAATTTGTTTTCTGTAGACTATCTATTAGAAAGAACTTCCTGAAGGTGCAAGCTGTACAGTGGAGCAGACTACCTTGAAAGGTGGTGGATTTTCCTTCATGACAAGCTCATAAGCAGAGGCTAGATGATGGCCACCTATCAAGGATACTGTAGTGGAGCAAGGGCTTGGAGGAGGTGACCTTTGAGATCCCTTGCAACTTCGTGATCCTATGCAGAAAAGCAGTAATTCAGGACAACACATGGGCAATAGTGGAGCTCTGACTGTTTCTCCAAAATAAATGCCCAGCATTACATCAATATCTAATTTGGAAACTTTGGGGGAAAGAATTAAAATCAGTTTGGCTTGTATCCAAAGATCTGCAAGCTTACCTCCACTTGTGCAGTGGGGCTTTCCTGCTCCCTCCTCCCACTGCAGCCTCCTGGGCCATCTGAAAAAAACACTCTTGAGGGTCAAGTAAGGGATGGTGTGTGGTTGGTGTGGGGGACACTAACAAAGAACAAACCCTTCTACTGCATGTGCCTATATGCCCTTGATATGAACGTAAAGGATTTCAACAGATTGAGACTTTCAGCTCCCATTGGATTGCCACTGTTTGCAAACCAATGATACTTTCAGAGGAATTCCTGCAAAAATAATTTGGTTGATCAGTGATGTGCTTTCCTAGCCCAGGCAAATGCAAAGGTTATGATCCTAAACAAAGAAAATATGGGGCAGTATCCTATTGTGTTCATTCGCCAGCAAGAGCAACAGCTAGTGCAAAGAGGAATAAACAGTTCTAACAGTCACCCCAAATGAGCAGAAATTCTTGTTTCTGGAATGGGACAGGTCAGTTTGAGTTCATGGGAGAGAAATCCACTGACTTGTCATATTCTGGAAATGATTGTATCCACTTGTTTCCAGGGTTACTTTTGCAGCTATTACATCCCTGTTGGATATCCCTGTTGCACCGGTGGCACAACACAATCAACAGGACTACAGCAGCCTGGTTGGATACTGTCCATAGATGTTAATTTGAAATTTGCTTAGAATATCTACTTCTGCTATAATAGGAAGTCCTTCCTGTGATGTTCTGATACCAAATAATTACCAACAGAAAGAGCCATTGGATAAAAAAGAAAACCAATAGAAACAATCATTATTCCTAGACAATTTTTATACAACCATATGCCATATATAATGATGTAATTGGCAGCTGGGCAGTTTCTAGCCTGATGGATACTTTCTTTAGCAGTCAAAAAGAATTAGCCAAATTGTTTATAAAGATTTTGGCACACTGTTGTGAAGAGTAGAAATAGATATAACAGGTCACTTATCAATTGTGGTGGCGGTGGGTTAGGTGGGAAAGGTATCAAAATTCCAAAAAGTGGAGGAAAGTAATTTTGCTTTAATGCACTCTCTTTACAGATACCAACCAAGCTTTAATGTTTTATGTGCTTTGGTGTTTCTGTGATATTTTAAAAGGGAGGAAATGCATTCCTTTTTTCTTTAATGTTTTTCCCCCTTCCAAATAATTAAGAGTAGGGCAGCAGTAATAATAAAAATGCAACTGCTCTAGTAAATTGGCTGCCTGTCTCCTAAACTCACATAACACCCGATTCAAAATCCATTTAATAGCAGAACACTTTCAACCAAGGCTGTAATTTTATATAATCAGTATAACTGTGCTTAAAGTTCAGTCACTCAGTCAAATATGATATTTCAAAGCAACATTTCCGGGGGACAATCACGAGCTCAAGGCTCTCTTTCGGCTTTTTAAAGTTTGCAGAATTATCATACTAAACATAGGGGCTGCAGCATCTCCACATTCATTTCCAAAATCGAATCTCAATGTGATCTCATTTCTATAAATTATTTTGCCGTAAATTTCCATTTATTTCCATAGTCCCATTTCCTATTCTTTAAAGATTTAAAAAAGGCCTCATATCAGCCCACTGGACAAGCTTAGCTGTTTATGCTGGCAGATGGTGGTGAGGAAACAAGGATCAAGGAGATTGAGGTCCTAGATTTCTCTCTAAGATCACTGAAGTGGTGCTGATGGAGAAAGCAGGGGACTCACTATATTGTCTTGGCTTAACCTTCATCCACATGATGCCAGTCCAATCCCCTTTCCATCAGTTTCCCATCTACGTCAGTGCACCAAGCTAGCCTAGAAGATCTGATTCACAGGCCAACATTGCATTCCAATAGACTTGAAACTTTCAAAAAGATATTGAGAGAAAATAATTATGAAACAAAAGAGTCTACAGACAAATGGTCCTAATAACTCAATAGTGTAGATACTTTCCTTTTTCCTACCTGTACGCAATGTTATACATCAATTCCCTTTCTAAACCCTCTAGCTGGATCTAGTAAATTATGGCACGAAAATATCTAGCATAGGTTTCTAATAACTGCCAGATATTTTAACAATGCTTTGGGCATTCTTCAAATAAGAAGTCTTTGGCATAACAGATGGTTTATCACTAAACCTAGTGAAAAGATAACCCATAAGATCGGATATTAGCAGCTACTTTCATTTTGAATCATAAGGCTTACTCAAAAACTGCAACTAAATCTCTTGCAATATTTATTATGGTACAGATTATCCTTTTTTGAGTGGGGAGGGCCAATAGGAGCAGAAATAATGGACAGATACTGGTCATTTTTGGTTCACTTCAGATTCTGTTTCTGCTTAATTTTGATCTGATTTTATTCAATTATTTTTAAATTCCTGCAAATGCGAAACTAAAAATCAAGAAGTTTCACAAGAGAAAAAAGGAAAAATTTTACAACTTAAATATCATTTATGCTATTATAAGAGTAATGTTATTATTGCTTTCATTCTAGAGAATCTATATTGACTAAGCATTGATTAATATCCCATTTTTTTACACCCAGGACCACCAAACAGCATACATCGTTCTTACTCCCTACTACTGCGTGGCTCCGAGGTCCTCAGGAGGGGGGACATCAAAATCGCCATCCCCAGGATGGCGGGGGAGGAGGGCGCGATTGTGTGTGTGTTTTTTTAAAAAAATAAACTAACCTTTTGCGCATGAGTGCTCGTGCGCATCTCCGCAGATCTTTTTTTTTTTTTAATGACTGGCTCCCTGCTTCCTGTAGTGCAGCTCCGTGGCTATCGGTGCAACCGCACTTACTCGCGGGTAAGCGCAGCTGTGCCTGGGATGGGCGGCCATACCAACCACCCATCTCGCTTCCCTCCCGGGAACAGGGAACAAACCGAGATAATAGCGTTCCCTGAACTCCCAGGAAAATTGAGGGCTGGCCCCTGCCTGCTTGCATGATGCTCTGTGCATCATACGGATTCTCCGCGAGCAGGCCTTCAAAAAATGGCTGGTGCGGAAAGGGCCTAAGAGAGAGTGGCTGGCCCAAAGCTACACAGTGTGCTACATGGGTTAATGGGGATTTGAATCTTAAGTCTCCCCGGTTCTAGTCTGACTCTTTAACTACTGCACTACACTGCCATAAGAAAAAAAAATGATACAGGTCTTACACTGAAGCTTACAGTCTAAAGCAAGAGTAAGCAACCTTTTGGGCCCATTGGCACAGTCGGAAATGTGAGAAACTGTCTTGGGCACAACTATGAAATGGTTGCCGCGGCACAAAGGACAAGTAACACAACCAAAGGAATTAATGGGAAATTAAGATGGCAGCATCTGGAGACTCCCAAGCAATCCCAGTTGCCAGGAAAAAAAAGATTAAAAACATTGTAAAATCAAATTCAAAAGGGAAATGGTGTCATGCTAGGCGCCAAGGAAGGTGTCTGAGGTCTCATTGTGGTCTGTGGGCACCACGTTGCCTACTGCTCTACAGACATGACAAGCAAGAGAACGATCATGAAGGGAAAAGGTCAAGGAAGAGATCAGTTTGACATTTCCAGAATGAAGAGATGATTTTTTAACAATTTAAAACAAGGCGGTGTTATTGTTTGAAGTGGTACAACTTACCCAGAAACCTTTGGTTCTCTGACAGGAAATCCCCTCAAATCAGGCAGATATAACTTCCTAAATCTGGATCCCACCATATATAAATGTTTTTATTAATAATAAATGTGTTCCAGTCCTTCTGGCAAATGTATGTAAAAAGGCCACATTAAAATATTGCTTGATTTTGATATTCACTTTCAAATTAGCACATTTAACTCGGCCAAATATATGACTGAAAAAGTACTTCCATGTTGTTTGGTGCCCATTTATTCCTCTATCTTGTACTGCTCTCCGCACCCATTTCCTTTTTCTTTGTTGTCATTCTCCTTGGTTTCATTTGTTTACACCACTGTTTAATTTCATTTCATTTTTGTTACCAATTCATGTAATTTTGTTTATGGGAGTCTAAGAGCTCATCACTTCAAACATAGCATTGTGATGTCATCAGATGGGTCACCACAGCCAATCTGATTAAATGGCAGCAAGGGAAGTTAAACACAGACTGAAATAGCAACAAAGAAAGTAAACAGCACTGAGAAGAATAGCACATGACATCATGAATAGGTTTACAACAAATTGATAGATGATATCATGAACGTGTTTGCAGCCATTTTTGAAAATTTCAAGCCCAAATACATAAGTAGGTAGAATCGACTCAGCCCTAGTAAATGTGTGTGCATATATTTGGAAACTAAGTAAAACATACATTAAAACATACATAAGCAAAAATGCAAAACAGAAAATATTAGATTAAATTGGGTTTTGATTTATTTCAGATAAAATGTAAGACCAGTTGGTTTAGACTTACTTTTGGCAGTCAAGCGAGAAGGGGAAGGCTGATTTTTCTGCCTGTGTTTTGTAACTGGCACGGTAATATACTGATTTTATTGTGGTATTTTTATGGCTGAGCTTTATAATATTGATATATTGGAGCACTTTTTGTACACTGCCTTGAGCTATTTCATTTGCTGTATAATAGTCAATAAATCAATGAATAAATATTTGAGAAGGGAAAGGGCTAAGAGAAGAGGAGAGAGAGAGAGAGAGGTCCCTGTAGATAAGGAAAGCATTTCTGGATAAATGGCTAGTTTGAAAGAAGTTCTGCTATTTTTTATGATTGAATAGTTCAGACCATATTTATGACACCAATGTGAAACTGGACATTGCCTTAGTATCAAGACAGCTCTAAACTAAATCCTGTGTGTTGGTGGTTGTGGTGTAGATAATAGCCTGAAGGAAAGTATAAAGGTAAGTACTAAAGATAGGGTCTTTTTTGCTGTTTTGTTGGCCATAATGGGGAAAGTATTTGTTTGCCTTGGAAAGGTGTCCAGCAGTGTTGGGTCTTTGTTTTTGAGGGCCCTTGGGCAAGACACCCTCAATGTGCACCCTCCCTCCTTTTCACCACCACAGTTGTCTGGGACAGAGAGAGAGAGCTAGGTGAACAAACAGGTTGCAATGGAGAAGATGAGAAGAAGCTCCAGTGAGCCCTTGTCACTGGGCCCCTGCTGGAGTGTGGGCCCTCCACAGGTGTCTAATCATGTCTACCCTTGATGCCAGCTCTGGTGGCCAGGCTGTTGAGACCAGGCCACCATATGAAGAAGTTGCAAAGCTCTTCTTTGCGGGGTGGGGAAACAAAGTAAAAAATCCTCAGCCACCTTGTTTCTAAAGGTTAGACCATTGCATAGGAAATTCTTGTAATTTGCCTGCTCCCCAAAGGTTAATCCAATCTCTGAGGTACATGTTGGCACAATTCCTCAAAATCTGCAAACATTGCTAGCCAAATATTTCAACCCAGCATTAGTCCTCAGCTGCAGTGATGCAAAAGGTAGCTTTGACTGGAGAAGCTTTCGTGTGGCAGAGGGTATGGGACGTATGTGTCTGTCTTATTTACCCCTCCCTTATGCCAGGAGCCAGAGAATACAATTCTCACAGCCTGGGAACAATGTGGAAGATGCTTCCCCAACAATTAAAACCCCTGCACAGTAGTATCACACAGAGAAGGGGGGGGGGGGGGATGGCTGGTGCAACTGAGCCAAATTTTGTTGTGTGACAAAGTGATACAAAGGGATATGTTTTTTCCTTGTACTGCAGCAGGGAACTGTATGCCAGATGCTATCAGCTAATGCCTCAGCAGACCAGCAGTTCATTAAATAAGTATACCTTAAAATTAAACTTTAAAACATATGATTTGTGGGGAGCTCTCAAAAACTAATATGAACAACAATTATCAGCAAGTGCTTTTGTAGGTGTAATAGTGTAAAAACGCAGCCATTTTATTTCCACTCTAACACTGCCACTGACACATTGCTGTTCATATGGCAACACATGTGCTGGGGGGAGGGGCGGAACGCTGACATCTTTTCAGTGGATATTATATTTCCAGGAAAGATAATGGCCAAAATCCAACACTGAGTCCAGCACACTTAAGTGCACCGATTTCAACGAGCTTAAGCTTGCTTACCTCTTTATTTGATGGGTACCCTTTTTCTATTATGGAGAATAGCTCATTTAATCAGTACAATCGAAGAGTTATTATAATACTAAAAACGTTTGTCTGTCACTAAACTGTGTTGTGCTCCTACATGTTTGCCAGAAACCCATTAACATCACATCACAGATGAAAAGGAATTAATCTACAAATGATTTCAAAAGTAGGTAGGACTATTGTATCTGAACTAATGATTCATAAAATCATTTGTAGCTATTAGTCTAGAAGGATAAGTGCTCTTGGTGCTTTTATTTCAGTGCCTGGCATAGCTCTGTCAATTTAAATTCTACCTGGTGCAGTGTGATGGATTTATGGAAGCTATTGAAGTCCTGTCAGAATTTTCAAGTTTAGATTGCTATATACAATTACAATTGTCATAATATAAAATAACAACGGAAGTCATTTACAGGAGAAAGGCGGTGGGGGAGAAGAGGAATAAATCTCCTGGGGAAAAATCTCTTGGTTCCTTGGGCTAAAAAGGCAAATGTTGAATATGCGTCGATTGCATCCCCGTTGCATCTTATCGGATAAGAGCAACGTATTCTTTTTATGGAAGTAGATATAAGATTCATTAAACAAAAAACCTACGGTTTACAAAAACAACGTTAAGGCTCTACAGTTTCCAACCAAGCACCAAAAAGCAGGGAAATTGGGTGTTAAGGCTCACAAGCCTTAACACCACATCCTCCCTAAGGAGGCAGAAAGTGCAAGTGAAATTCTCATTCTCCCAAAGCAGATAAACCATGAGGACAGGGTGGAGAATATGATATGCAGAGGTGACTGTGGGGTTGTGGAAAACTCATGACAAACAACTTAGGGCCACCTACTTCCCCTTTTTTTTGTTTAGAGCAGCCCTTCCCAAACCTGGGGCCCTCCAAAGGTGTTGGACTATAACTCCCATCATTGCAAGTCAGTATGTCCCATGGTCAGGAAGGCTGGGACTTGTCATCCCAAACATCTGGAGGGCAGCAGGATGGGGGAACGCTGTTCCGTATCCTTACCAAATACAGGGTCTGCCCAATACTTTTCTCTGACACACATCTCGCATATAGCAGAATGACTGATAACAAAAGGGGCAGTATTTGTTGCAAATGTAGAACCAGAGCATGTGCCAGGCTCTTTCAACTTTTGGTCAATATACTGCCCTTCAAAGAACCAATGTTTTCTTAAAATGTGCTTATACAAAATATACTGTTCAATCCTCACAATCCCTTTACAATACATCATCTCATCAAAGTGACAGAGGAGCAAAAAAGGTTTAGTTTGGCTGTCTTGAATTCTTTTCAGATGAGATTAGTTTGCAATCCTACACTTGGGGGTAAGCCGTAGTGAATTCAGTGGCACTGACTTCTGAAAAGACATATATAGGTTTCAAGTGTAAAAAACCTTCTCCAGCCTGGTGCTTCCAGATGTGTTCCACTGTAACCCCCATGTTATGTGTTACGGGGAAGACAAAAATCATTTGATCATTAATTTTAAAATAACACGTACACATGAAGCATTAGGTGGTAGTTCTGCCTTTGATCTCACACTGCTGAACACATAAGAGAAATCCTCTATGTTAGTCCCCCAACACCATATATGATATTCAGTAAACAGACATCCTATGCCATGCGTTGAAAACTAATGTTGACGTCTGAAGGACTATCTGGATTAGGTATTCAAGATTCATTCATTGTCACCTTAACGTTGGTTTTGTAAACCGTAGGTTTTTTGTTTAATGAATTTCATGGCTTTGTGTAACAGATAACCAGATATTATACAGTTGACAAGCAAGCTAGCATCTGCTAGGATGTTACACCATCTTGACATCCAATATAAAATCAAAGCTAGTGATATGTGTTGCACCCACTTTTCAAAATCATAAATGAGCCCCAGAAGTTATGCTCTCTCACTTGAAATCTGAGGGGTCTCATTTGAACTTTTCAATAGCCATTGTCCAGAGATAAAAGCTTTCTATGACTGACTCATGAAAAGAAGCATTTCATGTTTTGTGTCTGTATTTGGAGACAACTTGAAAAATTGTTCTACTGGAATTAAAAATCCCTGATTAATTCTGGAAGCACACAAGATGATACAGGAAAATATCCTATATTAGAATAAGTTACAGTTTACTATGTTACTTATTCCTATAATTATTATCGGCTGGGTATAGCAGGCATACCCAGTCGAATTTTAAGACTCTGTTGATTTTAAAGATGTATTAATTTTATATGTTTTTAATTAGTTTATGTATTTTATATTTTTTTGCATTGATGTTGTTCCCCGCCTCGATCCGGAGGTAGAGGTGGGTAAGAAATAATAAAAATAACAATAACTATAACAATAACAATAATAATGCTGCATGCTTTTTCTGCCTGTTTGCATTTCAAAGTAGTATATTGTGATCAACTTTGTGGTCAAGTTTCAATCTTGCACAGGCTGCATTTCTATCCCTAGATTTTTACTCAAAAGTAAGACCCATTGAAAGGGAGCCTTTCAGTGGTTGCTTAGCATCTCCTGGCTGGTTGATGCACCCTGCATTCCAGAGGGCATGACTGAGAGCCATCCATTGTCCACTGGCCACCCAGAGTTGCAGTCACAAGTGTAAAGGGGAGGAAGCCAAGAGGAAACAGGTGTTAAACGTGAGTGTGACAAGGTAGCAACCTGGCTGATTTTTCATAATTTTGGGTGCTATTGTTATGCTGCCCAGCATATGATAAGACACAAAGTGGTGGTGGTTTTTAATTCATCCTGGGCAGAAAAATTACAGACAGACTTCAAAGGGTTGGATCCAGATTTAAACTGGATCAATGGTGCTGATGGAAATGGACTTCCCCACTCCTCCTTCCCAAAGTAGCCCCTCCTCCTGCTCCCTGAGAATGCTTCAAAGAGAATCAGGAGACCTTACTGAATGGGGTGAGCTGGGAGGGGGGAATTCCTCAAATTCAGGTGGAGGAAGCTTCTACAAGCAGAATCCTTCCTTTTCCAGAAGGCCCCTTTTTGTGGAAGGCTCATCCCAGATCCAACCAAATCTTGGGCTGGCCCTTATACTGTGGCCCCGACATGCTCTGTACACTTCCCAGCATTGCTAATGTCTGAAAAGAGAGCTAATGATCCAGTTTAAAAACAGCAACAACACCAGGGGAGTTATTTGTTGTGAGCTCCTGGTTTGGCTAGAACACAAGCCAGGCTATTCCCTCCGAGCCACCCAAGCCGATTTGTCCATTACTTTCCCCAAAGGCAGGCAAGCCTGTCCCAAAATGTGTGCTCTCCATGGCTAAGGAGCCAAATAGGCCCCTGCACAAGCCCAATTCAAAAGTGCTTTCTGTATACCTTACCCAGAATGCTGTTCAGGTCACTTTCCTTTCAAGAGGGGTTTGTTCACTGGAATGCACATGCAAGGCCCCATCATCACAGCCAGCTTCATGGGTTGGTATCCTCAGGCACCTGCCAAGTTCCATGCCCTAGCAGGGGGCTCACCAGTAGCTGGCAGAATCCCCTGGCCTTTCTCACAGGACACTGCCCGCATATCATCTCCCCTGAGAGAAGTTGACTAAGACAACAGATGGACTCGATGGCCTTATAGGAAGGGTTGGACTCGATGGCCTTATAGGCCGTTTCCAACTCTACTATTCTATGATTCTATGAATTTCCTTGGTTCTTGAAAAACAACATGCTTGTTTTTAGATTTGCCACTCCCAGCACTCTATGTGTGCTATGTATGCCTGCTCTGTTTGTCCCTATAGTTCCCTGCAAGGCCAAGCAAGGGGAGGTCAGTAAATTAAACCCAGGGATGGAGGGTAGGATTCCATCAAGATCAGCTGAGAGTGGTTGCTGTAGAACATGGACCTACCAAGAGTGGTAAGGCCACTATCATGTCTCCTCTCACTTGCCTTTTCTGTAACCTAAACGGTCCGAGATTTTATAACCTTTCCTCATAGAGGGGTTGCTCCCACTCTTGGATCATTTAAGTTGCTCTTTTCTACATGTGAAAGCTAAAAAAAAAAAATCAGAGGGAAAAGCCCCCCTTTAGAATTTAAGAGAAAGTATTTATATATTGCTACCCAGCCTTTACTCCCCCAAAAAGGATTTATGCTCAGTTTTCCAACATGTGAGTAGAGTCACCAGTGTGCACTCCTAGCAGTTGGGTTTTGTTCTATTGAGTCCTGTTTCTGACGCTGGAACAGTCATTTAAAGTAGTTCTAATCTATTCAGACAATAATTAAAAAAAATACTAACAGAGTTTACTTTTAAAAGTTTTAAAATATAATAATAATTTTGTGAACATAGTAAGTTATATATAAAACAACAACTTTAGGAACAGAAAGCCTAAAGCAGCCCTCTCCAACCTGGTGCCCTCCAAATGCTTTGGACTACAGCATTCCTGACCATTAGCCATCCTGCCAGTGATTGATGGGAGTGATTGATGAAAAAAGGGAAGCCTTGCTTATCACTCACCAGTTCTCCCATATTTTCACTGCATATTTCCCTTAATACCATATAGATCAAGAGGAGTACAACAACAGTGTGTGGCCGTTATCACATGCACGTTTTTAAGCACACTCACTGCGACTTTGATGCACTTCTTCAGCGTGGACTCGCATGATGTCATCCCCCTCACGCTGTTCTCCTGCCCTGAGTGCTCTGTTTTTAGTTTCTGTTTCAATCTAACACTGAACAGACAAAGTCTGTTTCAGGCAAGTTCAGCAGGTTGAGCTGAGGTATTGGAGCAAAACAACCACGTGTCATTCAAAAGGCTACACTCGCAAAGGAAACGGAGGGGGAACCCGCAGAAGCAAACCGGGTAGGTGTGATAAAAACCTATGTATGTAGTGGGGAAGGGACAACAAAGCTTTACCTGAGAGTAAATCCAATATAAATCAATGGGAGCTACTTTCAAGTACACCTACACATGATTGCAGGGTAAATATAGGAACCAAAAATTATTAATGAAACCTACTTGAGTTGGACAACCACAGGCTGGGAATCATGTTTATTTACAGCACAATCCTCTGCATGTGTATACTCTCAAGTAAATCCCAATGAATTGTCCTAGAAATTACAACCTAGTAAAGGCAAATTAAGGCTGTGATTTCAAGCAGACTTACAAGAAAGTAAGCATCATTTAATACATTGGGCTAACCAGGCAACAAGGAATCAGGGATCCATTGGAAACAATGAAGTTTTTTTTAATTAACCAAGGGGAGGGGGGATTTTGGAACAAAGAAACGGGGGGGGGGGAGCTTAAACCATTCTCTCACAAAAAGCCATGACCTCTCAATACACAGAGCTTTCAGTAAGAAATTACAACAAAATCCACACACCCCTTCAAGCTAGTGCATGGGAGTGAGACTCATTGCACTGAATGGAACTTAGTAGACATGCTTAGGATTGAAGTAAAAATCAAGCAGCAGCAATGATCAAATGAACAATAAAAGAACACACCCACAAAGCAAGCAAGTTGTTAATTGTAAGACGGACAGTTGTGCTGATCAAGAAATGCTTTTGCTTCAGCCCCCCCCCCCCCTGTATTTTTTGAAAAGGCTGCAACCCTCTACACACTTATCTTGGAGTAAAACCCACTGCATCCAATGGAACTTACTTCTGGGTAGACACTGGCTGAATTCGGACAACATATTAGGCAATGGGGGGGGGGGGAACAATCATCAGTTGTGTTGCTTATCGTGTCGTGTGGGGAGTAACACACAATGCACACACAACTGACGGTATGCTAATCAGGCAAAATAAGCAACGGAGAGAAACAATGGGCTTGCACGTTGTTTAGCCCCAAGCCCCGTTGCTTAAGGTGTCGTCCGAATTCAACCCCCCTCTCTCCGTGACTATTTATTTATTTATTACATTTGTATACTGCCCCATAGCTGAAGCTCCCTGGGCGGTTTACATGGAGTTTGCCGTCTGGAGCAGCCAAAAAACACCGGCTGCGCTATACAGCCGTCAGAATTCCCGGTGCATGCTGGGATATGGCTGGGGGATGGAGGGAGGGGGAGGGAGCAGCTGTAGCAACCAAGATGGCTGCTGGAACTTCGAGCTGCACAAGCACCGGCACTGCAGCATGTCGTGTGGGGAGCAGTACGCTATTTGCCCCTCCGTTGCCTAATATGTCATCCGAATTCAGCCATTGATTATGTCTTTGCTAGAGGTGGTAGCCATTTTCTCTTTACCTGATGCAGGAGGGAGGGGGAGGGGGAGCGAGAGAGAAACATGGCCACTGTGTATCTGTTTTAATGTGGGGTGAAAAATATTAATTAAAAATCAACGGATGGAAATTTTAAAAAAAGGAAAAGCATTCCACCAACTACAGTGAAGGAAGAAGAAGACCCCACCACTAGATTAATTAATAAGTGTTTAATCCCTCCAAAAATCATGAGCACATATAGTCGCCAATGGGAATTATCAGTTCATTTTCAGGAAGACAGACTTTTCCCCCTTTTCTACTTCAAACTTCCCTCCTTCCATCAATCTTTCACCAATCTTCTTAAAATTTTCAGGTTATGTAAAACCAACATTTCTTTCTGGCACATGTAAATTTCAGGAAGATTGGTGAAACATTTTCAATTTTATGAATGTTAGAATGACCACCCCCCAATTACCCCTTTAACATGGTGGAATGTATTTTTCACTGATCGCCTTAACAAAGGAGGCACCACTGTGCCTCCTTTAATTACACCTGTGTGGGGAAAGTGTTGAAAAATCAGAAAACTCTGGGGGAAAAGAAGGTGGTGGAAATGTCACATGTAGGGATATTTTAACGGGCAGATGTCACCACCTAACCATGTTTCACCAGCTGGCAGTGCACAATCCTTTTTGGCTGGACACTGTCTTTTAAACACACACACACATGCACACCAAACACACACACACAGGCCTGTTTTGGATGACACGATAATCAACAGAGGGGTAGGGGAACAATCATCCGTTGTGCTGCTGATCGGCAGCATTCAGACGACATTTTAGGCAACAGAGGGGGGAAGAGGCAACGGACAGTAAGTTATTGGCCTGTTTTGGACGACACAATAACCAACATAACTGACGGTTGCCTTTTCCCCACCTCCGTTACCTAAAGTGTTGTCCGAACTCAGCCCCAGAGTTCGGCTTAAAACACCATAATCAGCACTTTTTTTTCTCCTTAAGCTTTATTTGATAAGTATAAAGGCAGAACTTTGCAATGTCAAGCATATCTACATGAATCCTAAGAGAGAGAAGGATACAGTCACAGAGCCTTAGAATTTAATGTGATAGTGGAAGGATTCCAGTGACAGTAATTCCTGATTTACAGTGGCGCAGCTGAGAGCAAAATCAGTCCTGCTGGGTGAGACAGCTGAGGGAATGAAAAACTGATAACAGAATTCAAAACCTTACCCTTCTAGATTGTCATGGTAAATCCAACCAGAGGATCAGGAATGGATTTTTTTTTAAACTTTAAATATTATCTAAATCCTCTTCAGCTTTCTATGAGAGAAGGATTAGAACACTTGACTTATTTCCTAGGGGAGAAATATTACAAATTCAAACGATATCATGGTGGAAGCTTCATATTTCCCTCGCCCCACCCCACTGTTATTAGGTAAAGCCATCAATGACTTTTGAAACATTGATGTGAGCAAAAAATATGGTTTTACAATTTAAACTACAATGGACGGAAAGACAAGAGTAGGGATGTATGAGAAATTCATTTTGGTTCATTTTGGACTTGAATTTGTCCTGTTTGAACCTGTGAAAATGAACACATTTTTTTTTAATATCTCACATTTTCTGAATGTGCATTCACTTTTGAAAAAATGAGCACTTTTAAAGTGTGCACTTTAAAAGGCATTAAAAAGCATTTTCACAATTTAGTCTGTGGGGGAAATGTGCACATTTGGTTGTTTACTGTTCAAAAATGTTCATTTTTCCTGTTTGAAATGTACACTTTTCCCATACAAATGAAACAAAAAGCAGAGCGCAAGTGAACAGAGGTAATAAGGCCAAAGATGTGGCGGTGCCAGTGATAACTAGAAATATATGGATTTTGTATGTATATATATGAATTTGGTTCATTGGCAAATGGACATTTGTGTTAATGTGGAGTTGCTAATGCTGATTTGCGCAAGTGCGCATGTGTGCAAATACTCAAAAAGTAAAACAAACACTCTACAAATCCACAGAATTCATGCAGCTCCGAAAAAGCCAGTCCTCTGTGCAATCCACAAGTTGGATTCATAGACATCTGAACTCATTTGAATATGTTGTGGATTTCTCCCACATCCCTAGTGATGACCCACTGCACATAAGTGATTCCCCTCCCCCTTTAGCACAATGATGCAGTATATTGCCAACCCAGAGAGATCCTTTGTCCCCTCATGCTTATCATTCCCGCATTCCATTTTGATAATTACATTTTAAGTATCTATGGCCTACTTTGGACAATACTCTTATTAATCACTCCCCCATGCATAGAGGAGAGAGCAAACAGCCCCTCCTTATCTAGGGTGACCAGATAAAATCCAGGTCAGGGCTCATGTAACTTTAACAGTTGTAGAGAAAAGGGAATTTCAGCCAGTGTCATTTGTAAGCAATTAGTTCCTGGTGATATTCCCTCTTCATCACAACAGTTAAAGGTGCAGGCACTATACTAGAGTGACCATATACAAAAGAAGGCAGGGCCCCTGCACCTTTAACTGTTGTGATGAAGAGGGAATTTCACCAGGAATTAATTGCATACAAATGACACTGGCTGAAATTCCCTTTTCTCTACAACTGTTAAAGTTACATGAGCCCTGACCTGGATTTCATCTGGTCACCCTATCCTTACCCAATGTGCCGTTTTTCTGCTACCACCTAATTTCCATGTATAATGTTCAAATATACACATAAAAAATCCAGTGCACATAGGCCTAGATTGTGTAGTCAATTCTTAAATTTCATCTAGGATATTCAGGCCTACATGCACTGGATTTTATGTGCATAGGGCCTAATAAAACATTAGGCTTATATGAGGATACTAGTGACCTCAGAGATGGGATATGCATGCCAGATTTGTTTGGGTGGGAAGATGTTTTCTTGCTCTTCACCATGCATATGAAAACGATCAGATATGATTGTCTGAACAAGGCCTCTCTCTACTCAGTTCATGTAGAATAGTTGACTCTCATTGAACAGTTGACTCCTATTGCTTTAGAACAAGCATCCTTGCTTTCTTCACATAAATATGCTGCTTATTATGGTTAGATATACTGATATGAAAGTGACCTGTGATAGAAATTCATTTCAGAATTGTTATTATATTAAGTTGGTAAAGTATGCCTTAATTTATTCTTTAAACAATTTTCCAATATTGTCCTTTTATGTATTTTTTAACTTCAATTTAAATTGACTCTTCTTTGAGAGCATGTTGCCCAGATATAGCAGAGATTTTGATGCTTAATACTCTGAACAACAACAACATACCTATGGTTATCTATTCATTTGCCCTCGAACACCCAAAACTAGAGGAGATGGATGTGCCAAGTTCTTCTGAAAAAAACAGGAAATGAAATTGGCAAAGAATAGGAACAAAAATGGTTATTGCTGAGTTATTACTGTGCATCTTGCTTACAATAGCTTATTCTACAATAAATAGTCTGCCTGCTCCAGGTACCATTGGCCACAACTCAGCTTAAATGTATTTAATTACCTGTCAGACTGTGGATTTTGTGTTTTTTCTTCTTCAGTAGACTAATATGTAGTGGTGGAAACGGGCAACAGTGGACAGACATACAATACCACCACATTTCATCACTGAATGCAGTGTATTGTAGATTTTGTTTTTGCAGTGGCTTTGCCAAAGTTGAAGCCTCTGGATCTAACTCAAATGTAGTGTAGGCACTATTCAGGGGCAACCTAAAAATGTATAAAATCCATCTCTTGCCAACATTGACCCTGAGATTTTACTAATTTTACTCCCCTTGACATTCCTATAGGCCTTTTCCTCAGCATATTCCTACAAATCTATCTCAGCTTTAGCTTTAGGGAATATTTCTTGGAACAACATATCTAAGACTTACAAGTCAGAAACAGAAGTAATTAGGATGGAATCCTTCCTATTGTTGTTATGATGTTTCCATAAAGGACTGTGTTTAAAAATATATATTCAGAAAACATTAAATATCATCATTGCAAATGTACTTCCTAATCTATACAATTAACAGTAAAGCCTTTGCTCTTCATTTTAATAAGGGGTGCTATTATGATGATCCCAAATAACATTTTCTTGCAATTAGTATGCAATACATTCCTACTAATTGCAAAGGCAACAAGCAAGGGTTAATGGAATTATTTTAGGGAAAGTTGATACATTTTGCAACACGCCCTTTTGTCATACTCCTGGCAAGGTTATAAATGACTGGCTTTTTTGTTGTTGTTGTTTAGTCACTTGTTAAAGAGGCTAATAGCATACTAAAAATCCTTCTCTTTCAAGTACAAATTAATTGTATCCTTTTGCAATTCACATCAATGTGCCTTACTTTGCATTTTAAGGCTTATGAAAGGTTTATATGGAACTGATGCATCCTCTCATTTATTGCACACACTACCTCAATTATCCCCTTTCCACAAATTGAAAGCAAAGACACTCACTGCTGGCTACAGGCCACTATCAACATTCACTAATTTGGCAGAAAAATGAAAAGTTTTCTTCAAAAAAACAAACAAAAAGGAGTGGGGGGGGGGGGGGGAGAGAAGGAACCTCAGGAAGCCTGCTAAAATGCTGGCAAATTATGTCTGTATACGAACACCTCCAAAGAAAAGGCCGCATTTTTAAGATTAACTGCATGTTTCTGCCTTACATTTACAAGGGACCTGATCTCATTCTACTAATTGCTGAGAAAAAGGCATTACACAAACTACTGCAGAATGACAGAACTTGCTGCTCTACACATGACGTTAGCAAGAGACAAAAAGACTTTTCACGCTAAGCGCTCTGGTGTCATGTCAGACAAAAGTCTTGTTCAACACAAGAACATCATGTTTACAATAGTGGTAGGTTTCTGTGGGGACATAATAGAGCCTTCACAATCTTCAGTGCTACATATATTGCAGAGGTAATTTAGTGTCACAGCAGGTTGGATTTTCGAGAAGGAGGTTTTTCCATTTGCCCTTGTATTTTACTGCTTAGCATTTCTTGCCCTGCATTTTGGCACAACAGCCTGATGTATGGAGGGAGCAACATTGTTCACATTTTAAACTGAGAAACTTCAGTTGGGCTGTCTGAGGGCTGTCTGACACATGCATACCTGAATTGTTCTTCTGGTAAACCTGACCTAGGACCAAATGAAGATGAGTGAGGTTTACCAAACACAGTTTCTACTTTGCGTAAGTCAATTCTAAGTTGACCCAAAAAAAACACCCAGTAGAGATAGCAGACAATAGCCCTATTAAGATAGACGAGGAGGGTGGTGGTGGTTAGGGTAACTACAGAGAGGGGAGGCTTAGGCAAACCACTGCAAAGCAGTCCTGTCATATGGTGGTGCCATGTGGTTCCACTAACCACACACCCCTCCATAGTTACCGCACATACCTCTGCACAGTTTAACAATGCGTCCTAGTATCCTCTGTGGCACATTTGGGCTCCCAGTGGCCGCTCCATTGAAAAAAGTGGGGGGAAATGGGCATGTGACCACAGAGATAGTCCAAGGCAGCAAGAGTGTCACTAGAAGTGGTGGTTGCTTTAACCAGCAGACTCTATGGTTGCACCCTGTAAACCAACCAGAGTCTGTTTTATCCTCCATGTAGCCCGCTACATTTAAGAGTAAGCAATACCAAGGCCCTTTAACCCTGCTTCAGGGGGATGGTTACTTAGGATGGTTCCATAACCATCCCCCCGCCACATACACAAACACACACATGACATGCTAAGCCACTATAGTTAGCCCCAAATACCTAAAACTATCATGGCTTAGCATGATGTTTGAAGAAGCCCAATGACTGGGTTCGCACAACAAACTAATCCACAGTTTGAACCATGGATTGTTTGTTGAACCATGTTTTCTCAAACAAGCCACCTTGAGAACCCATTTTTGTTGTTGGGTTTTCCAGGGTGGTTAACAAGCGAAACTGCATGGTTAACAAGCCACCCTGCAGAAAATGTCCTGGGTTTAAATAATACATTAAACTGACCATTCAACAAGCAACCCAGGGTTCAACAACAATCCAACTTAACCACTTGGTGTAGGTTAGTGTGTTATATGAACAGCCCCAAAGAAACACCGCAGCAAGCATTGAAAACTAGGTCTTTTGGTACAAAATATATGCATTTGACCATACTCAAGTATATTTATGATGCCAGTAAGCAATGAGTAAACTGGACACAGCATTTCTTCTTTTTCTGTAGCAGAAAACAGACCAGAGGAATAGAAGTAATGCCAACACTTCCTTGGCCAAACCATTCTTTTGTCCAGTGTGTCCATACAGTTCCTTGGAAGAGACCGTTAGTAAAGAATGTGACAAGAGAGCTTTCCAGAGAACATCTTGGAGAGAACATTTTTATAAAATACAACTAAATCAGATTTGAAACAAGTCTTTCATTAGCTTCTGAAGTCGTATGCAAGGATGTGGAGAAGCTTTCTGTGCTCAGCACATTATTTGCATTTGGGTACCCCTCTCAGGGGTAAGAACTTTGGCCACATTTCACCCCCTCTGAGCTCTCCACAGCAGGCTCATCTATATGTTCCCACAAACCACCTGCGGTCCAGCCCTGTGGAACTGATCTCATCATTGGAGCATATGCAAGCAACATGTATCTTTTCTCTGTTACAGTAACCTGCTGATGATTGCAATATAATTGAATGTTATTCCCTTCAAAGATCACTTTGTACATTAAAATATGTGGGAAGAAGAAGAGAGTGTGCTTCTTGTATTAATAGTCAATGCAAACATCTGTACATCTCCATCGTAATAAGATGTATACTTTTCAGATACAAACACAGCACATGAATCTCTCCTCGGGGAACATATGCAACTAACCACAAGTAGAACTAAGATCTAAATCCAACTCATAATGGCCACTTCACATTTTTTAAAAATATATAGCTAAAAACAGAACATGTTAATGAGACAAACACATGTATCATACAGATAAACTTATCAGACAACCAGGACTGACTGCAAATTACTGTCAAGTGAACCCAGATTAACTGTTATGTAGGGATGAGCGAATCTGTTAAGTTTGCTTTCATTCCATTTGCTGGATTTCCACCATTACCTCCATTCTATCCAATTTCTGCATCAATTTGCATATTTTGTTTTTAGAAGTCAGCATGAAATTGCAGTCATAGGTTTTGTGTGCATTTCTCCCAATATATGCATTTTGTACATATTATATAAAAAAAACTCATTTCCCCCTATAGTCTATCATGACTTTGTGCACAATTTTCCTTAATATGCACATTTCCCCATAATACGTGGATCTTTTGTGTCCACATTTTATTGACAAATTTAATTGCAATGTTTGGAAATGTGCAGATTTTAGAAAGCAACTGCATTCTGGCCCATATGTAAGCCTGGGGAGTGTGAGTTAGGTAAGCTTGCATCAAAATGCAAATCAAATGAAATCCTCCCCTAACCCCACTGTTATGTAATGTGTGGAATAGCCATGAAAGAAAAAGGAACAAAGCGAGCAGAAGGAGGTGAGAACACAGTGACATGGATAAACAGCATCCAGGGTTTGTTTCTTAACCACCGGAATATTTTTGATACATGTATTTTATTTTATATTTGTTGTAGGAATATTTGCCTATTCACCTATTACTTGCTAATATTTGCCTATTACTTGCTGGGAGCTTCATATTGTTGAGAATCTGTAATGATATTGTAGATATTTGACATGGGTTCAACTTGTTTTGTATTATCCCGGGGTGGCAGAGGGGGTTTGAATCCTGAGCTAACGCAAACCAAAATTTCAAAAATGTGCCTAAGGAGTTTAAGTGCAACCCCCCCAAAAAACTGAGCATCAAAGCTCTGAGGGAAGAAGTCTAAACTTTCCTGGCTTTCCTTTCTTTTTAGCATCTCATACTTTGTGCTATTTGATAGTATACATGACTAGATTTAATACTCAATCATTTTCCCAAATCCAATTTGACTGCCTAACAGGGTTTAATTTACATGATGATACAATTTCTCACACCAGAAAGCATAGTAACCCTTCTTCTTCATAGGTTAATGGTGATCTAGCTTAAAGCCTAAAAGATAATTACAAGGAATGTGCTTCAGGTGACAAAGTACTTTTGACAATCCCAGACTGTTGATAGCTTTTTAATTATAGCTCTCTCCACCGAAAGAAACACTGAGCTTTCTCCTAAATAGTTTCAAGGCATTTCTGTAGTATTTTTATATTTTATTTTTAGCAAATTGCACTGTATGGTAATCAATACTTCCAAATGATGCGTTCCTCCAGGCCCCCTTCTTTTCCCCACTTTTATTTTAAGCTTATGCTTAAGCTCTGGGTTAATTATTCCCCTTCCCCCTTCTAAAATGAAATAAAAAAACCGAGCATCAAGCGCAGCATACAAACATTTATTGACTTGCTTCTTGTCTTTGGTACTTAGTTGATATTTTGTGACATTTAAAAAACGGAAACTTTGCAGGGTATTTAGGAAGGAGCTCTAGCAAGAGAGAAGGTCACAGAAGGATGGGGTTGAAGATTATTAACTATGATCAAGGGCAGAGAGAAAATCTGAAAAATTACTTTGTGATTTTAAATATTACAGTTCTCCTAATATTTCAACGCACACACACCTGAACACACACATTCTGTACACGGAGATAGGTGGATTATTTTTAGGTTTTCATTTTCAGGCTTCTGCTTGAACCTGCTACAACTAACATCACTAATACAGACATTTTGAATGCAAAGATTCATTCTGGTCCTCCAGTTTCTCATGATGTGGATCACTTCCTTCGGCATTTTCTTGAAATATATTTTATATCAATCACAGGTAGATTTATTTATTAACTGCATTTCTATATCACCCAATGGCCGCTACAGTGCTGTGGGCAGCTCATAAATACGACTTAATGGTCCAGGTAGGTATACACAAGATGCCCTTTCAGGCAACCTGGCCCCAAGCCATTTCAGGCTTTAAAGCTTAATGTCAGTAATCTGAATTGGGCCTAGAAATGGATTGGAAGCCAGTACAGATAGTATAACATGATTGTATCATCCAATCTTTAGTAATGGTCTTTCTGTCCTATTTTGGATGAGCTGAAGTTTCCAGATCATTTTCAAAGGCGTCTGGATGGATAGCATATGGAGCTTCACCCTCCTTCCAAACCCTTCCCATATTCATTTAATCAGAGGAAATTTCTTTCTGCATGTAGATGATGTGTTCCCTCCACTGAAATTCATGGAGAAGCCCACCCTCAAAAGAGCCCTTTGTGTGAGCACTGACTAAAAAAATGGGGCCCTGGATAAGTGGGATATATTACATTTGCAGAGAGGGCATTTATGTAGAGTGACCATATGGAAAGGAAGACAGGGCTCCTGTGTCTTTAACAGTTGCATAGAAAAGGGAATTTCTGCAGGTGTCATTTGTAGGCATGCATAGGGTGACCATATAAAAAAGAAGGCAGGCCCCCTGCAACTTTAACTGTTGTGATGAAGAGGGAATATCACCAGGAACTAATTGCATAGAAATGACACTGGCTGAAATTCCCTTTTCTCTACAACTGTTAAAGTTACATGAGCCCTGACCTGGATTTTATCTGGTCACCCTAGGCATGCAGCGCCTGGTGAAATTCCCTCCTCATCACAACAGTTAAAGCTGCAGGAACCCTGCCCTCTTTTGTATCTGGTCACTCTAGTATAGCTCCTACAGATTTAACTGTTGTGATGAAGAGGGAATTTCACCAGGTGCTGCATGAATACAAATAATACCTGCTGAAATTGCCTTTTCTATACTGCTCTTAAGGATACAGGAGCCCTGTCTTCCTTTTCATATGGTCACTCTAATTTATGAGAGCAGTAAAGAGAATCAATGAGTTGCAAATCCTGTGTTAAACCCTATGTACATTCTTAGGGTTGTAGCCAATGATGGCTTTGTGCTAGCATAAAGCACTCCTGCTTGTGCATGGCAGGACACCTGATTTTCATCCATCCCCTGAAGTCCCCACCCCCAGCTACTCCTGAAGGGCCCTCCAGATTAGTATGTGAAATGGTACAGAAAGCTGTAGTAGGAAGGAAGGGTGAAAATTGGATACCACATGTTCCACAAGTGTACACACTTACTGCTAGCGGAAAGCCACCATTGGGTACAAGTTTTAATATACTACCATTAGGTAGTTACCTGGCCAAGCCCGCCCTTAATGCCAACTATGCAGGTAACACATGCTTAAGTTTACTGACTTCAACAAAGTTGTATACATGTACACAGGAGCAAGATAGTGGGGTATAAAGGTAGTAATATTAATTGCCCTTTAATTTTACTTCATATGTGGAATTCTAGAATATATCATTTGAGACCTGTCAGTATTGCCCAGAATGGTTAGAATCCCAGCCTATTGCATAACATTCAAGTATTTTACCCCATTTTATCTCTAAAAACGTTTGAATGAAAGCAACTTCAAAAGTTTCCTAAATACAATACAAATAGGCAGCCTTTTAATTAAGGATGTATTTTACATTTTAATGTCTCCATTAGATGACCTTTCAATTTTTATTGCAAGATATTTTTCCTTGTTAAGCTCCAGTGTGTGTGTGGGGGGGGGGAAAGGTTATTGTACTGCAAAACTATTTTGTGTGGAATATTCAATCCTTCCATAAAACATAGAATACATTTCCCCCACAAAGTGGTTTTCATGCTGAGGGCACAATAGTGATCAGTCCCTTATCTTTTCTTCTTCTTTTTTACAATTACTTAGAGAGATAGTCACGATTTGTCAAGTTCTTTTAGTTATAATAAAACCAGAATGGAAGTGGAAGCTTGAAAAGGAACCTTGAACTTGGCAACAACTGAACCTGGGCCTTAATTTTATCTTAGCTAATGTATCTGAACTGTAACAGAAGATTTTATAAAGGCTATTGCTTAAAAACTAGTTTGGCATTACAAAAATAAATACAGATTGAAATATGATGTAATTTTTTTAAAAAAAAAATAACATGAAAGTTTCCAATTCATTCCTAGCCCTCCTAAAATCGAATTGTGGTACATGCCATTGATTTGAACATATGCTCATGACCACTTCACTTCCACATTGAAGCAGAAAGCTGGGCCCACTCTCAGCCTTCTATTTCACCCACTTTCACATTTCCTTCATTTCTTTTTACCTCCAGCCATCGTCAACAATGTTCTTTTCCACCCACACTTCATCCAGTCAAGCAATGATCTGTTTAGCAGACAGCCTGCAATATTGTTGAATACAAAACTAGTAATTCACACTACAAAAGTGTGTGTGTAGTCCACTTCATAATGAACTGGGATAAATACATATGAACCCAAACCTTAACCAACCTGATATTCACATCCGGTTCAGCTGCCTGCTTTCAATTTGGGGCGTGTTATCTGCTGTACTTATTCTTTTAACATGGGATGGTATTGAAAAGGAACAATGCTCATTGGATCACACCTTTCATTATTTTTTAAAAAAAAACAAAATCCTCAACCTCTTATACACGTTTGTTCAGAATGCCAACACAAGAGAATGTATACAAATGGCCATTTCATTCCTGACTGAAATCCCTAAGGGCCAACACAAAACAGAAGTGGCAGCCAAATCTCTGTTGAGATTCTGAAGTTACATTCGAGCACAATTTGCAGAATTGCAGGACTCTGTTGTGCCCATCTTAGGCAGTAAACTATTTTGTTAGCACCCCTGACAATATGGTTCTCCGCTTTGACTGCTTATCCAATTGGATCCTTTATGTCTACATGCCATTTGCAGATAAGATGTGACACTGACCTACAGTAAATATCAATGCAAGGCCTGCTGTAGTCATGGGTTTGCTGTTGTCTATGATGGGAGCACTGTGACTTGTTACGGAAGTGCTTTGTGTAGAATCTAGTTCATTCTGCAATGGCACAGACACTGAAGCAGGTGCTGCCAGTACAAGTAATGTCCTAAAACCCAATAGAGCTCAAGAGCAACCATGTTTGAACAGGAATTTGGATTCAGGTCACCATGGCCAAATCAGGGATGAGCAACTTGTGGCCCTCCAGATGTTTTTCCCTACAACTCCATGGTCACTCACTAGATGGAAGTTATAGGCCAAAATATCTGGCCTACTTATTTTTATTGTAACGTCCCAGGGCCCCTGGCCATTTGTTACTTTAAGTATCATGGAAACCACATACTCCGACCCAGAGGTTTATTCACAAGGAGACAGTTTATTAAGCATCTTAAGGCCTATACAAGCATACCTAATAAACAGTGTAGACTCAGACAGCAGACGCTCATGTAGCTGCTGACCCATCTGGGCCCCTGGGAGCTTGCTAGGCCTGGACAGATAAGGTGCAGGTGTGAGACATCTCTGATCCATTTTCCTAGCAATCAGCAAGATGCACTAGCATGCTGTACTGTGGGAAGCCGAGGCAGCCATTTCCCAGAAGCCTCTAAGCAACTATGGCTCACAGGATTCTCAGTCTACACAATTATTATGATGATCATCATCATTGGAATAATGAAAGTTATTTTAAGGCACCTGAGAAAATTTCCTCTTCTGTTTTTGGACACGTAAGTGCCTTCTCCTCTTGCTGTTTCTTTAAAATGTCTGGATAGTCCACCCCTGATCCAAATCCAGCAATCTAGCCACTAAGCAAAATTGGATTCTCTGTCACTATTAGGCTGACCAGATTTTAAAAGTCAAAATCCAGGTCCCCCCCCGCCCCCCCCACCCAAAACAACCCCCACCACCACCAAACCACCACCCCCAAAAAAACCAGCCTGGACCTACCGCCGGGGTCCTCCTCCGTCGCCGCCCACACGGAAGAGGCAGGAGAGGGCCGGATCCGGAAGTTACGTAACCGGCCCTCTCCCGTCTCTTCCGCGCGGCCTCTGGCCTTTCTGGGGCTCGTCGCGATGGTGACGAGCCTCGAGGAGCCCGGACGCCCGCGCGGAAGAGGCAGGCACGGGCGTCCGGGCTCCTCAGGGCTCATCGCCATCGCAATTGAGCCCCAAGGAGGCCAGAGGCCGCGCGGAAGAGGCGGGAGAGGGCCGGTTACGTCACTTCCGGATCCGGCCCTCTCCTGCCTGTTCCGCGCAGCCTCTGGCCTTACGAGCCCGGCAGCGGCGGCGAAGGCGGCGGAGGAGCCCGGGAAGCGGCCGCCCCAGCAGGTAAGTGCCCCCCTTCGTGCTTACCTGCAGGGGCGTCCGCTTCCCGGGCTCCTCCACTGCCACCGGGTCTCGCTGCCACCGCCGCGTGACCCCCCGCCACCCCGGTTGGCCTGGTTGGCCCCTGGATTCCCGGTTAGGACCGGGAAATCCCGAGCCACCTGGTCAGCCTAGATATAGTAAGAAATATCAACATCTTCTAGCCTGTCCCTAACATCTTTCCCCATAATCAAAGAAGGTAAAGTAAAACATCAGTTGTACATTTTGCAAACTTGGTGTCTTAATATTTCTTTTTTTAAAATCAAAATTATTCTTTCACAGAGGATTATGACAGGAGTTTTCTGCCAGCCACTTATTCTCCCCAATGGATTTTTCTTCCAAAGCTTATGCAGTTCACCTGAATGTTAGTTTCCCACATGCATCGTAGGTTCTTTTTCTAGAAATGTTTCTGTGTTTTCTCTCTTTCTACAATGTATTTCACCATGGCTATTCCTGCCCCCTGACAATTCGCTGTTGAAGATCTCAAATTATCTTATCAAACTGCTCCCATTTTGTGACAATTCACTTGACACACAATCTCACTCCCTGTCCTCTTCAAAAATTCATCTAAAAGCACACTTGTGAAGTATTGGATTTGAAATCCATCTTTTCCTGGGAATAAATGGCTGGGCTACCATTGCACAGCTGCAAAATGTTTTCTCCATCTCAAGCCAGGCAGCAGTATATATTTGGAAATTTAGTCCGACAAAGCTGAGCAGCCACTTGAATACCAGTGAAGAGAAATAATTAATCACAGGAGTTGGATTATGGTTGCGATGGCAGTGTTACTTTCATTTATTCGCAGTACCTCCTTGTGCACTTCCCAGAAAAGAGCATGAGCCGTCTTAGCTGCATTTAAGCAAAAGAACCCCAGGATTTATTCATTTATGCAAGTGCCAGCTGCAAGTTAAGCTGAAATGTACAGCACACTGCTTTGGCCAGGAGGGCGGGGGGAGGCCAATTTGACTGGATCTAAATTTGGTGAGAACCTTCCAACTGCTTGCTGCAGAATTCTTCCTTTGTTTTTAATGAGGTAAGGGGGGTATTGAAGTTTGTAGCCTTTTGCCCAGCACAGGATTCAACTCTAATATTCCAATCCTGTGCATTGGCACTGGTGTTAACTTTCTGCAATGCCAGGATAGCATAATGGCTTGCGCTGCTGCAGGAGCAGTCAGTAGTGCACCACCTTCCTCCATTAGCTGAAGCAGCAATTCTTAAGGTTGAGCTGTTATTGAACCTTCTTTTTTAAAAAAAACAACAACAACAGAAAGGGGGGAGGGGCAATCTTGCCACCCCTCTGCACTTAACAAACTGCAGCGCCTGACATCCATAAATCATTGATCCGAGTCAAGATGTAGACTCTGGTGCATGTTCTGTAAGGCTACGCAAAATAGCCTGTGGTTGCAAACAAAACATCTAGTATCACCAGTGTGTGTGAGTGTGTGTGTGTGTGTGTGTTTTGTCATTGATTGCCAAATGCTCCTGTCTTATTTTATATATTGCTGACAGAGTGCCATTTTAGGTTTCGGTAAGATCGGAGGTAAGATTCACCACATAGTTCAAAGATCTGCTTGTCAACGTATTCAAGACACATTTTAAGAGAATTCACCGCACTTACTCTTTTACATCTCAGAATGACAAGGGATAAAGCTCCTCCTGAAGGAACAACCTGTGGTTGTTGAGGTGGCAGGCAAGATAGCATATATGTCAGATGAAAAAAACCCACGGACGGCTTTCAGTACCTCTGCAACCAGATCCTGCATGGCAAATTCTATGCAGAATCCCAGCAGCACAATCCTATGCATGTTTACTCACAGGTAAGTTCCATTGTATTCAGTGGGGCTTACTTCCAGATAAGTGTGCATGAGATTGCAGCCTAAAGTGGCATAAAATGATAGTGGGTGTTGTGCATCGGTGGACCTGTCCCATTTTATTGATATATTTATGTTTAATATTATGATGGTGTGTGGCTTCAGGGAATTTCAGAATAGCAAGTTGGATTGCTCTGCAATATTTGCCTTACATCAGATTCTGCTTTGGTTCCTGTGGCATTCCAGAATACATGTAGCACTTACGGATCAGGTTGTTAGCTTGCGTCTTTCCTTAGGATGTTAACAGAACTACCAAATAACATTGCAGAGCCTAAAGTTTCAGGCTACAATGAAACAACTGCAAGGACTAATTTGTTGAGGTGATGTAGTTCTGTAGTAGAGCACATACTTTGCGCTTACAGCCTTCGAATGAAGTGTCAGAATTATGGTGCTGCAGGGAAATTTCACAGTGCCCAAACGGCCCTTACATCAGCACGACGTGCAGTCACATTGAGGCACATCTGCTGCTGTGTGTATTAGCTAACTGAACAGCCATCTCATGTTTAGAGATAAATGCATTGGTGGATAGAGGTGTTTGATGTGAATAGATATGAAGAAAGATTGCCTTCGCCGTTGCATCATCTTTGCAGTGATAGAGAAACAGCACAAATATTATTCCAAACATAAACTAAGGCCAAAGGCCAAGTTAAAAATTGAAGAAAAAATGAACATACAATGGAAGAAAGACTGGGAGGAACCTGATTCAAACAGCCTGCAACTTTACGGAGCCCTGACCACATGCGAGTTATTTTTGGTGGCAATTACATGTCATGGTAATCAGTGTATGGGGCATGGAAGAGTGCATATCTGCACTATGACCCTATCCCCAAAGGCATTTGGGTTATTTAAGCATTTTGTAATTTATAAAATATGAAATAGCTCTATAATTCTTCCCCAAATTCTGTTGGTGTGAAAACACTCATGCACACAAAGCCTAGCTCTCCCCATTTTTTCTGCCTGAATAATACACTTCCTATACTACTTGTGGCAGTATCTGCTGGTAGGACAGAAAATCTGACTGGCAGGGCAGAAAATAGGTCAGCAGAGGTAGAGCCATGGGGTCACTGGAGGCAGGGCCAACATTGTGCAGAGAAGCTTTTAAAGATGTAAAAGCTGGCCAGCTAGCCATTTGGCAACAGCTTTTTGAAAATACATTAGCATTGTGCAAATGCATTGTAAGCCAGTTTATGATTTTTCTAGATCCACAAATGAATTATAAGACTTTATGTTCCCCAATTTATAAGTGGAGGATTAAACATTCTCCCTACTCCTTCTTCCCAGTGTGAACTGGAGCAACAGTAGCCTCTTGTAACCAGACCTGCTGAGCACAGCCCACCTTGAATACCTGCAAACTAGACTGAACTTGTTGACAAATGTGACTTCACAGTTCACCTGGTGTTTTTCCTCCCAATCCTTCTCCCCCCACTGCCATTTTCTAATACATCTTGCCTGATGAAGTTCAGAGTTCTCATAAGCTTGCACATTTTTTCTGATCTTCTAGTTGGCCAAATACAAGCGTTATTACAGCAATACTGATTTTTGAATGCTGAAAAAGATGAAATGCCTCCACAGCCCCAGGAAATTGGCTAAAAAAAATTAAAAATCTCCTAGCCCTTGGATATTGGTTAAAAATAAATGCAATTCTCCCAGCCCCAGGAAAATGAGTTTTAAAAAATATAATGCCCCCAGTCCCAGGATATTGGTATTTTTTAATGTTCCCATCCAACCCAACCCAACCCATGCTCCAGAAGTGGGTTCTGAGGAATAATTAATGTTTAAAACAGGATGTGCAGACAATAACAGCCAGTAAGCAAACCTCCCCCACCCCCTGCTGCCAGAATAAAAACATCAGCGGAAAAAGATTAGATATGCTTCACCATCAGCCTTTCGGTCCACAGAGAAAGGTTGGAAAGAAACTTTGCTTTGAAGAAATTTATTCCAACACACAAACAAGCACACTTCTGTATTTCTCTCCATACCACCTCTCTCTCTCTCTCTCTCTCTCTCTCTCTCTCTCTCTGTCTCTGTCTCTGTCTCTCTCTCTCTCTCTCTCACACACACACACACACACTTTCTCCTCTTTGATTTCTTAAATAAAAATATATACATTTTAAAACACATTTTTGTCTCCCTCACTCTCACTCGTGTTCTCCTGCTGCGAGTCAGTCAAATAGAGTGACAAAATGATGGTTTTTCAAAAAGAATGATCTTCTTGATATCATTTAGGATTTTTCTTTCCTAGAGTAGGGTGACCATATTTTGGAAACCAAAAAGGAGGACAACATAACTGGCCCCCATGGGGGCAATCCCACCAACATGTCCTACCTCCCAGGGTGTGTGTCCAGCACCAAGGGGGAGGGGTTCCCACCTGAACATGGCCTTGGTCACACAACTGATTTTACAGCACACAATTAAGACAAATCTGTTCTACAGAACATCTTAATGTTAAAATCACTGAAATAACAAGAGAGAGAGACATCCAATGTGTCTGAAATTAACTTCACTCACTCCCACTTTTGTAGCTTTTGCTGTACTTTGTTGCTATACTCTGTGATACATTCTCCCCGTCCCTCCAATATGGCTCCAGTGGGTTTTTTTTTTAAAAAATCATTTTAAAACCACAAACTTTTTTTAAAAAATCCTAAAAATCAACAAATGACCAGAGCTGCTTCAAATCTGGCATGGCTAAAGCCCTACCTAAGGGTTATCACTGTGCCAAGTTTCATCTCTTTATCTTAAATAATGACGAAGCTATCAGTTTTTTGTTAATTCCCTTTGACTATAAAGTAGAGCTGCCCTTTGGGTGGGGGAAGGATGGGAAAATCTGGATTTTTCTTCAAATTTCATAATTCTCCCCCTTCCCGGATTTGTTACCAAAAATCCTGACATATCCTGGTTTTTCTTCCCCTTGCCCCTACTGATGTCTCTCAAGAGTTCACCACAATGCCCATTGACAAACGCTTGGGACTCACTTCTCCTCCTTCCAGTTTTTCAATGCTGTGAGTGAGTCACCCTCTTTGCCTTCTATTGGGGACCATCTCCCCCAGGTGCCATGTCCAACAGACGACAGAAAGACCTCCAACAGGAAGTCTCTCTATTGCCTTTTACAGTAATTACTTGAGCCTATGTGACAGATGCACTCACTTACTTTGGAAAACGAAGCCACTGCCAGGCTTCCACACATAGAAATCTACAGAGGCAAGCAGCAACTTTGCCAGTGAGTGCAATGGTGGCGCACAAGTCGAACAACAATACGGGAGGTTTGGGGGGTGGGTTGGGACACAGTGGCCACCATGGAGGTTGAGGGTTCAGCACCCCCCTGCCCCAAAATGCCACCCATGCCTAGCCAGTGGAATGGAAAAAAGAAGATGGGATGAAAATGGGGCAGCAGATGGGGTGGTGGTGGTGTTTTCTTCAGTCTATAATATTTGACAAGGTTGGCACCTGCACTGACATCCTGAGGCAGCTACCAGAACCACAGTGCCCTGGCAGGGTCTGCCACTGATACCACCACCACAATAGTGGCTGGGTCTGCAGCTACTTGCAATTTTAATTACCCACAATGACTCCAACCTCAGCGTCCCACTGGGGAGGGGGTGAAGCATTTAAATCCTCACATTGCCTTACTATCCCACTGAGGCCCAACTGGCACCAATCCTGCTATCTTTTCAGTGCCAGTTTAAAACTGTTCTCCATTCCCAAGCATTTAATGGCATATAATGCAGCATCTCTGCCAGATGTTTAACAGGACTAGTATTTTATTGAAATTATTTTTAGCTGTTTAAATTTTTTGTAAAAAATTGTATGTTTATTTTTTATGCTGTATTTTTATTTTGTGAGTTGTTGTGAACTGTCCAGAGAGCTTCATATTGGGTGGTATAGACATGAAAAAAATAAAGTGTGGTGTAGTGGGGCTAGAGTGTAGGACTGAGAGTTGGGCAATCTGGGTTCTAGTCCCCACTCGGCCAAGGAAGCTCACTGGGTGACTTTGGGCCTGTCACAGGCTCTCAGCCCAACCTACCTCACAGGGTTGTTCTTGTGAGGATAAAATGGAGAGGAGGATTATGTACACTGCCTTGGGTTTCTTGGAGGAAAAAAGGATATAAATGAAATAAATAAATAAATGGTACTTAAAATGGTTGCTTATGCTGCAGCCCACCATCAGCAAGTAACCATTCCTGAGAGGGGGTGGGGGCATAAGTGTAGGAGAAAGCCCACCAGAAAGCACTTTGCCAAGGTCCTCCTCAAATTTGGAGCTCTCATGGCTCTATATCCTCTCCTATGTCCTGAATTCTATGTCTAGTATAAGGTAGGGTGACCATATCAAAAGAATGACAGGGTTGATGTATCTTTAACAGTTGCATAGGAAAGGGAATTTCAGCAGGTGTCATTTGTATGCATGCAGCACCTGGTGAAATCCCCTCTTCATCACAACAGTTAAAGCTGCAGGAGCTATACTAGCATGACCAGATACAAAAGAGGGCAGCGCTCCTGCAGCTTTAACTGTTGTGATGAAGAGGGAATTTCTGCAGGTGCTGCATGCATACAAATGGCACCTGCTGAAATTCCCCTTTCAATACAACTGTTAAAGATACAGGAGCCCTGTCGTCCTTTTCATATGGTCTCCCTAGTATAACGTACATATACAATATATGCCCATTGGTGGTCCTGCTTGATCCTTTAAACCTTAGTAGTTCCACTGAAAAGTGTTGATATGTGTTGTGTCTAAAGGAGAGTGAAAGGAAAATGTTCTTTTCACTTTCAGTGCTCTTTAAGCAACAGGAGCCAAGATACTTACAATGGAGACACCAGTAAGACAGACCTTTAATGGCTCACAAAGAGAATTGCCAAATTTTCTTTCCCATTCCCCTTGTCAACAATAATTTGTGGGTTTTGGAAAACATTATTGTTTAAATTGGGTGTATTGACAAGTGTATAACTTAACCTATGTTTCCATTTTAAGTTAAAATTACAGCAGGAAGCACATAAATGCAAATTAAAGGCACTGAAACATAACCTGAACATTGTCATTTAAAAACAGCTCATAAAAGAAAAAGGTGTTCCCGTAGAAATCTGATGAAATATTGAAGGTTCAGGCCAACAGTACAAATAGGGTGGAGTTTAGAGTTCTGCCATTATAGTAACTTTTCTATTCATTTCTCATATCAGAAATATGACATACTGAATAAGATTATGGGAGGGGGCGGAAGGTTTGGAAGGCCAGGTGACCCATGATGAGATGTATGAGAATTCCATTCTGGGGGTGAAATCTCAACAGATTTGATCAGTTCAGCCCTGGCAGATTTAGTTGGGTTTCTCCTGCTGGTATTGGTTCAATCTGCAGCGCGTCGGTCCAACACACAGATTCTGATTATTATTATTATTATTAATAATAATAATAATATATTTATTTATTACCCGCCTCTCCCAACAGATCGAGGCGGGGAACAGCATTAAACATAAAATACAAAACTGATTAAAAGCACATAAAACCAATACATCATTAAAATACCAATAAAACACCAATAAAACACTTTAAAATTCATCTGGGTAGGCCTGCAGCAATTTGCACAAATGGGATTAATGGCAGCAATTTGCACAAATGGGATTTCCCCCCTATTTTCTCCCCCCACCCTGTTTTAAAAATTTGCACAAAATCCCTCTTTTTTGTATATTTTTTTATTGGGGGTCTAGCGCACGTGTACACTTCTGAAAATCCACTATGCAGCATTGCAGAGGCATAATCCCGCTGCAAATATCCTTGTCAGTTTCATCCTTTACATACACTAATTCATGTAACCCCGTGGAGACAGGTGGACTTGTGCAACCCCGTTTGCACAAATTTAAAGACCCGAAAAAAGAAAACAGTACCATTTCTGCAAACCACCATTTGAATAAATCACAGATCCTGAAAAAATGCATCTATTTAATGTTCTCTCTCTCTCTCTCTCTCTCTCTCTCTCTCTCTCTCTCTGTCTGTATATATAAATTCTGGAATCAGGGGAGGGAAAACCACTTATCAGAACTTATTGGAACGGACACATTGCAAAATTCCACCGGGCTTAATTGGAACAGAATTCCCAGCATTGCACATCTCTACCCATGACACTGCACAACTCGGTTTAGTTTCCATTTTTTACTTTGTATATATATTTCAGTGTCATTGAAACAGTCATTGTACATTAAGCATTTACATTTTTCTTTGACACATTCCCAGTCCTTGTGTAATTAGGCTGTATCCTATGATTGATCAATCTAAAGTGCCATTTTAATTTTATTATATAGACAGAAACAATCAGGGTCAGCCCGAGACATTTTGCTGCCTGAGGCAGAAAAAACAAATGTTAAGGTGTGCAGCACCCATAGCTACTGAGGCAGAAAATACCACAAGCACATACTGGCCCCTCCCTGGCAGTAAAAATTTAATAACAATATATTTACAAAACCAACAACTTGCTGCACTTTCATGACACCTAAAATCTGCTGCCTGGTAGCCACCTCATTCTGCCCAATGGTAGGGCTGGCCCTAGAACCGAATATTAAACTTTGAACATTCCATATACAACTTTAACATGACCTGGCAAAGGTCTTTGTCACGTTGACAACAGCCATCCCTGTCTGTCTATTCTCAGGCCCCTTCTACCCCTACGGGTGAAGAAGGAGGGAGTGGGGATGTCCCCCTCTCCAAATTAGGAAGTGTGATGTCCTGGCTTCCTCTCAGGCAGTCACGCATCCATTTTCTTTTTTAAAAAACAGGAGGAGAGAGCACACTTGCACTCTATCGCAAAAGGTGAGGTTTTGTGTTGTTGTTTTTTAAAAAAACTAAATCAGGCCCCCACCCCCTCCCTGCCATCCCAGGGGTGGCAAAATTGCTGCCACCCTCTCCCCTGACAAGCACTGAGCACCAGGCAGGATGGGTGCCCACACCTCCCACGGTCTTGGGACGTTTCCGGGACTGCGGGAAGAATTGGGTTTTCCCAGGAATTTTTTATCTCTGGAAAAACCTGTGGCACCCTTCCCCTGGGAGTCCTTGTGCGTCATTTGGACGCACAGGGACCACCCTGGGGAAAACCTACAAAAAAAGGCCGGTGTAGAAATGGCCAACTAAAAAGGTAAAAATGGAGCTCGGTGCTGTTTCCTTGACTGTCTGCTACTGTATACAAGTATGGCTGCATTTCTAGCATGCTATAAGTTTTGAATGACAGTAGTGACATTTGGGAATGGGTAGTGATGATCACTGGGATAAAGAAAACAAACTATGGAACTATGATGGGTGGGCAGATTAATAGGTTGCTAACAAACAAACAAAGGTATGAGCCAAAACCTGGGCAAAAATAGATCCCTGTGTGCTGAGAGAAGAGTTTGAAGTGATCAACATGCTAATTTATGTGTTAGCTTGTGACATTGCTTTAAACGAAAGATAGCTCTCTAAATCTGAAATTAAAAGTGTTTTTCTCTGTCAATGTGTGCTTACAATGCAATCTGGATGCCTATAATATCATAATAAATCAGTGACTCTGGAAATATCATTGAACTCAACTGATGTTAAGGACACTCAGTGCTATGGGATGTGATGAATCAAAGATGATATTTATAAACTCAGGGGGCACAATCCTCCTGAGAGTTCTCTTGTGTAAATTCCATTGTTATGCTCACTGGGGGTGATATTGACTAGCTCTCCCTCATGTCAATGGGTTTGCATAAGACATCACCATTCAAGTACCCATTTAAACTCTACACTGATGGATAATGGAAGTAAATAACAAGCAACCAAATGTTCATTTACTTAGTGATTTGGATTTCTGTCCCAATCCATCCTTAACATAAACACCACCACCACCACACACGGAAACAAATGATGTGTCAATTAGGTACTCGCCAGAGGGAAGAAAGCCGTAGGAATCAGTGTGATACAGCCACACCTGTCTCCTCACCTCCCCATCTCCAGGAATGTCCCCTTTCTCCCATCTCTGTGCTCTATTTTCTGAGTGCAGAGAGATAGCCAACATGGTTCTCTCTGCACCAGCGAGGAGGAGGAGGAGGAGGAGGAGGAGGAGGAGAGGTTTCCTGGATCCCAGCTTGCTGCCCTGTCTACAGGCAGGAAAATGAACAATCCTATGTCCATCCCGTTTAGGGGATATAGGATTGCTCCCTTGAAGGCATTTACAAGATGTATTAAAATATTGTCTATATTTATAGATTCCACCATGGGCATCAAAAGCCAGCACAAACAAAACTATTATGCTGCAACAAACATGGCTTCCAGTCTGGTAAATCCCAAGGGAAAGATCGTCTCATAGCTGTGAGTAAATTGCTGAAAGCTGATTCTGTAATATATTTTATTTCTTCTTATTGCCATTTATACTCCACCTTTCTTCCATCATGAAACATAAGTCAACATATATAGGGTTATGGTCTGTTGACTGTTAATAGACTTTATCGTATCATATACAGGGTTTCCAAATTGCCTCCCATCCAGGTACTTTCTAAACTCTTACCTGCTTAGTTTCATCAAGTTAACTTCATTATGTGCCCTCAGACCATGCCTGGGCTCTATAATACTGTTTCCTCCTTACTCATCAACCTGCTGCCACATACATCTTTGTAACAACCTTAGTGTCTGTCCAGATCCAAATGCATATGTCCTTTTTATATATGCATCATAGACCTTTCCTGTCACAGGCTTCATCTAACTGCAGTTATAAGAGGGAGCTAGGAATCCTGAGTACTTAATGAAGTTACAGTTCCAAAGGTTTCTTCAGAAAAGCTAAGGCAATGAAGCTAACATAACAGATATGCCCATGGAGCACAAAGTGAATAATTGGCCACACTAAATAAGACTGATCTTGTATGCTCATCATTTCACAGGTGTAGAAGTAATCAGATGGTAGGTTCCTCCAATAGGAAAACAAAATTCAAAGCAATCAAGTTAACAAATAAGTTATATTACTGCCTTAAAACCCAGTCCTAAAATTGTGCACTGTCAAAATGAATTATGCCCGTGTGAAAGGGTACAAGAATGTCCTTTACCACTGTCCTCTACATCTAGAACGTGTGCGTGTGTGTGTGTGTGTGTGTGTGTGTACACCTACAGGCTGAGAAGGTTCAGAATATCAAATATTTTTCAGTAAACATGATCAGCATCAATTGCTAGACTATTTTTTTTAAGAATTAACCATCAGAAAACAGTCAGTTATATGGAAGATAGATTGTTTATAAGCTCCCAGGTTCAGAGTGACAAAACAACCTTTTTCTTCTCACTACCACCATGGAGAGAGATATGCACAGGTCAATTCCTTGAACATCCATCCAGTTGATAGCATTGATCTGCAGGAGCAAGGAACTACTTAGTTCATCACTCAGTGCTGAGATATTGTTCCAGAAATCATTCACTAAATCTGCTTTTGTTTTGTTTTGAAAAGTAACATACTGGAAGAAATAGGATATGGAGATAGACTAAGGAACTGCGAAATTTTAAATCTTATTTATAGGAAGGAAATGTTAAAATAAAGAACATAGTATTCTTTCTTTCTGATCATTTTAGTTTGTTCTATGAATTTACTTAGGAATATAATCTTCAGCATTTGATCAGTTATTTCAAACGTATAAAGTGTGCTGAAAGAATTCAATTTTTAGAAATGTAACTTAAATTTAGATGAGTGGAAATGTTTTTAATATCATTGCACATAAAGGAAATGATCATCAAAGGCAACATAGCCTTTCAGATCTATCTGCCACCATCAAAAATGGAAGCCCCTGCAGGTGTAAAGCTCTAGAGAAGTTATCCTGCCTTCTTTTGCAGAAGTATGTTATTTGGGATGCTCTTTGAAAATGCTACTGAGCGATTCAGTCCTGTTTACTTATAAGTAAAAAAAGTTCCACACACTGTTAGTGGATGCCCTATTAGATGCCCTGCTAGTGCACTCCTGCTTTAGAAACTAGATGCCCTGCCATCCAGGAGATACTGGATGCAGCCCTAGGGGCTGAAAAACCTTGTGCATCCCTGCTCTAGCCTGTGGCCAGATTGCTCACATGGAGCTCCTCTGCAGTAGGCTCACTCCATTGCTTCAGCGGAGGAGAAAACTACACACACACACACACCTCCCTTTTCATGCTCAGTGCAGTCTCTTTCACTGCAATGAATCAGCTTCCTTCATCATACTGGAGATTCTGTGTCCTGCAGAAATAATTTCATGAGGGCAAACACATTTTATTTTAGAACATTTCTTCGTTACCTAGTCGAATTTTAAGAGTTTTATTGGTATTTTAATAATGTATTAATTTTATATGCTTTTAATCAGTTTTATGTATCTTATATAATTCATGTGTGATGTTGTTCCCTGTCTCAATCCGGAGGGAGAAACAGGTAAGAAATAAATTTATTATTATTATTATTATTATTATTATTATTATTATTATCTTTTAAAAAATTCCTGAAAACCAAGGTAAGGCAGAAAAAGGGTCTACTGGACTGAAGGCCAGATCTATACCAAGCACCATGAAAGCAGTTTGAAAACGGTATATGGCATGTGTCATGGGCCCCAACAGTTGTCAGTGCACTTTAATAGCGTTATAAAGCAGTGGTATAGATCCTGCCACTAGTCTCTGCTTTTTGTTATGTGTTGTCTCACCTGAAAAAATGTAATTTGTAATGGTTTCATCTGAAAAGGGACTTTGCAGATTCACCTTTGAGAAGATGCACAGGCAAGCAAGTATCTTTAACTAAAGTAGGCTGACCAGATAAAATCCAGGTCAGGGCTCCTGTAACTTTAACAGTTGTAGAGAAAAGGGAATTTCAGCCAGTGTCATTTGTATGCAATTAGTTCCTGGTGAAATTCCCTCTTCATCACAACAGTTAAAGGTGCAGGCACTATACTAGAGTGACCATATACAAAAGAAGGCAGGGCCCCTTCACCAGGAACTAATTGCATACAAATGACACTGGCTGAAATTTCCTTTTCTCTACAACTGTTAAAGTTACAGGAGCCCTGACCTGGATTTTATCTGGTCACCCTAAACTAAAGGGTTATTCTAGGTGGCCAAATGTTCCCCTGTATAGTTTTCTCTCCTACCTGCTCTAGTAAACATGACTGAAGGTGTTGTGCCCTCTACCTCCCTGCACCCCGCCATCGCATCAGCAAATGAATCCTGGTGGTGTGTTCCCATTCAGCCTGGGGCCGGAGGGCCTGCTGCTGCTAGTGTCAATAAGTGACAAGAGCATTTGTTCCCTTCATATGGCAAATGTCTCCCTCTGATAGCCTGAACTGGAATATAAAGGCAGGTCATTGCTACCACTAGATTCTTGCTGAGGATAAAAGTCACAGCACAATAAAAGTCAATGAGCTTGACTTACACGAGGCTGACACCCGTTTCATCTCTAAGGGCTCATGATTGACCGAGGCAATCTGAGGTTCTGATAGCATAAACCTATACACTCCGCAAGGAATATTTGCTCTCCATTTCATATCTGCCACAAAAAGCTTTAAACTTGTTTGCTGAATGTCACTGTTTCAGTTCATCAACTCACAATGCGGAAACCAAACTCAGTTCTGTGGGGACGAATTTTCCTCGACAAATTCTTTCCTCCTCCCTTCCCCCGTTTGAACAAGCACAAACACGATGTGCTAACAGGATGTGAAATGACTACCCCAGGATTGTGTGTGTGTGTGTGTGTGTGTGTGTGTGGTTTGAAATAAAAATCTTCCACATTAAATCTTTTGAGTTTCAAACCCCAATGCAAATATTTACAGAAATCAATCGTCATTTGTCGTCTCAGAATGGTCCCAATCACCTATCTTTCCTCTCTTTCTCTTTTCTAGTAGGTCACAGAAGTTATTAAAATAATATATAGCACACTACAGTGACAGCTGTCAAAGCAGCTGCATAAAACAAATGTGTCTTCCCAATTCCTGCCCAGAGGGGGGGAAATAACAATAAAAATTCCTTACGAGGGAATAAAAGGAACTATCAAAATATCACATTAAAGTTGCACCTAGCTTGCCAGCAAGTGATTATAGATTTGCAATTCTGTTGAGGAGCAAAGAAGAGTTATCAGAAGTAATTGTTTCAGCATATAAACAAAGCAATCAGAAATTGGTGATGATTCTGAGTTTCCAGCTGATAGTACACTAGGCTGTTGCCTCATTGTCTCAGGTGCATTTTGCCAAAGCGAGTCTGTCACTGAGTGACTGGTACAGTTTTAGCTGCCTGCAATTCATCCAACTTCCCTTGGCCAACCCTTAACATGCCCTAGAAACAGCAACATCCTTATTAGCTCATATTTTATGTTTTCATTTTCAGGCTTGTTATGGACCCATCTTGTCATTGCCATCTGCCCACCCTGTCAAATTAGCTTGGGAATATCAGTACTACTGAGGCACATGAGCAGTAGCACTGTATGTGCACACGCACGTAGGTCTATGTGAAAACACTATTTTTAAAAAATAAACCATGCTTCAGAATCAGGAACAGATCTTTACTACCCGGGCTGTATGTAAAATACTTACCAAATGTTTACTCCAGATCAATGGGCTAAGAATAATTATCATGGTTTGCTGATCATGAGTGCAGATTAAAATCTCCACTCTGCTCATGAAAATGTTCTGAAATAGTGGTGTAAATACACAACCTGTGTGATCCTATGCATGTAGTAGCATCCTCTCCAGTATGACCTACTGAGTTCAATGGGACTTACTCCCTAGTACACATGTTTAGGATCATAACTGTATTCCTATACTAATCTAATTGTGAATATTAAAATCCGTGTATTGTCTCATTTTATCAGATTTTTAGGATAGTATGTCATACTTCCAATTATATGTTTTAAGTTGTAGACAGTTAATGTTTTTTTACAATGTATTTCTATTCACTGTTCCTACATCTCCAATGTCCAGGCTTCCAGGTTCAGAGGCAGTATGCCTTTCAATACCAGTTGCTGAGGAGGATCAACAACAGGAGAAGAACATTGCTTTCAAGTCCTATTGGGGGTTTCCCAGAGGATTCTGATTAGCCATGGTTGGGAATAGGATGCTGGACTGGGTAGACTTTGGACTGATCCAACAGGGTTCTGTTGAGGGAAAATTCCAGACTAAGCGGATTGGTGGAAAGTTTTAGAAGTCTGAAGGACCTATCAGCCAGCTGCAAGCAATAAGGTTGAGGGAGAGTTTTTTATGTCCAGTACTGGAAAGGTCAACCTAATTATTGCTAAAGTACCAGAACAGATAAGATGATTTAGCAGGGATGGGCTGATAGGAGAAATGTATAAAAGAAAGCCTTATTTGAATGGCTAGTGTGGAAGGTGTCAGACTTGGTGTATTTTGGACTTGAGGACTGTGTACATATCTGGATGGAAAACTGTTGTGCTGTATATATTGGACCACGAGTAAACAACTCTGTATTATACACGAGATTGGTGTTTGAGTATTTCTTCAGCTTCTGGGATTGCTATTGAACTGAGTGCTAACACAAACGCTCGCAGCGTTTGGCCCTTTTGCTTCCAATCCTCAACAGGTTCTTCTTATGCTCAGAGTCTTGCTTACCTCTGCTACTCAGACCCAGATATAGTCATTTTAGTGCCACTGTGGTTGTGGTCCACACAGACGAAGCTGGCAATGTTCAAATTTCTTTGACTTCATATCTGAAGATGGCTTTTGATATTTTCTTTGGAAGTAAGAAAACCAGTGTTTCTATAGTTGTCTTCACAACAACCAAATGAAAAGATCCTGAATGTTTTAACAACAGTTTCTCTTGTATAGGCAGTGGGTTGGAGCCAGATTTAGTCATGCTTAGAATAGACCCATTGATGGGTACTCTTAAGTCATGACTAACTTCATTCCCATTGGCATCAATGGACCTACTCTAGAGCTAGGCATCCTTTTGGGTCTGTGGGCATACTCAGAAACTGACCATGGCGAAACCATACAATGGCTACCATGAGTGGGCATGGCTCCTCACAAAGGACAAGTTACCTGCCCATGAGAAATTAAGATGTAAACAGCTTGAGGCTCCCATTTCTCTTTGAAGCAATTCCCACTGCCAGTAAGAAAATATAAACATATATTTTTAAATAAAAAATGGGAGGAGTGCCTCAATTAGCACCAAGGAAGGCTCTAGAGGCACTACATTCCCTCCCCTTGATCTACTCTAATGGTCTGTTCAGAGAACACACTAAGCCACAGTTAGGCCACTAATCCTTTTGCAGCAAATGGTTAGTAAGCATGTTTAAACTGTGGTTATGTAACCTCCATGGTTAGGAATGTTTCACATGGCACGCTAAGTCATGGCTCACATTATACCCTAAGCCATAATGTTTAGCTCAAAGCGCTTAACCACCATGGCTTAGCGTGTCATCTGAATACAGTCTAAGGCTCAGTTCGGACCACACGATAATTAAAGGAGGGGGGAGGCAACCATCACTTGTGTTGCTTATTGTGTCGTGTGGCAGGCAACACACAATGCACACAACTGAGGGTATGCTATTTCAGGCAATTAAGCAATGGAGAAAAACAACGGGATGCTCAGTTGTTTATCCCGAAATCTGTTGCTTAAAGTGCCGTGTGTCAGGAACCCCCTCTCTCTGTGTACTATTCCACTCAGTCATAGAGTTTGCCGGCAGGAGCAGCTGAAAAAAACCCAGCCCCTCCTATACAGCCAGCAGAACTTGTGGTGCATGATGGATATGGCTGGAGGACTGAGGGAGGGGGAGGGAGGAGACGCAGCATCCCAGAAGGATGCTGGGACTTTCAGCCGTGTGGTGGGGGAGGGGCAATATGTCATGTGGTGCGCACTGGCAAAATAATGCACAATGAGTGTGTTATGAACCCATCCATTGTCTAAAGTGTCATCTGAACACACCCTAAGTCTGATTAAGTCTGAATTCAACCCATAGGGCCCTTGCAGTGTTCATTCAACCCATAGGGCCCTTGCAGTGTTCCCTAGCTGCTTTCAGTTCTGGCAGTAATATATAGCCAACAGAGTTAATAGCTGTTGATAGCTTTATCCTCCATCTGTTTGCATAATCCCCCTTTAAATCCATCTTGCAGCGGCAAATTCCATAGTTTAAATGTGAGCTGTGTGAAGAAGTTCTTTCTTTTGTCCATCCTAAAACTCCCATCCTCAGCTTCATCGGCTGAGCCTAATTTTTAGTATTTTGAGAGCGGAATAACAACTTCTCTCTACCCACTTTCTCTACAACATTCATAATTTTATAATTTACAATGTCCCCTCCCAATTGCCTGTTTTCTAAACTAAAATAGCCCCAAACATTTCAGCCTTTCCTCATAGACCCTACAATATCCTTTTTTGAGAAGTGGCAAAAACACCTGCTGTAACCCATGCTTAGCTTCGTAACACTGTTATTTTAGCAGTAACAGGTTTGGACATGCTTCTCTTCAGTTTACTTTCCTGTGGAAGCTCTGTTTCAAGCAACGGGTAAATAATATTACCAATTAAGAAAGACAACTCCAAGTATCTATTCACCTGACAAAGCAGAAATGCTGTTAGCTTTATCCATTGGATGCTATGGAGAAAGCAATCAGTGTTTCTACCTTTCCCCTGGCAGAGATTTTCCCCTCGAGACTCTAAATGGTGGATGATGATGATTAATTCTAGATTTAAGGGTGAGCTTAAGCTGCATTGATGAACCCTGAGCTTTATAGCTGAGATTCCATGTACACTTACTCTGTATTGATTGATTAGCTTGGCACACTTACCAGGATCTCCCCCCCACCCCGTGTGGGAATTCATGGCTGTCTAGAGTTGTCTGCATCAATACTTTTGTTGATGAGAATTCTTAAAAGAAGAAAAGGTAAGAAATCCAAAGGGGACGTGTGAATTGATTTTCTATGTAAACAAATAAGCAATTAAAGAAGTGACCACATGCTTCTGTCAGCGTGAAGCTAATGATTGCTTAAAAAGGCAGTATATTTTATGCCTTGGCTTAACTTTTGAAAATGTGCAAGGAGTTTAGCCAGATGTTGAAAAGAGATAAATAACTGGTGTCAGTTCAGAAAGGTGCTGGAGAGCGCATTGGGTGACTAACTACACCACTTAGGCCCATTCACAAACATGTTTTCAATCCTCTGTGGTTTCCTTACAAAGGAGATATAGCTCCACAAGCTGACATTTATGAACTCATGCAAGGCAAGCGTGTTGCATTCAGGCACTGTGAATTAACTGTACACTGCACCCTTAAGTACAACCAAGCCTTTAAATCCCCCTTTCTTCTTTTCAATGTAACTTGTCCTGCAAGCCTGTGTTAAGACCCTGGGCAGTGAGCTGTACAGCACCTTGCAAATAAATCAGTTCTATTACAAATACCTGTAAGAAACCTGAATTCCATAGTGAAGCTTTAACAAATAATACAGAGAGTTCAAATGGCAATGGGTTCATATTCATACTAGCCTTAGGTTGAGTATGCTTTTCAGATTGTGTGCTAGATCCTTTCGTAAGGAAACCACAGAAGGTTGAAAACAAGTTTGTGTGGCTCGTAAAAGGCTACTTTCAATTGTGCCCACTTACCATGACATTGAAAGTTCTGACTTGAAATGCATTTAGGTTATGATTTCAAGTAAACTTATTTGGAAGGAAATTTCATTGAAAAAAGTAATGAAACTTCAGTGTAAATTAGGGTGACCGTATGGAAAGGAGGACATGGCTCCTGTATCTTTAGCAGTTGTATAGAAAAGGGAATTTCAGCAGGTATCATTTGTATGCATGCAGCACTAGGTGAAATTCCCTCTTCATCGCAACAGTTAAAGCTGCAGGAGCCCTGCCCTCTTTTACATCTGGTCAAGAGGGCAGGGCTCATGCAGCTTTAACTGTTGAGGTGAAGAGAGAATTTCATCAGGTGCTGCATGCATACAAATAACACCTGCTGAAATTCCCTTTTCTATACAACTGTTAAAGAGACAGGAGCCCTGTCCTACTTTCTATGGCCCCCTCCACAAGGATGCGCTTTTGTGCCCGGTTCGGCGGTTATGCGCATTATCACTGACGCGCATTTACTCCTAATCCCTCTGCACGGGAGGCGGCGAGAGGCGCGAAGCGCATTAATATATGTCCAAAAAGCGCTTTACAAGAAGTTAATGCGCATAATCGCTTGTTCACACTGCGAAAATGCGCTTTAACGGCCGGAGCAAAATAAAAGTCGCGATTTAATGCACATTCGAAAATGCGCATTATCGGGGAGATAACGCGCCTGTACGCCCGTTTTGCGCTCCGCTGGTGTGGAGGTAAAATTTTTAATGAGCCTTCAAAGAGCTTTAAACATCTCGTGTGGAGGCACCGCTCATGGTCACCCTAGTAAACGTATATAGGATCAGGATGTTAGCCAAAGTACGTACTATTCAAACTAGGGTAGCACTAATCTCTTCCAAGTAAAGCAGGTTTTAAATTAAAGTATAAGTCTTCTAATGATGTTTTTAATCTTTCAATTTAAGCACTTGTGGCAGTGTTTATAGAGAAGGGAACAACGATTACATATAATTCCTCTGTGTGCATGAGCGCATGGTGTCCTGTGGCTACAGAGTAGGAATCAGAACATTACCATAGACAGAAAAGTCCTCTTTTGTGCAACTTCAACCCAAACTAGATATACCATGGATTGGAACTAATAGAATGGGATTTGACACCCCTACCTTAGGCTGACCAGATAAAATCCAGGTCAGGGCTCATGTAACTTTAACAGTTGTAGAGAAAAGGGAATTTCAGCCAGTGTCATTTGTATGCCATTAGTTCCTGGCATACAAATGACACTGGCTGAAATTCCCTTTTCTCTACAGCTGTTAAAGTTACATGAGCCCTGTCCTCGTTTTCATATGGTCAGTCTAGTACCAGTAGGAATAAGATCTTGAACTTGCTATTGTAAATAAGAGATTAGACTCTTAATAGGATAATGTTGAGGTGAGTGTGGATCTAAATAACTGGCAAGAGATTGGCATAAGCTACAGTAAAGAAAGACAACTGCAGTGAGTTGACATGAGCTCATCAGTTTACACACAACATATTTAATTGTGGGGACCATATGGAAGGGATAGATATTTATTGTATTTTTTAAAAGAACCATCAGAATGTAAAGCTATAACAGAATGTGGTCAAACAGAGTTGAATTCTTGATGCTGAAAGTTAAGGAAGATGGCTGAATTTCCTTGGAAAGAGAAGGAGTGGAGGAGAGAGAAAGAAATATTATTGAGTGGTAGTGATGGTGAGTCTTCCTAATAGGTTTAAGATGGCACTGGGACGTTGAAGAGGAGATTCAAGGATACTTTCCCCCTTTTGAACTGTAATGGATTTCTGTTTTATCTTCAGCCTTTTGTAGTTCTGGTGCAGATTGCTCAATATGCAAGGAAAAATCAGGACTTATTTCTATTGGACTTCACGTCAATTGTGCTCAGAACGAAGTCCCTTATCTTTCATAATGGGTACTAGGATATTATTTCAGGAGGGAGCTTGTCATGTGGCATTGGATCGAAAAGGATACTAGCAGGAGCAGAAGACATCTGCAGTGGGGAGGTAGGGTAGGGTGACCAGATGAAATCCAGGTCAGGGCTCATGTAACTTTAACAGTTATAGAGAAAAGGGAATTCAGCCATTGTCATTTGTATGCCAATAGTTACTGGTGAAATTCCCTCTTCATCACAACAGTTAAAGTTGCAGGGGCCCTGCCTTCTTTTGTATATGGCCACTCTAGTATAGTGCCTGCAACTTTAACTGTTGTGATGAACAGAGAATTTCACCAGGAACTAATTGCATACAAATAACACTGGCTGAAATTCCCTTTTCTCTACAACTGTTAAAGTTACATGAGTCCTGTCCTCCTTTTCATATGGTCAGCCTAACTGGTACGATGAAAGATCAATGTTTTGCCAGTGCTGGCTGCAAAATCTTCAATGTATTTCCTACTGCTTCATAAATAATAACTCTACTTGATTCAAGTTGGTTATTTTGAATGATTCATTGCTCATGTTTTTTAGTAGAAATAAATTTGAATTTTAACAACATAGAAAATGTAGTCATAATGCATGCATCTTCCATATACACAAGGACTCAGGGGCCCAACTCAGCAAGGTTAAGAACTTTCAAATTTCATGGATTCTAATGGGAGAGGTTTAGGCTACAATTCAAACACACTTTTCCTGGGAGTAAGTTTAATTGAACACAATAGGGGCTTATATCTGAGTAGCAATGTCTAGAATGGTGTTGTCCATAGTTTATTTATTTTTAATTATTACATTTCTATATCATCCAACAACCGAAGCTTTCTCTTCAGTTCTATCCAGTTCAATCTTATATGTGTCTCCTGAGAAGTAAGCCCCTTTGTCCTCAATTGGACTTACTCCCAGGTAAGTAGGTATAAAATTATACTGTAAACTTTCCTATTTACATCAATGTAAACTGAAAGCTTAACCTGTATTATGGGTCTTCCTTTGAAGAGTAGAGCAGCAGGGTTCCCTATTGCTATTCAACATTCAGAAATGGATTTAGAATTTCTGATGAAATATTTTATGGCTGTCTTGGTCTACAGAAACAGATATAGAATCAGAGAGATGATACTTTATTTTATTAATTTACTCTTAAAATGTCTGTTGCATTCCGTTCATCAATGCCCAAAGCGAATTGCTGCTGAAATCAAAATTTAAACCATCATATCCTTAATCCTAAAACAAGTCCTTTCTATATAAATTATATCACTCCACAACTAAAATTACAGCTTCTATATAAATATCTTGGCAAGGCACAGCTACTATATAAACATCTAAGCGTAGCGTAGTTAAAGACATCAGTAAAATTATCACTTTTGAGAATCACTATGATTGGCAAGCAGCGTGTAAAAATAACAGATAAATAACCCCTAAAAATACTTCTCTAATAAGACAAGGTGGTGGGAGGCAAGTCGGTCTTTGGCAAGATATTCCAAAGTTTGGGGCTGCCACTTAAAAAACCCTGCTGCATCCCTCAGCAAATCTGATGGATATAGGAAAAATGGACATGGGTGGGCAACTTGTGGCCCTCCAGATGTTTTGGCCTACAACTCCTACCATCCCTAGCCACCATACCAATTGTGAAAGACTTGTAGGCCAGAACATATGGAAGGCCACAAATTGCCCATCCTTATTTTATTGGTTCAGATATAGTCTGACGTAACAATCTGTAGTTTAAAAATATATTGTCACATAGAAACAAGCTAATACTAAATTCGAACAAAAATTAATACAAGAGTTATTTATGTTTGTATCCCATTTCTCCTCACACTCATGACATCCTAAACAGCATAAAACTCAGCAAAATCTCAGCTTCAGTAGAGCATCGTTATAGCAAAGGCAAGTTTAATTGTGAACTGTTGAAGGATTTTATTATATTTAGCAGTACGAAAGTATTACAAAGAAGAAAGAAAGACTAACATTGTCTGTATCCCAGGAGCAAGCAATCATAGGTCAAAGCTGTACAATTTGTTATAACAACTTGATCTTTTGGGTCTTCAAGTGCTATTCTTCCCCACGTTTGCAGGTTTTATTAGTATAAGTGGGGAAACTCACCAAATGAGCAGGAATGGGGCCATGCTTAGAAACCCCATCCCCCTGACATTGTGTCAGAATCTAGCTCTGCCCTTAGGCATTCATGCACACAGTGCAAATGTCTGCTGTGAGGAAGCCTTCACACATACAGCTGTACATGTGAAGGCATTTGCGCTGTAGGCATGAGCGCCTATGGGCAGAGCTACATTGTGACGTGACATTGGGGGTAGAGCTGCTCAGCGTAGTCCCATTCCTGCTCACATGGCAACCTTCCCCAGTTATAATAATGCCTAACCGCCCACAATCACTTTCACCATTTGTTATTTTCACAGAGGTCCCCTTCTCTTCCCAAGGAATTCAGCTATCTTCAGCTATCTGACTGTCTTAGCCTTCAGCATCAACAATTCCATTCTGTTTGACCACATTGTGCTATGTTTCCAAATTCTGACAGTTCTCTTAAAAAATGGTTGACAGATATCTATCCTTTCCATATGGTCCCCACAATTTAATACATTGTGTGTAAACTGATGAGCTCTTGTCAACTCACTGCAATTGCTTCTCTTTTACAGCAGCTTATGCCATTCTTTTGCCAGGTATTTAGTTCCATGGTCATCTACTCATCAATATCCTACTAGAAGTCTAATCTTTGACTTACAATAGCAAGTTCAAGACCCTATTCCCACTGATAAGATGTAAGATCAATGTATGGGCTGCCGTAGTGCTTGGAGCCAAGCTGCTTTACACTTTACAATGTTTTTTTTTTTAAAAAAAACACTGGCTGCCTCATCTAATTGTAAGTAAAAGACCCCCCATGCTGAAAGTAAATGGAAACCGCTCCTTCTGGAGAGTACCCAATTTTTTCCATGCCACATTCAAGGAGGAGGGGAATTTTGCATGGTTCTAATTTGGAATTCTGACTGTGCAGTGTACTAAATCATGCAGGGAGCCTACGTGTACATAGCAGGTTTCCTGATTCAGGCCTATAGCTCCAACACATGGAAAGCAGTTCTAGTAGGGTTTAGGGCCAATGGACATGGTCCTACTATCCCTTTCATGTGATTGTCATATGAGGATAGACTGAAGATTTCATCCAATTTGATTGATTTTAATAATAATCTTCATTGTTCCCCAAACGGAAATTGAAAAATTTAGAGGAGAGTGTGTATACAGCTGCTGTAATTTTGTGCGATCAATTACGGAGATGTAGGGATAAGTGAGGATCTTATTTGTGCTTGCAAAACATGGGAGTGGATCCTGTTCGAAGCCCTAAGCGCACCCACGAGCATGTGCCTGGCGAAAATGTTTGCAAATTGCTGGGTGTGTGTTCACGTTCAATTTGCTCAACTTTCCCAGTTCGCTTTTACACAAATTTCCTAATTTATGCAAGTTTCTTCTGTAGGCTGAATTGGCTTTAATCTATGGAGGAAAGTTGCTCAAATTTGTGCAAATTTCATGTTAGATTGCTGCTCAGTTTGAGCAATTTTCCTGTTTGCGCAGAGAAAGCAGTGATCACAAACGTGAATAGGAAGCAGGCACAAGATAAGTGGTGAGATGATATTCGGAAAATCCTTGTGATCTCTAACATAATTCATCCTTATCCAGATGATAGGAGCAACATGGGCTTTGGTTATATAACTTGCCTGTCCCAACTTTAAGGTGATAGGATTGATTGGTAGGATAGTACAGTGGTCACAGCAGGGAAAGGGAGAGGTTGAAGGCTCTTAGAATAGGACATCAACCAAAATCTCTCTCTCATTCATTTCCGTTGCTTATGGTCTCTATTTCATATATGTATTCCTCAGTACTACACTAGATTTTTAAAAAATTGCATAAAATTTTTCATTCAAGTGGAATTAAACACCTTGTTCTAGCTAAAAGAAATCAAGGGGGCTTAAAGCTCCCTCAACACGGTTTCTCTAGCCCTAAGTGATCTTTTATGATATATAAACTGCCAATTATCGATAAAACATATATGCTTCTTCTGCTTCTAATCTAAGACTATATCCCCCTGTAGACAATTGTTTGTTAATGCTTACTATGCAAAAATCAATTTTCATTGATCCATTTAGCAGCTCAGACATTGTTTTCAACAAAAGGCAAAAGATGTTGAGCAAGGTGAGGCACTAAAGATATGGTTTTTTTTTCTAAGTTAGAAGTCCTGTACAAAGGCAGGGTTAGATTTGAGAATTCTGTTTTCATGGTGTGCCTGACATAGGAATGCATGTTCATATACAGTCATTCTTGCCCACCAACCAAGGAAAGGATTACTAATGCAATGCTGCATGTAAAAGTGAGAACAGGAATTTGAAGGAAGCTGAAATTGTTTGTGAATGTGAATGGAAAGATGCTTAGAATCCACTGATACTCACTAATGGAAGCACAACAATTAAGGTACTTTCCCAGCAGATAATAGGAGATTAAAATTTGGTACGCGTGTGCTCTAATATACCATGATTACTTTCTTAAAAGTCTGAATACAGAACCATGAAGCCTCTCATTCCAAGGGCAAGAAGCAGAACCATAATATTCATTTGATGAAATAATGTGTCCGTATATTCAATAGCACATGCCAAAAGGGTCTACTAGATTCCACAGTAAACACATTTCAAAGATGTGTGTGTGGAAACTACTCCTTTTCTCTGGCTATAATGAATTCTAATTTTGACTTGTTGCTGCATCAAAGAAGACATTTTGCAGACGCAGACCACAATCTATAGATTACAAAATCATCGTTGTTTTCTTTAACCTTGCTGCCCAAGTGTTTGAAATAAATTTGCAGATTGCTCTAAAACCTCAGCATTCATCATATAAAAGGGCTTGTAAATATAGCAAGCTTTACTTTTAGCCGAACAGAGAGGTCAAACCACCATTCACAATAAGAGCCTGACACTTTAGCTCTTATATTACTTAAAGTGTCTGCTCTATGCTTGGTTTTCCCCAGTGATCACTAGGAAGTCCTGTCAGTTAGGTCTTGTGACATTTTCAGATGTTTTCACAAACACTCAAGGGAAAACATAAATGCTGTTCCTGTATTTACGAGGTCTGCTGCCAGAACATGGTAAGAATTTTTATATTCAGGTTTTTTAAAACACTCTATTTGTATTTCTTTGCTTCCCTATTCTAAAGGCTCAGGACGAGTAACAACATATTTTAAAATCATACTGTTTTATACACCTGGTTTGTGTGAAGACCCCGGGGATGCCTATCCAAACAAAGTCAAGAATGTTTTGGCTGTCATTCCCTTTTTGTTTGCTTCTGCAAACAACTCACAGATTTCTCTAGTGTACAAAAACAAAGTTTCTGCACTGACAGAGATGGAGAAGGCAAATCATTCAAATAACTCCTAAATTATCTCTCTGTCATTGCCTTTTGCATAATTTCCCAGGGTATTCCTTAATGTCCAAGACACTAAAGTCATAAGAAAGCAATTAATATTGTCAAAATCTCCACAGATCTCAAAAACCCTTTAGCACAAAAAAAAAAAAAGGAAAAACATGCTTGGATATGAGTCCGTTGATTTAAAAAGATCCTACTCTAAAGTCACCAGCTCTAAGGGAACAAGCTATAGCATGGCCTTTCACTGTTTCTGACTGGTTTCTTTTGTAAATAAGACTGAGCAATCCTATAGCCCCTAGATAGCATCTGGAGCACCATAGGATTGTTCGTTTTCCTGGCTCCTACCTTGTAGCCAGGAAAATATGCTCCTCACCCCCGCCCCCTCACGGCTGGCATGGAGAGAACCATTTCAGCTACCTCTCCACACTCAGTAAACAGACCACAAAGATAGGGGAAGAGGCATTCTCAGGGCAGAGAGGTGAGGAGACTGGGGCATTGGCCAAACAACCTTTCCTACGGCCACCCCAGCCTACTTCCCTCCTGCTCTGAAGCACTGTTGCTAGATAGGCAAAATTGCCCATCTAGCAGAAATGCAAGGTGGCTGGAGAGTGGAGGCAAAGATTGCCTCTGCACTCCAGCCGCCCTACATTGGATACTTGGAGACTGCTGACTACCATCATAGGATTGCATCCTAAATGTATTTTTAAAAATCTAATTATCAATGTCCACAACAATTCTACTGCTAAATTAATTCAGTTTGCACTTTTGCACCACTGTCAATCCAAAACTCAATTATCCTTCAAAATACACATTCCTCTGAATTTTGCATTGAAATTCTCCATTCAAAAATGTGTACAAAACTAAGTATATTAGGGGAAATACAGTTGAAACTGCATAACATTAGGAAAACTGCTTGCAATAAATGTGTGTATTAGGCAAAATTGCATAGAGAAATGTGTGTATAAGGAGAAAAGTACACCCAAACACTTATGAATTGTCATGCTTTTTTTAATTTAACTAAACCGATAATCTTAACATTCGAGATGAACTGAACTTGAGTTTGGATTTTTTTCCCCAAAGTTCAAGACAAACCAAATTTAAGCTTAGAAAAACTGATACAGAGAAAAATCTGAAATAGTCAGATTTGTCCATCCTTAACAGGAGGGTAACTTGCTTGATGCACATTATTTTGCCAAATTAGGAAGGTATGGAGTGAAGAAGTATAAAACTTGAGTTCAGGTGGAAGAGCATATTAGAGCACAATCCTATGAGTTGTAATTTCTTTAGATGGAAGCCTTCGTTCTCACACTTCCGAGTATCCAGTGCCCTACTGGGCTGCTGCTGGCAGGTTGGGAGAAGCAAGATTCGCCTCTCTGTTTCCTGTTGGTACATTTTCCTCTACACAGGCCTCTGAGCCTGTTTAGAGTAATCACACTGCCAAGTACTGGGATTGGGGCTGCAAAGGTCATAGAAAACATCATATCCTGGTCTCCCCTCCCCTCCCTGCTCACTTGAACACCCCCTTTAAGACCTCTTTGAGGTCCTCCAAGGCTGCTTTTGAAACCTCAGAAAGAAGCCAATGCAGCTCTACCCACAGTGGCTGTGAGGGGGCAGGGAAGGGATCAGATTCCAGAGCCCTCCTTCTAAGGGACCACAGGATTGTTCTCTCTGTCATTTCCTATTTTGCTACTGACAATAGCTATTGAATAGCTTTCCAATCACAGTTCAATTAGAAAACACGGATCCTTCTTTAAAAAAAACACAGTTCAGCCCCAAATGAGAGCCAACAAAATCTCAATGATGGTGCTGGAAAAACCCAAGCAAAGAGTGTCTTTGTTTTGAGGCATGATTTAGCATAAAGCTCTATGAATGCAGTCTTTGAATTATTAAAGTAGAAATTGATAATACAAATTAACTATGTCTTCTTTGTCTTTCTTCTTGATTGTCTTTCTTTAAAAAAAACACCTTGAAAACTGATCATTATAATACTTCAGCTTCCCCCCCTCCACCTCAAAAGTCCATATTATGATAAATCTATTCCATCTACAAGCCGACATGAACAACAACACATTAATTTTGGCACAGGAATATTTAAGAAGCACAGGGTAGCCTTTTGACAAAGAGATATTTTTTCCAGATTTCTCAGAATCATTATACACACACACACAACAAAACTCAATGACAAGCACCATCACTTTTTTTAAAGCATAATAAAACAAACAAGAAGGAAAGCTGGTTAATGAAAGTAACTGCATCATAGAATCACAAGGCACATCATGGATATTAAAGAGGAGATAGACTAATGGAGCAGAAGACTAAAAGGATGACGAGAACATAAGAAGAGCTATGTTAGATCAGACCAAAGGTCCATCCAGCCCAGCATTCTGTTCACACAATGACCAAGGGTGCCTATACAAGAGTGATTTAAAGTTCTTTCAAGGCGCATTAAAAATTTTACCTCTACAAGAGCGGAGCGCAAATTGGGGGTCGAGGCGCTTTTTATCTCCGATTATGCGCATTATCAAATGCGTGTTAAATAGTTGCCTTGCATTTTCCATTGTCTGGCTATTATTAACCTCGCTGCAGTCATTAAATTCGTAATTAAAACTTTAACATTTTGCTCTCCTTCTTCTTTATCATAAATTGATAGTAAAGCTATCCTAGGGCATATCTCAAACTTTAAATCTGTTATCTTTTTTACTACTTCAATTACTTTTAACCAAAATATTTGTACATGTTTACAAGTCCACCACATATGAAAATACGTTCCAATTTCTTGACAACCTCTCCAACATAGCTTCGAATATTTCTTATCTATTTGCTTTAATTTTACAGGTGTTAAATACCACCTCCATGCTATTTTATAATAGTTTTCTTTTATTCTTACTGACATAGTGTTCAAATTACGCAAATTCCATATTTCCCCCCAACTTTGATCATTTACTTGTTCTTTTAAATCTTCTTCCCATAATGGAAATGGAATATGTAATGGAAAATGCAAGGCAACTACCAAATAGAAGATTGGTATAAAGAAGTGTGGAATATTGCTATAAACGATAAGTTAACAAACAATGTTAAAGTTAAAAGAGGAATATTAAGAAAAAATGAATTTGGAAATATATGGGGATTATTTGTGGATTATGTATTAAAAAAGGGGAAGGGGTGTGCACCGTCATACGAATCCATGCAATTCTGGAAGAATGTTTAATTAAAAAAATTATATATATATATATATATATATATAAATGTGGGGTGCACTAGTTAGGTGAATTATGTTATATTTATAATGTTAGTCATATGATTTATAAGTGATGTGTTTATGACTTTTTCTTATGTTATTGTACAAAAATTAATAAAAATAAATAAAAATAAATAAAAATAAGGACTAGTAGTCATTGATAGCCTTATCTTCCAGGAATTTCTCTTACTCCCTTTTAAAGCCATCCAAATTGGTGGCTATCACTACATTTTGTGGTAAACATCTTGAAAAGCACCTATGTAAAGGAAGTCTTAAAAAGATTAGGAGAAGAACATACTGTGTTCATGTTGACTATTTGCAAATATTTAGCAATACTGAGCCATGATGGGAAAGTGCTTTTTACAATGTTTTTTCCCCTCACCACCTCAACCCGTGTAAAGTTCTATTCTTCTCTAGATATCTGTTAGTTGTGTGTGTGTTATCTAGACAGCCCATTTAGGCAGCTTCCATCCCCTTACCTGTACCTGATATTATGGTGGCAGTGGCAAACGTCCACTGTGATTCCTTTGGAGCCCTATTAGCTGAAACTCCGGCACCCTTTCCTCCGCTTCAGATCACCATTTCTTTTTCCTAGCAACAGTGATGCTGCCACAGGAGCTTGTCAGATCTGGCTATGTGGAGACATCGCTGAGACCAAATGGAGTTGATTCAGAATGAGGGGAATGCTTCCTGAATAGCATCGGCCTTGCTCTGGATTTGGTTCATTTGCCTGCAGTGTTGTCAAATATATACATCTGAATAGGTGGCACTGTCACTGTGGTCAAAACAGGCTTTTTTTTAAGTGCTGAAGAAGCAGGCAACCAACACCCACAAATAGCCATGAAAATATAACATTGTTGTGCTGAAAAATTCAGCTCAGCCCTAGTACTTAAAAATATAAGAATAACACTGCCGGATTAGACTAGAGGTGCATCTAAACTAACACTTGTTTCTTACAGTGATCCACCTGGATGCCTCCAACAAGCCCATATACAGGGGTTGGAGGAAAAATCTCTATAGACTTAGAAATTTTAAAGTCCTATAATTCTCCATGGGTATGATAAGAAATAGCAGACCTCATTAGAGAAAGTTAGTTTCACTCAAGGCTGCAATCCTAAACACACTGACTTGGGAGTCTATCACACTAAACTCAGTGCTTCTGAGTAAAACTGCTTAGGCTCTCATAGCACATCAATTGGACATCAGTCACAAATAACTTGTACCCATTCACTTCAACAGGACTTAGGCACAACTGCAGATCTGGACCAAGGAATTTAAATGACAGGAAGGGTAGTTCAGCTTCTCCAGAGAATAGACAGAAGGCACCTGATGCACTTTTGCCTGGATAGGAGACCACATGGGAGCCATATGTAAAGCACTCTGAGGATCATGGAGATAGAACAAGGTATACAAAATTAATACATCAATAAATAATAGATTAACGTCTTAAGTAATTACCTGATTACACGAGCAGTTTAACAGTAAAAGAAGTTCCCTTGAGTAGCTATGTTAAGTAGTTTAAGGGTTTTCATGAAAAGCCTGGACAAGTAATCTGTCAGGAAAGCTTTAGGTACATGGTATCTTCAGTGCATGGAGCTAAACTATATATCCATGCTAAATGTCAGCCAAATCTAAGATTTCATAAATCTATAACAGGCAGCCTATTCTGAAAGGGGGGGGGGGGATACTGCCTTTCCCATAGTGTTTTATGGTGTTTTCAGTTGGATGGTTTAAACAAGAGCCTTTCAGAAAATAACTTACAAAACTTTTTACAAATTATGGGTATGGCCAAGACATGACAAAAAGCCAATCAATGAGAGAATGTTCTGTGGGCCATTGTAGTCCAGAAATGGAGTTGCTACCAGTTCTCTTGACAGAATTTTTAACAGACAAGCAGCAGCTCACTGGGGATAACTGGAAGTGTTTCCTGATACCTGAAATAGTTAAAAATGGCATGCCAGGGATGGAATACAGGGCTTACAAAATACAATCTTCCACCGTTAAGAGCTCCTTATTCTTAGCAATATTCTTTGAGTAAACTCTGGATGGTCAGTTATCAGGATTGGCTTAGCAGTGGATTTCCTGCAACATCAGGGGGTTTTATATTGCAATATACTCAAAACACATGCTTTTTAAAAATTAAATAGTTTCAGCACTCTTACACTTTCCTCCCTCCTTTATCTAAAATTTCACTGTTACCACTTTAAGCTAAGCTTAAAGTGGTAACAGTGAAATTTTAGATACGGCAAAGTATAGTAAATAATTGCTTGAATATTTTTCTTGCTGTTTTATTCATTTTTATACCAGCCTTAACCTATCATAAATCCATACAGTTGCTCTGCTTTGCTGATGAGCCACCTACTTAACCATCTGTGCATAACCTCCAGACAGGACTCAGTTTGGCATGGAACATGGTCCTATTGAATTAAGAGGATCCCTTTTAAGCACACTAAGGCATGTCTCTTAGGAAGAGATAATGCTGCCTCATAAATGTGCAGAGATGTTTGCTGTAAGGCATCAGTGACAGGCAAAGATTAGGATTTCCCACTGTTTTGGCAACAAAACGTTCATGCCGTGGCCCTTTATTTGTAAGGCCAGGCCTTGTGTTCAGTGACCAGCGAACAAAAGTCAGAACAAGACAGGGTGTGTGTGATTTGTTTATCTTGAATATGTCCTGATAAATTGGCATACACCATCAACTCAATTTTCCATCTGCAAGAATATACGCAGTCTCTCCCACACAGAATTCTTATTGAAAAGATAGGTGTAGCCTGAATATTACATGGTATGCTTTAAATTTTTAAGTGTGTTTAAAGTTTAAGTGTGTATTTTCTTTGCCAGCCTGTAAATTTTTGTATCCTTTGGGGAGATTAGTGCTGCAGTTCTGAATGTGCACAAATCTCAGTGTATTAGCAGATGGAAATGGGCTAAAGCTCTGGGAGAAGAGGCAGCTCTATTCTGCTTTCTGGAGCTGATGTTTATTGACGCAGTTCTTATGTCTTCAGTTGTAGCTCCTGATTTAAACACCAGATTCGCTTGAGGTTAACTGTGGAAAGGATCAGGCCTTATGGGAGAAGTAAGAACATTATATTGTCTTCTAAACTTGAATTAGAAACAATAAGAGTCAATCTGCTAAATCCCACAGAGATTCAGTCATGAAAAACATAGTGGGTCAAATTTTAAACTAAACTGAGGTCTCTAGATGCTTTTCTTTGGGATTAAACTAAAGGATTAGTTGGTTATTCAATGCTATAAATCATAGCTGGCCAAGACTTGTGATCATGATACCAGGTCCCAAGCCACATAATCACCCTAAAAGATTTTTTTTTTTAAAAAAAAATACATCTTAAGCAGATCATAAAATGCTGGCAGGGTTATGCGTGTAATAAAAATACGACCTTTGCTATTAAAAAAAACAAAAACCTAAACATTCCACAATTTTTTATGATCTGGCATCTGTCAAGTTATATTCTTGATATGCAGACAGAGACATGTTTTGTCTGATCTGACAGGAAAAGACAAATGATTTGAAATGAACATTTCCACATCTTGTGGCTTCCCTGAAGTTAAATGATCACACACAAAAAGAAAAGGGAGCATTCTGAAAAACTGACCCTTCGTATCTCAGATATTTCATTCCTCTCCCCTGCAGCTTCATAGCTCGATCTAAAACTATTGTTTGGTCTAGCCCCAAAGCCTACATTAAACCCAAGCCTGTGGTCATTTTGAAGAAAAAACTAATACAGAAGAAGGAGAGCATCCAAGACAGGTCAGAAAAAAGGAAAACATGTTCTCAGGATGTAAATAATTTATTTTCATGAACCCGGCGCATTTTTACCTGTACTTTATTCAAAGATAATTGTCTAGCAAGATAATTGTCTCCTGTGGTAATCTATGGCGTCAGTCACCATAGATTATCACAGGAGACAATTGTCTTGCTAGAGGAAATTCTGCAGACATTATATTCTAATAACCCCCTGAGGAAGGCCTTTGAATAAATACAGGCCGCAACACATCGGGCTTCATGAAAATAAATTATTTGCATCCTGAGAACCCATTTCCTCTTTTTTCTGGCCAATTTGAAGAAAGGAAGCTCTCTGGGGAGTTTTGTATTTCCTGCATCCAATTAAACGGTTGGTGGTGAGAACACAAAATCCAAAATGGTTGTCATTCCATATAGCAAGCCATGCTATGTAAAGTGGTTCCTGTGGCTTTCAGGCAAATTTTTAACCTTGATAATACAACTGCCTGATAATACATACACATGCACTTATTAGAAGGTGACCTCTTTGTCAGAACCAAGCTATAGAAGATAGAATTCTACAAATTCTAGAAAGTGCCGTTCTGCCATGCCTGGCCCAGGGCCTGGGCATGGGGAGGCCTCTGCTGGGGCGGGGAAGGATGAGGAGACGTGCCCACTCCCTATTGGTTTGCAGGATATGGTGCCACTGGGAGGGGAGGGGTGGAAGGCTATAAAGGTGCAAGCCACCTCCCCAACCCCTATTTATTCGCACGGCTGTTGATTGAGCATGATTCAGCAGCCGTTCCACGGGGCACCAGAAGAGAGAGGCTCAGCTGCCAAAGATCTCTTTGCAGAGGTCGCTCGAGGCAGCGCAGGACCTCCGTTTTTGGCCTTTTAGGCCGCAGGTTTATTGGGACTTCTGTGTCCCTCTCTGCGGATCTCCATGCTCTCGCATGTGCGTGGGCGGGAACCAGGCCCTTACTGGACTCGTGCCTCTGGTGCTACTTGCAAGCAATGCCGCCAATGCCTTCGCTTTACAGGCTTTGGGAGCACCGAGGAAGCCTGTTTTGGCAGCAGATGCCTCTGTTGGAAGCTGCTTGCAGGCTGCGCCACCAAAAGCAAGCTTGGGGGCTTCTGGGCAGCGGTGAGGGCCAGCGAGCAAGCCGCGCCCACAGTATCCGCATTTCACGGGGATTAGGAAGGGAGCAGATTGTTTAGCCCTCCCTGGCTGGCAGGCAGTAAGCTCAGCTTGCAGGGTTGGAGTGACGGAAGTGGGCTCGCGAGTTATCCATGCTCGTGCCCGCCAATTTTACTCCTTTCCTGGGGTACCCAGATAAGAAACCACATACGGTTGTTGTTTGGGGTAGCTTGCACACCAGGATTTGTTTTGTTTTGTTTTCTTGTTTTGGGCACACACAGGCAACAGCTAGCAGCTTTCCTCGGCTGGTTGGCCAGGTGGCTCTCGGTGGGGGCATGACAGCAGCGGCTGGGCATAGAAAACCACAAAGGGTTGGTGGAAGGCAAGTTGGGTATGCTGAATTTTTTATCACCTAGAGTTGGGATGGCCACATCTACCTCTAGAATAATCTCCACTAGGAGTATTTGCCTCCCTGCTGCAACATGGCAGGCATTTCACGGGAATGTGATTTTAGTGTGATATGTGCATCATGGTGGCCAGATTGCACAGTTACTAAGAGGCATCTAAGGGCATTCAGTTTAGGTGTCTTGAATTTCCACAGGGATGGAGAGGGACCTCCTTTATTGGAGGTTTTGTTTTCTCTCCCCCCCCCCCCTCATCTCTGTGGCTTTTAACTCCAGGAGCACAATGCTCTAATCTGGAGTAATCTCCTGTGATAACTGTAGTAGTTCAGACATATACACAACACCTTTATACAGTCTAGGGATGATGACATTTCTGTTTGCAGCATAACATCTGGTTATTACGTATGGACTGGCTTAGTTAACATGCTGATGCTGGGTTGTGCCACCCGGTACAAGGGTTCGCAAGCTCACACACATCTGGGTAAAGCAATATCCACAGACTGGCCAGGAGCACATGGTGAGATTTGCAAGCTTCAGATGAATAAACCAGGACAAATTTTTTAGCCACCAGCATCAGGCCCTGTGATCCTAGACATGCAGGGATCCCTTGCCTTCAGGGGCACAGTTATTTAATGCAGTAGTGGCCCATTCCCATTGACCTTTTGTAGTTTTTTGGCGTGTCTCACAAATGTAGCTTTTCAGCTGGAACTATCCCTAGTAAGATGCTGCCCTGGCCCCTTTTTGATCAAGAGCTGGGGGATGCTGGATAATACCGTCTCATATGGGATAATTTGCCAATCTACCTACAATAAGATGGCAGCTCGGGTCCTTATCCAGGAGCAGTGAGTACATTATAAGATGCAGCCCCACTGCAGAGGCTTTTGCCAGAATGATATTGGGAAGCGGGCAGCCCTGGCTTAGAACTGAGGATGTCTCTTAGGGAGTGGTCTCAAGTGAGGCTTTTCTGCTCAAGTTATCCTTGGCAGCCCAGGACTTTCATCTTAGAATAAGGGTGTACATGATTCAATAGAAATCCAGATTAATGGCATCTAGCTAGGCGGCAGCCCTGAATCTCTAGCAATTTGATATCAGGCAGCCACCCCCACCCCAACGATGAATCTCTAGCAACGTAGTCTGCAAGGCGCAATTGTCTGCCCAAACTTTCCTTGTGCTATGTTGCATCTTTATCACCATTTCTGTGTGTGTTGGAGTGCCTGACCGGGAGGTATCAGCTAAGGATGGTGCATTTGCCGGGCCCCTTCTGGTTCAAGAAGTGGTGTTTCCTAAGGATGCGGTCTTTATTACGCTTCAGTGATTAAGATTGGCCAATGAGGCAAGGCCTCATGAGTGTGAATTGCCAATGGGGGCTAAATCTTATCCAGTTAAAAAGTACTGGAAACTTTCTGTCCTTGGTAGGACATTCAGATGCCCCCCCCCCTCATGCTGGCAAAGGGGGTGTAACTAAACACCATTGGGCAATTTAAAGTTTGCCTGGCAGGGCTGCCCTATGGCCACAATATCCGGCTTTGCACAGAACAGAGTGCAAGCTGTTTGCAGAGGGCATTACAAATCTATTAGTGCATACGCCCAACCAACCTTGAAAGTTTTAATAGCTCTTGCCATCACAGATCGCTGAAGAAGCACAACCGTTACATGAGTCTTTGATTCACAGATGCGAATTAGATGTCATGCCAAAGTACAGTGGCGGGACAGATACGGCAGGCAATGTGGAAGCCAGCAGTCCGCATTGTCCCACCGAGGCATTTTTATTGCCCCACCCCATAATGGTAGTCGTACATGATGAATGGAACGATGTGAAGGGCTTAAGAGAAACCAGGGAGTTAAGTCTTTTGCAGTTTTCAAGATACTTCCAGCATTGGCTGGGGATGGTGAGTACTTGGTCTTACCGGATTCCCGGAGGGAGCTGGGAAGAGGGCAGGTACCCATTTGGACAGCAGCCCAGAATTGTAATGCAGTCATGCTCGATTCTAAGGAAGGCATGGACTGGTGCATGTACTCGTAGGAGGCAAGTACTTAGTCTTGCCAGATTCCCAGAATTGGGAGCAGCCCAAAACTGCGATCACCAATTTCCATACAATTCGACAGCGTTGGCCTGGCGTTCTGATTATATGGTCATGCTTGCTGCCCAGAGTCAATTGGCATGAGGGCAGCAATCATAGGGCTATGGAGAAAGCCTGTAAGAAGGTTAATATTGAAATCATCAGGGATTTGACAAAGCATGGAGAGTTTAGTATTCAATTCCAGCTGGGGATGAATCGGCATGCCAACATTATGTTTGGGCAGACGCGGACTGCGGTGGGAGCGCCTCCTACCCACATTGTTTCAACAACAGGCGGCTTGCGTTGCGTCCCAGGTGCTGCTCAAACACCTGGGAGGTACTGATCTGGGATTATGGAAGGGCAAGGCCCTCATTCTCCAAGCGTTTGTCATCTTTCAGTTGATCAGGCAGCGGTGGCCCGGCGTATTGATAGCTTGGTCATGCATCCTACCCAGGTTTGGTTGGTGTATGGGTAGTGATCATCTGGCTTTGGAGAAAGCCCATAAAAAAGTGAATACAGAAATCTTTAGGGATTTGACCAAACACGGTGATTTCAGCATCCAACTTCCAGATATTACTCTTACCCGGAGGGAGCTTTACAGGCAGGATGGGGTCATTATCGGACCAGGGGAATGATTTATTTTTGTGTGATCTGCAGAGGGGCCACAGAAGTCATTGTATCTAGATGGGGCATGAGTGACTAAGCAAGTGGCTTGACATTCCCAGTGGTGGATAGGAAGGGGCATCCAGAGGGGAATGAATATTGGTGAACATTCACAGGCACTGTTGCAGTGACTGGTAATACCTGAGGCTCCCAGGTTTGAGCCCCGCAGCCTAGGTTGGGAGATAAGGGTTACCTTTGTGACCAACCCTTCTCACCTGGAAGGTCTCCCTCCCCAATAGGGGCAGCCCATGGGGAGGTGAAGTAACAGCGCCTACTCACTGGGCAAGAATGGCTTGCCCAATTCGGGGGAAATTAGGGGCCTGTGGATAGGCCTATACTGGATGCCCCATAGGATTCCCTTTGCAGATCTTTTAATAAAATGTGGCCCTTGTTTAAACCCATTTTCTGTGGCTTGTCTCTTTATTATCTCCCTCCGCTCCGCAATGCCATCAATATTGTAGAAAACCCCCAAATTTAACAGAGATGTTGACACTGATTTCAGTTGAGTACTGTCAGTTTTAGAGGCTGTCATTCTTAATGTCTGAAGGAAACCATAGCAATTTTTGTTGAGGAAAATTCCAGAGTCAAAGCGGATTGGTGGAAAGTTTTACAAGCATGAAGGACAGACCAGCCAGCTGTAGGCAATAAGATAGTGAGAGAGTTTTTTATGTACAGAAACTGGAAAGGTCAAACTAATTATTGCAAAGTGCCAGAAATGATAAGATGATTTAGCAGGGATGGACTGGTGTCTAGAATGTATAAAAGTAAGCCTTAGTTTAATGGCTAGTGTGGTGGAAGAAGTCAGGCGTGGTGTGTTTCGGAGAGGAGAGAACTGTGTAAAGGACTGTGTACATATCTGGATGGAAACTGTTGTGCTGTATTTATTGGACCACGAGTAAACAACTCTGTATTATACACAAGACTTGGTGTGTGAGTATTTCTTCAGCTCCTGGAGTGTTACTGGACTTATTGCTAATACAAACGCTCGCTGCGTTTGCCCTCTTTTGCTTCCCCTCCTCAACGATTTTATCCTGAAAGGCAAAATATCTGCTAGCTTTAGATATGAGCTGAAAGGAAAAGTCAGTGTTTCATTCCTTTATTCATCAAATTTTGGCACAAGAAGGAAGGAACCTGCATGTCTGTGTACTCTCTATGGCTGCATGCCCTTCCAGAGATTTGAATCTTTGCTTGTTCTCAGCCTTACAATTAATTGGGGAAGGTTTTTTTTAAAAAAAATAAAAAAAATAAAAAATCAATGAAAACTTGATTAATCTATAAACTAAGGCTGCAATTGTCTACATACCAACCAGAAGAAAATCCCTTTAAAAGTATTTATTTATTTGACTTGTACCCCATCTTTCTAGCAAAAATGGCACTCAAGAAGCTTATAATCACTAACAAAACTTGTTAAAAAACACTAATAAAACAAAGACATTAAACATAATAAAAACACTACAACAAGAAAGTAAAAACAGCCTCCAAGCCAAAAGACCCACTTATACAACAAAGGCCCACTTGATTAAAGTGGTCTTTGCCTGCTTGTAGAAGGCCAGCAGAGAGGGAGTGAACCTAGCCTCCCTCAGCAGGGAGTTCCACAGCCAGGGAGCGGCCACCAAGGCCCTCTTTCATATTGCTATCAAATACACTGTTGAAGGCAGTGATAGTGAAAGAACGGTTTCTCCAGAAGATCTTAACAACCAGGCAGTCTCATATGGGAGAAGGCAATCTTTCAGGTAGCTAGGTCCCAAGCCTTATAGGGCATTATAGGTCATAACCACCACTTTCAATTCTGCCTGGAAACAGACAGTCAGTGAAGCTGTTACAATAAGGGACAATTAATTGGGGAAGGGAAACTTTAATTTGCAGTGAAAACTTAATTAATCTGTCACCTAAGGCTGAAATTATCAACATCCCTATCTAGGAATAAATCCCATTAAAATTAGTGGGACTTGCTTTTTAGTAAATATTCCTAGGGTTGGGTCATAAGGCAATCCTACACTACTCCCAATTGAACACAGTGGGACTTAAATCTGGGCAAGCATGCGTAAGATTGAGGTATCGAAAGTGTAGCTGTAGCTATGGGGTATCCGTTTAAGGTCTTGGGCTTCAGTCCTGCACACAGCTAGTACACTTAAATCTCCCTGCAATCAATGGGAGTTAAGTAGTATAAATTTGTGCAGGATTGTATCTTTGGGCTTTTCTAATGAATTAGCCCACATTTAATGTTTGTTGTTCATTTGCAGTAAACTACATGTTTCCATTACACACATACACACAAGCAGACAGCGGTGTGGCAGCTAGCTGTCTTCACTGTGGATATAACATAAGTCTCTCCTTTTATTGTAATCATGCCTGCGGTTTTATTACTGCAATTAGTACTCCCACAGCTATGTGTAGCCCCATCCTCTGCATGCTCCTTTGAATGCTGATGATTAGATACATGTTTTTGTTTTTTGTTTTATCAACATGTTGCTATTATCTCCCCTAAAAGAGATGAGATAAACAGTGGCAAACACTTAAAAGTATCCCCCCTCCCCTGCAGTGAGACCCTACAGAAAGCATCTGTGTGATACTCCTTTTCGTAGGGAGCTATATATTTGAAATACACATTTCTATGGACTCCCTATTGGGTCTCACAAATCTATCTCAACCATGAGTTCTATTTTGAACAGCATGAACCTTTTGCTGGGAGCCTCATAAAATGCTCCTTAGCTGATGGTAGGCTACAAAAGCTTCTTAACACCCCTCCCAAAAAAGTCTGAATTCACAAATTACATTGCTAACGTATATGTCTGCTTAAAAGCTAAAGTACAGAGCTGAAACTCTGATTTTTAAGGAACATAATTATCTGGAGCAGTGAATGCTACAGTGCTTGAAGTGGACATTTCAGAGAAAGTTTTATATCTCGGTAATACTCATTTTGTAATCATAATGCAACCCCCCCAAACCCCCCCCCCCCAATATACCAGCCCCTCTGAAGGTTTCCTGGAATTGCTCAATTATTAAGTTTTCACTCTGGCTGTCCTGAATATCTTAGGAGTCAATTTTGGCTCATGATATGACAACGGCATATTTCATTCATGGTTGCCTGTGAGTCAAATATAATCTCCTGTCCCACTTCTGACATCAGAATCCAACACAGAAACAAGTAATGTTTTTTCATGAATCTGTGGACTATGGGAAACCTTCATCCATCCAACCTGTGTGGTCATAACAGCTCTTTCCTCAGTCTTGTCCATTAATTGAAAACATGTGAGCAAACGTGTGCTTGTGGAGGAGACAAATGTGCACTGAATTCCACAGCACATGGATTTTAGTATCCAATGTATCCTCTGCCCAAATCCAGACTTTGATTACTTGTTGAATCCAGGTTGCAGTAGACTGCTTAGTTATTCTGCTTTTGGCAGTTACATCCCTGCTTTTCTCCCGCCCCCTAGACTTGGTCTCATCAGTTACTGACTCCTTTCCTGAACCGCCCATTCCCAGATTATTTGGACTGATTCACCAACACAGGACCATGTAGCAGGTGCAGCATAGTACTGGTAAATAGACAGAGGTTCCTCTTGGATTTGCACTCCTTGTACCTCTCCTACTCCTGAAGCTATTGTGTTCATTGTTCAAGCAGAATAATTACAATCAGTTGATGTGAAGAATACACTGTAGGAAAGTAATGCAGGTAACTTTCATGTTATCTATTAGCTATCACAGGTGGATTAAGAGATTGGTGATTGGTGATATGCAGGACAAAAATATCTATTTTAAGACCTTTACAAACAATACTGACTGTTAAATGAAGAACAGTAGGCATTGCATTATCTCTGTAAACAAGACATATGGCATAATAAAGAGCAGTCTTCCCCAGTCTGGTGCTTTCCAGGTAGGGGAAGGCTAAATAAGAGAAATGAAATGCAGGGCGTAAGTAGACTATGGCCTGCAACTACATATAAATACGAACCTACCCAGATACTATGATGAAGATCTGACACCCTCCTCAAAGAGAGGCTCGGAGGATGGTAATAAGGGAGAGGGCCTTCTCAGTGGTTGCCCCCCAATTATGGAACAATCTCCCTCACTGAGATCTGCCTTGCACCAACCCTGGCATCTTTCCAGCACCAGGTTAAGACAGTCCTCTATTCATAGGCTTTTCACATGATATGATGGAGCATTTATGTCAGTCTTTTTATTCAGGATCTTACTATAACTATCTTCTAGCTGTTTTACATTGTTCTTTAATTCTGTATGTTTATGGTTTTATGTTATGTTTTATTATTTGTATTTGTGACTTTATTTGTATTCTTGTGAACTGTGCAGAGAGCTTTGGCAACTGGACAGTATAGATATAAAAATAATAGTAATAGTAACAGTAACAGTAATAATAATAATAATAATAAGGCCTAGAATTCACTGGGTGATGAATCAGCTGAGCTATACCACTTCAGGGGAGGAATGCACATGGTTGAATGTTCCTCCATACAGAAATTTCTCTCCCCATAGAAAACTAGATGTCAGGGAGATTGGTTCAAGCCTAGCCTTCTCTCTAATATGCCAGCTTCCTATGCGCAGGAAATGATTAGTTTCAAGATGACATGGCAGAAAATATGAACCAATACCAAACAAACAATGTAATGCATTTGATCACTGCACAGCATAAGTATTGCTAAGTCTAAGTCAGTGCTTTTGGATTAGATGTCTCACTTAGCTTTTTAAAAGTGCTAAAAATCCGTACAATCAAAAGTTCAAAAAATGCTAGTAAAGACGTGTAAGTGTAACCTTAAAAGCATGCAATAACTTGCCATTTCTTAATGTGCTTATATTTTGAGTGTTGGAAAGAGCACTATAAAAATCTTTGCTTTTTTCCCCTAAAAATATAATCAGATTTAGATAGTCGCCATTACAAATGAGCGATGAGATATTAGAACTCCTGCTCTTTGAAAGACATAAAAATTGTAATTTAATTATTACATGCTACCTTTGATCTCTGGAAGCATCCCCGTGGTATGGGATGAAAGACAGAATAAAGCCCTAAATGCAAGGCAGCCACTTCAACACTTAATTTACTACACCTCAAGGAGATCAGCAATGAAATTCCATGGCAAATTTTCAGACTCTAGCAATTTGCTTATAAATTACCTTGGATCACATGCTTCCCATCATCCCACACCCTTGACTTTTATCAACATGCTTTATAATTCCACATCCAGATCATGTCTGTTTATTTTTTTCTCTTCTCATTGGTTCAGATCTAGATTTACAGCACAATCCTATGCATGTCTACTCAGAAGTAAGACCCCCCTGAATTCAGGAGGGTTTACTCCCAGGTGTGTGTATAAGATTGGAGAGTTCAAAGCCCTGATCCAAAGGGCTCTATCATAAGTTCCCTGCTATGCAGGAAAGTCAACGGGTCAGGATGCATCTTAGGTGGGAGATCCATGCTTGGATCTGCTGATGTATTTTCTTTTCCTAAAATCTACCATGGGGGAGGGCAATTTGGAAGAGCTGTGAACACTTTCAGTGCCAGTTCCAGATTTTGGAGGGCCCTTGGTCAAGACGCCCTCAATGGCCCCCTCTCCCTTCTCATCACCATTGTTACCAGCTGCTATTGCTCCTCACCCATTTCTACAACTTGCTTACTTTATAGGCAGAGAGCCAGTGAGCAGGCAGGCAGCAGCACTTACTGCTCCTCCTTCTCATCACCATCATTGTCTGGGCCAAAGTAAGTGGCAGATGAACAAGCATGTTGCAATGATGAAAAGGAGAAAGTCCAGTGGGCTCTTGTCTGTGGACCCCTGCTGGGGTGGGGGCCCTCAGCAAGTGCTCAACCATGTCTACCTTTGATGCCGGTCCTAAACCCTTTGCTTCCATGCTGATTTCCCTGCATATTTCTCCATCACTCATTAGTCACGAAGGAGAAAACATACAGGTACATCAGAACTGATGATGGGATAGAGCAGGTTAACCTCGTCACCTTGTACTTCAGCCTCTTAGGAGAAGAACAATATACTGGAAGAGCCAATGACCTTGTTCACATAGCACACTGAGGACAGAATTACACGTAGCCCTCAATGCGCCCGCCCTGCGCCCCGAGCCGCCCTCGGAGCACTGTACCCCGCCCCCGCCTAGTGTGGACAAAGCCTCGGAGGCTCTGCTCACGTCCTCGCCGCCACCTTTTCATCCTGGCCGGTCCCGGGGAGGGAGGAGGGAGGGTTGTAAACAAAAGCCAGCGATTGGGAACTCCCTCTCCTGATAGCTGGCTTTTGTTTACAACACTCCCTCCTCCCTCCCAGGGACACGCCAGGATGAAAGGGTGGCAGCGGCGGTGAGGGTGTGAGCAGAGCCTCCGAGGCTTGGTCCACACTAGGCGGGGGTGGGGTACAGTGCTCCGAGGGCAGCTCATGGCGCAGGGAGGGCGCATCGAGGACTATGTGTAGATCTGCCCTAAGACACATTAAGCATTTTGAGCTAAACATTATGGCTTAGCATGTTGTGTGAACCGTTCCTAACCAAGGTGGCTACATAACCACGGTCACACGCTCACTAACCATTTGCTGCAAAAGGGTTAACTGCCTAACCATGGCTTAGTGTGTTGTCTGAACAGGCCCAATCATAGTTTCCCAACATTACTTATTGTTAGGTCATCAGGAACGCCCCCCCTTGCAGAACTCAGAGAAGAGCACCCTCTTGTGCAGCCTGATGAAATTCTCCTGAATAAACTTTGCTGTGCACGCTGACACCCTTGTCTGTGTCAAAAGGCAGTCAAGTGGTTAAGTATCCCAGGCATTTAACAGCGTATGTTTAGGGGTTTGTTGTTGTGGTGGTTTGACCCAGAATAGTTGTTTTTAAATGATATTGTATTTATAACCTGTTTTTATGCTTTTTATGGTTTTAAATTTTGTATATATTTTTTTTAATGTTCAATGTTTTTAATTTTTTTAAACTGTCCAGAGAGCTTCGGCTATGGGTCAGTATATAAATGGAATTAATAATAATAATAATAATAATAATAATAATAATAGGTATTGGTTTGAGAATAGAGAAATCTGGATTCAAATCTTTGGTCAGATGTAAAACTCACTAGGTGATCTTAGGTCAGTCACTAGCTGTCTGCCTAATCTAGATGATGGGGTTGCTGTGATGACAAAATGGGACAGCCAACATGTATGTTGCCTTAAGCTCCCTGGGAAAAAAGAGCAAGAAACAAATGAGAAAATTTAAATTCTTTTAAAAGAATAATTACAATGGAATTTGGGTGCTTTGTGAATGGCAACCCAGTCATTGGGTTGGATACCTTCTGATTCCCCACTATAGGAAAGAGGAGGGTGGCAATTTTAATCAATTCCCCCCTTCCCTCTGCATCTCCCTGCACCATCTTGCATACTTTTCAGAGAATCAGGTAATCATCCAGAACAGCTTTTTCAAGGGGTAGAAGGGGCTGCAGGAAAGGAAGAAATTGGAGAAAGCTTCTCCAGCATTATCATGTGAGTAGACCTCTGCTGACAGCAAGTCTGGATCCAACCCATAGAGTTCACGTTGCTCTCAGAAACTGACTTCTAGAAGTATTGCATTGCATGCCCCCTATTTTTAAACTGAAAAATATACCATAAACTATTAAATAAATCTACTTGATAAATGTTTATGCAAATGTTATCTTACTGTGATGATTTCCTGTAAATGTAACAGGTTGGATCAAAACTTAGTATGTCATCAGACGAGCGTTTTATCGCACGCTCGTTACTCCCCACTTACAGATGTTCAAGGGTCCTTTTGAACCGATGTCTGCCTCCCATGCATCTCTTGCTCCTTGCCTTCTTTCCGTCACAAAATAGACCCCTTTAAATCTGTTTTTTTTAAAACGGAATGCACCGCCATTTCCTGCTGTGCGCAGGAAAAACAGCATGATAAAAACACCCACTGAATGGACCACATGGTCACTGTTTACTTTCTCTTTTTCCCCGTGTTTAGAAAGAGGGAGTATTGTGGGACAGAAGTGGGGGAAAGCAACGGTAATGAAACACAATCCCCCCCATCTGATGATGCTATTACTCAAGCCTATTGACTTCAATGAGTCTACTCTAAGCATGAGTAAGTCTGGATCCAGCCCAATGTGTGCTCAGCTTTATTATTCATTCCCAAGGTACAACATACAGCAACTTCATACTGATGTATGTGCTTAACTAAAAGCTTAAAAGAGCATCTTCTCTTCTGAAATGTTAAAATAATTTCATCATTCATGTGATTTATCATTGTTGGAATGGGGGGGGGGGAGAACTATTTCATCCCTTTTAACAAACCCTAGATAAGTTAGGCAAGGTCACTTAGGTTACTATACTTTTATAAGTAGCCTATAGCACAGACTATCACAGTTCCTAAGTGGAAGAAACTCATCTTTCTCACTTTTATGATTTATCAATAATAAATGTCATCTTGGTGTTCAAAATATGATGCCCTTGATCGAATAACTGAGTGCTTTTACATGTCTGAATGGCAGAAAAAGGAGGCAACTGAAATGTTTTTAAAAAAGAAATTAGTTTTGCCATTAATGGATTCCAAAACCATTAACAAATGGTGCATTTGAAGGTGGAGAAAGGTTTCTCTATCAGAGGAATGAGAGCAATGAAACCAAATAAAACTTTAATGCTACCAGACTGGGGCTGAATGACAACCAGAGACATGGGATTTAGATGGAATATATGTCATTTGTAGCTATTAATTTTAACATTTGAGTTCTAGATATTTCAAGGACCATTAGCGTAATCATCCCTTGCTAGATGTTTCAAATGGCAGTTTTTAACAATGTAAGGTCGGAATAAACAATGCAATCCACTGGATGAATAAGTCATAAGAGGAGAGCTGTCCATATCTGTTCCTATGGAAACTCTTCCAGCAATGTTTTGCAATGAATTTTTAGGCACATTCGTGACAGCCCATCCAAAAAACTAACATCCCACTATTCAAGTTTCTAGTCAGATATTTGAAGTTAGCTGAAATTATTGCTGCCAGACATAACCACCAGAGCTGGTGAGCAAAGAAATGATGCCTGTCTCCCTTGGGAACATCTAACCACTCCTTGTGTGGCTCAGCTGTCCTGATTTTGCCCACTTTTTCAGTTCTTCTGGTTCTCTGTCTGTATGAGTACCAAATGACATGTTATGTTAAAAGCCTTGTTTGTCTCTGCATGTCTGTTCTTTCCTTTTAAAATAGCAGCCACAGGAAGTGTGGGATGATCACAAGTGTGTTAACCCTTTTATTCCACACCAAAGTTCAGGTGAAATTCTTCCCACTACTATTTGGCATGGGAGGGAAGCTGCTATTAGCATGAATGGATCCTTGATTCCCAACATCCCAGCAGAGTCTTCAGTAACGGTAGGAATAACATCCTCGTTCCAAGTGCTGAAGTATTAATGGTGGCCATGGAGTGAGACTTCCTGGTTGCCAGGCCTAGCACCATTGTACAGTTAGTTTAGGTGGTGGTGAGGGGAAAGGGAGTGAGCAGGGAGTCATGCAGTGGGATAGTGCTGAGGTCCCATTGTTTTCCTGATAGCATTATCAAGCCTTTGCTTGGAATAGAGTTAAGGCTAAACAAGATTAATTTGGGCTCAAGCCTATTAATAAGATAAGAAAGAGGATCAAACCCAAGGCTTATCTAGTCCAACAGCTCATTTCCCAGAGTAGCCAATCAAATGCTAATAGAAGCCCACAAGCAGGCACCCAACTGATCCCAAATTTTCTCTTTTGCAACAGCCTGGGGGAACATACAGTCACAATAAAAACAGGTTCCTGTGTTTAAAAAAATGTGGGGCCAATACTGTTTTGTTAAATCAAATAAGATAGGAACTAGTCATAAGGACAAGCAGCAACTAGTAATGCATCTACACTAAAGGAAATGTAGGGATTGGAAAGCCAAATCTCAAGTCAGCATGGCGTGGAGCAATGAGGTGGATAATACTGCAGTAAGCATGAAAGATATTAATGGTATGAATGAACTACAGCACTCTATTTTATAAATACCTATACTCTGACAATGTGATATATGTATTATATGCTCTATACAACATAATAGCTCTCCCAAGTAATTTATATGCAGATAGAGTATGTATTTATATAAGATATTAAAATTAATTGCTTGATAGACGAAGCAGGTAGAAGAATCCATTACAAAAAAAAAAGATGGTTTAATCAACTAGCATATAGAGCATGATTCATTCACTGTGCAATTATGCTTTTCGAGGGCACACATCTGGTAGTCTGCATAGAGGGAATTCACACATCTCAAGCATGTCCAGTATCCAGCAGCTCCCATTATTTTTGATATGGATTTAAAAACTGGGTCCTTTAACGAAAGTCGCTCAAATCAAATCCAAGCTCTGTCGAAGCTTGGCAGCTATAAATGTTAGATGTGCCAATCATGAAGCACTTGTAAACATATATTTTCTCCTTTTCCCTCTATTTTGAACCAAAATAGGCATTAGGGAGTTAGACAATAAATGGTCACATTTGGACATTTTGTTAAAACGGTTTCAGGATTAATAGAGAGAGCACACAATATCATTTTGTAGATAATTGTCGTGTTTGTTGAGATGTTGGGACAGCAGTTTCATTTAACCTTTGCAGCACTCTTAGAGTGGACCATGTCCCCTGACTGGGGAGTCTAAGGCTGCTTTCAGACAACACGATAGTCAATGGTGGGGCAATAATAAACTCAACAGTTGTTTATCTAGGGGGGTACTCCCCACACAACATGATAATAATCAACCGTGGTGTGGATTAGGATAACGGTTGAGTTGACTATTAGTCCATGCTGAGTTGACTCACTCATTTCCTGCCCTCTCTCCCCTCTCAGTCCTCCCACTAGTATCCCATCAGCCATTGCTGCCAAAAATCTATCCTGCCAGCTGGACTAGAGTGGCAGCCACTGCTTTGACTGCTCTTGTCTTGTGACTCTGTGGCAGACTAAAAAAACAATGATAGCTGAGGAAATAACCAACGATGCCCTCTACACAACACAATAGCCAATGGTGATTCAAATAGCCAATTCTGCACAGCATTGGTTATTTGTGTTGGTTATTTCAGTCAAATAACCAACCGTTGGTTAAAAAGCTTCCTCCACAGAACATAATAACCCATGGTGAGTTAAATAACCAACCGTCAACTATTTAAACCCCCATTGGTTATTGTGTTGTCTGAACCCAGTCTAAGAGTCCTTTTGGTCGGTTCAGAAGAATGATGTTTTAGGCAGAACAAGGGGGCTCTAGCTACATTCTTGGCCTGTTTATTAACCATCATGGCATCACTGCCTTTTCCCCTCTCTATCCCTACGCACTGAAAATCAGTGTCTTCTATATCATGCCCTTGCTTCCACTACTGCTCCCTAATGTTACCTTGGCCTTATGCCTTGCTCAACTTTTACATGGTTAAGACTGCAAATCTGTACCCACTTACCTAGGAGTAAGCCCCATTGAACTCAATGTGACTTACTTCTAAGTAGACAGGTGTAGGCTTGCACTGTAAAAGTTGCAAACAACTATAACACTATGCTCTGGGGTTCCATAATCTTGGTTCTCCTGTCTTTCAATGTTGTGGTACAGTTTGTTTGCTTGTTTTTCCATTTAGGTAAACTATTTTTACCCCAACCTTCAGATGAAAAGGCTCCCAGAGCGGATTACACATGATCACTAAGAAATAAGACATCCCTTCAGATTTACAATGTAAAAGACACAAGAGAAAAAGAAAAGTGGATGGGGAAGGAGAAGGAAAACAAGTAAATTTAGGCATGAGTTCTAAAGTTCCAGCATTTGTATAGTGACAAACTTGAAGGGAAATAGCTCAAGAGAAGCCAAATGGAGCTGGGATCTCAGCAGACCTAACGGTGCAGGCTGTGCTTCCCATCTCTCCTTCTGCAGCAGCAAGGTAGAATGACTGCAGAGAACAAGGGATGAAAAACCAAAAACAGTTCTTCTGAATTAGAATTCAGCACTTTAAAATTTAATACTTTAAAGCCCTAGCACTCAAACAAAAATTAGCATACACTGCACGAGCAGCCTAGCCTCCTTAATTGTGCTCCTTAATGGTCTTCTCCTCCTCATTATTCAGCAACCCTTCATTGGTCTCTCAATGTAGCATGGTAATTTTTCCTTCTATTGTTCCTTCATATTTTAAACTGATAACTGTGTGTGCTGAAGTTATGTGAAGTCCAAAAGTGACATGAATTATCTTTACTTAACAGAGCTGTAGGAAAATGGCTTCCACTTTATTAACATAGCCTGTTTGATCTCAAGAGAATACTGAGTGCTTTAGCTGCATCTTTGCAAATTATTTGGTTGAAGATGGCAAATAGCAAGGATGATCTAGAAAATACAACTTCTTTAATTTAAAGTTTTATTGAATGGGAGTGTATATTTAAGTTACAAATGCAAAACAGGCAGCTTTGACCTTTCAAAACAAGCTTTAAAACAGGCCTTTGTAAAAACAGCTCTAATCTAACTTATCAAAACTATTCACCAGAGTATGGAGGGTAGGGTGGCTGAACAAGACAGATTCACATTTGTATGTTATTATACAGCATTATTTATTGCTATGCACCTCACTATCATCTGATGATAGCCAAAAGCCTGAAACAATGATCTATTACTGGGATTGGCAGTCATGGATTCACCTTAGTTTCAGAACTATGGGAATGGGGTTAAGGAACCCTGTGAAACTTTGGGACCATGGTTAAAGAACTCCAGGCTAATTTTAACCAATAATTTAAACTCAGAAACATAAGATTTCACAAATCCAGACAAGGTGGAGATACATTTAATGGATGGCTTGTCTATCCAGGTTAGTGGCGTTCAAGTCGTTGCACTCATTCTAAAGGATAAAGTTCATATATTCATTTTTGTCCTTAAAGAGGCACAAATGTCCTCTGTGGTATGGAGTGCCTTTAACAAGCTTAGGCTGGTATGCCAGCCGTGTCCCTACTTGGATAGAGACAGCCTAGCTTCAGTGATCCATGCCTTGCTGACCTCCCATTTAGAATAGTGCAATGTGTTGTATGTGCCTGCCCTTGAAAACAGTCCCAAAACTTCAGCTAATATAAAATATGGTAACTAGTGTACTGACTGGAACTAGGTATTATGATTCTATTACACCAGTATTGCATCATCTTCACTGGCTCCTAGTTCATTTCCAGACCTAGTTCTGTGTTGGCATTAACCTATAAAGCCGTTCATGACTTGGGGCTACAGGATCTGAAGAGCATCTTCCTATATATTCCTAACCAAATCCTGAGATTGTTATCAGAGATCCTGCTCTGAATGCTGTCACATAGTGAGGTATGATGGGTGCCTACTAGGAACTGGCCTTTTTCAATACTATCTCTCCAGTTGTAAAATACCATCCCCACAAAAGTCTGCCTGGTGCCTACTTTGTTATCTTTTTGGCACAAGACAAAGACCTTTCTATTCTTTCAGGCCTCTTAGCCCACTTAGATTTTTGCTGCTATACTTGATCCACCCGTCAAATATATGACATACAGATGCTGAAGTAACGACATCCCAAGTCATTTTTGTGTATAAACTAAACTTCAACTGCACAGAGAGTTAGAGCCAAACTACATGGTGCCTTACGTATGTATTTACATTGATGTGTGTGTTTAAAAGCAGCTGTGAAGGTCTCCCCAACTCCACACTGGAACCACAGAATGACATGGCTGTTTCCTGCTTATGCTGAAGTCCTAAGGAAATCCCCCTTCCCCCCAAAAAATCTATCTGCCCTAGATTAAATGACAAAATGCCAGTTCATGTGATCTATGTTGGAAAATATCAATGAAAAATAACAGTTAGACATTCCTCTGGAGTTTTGTATGAAAATACGTAGGCTATGTTGTGTCTTGAGGTAGGGTGGCCACTTATGCATTGCCAAAAAAGAGGACATGTGTCACTGAAAAAGGGAAGGAGGATACTGTTTCCCATATAATTCCATAAAATTAGCATGTGCCTATTGATAGGCCTGTGCCTATTGATAGGCCTGTGCTATGTCTCCCTTCATATGCCCAGAGTGGAGTGCAGAATCCATTTTGAATTCCACAGGCCACTCTGGAATTCTGAAGACCAGAATGATCTGCTACTCCATCAGGGTCATCCCTCCTCTTCATAATAGATGGAAGCAGATGATCACTTACCAAGTATAAATTGGTAATTAATTATACTGCCAATATAAATGGTAATATAATTGGTAATTACCGATATAATTGATAATTGGTAGTTACCAATATAATTGATAACCAGCATTTACCAATGTAATTGATAATCTCTAATTACCCAAATAATTGATAATCTGTAATTACCCATATAATTATTAATTGGTACAGAGTGGCTGTAGCACAGTGGTAGAGCACATGCTTTGTTAACATAGGTAACTACATATCCAGTATATATGCTTTGCTTTCATTGACTCTTGCTTTCATTGTTGAAGTTACTTTTTAATTTGCCCCTATTTTTATTTATTTCATTTCATTTATATATTGCCCAATAGCCGAGGCTCTCACAAAAATACTTTTTTAATATTAAAATTGATATAGTTCATGATTGTTTGAATGGCCAAATGTTTTTAATACCACTAACGATTTAATCAGAAATTACTACTGATGTATAACTCTTGTAAAGAACAGCTGGTAATTGAACTGTAGACAGCTAAACTACATAATCACAATTAGCAACATTAGCAAAAGAGTGCAAACCTCATTGAAATCAAGACACCTGGTTGTTTCCCCTGGTATCTTTAACGCTGCTTTATATCCTCTTGATTGCTCTTGATTGCCCTTGTGAATCTACTGTTTGTGTCTTCCTCATTCTGATTAATTACCTTTCTATAATATATTGCCTTACATTTTAGCCAAGAGCAGATTGCTCTTACACATTCTTTCCCCGCTGAGCATTAACTGTTTCTCCTGACACAGAGGACACAGAGTACTTCTTTGAGATTTCAATTATATCCAGGATTAGCTCCAGTTTTTGAGGGCCCCTTGGGACAGACATCCCCAGTCCACTCCTTAAAATAGTGACCTTTCTGCTCAGTGTGTTTCCACTGGCCTGCTCTTCCTCCTTGCAATTATTCACTGGTTCACCCACAATCCCTAAATGACAGAGATCCTTTTCACACAAGGCTTCTATTATGCACTCATGGTCAGTAACTCATGGAAGTTTGCAGGTCCTTTACATTATGTTGTCAACTCCTGGTGCCTCTCCCATTGTTTTTAAGCTTTATTTTGCCTTTTTTAAACTGTAGTAATATTTCTGGAATTGCAAACTATTGCAGTGCCATCTAGTGGCTGTATAAATGGAATATATGGAACTTGCTGGACAAGCAAGCACCCTCCCAACAAATAGGTAGAAGAGCATGTATTGTGCTGATCGTAATCCTGAAAAGACCATGGAAGAAGAAGCCCCAGTAAGAGTGTGGGATTTTTGCTTCAATGTAGAGAAGCCCAGAGAGAATAAAGGACTAAGCTGCAGTGAGGAGGAACCACCATGATAAGGTTAATAATTCACCAACATGGTGGGGAAGAGGGCAATTTAGCCATGGCAGCTGCTCCACCTCCTTGGCACTGCTCATGTAATGTTGATATTAGGCCTTTGTATTTTTGCATCATAATAGATGGGCACAATGAATTGCCTTAGGGCATGATGGGCAAAAAGCATGCTTTATTCCTTCCTGCCCCCAACCCTCTTTCCCAAGACAAATTTGTTAATGTTTCTGCTCCATTTACTCCCAACATAATGACAGCAAACAATACGATCCTCAAACACGAATTACAAGACATTGATCTCTCATTCATGCCCATGCTATTGTGACCCTAGTACTAGCATTCTGCCTGCTAAGAGGAAGTTCATTCTGTAGGAGATAAACTATTCAAAAAAGCTTTTAAACCACTTTACCATTATCTTGAATTTTTGCCAGTTGATATAATGCCAAACTATAATGTAGCACTGCGGGAATGAGCCTGCAGGCTCATATACCCTTCCTTCTCCTCCACTAGTGCTGCTGCAAGGTGCAGCTTCCATTTTACACTAGCTGTGGTTTGCTTTAGGTCCAACAAATTGTGATTACTTTAAACCACATTTTCTTAAAACAAGCCAGGATCAAACCATAATTTCTGATCTTGGCTTATTTCAATAAATCATAGTTTAAATACACCAGAGTTCCCAGTTTAGACATCATGAGAAACTCAAGTTAGTTTAAAACCAACAATATCTCTTCCTTATGGCTGTGCTGAAGAAGGAGAGTTAGGGGTGGGTGGGTGCAGAAGCCCAAGGATTTCTTGGCTCATTCCTATAGTGCTAAGCTATGGTGTAGCATTATGTCCAGCCTTTATCTTGAAACTAGTCGGTGTCAGTTCCCATAGACATCCCCCTCATGGTAAACTGAGCTTTCCCTCACCCCTAAGGTGGAGTGTGTGAAGAAAGGCTACAGTCTGGTTTGGGTAGCCTGCCTTACTGAGGAGTGAGGCCTTAGAGTTTGGAGGGGGATCTCCCAGAGAGAGAGAGATGTTGTGAAACCTTGAGTTGTTCATTCCCAGCTCCTGCCACCTGGGCCTCTTACCCTTATCTTCAGAGGAACTGCCAAGGCCTGACTCAAAGGTCAGAATTAATTGGTGGTGAGCTACAAGATTTCAGCTGTGGGAAATAGGGAGGGGGTGCAGGGGCCAGAGCAGGCAATCAGAGATTGGTTCTAGTTGGTCATAGTACCAGTTGCCCAGAAAAGGGATAAAATGGGTAACAACAGGATGGTCACCATCTTCTCCGAGGCTGGTGAGCGGAATTGAGAGAGCCCTTTACTGTGAGATGCTGGACATTTAGTTAGAATTTGTTTTTTTTAGTCTGGCTCGGTCCAGGGAAAACTTGGCACCTTTGGGTGTGTGATTGCCAGTGGGTTCATTGTTTTAAAGGCTTTGCTGCTAACTTCTACCTCACCCTCTTCTCCCATTACCCCCTCCAATGCCCACTTTTCCTCCCCTTCTTTCCTGGCTCGCATTTTAACCATTTATTGCCTGACTGAGGCCTTAAATCTTAGAAATCAGTTTTTAAATAAACACTTCAGTCCTTAACTGTGTGTGCTTATTTCCTGAGGTTGGCTTGAGCCCTGTTGGGCAAGGGAACCAGGAGGTGGGTGCGAGGGAGAACTCAGGAAGAGTTGTGCACCTACCTGGGGAGGAAAGGCTTACTTTCCTTCACAGAGTGGTACCACACATAGCCTGCAGTGGAGGTGAGGGTGGCGGCAGGAAAGATGTGGGAGAACAATAACACCTGCACTTCCACAACAGCAAGGCATTTTGCCCTGCATTATGGCTGTCTATCATCCATTACTTGTGATTTAGATATTGCCCTGTTGGCTTTGAATCAGGTCTTGCAGAAGTAACCTGCATAGGCTAAGGCACACTTTGAACTGAACATTTGGTGAAGCCCTAATATATAAAATATTAAGTGAGTCATTTCCACGGATTTGATAACAGCTCAGATTCCAACCAAATTACAAATCAAGTTGTATAATCCCTTTGAAATACTGTTAACTTTTCAGAGCCAGTAGGGGAAAGCAAGCCGGAATGGCATGGGAAATCTGCTGCCAATACTACATTTCAGATTCCACTCTTCTGCCCTCACTTTAGCAGCAGAACTGATTATTGCTGTAACCAGCAAATAACTTCAATTAAAACAGAAGTTACATGGACTTCTGTAACAGGAACTTTTATCTCCCCTTGGCTAAAATGACCTTTGAAAATGTAAGGTAAAACTTTTAATTAAAAATATGGCAAGCTTTTTTAGCTTGCAAGTAAAGCAGAAACTTTTTGTATGCAGTTTCAATGTTTCTGAAATGGAAGACTTCCTACAATAGGTTTTAAAATATTTATTGTTTTCTATGGGTAATATGAATTCACATATAGGCTTAATATTCACATTTTTCACATAAAACATACTTGCATGAAAGGTCCATTTCTTTGTCGCTGTGCTGGTTTATGAATAAAGTAGGTGATGGCATTTCCATTTGGTAAGTTTGTATATGAACAACTGGGTGTATTACGACAAATGATTAATGAGTGAAATATGTTGGTTTGCACTAGACATGCAATAAACCGTACTGTTGGAGAACTGCATTTATTTATATAAATCATTTATTTGCTTATGACTTGCATTGGAGTGAAGTTAAATGTAAGTTGAAGTTGAATAAATTTAAGCATCTCTTGGCCTGTGATTCATTGTGCACAAGCCCTAGAGAAGTTAATAATTTTTCCTGTGTGTGTATGGGCACTTTCATTTTATAAGTATGAATTATAGAAATGCCAAGTAGCCCTGGGATACCTTTATGCAGATACTTCAGAGGAGGATAAGCAGAGAATTTTCATTTCAAGACATGGCCCTTCCCTATAAAGGTTCTTTATGGTTCTGTTGCACGATAGTACTACAAAAGAAGAATTTACTTGTGTATTTCCAGAATTTCTTTGCAATACCACCTTTCAGGGCAAAGTCTAGGATCAGCTAGGAGCAAGTATGGAAGCAGGCGTCTGGGCACATGTCCTTAGCTGGATGCGCCATCCTGTTTGCAAACAGATGCTGCTTATGTGACAAATCAATGCGGTAGCAAGTTCTCTGTAAACATAGCCCTGTCCAGTAAGCTGCAATTATTCTGTTCTGTTGTTTACTCCTCAACAAAACACCTGTCAATGCAATTGTAACTTATTTGACAGGGTTTTGCATGTGCATAGTTGGATGAGTCCCATTATATGGATGTACTGTCCATTTATCAATCTATGACTCTGCTGTATACTGACTCAAACCATTGGGTCCCTTTAGCCTATCATGTTCTACCCTGGATGGTAGCAAATCTCAGACAGAGAGTCTTCCTAGACCCTGAACTACTACCACTACTCACTGATGTTGTTGTTATTACCGAGCTTGTGTGCCATTTCAGGCTGTGGGTTCTAATGATACTCTGTGATGTAGCTTTGGTTCCAGGTTTCTGAGGAATCAAGGTGGAAAGAGATCAGCACCACAGAAAGCAATAAGTAGTGCTGGGCTGGAAGCCAGGCAGGTTTATCTACATGTTGCTCCAGCAAGGATAAGAGCACGACTGAGGCTTAAATACGAGTATAGCTGGATGTAGGCAGATTGGCCCAGTCTCCATGCTGACTGAGATTTAGTTTCTTAAAGGGACCTGACCTGATTTAGCAATCTCAGGTTGCCAAGAACCTGTGGCTGGGGTATGCTAGTATCCTCATGAGAAGAATCTTCAATCTGAGGACAATAATACAACCTCCTCTGGATTTAGGAAAGCGGACCCCTGAGGTCTTCCTGGTGAACTGGGTAATGAGAGGTGGAAGCCTCATGATGCCTTTCTGTCGTTAAGTCACCTCCCTGTGCTCTGGAGTCTCCTTGGAGGATAAAGGGTTGGGATCCTCTGGGGATAAGGGTTCAGAGACCTGGTCCATGGCAACATGGAACCCTCCACATGGAGACCATGTGCTCTGCCACTGAGTTATTGGCCCTCTGAGATTGCAATACAAGGTATTAAGATTGGGTTCAAATATATACAATAAGCAGTCTGACCCATCCACACAAACACACACCCCATTGAATCTTCTGCAATACATGGATTCAAGCCAACAGTCAGTCTGATCCTAAGAGAGTGGTTTACTTACAGCTGAAGGAGCACTCTATATTTGAGTGGCAGACATACTGGATCCAGACTTAGTCAGTTTAGAAGAGATGCATTGAAATCAATCATGACTAACTTAATGGGTCTGCTCTATGTGTGACTTAGTCTGGATCCACCCCACTATTGCAAAGAGGAGGGATTTACCATTTTAAGCAGGAGCAGACGATTCAGGACCTTTAGACAATGCTGGCTCTAGTCCTTTTCACTTCCTTTTCCTGTTCTTTCTCCATCACTAGGTGAGTCAAAACAACTCATTTCCCATTGCTGCACAGGAGTCGAAGGAAGTATGCTGTGCTCAATGGTACAGCAGTACCATAACATATCATACCATTCTGTTCCATTTCATACCAAGGAGACTGGTTATTCCTTTGCTATGGTTTACAGACACTGTTGTTGAATCCAGTGAACGACTGTACTTGATCAATCGGACAATGGGTTGTGGCATTAATGCCACAAAAGTCAATAGCCGAATGTGGTTCTGCATGTTTAGTACAATTAAGGGGCAGAATTGAAGTAGTTAAACTACTTCAAGCTACAAATGGGGTATGCTACTTTTAGCTGATATCCCAGTAATGCCCAACTCCCCCCCCCACAAAAATGCTCCCTGCAAATATTAAATATCAGAGAGCACAATCTAGTTTTCTATTTCAAGGAGGTATATTAGCATACGAGACCAGCCATCACCCCATTTTGCTGCATGTGTAGATCAGACTTCTAAATAAAAGATTCAGCAATTCCTGCTAGTTTGTTCCACAATACAGAGGCGCCTGTCCAGAATTTAAAAACTACATGAGGAGTAGAACATATTTTTAAAACACAGCCAAATTGTAAAGTAATCATCATTATCCAATGAGCCAACTGCTGGCATCAGAGTCTGCCATTTCAATTTATTGAAGTTACATCTGCTAACAATGGGATTATTCTTTGCCAAATATATTTTAAGCTGGACGCCAAAGGTCTATGATAAGGCTTGCCCTCCCTCAGGGATTTTTTTTGTCTGTCAGAGTGTTATATACACAATCTGCTAAACGAGAGAATGTAGCAGTATGGGACAATTTCATTCAGCAGCCAAATAATATGGTATTCAAGACAATGTGCCCACCAAAAAGTGAACATTTAGCAACTGTTACCAAGCAACAATCTCTGAAAATACAGTTAATCCCAATTTTTGATAGAAATAAAACACTGCAATCTTTTGACTGTTGCTAGTTATATGATACACTGCATGTATTCTAAAGTTTATGATATTCTATTTAGTATAATGCATACCCTTTTCTAACAAATGTTTGTATACAAAACTAACTTTTCCGTTTCATGAAACTATACTCTAAGAAGCTTATTTATGTTCTGCAGAGTGATGCAGCAAGTATGGAGGTGCCGTGGTGAGTTATAGTGTGACATCAGGTATCCAGTGCACCTGAAAATTCCTCAGTATCCCAAATCCTTAATGACACAACAACATTGCCAACATTATTTAAGGTGGGTTCAGGCTAGTCTTATATTTTCTTATTGCTTCATTTCTTTGATTTGAACCACTGAGCCTTGGTTTATCCTGGCCCTTTTTTCTGAATAGTGCGTCTGTATTCATGTCCTAGTCTTGATTATACATATCTGGACTTGCCCATTGTAACAAACATAGATGCCCTTATACCCTCCCTTTCCATTTTCTCATTTTGGAAGAGGAAAGTTATATGTAGGCATATGAGATTATTGCTTACAAATGGCTTTGTTTGTTTTTTTAGAGCTTCCAGCAACAGAATGAGGAAAGGGCAAAACACAGAGAAATTGTGGGTGAGTGGGTGGGTGTCTTACATTTCTTCAGTACGGTAAAGAAATAACTCTTATTCTTTTCCTCTCTTGCCCTCTGAACCCCTCTCTCTCCTTTCCCTGAGTAGGAAGAGGGAGGGAGGTACATGCAACCCTACCTCCAAATTGCCTGTTCCCTTTCTCCTACTGTGAGGAAGAAACCTGCTAACAGCAGGTAGGTTACAGTTGTACACCCTTCAAGAAGGTTGGATTTAGGTCAGAGATTAATCATTACTGATTGTTGAATGAGGGACCATGTTTGCACAAGGGTGGCCATGTTTCCTACATTAAAGAGGAAAGCCTTTTCTCTGAAGGGCTGTCAGAGGAAATTTTAAAGGTGTCCTCTATTTGAATAGCTATCCAGTCCAAGCTTCATTTAAAAATAAATATAACTTTGAGAGAGTGTCTTCTCCCTTACCAGCCAGCCCGGTCACTGAGGACACAGATGAGGCAATCCTGGTGGTTCCACATGAACCTCCTGTCCATTTGGAGTCAACTTGGAGTAGAGCTTTTCATGTATAGGCTCCCTCTCTATGCAACTCCCTGCCTGTTGATGTCAGGCAAGCACCAACATTGTTTCATTATTGGAGTCTTCTGAAAACATTTTCATTTAAACAAGCCTTCTGACTAACCAGCCACAGTTGTATTGGCACAATCTGATTTTAAAGATTTTAATACTGTATTTCAATTATCGTTGTTGTTGTTGTTGTTGAATAATAATAATAATAATAATAATAATAGTAATCCACTTGGATAAATCCTAATAATGGAGGGATAGCAGGGCCTTGAAGTTGCTCATAGTTAACTGTAGACAGCAGACTGAGCAGAGACCACTTTCTATTTAAGTTATAGTAATTTGCATCTATACATGTAAATCAGTATATGAACATATTATGCAAACCTGTGTCCTCTTTAGTTCTCTTTCTTGGTGATGCATTCATGACTTTTTTATTTTGGAGATGAATAAGTTGCTACTCTACTAGCTTTCATTTTCTCTTATTGAGTTTGACCTGTTGTCTTCCTGGCTACAGACAAGAGTGAAAGTATCTAGGTAAATTTTCTTTGATTTGAGTTTAGTTTGAGTTAAGAGAGTTTTGATCTAGTTTCCATGTCTCAGTGAAGTTTACTACAAGATTGTTGGAGCATATTTGATCTAAGTGCTGTAAGGCCACATTGTTTTTCATACAGTGGGAGGCAAAGCTACCCTTTTACCTGGAAAGATAATATGAGAAGAAACAGATTTCTTCCTGTACGTTTCTGAAAAGTAGAAGGAGCAAAATTCACTCATTCGAGTTTCACCAATACTTGTGGCAAGCTGGCTGCATGCTCTTTAAGTGCTTATGGGCTGGGTTCGTTCAGGATTATAACAACCAATGCTTCAGAATTTGCAGAGTGTATGTCAGTGAAAGTAATTTTATTTTGACCAGGATAACCAGCTTTTGTTTCAAACTGCAGAATTTTCATTCATGTGAGGTACCTGCAAGAGTTTTATCCAATTCAGTAAAATCTGTTCTGTCCAATAACTAGTAATTTGCACACAGACATTTGTCACAATGAAAATGCAATTCAAAATCATTATCTAATCATTCCTTTCTGTATCCCTGGAGAAAAAGGGGGATCTAATTTTCCAAGATGAATAATAGGAAGATATAAGGTGTTAGGTTTTCATTTTACATAGAATACAAAGGAACTCCATTGATTCGAAAAGAGATTCAATCATACATAGTCCATGCTGAGATCAGGGTATGGCTTTCACACAGGTACAACTTTGGGGAAGCTGAAAAGTTTAACAAGAGTACAAAATGCTGATTCAGACATTTGGAAGAAGCACAAGGTGTTTTTCTTCCTGACGCTGTACCACTTTAGAAGGCAAGGAGGGGATGGCCCATATTACTGCTTCCTGCCACCACTGCCCCATGTCAAAATCTCCCTCTACATCAAAAGTAGATATGTTAGAACATTTCCAGCCTACGCATCACCCAGACATGCTAGTATTCAGTGCAATGGGAGAGCATTCAGGAATGGGTTTTTTTTCAATCCCCCTCACCTGTATTCTAATGTAGTACAGTCCTGAGAGGGATATAGACTCTAGTTTTGACCTTAGCAAATTTCTCCACTATTCAGGTTACCTTCACATTTAATGCCTTGATTTTTCAAGCTTTTTAACTTGAATACTTCTAATTCTGTCCGACTACCACATCATCCCTGTCACAAAATCCCTATGCCGGGGTGGGCAGAAAATAGACCTTCAGATGTTTTTGACTTCAAATTCCAGTATTTCTGACCATTGGCCATGCTGGAAAGGGCTTCTGGAAGTTGGTTCAAAACATCTAGAGTTCGCATCTTCTGCCTACCCCTGCTCTGTGCAGTGCAGAAAAACGTGGGGTTAGATTAAAGGGCTTCCACTTGGCAGGCCTGGCCAGATCTACATTACTGCTTTATAATGGTTTACAACAGTATTGACAACTGATGGGGCCCATGACACACTCCATAAGCCATTTTCAAACCACTTTCAAAGTGTTATATTCTGCTTGGTGTAGATCTGGCCTTGTTGAGAATCAGCATCATTCCATAAGAAATGACAATATGCCATAGAAAACATGCTCAACATTTCCCTGCAGTTCTCTACTGCAGGGGATGATTAGTAACGGGAGACAAGCTATCTTTAAGGGAAGCTACCTACCACTACTTATCTCCTCACAGGGGAACCCCTGCTAACCTCCTTGGAATACAGTGTGGAAAACTGCTGATCTTGTCTAACTTCCTCTCCTGGTTTGGACCATTTTCCTGTCTGTCTCCTCCAGGAATCAAGACCATCGTGTGCCACGGAAGTTACTATAATACAGATAAATCAAAACAGTGATGAATATATTCAAGGAGCAATCCTGTTATCCAAGATTTAAGAGCTGAATACATTTAAGGCCCATTTTGAAGCATGTTTACTTCAAGGCAAGTACTTCTGATTTGAATGAAAGTACATTTGAGAAAATAGCTAAAATTGCAACCTGAGCTGAATGGCTAAAAATTGTTCAGAAGCAGCACTCCACTGAACAGCATCTGGTGGGGAGCCACAGTGGGAAATGGCTGTTGCCTGGAGGCATCTTTGTTAGCCACTGTGGGAAGCAGGATCCTGGACCAGATGGACCTTTCTTCTGATCCAGCAGCACTGCTCTTATGTTCTGACATTACATCATGAAATATTTTAATAAGCAAAAAGATATTTTATTATTGGGATGAGTCTAGACTCACAGAATTCCAGCCTGGATCATGATAAGATGCTAATTACTAATAATAAATGGTTCACAGTCAAAATTCGAAAAGCAATTTTAAAATTCAAATAATTTGTATGTAACATTATTTGGGTGTTTGAGGAGGGGGTATTTTCTCTTTTTACCCTTTCTCTTCACCCTTTCCCTTCATGAAATAGAACAGGATAGGTCCCTGCCCAAAGGCATTTACAATCTGAAATTTAACACTAGATGCAGGAATTCACTCCAGTCCTCACCCTGGGACTATTTTAGCATCCAGCATTTCTGCACATAGAACAACACTTTACTAATAGATTAATGATTGCAAATTAATGTGTTTAGTGTCTAATATTTGCTTAAATATCTGTATCAACTTTGGGAATGATGTCATTTGTGTGAGAGACAGAGAGGTGTTGCAAATTAAAAGCCAGACTCATGAGCACCTATTTAATGTCTTTAAATGAAGCACATCTTTTCTTAATAGCTGGATATTTGTTGCAACAAGAATGAAACTACTATTAAATCCAATGTCTTACTACTAGAACCAAAACATCTATCCTGAAGCCAAAATACCTAAGCCAAAATAAATGTATTTTAACTCAGAACAATAAAATTACATTTGAGACAATATGTTGTTATTAAAACCAGCATGTGTCCCCTAAAAACCAATACATTTTTACTGAAGCCAAATGGGAGTGACTGGAATGATTTGAAAACCAATGTATTAAAGAAATATTATTGTTACTTGCTGTACAGCATATGATGGAACCTGGATAGAAAATGTGTGAAGCTCAGATAGACAACATCTATTTTTGGTTATACAGATGCCACTTTGTGTAACTGGATTATATTTTTAAGAACCTAAGGAAAGCCCTGTTAGATCTGACCAAAGGCCTATGTAGTCCAGCATTTTGCTCATTTCCAATTAAGTAAAACAGTTGCTTATTAAGTAAATGTCTACATTTGGAAAATTGTAGCTCTGTTTACTAATCTGAAATGTATAAGTCTTTTGCTCACCCTAACCTTTTAATGCAAGCAGTGATAAAACCAGGAAACCAAGTTCCCTTGTTCAGACAAAATGGGAAACTATGGTTACCAGCTTTGGAACAAGCCAGGATATTATATCAAGGTTGGTTTAATCTCCTGACTTGTTATGCAGCTAGTACCTACACTTTCACATTTCAGACAAAATGGAGACTGCATGGTTTAATTGTGACTTGTTTGCAGAGGCATCTTTTATTAGACCTTTCATTCACTTTCATTGGTACTAAGCAATTACAGCTCCATATGTCAACAACTGTACATCTGCGAAGCCTTTGCTCAGTTACCTCATCCTTCTAAGGTAAGGTTGTTATTCTTCTCTCCCATGAGAAGCGAAAGAGAGCCTCACTGCTTCTTCAGAAATAGGGAGAGGCATTGCCTGTAAACTTCTGAGTTTAGAGACAGAAACTTGTAAAATTCAACAGGCTGGGTTTGCTCTTTGGTCTTGCTCCAAGGGGGAATATGCATGCTACCAGCTTGGAGAACTTTTGTCAGACCTAGAAAAGACTTCTAGACTATCTTGGGGATTTAGATAGGCCCACAGCTGTGAGCTTTCTCTGTTTATTTTTTTTCTGCATCCATTTTCTATCAATAAACTGTCATCCTTTTTCACATGTGGCTTTGTTTCATCTTGGTAATCCAAAGAATCTATTTTGGCCGAAACCTGACAGAATCAGGGCCTCCAGATCAATATACCACTCAGGCCTTTATATTCATCATTCAGGTTTGCAAAACAATTAGGAAACAGGCAGCACATTATATACATGTTTGTCACCAGGCAAAAGCTGAGAAGATCCCTTTCAGGGTGCCCATTGGGCTTTAAGACCCAGCACAGCTGTGTGAAATGTCTCAAACTTGTGCTGGTCTCAGGGACAAGTATTAGCTTAAAGGGACACTTCGCTAACAGGCATGAGATATTGATGTAGGCACAGCAATATATGATCTTACATTTCTGTACCTCCTAATATAGGGTAATAGGGTTGAGGTGCTGGTAATGAGACATTTCAGTGAGTGCCGTCTTAAAAACACACAATCAAAGGGCCCAATTAGTCCTAGTGATAGTATTAATTTCATGCCATCCTTTATGACATGACTTTTTCCTCTAGGTATCATATCAACCTAAATGAATTATTCCTGTACAGATTATCTGTCACTCCATTTCAATTAGTTATATTCATATTCTGCTCAGTATTGATGAACACCAAGAAGCTGAAATAAAAATCCAATATTGTCAAATGAAGCAAAATTACCTTATAAACTTGAAATTAATATCCCCCTTTAAAAAACAGTGAAATGGTTTCTTTCCTAACGAAAACACAAGATGTGGTTGTATAAACCATAGTCTGACAACAAACTAGGATAGCCAAACCAAGATCTGATTGTCCTAATCAGGTCACTGAACCATTGTAGCTTAATTGCTTCCTGCAATCAGCTAGAAAGTGGGATTAAAATTGTAGTTCCACACAGTGCTATGCCAGAACTCCACCTGTCCTTTTAAAACCTCTTTGTCTGCCTGTGAAAGAGGCGGGTTGCGAAAGTCCTTTTAGATGGCTGCATTATCCAGCAGTGTCCTTCCCCATGGCCAAGAAACTTATATGTTGTTAATTTACAGTTCCTACATAATGCTAAACCATATGTTGGCACAAAGGCATTGAACCTCTTTCAGCCAGAGGGCTGAATTCCATTTCAGAAAAGCTTTTGGGGCCACATTCCTGTAGTGGGTGGGGTTGAAGGAAAAAGGGGCAGGGCCAAGATACCAGGAATACCAGCATAGTTTTAGCTGAAAGCTGTCAATCAAAGGGGTTGTTGCTAGGGGCAGGGGCACCTTCACCATTCCTCATCAGCAGCCACAAGGGGCAGATAGGAAACATCCACTTCCATTTAACCATGGTTAATTATAAAGGAGGGAAAAAGGGGGGAAGTAAATTCTTCTTTATGACAGAGGGTACAAATAAAATACAGTAATCAAGAAAACGCTAGTTAAATAATTTCTGAATCATTTTTAAAAGACCACAGAAAAGTGTGAAGGGAAGGATTAATAACAACATTAAAATACACACACTGTTATATGTACATATTCTGCACAATTGTCTTTTGAAATTCTAACTTCCATTTCATTAAATAAAAAAGAAAGAAAGCTGTCATGAACAAAGAATGTACTTCTTTAGACCTTGTATCAAGGCCACTAGCCATATATTACTTAAATTCTTATCACATCAAACACACCTATTGTGGTCATGAGTTGAGAGTTGGGTGGTAGGGATATGTGGTATGACACGGCGAAAGTGAATGTAGAATTTAATAATAATTAGGGGTGTTGTGTTATTTTGAGAACAGATATAAACCTAGGCTATGTCAGAAAAAACTCAATTTAATTAATGTCAAGATAGGGGCTAATAAAAGCAGGTTATATATGTTAATGGTTCTCCAACTTGTAAATTGTGGACAGGTTTAGAAAACAGACAAAATGTGTGGGTTTGAGTAAGCAAAGTTTGACTTTGAAAGGGCACTATGTATAAAAAGGTTATTTCAAAAGCATATAAATTTCTGTGGAAGTTTTAAATAGAAGATGAATAAGTATCAAAGATCAATATATAACTGAAACTGGAATACCTTTTTGGGGCCTATTGGATGATCAAATGAAAAAGAACTGAGGAACTTTATTTTTATATATGACAATGGCAGCGAAACTATTATATACATAAAAATGGAAAAGCCCAACACTTTCTACAATGGATGAATGAATGTTGGAGTTATTGGAGTTGGCGGAGATGAACAGAAACCTCTTATAGACCTTGTGTGGGATTGTGTAGACTTTATCTGTGGATTCAACCAATTAGAAGAAATGGTCAAGATAAAAGAAAGAAGGGAAATGTGTTTACTTATTAGCAAGAGAAAATATTGTTACATATTTCTGCTGTGGAGAAAATAGTGTATCTTCTGTATATCTTTTAGGTTTTTAGTTTCTGTAGATGTTTGTTGAGTTTGCTGGTATGTGGAAAATAAATTTTTTTGAAAGTAAATTCTTATCACATAGGCTGCATTTAGATTTCCTCCTGACTGAGCTTGAATAGAGTGTAAAAAACCAGCATGGAATTCGGTTTTATGATTTTAATTTTTATTGTTTAATTGGTTAGTCTGTTAGACTACGTTGCTGTTGGCCAGGGACCATGAGTAAACAAAGATCTCAGCTTAATGAGGTTATCATGATAAATTATAATTATCAAATCAACAGATACTTATAAATGAGCTTCAGAGTGAACGAAAATATTATGTCAAAGAGAACTGTTGATGAGTCATTCCTGCTGGTTGCCAGCCTCTTTATAATTGCATGTGTCACAAAAGTCTTACACTCTTAGCAGGTAAAGTAAAACTTGACTCACAGCCCAAGTTTTAAGTCAAAATGTGACTCATAGGCCAGTAGGGCTTTCGGCATCTTGTTCTTCTATTGTGTTTGCCTTACACTGAGGCAGTGACCATCATTATTATTATGATTATGAATATTACAATTACTATTATACTTGCTTATTTTCCTCTTAATATTTATTAGTAAATTGCCTTCGAATATCTTGGACAATGTATTTCATCCCTTTTCATTCTTAGTGATTCTGCCTTACTTACTATGTGTAGTTTTAGTCCCTGACTTGAAAGTCAGAAGAGAAGTTAGTGAATTGTAATGTTAACATGGAGATAAGCCAGGAATATTTTAGACAGGAAACCCGATTTGTTCTACTTTCCATCTACTGGAGAGGCTCCCTTTCCCCACCTTTATAACATCATTAAATATCCCCTGTCTGAAAATTGCTTGGAGCCCCACAGGTCAATCAATTGCAAGGAACGAGATACATTCACTTCCTGAAGGCAAACAAAGAGGAAAAATTTATTTGCCTAGAGAACCTGATCGTTCTATAATTCCTTCATTTACAATCTTATTCTGTGAATAATGACTTTGAGAATATCCTGCAAAGATCAGTTTTACATCTATATTAGTTTCTACACTCTTGCTAATTTGGAAACTCATCAATCACACCATTCCCTTACAGACAAAATCTGCATAATAGCAGATTTAACTGCAGATTGCGGTAACCAAGGCCAACATGCAAATGGAAGCAGATATTGTACTTAACCCAATGGCAGCATTTGATGCTGAAGGTGCATCTAAAAGTCCCACTTGCTCACTACCTGCCTGTCATCATGGAGCCCCATAAGGTGCATTAATTTTCGTAGGTATGCCAATGTTCTGTGAAAAACACTCCATTTATTTCTCCTCCATGGGGACAGTGTGACCTCACTCTTCCCCTTCAAAAGAGAAGGAGGGGCAGAAATCTACCTTTTCCCAGTCATCACCATCTCTGTCTTCCCTAGTCTTCTTTACCACATGTACTACAGCCCCCATGTTTTTCTTACTCAGCTCAGTATTGCATTTGCTCAAAGAATAGCTCTCTACATCAGTCTTTTCCTATGCAGTCAGCCCAGCCTGAACACCTACTCTCTCACTGGGACGCACAATAGAGCAACATTTGAAATGGGCAGCTGCAGTGCTGTTTAATCAGTAGCCTCCCACCAGTGCCCTAATAATAACAATAATATTAATGGTGAAAGGCTAGGGTCCGCGGGTATGCCATGCCCATGTAACCCCTTGTGGGATTACCTCTTGTGGGTTAATAATAATTTATACAGCTCTTGGTTTCAAAGTAAGCTGCTTCCACCACCTAACTCATCTTCCACTCTGTTGTCATAGTTGTAGAATCACAGAGTTCTGTGGAGATCATCTAATCCAACCCGCTGCTCAGTGCAGGATCGTCAATGCAGGATTCAACAACAGCAGAGAGGGGCAACATGGGACTTCCCAGAACTTCCATAAGTACTAGCCAGCATAGCCAATTGTGATGGATCATGGGTGCTGGTGTGGGTGGGAGGGAGGCAAGACACGCTTTCCGGGGCCTCAGGAAAGTGTGCAATTCCCCCAGCATGCCATTAGTGTGTCTGGTAAATTGCACACTTTCCAGAGACCCTGGAACATGTGCATCGCCAAGCACTCAGCCCAGCAAGCTCGTGGGGCGCCAATGCCTAGTGTTAGCAGACACTTGAAATGAGACAGCTTTTTAATGAACCAGAGCATCTGACTAATTAGACTCCCTCCAACTCCTTTTGGCTTGAGCTGCATTCTCTGGCTTTGCTCTAACAACTACACAGACTCCCAGATGGGTTTCCCACTTGGATTCCTTACATCCACCTTTTGTTCTTAAGAATCAAAACGTTTTCTGCATAAACTAAGCAGATTGGCATACTCATCCTATTTTAAACTGGGCAAAGAAGCAAATGGTGCTGCTAAATACAAAAATCTGTTTTTCTTGTTCAAAGTATTGCATTATGTGCACGTATATGCTCTGAACAGCATGCAAATTATTCCAAACAAGTTATGCATTGTGAAATACATGCTTAAAATGTGCCCTCTTTAACATCTCATCATTTTTTAAAAAAAGGTTTCACAAAAACAAGCTGTACCAGACAGGAATGATTTAAAGGGATATTAAGGAGTTCAGCACATTTTGCGTAATGATTTTCACAATAACCACATGGCCACAATTGTCACTGTGGCTTTAAGCAACAATGTATTTACTACACAGTATTGAACTCAATACTCAATACTACACAGTATTGAACTCAAGTGGACTGTTCAATAACGTTTAGTGTTAATTTTTGCTTAGTGCTGCATTAATGGAGCTATTATGTGTATATCTGGGACCATCTGAAAAGGGCTCATTTTCTAAATCATAAGTTAACTTATCCTTGCAGGATATCTTAGCTGAATCTCCAACTGCCTAGCTGAATATCTACCACCAATTCACATTTGGCTGTGTGTCCCATTTATCCTCATTCAGATTCTGTGGAAGAAAGTTGGAATTGGAGAATGTGCACCTAAGAGCTCATGGGAGGCCTCTTCCTGCCCTCATGCTAATTTAAATTGTGAGGGTGAAGTAGAAGGAGCTGCTGACTGGAACACTCTCCTCTTCCTGATGGTTCCATTGGCCTAACAGGCAAAATAATCCAGGCAGTTGATGTGCCTGGTAGCTATGCTGGCACCTGGCAGTCACTCCTCTTACTTGGCTGCTAGCTCAAAGAGATCAGCAAACAAGAAGAGACAGAGGTGCCATATTGCTGAGGCTAATATCCATGCTGTTCTCATAGGCTTAGACAATGAAACACACTCAGGTCCCCTCTACAAGGATTCGCTTTTGCGCCCGGTTAGGCGATTATGCGCATAATCGCTGAAGCGCCTTTACACCTAATACCTCTGCACGAGAGGCGGTGAGAGGCGGCGAAGCGCATTAACGGATGACCAAAATGCGCTTTCCAAGTAGTTAATGCGCATAAGCGCTTATTCACATAGTCAAAATGCGCTTTAACGGCCGGAGCAAAATAAAACTCGCGATTTAACGCGCATTCGATAATGCGCATAATCGGAGAGATAACGCGCCTCTACGCCCGATTTGTGCTCCGTTCTTGTAGAGGTAAAAAATTTTAAGCGCCTTGAAAGAGCTTTAAACCTCTCTTGTAGAGGCAGCCACAAACACACTGTCTATCCTTTCAGCTGAAGGTGATCTCAGCCTCACACAGATTAGAAGGATTTAATGGGGTGGGGAGGAGTAACTATGAGGATATATAAGATCAGTCTTGTTTCTTGATGGTCAAGGGAAGCAAATGGTGGCTCCCAATACCCTACAGTTATAGACAATGCTTGCATACTATTATCTGTCAGGAACATTACTGGCATTATAACTAGTGCTGGGCTGAATTCTGCCCCTTATTTTTGGGAACTTTCTGTCTCTCTGCAAAAGAGACATTGTTTTTTTGACCTCTTTTGCAGGGAGGGGGGAAATTTCAGAGAATTTTCTCCTTGGGGAAGGGGGTCAGCATTTCCACATAACTTTGAAAAGTGTAGCCAGTTGCTAAGGGACCTTCTTCCTATTTTTTTGTGTGTTTTTTCACACACACACACACACACACACACACCCTGGAGCCTAGTAGTTCTTAGTGAATGCTTATTGGAGACCATATGACCCCACCCTCTCCAATAAGCATTCAGGAAGAACTCATGGGCTCCTGAAAATGCCAGAGTATTAAAAGAAAGAAAGAAGACCCCAAAACAACTGGCTATATTTGAAAAGGTATGTGGAAACCCTGTCCCCCTCCCCAAGGAGAAAATTCTCCAAAATTCTCAACTCTCCTAGCTCCGTTTGCCCAAGTTTTCTCCCCCCACCCCAATGAAATGCTGAAAATTGAATTGTCTAAAGTTTCGGCAAAACACTAATTATAACCCTTCATTCCGATGGCTTTTTGAGGATGCATATTTTATTAAGCCGAATATTTTCCTGCATATTGGAGGGACCATCCTGGGATACAGCAAATTCACCCTGGCTTAACATTTCTCCATTTTCCGACCCAACACATCCATATGCAGAACTTTACTGAGAGAATGTCTAATGTTGCCCTCAGTTTTCAGTGATATTTTCTCTTGAATCACTTCACATAGACTGAATTTTGTATGCAAAATCTGGATTATGAATTAACATTTTAATTAAAGATGGTTTAGCTAATATTAGGAACATTCGGTCTAAAACAGCCCAATTAAAACCAAAGCAGATACAGATAAATATATCTTTTTAAAGTTCATGTCCTTTTCTCCTCTGTAAAAAAAAGATATGATTTAGGACATTCAGCATCCTAAATTTTAATAATTTGATCATTGTTGTATAGTGTCATATATATATAATTCCCATGAAATTACTTCATTTGCTGCTGCATCTATAAATGCTGAAACAGACATTGCCTATTCCTTGCTTTACTTTAGATGTGTTGGAGGGCAATGTTCAAAATGCAAATGATATAAAATACCATATTATCATGGTACTGATACTTCTCAATTTTACTGACTTTGTTATGGGGATTAATCACAGTCACTTTTTTTGGTTTCCAGTCTTTATGCTGAGAACACTTCCTATATCAAAATAATTGTACACCAAGAGTTTATTTTTAAAATGTTATACAGTGAAGAAACTAGTTAATCCCTATTTTGCCCTCTCATCCAGAGTAGTGTCAGTCCATAATCAAAGTTTGGGATTTTGATGGACAACATCAAGGAGAAAGTGCTGTAAAGAAATTATTTAATTTCCAGTTTCAAAACAGGTCCTATTTAAGAACCAAAACTACAGAACATCTTGGTATGTATCACCACCGAACAAACAACAGCAATTGTGTACTGACTACATCTATATGCTATTTATGTATTATATTTACTACATTTGTAATCCTCCCAATAACTAATGTTCTCTGGGCAGATTACAAATAGTTAAAAACAACAACTAACATAGCATATAATAGGCCCCTTCCAACCCTGCTATTCTATGATTCTATAACAGTTAAAATATATAACACAATACATATTATATACAAAATATATAACACAATACAAATGTTTAAAAGAATTAAATGAGATATAATGCAAAACAATCAACAACACAGGAATCAATAAAATAACCATAATAACTTAGAACTAAGTCTATAAAATACCTGGAAGAAAAGAACGGTCTTTGATCAGCACCAAAAAGATAACAAGGTAAGTGCCAGGTGAATGTCTGAATTTCTATCAATGCAGTCAAGGTCGTTTACATTTTAAAATAATGACATACAATATAATAGACATGAGAAAATGAGAAAAAGGACGGGGAGGGAAGACAAAAACAAGCAAATTCAGATGCCTGTTCTTACATAATAGATGGATCTAGAGTACCCATGAGTGCCCTCTGGAGAAAGAAGGGCAATTCTCACTGATTTCTCATTCTCTGTATATCCCAGCTCCCAAAAGCTGGTCAGGAGGATCAGGAAACTCTCTGGAACAACATGGGATATGGCATTGGGTGCTGTGGAGAGGGGAGGTGGAATTGCCCAAAATTGCTTCTCAGTTTCCAAGGAGACTTTTAATTAAATATAAAGCAACTTGATTTGGGACCTGGCTATTTGAAAGACAACATATGATGCTGCCCATATTTTAACATCTGTGTGAGAGGGCCCTTCTTTCTGTTCCACTGCTATTAGAAGCACATTTGAAGTGAAGGTGAAAGAGGGTCTTCTCCAACGTTCTGGAATCCCTTCTGTTGTCTGGCAGGCAAAGACATGCTTTTGGCATCTTAAGTGGATATGCTACTAAAATAGGTTTTAATCTGGTGGGTGTTGTACTTACTTCATACTGATAGAATCATATAATAGTAGAGTTGGAAGGTGCCTATAAGGCCATCGAGTCCAACCCCCTGCTGAATGCAGGAATCCACCTTAAAGCATACCTGAAAGATAACTGCCTCTTGAAGACCTCTAGCGTGGGAGGCCCACGACCTCCCTAGGTAATTGGTTCCATTGTCGTACTGCTCTAACAGTCAGGAAATTATGCTATGTTATGATATGTTTTCATTGGATGTGTTTAATTAGATGAGTTTTCCTTTTTTTAATTATAAGTTTATTTTATTTGTATTTTATTGTTAGCTGCCCTGAACACTAATTTTAGTAGAAACATGGGAACTGAAAAATCATGGCAATAAGTTGTGGGAATAAGCATGGAAGTTTGCTACTTAACTTCCAATAGTTATTATATTTTGCCAAGATATATCTGCATTTTAAGAAGTCACACATGTGTCATTGGAAGCAAAGTTGCTATGGTGACAAGCTCATTAAAGCACTACATTTGGGGAAGCTAACCTGTATTCAGAATGTTAGAAAGATGTCATTTATAATAACGTTTAATGTAGTAAAAAGTCAAAGTACAATAGATTTATGTAAAAGACTGCTAATTTGAATTTTGAGAATAAAGTTAGCTCCATGCGCTACTGTATTAATCAGCTATATAAAACCTAACTGAGCCAAGAATGGTCACCAGACTTTTCCTTGAACTTCTGAATTCTATCTGACATTTGATCTATGTAAAGATAATATTTGCCTTATATGGATTCTTGCTTCTCTTCCTAACAAACCTAATGTATTCATCTTTCATTATTTTTCTTCTATTGTCAGCATTCAAAGGTTGAGTGTTCTTCAAGGCTTTAAAGTGTGCATGCTTAGTTAAATTTCTTGTATGCTCACTGTAAGAGTGAAGTCAGAGGTCAGGCAACGGTTTTGCCACAGCAGGGGGATCTGGAACTTGTGTAGATTGTATTGTACGCTTTCCCTATTTATTTTTTAAAAATTCCAGAGTGTCTAATTTTATTTATGCCCTGAATCCAATTTGTACAATCCCACTAAGTAAGTAGCTTATGCATGTAGAATCTGGTGGCTCCTTCTACATGATGATAGCAGAATTTTAAGTAAACGTGAACATGTGTAAAGACTAAAGACTATTCAATGAAGATTACATTAATAACAAAATTAGTATTCCCGTTTCACGGGGATGTGAAGGTAAATTTCACTTCAAAATTGAAAATATGAATTTGAAACATTAAATTTAATTCTGAATTGTTTATTGCCATCAAATTTTAGACAAGAGTAATCCAGTCTGTCATGAAAGCTTCATCGGTTACTATACAAGTTTTCTATTTCTAGCTTCTTGCTACTAGCTTCTTGCTACTAAATTGAACCAGCTGCTCTTTCTTATGTACATTTCAAAGAATTGTCTGTTTTCATGGGTTGTCAAATCATCTCCACCTCACATTCATGGCTTCTTTCTTCCTAGCTTTCTACCATCAATTTCTTATCCCTATCTCAGGGAATTTTAACAAGGGACAATAAGAGGATCATCAGACGAGTGTTTAATAGCACACTCGTTATTGGGCACTCAGGGATTTTTGCGGGTCCTATTCATGACGCCGTCCGCCTCCCATGCACTTCTCGCTCTTTTTGGCCTTCTTCCCATGACAAAAAAGACCCCAGTAAGTCTGATTTATTTTTAGAAACAGAACTTGCTGCCATCTTCTGCAGTGTGCCGGAGAAGCGGCACAATAAAAACATCCACTGAATGGGCCACATGGTTGTTCTTTATTTCCTCTCTTTTCTCAGCTGAGAAAGAGCAAGTATCATGTGACAGAAGCGGGGGCAGAGAAGCGACAGTAGGGAACTGTGATTCCCCCCCATCTGATGATGCTCTATGGCTATATTTTTGTCCTGATCTCCAACTTGGGTTCTTTTTAAAATTGTGAATATGTTTAACATAGCATGCAACATGGTAGACTGCCATGTCTAATTTAATGGACCCTCAAATGAAGCTATTTCATTTAAATGTTATGGTAAGTGGCTCTTTATAAGATGAATATTATTCATCACCAATAAACAAATTTGCCATTCAAGTTGATAGCATCCTGGCTTTCTTCTTGGGTTGAAGGGACATATTGAAGGACATACTGAATGCAGCAATCTCAACATTTGAACAATGGATTGGTATGATGTAATGTAGAGATGCAGGATATTTGGTATATGTTGTGAAACAACTCTGACATCTTTCAATTTCTGAGACACCCTATTATTTAGATTTTAGTAACAAGAACAATCCAGCTTTCTACGTGGTTACTTCCACAGTTGAGTGATGAGGCTTGTTAACAACATCTGGGATAAGCACATGCTACAGATGTGAATACAGCTTGCAATCTGATACCTGCATAAATCCTACTCTGGATATTGGTTATTACTGCCGTCCATCTGCAGAAGTGATCCAAGGGCCAGCTTGTAGCACTTGATAGTAACCTCCCCCCCCCAAATCACTAACTACATCACCATGCATTGTACACTACCAATACTTTACTGTAGCAGCAACTAAGTCATGCAAAATCTCCTGCTCCAGGTTGCCAAAATCTCCTGCTAGAGCAGAGAATTAAATTTTCCTGTTCCATCTGTAAAAGCCATTTTTTCTTCCCTGATCAGAAATGCAGCAAATACAACATACAAATCAAATATCTACATCTCACCAAAGGAACATCTGCTGAATTGCAAAGTTAGCCAAGGAAGGCTCAGCTGCCATTGAAATCAGATTGGTCACATTCATAAAGCAGAACAGTGGGCATTCATTGACTGAAGTATATTAATGTGTATTTGGATTTCATTATTTAAAATCTATGATTTAGTAACTTTAATTGACAGACATAATGCATGAGTACAATACATTCTGGAATTAGCTTTAGGGTTTATAACAAGTGGAGATAATTGTAAATGAAAAATGAAAGAAAACTGTATGGCTTAGTAAATGAGTAATTAACCTTTCAACTCTACAACTACAGATGGAATCCTGACCAGAGTGGTTGAAATAGCTCTAATTGTTGTTAAAAGAGTGCAATAAAATTAATTTGATAGTTTTGGATTGATTTCTTTTCCTTCCCTTACTTGGAGTTTCGCTTATAAGGACGCTCCACCTTACTTATCAGCCCATTTGTGAATAATGCATCATCGAAAAGAATTAATCTTTTTTTCTTCTCTCCCTCAAAGACTCCAATTATCGTCTCAATGGCTCTTACTGGACTACGGAATCAGGTTTTAAGTGCTATATCCATATGACCATTACAGCTCTATCAATGAGAGCAAAGTAGTAACAGGTATGCATTTGTATCACTTTCATTTTGTGCCAATACTTTAGTCTTGCTACTAAAACACTTTAAAAGCAGAGGTGCTTCCAGATGGATGGTTCCTAGGGCTACCAATCAAAGGACATTGTGCAGCTCTTCTGTCTTTCCCTCCTTAATGGATTTCCTGTGGTAAAAAAAAAAATAAGAAGGAAGAAACAGTAGGAGAACATGGGAGGGTTACAAATGGCAGATGATAGCTGGCACCCCCCCACCAAGTAAAATTCTCTGAAAGAGGCAGGTCAATTGCACAATAAAAACTTCATCTGGAAGCATCCAGTGTCTGAGGGAAAAAATAGCCATAAAGACTTATTAAGCCCCCCCCCCCCCCCGGTGAGTGTTTTTCCAAGTTGTTCATAGTATGCACACAGAGAGAGCTTAGCATCAAACATATTTTTGGGCTCATGGTGATGAATATTGATAGAATTTGATTAACTCAAAGATCATCTATTATGGCATGCCTTTCTACATATGTGGGGTTTCTGATGCCAGAAGAAATATCAATATATGAACAGTGCGTTTGTTAAACATTTTGTAGTTTTGGATTAATGAAAGGAACAGGAACAGCATGTTTGGAAACATCTGGAGGACATACACCACACTAATATAGCTCGTGGTCTTCACATTTAGTACATGATGCTTCCTTATGTATAATTGATGACACTTGGGTATTATCTCAGATAATTAACTACAAATCTATTTTAAAATAAATTGGATTAGATTCAGCTTCTTTTCCACAGGTGGGAGAATTCCCCAAGTGGAGTTCCACTCAGAATGCTCCTGCTGCCAGAAAGGGGGGCAGCATCTTTTAACTGCAGCCTCCCGCTTTAGTCCCTAGCATGTTCTGGAGCCCCCTCCCTAGAGAAGAATGTTGGAGGTTGCAGGAGAAGAGAGAAATCAACTCAAATTGAATCCTTCCTATTTCACCAGTGGGATTCCTCCACTGAATCAGAAGCCTCCCATGGATGGAAGAAGCCCCTCCATTCACAGAAAGCAGAATCTGGATGCAACTCATCATGTTTAAATGTAATCACCCCATATTATTATTATTATTATTATTATTATTATTATTAAAAAATACTCAAATAGTTCAAGCTCAAGGATTATTTAGTGCTATTGAATGATTTAAGTAAAAATGAAATATCACATCAAAATTTGAAGAGTAATATCAATTAATAATAACCCCAAGAGATTGGGGAGGAACAAGTCTCTCAGTTTTGTTTTTGGCTGAGTTTGACAAACCTGGGAGATGTCTGAATAAAACAGGGCTCCTCCAAAGCAGTCCAAACCTGAATCGTAACATTCCTAAAGTTTTGGGATTCAGAGGGACACAGAGACCCTGTGCTTCCAAAAATTTCCTACATTTCCCCCCAAGCTCTCCGTATAAGGAAAACAACAGGGTGGGGGGAGGGAGGGGAGGGATGACGTATTTTGAGTAGCAACTGTAGCTTCTAATCATAGTGTATGTTTTATCTGGGCTCTCCAATCCCAGTGTTTTGGGGGAGGGATGTTGAAGTAATATATTGCAAGACTGATCAGTGCTCTTTGATAATTCTCATTCCTAGGAGTAAGAATGTTAAAAGGGGTTTGGTGGAATCTGGTGGACCCGGGAAATTTCATTGATTTATTTATTTATTACATGTATATACCGCCCCTTAGCCAAAGCTCTCTAGGCGGTTTACAAAAATTAAAAACATTGAACATTTAAAAACCAATATACAAAATTTAAAACCATAAAAGCCTAAAAACAAACTACATATCATTTAAAACTGTCCAGGGGTCAGTTAAAAAGCTCAACATATGCTGTTAAATGCCTGGGAGACAAAAGACTTCACCTGGCTCCAAAAAGATGACAGTGTTGGTGCCAGGCAAGCCTCGTTGGGGAGATTGTTCCATAGTTGGGGGGCCACCACTGAAAAGGCCCTTGCTGCAATCCTCTGAGCTTCCCTTGGAGTAGGCACTCGGAGGAGGACCTTGGATGTTGAGGCTAGTGTACGGGTAGGTTCGTGTCAGGAGAGGCATTCCATCAGGTATTGTGGCCCCAAACCGTGTAAGGCTTTATTGGTTAAAACCAGCTCCTTGAATCAGGCTTGGAAACATACAGGCAGCCAATGCAAGCAGGCCAGTGTTGGTCTTATATGTTCGAACCTTCTGGTTCCTGATATCAATCTAGCTGCTGCATTTTGCACAAGCTGCAGCTTCTGAACTGTCTTCAAAGGCAGCCACACATAGAGTGCATTGCAGTGATATAATTTGGAGGTTACCAGAGCATAGACAACTGAAGACAGGTTATCCCTGTCCAGATAGGGGTGTAGCTGGGCCACCAATCGAAGTTGGTAGAAGGCATTCCGTGCCACTGAGGCCACTTGAGCCTCAAGTGACAGAGATGATTCTAGGAGAACCACCAAGCTATGAACCTGCTCCTTCAGGGGGAGTGCAACCCCATCCAGAACAGGTTGAACACCCTCTATCCGGTCAGAAGAGCCACCTACTAACAGCATCTCAGTCTTGTCTGGATTGAGTTTCAGTTTATTAGCCCTCATTGGGTGCTTGACTGGAAAGTGCTGGATGCTCAAGTCCTCTTGCCTTTGCCACTGTATGTTCCACATTCTGGATAAAATGAACATAGGGGTTAGAAAAATTATAAACTAAGAAATACTGAAATTCACAGATTCATCCTGTCTCAGTGCACTCATCCTTCTGAAATTTTACACATTTCTTGCCTAGGGACACCTCTATGACATGTGCCATTTTCATACAATTTTTTTTTTAAAGGAAGAAGAATGGATAGGGAAGACTTTTGATCCAGCAGAGCATTTCCCCTTGTGATACAGAGGAGGTAACAAGTTTCACAAATTCTTGCTCTCCTGTAGCCTCCTATGCCCCTGAAAATTGCCTCCCTCTCACTTCCTACTAGTTGGAGTATCTTGAGTGAAACTCTGCTCAGGCATTGCTCTTGTTGTTAGGAGCAGATTCTGGGTCCAACTCAATATATTCCCTATATATATATCCATATATATATGGATATAACAAAATTGTTCTGTGAGAACAGATTAAAAGTACTAATAACTTTGATTAAAATTAGTATAGCCAGCTTTTCTCTAGTATATTTCTCATATTCATTCCAATATTGATATTTCATGTAATCTAATAATTCTTTAATGAGGCATACAAAAAACTAAGTAAATCTAATAGATGTATTGAATATGTTTCCCCCCCTCTAGCATGAGATCTTGTGTAAAAAAAGGAATAATTGTAATTAACTTTAGGGTCTAATTTTAAAAAGTTCAGGAAGATGAAATTATTAAGACTATGCAGCTAAAGTAAAAATATGACAAGTGTGAAAAAAAAGCCATACCAGGGAAATATGAAGTTTGCTTTCCCCAAAGATTTAAGCAAGATTTTAGTAAACACAGAAGTTACTCCTACAGATCTTTCAAAAGCCAAACATGTTTAGTGTGCAGCAAAATAATAGTAACAACAATAATAATTAAAGGGAAACCAAATAATGTCCCAGTGAATGATTGTAACAAACTGATTATGGGCAGTTCATATATTTCTTGTTGACATGACCACGTAGGAGTACTTGGATGCATTTGCAGCTTACAGAGCAACATTGGCCAGGCAGTTAATTAAATCACACAAGGACATTACTTTTGCTTTCACACATTAAAGTTTGTATTCTGATACTGTATTAGGAGTTTCTATGACATCCAAAACACTAAATCCACATTTATTGCCAGTAGATTTTGAATCTGCATGCTTTAAATGTTATAATACTCATTTCATAATGTAATATAGATCTAGGGTGACCAACTGTCAGGATTTCCTCGGATTTGTCCTGGTTTTTGTTCTATTCTGGATGTCAGGGGGGATTTTCTGTGATTTTCTATATTGTCCTGGAAAGATACACTTTCCCCTTTAAGTCTGCCATTAGCATTTTGGGAGGGAATGATGTGCTTTCTGGAGGCGCATCATTTCCCTTCCACTGCTCCAATCAGGACCTTAAATGGGAAAGTGTGTCATTCCCGGAGATTATAGAAAAGGCCCTGATTGGAGTAGTGGGGGGGGGGGCAGAAATGACACACTTTCCCCTCCTCCACTCCAATTGGGGCCTTTAAGGTGGCGGGGTGGGCGATGACGCTTTTTCCAGAGGCCCTGAAAAGTCACTTTCCTGCCCTGCCCACAGGTTGTCCTCTTTTTTGGTTTCCCAAAATTGGTCACCCTATATAGATCCCAATTCCAATTAAATATTTGATTTACCTTGAAGTGGTTTTTAACTGTACAGATTGTGTGTATGTTGTATGTTTTTGCTGTTTTAATTTTTGTATATTGTTTTTAATTGTTTTTAATCCTATGTAAACCGCCCAGAGAGCTTAGGCTATGGGGCGGTATACAAATGTAATAAATAAATAAATAATAGGCCTGCTTTCGTTAGAAAGAAGCCTAATGAAACCAATGGGACTGGCCTTCAGGCAAATATATATGGGCTCCACCTGTTTTGCCTGCATGGCTTTGACAGGACCAGCAGATGCAGACTGTAGCCTCTGTCAAGGTCTCAAAATTCTCATGTCTTTGGGTATATAGAATTGTGGGGTTTTTTGTTTTTTTTTGCAAAGATTTAAACATCAGCTTTCAACTTAGTCTTACCGAGTTTAGAGCAAATGTTTATGAACTTGAAAAGAAATACATGCAATTTGCCATAACTAGATCAAGGTTAAATGAGTTGCTCCTACACATGACCCCTACTCCCCACATCCTAACCAATGGAACCAGAAGCTCAATCCAGATTTGTTGAGTCTTGTTTACCATAGTTATAATCTGTGAATGGATTTTATGAAAGAAAACAAAATCATTTTTAATAACAAATACAGATGGTGCTCTTTGAAGATGGGAAGGTCTGCAGTAAGAAATGGACACTGGAGAGATTACAGATAAACATTTTTGTCGAGATGCAGCAGAAGGCCTGACCTTATGAATAATATGAGCCCTAATGGTTTTTTTAGAGAGTAAATATTTTAAGTGGTACTTGGAAGAAAATGTGTGCACATATCTTGTTACTGGCTAATGAAATCATCTCACTTGTTGCTTTCAAAATGCTCCTCTTTGAATGGTTAACTGTTCATCAAGGTCTGCAAGTGAAGAAAGTTCCAGGAGAAGGGAGAGAACCAGGAATGTTTTTTTTGTGTGTGAAAGGACTGTGAGTGCAGTTTTGGTACTGAAAATGAATTCCTGGCTGAGCATTTTAAGAATAGTCTAGCCTCTGCCTGCCAAGTTCAAGAAATTCAATACTGTGCAACCAAGTCCTTTCATTCTTCCAAAATAATTGTGTATAATGAAATATTATTAATACAAAAAATCTGTCTAACATTTCAGTTCTAAACAACCAAAATTCTGAACAACCAAATTTAATTCTAAACAACCAAATTTCCCATTCTGCTGTGCATACAATATATGCATCTTCTATTTTGATATAAATTGTGTGCAACAATCCAGAACTGCTCAACTACTCCAAATTATATCATACCTTCTGAGACCTTATGTGTATAACAATATTTCTTTGATGTTTTTATGGAGTAATTCCACAACAACCTGACCTATTATGACCCCATGGAAAACTCATTAACTTCGATAGGACTGTACCAGTGAGTGGGTGTCACTCACCTGACAGGAGGAACAGAATTGTTAAGGTGGTTCCACAACTGTTAAAAAACTGAAGTTTGAAACACACATAATTAAAAGAACTCTGATAAGTCGAAAATTCTGAGGAGAAACATGGTGACATTTCTACTCAAAATGTGCAATTCTGCCTTATAACAATAGCAACTACTCCATCACAAAGTAAACACGTGTATTAACCTGGAGACCTTATCCATCTAGGGCCCTGTCAAAAGAGATTCTTTTGCTTACTAAGATGAAATCCTTGTGTAAAAGAATAACATGCAGTTTATTGAATACCGAATATAAACAATAAATGCCTCTCAATAAACACACACCTCTCAATTGGTAGATCACAATCCCCTCAATTGGTGTTGCACTGGTTCCCTGGATGCAATAGGGAGTTGTTCCTAAGGTCTTGGGTCCCTGCACAGGCGGGAACCCTTTCTCCTCCCAAAATGAGAACAAAGAGCAAGCCAGTTTGCTTGGACTTTATAAGTGTCTCTTCTAGCTTCCAGACACTGTCAGAACATACACATACACACATTCCTCTGTTCACCAAGGAGAAAAAGGGGGATTAACTTCATTCAAGATAGAGTTTCTGGAAAAAGAGGTATTGAAGCACTATGAGGTCTATGAATAGAGACAATAATGGGATGGGCGTGTATTGCACAGGCAACAATACTTCTATCATATCTTGAACTGTCAGGAAAATAGAAACTAATATTAGTCTCTGGGCAGAAAGCTACTAAAATGCTCTTGGTTATAATTATGGGTTGGATCCAAAGAAATGTAAGCAGAAGAAAAATAGCTGCTAGTGCTGTTCTGCAAAAGTTTGCACAATATCCTATGCCCTGCTGCAATGGTTAGCTTGCATAGTTCTCATGATTCCAGTTGTGCAAGGGGTTGTAGAAACTGTTGTGGAGGTGGAAGGTCATAATTGGATTTAATTGTACTTGCCTCATGAAGCATTCTGATGCAAGGTATAAAACAGGCTTTCAGTGAACAGAAGGCATATGGAAGACAACCACTGGATCTAACCTTATCTGATCTTTTCAAAAAGCTACTGTAGAAACTCTTCTTTGGGACAATGAAAATTATTATCCTCTTAAATTGTATTCTGCACATATAATGGCTTAGGGATGTGCTTTAAATTATGCCCTTTCTTTGTTCCATGTCCTGTGTGTGTGTGTATGCACATTTTTCTTTTTATCTTCTCCAATCTATATCATAAGACTATTCAAAGGAAGAAAACTAGAATTCCGTAGACCCTTAAGTTATCTTTGTTCATTTCAAGCAGAAAGACCAAAGCTTCTGAACTGCCATTAGATAAAAACTCAGTGGTGGTGAAATCCTTATGGAATTATTCATATTCTTATTTTTTAAAAAAATAAAAATCTTTCAATTGCATCTTTCCTGTTCAACTTGAAGGATAAAGTCATTCAAGACGTTGCCATGTACAAAAAGTTATGAAGGAATGTCCTTTTAATAACAAGAATAAGACAAGAGAAACTCCTTGGAGCTTTCATCTTAGCAGAAGGAGTGTGTGTGTAGGGGCGAAGGGAGAGTGTGCATGTTCTTACTTCTGAAGTGAAGCTGTATCTCAACAGTGTGCAGTTGTTAGAACATCAAGACATTCAAGATGAAGCATAATGTGAAAAGTTATTTAGGGACATCCTGCTGACAATAAGAATACATTACGGGACAATGCATGCTGCAGCGGTAACTTTTCAAAAATAAATATTAAGATACATTTCTTTTCTTCTTTTTATTGAAGAGCTCTATTATAGTTTTATCTAAATAAGAACAGGAGAGAGGCTGGCCCAGCACCTTTCTTTTCTCCCCCAAAGTGGCACATCTCTTATTAAATGGATTCCTTAGTGACACAGATACCACCAAGGTTCTTGACTTATGAAGAAATGAGTGTTTAATGTGTGAAAATCTAAATTAAGGTTGGTGTTATTGTAAAATGTAAAATGCAAAAGTCTATACACAATAAAAGCAGGCCCAGAGTGGAGGCTGTTGTCTAAACTGGTGCACAATGAGCAGTAGAAATTACGTTTTTGAACTTGAGCGATTCTAACCATTATCATTTTGCATCACAAAAGCTTCAAGTTCTGATCTAGTAAATAGCTTGACAAAATAGGGTTCAGATTGTAGATCAGTCATGCAACCTCTTGTTGGCTTAGGTCAAGTTATAAACTTGGAGCCTTGGTTCCCTTTCTATAAAATGGAGCTCTAAGGAGGAATCCATGCCAGCATTAATGTTTTTCTCACCTCTATGCCCCCCTTTAGTCATTCTATCCAATATGTCATGTTGCAGAGATGTCTGGAAGTTGTTTTTAAAAGGGTCCAAAGTTGAAGGTTTATTTTTAAGACAACTTAAAATGTTGTTAAATTTGTTTTAAACATTGTTAAAATATTACTAAATTTGTGTGTCCTGTGAAACACCTATATCTGTGGTTCACATGGTGTGGATTGGATCCTGAGTTTGTTTACAAGACTAGAAATGTTCCTTTTTTTTCAGACAGGGCTTTCAACACAGTGAAGGATATTCACGCCCCCAGTCCACTCACAAGACTATCCTGCCAAAAGAAAGAAACTCAGGATCCAAGCTTATAAAAATATTCACAATAAATGCCCTAATGCACACAGTTTTTCTGTGATCTTAAATATACCCATGAGCAGTTCTTTGACCCAAGTTCAAGAATCTTGCAGCTCAATATTAAAATCCTTCCTTGAAAGGCTACTGTGTCTTGTATATTCACGACTGCTTTGAGAGATGATCCTTTAGTTTGAAAAGCACACCACCAAAACCTCCACATATTGGGCAATACCATACAATTTGACATGAGTTGAATCTTTACCTAGCAAGCCAATTCACATGGTGAACTGCAAAGCATCCCAGCCAACTCAGGTATGTTACTCAAATGAAGAATGTAACAAAATGAAATGATTTATGCTGAGATGTACAAAAATGAGCAATTTCTATGAAGAGTGAACATATTGTGGACGTTAAATGACCAGTATGCAGCAGAGATGTGGTGGGGAGAGGAAATACTCTGTTATGTATACTTATATTTTTGTTTGTAAAGTGTTATGAAATACCACTAAAAAAGGCACATTTTGACAAATAGTTCTCTCCCTAGGGAACTGGTTATGCATGAAGTGATTTTTTAAAAATATCTGTCAAATTAAAGAAGAGAAAGAGAAGAAGTTGCCATTAGTTCCATATAACATTAGCAGTCTAAGAACTGCTAAAGAGTTTTCCCTCCTGCACACAATTATATTGAACGATCCAATTATATGTTTAAATAATGACCTTGTGCCTTTAGGCCTAACCAGTACTATGTGCTTTGTTGCTCATATAACAATTTCTTCACTTGTAAGCACCATCTATTGAAACACATTCAAGTAATTTGTGTGCTATTGCATTCAGGTTCAGTGTTTGGCTATTGATATTTGACGAAAAGCATATTTTATAAAAATATTCTTAGTATCCTCATTGTGTAAAGCACTAGATTTTGTTAAGCAAAATCTCCTAAGTGGAGCTTGGCAGATTTACAGTTATTTATATATGGATGGTTGCCAAGTACCAATTCTAAGAAGGAGCCTCTGCATTTAAGAATTGCACAGAAAGGAGGAAAAGTAGAGCTTTTCCCCTTCACTGCCGCATTGTGAAGGGCAAAGCTGCATGTTGTGAAATTCTGCCTTCTATGCAACTCTTAAAAGCACAGATCCTGGCAATCCTCACTGAATTCATTGGCTCCATCTGGTATATCAGTAATCAGTGTCTTTAACAAACAAACAAAGATTGTATGTGATTTTAGGATCTTGACACGATCTATAGACTTGGGAACAGAATTAAATAGTTCAAGAGAGATCTATGTAAAGCCACATGCCTGCAAAAGAATATAGAGGAGCTCTTCAGTCACCCTGGCTTGTGGACAATTGGGTGCCCACTCTCCCAGCTTGGAGAGATCCCTTTGGAGCTCTTCGTAATCCCTTTGCATTTTAACAACCTTAAATAATTTGGTGCCATCAGCAAACTTGACCATTTCACTGCTCACTCCTAATTCCAGATCACTTATATCCACTTCCTCTCTGATAGTGTAGAGATTCCAAAGATTTGCGCACACTGAGAACTTGAGAAGTCATGGAGCAGCACTTTATGCACCAGGATGGGGCCTTGGGAAACACAGACCACTGGATCCATCTATGGAAGACACAGATGGGCTCCCAGTGAGAGTGATGGCCAGTGTTTACAGCTAAGAACTGAGGCAGCAAAGCAATGTATCCAATTGGGTCCTTCCACCAGCACAGTGGACACCATAGGTAGATTGTATTTCCTATCCCCCTTGCAACTCCACACACTGTCGCATCCCTCAAAACTGCTCCAGAAGATTGGGGGACCCTCTGGAGCAGTTTTAGGGGGGGCATCCAGGAAGAAGAAAAGCAGAAAGTCTTGTTATATGAACTGAATTATGTTTCTGTAATGCTGAATTTAGCCCTGGGGAAGCGCTTCATAATAAACTAAACTTGTGGAAGGTAATGGAATCAACCACATTCTGCTATTTTGATGCTATCCTGCACACAAAGTACACTTAGGTTATTTAGGCCAGGGAGGGCAACGTTCAGTGGTTGGGGACCTCATTGTCTCCCGGGAACTAAGTTTTCCCCCACTACCAAAATTGCCAGGGCTGCACCCCCCTTTTCTACTGTCATAGTTTTAGTAGGAAACAAAAGATGTCGACAGCATGTGTCATATGTGCAAGTTGAACTGCCCAGTTCTTGGTTGTTTCTGGGAATGGAATTCTGCTTCCAAAGTGCATGCTCCCTGTGTGACTTCTTTGCGAAGTGTAGGGTGTAAATAAAGAGTCGAGACATTGAAATGGGGTTTAAAATTGGGCCACTTTTATTGAAGATCTGCAACGGGGAAAACCTAAGCGGGCATCCTCGCTCTTGGCCTCCTCAGGCCAAATCTTAGGATCGGGCGAACCATTCTCTATCCTCGTGGTGGCGCCAATCCTTCGCCACCCCGTGGTCTTCCCCATATGGGGTAGGGAGGCCTTCCGTTGTCACCAGACCCGTGCCGCAGGGCTCCGAGTTGGTGAGTAGGGTTGGCCTCAAAGGTAAACCTTATCCCTATGATCTGGTGCCACAAGACTCCCAGATGTGAGCCTCAGGTATTACACATCACCTCAACGGTGCCTGAGAATGTTCATCAATTGAAAAAAGGCCCTAAGGATGCCCGCACCTACCGCAAAATTGAGTGACCAGATTAATACAAATTCACCTAATTAATACACCCCATCTGTCTTACAGTGTGAAGTAGGCAAAAAAACTCTTAACCAATTTAGGGTAAGAGCAAAAAATTCCTACTTGGCCTCCGAATGACGACCGGCTAGCCCACACTGTCTACAGGGAGGGGAGGGAGGGAGCCGCGCAAGAACAAAGATGCCAGGCGGGACCGTTACTTGGCTATTTAAGCCAGACAGACCCATCCAGCCCAGTGGTGCCAGTGTGAGGCCGCCAATCGCGCGCCTCCAACTCGACTCTCACCACCCCCACCCGCAAATGTCCTCCCCGCCCGACTGGGCTGGGGATTTGCACATCTTTTCAAAATCACTCTTTTTTGCCACCACCACTGTTGTCAAGTGTAAAATACAGTTGCAAAGTGATCTCCTTCAGGCAGCAGCAAGAGGAAAAGATGGATGAAGACACAAATTGGTGTCTGAATAGCTCAGCAACGCTTTGGAAAGAGTTGGCTGTAGCTGGGTGGCAGGGGGGAGGTATATTTGTACTCTACTTCAGACAGAAAAATAACTCGGGTAGTCACAGATAGCCCTTTTACAGCTAACTACACTATATTTAAACACACCTACACATACCAGGTTTGTTTGTTTTTAGCTTCTTGCAAGCTCTGTCTTTTAAGTTTTCAAGGTACATTAGCGATAAACTATGGCATTTTACCTTCATTAACAAAAGCCCTTTCAAAGAACAACTGGTTTCAAGCTCAATGTCATGGGGCATATAGCACAAAAATAATGAAGATAATGGGAGTTTTGTTTTCACATCGTTTGGAAAGATGAACAAAATATTATGAGCCAGGTACCATGCCATGTGAGGTTAAAAAGAGAGTGGTAATTACAGCTCCTATGTATGTACCAAACATTAGATCAGTAAGTAGTCCCTATAATTACAGGAGGAACACTCACGAGTTGGTATTAAGCCTATGCAGATTTATAACTTTTGGCAGATGTGTTATTTTTAAGTGTAGCAGAGCTAGTCATGATTATATGAGAATTTGAGAATGGGAGAAAATTATTTGTACTGCATACTCTACATCAGTGTAACATCTTTATCCTCTTTTTATTTCAAGGGCCATTGTTTTATTGATGTTATACACACACACACAGGCTGAATTCGGACAACACGATAGTCAATGGTGGGGTAATAATCAACTTCTAGGGGGTACTCCCCACACAACATGGTAATAAATAATCAACTGTGGTATAGATTAGGATCAGCGCTGAGTTGACTATGGCAGCATTCGGATGACACGATAGTCAATACAACTGACGATTGTCCGCCCCCAGTTGCATATTGTATCGTCCGAATTCAGCCACAGAGTCTAATCATTTTAGCCATCAAATGAGGATACAAATTCCAAGGACACACTGAACTGCATTCAGGTTAAGATATTGTTTCTGGTTTTTTGTTTATTTTAAAAGGTGTTGCCAGGTAGCATCCTTCCCTTCCTGCTTGGTAGCATCTCACCTCTTGGAGGAGTTAGCTACATCATCCCTCACCTCAAGATCGAGGGCAAATGCCGCTGTGTACTCATTAGGGACGGAGAACAAATTTGTTCAATTTGCATTTCAGTTAGAACTTCACTAATTTCATACTTTCAAATCAATACATGAACCAAAACTCAGTTATCGTTTCAAATTTGCACTTCTCTGAATTTTGCAATGGAGTTCTTCAGTCACATTGTGCATTCACAAATGCACAGGTTATGGAATGCACATACAAAACATGTATATTTGTAAAACAAAAAAACCAGTTCAAAATGTGTTATACTTGGAAAACTGCTTGCCAAAAAAGATGTGTATATTAGGCACTAGTGCATACAATTATTTTATGCGAACATTAAAATAAATCTCTGGAACCAACTGAACGTAAGATTGGAAAAGAGAAATTGGTATTGACATATTTGTCAATCCCTAATACTCTTTGGAGAGCAGAACCTGAAAGTGGGTGTTGGAGATGCTTGGAATAGAGCAATGCTCACAAAAACTCTATATTCCCAGCTTCAAAAGTGTAGAGAATGGGGAGGGGGGTTGATAGGGGAGAGGGTAGGATGGATTAGAATCAGAAGCTTAGATCGGGTTTTAACGGTTAAGAGACAATCCTTGAGTCACAGTGGTCTATAATAGGAACAAAGACAGGGGAAGAAATCAAATTTATGCTGTGAACCTTTGGGCCAGAGAAGTATATTGATAGTGCAATCCTGTGCACATTTACTCAGAAGCAAATCTTGCTGTATTCATTAGCGGTTACTAATGGTGTGCTTAGTAATGGAGCCTTATTTTTTCAAAATATGTAATCTGCTCTAAAGCCACAAAATATGATAGATTTGTACTACACACCTACACACACAAAACAAACAAATATCCCACATATTTGGCTGTCATTAGTCACACCACTCACTGGATGTTTTCTTTGCTCTTAACTCCCTTACTTTTCCTAAAAACGTATCATACTATGTATTCCCACCACCTTCGGTTCCTGCTAACAAGCATTATAAAAAGTACATCGATAGCACAGTCCTTTATATGTCTACTCAGAAGCCCCATTGCATTGAATGGGACATACTTGCAGGTAAATTAATTTTTTAAAAGTTCTTTCACAGGATTTTAACTTTAATTTTGCACTGGCTACTGGGTTTCCAAATTACTTGATTCTTTTGACGAAGTGTCATTGGTGCTCTGTATTGGGTTTGATTTTTGGTCTTTCAGACTGAAAGCTGCAGAAAACTGTGCATGGAGAAGTATATTCTTCTGCTCATTCATATATATTTTCCCCATTCAGTTTACCAAAGTGCACAATGTGCAATTGTTCACGGGTTGCATCCAATGGTGTTGTTCACTGATTGAAGCAGTTCCATCACAACTGGAATGGGGTGATTCATCCTACCCCTACAGGTCCCTGCATGCCATCAAGATCTGCTATGGAGGGTTGGGAAACCCTTCAGAGAAGGTTTTTGGATAGCATGGAGGGCTGCAGGAGGAGAAGGAGAAAATCCTGTCATGCTGGCAGATTTCTGCTAGTTTAACATTGGGTTTAACCCAAAGTGCAAGATTAAAAAAGCCTTCTGCAACCTGGTTGTATTGGACTACAACTCCTGTTACACCCAGACAACATCAGTTATGCTGGCATGAAATGATAGGCTCTGTAGTCCAACACAACTGAAGAAGGCCAGGTTCTAGAAGGCTGGACTACAACTAGGGAGATCTAAGTTCAAATCCCCACTCAGCCATGATGCTCACTGTATGACTCTCTCAGCCTAACCCCACAGGGCTGTTGTGAGCATAAAATGGTGGGTGGCAGGGAAACCATGCACACTGTTGCCTTGAGCTCCTTGGAAGAAAGCTGGGATACAAATGTACTTAATAATAATGCAATTGTACAATTGATGGACCATTCCCAAACATCAACAACCCCAATAGGATTCTTGATGTGATCTGCCATTGCACTGAGATCCCCTTTTCCCTCATGTTTCACAAATGTGAACAACCATTTACATGTGTGAGTAACCTAAACAAAAGTAAAAGATGTGAATAAACAGAGTTGCAACAAACTGTGTTCATGTCAATGCCAGAATTATTTTTAAGAATTCTCTATGTTAAATTAGGGTGGGGTGGAGGAGGCAGAACAGCAGAATGAAAATATGGGGGACATCTACTTATTCATATATGCAATTTTCAGTACAGATTCGCAACAAACAAAGAATATCACCATGACCTTGTGTGTCTTGCCCCTGTGAGTGTAACTTTATTTAGTCCCATATATATATATATATATGAATAGGGAGATTTGTAGGTATGAGAACAGACAACTCAATATTGAAGCACTGAAAGAGCTTTATTTAAATTTGCCCATCTTACAGCCGCAGAGAGTACATCAGATTGACAAGTAGAAGTTCCATGTGGCAGAGCACAGTACAGCTGGTTTTTGAATGTTCTGCTTCTAACACCCAAGTATTAATAATGAGATTGGAGCCAAGCCTAAAAACACACTCAATAAGACCATTTGCTGATAGGCTTTGGGAGCAGAATAAAAACAGCTTCACAAACAAGGATTAAAAGAAAAATAGCTAAATAGCTATGTTATGAAGCCCCTGTCTTCATTTCATCTACACAGAATAATCGTATAATCAGTTCCCAGCAACTGTCTGTTAAACACAGCAATTCTGTTTTAAATTGTTCCTGCATTTACTTACAAGTAGCTGAAGGATAAAAGCAACAGCCCCCTTAGATGTGTATCTTTAAAAGCAACTTTTGACTGGTTGTACGAGTCTAGAAAGAAATCATTTCCATGGTTTTTATTTATGGTGTTTTCCTTAGATGGATTCAAACTAGCTTTGTAAGAAGATAAACAAAGAAATAATCAATGTATGAAAGGGATCAAGTTATGCGGCAAAGACATCTTGTTGGTCTAACATCTGTCTGCTTCACTGTACAATGTGCTTTCATGTCTGACAATGCAATACCTTTCAAATAACAGTATATTGTTTGCTCAAGAGATGGTTTGATTTGAACATAGTACAACATTGAAAACAATGACACCAGATACCAAAACCAAAATGAAAATAAAAATAGTCCCATTAGAAAGCTGTACAAGCTAGTGTCAAAGATATTTCAGCAACTACCAACCATTTCAGAGTTCACTGTAACTGTCCTAATAATAATATGCCTAATTGTACTAAATATCGAAGCCGCTGAAAACTGTATGCATTTCTGAAATGTTGCACATCCATGCCCCAAATATCTTGTCCTTCCATCATTTGGAGAGTCCAAAAATATCTGGTACCCATGTAATGTGTGGCATGGCAGCACAGTAATAGTGAAAAAACTAGGTGCCAATTGATCAACCATGTTCTTTTCACTGAAGCTTTTAAATTTGCATCATAGATGACTAGCTTTACAACCTGAAAAGGTGGATCCATTCTGAATATTGTCAAAAGCGGACTTAGTTCCTAGCCTCCTCTGCCTCTCAGCAGAGCCCTTTGGCCCTGCAGGGCTGAGAGCCCATGTCCTTGCAGTGACAGTGGTATCAATGGAAGGACTCAGACCTGAGTTAGATAACAGTGTACTATAGTGGTTAGAATGCTGGACTGGGATTTGGAAGTTCTGGGTTCTAGTCCTCACTGGGAGATTTTAGGCTAGTCTCTGACTTTCAGCCTAACCTGGGTCATGAGGGTAAAATGGAAAGGAGGAGGACCATGAAGCTGCCTTGGGTTCCTTGCAAGACCAAAAAAAAAAAAAAAGTGCAATATAAATGTGAAAAATAAATAAAAACCAAGTTAACGAAACAACAATTTGATCCATTGTGCCAGCTCTGTAATCTCTACTCCCAAACTTATGTGGCTTGGTTTCAGATCAGCACCGAATGGGAAGGGATTAAAAGTGTCATTTCTAAAGTTTGACACTGAACCATATCAGTATCTCAAAGTCTATCACATTTCAGCTATAAGGCTTAGCTTTTAGTATTCCAAAATGAACTTGTTGATATTCTGTACATGTTTGTTACATAGATTCAGCTTTCTATATGTTTGCTTTAATTAATCAATAATTAATTTTACTGTGCCATCCATACAAGTTGCACTAATGTAAGAATAGTATATTTTGAGGCAAAAACACGACCATTTCAGATACCCCAGCATCTGAAGGATATTTCTCCTAGTTTTAGTGACCAGTTAATGAAAACCCTGCTATTTAATGAGAAGGTATGATCTGATATTACTCTATAGCTGCTTACCCAGTTAGACATTTCTTCAGTCAGATGTCCTCAGGCATTTTTTAAACCACTTTCATTAAGAAATTATGACTCAAAAAATAAATTGTTCTCCCAAAATTACAAAAGAAACTTTCTGGTAGATACTCTTTTTATTCTCATGCCCCTATTTTCACCAGTCTTCTCCTTCCCATTACCACCACCAATTCTTTTCTGTCTGCAACCTATACCTGTGTTGTAGTTTGGGTATGCTGCAAACTGCCATAGAGAACTGATATTAGACTATACATTCTTACAGTTTCCACTTTTTTGGTAACACATCTCAAATTTTACCTAGTGTAGAATGACACAACAGGCCCTCCTGTGTTCTGAATCATATTTTGGGTTGGGAACATCTGCCATGTTTAAACACGATGTCTGAATTATTAATTTGCACCGCACTTCTCTCTGATTTGACATGACACAGTGATATGATGAGGTAGTTGATTCTAAGTGAATTTGATTTGGTGGGTATAATTTACAGGAATGTTGTCTTTTTAGAACCGGATTGATTCTAATGTAAACTGACATAGTGCTTTATCCCATATTACTAGATTACAAAGCAACTACTGACAGAAAAACATAGCACATCAAGCCAAAGCTTAAAGCTAGAATCCTGCATTTATAAACAAACTGGTTCCCACAGATCTCCCCACTGTGTATAGATGATCACCTTGGTTCCTATAGAAAGTTTGCAAAATGACTGGTATTCCAAGTTTATTGATCATTTCATCCCATTATTTGAGGCTTTTGAGCAAAGCTTACAAAATTCCGGAATCCATGCTGGGGAGGGGAGCGCATTTGGGGAATCCAAGTCCACTCAGGATGAGGCATCTAAGGAAGAAGTAGCATTCACTGACTGGTGAGGATCCACATAGAACTTTCAGGTTTTAGACTTCGAAAGTAGATACTTACTTACCTGTTCTTCCTTGTATTCTATCAGCCACTTTCAAACAGACATTTTTGAAGGCCAAAGTGTTCTTTTTTGATAGTCAACCAGGCAATTATTTCTCTCTCTTCACATGTAGTGTGCAACACCTATTTAATTTTTGATAGCCAGCTGGGAAATTGACCTAACAGGTTCAGTAGTTCAATCACAGAAGAAACAAGGGCCCAAAATAGCACATCTAAAACCATTTGTACTTGTTCAAATTAGTTTTAAACAGACAGTAAACAATTTGGTATCTGGTTTGCCAAGTACAAAAAAAAAAAAAGATGAAAAGTTTTCACAATGCAAATTCAATTTCCTATACAATTACATTTTCAATGGGAAACTAATTAATTCCTTGTAAACTAGATATCGCCATATTCAATGCATTCTCATTTCTTCCTTGCTTTGAGGCTCACACAGTTTAGAAAGCTATACAAGTTAATGGGATTTGCTTTCTATCCATTCTGAAAACAGATATAACATTTGAGTCACGCCAGTTACTAACCTTTCTGGGTTTAATAACTATAAATGGGGGATGGACGGACATATAAGTCATGTTTTGATATAAACCTCAAATATCCACAACAAAATAGAAAATCTTTTTTAAAAAAAGAAAAAAAAGACCCCCCCCCATTGGATTGGGAGGATTTAAACAAACCACACTCCAAAATAACCTTTACCTGGATGTAGTATCTGTATCCAAGAAACACTAAAACAATTGTTTTCCTGTGTTCGCTTGATCTTGAAGCCAATTAAACTGGGGTACTTATATATCAGTGACATTACATCCCATACATTTAAACCTCAGCCTCTTTTTAAGTGGCTCATCACTGATAGAATACAGAACGAAATGGACAAAAATAGGACCTATAACCTAATCTTGTTTACTTGAACAAAAGTAGTGGCTGTTCTTGGAACTGAAGACTGGGATTGCATTCTAGGGAAACTTATATGAGTTAAGGTTGCCACCTTTCATAGCTGCTGGACTTTTTAAAAGCAGCATGATGGTCCAAAATGCTATAAGCATGACTTCCTGGCATGGAGATGCAGTGATCGGGATATTTTCACTTGCCTGCCACTCAAATAGCTTTCAACAGAAGAGTTCTATTAGAAAAAAGGTGGCAGCCCTAGAAAAAGAAATTAGATTATATTAAGTAATGAGTTTCGGGCCAAGGTGCAACATCAATCGACTGAATCTGGTCCTGTCTAACAACCGTCTACTACTTGCTGTTGATTGCTACGGAACCTGGTTCTAAATACATTTGGTAGAAGTAAGTCCTATTGGAATAATGAAAATACATTTAGAATTGGGATGTCTGCAGGCTTAAGAGAGTATCTGAATGCAGCCTTAGGATGTAATTCTATGTCCACTTACCTGGAACTAAGACCCATTGAATTTCATGGGACTTACTTTTGAGTAGACACATATGGGACTACACTGTAAGCACCCTAATGTCAGTAGCCTGGTTTAAAAACACCAAATCACTTATATTTTGTGTTATTGGACAGATTTATTTAGCCCTACATGGACACTAAACTATTTAAATGAAAGCCAATGGACAGGAGTGATTTTCTTAAAAATAAAATAAAAACCCAAGACACATTTTAGAAGCTCCTTTGAAAGCAATAAGCAGTCAATAACTGCAAAATTATACTGCTGAACAACTTGTACTTTCACTAAACCCTTAGCTAGTGTTGATAGATCTGCAGAGAGAGTATGTCAGGTTTCAAGAGTATCAGAGTGGTACATCACTCACACTGTTACTGCCTTTTATTTGTTGCCTGGTAGTAAAGCCATAATTTTAGATCAATACATAATTGCTGTCATATAAAACACAGTCCATAGGTTTCTCCCCATTTACTTGACATTGCTTTAACAGCATAATCCTATCTGTTCAGAAGTAAATCTCATCTAGTTCAATGGGATTTACTCCCAGGTAAATGGGTTTAAGATTGCAGCCTAAAGCGTATACATCAATAATTTACAAAACTCCTGAGCAATAGTGTGGGTCATTTTCAAACACTTCTGGAGTTTTCCTAGCACATTCTGTTACATTTAACCATTTAATGATCAGTGGAAATGTAATTGTTTTCTCTACGCTTTCCTGTAATGCATTGTACAGTATTTGCTTGTAATTTACAAAGTGTAAAAACAAGTATCTGTCCTTTTCCACCCCTTCCCAACACACACAGACACCCCCAACAAATACTCCTGATAGAAAAGGAACTGATCTTGGCTAAATTACTCACACCTTTGAATAGAAGAGAGTTGAAAAATATTTATTCCAAAGAAGGCTGGGTGTTTTCAATAAAACTTATTCCCCAGTGTGCTTAGGCTACAATCCTACACAAATTTACCTGGGCTCCAGGAGTAAGTCTCATTGAACTCAATGAGACTAATTTCTGAAGAGATAGGCGGTAAGATTGCACTGTTAAGGAACTGCATCCCAACAGCCAAATTTTAAAAACACGCTGACTTCAGAGAAAATCCCTCAGAAACCAATGGGACTTACTCCCAAGTAAGTGTGCACAGGATCCAGCTGTGAGGCAGCTTTCCAAAACACGTTCCTATCAAGTAGTCCCATTGAAAGCTGTAATCCTAAATACACTTGGAAGTAAAATCCCACTGGAATACCCTAGAGTGACTGAAGAAATTATTAGGAGAACAGTGGAAGGCAGTTTACCATCATCCTAAATCCAAAATTGGCTGCGAAAAACTGTACTTAATCTTGCATTACTGGACCAAGGTCGAAGTCAAACGGGACTTCCTTCCAAGTAAGTATGTTAAGGATCGGGATGCAAATTAGCTTGCTATCGCTACATCTCCGACAGGGAAAATACGAGGGGAGGGGAACCTCGCCTGCATACACCACGCCGTATTTCTATTTCGGAATAGTCCAGGGGGGAGCCCAACAGTCACAAGGCTGCAAGAGCCCTTGCAAAGCAAAAGGGAGCGGGAGAAGTTGCTGTCCCTGGAGCCCAGGAGCCGGCCGATCGCTAGTTTACCGCCGGGTAAACCAGGCTAGAGGGGAGGTAAGGGCGAGGGGAGAAAACAGTCCCTGGAGAACGGCAGCAGCATCCCAGACAGTCGCTGGCTTGCAGGGAGTTTGGAAAAAATGGATGGGGGGATGTTAAAAAAGTTAAGGGGAGCCTGAAAAGGAAAGATTTGGAAACGAACGGGGTTCAAAGAAGCTCAAGCAAGGAAAGGCGCTGCTAATACACCCCCCCCCCCCGTGAAATAAATCCAACCCACCCACCCACCATCTGCAGAGGCGCAGCAAAGTCAACGCTGCTGGCAAGGGAAAGACTTTGCTCGCTTGAAGGAGTACATGCATCTCTCTCCCCCCCCCCCCCCCATCTCAATCCCAGCCGATTGGGGGATTATTTTTTTCTTACGGGGAAGCCAAGCTGGTTAACGCAAGCGCCCGCGCGTCCCCGGGGGCAGGTGGATCGCTGGAGTTCGAAGTTAAGTTTGAGCCACTTTCTCCAAAGACATAAAAATGGAGGGGGGGACACACAGAAAAAGGGGGGGGGGAGAGAAGAGAAGCCGAACAAGCCAAGGAAGACGGCTTACCTCGATCAGCTCCCACTGCCAGAACCTTAGCAATAGGAAATAATCCCGAGACGGTGAGGAAGGCGAACAGGAGAAACTCGGGCATGGTCGGGAAGTCTGGCGTCTTCCGCTTCTCCAAGCTTCTCCTCCTTCTACGGAGCCGGCGTTTGCTCGGCGGCACCCTTCGTAAAAGTCACTCGGCGGCGCCGGCGGCAGCAGCAGCAGCAGCAGCAGCAGCAGCAGCGAGCAGGGTAGGAAGGCGCCGTGCGATTGCAAATGCCACTGGAAATTCTGCTCAAGGAGCCCTGCCTGCACGCTCGCCTGCCTGCTTTCAGCAGGCTTACGAGGTGGATGTGTGTGCGAGCCGCTTGTGTGTCTCGATTTCTCAATGCAGAGTACGTCTGATCTTACATCACGCAAGAGGGGCAGTCAGAGAGAGAAAGAGAGGAGGGAATGGGGGGGGGGGAGAAAAGATGCCAGGGGATGGGAATTTCACTGATTAATCACGGAAGCCGCCACCCCCCAGCTTTGGTGTCCGCATAAATCATCTCTATTACTTAGTAAGAGGCATTTAACACAAGAAGAAAAAGACCGCCGCTGGACGCGGAATGCCCTACAAATCACAATTCCAGCAGGTCCAGTCCGGTGTGAAGGAAAGCCGTTCCCCGGTACAGCTGCCGCCGCTCTGGGGATCTAGGCAGAGGCTTCGAGGAGGTGGCAGATGACGAACCCTGGGCTTGTTCCTTGTGGGAATAGAGGAGCAAACCGTCTAGTTTCCGAAGTAGCACTGAAGCCACTGCGAAGGCTGGCAGCGGCTTTGAGAGAAGGGAGCGAAGTCAGCCTGTTTTGCTAGGTGGGAAAGAAATGGGGTGGGGGGAGAGGGGGAGTTCAGCTTTTAAGAATTTGATGCAGGATAAGTCATTTTAACTGCGGAGCGACAGGGAGGCTTGGTCATGCTGAGTGACTCAGCAAAAACATCTCTTCTTCCATAGACCAAGAAGGCAAACAAACAACGCCCCCCCCCCCAACTTTAGATGCGTTTTAACGGGGTGGACACGGTTGCTCAGTGAATAGAGCAGCTAACTTGTATAGGATATCTCTTCAATACAGCTGACCGAGAGCGGCGGTTTCTGGCGTACAATTAGGTGTAATTAGGTACAGGGGAGGAATTCATGTGGGGCTGCCCCCCCCCCAGTTATTTTAAAGGGTGAACCCAGGCTACTTAGTTAATATCATAGGTTCTTTTGCTTGAAATTAGAAACGAAGATAAATATTTAGAAAAATACATTTGTTTTAATTTGAATGCAATCACATGCTTACACACCGAAACACAGCTTGAGAGCTCCATCACACCAGCGGTTTAAGGCAGGCTTGCCATGTCTGATATCTGGTTTTGCAGCGTGGGACTCGCATGACGTTGTCCCTGGCCTCCTCCACACGAGACGTTTAATGAGCCTTGAAGGCTCATTATAAATTTTACCTCCACACCAGCGGAGCGCAAAACGGGCGTACAGGCGCGTTATCTCCCCGATAATGCGCATTTTCGAATGCGCGTTAAATAGCGACTTTTATTTTGCTCCGGACGTTAAAGCGCATTTTCGCCGTGTGAACAAGCGATTATGCGCATTAACGTCTTCTAAAGCGCTTTTTGGACATCAATTAATGCGCTTCGCTGCCTCTCGCCGCCTCCCGTGCAGAGGGATTAGGCGTAAATGCGCCTCCGCGATAATGCGCATAATCCCCGAACCGGGCGCAAAAGCGCATCCTTGTGGAGGGGGCCCCTGTCCAGCACCCATCTCACCTCTTTTCCTTTGTTTTGCATATTTTGGTGTGGGGAAAGTCTGGATTATTTTCCTGAAGTGACTTCAATGCGCCATTAAGACTCCGTGTATTGCTGACTTCTCACTTTTTCCTTTGTTGGGGGTGTGTGCTTTGAGAGAAGGGGCGGGGTGAACTGGAAGAGCAAACAAGCAAAAGGGAGGTTTCACACTGCAGCGCAATACCACAAACCCATGTGAAAGGGACCATTAGCTTGATACGGTTATGAAACGGAGGTAAAAAAAAAACCGCAAAGGCAAACCAGGGAAAATAAATAGGGGTTTTGGAGCCCCTAGAGAGACAGGCTACAACCCGCTTTGGAAAGCCTCACATACTTTTTGTTGTGTGCTTCTTTGGCTCTCCTCTTAGCCTGGGTTCTCCAGGCTGAATGAAAGCCAGCAAGAATTCACAATTTGACATGATATGTTGGGTGACATTTCTGAACTGGGAGTCCATTCACTTTGATCACGAGTAGTTGAACAAGTTATATAGTGGGAGGGGGAGAATGCGTTATCCAACTTCTGTGTTTTATTCCACCCTACTTGAGTTCCACCCCCCTGGTTAGGTAATTTTAATCACAGCACTTGGAGTGTACTTCTCCTATACATGTCTACTCTGGTACTGGTTCCATTGAATTCAATGGGGATTGCTGCTGGGTATAGGGCTGGAGCCTTATATAAGGAGCCCTTTGTATGTATATTATTCCACTTTAAAAAAAAATTGGTTAGCTAGGCGCACTAATTTGGGGGGGACGACTTCTATTCATTTTACTGAGCAAGGCCTTGGACATCTGCTGCCAAATCCAGCCCTGGTTGAACTACTGTCTGAAGGTCAAACCACACTGTATATGTTAAGCATGCTTTTTGAAAAGGGGGCTTAATGCTGCTCTTTTTATTTTGTAAGGAAAAGTGGTCACTGGGGCTCTGTCATCTGCGGCTGTTGTTGGTGAGGATGGAAAGCTGAACAAACACTAAAGAGCAAGGTTACCTCCTTTATCTGCCCTGCAGCAGAGGTTGTGAAGGTGCAAGGAAGGTGGACACCCCCCCCCCCAATTGGGAAGCCCTCTGGAACACCCCTCCTCTTTGGTGCCTCTTACTGCTTCCAGGAGAAAGAGAGTGGGAGAGCAAATGGAAGCAGATGCCATAGCACACTCCCTCTGGGGGAGGGGGTGCAGCAAAGAAGGCTGTTCATGGAAGGAGCAGCCTTCCCATTCTTTGCCTGCTGTGCCTATTCCTTCACCCACTTTCTCTGGGCAGCATGATAGGGAGACTTGGGCCCAAACATCAGTGCACCAACCAGAAGAAGGAAATAGGTGAGTGAGAGGCTGAGGTCGCTGCTTCTGTCTCCTTCATGACCAATCCTATGTGCTGTACTGTGCAGATAGGGTAAGGAAACAAGCAGAGCCAGCTGCTCATAATACCTTCTCTTCATGCCTAATAAGGTGAGCAAGGAGGTATCTATACATGGTCGCATTGATGCCTCGAGCCCCCACTATCCCAGACTTACACTCTTTCCAGTTGTCTCCATGGCAAGGAGTGCAAGTATGGGGCTTGCAGCTGAAGGAGCCGCTGACATGCTGGTGCATCGCCGCACAACTGCGCGTCATTGCACGGGCACCAGGGCACATCTGTACGTCCCCCATGGGTGGTTTTTTTTTATGTTACAACGTTTTTTGCCTTTACGTGCTTCTCCAATATGGGCATTGTTCTGCCCATGCTAGAGAAGCGCGGAGGTGTTCCAGCAGCCGTTCGGCTCGCTGGCCCGCCCCCTCCCCCCTGTCCAGGTGGATGATGACCAATCAGGGGTTGCCATAGCCCAGCCACGCCTCCGCTGCAACTTTGGAGCAAGGCGACACACTCAGATGAACCCATATTGCCTTGCTCCACAGGAAAAAGTCAGGGTAAGTCCTCCATTTTTTAAAACCGGAGCTTTGGGGGAATGCTCTGGGATGGGTCTGCAATGGCTGTTGTGTCATATAAATGACCTGATGCCACTGCGGAGCCATCCCAGGGCTTTCCTCTTGTCAAGACAACCTCCAAGAGAGAGAAGGCTGGAGTAGTCAATACCTTCTTTGCTGATCAGTTGCTTCTCCTTCAAAACACAAGCAAGCAAGCAAAAACCCTGCTAAGTGTGCACATTTACACAACAATAAATCAGTTCCATTATGCAGCCTAATCCAATGCAGAGTTAGGTACACCTAAACCCATTGAAGTTAATGGACATCAGCACACCTAACTATGCGTAGTCTAATGGCAGGAGCCTAAAACATGTTTCCTTAGAATAAATCTCATTGGAATCAGTGGGCTTTACATCCGAGTCAACATGTATTGTATAGGGCTGTTTATAAAATGATTTCTGTACTCATCCCTCCAGGATGTGCATTTACAGTATTAATGGTATAGACGACCTTGAGGAAGCGGGGGCTTGCTGTATACCCCAAAATCTCGCACATCAGGGTCAGTAGTAAGAAGTTACATGCTGTCTTCTCTGTGCTACATATTATAGTGAACAAGCAAGAGGCTCATGGTATAGTTTCCTGCAAGCTGGATTGTTGCAGTACATGGTATGTGGGACTGCCTTTAAAGATGGTTGAGAAACTTCAATAGATACAGAATGTGACAGCAAGGTTGCTTGTGGAAGCTGGGCAAATGGAGCATGTTACACCTACTCTGTACCAATTACATTGGTTGCCTTTTTTGGTTTGTGGCCCAGTTTCAAGTGCTAGGTTTAGCCTAAATGGGTTGGGACCTGTCTGTCTGGAGGATTGTCTGCACCTGTAGAAATCTGCCTGTATGTTGAGATCAGTGTTTGGGACCCTGCTTTCAGACCCGTCATTAAAAATTGCCAGATTGGTGGGTACCAGGAGTAGGACATTCTCAGTGGTGGCACCACATTTGTGGAATTTGCCCCCTGGGGTTCAGGTGGTGCATTGTTTATTTATTTTAAAGTTGTCTTTATTTCAGTCTGCATTTTATTAGTTGTCCTGTGGATTTTTAGTGCTGCTAATTTTAAAGTTGTTTGGGTATGTTGTTTTGTTTATTGTTTGTATGCCAACCTGTGAAGTCTGTAAGTCCAGAAAGTTGGTTAGAAGAAGGGTGGGCAGAAAGCAGACCTCTAGATGTTCAGTTCCCAGCATTCCTGATCATTGGCCATGCTGTCAGAGACTTCTGGGAGCTGAAGTAAAAACATCAGGCGAACTACCTTATGTCCACCTCTGATCTAGAACTCTGTAAATAAATAAATAAATAAGATGCTTATGTCTAACATGCACATCGTATACCCTGCCTTTCATACATGAAAGATGAGTTAATCACAGATGCCCCTATTTAGACAAGCAAGTAGGCAACTGTATGACATCCTTTGAGAATATGAGTATAGCCATTCATAAACAATGAGCTTCTCTACATACAGGAAAATTCCCCGCAGCCATACCGTGCCTTTTGTCCTTGCAGTATTCCTAAACATAATAATGCACTCCTTCATACATGATCACATGATTTGGAATTGAAAACTTCCCTTTTTGGAAAGGCCCCATTAGACATCACCATCTAGTGGTGGAGAGTTCCCACAATATCCTAGATAATACCACATTATCTGTGGTTTTTTTTAAAAATACGTGATTTCCAGGGCATAGTGCGGGAGACATCCTGGCTGTTAATTATGTCATGTAATGGATCTGCAAATTTTGGTGATTGGCCCATCACAACCATGAAATAAATTGCTCATTTAGAGAAGTTCTCAGCCTGTAATTGTATACCCAGTTTTCTTAGAGTGGCCCCAACTGAACTCAGTGAAACTTGCTTTTGAGTAGATATGTGTAGGATTGCTCTATAAGTTCATAAGCAATTCAACTGAGAGTACATTCCACTGAAGTTAACGGTGTTTATTTCCAAGTAACCATATTTAGGACTCATTCACAACTAGAGCAGAGCCATTATACTGTATTCTGCCTCCATTTCAATCCTATCAAAACTGGTTGGTACTAGTGCTGTGCCAAAAAAATTATCCCACATTTTTTTCAACCATTCTCCTTAGATTTGATTGGGGGGGGGGGGGGATACTTTCAAAAATAAATTCAGTCGTGAAGAAAATTTCAAAGAAATTCTCGTGGGTTGGGTTTGGGTTTCTTGTGCTTACCTTGCTTATGAGGAGGCTGAGGAAAGTATGCAAGTCTCCTGTTTTTTTATTGTGCTATCATCTCTTCCACAGGCTGCAGCCTCCTTGGCTTCCCTCACTTCAATTAAAGCCCAGCAGAAGACATCAAGTGATAGTTCCTCCTTTAGGACATTTTCAGATCAGGAAGTGCAGGCATCCTGGGGCGTTGCAGAGCAATGGAGAGATGTGTCATAGAAAGAAAAAACTCACACAACACCTTTGGACATCTCTTTGTGATTAGGTAAGCTCAAAGAAACCATGAAAATAAATTCAAAGTAACTTATAAAATGCCCCGAGAATGAAGCAAAAAACAACCATGGAAACCTCTTTCATGGGGGAAGAAAACTTTCAGGAAATTGGAGGATAATTAATAATAATAATAATAATAATAATAATAATTTATTTCTTACCCGCCTCTCAGTCTGGATCGAGGTGGGGAACAACAACATGATAAAATACACAAAACTGATTAAAACATGACACATATTATTAAAACTGCATAAAAATCCTAAAACATCCTAAAAACATTTTTGGCCCATCATTTAGCTCTACAGCTTCCCTGAAGCTGTATACAATACTGTCCCCTCACTCCTGTTGCCACTTGAAAAAAACCCCAAAAAACTTAGAGAGAAAAAAGAAAGAAGCTTTGCTACAATCCCAACCAATGGTGAGAAACTTTTGGAGAATTTCTCCTCACCCTGGAGAAATTCAGTGAAATTGTTTCCCCAATTTCTCTACCCGCAAATAGGATGAAGAATTTTAAGAGGCCATTTGCCCACAGGTCTAGTTGGTACAGCTCTAGTTAGTACAATATCTCAGGTAAGTGCTGAAGATAACCAGTACTTAAATAGATGGCTCTGTAGCAGATGGTATGCCTTTTGGATGAGGCACGTGGTATTCCCAGACCTATCCCTGTTATACCCCGTAAGCCTTCCATTCTGTGTCATGCAACAGATTTCGAGTACAGCGTTACAGCACTATTGCTATGTTTGAAGTGGTGGCTATTACCATTAGGGTGGTAATATCTAGCTATCTAGAATATCTTGGTCCTCAGCATAGTCACAGATCATCATGTTGCTATGCTTGTCATATCAATTGTTGTGCTTAATCCATAATATTATTGGCATAATCCAGTCAAAGTAAAGTGATTTGGCACAGTAACATTGATTTCAATGTGACCACTTTAAACATGTGCCACTGAACTCAAAGGAACTTGAAAGTGCTGCAGCTTGGATTGTGGCCAATGTTGTATAGCAGGGATAGCCCAATTGTGAATTCTTGGAGGGGCCACTCGGGTTTGGGGACTTGTAGAAGTATGGTATTTTGTGCCACACAAATACCCTCAAGTAGTCAGGCTGCATATAGCAATCAGTGATAAGCACATGCACAGGGCATTATGTGGAAACCCCATCAAGTTATGTGACAACGTGTAGAGTGTGTTTTACAACTTTATAACTTCTTATTTTCTTTACTAGAGAAGATGCAGGCAAATGTTTTATCACACATTGTCTAACATTCCATAGGGTTGACATGTTGTGAACTGCCAGAGAGCTTTGCCCATTGGACGGAATAATAATAATAATAATAATAATAATAATAATGGGTCAGATATCATTGCTTCAAAGACTGTCAGTTGTTTATTCCTGACTTAAAATTTCAAAATGTTACTCTTAATAAGCCAGATAATTTAAGATGCAGCTCATAAGTAGCCAATCACGTCTGTTCTTTGGCATCGTTTATTTAAAAATATAATTATGACTACTAGTTATTCCATATTTTAATGATGAATCTTAGGTATCATTAAATATAATGATATAGGACCATGACAGAGACACTGTATTCCTAGTTCCGCTGACTTGAAGAGGCACTGATTCACCAGGGCTATTTCAGAGTCAGGCAGAGGTAATTGTGTTCCAATCAGCTTGACTCAGGCAATGGTAGTACAGAATAAACACATACTGGGCCAGATCTACACGTGGTCCTCGATGCGCCCTCCCAGCGCCACAAGCCACTTTGGAGCGCTGCACTTCGTCTAGTGTGGCTCAAGCCTTGGAGGCTCTGCTCGCACTCTCTCAGCCGCCACCGCCGCCCTTTCATCCCAGCCAGTCCCAGGGAGGGAGGAGGGAGGGTTGTAAACAAAAGCTAGCAATTGGAAATCCCTCTCCCAATCGCTGGCTTTTGTTTACAACCCTCCCCCTCCCTCCTCTCTCCCCGGGACCTGCCTGGATGAAAGGGCGGCGGCTGCGGCGGCGCGGGCAGAGCTTCCTAGGCTTGAGCCACACTAGGCAGGGTGAAGCGCTCTGAAGCGGCTTGCAGTGCAGGGAAGGCGCATCGAGGACGACGTGTAGATCCTGCCCTGGAGCCCTTTTAATTTTCATTTTATAAGGAAGTGTAAGGATGTTTAACATATATATGAAAAAAGAGCCAGTGTGGTGTAGTAGGGTTGTTGTTGTTATGAGGATAAAATGGTGAGGAGGAGGGTTATGTATGCCACCTTGGGTTCCATGTAGGAAAAAAAAGTGGGATATAAATGCAATAAATAAATAAATTTTAAAAATGACTTTAAGAACCTTTTAAGTGCTCAGGAAACAGGAGATACTAAGGTATAATACTGCACATGTCAGAGTCAGACAAACAAAGACCAAAGGAGATACTGTCCTGGTAGAGTCCAAAATTTCAGAGGTCTGGTCTGCATAGCAACTGAGAATTGTGCTGTAAATCAGGTTAAGAGTACAATCCTATTGTGATTCCTGTCAGACTTCAAACTCGGAAGCTGATGGGAATCCTATGCAGAGATTTCGCTTGTCTAGCAGCAGCGCCTTGGAGAGTTAGGGAAGGAGGCTGGGGTGTAAGGCAGCCACACTGTCTCTTCTCCATCCCGTCTCCTGGAATACCCTCTTTTCCCTATCTCTGTGCTCCTTTTTCTGAGTGCGGAGAGGTAGCAGGCGTGGTTCTCTCTACGCCAGCTATGAGAGGGATGGGGAAGAGGCAGGAGTGCAGTTTCCTAGAGCCCTGTTTCCGAGCCTGGAGTCTGGAAATGAAACAATCCTTGTCCCCCAGATGCTATCTAGGGAATATAGGATTGCTCCCTAAATCCATCTTCACTTGCTAAACAGGATCATTGACCAATTGAACCAATTGGTGTGGAAGGAAAAGGAACCAATGATCTTGACCTCTGCTTTAATGCTGATTCTTCCAACTGCTAATCTTTTAAAAGATAATACGCATCATGAAAATTATAGTTTATGCTGGAAGCATGCAGAAAGATGATTGAGGTCATATACGAGAGATACTTACGCAATATAATGCAATCTGCTTTTTGGTAAATTGACCCTAACAAATGAGTCTGTGTCGCAGAATTACTTCTGCAAAAACATATTCCCTGCCATCTAAAACCTTTTTACTAATTTCTTCTGTCTTTGTTTTTCCTTGGGCAATATTGCTATAATGATAAAGAGCTCCACTTTTAACATTAGCATTGAGAAGAGTCTTTGAAGAATGCATCGGTCTTGCTTTGTATATTACAGATTACAAATGCATAAAAATGCATTTCTTAAAAAGTCATTTAAGTTTTTTTTTAAAATGGAAGTCAGTGGAGTATTTACAGGATGCAAGGTGTCAATATGTAATGTGTTCCAAGAAATATAAATAAAAACGCAATTATCTGTAAGTAATCACTTGTCAAAGAACCATCCATAAATGAAGTATGGTTAAAATAGTGTCATAAAGAGAAGGTGATTATCATGGAAGCTGGGATTTAAAATATAGGCCATCGAACAAATAAAACTTGACCTTTAGTAAATCATTTCCCCCACTCCTAAATTTAATTTCCATTAAACATTATTCATTATGAAGTCACATTTATATAATGAAAAGAAACTGCATTAACAGTGTAGATCAGAAGTAAAAATATGTTATTAAAATGGACATTATTCACTTTCCACCATTAATAAATCAGCACCTAAACCATTTAATTGCCTCATATTCCTGGCAAATGTGGGTGCCTTTGGTTGTACAGATACATTGTTTAAAATGTACTTTGTGTTAATTAAGCTGGTTATTAATAGAATGCAAAAACATATCCTCTATCATGATAAAACAATGATATGTATCAATTAGGAAAACATGGAGGCCTGGTTTTAAAAGCCTGTGGTCCGTGGACAGTCAGTGGTCCCCCATGTACTTTCAAGTGACCCCCCCCCCCCAATACCGCAGTGAAAAGAAAACAAAGAAACAGTGCTAAAGAGCCTACGGTCTCTTTAAAGTTTCCACCATACTCTGAAAAGGAAACTCACACATCATTTTTAAATATTGAAACTCAAAACAGAACTTGTATATATTAAATTTTAACCAGGAAGGGGCTTGCCTTGTCAGTAGTGCAGGCAGTTACAATGAAAAACACATCCGTTTGGTGGGAACAGGAGACAAGGCCTTTTTTGTGGTAGCACTGTGCCAAAATACAGTTAGGTTCGCTTCTTCTTTGTTCAGTTTTAGGCAGACTGTTTTTCTGCGTGGCTTTTTGGTATTTTGAATGTATTAGCTCTGCACTCTGTTTTTAAGATTATCTCCTGCTCTTAATTCTGCTGTTAGTAATGTTTTAGAGTTTTCAAATAGTGTATTTTTTTTTTTTAAAAAAAAAAGTTTTAAAATTGTTTTAAGTTTTATTTGTAAATTGCCTTGGGCATTCTATTTAGTTTTAAACATGACTTATAAATTTATAAATAAATAAAGCAAGGGAAACACCAACTCTGTGCATAGTTCTCCTTTTTGCATGTAAATAGCTTAGTTGAACTGCAACCACAAAGGTCAAGTGCTGCAGCTAAATTTTATTTCGAGATCTTTCAAGCATCCTCCAAAGTGGTAGCTGGCTTTTAGGTTAGCCAAAGTAATGCTTCACAAAGAATAAACAAATCTGAAAAGCAATTCTCAAGGCAACCGAGTTTAATAACCACATATTTAATAACCACCTATCATTGGGCAGAGTGCAACATTATGCGAGTGTACCTCTGCTTGCAAAACAAGACCTTCTCGCCTACTGCCCCGCATGCTTAAGCCTCCCATGTCCTCCCGAAACCATCTCCGCAGGATCAGAGATTTTGGGGGTGCAGAAAAGAGGGGGAAGTTCCACTGAAGGAAGCAGTTCCATCTTTAAATGAGCTAATGTGAATCACAATTTTTACATAGATAGCCTTCCTCAAACAACCTTTCTTGGAGTGGTTTCATTGAAGACTGTTCTTGATTTAGTGACAGTCAATGACCACCTAAAGCTCGTACACAAGCACTGTTCACTTCTGACATTGGAAATAATTTGTTAGGCGGGGGAGTAAAGGGAAAGTAGGCACCTTAAGAGGGCAATTCTATGGCTCTTAGACGGTGTTGGGGAGGCATAGTATACATACCCTAACCCTATAGACAGACCCACAACCTTGGAGGTTGAAATCCTATCACAGGGTTATTAACTAACTATAGCCTGGATGTTCTTGTTGGCAACAGTAATGAGATTCTCTAAAAAGTTTTCATCCAAAGGGGTAGGGAAAATATTAATAGCAGGAAGAACTTTCTCTACCCTTGTAACAAAGATTATAATTAAATAGGAAATTAACAAAGAGAACTAATGGAGAACAGAGAAATCAAAGCTACAAATGCTGTTCAAAACCAGTTTGTTCCTACAGTACATTATAACTTCTTCTTCCTAATTGGCATTATTAATACTGACAAGTTAAATAAATGAATTCATCAAGCTATAGAATATTATGAAATCTCTTATTGAGATAAATTAACAAAGCTGAACCAATCAGTCTAACTCAACTAGTTTAAAGCAACACAAGAATATTAATTATCACCTAGAGTTAATTCTACATTAGCGGTATGGAACTGTTTTGATTAGCTTATCGAGAAATCAGTTTTCTTGTTTCATTTTGTGTTGCTGGCTGGCTTTGTTGTGCTGCTAATGGCTAAAACCAGTGAGTCACCTGTTACCTACCGGGTCACACAGTGAGAGGAAAGACAGTGATTGTACATATCAAAGTTACTGGACTGTATCAAAGGGGTGATGTACGCAGCTTCTGACAAGGAGAAGTTGGCTTGTGAAACCAAGTTGCTAGGGAATTATATTGGCAGCATTTCTGGATGTAGCCCACTGTCCTGCCCCTTCCTTCCAGATATTAAAAAAAGTTGCTAGGCAGCGGCTGACAAGGAGAATAAGAACAGCACTGGAGAAGAAAAAGAGGAGAAATTAGAAAAGAAGCTTCACTTCATATATATATATATATATATATATATATATATATGTGAGAAATCCATGTAAAGGAACCAACTCAAAATGAATGACAATTATTTTTTTGAACAAAGAATTTGCTTTTAAAGCTCTCAGCAGATGAAGCTATGTTAAGTTACTTGGAACGAAAGGCTGTTTCACACATTCACATCTTTTATGAAAAGAAAAGCACCTCCGTAGAGGGAAAGCATATGAACTAGACATGCAGGTTTTTATGGAATTTGGTTGCAGAGATGCTGGGGGTGGGGGGGCATTGTTTTCATTCTCCCTCATTGAAAACAAAACAAAAAGAAAGTTGGACACAGACAACTAATAAACTGGCCATTAAACTCACTTAAGATCACAAGCCTATAGGATTGAAGTTTGATAGATGGTAGCCTCCAATCTCAGAGCACTCCATCTATTCCTGCTGGCAAGAGCTAGGCAACACGGGTGGAATGAGGGAGATGTTTTGTCTGTCAGCCCATCTAGGCATGGGAACAGAGAGGCTTGTGGATCTGGTGGAGTCATGGGTCCCCTCTACAAGGATTCGCTTTTGCGCCTGGTTAGGCGATTATGCGCATAATCGCTGAAGCGCATTTACGGCTAATACCTCTGCACGAGAGGCGGTGAAGCGCATTAAGGGATGACCAAAATGCGCTTTACAAGTAGTTAATGCACATAAGCGCTTGTTCACATAGGCAAAATGCGCTTTAACGGCCGGAGCAAAATAAAACTTGCTGTTTAACGCGCATTCGGTAATGCGCATAATGGGAGAGATAACGCGCCTCTACGCCCGATTTGCGCTCCGTTCTTGTAGAGGTAAATTTTTTAAAGCACCTTGAAAGAGCATTAAACCTCTCTTGTAGAGGCAGCCATGGTCTCCCCTTTCCCCTGCCCACCCACTAGCATGTCTACTTCCCTTCCTCCATGTCTTATTCTGAATGACCTCAGGTGAGGAAGCTGCCATGGAGTTTTCGCAGTGGCTGGGAGAGGGATTAGTTTAAGCAGGCATCCTCCCTCCCTCAGAGGGTCATCATCCTGTCTGTGGGTTGTGGGGGCAGGGGGGATCCAATGTCCTATGGCACCTCAGACAATGGGCAAGCTCACACATCTCACACTAAGCCACCCTGAGAATAAGCCACCATGGTTTGATTGATTGCTCACTACTCCAACAGATAATTGGGTGCGTTGCAGATTTCCATGGCTTTTACCCCCTCAGTCTTTGTTTCCTTAGTCCCTACACAAGCACCCTTTTGTAATTGGTCCACTGGGGTTGCCAGTTACCGGTGGAAACTCTCCCTTTCACACCCACATACCCACTCCAGCTTGCCAAATGGAATTGATTTTCTGAATCCATATGAACCCAGTAATGTATTCACAAACTTAAAAAAAAAACTTTTGGGGGGCGGGTGCAGCTTGCAGAAGGGAGCAAGAGGGCATATCCACTGATTAGTCCAGCATACCGATATCCCTCTCTGGTCAAAGTCCTTGTCAATTTCCTCCACTTCTGCACTTGCTTTGCTAGCAAATACATTTAAAAATAAAAAGTCTGTTTCACAAACTACCAAATAATTACACCCACCCTTAAAGCTCCTTTTGGCTCTCCCCCACCCCACCCTTCATGCTTGTTGCTTCCCTCCACTGTTAGCTGTCAGACATAGATATGGGTTACAGATGGATAAAGACCTGCAAATTTGAAGGCAGGGCAGTGTTTGGGGAGAACAGTACAGATATGCAAATTTCAAGGTTGAAGATATGCAAATTTCCAGTTAAAATTATGCAGATTTCAAGACTGAACAGGGAGTGAGGGGAATCAGTAAAGATACAGAAATTCCAAGGCAGACAAGTGAGGGACATCAGTAAATAATATACACAAATTTCAAGGCAGAGCAATGAGTGGGTTGGGTAAATATACACACATTTCATGGCAAAGCAGTAAAGTGGAGGGGAAATTACACACGTTTCATAGCTGCAGACCTTCAAATGTGCACACTTGCACAAGACTTGAAAAAAAAAGTTTGCAAACATGTTCAGGACAGTCTGTAGAATGTTTTCTTCTCGATTTTTAGGAGCATGGGTTTGAGGATTCTGAGGAGGGATGAGGGAGGATAGTGGTGGTATTAGTGGGATTGCAAGGTTTTTGTTGCTCTCCCTGAGCGGCTCTCTAGCCATTCCCAACAACTCACAATGAAGTCACCTTGCTGGGTTTGGACGCTGTGACAAACTACCCTGGAAACAAGCCACCTTGTACAACCCAAATAACAAGCCATAGGTTCTGAGGATCGCTTGTGAGAGGAAAAGAACACTGCGGAAATGGTGTCAAGTTGTCATGTTATGTGGACAACATAAGAATTCGGACAACCTGATAGTCAATGGTGGGGTAGTAATCAACTGTGCAGTTGTTCATCTAGGGGGTACTCCCCACACAACATGGTAATAAATAATCAACTGTGGTGTGGATTAGGATCAGCGCTGAGTTGTCTTTAGCAGCATTCAGATGACACGATAGTCAATACAACTGACGATTGCCCCCCCATCCAGTTACTTATTGTGTCGTCCGAATTCAGACGATGTTTAGGGGCCACAGCATTGCTCTCAAAATGCGTTAAAAGAAGCTGCTACTGTATATTAACAGCTGCTGACAAACATTCTTCAGGGCTTTACTGTTGCTTGTCTGAAGGGAAATTACTGGCATTGCTTAACGATGAAGTAACAGCACCCATACCATTACTACTACTACTACTACTACTACTACAGCAACATACATACACGCTTATGATCGGATAGATGCAAAAATGACATGTACCAGATATAGATGGATTTATATATCACTATTACATATGCATCTATATCAGGAATGTTGGATCTCTTTCTATCAGAGTATCAAATTCATTTTTAAAGAGCTCTCAGGGGGCACATTCCAGTGGTGTGTGGGGCTGAAGGCAACACAGGGTGAGGACAAAGGGGGCAGGGGCAAAATTTGCCAAATACCAGCATATTGTAGCATATTAAAGCTCTTATTACCAGTAACTATGCCTTAGAAGAGGCATCACAACCTTTTACAATCGGGTGGATGGAGAAACATGCAAAAGCCAGGAAATCACAAATGATTGGCAGTTGGGGAAAATGGGGTGCGGACAGCAGAAAGGGACATGGACATCTGGAAGACACTAGAGGGCCAGATTGAGACCCCAGAAGGGTTGGAATTTGCCCACAGGCTGAGGTTCTGCTACTACGTAATAGGGATGTATGAATCAGTCTATATCCAATCTGTGTAATTCTCACACGTAACCAATCAGTCCATCCTGCCCAGTTTCAGCTCATTCTGCAAATATTTTCGAACACACACACACACTGGCATTTAATTTGCATGCAACTTTCCTTCATATATGTAATGTTTCCCAATATACTATTTTTTGTATGCAATTGTTGAGCCCAGGTGCAAAATGTGAAGTGTGACTGTTTGCTGACCCACATTATTGGTCTGGGATGTGCAAAGTATGTTGATTCACTTAAAAAAGCAGAGACCAAACAAAATTCTCCAGCATTCCCTCAAATGTAATAGGCAGCTGGTTTCTGGGGACGTTTCTGGAGAACAGGGTCCAGGGAGGAGGAAAACTCATGATGCCTTTCCATAGCCAAGTCTTCTTTTTGAACCATTAGCTCTGGAGTCACTTCCTCTGAAGACAAAGGGTCAACATCCTCTGAGGATAAAGGTTCAAAATCCTGGTCCTTGGCAATTAGGCCTGATCTCTTCCACACTCAGGACCAAAACTAGACATTACATGCAGGTGTGTGACTTTTGTCTCAATCCTGACAATGTAAAACAGCAGTTGCAGGTTGCTACCTTGAGCAAGAAGCAGCAGAGGGTTGCATAATTTTTTCCTTAAAGGGCATTTTCTAGTCAAAAATGTCCTAGATGTTTTCCCCACTCCACAATCTTATCCTGTATGGAGGAAAGCAGCTGCATCCCTCAGTATGGAGTCGGCCAGGGTTAAGGCTCACGGGAAAAGGATCAGTAAAATACACACACCCTCCATTGCTTGCTCAAACTTAGTGCCTCCCAACGCTTATTTTCATTTTAAAAGATCTATATGTAACATCTTGTTTTCCCTTCAGTTGTACCACACAGAGGTTCCTACATGGCACCGTAGCTAGATCTGTAGTCTTGAGTGTGGATATTACAATTCCATTATGCCCTAGTTCGCAAAAGGCTTCCAGAGAGCCAGAAAAGCCAGCACAATGTTTTATTTATTTATTTCATAGAGTTGTATACCACTGAACATATTTAAAAATATACCTAAGCAGTTGACAAAATGCATTCTAATATACATTGAAATACATGAAATTTGCTAAAATATTAACATAAAACATTAATAAAACAATTAAAAGCAATTAAAGCAATGCTGTAATTACAAGCAGACTGGGCAGCACATTCACTCAGGGAAGGCCTAGATAAAGAAATGGGTCTTTAATTGGCTCCTAAAGCATGATACAGTTGAAACTTCCTGAATATCAGAGGGAGATCATTCCATAAAATGAGTGCCAATACAGAGAAGGCCCTATTCCTGGTTGCTGTAAGATGGCAGTTTGCAGGTCATAGTACCACCAGCAAGGCCTCCTCCAATGATGATTTATTTCATTTCCAATCCGCCCAATAGCCAAAGCTCTATGGGCTGGTTACAGTAATTCAGAAGACAATAAAATACAGCATTAAAAACACTGCATAAAAAGTTAAATATCCAAAATTTAAAACAATTTAGACAATCTTAATGATCATACAGGTTTGTATAGTGGAAGACGATCTGCCAGGTAACCTGGTTCCAAGCTGTTCAGGGCTTTATATGCTTAACAGCAAGATCATGAGAAAGATGTTGTTCATTATTTCCTCTCGATAACCAGACAACCCTCCCCACTTACTCCAACTACTATGTTGCTTTAACGGCAGCAGAAACAGATTAACAGCACAAGCCTATACAATTCTATTTAGAAGTAAGCCCTAGGTAAATGGGTATAGGTTTGTAACCTGAAAAGTTTGATCTTTAAGTCCCAGCAGCTACAACTTTATGGGCGAATGGTCATTTTAAAGCAAATCTGTGTTTTGAAGTGGATGTTAATAGCAAGGTGTGTGTATATACACACACACACACACACACACACACACTGATATAAATTCAGATGGGACAGATGAGTGTAATCCTCAGAAGTTAGTTTCAGTCATCGTTATGGAAGAGTGTTGTTGTTTTTACTTCATAAATTGTTACAGGTATTTTGAAAGTATCTTGAAAGTTTGAAAAATCACTTATAGAAGACAAAGAGGGCAGGAAGATGGTCGTATTCCTCTCATTGCTCTCGAGGCAGGCTGGAGAAACATAAATATATTTATCTGGGAACTTTGGAATGTGTGGGGAAATGTCCTAAGTGTCAATATTATTATATACTCCAACTATTTGGAATATATAAAAAAAAGTAAATAGGCTTGGACTAGACAGCACTGGTTGCTTAAAGGCCGACATTACACAACTGGAAGGATAAAATTAAACCAGATCTAGATACCTAGAATATTAGAAATAGTAGACTAGAAGGCACGGAAGAAGTAGTATATAAAAATTAAAGTATATAAAATAGGCATGAAAAATATTCAGAGCATCAAAATAAATATTTCATGAGGATCAGTTGTGTGTGTCTATTTTCCAAACTCTCCATTTTATTTTAGTCTTTCTTTACTTCAGCCTTATACTGAGTTGTGTATGTGGGGGTATGAATATAGGTTGGATGTGTCAAAGTTTTAAACAGGGAGGACATTTTATGGCAGATTTCAAATTGCAAGGCCTGTGTTCAAGAAAAAAAAGGGGGATGTTAGGGAATTCAGCAGGAACAAAACACATGCAGATGACAAGTTGTTTAAAACTAATTCTGCTAGTTGACTAGTATTTATTAAAATGAATAATTTTTTTAAAAAAAAAATAGGCTTAAAGCTAATCAAATAGGAATTGTTTTCTCCACAAGCCTTGTCAGTCATCAAATATAAAGGTCATCTGGTGGACCAGTGGGAAGATAGATCCAACATAACACTACTGGACTTGATTTTGTGTGTAAACATTTTAATGCATTTCTTCACATAAAATTTATCAACATATTGAGGGAGGAGACAGTATACTAGGACTTGACGGTCCAGGGTACCTAATTTGGGCTGGAAACCCGTTACCATGAGAAAAGATTGAGCATATCTTCAGATGAGTGTTTTATCGCATGCTTGCAACTTGCCAATCATGGTCCTTTGCAGGATATTTTGACGACACAGTGATCCTCCCACGTGTCTCCCGCTCCTTCTGCTCTTTTTTCCATCACAAAATAAGACCCAGAAAATCCAAGGGGGGGGGGGTTATAACGAAAATTGTCATTTCCTGCTGTGTACAGGAGAAGCAGCGTGATAAAAACACCCACTGAATGGGCCATGTGGTTGTTATTGCTTGCTTCCTCTTTCTTCCCCGTGTGAAGAAAGATAAAGCTGCTCTTCCCTATTGTGGGACAGAAGCAGGTGGCAAAGCGATGGTAGGGAAATGCAATTCCACTTCCCCACCATCTGATGACCCTCTGAATCTAAGTGGAAGATTATGCTTGAGGATGTAATTTCCCTTTATCTATATGGGGTGTCAAGGTCTTGTAGAATCCTCTGGAGGTAAACAAGCAGCTTTTGAGATAGTGGTGCTATGGTCCCCAGAGCCGTCCTATACCATACCCCGACACCACACATACACGGAGAGAGGGAGAGGGAGAGCACAAACACAATAAACTCTGGAACTTGCTGTTTGACAGAGAGAGTTGATCCATGCCGTGCAACATGGGCCAGATCTACACCAAGCAGGATATAGCACTATGAAAGTGGCATATGGTATGTGGGCCCCAAAAGTTGTCAGTGCACTTCAGTACTGCTATAATGCAGTAGTGCGGCTCCTGCCTTTTATAAACTGCTTTCATAGTGCTATATTCTGCTTGGTGTAGATTAGACCATGAACTTTCAAAAATTACAAACTCCAGAGTTCCTTAGTTCCTGACAGAATTTCCTATGCATAGTTAGGAGGAGCTATTAGACTGTGGTCTCCAACTGGCAGCATAATCAAGAATACTTACATCCCAGGATTAGCAGGAGTCAGTCCGCCAATAGGATTTACAGATCCCAAAACATATGTGAGTAAATAGGATAGGCCTCAGGTCTACAAGAGCACAGAATTGATACTGGATGCCTCCAATAGGAAAGAGTGTAGCCCTTGCTAGGCATTCTGAACATGGAATTTTACTTATGAGGACAGTGTAGCCACACCTACACCAGCAACAGTATCCTCACTATCCATGTATGAACAGGAGTGGGGGTGGAAATGTCTATAAAAGTGAGCCTGCTGTTCACATTTAGTCTATCACCATAATTAGCAATATTGTAGGTAATTGTAAATGAGAGCTTGTTTGGTGTGGTTAGTATAGTGTCAGTCTTGGTCTGGGGAGACTAGTAGCCTGTCTCCACTAAGCAGGATACGATACTTTGAAAACATTTTGAAAACTGTCTATGGAGTGTGTCCTGGCCCCCAACAGTTGCCACTACTGTTATGAACCGTTTAAAACAGTTTTAAAGCAGTAGTGTAGATAGGTTCTAGGATTCAATTCCCAGCTGATAGGAAGAGATAAATCTTCATACGTGTGTCCCTGAGCTCTCTCAAACAAGGGTAGGATACAAATGTAATTACTAAAAGAGGGTGATGGTGATAGGACCTTCTTCATTCAGTTCCCTTTTGTCACCAAGAGACAGGGCTAAAGTTGAGAGGAAACAATTAAACAGGGCCCTGCATTAGAACACAAGATCCCTGCTGGATCAGACCACAGGCCTATCTAGTCCATCTTCCTGTTTCCCACAGTGGCAAACCTGATGCTAATAGGTAGTACATGAGTGGGACATAAGGGCAACAGCCTGCTCTTGCTGCCATTTGCCAGCCTGCTGCTTCTGATGCGGTCATGATTAGGAGCTCTTGATGGCTTTATACTTCGTCAATTTATCCAAACCCCTTAAAAGCCATCCAGGCCGACATTAAGGATAGGCATGGTCGGGCCCCTGCTGAGGGCCCATACCCGAAGAGGGGCCCAGTACAAGTGCCCCCTAGAATTGCTCCACCTCTTCACTATAACAACCTGTTCGTTCACCTGCCTCTTGCTCTAGCCCAGGCAACAGTGGTGGTGGTGGTGGTGGTGAGGAGGAGCAGTAGATGCCACTGCCTACTTGCTCACTGGCTCCCTGCTGTCAAGAAAGTAAGTGTGGTACCAATGATGAGAAAGAGGAATAGGAGAAATAGCATCTGTTGACAGCGGCAGTGAGAATGTAGATTCACAGAGGTAAGAGACCCATTGAGGGTGTCTTGCCCAAAGGCCCTCAAAGGCCTGGAACTGGCACTGGGACATTACCATGTTATGTGGTAGCAAATACCATAGTTTGCAATGTGTAACGTATTCTCTCTTGTCTGTCTGAATCTGCTGCCATCAGTTCTGTTGGATGTCCCTGGGTTCTAGTATTATGAGAGCTGGACAAAAAAAATAACAACTTTCTGTCCACTTTCTCCATATCATGCATAATTTTAGTAAACAATGGTCATGTCAATCCCTATTCACATTTTTTCCTAAACTAAAAAGCTTTAAACATTGTAATCTTTCTTCAAAAGGGACATGCCCTACCCCCTGATCATTTTGGTTGCCCTTTTCTACACCTTTTCCAGCTCTACAATATCGTTTTTTGAGATGCAGCAACTGAAACTGTGCACAGTATTCCAGCTATGACCGCACCATAAATGTGTATAAAGGCATTACAATATTGGCAATCTGATTTTTTATCTCTTTTCTAATGATCCCTAGCATGGAATTTGCCTTTTTCACAGCTGCCGCTCACTGGGTTCAACATTTTCAATTACCTGAGAGGAGGACACAGAACACAGTAGCAGAGAAAAAGGAAATAAAACTGCAGCTGGGTTGGGCAGGCTGACCTATTCCCCACACCTTCCATTTACCCTCAATGTCAGTGATCCATTGACCTTCTGCCTGACTTTTTAAGAGATGTGCCGGGGGGGGGGGGGGAGTTGTTTAAAGATCGCCTTTTTTAAAAACAACAACGCAAGTACTAATTTGTTTACGTATAGTTTTAAGCAGTTGATCCTGGAATTTTCTGAAGCGACAAAAAGTTTTCCCAATTATTATACTCCAATTGACGTATATTAGAAAGTACGAGTCAGTTGTGCCGGGCATTACAGGCTCCTCTTTTAGGGATATAGGCAAATGGGCATGTAATGAGTGGGGAGCTTCCACTAAGATGGAGTGTGTCCCATGTCAGTAGTATAGAAACAGGCCCAAAGCATAATCCCATGTCAGTAGTATAGAAGCAGGCCCAAAGCATAAGGTAATGCTTCTTTTTGTTTAAATTTGTTCCCGACTTCCCAGATGTAAGATTTCCCTCAGTTTCTTAAGAGCATGTCAACCTAAGACAAGTCTTTCAATGGGCTTTTAAGAGTTTGCTTTTAAATACAAATAATGTGTAGTTACTCTGATTGATTTATATTCCATTTCTCTTAACCCATCCAGCCTTCCATCAGTGTCCAAACTGCCTACCTTTAAGGCAGGAAGAATGTTAGAAACTCATGAGGGTGAAAAGTGGGAAGGATAATGAGGAGATCTTTTGAACTTCTTGTGTGTGATGAATTGGACAGTTATGTCTATGGCTGCCTCTACATGAGACGTTTAAAGTTCTTTGAAGTCTCATTAAAAATTTTACCTCTACAAGAGCGGAGCGTAAATCGGGAGATGAGGCGCTTTATCTCTCCGATTATGCGCATTATCGAATGCGCGTTAAATAGCGAGTTTTATTTTCCTCCGGCTGTTAAAGCACATTTTGCCTATGTGAACAAGCAATTCTCCACATTAACTACTTGTAAAGCACATTTCAAACAACCGGTAAGGCCACCAGTTGTGCGTACAAGCATTTAGATTATGCGCATAATCGGCTAACCAGGCGTCAAACAGAATCCATCTAGAGGGGGTCTATGTTTCTTTTGGAACCCAAGAATCAAGCAGAAAAAGTTTGAACAAGTCTGTTCCTGAACAAGTTGCAAACCAGAGTCACTAAAAACGTCAGTGGCAAGTTGTGTATATGTGAAGCACTTAGTAACCAGTTGCAAAGTCATAAGCATTTATTGCCTTAGCAAATATGTATCTCTCACACAGGTTTTCTTAAATAATCCATTATGATATTTCTTGTCCTTGTTTGATACGGTTTGTTGGTTGTGTTGTGTATTCTGTTTTTAATGGATGGTTTATGCTTTAAGACCATCTGAAGGGTTAATTTGATATGGAGCAGTATATTCTGACCAATAATGTGTTTGCACTGTAACAGACCATCTTAAATGCACATTAGAACGTGGCTCTTGTACCTTTGATTGTAGTGTGGAAGAAGACATTTGGGCAGGAGCACCTTATCGTGTACGCCAAAAAGCTACATCTGCTGAAATTTCTACTTCTGCATTTTGTCATGTTGTCTCACCCAATGTTGTCAACAATACTGACTAGCAGCAATCCTCAGACCTAGCCAATCTGGCCCTTAGGTCAGGATGTGACCTCCTATTTAAAGCTGGAGATGCAAAGGGTTCTGCTATAGTTCATTGTGCAGCTCTAGCTGAGCAATTCTAGTGTCAAGGTAGATTTTATTTCTCTCCCCACAAAAAGCATAACATATTCATTTATTCAATGTCTATTTTTAACATTAGCTGCAAAGAACATACAGTTTGAACACTTACATTGCCAAGTTTATACATACGTTTGGAATTTATACTAAATCTTTCCTGTGAGTAAGACCCACTGAACACAGCAGAACTTACTTCTGAGTAAACATGCATAGGATTGCACTGCACATTTATAAAGACTCGGGCAGAAATCCTAAGCAGATTTCTCCTGGAGTCAACTGTATTGAACTCTGTGGGACTTACTTTTAAGTAGATATGCTTAAGATTGCTTTGTAACTTCTCTTAACACACACACACACACACACACACCACATATATACTGAAAATAAATTGTTTTTTAAATATGGATGTAACCTTCTAGATGATTTGGATCTAGTGTTGATATTGTGACCTCCTACTCTTTGGTTTATTAGGCCAGAAGTTATTTGTTCTCTACCTGTAATGTATTGTAAAATTCAAAATCCTTTTACGGTTAGGCACATTAACAGCATTAACTTGTTGCAATCTGGGCAGCTGTTTAGTTCCTTTATTTTATGCAAGCTGCATCCAAATGGATACATAAAAATGTATAACACACTATTGCAAAGATTGTTGTTGTTTTAATTGCTCCCTTTCTGCTGTGTGTGTGCGTGTGTGTGCGTGCGTGTGTATGTGTATACGTGTCAAGAAGAATCATGCATGTGTTGGCAGCCAAGTGCCAAGAGGTAGGGATTTCATTCTGATTAGGAGCTAAACTATATTAATCATAAAACCTTCCAAATAAAGGAACATCTGGTACAAGGCTTTTTAATTCAATAAAGGCAATACAAAGCCAGTCCAAATTAGCATTGTGGCAACAGGACACAGTGGACAAAATCTTTATTCCCTGATAAGATTAAAGCAGGAAGGGAAGAAAAAAGCCAGTAGATAATTGTTTCACCTCTTAATCCAAAACCATGACTGTACCTGTTTTGCATTCCAGAAAATCCTAATAAATACTCTGCATGAACACCAATAGTTGTACTTAGTGGTGCAAGACAAGTGGTTAGGAACCTAGTTCTGTGTGTGTGTGTGTGTGTGTGTGTGTGTGTTATACACATATACATATAATTGTGAACTGGTCTATTCTGTCTTTCTTTTAGTATAATCAGACACCAAAAGTCATTTACAATGCACCTCTTAAAATATCACTCTGTCTTTCATTGGAAACGGTGCCACAGCAAAGAGGTTTTTTTATTCGTTTTACTCACTTTTGTTTTCTTTATAAAAGGTAAATGGGAAAATGTGCCCATGGGTCTGCCCTATTCCATGGAAACAATCTGATTCCACTAGAAGAAACTGATTCCGTTTGTGGTGCTTGAGTGACCCCTATAGGATGCTTCTCGAATTATTGCTTTGTCATGGTAATACAAAAAGGAAGATAGCTTTAACAAAAAGGATAGGATTATATCGCCCCAAACAAATATAGACATCACAGAGTATTCTTCAAAGGCTCTGTCCCTTCTCTTTGGTCAGTGAATATGTATGCTAGCTTTCTTAGAGTGGGGGATTTGGAAGCCTATGTGTGTGCGAATGTGCATGGTGTAATTTAGGCTGTCTACGGCTGTAATTTCTCAAATTTTCTTTGGAATAAACCTCATTGAATTCAGTGAGGTTTCCTTTTGACTAAACATGCACAGAATTGTGCTGCAAATGTAATTTCTTTTCATCCATGCTAGCCAAAGAGAGCTTTGCATATAGGCTAGGGTGACCAGATAAAATCCAGGTCAGGGCTCATGTAACTTTAAAAGCTGGAGAGAAAAGGGAATTTCAGCCAGTGTCATTTGTATGCAATTAGTTCCTGGTGAAATTCCCTCTTCATCACAACAGTTAAAGTTGCAGGGGCCCTGCCTTCTTTTGTATATGGTCACTCTAGTATAGTGCCTGCAACTGTAACTGTTGTGATGAAGAGGGAATTTCACCAGGAACTAATTGCATACAAATGACACTGGCTGAAATTCCCTTTTCTCTACAACAGTTAAAGTTACATGAGCCCTGACCTGGATTTTATCTGGTCACCTAATATAGGCAATATATATATGTGTGTTTCCAGGCTCCAGAATTTCATGATCGGGCTGTTTAATCTTTAATTTATAAATTCAGAATCTCCTCCCAATTTCAGTACCTCCCAATAAGATTTATGTAGTGCAGCCTTCTCCCATCCTGGTGCCTACCAGATGTGTTGGGTAACAACCCCATAATCTCCCCATTGATATGGCCACTAGCTGAGAATTGTAGTCCCACACATCGGGAGGGCACCAAGTTGGGGAAGGCTGATATGGTGTAAACAGGAAAGGGATATTTGAAAAAGAAGCTTGCGACAACCCAATTTCCAGTATGTCTTTGGTGGTTGCTTCAGTTGCTTCATTGTGTGACTAATATGGCAGTTCTTTCAGATTTTCTACCTTTATTTTGAAAATTCAAAAAAAGAAAAAGAAAAAAACAACCAACATTGTTAAGGAGAGATGCGGAGCAATGGCATGGGGGGAAAAAACCTATAGAGATTCTGTCCACAAGTGTCATACAAAATGCTTGCATTTTATTAAAAGGGCCTACAAGGCAAAGAGCACCTGAGTGGGGTTGTGATTATGTTAAGAAAAATGGCATGCATGAAAGAGATAAGTCCTTTTCCCCTTCTGCAGTTGCTATGGACAAGCAATGGCAAGACCTCAGGGAAAACATCCATGACACAGAATCCTGAGTATTTTAATCCTGAATCCTTGATTTTTGTAGGACAGCCAGGAAATGGAGTAGAAATAGTTCTCAGGATGAAGTGCAAACAGTACCCTTTCCAGATGGGAATATTAGTGGTAGATTATGTGAGAAACTGCTGGTACAGACATAGAGCATTTCTACACAAGGCTTTTATTGCGCACGCATGATTGGGCACTCATGGACATTTGTGGGTCCTTTACACAATGTCGTCAACCTCCAGTCCATCTCTTGTGTTTTTTTTTACCTTTTTCCCATTTTTAAGAAAATCTGAGACAATGAATTATTTAAATGTAAATCCGCTTTAATGAACATGTGAAATTGTGCAGTTCTGCTATAACCACAACAAAGAAGGGAAGATACTTTGGGTTAATCTCCCCCTTCCTCTGCCTAAGCTACCTTGCGAGGTTTTTCTAATGGAAGGAGACGCTGCTCTGAGCACTTTGGCAGAAGGGCAAGATAAATATATAATATAGAGTTGATGTTACGTTGGAGAGGCTGGTCTTCTCCAACTGGGTAAATTGGGGTTCCCTCTCTGCTACCTCAGTGGAGTCAGCAGAATGAGGAGAAAAAAGAAAAAGCACCGCAAATTCTGACAAATTCTGAGAAACCTCTGTTTAGGGAGACTATGCAAGATCCCATTTTCTCATTATTGAACTTTGTACAATTCAATAAGGCAACGTAATATTCCGTCATGCCTCAACCAATTTCTATATTGTGTCTGTGCAGGTGATGCAATCACATGCAGATAGGGCAATCAAATGCACATATTAAGTAAGAAGTATAGACTTGTGTTTACAAAAGTCTCTTTCCATGGGTCACATGTGGCTTCTCAGCTGTTCTGCACCAAACAATGCTAAGCTGAATGCAGAGATACTTCACCACTTGAAAACAGATGTTGAACAGATGAGAAACAGCATGCTCAATGCAGGTTGTGTACATATATGCTAGGGGTGTGCATCGGTTCGGACAAAGTCTGAAGTCCAAGTAAAATTGGGTTGCTTCATTCTGGTTTTGTTGCATCCTGAGGCAAAGTGGGCCCCACCAGAGCCCCAAGAGGCTTTGTTACCAACTCATGTTTTGAAGACACAGAGACTTTATGTCTCCTGCAAATAGTGTCTTTTAGTTGTGGTTCTCTAAACAATGATAATTAGCAGGGGGACAGCGAGGGCGATTGCCGTTGAATGACTGACAGGTCCACCTTCTACTCCTAGGACATATTTTAGCAAGAGTCACTGTGCTGTGCAGGAGGGAAAGGATGGGACCCAGTGCCACCAGGCTTCACTATGAAACACAGCCTTAAACTTGTTTTCAAGCATCATAACTCCCTATATTTGAATTTGTGGTTTGTAATTTTTGTTAACCCCCAGAGAGCTTCAGCTGTTGGGCGTTATCCTTCTGAAACTTTGCATGTTATACTAATTGCCCAAAAAACATAGGGGCAGGAAAGGAGAAGCAAATCAATTTCTCCCCAATTTTGAAGGTCTCTCTTCAACATGAACAGCTGCACCTATCCTTCTGAAGTCTTGCAGGTTCCTTAATTAGGGATATCTCTAGACTTTCTGTCAGTTTCAGAATAATGATCCACGAGGGACAAAGAGCAAAAAGCACGTCCTCTGTTGGAGACTCACAAAATGTCAAGGCTGCTCTTGCATAAATCCCCCCACAGCTATCATTCTGAAACTTGGCAGGCTGCAGGGGAATTTTTTGCATAATTGGGTTTTAACCCAATTATGCCAAAAAAAAAAAAAAAAAAAACCCAAAAGAAACAAAAACAAAACAAGGTTATCAGCAGCTCACTTTTAAAAAATGACCATCATTTCTGCAGGATTTTCTTTCTGGAAATAAACATGGTGATTCCCTTGAATAGGTGCAGACGGCTGTGGGTGCTTGCGATGGGTCCAGGTAAGAAGCAAGGGCAGCTGCTTGGGAGGCCCCTGCCTGTCCAGGCTGGGCTGCTGCATTGCCCAGATCACTCAGAATTGTTCTGAAACGCTTTGGTGCCATCCAGTCCACATTGGGCCACTTCAGTCCAAATTTGCCCGCCTCAGCTCGAAATTCGGAGCCAGAGCCAAATTGGTGCACAGCCCTATATTATATGCTCATCGGGCACAGGATGCTCTCTTTCTCTCAACTCTGAAAGATGATATCACTTTGAGGTTGGAATGGAACCAGAAAGGAGGTGGGGTGGGGATTACTGTCCATGTGTTGCTTGTATGCAAAAACATCCATGGCCATTCTAAATATGTTATATGATATAGGGAATCACTTCCCCTGTATGTAACTCAGGGACTTCCAGTTCCCAGAGAGATGGTTATATTCTCAGCAAAGTGATAGGGAAAGGGCAAAAGCAACTGGAATCCACCAGAATATTTATATGTACTGTATTTTAAATCTCATTCTAGTCTGAGGCACCTTTGCTCCCAAGAGGATTTTGCACACAAGTCTGAGAGAAAGGGAAATGCAAACCAAATCTTTAATTGGTGCAGACACGTCAGTCTGAAACAGCTGAAGAGCAAACTCCCCACCCTGTTCTCAATCCATCTCAGAATGGTTAGTTAAAAGCCTGACAGACACATTAAATGTCAACATTGACTATTTCTTGGCTATTCCATTTGCCAGATGGAGATGACAAAGAGGGTGGGAATGACTGGCTACGAAGAAGAAGGACACCGTGAGAAGAAAGTAGGATGTACAGAAAGCAAAGGAAGCAATATTGGTCCGTAAGAAAAAATCCAAAATACACCATTGGGCAATACTTTATTAGGAACAACCAAATGCAGATTTTGTTGCTTACACACCAAGCCAGCTTTTTTCTCCCCACCTCCCACTCTGCTTAGCATCAACCCTGATGCAGAGTTCTTGTGAATTCAAAAACTTGCTCAATCACTATTGCCCAACTGTGGATTTAAGAAAAATAGGACTTATAAGAACATGTGAGGTTGAAAGAGACGGGATGATGAGAGGCAAATAAATACTGACATTTGGAGTAGCTATATAGGTGATTTTTGTTAGCACCTAGATTGGTGCAAAGCATGTTATTTAGCAAGTGGATTTGTAGACACCCTGGAAATATTGCAATTACAGTCCAACTGAGGGTGGATCCCAATGGGTAGAGTGCATAGAAAATGCTCTAGCTCACCCAGTCCAGACTACAACTCAGAACTTGGAATGGGTGAGAAATGTGCTCCATAGAGGTTTTTTTAAAATGGATTTACTGAATTCATATCTCCTGAGCCTTTCAGTGAGCGGAGACAGAGCTGAGTATGGAAAGCCACATTTTTGTAAGGTTTGTAATGCAGCCCATCTCCGGAAGAAATGTGCATATTAAAAGTGCACACAAAATGTGAACATTTGAGAAAAGTGTACATAGAACGGCATTACAGCCATGTAAAATGCTTGTAAAAATGTGAACGTTTAAAAATACGTACCTTTGGGGGGAATGTACACAAAAAACACAAATTTCCATTTAAATTTTTTTTTTTAAAAAAAATGTAAGTTTATGCAGAAACAGGAGAGAATAAGCTTGACCTTACAATCTTGCCAAGTCTGAAATTAACACCCATCTATCCCTATTCAGAACATGGGAAGAGGTTGAGCAAATAAGTGATGGAAGTGAATTGGCCCAACTTGCAGGCAGGTCAAATCATACATATGCAGTAATTCAGATTTTTGTATTATACATACTTCCAACAATCTGTAATTTTTGTCCCTGACTTTAGCATTTGCTTTGTGACCCAGCCTGTCTATTGGTTAATATCTGCTATGTCCAGTAGCCAGTAGGTTTTGTTGCTCTTCTCTGTTTTTCTGCACCTCCTTTCACTTCAACTTTTCATTTCTCATTCTTTTTTTTCCCTCAGGGCCACTTATGTAACAACCCAGAATGGCTCAATTCGGATGACACGTTAAGCAACAGGTGTTAAGTTAAACAACCGTCAGTGGGTTAACCAAACGTGTCGTCCGAATTGAGCCACACAACAGTTAACCAACCCATAGTTGTTTAAGTCGCGGTTTTAAACAACGGAGTTAAACAACTCACTTCCGAGTTGTTTAAATGTTAGTCAATTGACTAACGTGTTGTCCGAATTCAGCCACTCGAGGTGCGTGGGTTAAACAACTGAGGTGAGTATGTTAACGGAAAAGACCATAGAGGAGAGCAGCAAGAGCAGCGGACAGCGGACGGGAGCTCAGGCGCGGATGAAACGGATCGCTGGTTTCACCGCCATAGCAACCGGGATGCCCACCTCCCCCACCAGGCAGCCAGCACGGAGCTCAAAAAGGAGCCTGGTCCTGCAAGCACGCACGCAGGGTGCCCAGTCAGCCACCCAAACGGACAGGGGAGCACACCAGAATGGAGCCATGGCAAAGAGGGGGAGGGGGAGACGGAACAAGCAACAACCCCAGGCACCCAGGAACAAGGAGTAGCCCCCCCAAACAGGGGGAACGACACCCCATCCAGAGTAGACCCCCATCGCAATGCCACCCCCACCCTCGCATCACCCAGAAGGACGAGAGCAGGAGAAGCAGTGTCCAGATAGCTCCTCCCCCATTCACCCAACACGGCTCGACAGCGAGCGTAGGCAAAGCCTATCCCCAAGACACTAGAAATGCCTAGGCAATTGGTGCCCGTGGGCGACAGGCAGCCACCTGTGGATGTTGTGGAAAACCAACGAAGGCATGCACAACAATCCCAAGGACACGAAGAGGCCCCGGCCACCAAAGACAACAACACCTACGCACAGGGCACATTCACAGCAGGCACTAGAGGCCACCAGCACCCACCGACACACATCCACACGGGACTGGGAAAGGCAGCCCACGGCACAGACCACTCTCACCACCGAACCACACACCCATTGGCAACATGGAGCCAGAGGGAGAGGGACCAAGGGATGATCCAGCCGAGGACACCGGCACACAATCCCCTGAAGAGGGGAGCAGCCAGGACCCCCAGGAAAGACGCAGAGCGCTACGCTGGTCCGAGGAGGAGATCGGCCACTTCATAGAGCTCTGGGGGAGCCCAGAAGCCAGGAGGATCATGGCCACTGCCAGGCACGATAAGCTCTACCCATGGCTAGCTGAGAAAATGCAGGAACGGGGATACGACCGCAATGGAAAACAATGCAAGGACAAGCTTCACGGACTCAAGGGGAAGTTCAAGGAGGTCGTCACTCACAATAAAAGAACCGGCGCCCAGCCATGCACCATGCCCTTCTACGACGAACTGTCACGCCTGCTGTTGGAGCGTCACGATGTCATCCCGGGGCACACAGCGGGCAGCGGGGTTGCCACCAACAAGCCCCCGTGCACGCGTCAACGAGCACAGCTGGACCAAGGGGCGCAACGGGAAGAGGGCCCCACCGCACAGAAACAGGAGCCCCCAGCAAGGCCGGTCGACCCACGGCCAACACCCCCCAGCAAGGCAGCCCCGAAACCATCATCCACTCCTCCTGCCAAGGCCGCCCCGAAACCATCATCCGCTCCTCCTGTCAAGGCAGCCCCGAAACCATCCGCTCCTCCTGCCAAGAAAGTTGCGAGGGCAGCATCCGCTCCTCCTGCCAAGGCCACCCCAAAAGCAGCATCCGCTCCTCCTGCCAAGAAAGTTGCGAGGGCAGCATCCGCACCCCTTGCCAAGAAAGCTACGAGGGCAGCAGCTGAAGCATGTCCGGCCAAGGCAAGGCCGATGAGCCGGCCCGCAGCATCCCAAAGTCCATCGGTGCTTGCGAGGCCGCCACCCGTGCCACCCAGGACAGCCACCGCCTCACGGAGCATCACCCCCATGCCAGCTTCCTCCAGCAGCAGCAGCAGCCCCACGGACTTCCTACGCCTCATCTGTGCAGACATGCAGGTAGAGGACCCTGTACCTACCCCCCTGGTGCCAGAGACCCAGCAGGGAGAGGATGAGCCAGGGCCGTCCCGTACGCGGGACACTCTCGCAAAGGGGAGCGTGGCTGCCACCGTAGGGCGAGTGGCACGGCCAGTGTCAGCGCCACGCACGCGGCTAGGGTCCTCGAAACACGCAACTATGGTGCAGGGAATACCACATGGGATCCTGGTTGTTGTGACGGAGATGGGGCCTGTGTCCCAGGAGGAAAAGGACGAAATGGAGCTGCTTATGGAACAACAGGTGGGCGATGTGCTCGAGCCTGAACTGTCGCCGTCCCAGGAAGAGCTGTTGCATATTGATACGCAGGCCTCTGACGAAACGTACGTGGAGATGGAGGCGATGGAGGCGGAGGCGCCGTCAGAAGTGGAGCTCGAGGCTGGGGAGGCCGTGCTGGAGCGGGAGATCGAGGGGTCCCCACAGCCGGAGGACGAGCCGATGGAGGGAGGGGCCCCCCTAGAGGAGGAGCCGCCGCCACCGCACGTAGGCGAGCACGGTGAGGTCGAGGCTGAAGAAGCCCGTCCCCTGACCAATGCGCAGAGGTGTGTCCGGATGCGCAACAGGCGCAGGGCAGACCGGCTGCAGGTGGCGAGGGAGTTGGTCTCTGTCACGGAGACAACTGGGGAGCGCATCCACGACCTGTTCACACGCATGGCGGCCGAGGAGGAGGCCAGGCGCACCAAGGAGTGCGTCCTCACCATGTGGGCCATGCGCACAGCCGCGCAAGCCATGGAGGAGTGCGCCCAAGCCACACAGGAGGCGGGGAGGTATGTGTGTATAGGTCTGGAGCGCCATGTCGCTGGCATGACCGAGGCCATGGCTGCCACCGATGCCATCATCGACCGAGGCATGTGGGAGCGCACAGCAGCCATCAACCGCCAAACCGAGGTGCTCAGGGAGCTCGCCCAATCCTTCCGTGGAGCCTACCATGGGCCACCGCAGCCTGCGCCCTACATGTGGCCATACGGATACATGGCGCTGCCGCAGCAACAGCAGTACATGCCCCACCGATGGCTGCGCCGTATCAGACCCCACGGTTGGCGGCGTCAGCAGCAGGTACCTCAGGGAAGGCGGGGGGGCGGCCGGAGGGCAGATGCACCGGAGCATAGGCGGCCGCCCAAAGAGGGGCCGCACCATCCCACCTGACACCGACGATGAGAAAGAGGAGGAGGGGGCGAGGAGGCAGAGGAGGAGGAGGAGGAGGAGCGGGTGGAAAGGCCCACTCAAGATGACATGGCCTAAGGCGAGGTCGTCCTACGAGCCCCTAGATCCATCTTCCATAGAACCATAGGGACGTGCAGTTGTATACTCTCCCGCACCCCTATACACAAAAGGACCCCGTTAGATACGCGTCCCTCTGGCCGCCGCCTCCCTCAGCCCGGTCTAGACGCCCAAGGCTATGTCCATCAGCATCCCAATGCAACAATGTTGCACGCGCTGGATGCCTCTTGTTCCCGGCCCTATCTCCCCTCATTGCAGCCAGAACCAGGCATGATGGCATCACCCTACAGGTCCGATGGCCACCAAGCAGGGCGCATTGTCCAACGCCGAAGGGCCCTTCGGTGCGGAGGTTGGTAACTGGGCTGTTGAGTGGCATGCATTGGTGTTAGTGTGGCCTCCATGTCACTGATGGCTCTCCCCCTCCTCTCCCCCCTTCTGTTCTCGCCTCCCAGGGAAACTGCGCTCCCTCCGCTGTGCCATCCATAGAAGGCGGAGGCCGAAAAAGCCCACCGTCTCCACGCTCTGGAGGTGGCCCTGGGAGAAATAATACGTCGCATTCAACGTCTGGAACGAAGCGTCCGGCGCCATCGCCGTAGGGTTGTGTGGCAGCTTGGAGGCTCACGCCCATCCCCCCTAGTCGCAGCGTAGTAACAGCCCGCTCTGCCGATTCCCCATTACACGCCCCACTCTGGCCGCTTCCTGTCACTCCCGTCAGCCTTGCAGCCTTGCAGGTGCACTTTTGCCTAAACAAATCCTCCTGCCCTCCCATTCCAACGCTAATGATGTTGACGGTCCAATGCTCCACCTCTAGCCCCACCTCCCTCCACCCTCCTGCTCCGTCTCGCCCACTGCTCCTCCCGTCCTGTCTGCCCCCTCTCCGGCCCACCCGCCATTTGCAAGGATGTCCCGGAGGGAGCTCACGATGGCCTGCTTGCAAGGAGCAATCCAGGCAGCCACGCAAAACTACAGCAACGCCGACGAGGAGGACCTATTCCGTGCCCGCCTACGCCGGCTAGGTGGGGCCATGCCCGCAAGGCCAGTGTTCAGGACGGGGACCTTCCGCTGGCCGCTTGGGGTAATGGAGGCTGTGCCTTGTCTCCTGGCCACTGTCCTGCCACTGATTCATCCCCGTGCGGCCTCCACGTTGCTCGTGGAGCAGATGGCCAAAGGCGCGGCCAAAGGGGCCCTGCACCACGCCCCACCCCTCTCGACGTCGGCCAAACTTCTTGCCGAGCGTGAAAGCGTGCACCGCTGGGTGCTCCCCCGGACGGACGCCGTGTGGCATGAGATGCAGGACTTGGAGGACTGGGACGACGAGCGCTTCCGTGGGAGCTTCCGCATGTCTCACGCGACATTCAAGGTGTTGGTGGCCGAGGTGACCCCTGTCCTACAGCGGGAGTGTACTAATATGCGCAGATGTATTCCAGTCTCCCGTCGCCTCAGCCTCACACTGTACAAGCTGGTGTTCAACGTGGGCTACTTGCCCCTGTCGACCATCTTTGGGGTGGGTGTGTCTACTGCGTGTGAAATCTTCCGTGAGATGGTGAGCGTGCTGAACGAGCTGTACCTGGCCGATGTCATCCGGGTAGGGGACGAGAAGGAGAACATGTGTGGCTTCCGTGCCCTGGGCTTCCCACGGGCGGTGGGGGCGATGGACTCGACCCACGTGCGCATCCTGGCCCCGCCCACCCGTGGCGAGGAGTACTTCAACCGCAAGCATTTCTACAGCATGGTTCTGCAGGCAGTTGTGGATGCCAAGGGCTGCTTCCTGGACATGTATGCGGGCATGTCTGGGCGGAGCCACGACACAGCTGTCTTGAAGTCTGGTCCCACTTCCGTGTGTGGCCGTGAGGTGGGTCCGCTCCTCCTAGCCGACCAGGCCTTCGCCCTGCAGCCGTGGCTGATGGCCCCGTACCGCTACCCATGCACCAACGTGCTGCGTAAATACAACTACTACCATTGCTGTGCCCGCCTGCCCGTGGAGCGTGCCTTTGGGCATCTGAAGGAGTGCTGGCGCTCCCTGTTCAGCCGACATCATTCCTGACGTGATGCTGTGCTGCTGCATCCTGCACAACATCTGCGAGTCCCGTGGGGACGTGTTACTGGCCGAGCACCCCAACCTCCCTCGGGAGGGCGAGGACGCCGACGCCATCGCTGTGGATGGGCGTGACATCGAGCCTTTGCCGGGGCTGGAGAATCCCGTTAGGGAGCGTCGCGCACGTGCGGAGGCGTCCCGGGTGCGTTCATGCATCGGTGCCTGGATCTGGCTGCGCTACCCCGACCCCATGTGAGCGTCGGCTGTGTACTCCCATCTGTGGACTGGCATCTCTCCCTGGCATGCCGCCCCTCTCCACCTCCTCCCCTTGGTACGTTCCGTGCTTGGCCCCCTGAGGGTGTGGCCTCGGCCGTCCCCTCTTCACCGCTGTGCCTTCCAGCCACCTCCTCCTCCCTTCCCGGGGGCGACTGTCCTTTCCGTAGGTTCTGCCCTGGCATAATGGTGCCAATGTGCCTTATTGCCCATGTCTGAGCTCCCTGCTGAATAAAGTGTTCTACGCCACCCCACTCTTACCTTCTTTCCTGTGTGTGCGAAAGATGCTCTAGGAGGGAGGTGGGGGGGTTGGGGGCTGGGGCGTGGGTACCAACGTTGGGATTGCAGGGTGTTGTATTGGTGCTGCCGTTGCTCCTGGCAGGCTCTTTGCCCGAGGCTGCTGAGTTCCGCCCAGTGACTGCGGCAGCCAATGGGGTTTGGGAGGCGTGTCCTACATTATCTAAGATGGCGGCGCCCATGGTTTTCGGCTGCATTGCATGCTGGGATACCTGCTGGAAGACTGCCGGAGTTCGGTAAGCGGGGAAAATGGCGGCCGGGCTGTCCGTCAGAACTGAGTGCGTTATTAACCACCAGGGTGGTTAACTTAACTTTGCAGCGTGTCGTCCGAATTGAGGCCGCCTTTTTAACACACCGTCAGTGGGTTAAGTCCTCTCAGTTGATTAACGTGTCGTCAGAATTGAGCCAATGTGTTTCAGTAGTGTGCCCTTGTAAAGAATCTTAACTCCCAGCATGACTGATCCAAACTTAATTTAGAAAGAATTCAAAAATGTGTGCTCTTTCCTCAGATTGGAAGCAATCCCAACAGCCCCACACAATTTTGAGAGGGTTGCCAAACTACACAGGAATTGTCTTGAGAGCAGAGTTTGGCAGCTAGGATTTATCCCAAAGGGTTAAGGCAGACTGTTAATTAAATGGGTCTATGCATTAAACATTGGTTTCCAACTGAATCCCTGAAATTATAGATTATAGGACTATCCACCTGCATTTCTCTACCCAGCCTTGTCAATTCTGAAGGACTGAAAGCACACAACTCACAGTTTACTCAACAGGCTCCATCACACCAGCATTTTATCGCACTCTCGTCATGCCTGGTTTGTGGTTTTGCAATGCGGTACTCACATGATGTTGTCACTGTCCTGCACTCATCTTGCTTCTTCCCCTCCCTTTTCCGCCTTATTTTGGAGCGGGGAAAGTAGTTTATTTCCTCCATGCAGGATGAAAGCACCCTTCCACCCCTGTGTATTGCCATCCTCAATGTTTTTCTTTTGTTGGGGTAGCGTGCTTTGAATGTGTGCTTCCCGATGAAAGAGGAGGGCAGGGCAGTTCTCCTCCAGCACACTGTGTCGAACGAACTGAGCCGGTCGAACGGGCTTTTGCTGCTCGAACCCCATCCTCCTTGCCTCCTGAAACGGCACCCAGCCGATTAAACATTGAATTGGTAAAATGCTAGACAACAAAGCCAAAGTGAGGGGGGCTCCCACATCCATCACCCGACAAGAACCAATGAAGTGGAGGGGGAAGAAGGGGCAGGGTGGGGCGGGCACAAAGCCCAGAGAGTTTTGGCTATGGGCGCTATGCAAATGTAATAAATAATAATTATAATGATGATTAATAATAATAATAATAATAATAATAATAATAACAACAACAACAATAGGAGAACAATCAAGTGAAAAGAGAGTCCCCTGGTATAGCTATGATCGTGAAAGGGACCAGCACTTGCCACGCTAAAGAAACTTAGGTCAAAATCACGGGTGCATACCAGGGGGAAAAAAGTAGGTGTGATGGAGCTCAACAACTGCTGGACATGCAAAGTCCCCCCCCCTCTTTCCTACAAGCACTGATTCCATTTGGCTTCAGTAAGGGCTAAACTTCATTCAGGGTAAGGGAGTGGTAGGGATGAGCAGCCAGTGGCCCACTCATTTTGCATGGTCGCTTATATCACAACACAGAACATTAGTTGTGTGTCTTTGTAAAGAAAGCAACTACAGAAAAGCGTATTGGCTGCTGCATGCAGTCTGAAACTCTCCACTACAGCCATAGACTCTGCCACTGGGACCCAGAGAACGTTATCCCTCATCTTTGCTAATTCTATAAATGACACTCCAGCAAATGTGAATGTCCCTATTTAGCACCAGACTACATATTACATAGTTTAGCCCACAGGATTATTTTTTACATTTTAAATAGCAGCTGTGAGGGGTGATCAGGACTGGAAATATGGCACATAGGGAAGTGGAGCTTAACCATTTCCTCCATTTCCACAGTCCTGATGAAAATGCCCATAGCCTGAAACTGCTATTTTGCATGGGAAGGAAACTCCCATGCTAAACAGCTTTGGGGCAGGTATTATAATCAGGATCCCAGCACAGGGGAGAGGTTTAAAAACCTTCACTTGCAAACTAGCAACTTCAGTCTCTGTCCATTTTTTAATTTAAACCTCTTGCCATTAGTCCTATCTTTATCAGGGTCTCCTGTGGCTGCTATTAAAAGCAAAACATAATAATCATGCAGTGCTAAACTATGTGTTTTACCTTTTGTCAATTGGGATCAAGTGTACCCGCAACAGTCGGGGTGTATCATAAATCTTTTATCTGAGTCATCCACAATTCCATGTTCCATGTATCCCTCAACCATTTTGGTTGCAGCAGCCCAACTGTGCAACTTCCCATCTAAGAGAGACAGGTGAAAGTGGCTCCTTCCATGCTTTGCTTTTGATGGGCAGTAAAGCCTGCTCTGCTGTGTTTTTAATATTTTCTCACTCTTTGAGCAGCATCCTTTTTGGCACTAGAATTAATATAAATTATATTGTACTAGCATAAGCTGCCTCTAGTGCAATGCCAACAGCACTTGTTGGCATGATGGTTTTCCTTAGGACTCTTTTAGATGGGGGGGACCACGTTTCCTTACCGTCTCTCTTGCTTTATGCTTCTCTTCTGCAAAAGGGACCTGCAGAATCACACGGGGAAGAAAGGGGAAGCAAGTAGCATCCACGCGGCCCATTCAGTTTAGTGGGACAGCACCCTCTAGTGGGCATTTTATAGCAAAACCTGCAGACAAGAGGAAAAAGTGACAAATAACGCTATCGCTCAGAAGAGTCACATTTCCTGGGGATTATTTTATAATTTAAAAAATGGTGAAAGGAGCAGGAAATGCACAGGAGGAGCACTGCATTGTCAAAATGACCTGCAAACAAACTATGAGTGGTAGGTAAGTCACAAGCATGCTATAAAAAGCTCATCTGAAGAAACTCTTAAAAAACCTGCAGCAAATGCTATTGGTGTTGCACAAAAGATTGCTTGTGCTAGCACAACGTAATTTATGTTCGCGCTGGTGCTGAATAGGATATTGTCCATAAACAATAATGCTGCTCTTAATGTTTATTGCATGGTTTGGCTCCTGTGTTTCTTGTTTTCATGCAGATCTTTAACATTTTTATTGTACATCATCTCAAGCACCTGATAGGTAGAGGGTGTAATTTATAAATTTAATAAAATAAATAAATAAATGGCCAAATTCAAATTGCCTTATAGTGCTCCAGCCCTGCTCTTACAGCTAGTGAAAAATGCTTCTGTGTATTCTTATAGATTTACGGTCAATTTTACCCCTAAGGGAATGACTGAAAAAGCATATGCAAATGAAGTGGTTGGGGTCAAAACAACCCTGAAAATGCTGTTTATTTTTTTATGTTCTTGTAATGCTTAGACCAGAATCTAGTATTTCCAGTTCTTGTGAGACAGGAGCGTAAGAGTTTAAAAACAATGTTTTGTTTAATTTCATAATATACAATCACTCAGTTTTCTTAGCATTACTATGCATAGTATTAGGGGTCAATAGTATCCAGCGTTTAAAAAAAAAACATTTTTCCAGTTAGAACCTTTGTTATAATCCAACAAAACCTCTTTTATTAAAAAAAACTGCTTGCAGAGTTCATGCTGAGCAAGACCTACTAATTTAGCTTCTTGGGTCATTTTGACTCTAGTTGTGATACTCTCAAACAGTGCTTTGTGCCATGTGAGAATGTTACAATTGATGAATTAGGGGCATTAAGTGGAAGACAAACAATAAGGCTGTATATGACATCCAAACCTGCAAAATCTCGCATAAAATTCTGGTTGTGTTGCAATTTCAAAACATCGTATGTTTATAATGCAGATATATATACCTGGAGAAGGAAGAAAGTGCCCTCGCAGTTCAAAACCTGGGCCAGAGAGGTGTTGAGAAATATCTTTACAGGGTTCTGGATGGAATATAACATCTGACAACTTCTTTACTGGTGGGCCACTAGTGAGGGGATTAGTAAGAAAAATCTTGGTTGGCACATTAAAAACAAAGAAACCAAATTCCCTGAGACTTCTTTGCCCACAACGTAGTGTGAAGAAATGCCATGTATATAAATCTTTTGTTCTGTAAATACTTTGTGTGATCCCTGAGAGGTTACAATGTATCTGCACATGCCTGAGGCCTAATGTTACTATGTTGAAAGCCTATTTTGTAGTACCTGCTTGGCGACCTTCTGATGAAGGAAGGGGGCGAGGGAGAGACGATTGCTTGTAATATTTTTAGATGGGACCAGGAACAGGTAGACAAAATCAGTTTTAGTTGTCTGGGCATTAGGTACGATTAAGAAATGACAGTTGACAGTTAAGGAGTTGACCATTAGGGATTCAGAGAGTCTCATGAGAGTCAAAAAGAAGGTCTGTTGGTTGATGAGTGGTGTTACAGAAGGACTAGGAGAAAGCTGAGAGAGCTAAGGCCTGGATATTAAGCTGTTCTTTCCCTGTGGGATAACCATACGTCACTGGTGAAGGTCAGGAGTAGTGAGCAAGAGGCTGTATTATGCCAGGAGGCTCTCCTATGATCTTGCCAGAAGGTAACACAAGCAGGCATTAAAACCCAGACAAGCAGTCTAAGCAGCAAGAAATTAATTGGAGAAGCTTTGGGAGTCAGAGGAAGACTGTACTCAAAAGCTGGACCTGACCTGGTTTTGAGTGTATTTGGCTAGAGTGGAAGTTTACAGAATTTGGCCTGAGGTAAAAGAGGATATTAAGAGGTTTCTATTAGCAATATTGTCTCTTGAGTCCTTAAGTGTCAGCAAGCATTCTTTTGAAAATCCCAAAGTAAACATTAGTATTCCCTTATGTACAAAATATCCCTTTAATAAATTAACTTATTTTCTAGTTCATCTTGCATGTAGTGACAGTGCACATCTAAGCCTCTTATACAATGCTACTAGGTGGTTTAAAACTATTCTAAGAGAATTGGTGGCTGCAGAAAAGGGTCAGCTTGTAGAACCTATATTTCAGGGCCTAAGGAAGGGGATTCCTTAGGCCCTGAAATATAAGCATTTGCTATAAATAAGAAACCTCCTAAGTGGGACTTCCCAGTGAAGGAGCAGTTCCCCCACAAGTTATGGCAGTACTAGAGAGAAAATCCCCTACAGCACCATTTTTGGTCTTCAAGAAGATTTTACACATGCTAGTTATGTACCAAAGAAACAATGGACAGCAATTCTTTCTTCAATGCATCTAGATTCAGCGATCACAGACAACACATTCAAGCCTGATATCATTCTTTATTATGATAAGACTAAGTGCAGGGCAGACAGCTGTGACCAGATGGTCTCCACATACACTTTCTCTTTCTCTTTGTCATTCTTTTCTAGGCTGCTGGGTCACCTGACTCAAACCTGCTATTCTGTGGTGGTGGTTTTCCCCCATTTTCAGACTACTTTTTACCCTTTTAAAACTGTCTTTTCCTAAATTGGGGGTGGAACTTTGGGTGATGGGTCACCTGGCAGTCTGCTGCTCTGTTTGATTTTTTTCTCTTTCTCCTTGGTTTAGGCTTTTGTTCTTCTCTCTCTCTCTCTCTCTCTCTCTCTCTCTCTCTCTGCATAGGCTGCTCGATCACCTAGCTTAGCCCATTACTAAAGTTTGTTTGCACAGGGAGCTCTCTGATGAGCCGAGACTCAAAGCAAACAGGTATAGAAGAAAGGACATATAAACAAGAAAGAATACAACAATGGAGTTTCCCAAATTTATAAGGATGGTTTCAGGAAGGCTAACGCTCAAAATGAGGTGAGGCTTGTGCAGGATGCCAACGTCAACATATATAACTTTTTTGGCTGTGCTAAGGGCAAGAAAAAGATCAAGGAACAGGAGGGATGGCCACCATAGGGTGACCAGATAAAATCCAGGTCAGGGCTCATGTAACTTTAACAGTTGTAGAGAAAAGGGAATTTCAGCCAGTGTCATTTGTATGCAATTAGTTCCTGGTGAAATTCCCTCTTCATCACAACAGTTAAAGGTGCATGCACTATACTAGAGTGACCATATACAAAAGAAGGCAGGGCCCCTGCAACTTTAACTGTTGTGATGAAGAGGGAATTTCACCAGGAACTAATTGCATACTAATGACACTGGCTGAAATTCCCTTTTCTCTACAACTGTTAAAGTTACATGAGCCCTGACCTGGATTTTATCTTGTCATCCTAGGCCAACACCATGAAGATTCGGAAATATCTTGATAGTCTGGAGTACTGGGATGAAACTTGTGGGATGCTTCCACACAATAATAATACAATAATAATAATCCTTCAGGAATAAAGTGAGCTTGTTAGGGATAAGATGAGGCTGGAATCCTTCTAGCTCATATTTACTATAGAATGTTTGCATTGAATGTGCGGTGAGTTTTGAATTGTTTATTTATGTGAGCAGGCTCACATGGTATATCCAGTGCCAGCTCCAAGTTTTTGAGGGCCCTTGGTCAAGACACCCTCACTGCCCTACCTTCCTCAGTGACTATGGCCCTTTCCGCACCAGGCAGTTTGCCTGGGATGGACCCCGGCTGCTCCCTGTGCTTCGATGGTGTGTATTAGGTACTTCCGGGATCGCCCTCCCTCCCTCCATCTACACCCAGGGGCTATCCCAGGCAAAACGCCTGGTGTGGAAAGGGCCTATGTCTTCTGACTGCCACTATCAGCAACTGCCATTACTCCTTATCCTGTTTCTCATCATTGCTACCACTTGCTTGCTGGAGAGGCAGTGAGCTAGTGGGCCATGTCATCTACTACTCCTTCACATCATCACCATTGTCTGGGACAGATCAAGAGGCAAGTGAACAAGCAGGTTGTGATGGTGAAGAGGAGCAACTACAGGGGGTTCTTATCAGTGGGGTGTAGGCTCTCAGTAGTTTCCCATTGATGCCTGTGGTAGGGTGACCATATGAAAAGGAGGACAGGGCTCCTGTATCTTTAAGAGCAGTATAGAAAAGGCAATTTCAGCAGGTGTTATTCGTATTCATGCAGCACCTGGTGAAATTCCCTCTTCATCACAACAATTAAAGCTGTAGGAGCAATACTAGAGTGACCAGATACAAAAGAGGGCAGGGTTCCTGCAACTTTAACTGTTGTGATGAGGAGGGAATTTCACCAGGTGCTGCATGAATACAAATGACACCTGCTGAAATTCCCTTTTCTATGCAACTGTTAAAGACACAGGAGCCCTGTCCTCCTTTCCATATGGTCACCCTAGCCTGTGGCCCAGTTGTTCTGGGTACCACCCAGAAACAGGCTTACTGGAGGACAACCTATGGAAATTTTCTGTGGATTGGAACTTATCTGCCAAGTACTTTTACCAGTAACTGCTGCCAGCTGCCTAAACGTCTGCATTTAAAGCTACCAAAAGCCACTTTTTATGATTCTGACCAGAAACATAATATATCAAAGACATGTTCCTCCTCCACTCTGAGATGCTACAGTAAGGGCCTAGCCTAGGATTCCTAGACCTGTCAAATCTTAGCTCCTACTCTGTCCCAAATGTTCTACTAGAACTGCAAGGTTCTTCCAGTTTTCTTTCCAGAAGCATGCTAATACTCATACCATCCTGATAAAACTTCAGTGGATGTTAATTTCCCAATTACCAAAATATAACACATTGTCTCAAGATAACTGCTTCCATTATACCCTGCATGAACCAACAGTGACTATAATGAGGCAGTGTATATACAACATGACAAAAATGTATCTTCTAAAGTCCCCGCTTTTTATTTTTACCCCACAAAAAGGGAAGTACTTTGGATTATTTTTTTAGAGGACCCTGCATTGTTTTCTTCCTGCTGATCAACCTTTTCCTTCTGCTGCAACAAATAAGAGTTGCAAAAAGCCATTCAAATATGGCTGTTTGCCTGCCCATTATGATGAAGAGAAGGTTGCTAGGGAACAAGGAGAGGATTAGGTAATAAAGCTGCAAGGAAATGGCTGTGGGGTGTCTAATTTAGTTGGTGATTATGACATGGTCATAGTCTTATCTTGTCATTTGGAAATCTCTAAGGGTTGGTTCTCACAATCAAACTCCTTAGCTAATGGCTGACCCGCTTGAATACTAATGAGTTCATTTGTATACTTATATCCTATCTTCTTTCCAAGGTCCTCAGGACAGCATACATGGACTTATATCATTTTATCCTCACAGTAACCTGTTAAGGTATGTTAGGTTAAAATATTACAACTTGGCTTGAGGCTCACTTGTTCAGTAAAGCTTATTGGTTGAGCAGAAATTTTAACCGAGGGTCTCTCTGGCACATATCCAACACATTGTCCACAGAGATCTGTGGATCAGCAGAATTCAATCTCATGGAGACCCTCCTGTTTCCACCTCAAAGTTTGTTCTGATTTGGATCCATACCAAATTTCCAGATTTCTTTCTTTCTCATGAGGAAATTTGTACATAGTTTGTACATATTAGGATGCATAAAGAGGGAAGAAGGCTAGAATGCAGGTGGTGGAAAGCCTGAATCTGACTGAACACAGGTTAGAGCTTATTATGAAGCCAACTCTGTGGCAGTGATGGTGGCAAAAAGGGAGTTCTTTTCCACCACCTTTGTGTACTTTCAGTGTTATCCAGTGGAGCTTTTCGAATGGTTCAAGGCCTGTTACAAGCTGGGTCAGGGGGAGAAATCTTGGTAGCACGCTGTGACATGGTTGTGCAGCATTTTGATGACAAAGTTGCTCAAACCTGTCACAATGTGGACACCACCATTAATGCCCAGAGCACCATCTGATTCAGTTATATTGGTTGTGTTTCAGTTGTTGAGGCCCAAGGATGTGGACAAGGTACTTGTCCAAGTCTGGGTATCCCCCAGTGTGCTTGGCCATTGCTCTTCATGACTTGTTACATCTAAGCAAAGCACGAGTTTCCTGACCTATTGCACTAGTGGTGGTTCCATCTGGTGCATGGTCAGTACTGGATATTGCCCTCTTGCTTCATTGCCCTCAGCACAGATGTATACCAAGGAGTTGACTCAGAGGCAGAAGGCATTTGGCCGCCACTATCATGTCAGCTGCCTGAGTCACCTCTACATCGCACAGAGTGACCTGGACTTTGACAGGGGTACCAGCCATACCACTAGGAAAATCCCCCATATTCCTCTGGAATCCATTTGCCTCCATGGGTGGACCATTTCATAGGTCCCCACCCTTGCAGAGGGCAAAGGCCATTGGCCATTGAGAGTCTAAACCTAGGGTGACCATATGGAAAGGAGGACAGGGCTCCTGTATCTTCAACAGTTGTATAGAGAAGGGGATTTCAGCAGGTGTCATTTGTATGCATGCAGCACCTGGTGAAATTCTATCTTCATCACAAGAGTTAAAGCTGCAGGAACCCTGCCCTCTTTTGTATCTGGTCATGCTAGTATAGCTCCTGCAGCTTTAACTATTGTGATGAAGAGGGAATTTCACCAGGTGCTGCGTGCATACAAATGATACCTGCTGAAATTCCCCTTTTAATACAGCTGTTAAAGATACAGGAGCTCTGGCCTCCTTTCCATATGGTCACCATATCTAAACCTCAATAGGAAGTGATCTGACCACAACAATGGGAGAGATGTTAATTCCCGCACTTTCAGATCAGAAGGAGACAGAAAGCCTCAGCCACGTGTCTCAGGTGTTAAAGCAGGCATTTTTCTCCCATTAACTGAAGCGTGATTTGTGTGCATTTTTCAAATGTATGCATTTTTCATGCATTTTTTTCAAGCTTACATGTTTTTCAATCACTTTGTGTTGGGCGGATGCACAAATCCAATTGCAAAGCACATTGAAATGTGGATTTCTGATCACAAATAACATTCGGGTTTCAGGAGGTGCAAATTGGGTGAACTCATATTAATTTATGACCCAACTGAAATTCTTTTACATTCCTATGTCTACTGTAGCAATACAGCAGGAAGCCCAGGCTTACAACTCATAGAGTATTAATTTGGTCCCACAGTCATGCAGATGATCAACACATGATAGGGTGAGTAAATTTGTTCTCTTGCCACATCCCATGGCAAATAAACAAACTGTGCAGGTGAGAAACTCCTTTGCCAGCCATAAAGCACATTCCCTCCCTCCAAGGTAATTGTGCATCAAGGGGTGGATTTTCATAGTATGTAAATTTCCCCTAATTTATTTTGGGGGAAAAACTTTTGTCTTGAGTGAGTACAGCTGAATAGGTTCGGGTGGAAACTAAGAGAGGTTGAGTATATAGTCCTTCATATTAAAACTTGCAAATCTGAATTCAGGTTTCTCAGGAGAATGAGCTGTATAGATCTGGTTTAAAGCATTATTTTGAAGAGTTCTCCAATATGTCCATGCTGTAAACCACTTTAGACTAAAAACAGTGCCGCAGAGGAACTCGATCATCTTTAATATGACATGGTATCTACTCTCCTTTCCCCAAGCCCTCTCTTATTACTCAGGGTTGAAAATAAATATTCAATAAGTAAAATAACTTGTTTAGTGTACTACACACTGCTTCCTTTGTGTAAGCAAAATGTAGTTTGTAGGAATAGAAATTATAATACAATGTAAGGATAAATGGCTGCTGCTGACATTGCTTCTTTTGTGTAAGGAAAACAGTTTTTAAGAATAGGAAGTATAGCTATCCTAGCCAGATTATGGCAATTAAAGGCTATAGGGAGAGGAGGGTGAAGACCCCCAGATGCACAAAAACGTGTTCAAGGTCAACTCATTTTAAATATGAGTCCTTTAGGGGCATTATGTAATATAAAAATATGAGCTATATTTTAAGCCATATATAAGAAAGATAACAAAAATGAAACTCAAGAATTCTGTTTTCATAAAATACAATAGGTAGTATCCAGTACTGCCACTGAGCTTCTGCTGTTTGTGTTGTGCTGGGAGGACCCACGGCTAGTACAAAAGGAACAGCAACACTAGGGCTACCTTTTAAAGCAACCCCAGAAATGAACCAAAATACTCTTTTCCAGAATGGGATGGGTCAGGAAAGTTCCCTTCTGCTAGCATCATTGAACTGTTCTGTTCTGGAAACAAGTGTTTCAGCCCATTTCCAGTTGCTAGTGGTGGTTCCCACTGATGCATGGTTTGATCAGTACTGGATATTGCCCAATCAAAACAAAAAAATAGAGGGGCAATCACATCATACTTAGCATTTTGATATTTTAAGTGAAAAAAAATCAATTCTACGTGCATAATTTATTTATCTGAAATCTTATATAAGAATATGGAGGTGTAAGGCTTAATACTCGAGATCTACTAGACCAATTTTGCTCATTGTTATTTTAAATTGAAGTTTGAGCAATATAGATGCACAGAAAATTTTGAAACTTTGAAAAAGTTCAAAGCTTGAGCTTTGGGCAGCTTGGGAAGGGAGAGAATTGAGGCAAAGGGGAAGTTAACACATATGCATCATACTGTGCATGTAATGTAACATGTGACACAGTGGCTGAATTCGGGCGACACAATAAGCAAGTGGGGGGGGGGAAACAATCGTCAGTTGTATTGACTATCGTGTCGTCTGAATGCTGCCATAGTCAACTCAGCCTGATCCTAATCCACACCACAGTTGATTATTTATTACCATGTTGTGTGAGGAGTACCCCCTAGATGAACAACTGTAAAGTTGATTATTACCCCACCATTGACTATCGTGTTGTCCGAATTCAGCCAGTGTGTGTATGCATGTGTAATAATGCTCATTTCTGTGAACTTTTATCCAATGAAAGGACAGGCACAGAATATTGGGAAAGGGGCTGAAGAAAAGAAAGTTGGTGATAGTGACATTGTGAGTAAGAGAACTTGAGGAGAAAGAGTTGAAAGGACACCAGAAGGAGTAGAGAGAGAGAAAAATTACATCGTGTGTTTTAACCTCAAACTTCAAGAAATGGTAAACAATCTTTTTTAAAATAACTTTTTTGTTTTCACTCCTGTGGCAGCATGGGATTTGCAGTAGTGTTAATGATACTATGAAGAAACCAATCAAACTTGAGTCCCAAAATATATAATATTGGCAGAAAGTTCTCTTGCCTATGTAGCAAAGTGCAAAACCCATTTCCTTTGCTGGAAGATATAATAAACTGAACTCTTAGACACAACCAACTTGAATCTTTGGCCTCCAACTTTGTTGCAAAAAGATATAGCCTGAGGGAAAATGCTAGAATCTGTGCTGCCAATAGAGTAGAAAAACCAAGGGGAAGTTCAAGTGTGTTTCTTATCAAGAAGCTGTATGCTTCAAAACTCATCTAACGGATGCTAGGAAAGATGATGGCATTGAAAGACTCTGAAAACTCAGGTGAACTAGGGATGGATGGATCTGTCAGTTCTGCTTTCTCTAGCATTTGCATTTTAAAAATCTCAAGTTCTTTCCATTCCCATATATAAAGACATTTACAAATGTTGATCAATTCCTATCAAATGCAAACTGAAACAAAAATCTCATCTGCACCAGCCAATTTCAATAGGTGCAGTTATTCCCAGCATGCAGAGCATCATGTTGTACCTGCCAGCCAGGTTGCTGTTAAAGAAGAGGAGCCTGTCAGAAAAAAAGAGGTGGCACTGGTAACCCCAACTCAGCACCACAAATATGGTTGGATAATCAAGGATTCTGACTTTTAAGAGCTAAGCACTTAAAGCCCCTCTGCCTAGATCAACAAATCTGTCTGTTTGGTTTCTTTCACATTTGACTTAACCTCAAGTTTTTTCCATCCCAATAATGAAGGAATGTCCATGTTTTTAAATAACTTGCATATTTTTGTCCCCCACCCAACCCCATCCCATGAACATAATTGTAACCCATTGTCTAAGGTGAACAAGGAAGGAGAACTCTAGGCAGTGAAGAGTTGTTGTTGTTGTTGTTGTTGTTAAAATAACTTTAACAAGTTCCACTTTCTCCAGCATTTGAATTTTTTAAACCTCAAGTTCTTTTCATCCCAGATGTGAAGAAATTTTCAAATTTTGGTAAATTCTTACCAAAGCAAACTGAAGCAAAAACCTCATCTATCTGCACCAGCCAAATACAATACAGTATATACAATACGTTAAAATGACTTTTAATAATAAAACCAAACCAAAAATGCTTTCAGGCACTCACCTGGCAGCAGCACTGGAAAGCCTCAAGGGAGGAAGTCCTGGTTAAGTCTTTTAGGGGGCTTTTCAGGAAGCTCAAGCAGCCAGTGAGGCTGCAAGGATGGAACAGGATAAAAATATTGAAAGAAAGAGCACAAATCACCATCCCTCAGCCAGCTCATCCGCCTCCTTACAGTAAGGTAAGCAATGAAGGCCCTGCACACTGAGGATTTCGCCCCCCAAATTTCTCAAAATCTCAACAAAAGAGGCAGAAAAAATAATGGCCTCTTTGGCAGGGGAATGAAGAAGACGTGAAAGGGTGGTGGGGTTTCAGCATAGCACTATCGTAAAGATAGCATTGTTAATATTTTCTGCATATCGCATAAATGAGTGAGGATAAGATGAAATATTTTAAGGGGTGAACAGAACTGGAAGCAGTACACAGTTACGCTAGTCCCAAAGACACCAGAGGCCCAACTCAAGTATGACCTAGAATCAAGGGTCTTGTTTTGGAACTTAAGGGAAGCCTTTTGTTTTAGAATGCTGGGAAATTCATATTATCAAGTCACAGCTCGGAATTTTATTAAAATTAATAGCCTATTGTTAAAGAGCATTGAGATTAAGTTAATGGATGAGTTACTTAAGTTACTCATCAAGAATTATATAGGGATAGAGCTTAGAGATTTCAGGATGAGACCATCTGTCCTCATTTTTACTTCTCACCTCCTTTTTGAACAGCTCAAAAATACTATGTAGGTAAGACATTTTAACCCCCCCCCCTCCTTTTTCCCCCAAAGGGATACATGCTCCTCAAACAATACTTAGAAAACTGTTTTTAAAAATGTGCTTTACTTATTACAACATCGATGCTGGGGTCATTTTTGTATATATTCTCTCATATCATGGCTTATCACATAAATACTGTTAACATTTTGAAGTAAATCTCTCTCTCTTTCTCTTCTCTTCTCTCTCTCTCTCTAATCTGATGTATAAAGATTGTATCACAAGCCTTTGATTTAAAGATGTTTTGTCAAGTACACATACCAGCTCGACCTACAATAAAAGACAGTTTCGAGTGTCCTTTTCTTTTATAGTAGTAGTAGAAGAAGAAGAAGAAGAAGAAGAAGAAGAAGAAGAAGAAGAAGAAGAACTTCCTAGTTGGTCGATAACTTAGTGTTATCTAAATACTGGGGGTATGAATCTCTCTCCTAGAGATGAACATGACAGTGGAATTCAAAATAGTGTGCAAGTCTTCTTGAGCATGGACTTAACTAGAAATTGCTGAAGACCTGAACAAGTTCTGCAGTCCTATATTTATTAAATGTTTGGTAACTACAGATTACAGACCCACTAATCTGTCATGTATACTGTGCAGAGTCTATTGCCATTGTACAACCAGTTCTTCTTTAAAATGCAGGAAATGTGAATAAACTAAAGCAGGCAGGAAAAACATTTTAAGAACTATCACTGCTTAGTATATGGGTTCGCAGGAATGGAATTTAAGTCATGACTTCAGGAGTTATGGAGTTCAGGTAGAGGATCTCTGCAATGTGCCTCCTTCTACTGTCTCATCTTCTATACCTTGTACATAGCCCTGCTTTCTTTTCTACCTCCAACACTGTAAGCATATGGCACATGCATGTTTTTGAAACAAGTTTAGGGTTGTGAATTAGGTTGATCTTGGCCTATTTGTGAACAGCTTCAACAGGCTGTTTGTTCAACTGACAGCTTTCTGAACAACCATTCTCCTCACATAAAGCCAAAACAGAACTAGCTATCAAAAATACATATAATATAGGGACCGTCTGTCTTTCACTGGTCTCATTTTTCTCAAAAAAAAAAAAAAAAAGATAAATACCACTTGCTGTTTTTCACCCATCACAAAGTATATTGCATTTTTCTGAGAAGGACACATTTGCTTCTCTCCAAAAGGAAACTCTATACTTGCGCTCTATAAATTCAAGCCTATAGTTCAATCTTTGTAAGTCAAAGCCCTTTCCAGACAAAGTGAGATCAATGAGTACAAGACAAATGATAACCCTCTTCACTTACAACGAAGTATATAGCATAGTTGCTTTAAATCAAAGACCTAAGTGAATAGTGGTATCTCTTAAGCTGTGAACAGAGCCAACTCCTGAGGTAGGCATGTGATTACTGGCAAGTGAAGGCAGAAGAAAACTGGATGATCAATCTTGCCCCCCCACACTGCAAAGGTGCTTCTAAATGATAAGGTGGAGAATGTGCAGACTCAATGACAATTCTTATTGCCACCATTCTATAGCAATATCCTAACGCAGTCAGTCAAAATGCACTTCACACACGTGAGGATGCAGGCTAAGACAACAATCCCATAATCAAAGCTGTACTTTCCATTGAAGTGTGTCTCATCTCTCAGGCTTAAGAACATCATGGTCAGCAGTAGATTTGTCATATGATGGAGAGATATCTGTCCAACAAACAAACACACAAATGAAACGTTAGTCACTGTATAGTACAGAGAGAGAGAAAACATCTCTTTCACAGCCCTTTAAGGGGTTGGATGCACTTGTAGTCTCTCAAAGGCTGGTTTGGAAGGTTGGTATTTGGTTCTGAAAAGAATTAAGACATCTTCAACTACATGAAACTAGCTAGCAGAAAAACAAGAATCCATAACTAGAAATAATTGTGCAGTATGATCCTACATATTTTTAACCAATGAGCAAGCAGAGGTTTTCTTGGGGCTAGGTGGACAAATTCATCCACTGGTGGAACCGCACACAGCTTTGACCTTCCCTGATGAATGTCAAGTGGATGTTTGTGAGAAGGAGATTACATGTACGTCTGTCAGAGCTGAGAGCCCTTACACTCGAGAAGGCATTCTGATTTGGCAGGCTGCCTCTTTGAGTGTAGGAGCTCTCCGCGCATCCATCTGTACAAATGAAGAACTCTTCCCCATAAACATCTACTGGACATCTGTCAGGGGGGAGTTGGTGCATGGTTCTGGCAATGGATGGGGCTAGGTTGCATAGCCCCGTGGCTCTTTCCATGCATGGTTAGGGTCATGAGTACCCCCTACTCATGACCATACTCCAGATGAATGTTAGGATGTTTTTAATGTTGTATTGTTCTCTTGTTTTTAAAATTTTTAACTGCTGTGATTTTTATGTTTATATTGTTGTTGTTCCCCGCCTCGATCCAGAGGGAGAGGCGGGTTACAAATAAATATTATTATTATTATTATTATTATTATTATTATTATTATATTCCCAGATAAATGTGTATAGTATTGCAGGTTTAAGCAAACATTTCCCTGTTCTATTTCATTTCATCATTTGACTGAATGTAGAATGTGGGTGGCAAACTGGTAGTCCCGGAGCCAGGTTGGGCCCATGAAGCAGTTGCATCTTGCCCCTAACACATAGCCCTAGCATGCTTTGGTGAGAAAATTGCATACAGTTTCACTCATATATTTTAAAAAAAATGTGAGTGAGTGAGTGAGTGAGTGAGTGAGTGAATGAGAGAGAGTGAATCAGCATACTGTTTTTGCTTGCTTTGGCATCACATGTAATACCCTGGCAGATAACAACTTGGAGAAGCAATGAGGCAATGTGAGATGACAAAAGGCTAGGGATGCAATTTGCACACTGCGTACTTTGGAGAAGCTTCATGGGAGAGACAATGAAATCTATGAGGCTTTAAAAGGGTAACCTCATTTACAGTAAGTGCTTTGTGTATTGCTCCTTCAGGGCTTGTTTACACCATTGCCTTTGACTATTAGGGCTTGCCCATATGGCTCTAATATCAGGAACCAGGCTCATTGTTTCATTACTTCTTCTCTCAGAAATCTTGATGAGCTATTTAGTCTCTTCTGCCAAAATGACTGATAACAGCTAGGGAGGGCTAGGAAATATGGGCTGTGCAGCCCAGCAGCTATCTTACTGTGCTCTGTGGGGATGTTCTAAGACAAAAAGCATATCTTGGTTCCTGTTCTTTGAACACTTACAATGCTTTGGCGCTGTTTAAGATTCCATGATCTGAACATCACAGTCTACAGAGAGTGGATGGTATTTAAACAGAATGTTATCTGTTTAAGTGGTCTTCTATATGTATTTTTATTGTGGCCCTGTTAAGATGATATGCTAAACCAGGGTTGTTAAGCATTCTGAGCTAAGCATTATAGCTTAGCTAGGGTGACCATATGAAAAGGAGGACAGGACTCCTGTATCTTTTAATAGTTGTATAAAAAAGGGAATTTCAGCAGGTGTCATTTGTATCCATGTAGCACCTTGTGAAATTCCCTCATCACAACAGTTAAAGCTGCAGGAGCTATACTAGAGTGACCAGTTGCAAAAGGGGGCAGGGCTCCTGCAGCTTTAACTTCTGCCCTCCTTTTGCATGGTGTTCATCTCAAAGAAATTCCTATTGGATATTTCACATATTTTCAGCACAATCCTATACCGGTCTACTCAGACATAAGATCTATTGAGTTTAATGGTGCTTACTCCCAAGTAAGTAGGTATAGAATTGTAACCTTTGACTAACTGAAAGATGAAAAACACTGTTCGTTTAAGACGGGCGGGAAATCTTTTTTGTATGAAGGGCTGTTTATCTACATGAAAGATCAGTTCAGGATAGCAGCCAATGTTGGGCAGAGCCAGCGCCAAAATTGAATGGGACTTGCCACACTGCACAAGTTATTTCTCTCTGTGTGCTACCCCTTCCCTTCTCTGCTATTCTACCTCTCACAAACAAGCACATAAAACAGAAGAGGAAGTAATTCCCAGAGGGGTGGCCTGGAGAGCAAGAGCAGATTCACAGCATCTAGAGAGCCATATTGTGTTAAAGTCCAGATGAAATCAGGTCGAGGTCTGCAAGTTCCCCACCCCGAGTATAAGAGAAGGGCTAAGACTCTTACAAAAATGTACTCATAGTCCGAAAAGCATGGAAGTGGTACGTTAAGATGTCTGCCTTAACTTTCATACCATGTATACATATGGGCTCAATTCGGATGACACGATAGTCAATGGTGGGTTGACTAACCCTAACCCTCACGCTAACCCTAGGGGGCACTCCCCACACAACATGGTAATAAATAATCAACTGTGGTGTGGATTAGGATCAGCGCTGAGTTGACTATGGCAGCTTTCGGATGACACAATAGTCAAAACAACTGACGATTGTTTTCCCCACACCAGTTGTTTATTGTGTCGTCCGAATTGAGCCATTGTCTCTGTTTTGCCATTGTCTGCAGTGCCATAGTTTGGGTATAAAATGTGAAATGCATTGTGTACCTGCCTGCTCCGCACATTGCGAAGGAAGATCTAAAGGGGAATTCTAAGCGTATTCAGCCATTAAGAGAAATTCTCAGTGGTGGAATCAGCATGTGCTGGGGTGTTGCTGGTGGGGCTAGCATGCACACTTCTTCCATACTTTATGTCCAAATGATTTTTTCTAAATAACTGTATGGAGCTTAAATGTCCTTTTCATTTAAGGTTTGATTTGGAGGATTATAGCATTTTTGTGCTTTTTTTCTGGATAGCTCTCTATTGTTGTAGTGCTTTTCACAGGCATTTCCAAAGAGGGTTACTGCCAAATTTCTTTATTAATTTATTTTGGTACCTGGAGTGCAAAGATCAATGTTGTTAATAACAACCGCCTCAACTAAATATCAGAATAGTCACTTGGAGAGAGAGAGAAATATATGTTACCAATATATTCTTTCTTTTACTGTTTATACTTACTTTCACTACTCTGGAATCTGTGTTAGATAATTGTAAATAATAATAATTTGCAATGAGTATAACCACACTTTTTGTCATTGGGAAAGGAAAATGGCTTATGATTAGAGAATTGCCAGCATAATCCAAATTCAGGTGCTAAATGGGACAAGCGTTAAGATGGAAATCAACATGCCAATTTTCCTTTCCAAAATCCATGAATAATTCTTTTCCTTCACTAATCAAACCACACACACATTTTCCAGATTGGAAGAGGACTCGATTCTGCAATTCTTCCACATGCTGAACTCCCATTGTCTGCAATCAGGGTTGTTCATAAACAATGCCAAATGCCCTGTCAGTCTGCCCACAGGCAAAAGGCATGGAGAATGAGATCTATTTGACAAAATCCTGGCAGCCCGGTAGACTAAATCAAATTGGGGAGGGGGGGGAGAAGGTTGGCCTTCTTCCCAAGGCTACAGAATGTCAGCATTGGCAACATGCTCCATTCTTCCAGGTTTCCAGATTTACTTTTCACAAGTAGCCAAGTGCTCACCTTAATATGTATCACTGCAGCAGAGATAAAGTGATTGCCCCCCTGAATAAGTTATATTTTATAAAGCTACTGCTCTTTCCACACTGCTCTCCTTGAGAAGCAATGGCAGTGAACCAATGGAACAAGAACAAGCTGGAGCATGAGCCCTGGAGGGAACCAAGCCCTGTTCACCAGCAGAAGCATTTCTTTTATATCCTGGCATGTTTACATCACCCCTTTCCCACAGGACACAGCAAAACTATGTCTGTTCAATGACATATTGTCATTGGGCAGCCATTTTTCTCTCCATCCAGCCCAAACTTTGTGCAGAGAAGCTTTTAATTATGAACCATATGGTCTCCTTCGCGGTATATTGCCAATGAGCAGGCACACTGGCTTATGCTGAAAGTTTGTGTGGAGGACGGACGCAAAAGGAAACAGGAGTCCAAAACTCTTCTATGTATACCAACAGTATCACTTAAGCAGCATGTGGGTGCTTTTGTATTTATTTATTCACTCGGAATTATCTCTGGACGTGTGTCATGAGTGCAGAGAGAATGACAGGCCATCTCATTTTGTTACAGCTACAATTTGAAGAAGGCAACTTCCCTGTTCCTATATTTCAATTGTCTCTTCTCCCTCCCACCTCTACTGTTTGCTGTTGGAGAAAACTAAACAGGAGTTGGGTGAGAAAATAGTTTCAGTTCATTTTTGACCATTATTTATCCAATTTGCAACTCCCAGAATTGAACATGGGCCTGAACACAGCCTGTAGTCAGATGTGTATCTTGGAGAGGGGGGTTAATTAGTAGGAGAAACAAATCACTGTTATAATCAGGGACACTTATCCTGGGGACAGTGGGAGCCAGTACTACTGGTAGGATTTTGTCATGATTCCAGGCCCTCCTGCTGAAATGTGAGACAATAAAGAGATTTGCTGTGCAACCCACAAAGGTTTATTCAATAAATAATCTCTTCGTACCTGAAGTGAGTATGAATGCTAGGAGCTATTCTCTAAGCTTAATTAGCCTAACAAAGCAAGTTAGTTCCCTTTCAACTAAATGGACAGTTTTCCACTGTGCCTGACAGGCTTTTACCAAACCCCACCTTCAGGGAGGGTCTAGCCTGGTGGACCACCTCCCACCACATCTCAATTCTGCCCTCGACCCTGTGGCAAACTCTGGATTTTGTCAATTCTGATGCTCCCTCCTCCTCTGACAAAGACTGAGCCTGGGCCTCCTGTACGATAAGTTCCTGGGAAGATTCTTCCTTGACTCCTGGAGGGTCTTAGAGAATTTCTTCCCCCACTTCCTGTCTTGGCTGGTCTACTTTTTCAGGCTTTGAAGAAGATACACACCTAGTATACACAAACTATACTGATAAGTCTGGTTATATATATGATGTATGTATGGACTGGAATTGTGATGTGTGCGTCTGTAGGAAGAGGTGGTGGTTTTTTTTTGCAAGTTTGCACTGGGTCCCATAAAATTATGCTTGGGCCTTGCTTCAAAAAGTAACATATCAACTCCCCCAACAGAAGAAAATGTTATCATCGTAGTCTTTTAACTATGCTGTTTTAAATCTGTATTTTAAATTTGTATAAATGTCTGCATTGCTGCTCGGTTTTATCCTGGTTGAGCTTTTATATTGTATTTTTATATTGTGCCTTCTATATTGTGGCTTGTTTTATTGTATTTGTTGGTTTTAATAGCTTCAGCTATTGGTGGTATAGAAATGCAATAAATAAATAAATAAATATCATGTTGCCTCTGATCATAGAAATCAACAACGAGTAATCCAGAATCAGAATCTACAATTTGATGTTTTCTAAGTTGTTTATACTCGTATTTTCTGATGGAACCTTCACAAACTGTTCCAGATTGTATAATGAGCTTTGTACTTACAGAGAAAGAATAATTCTGATGCCTTGGGGAAAAATGCACACCAAACTAGTCAGCCACTAGCTGAATATAAATACCTTTGTACTCATATAGTCTTGTTTGATTTTGCATTAAGCTGCATCTCTTAGGCTAACTCAGGACACTCACTGTCAGGCATACAATACAGAAGCAATCAGCAATGTATCATTTATTTATGGACCCTGTTTCACATACAGCTTAACATTTAAACCAGGAGGTAAGGAATCTTTCAAACACTGCAGGGGGAAAATGCTGGCTGAGTTTCTTTTTGACATTTCACCTTGTGTAATTAAAGTAATGTTTGTGAACCTTCTTTAAAAAGTATTTGTATATGATGCTAAGGTGATCATTTGCTTGAGACTGGTTCCCAGTGGTGACAAGGTTGTTTCTACTTACTGTCTGGCCAGATTTTGTTTTTGGCCTTTGAAACTAAAGTATGGGGAAGCAATTTTGTGGCATTCAATATTGTATGTAAGTTCTGGTACTCATACCTTTCTTAGGGCAAAGGTATAAATTATGTATCCTCAGTTTTTGCAACATCAACTAATACTGAATGAAGACACACTTTGCTAAGCTATGATTTAATCACACAGGGCAGGTCTTGGTTGGATCTGTGCCCCAGGCTCTCTTTCACCTTTGCAGTTCGCCCAGAGAAATAAGTACTAGCTATTTGGTTAAAAAACAAAAACCAGAGCACTCTCACTTTCTTGTTTGTTATGTCATTCACACTGCACCTTCTCAGTCAAGCTTCCCGCTTTTCTGAATCACATAACCTGCAGTGAAGAGCCTCAAAGGGTGGCTGCAGTTGGTTGCAGAGGCGAACCATGAAAATAAAAGATCAATTATAACCTGAAGCTTTACTTGCTAGCTGTGCAGGCAAAAAGACTGTTCTCCCTTCGCCCCATTATTCATCTTAAGGTAAATGTGAGTGTGGACAGGAATACAGACAGGATAGCAATTATAAGCAAAGTTATTGCCTAACTAGCGTTTGAAGTCACAAAAGCTTTCATTAAAAGGGAAAGAGATATTCCAGCCCTGCGTCAAAGGGAGATGTGAAAATTGCAGGCTTATCAAGGACATCGGTTAAGGCAAACATTTGAGATTATTGGGTAAAATATTATCAGCTGAGGATGAGGCCCAAAGCCAGGCTAATAAGAATTAATATAATAGGATCAAAATTAAATTTAGATTTTAGGACAAGAGGCCTGCAGTGTGCTTACATATAAAGCAATGCATTTATACCGCTTATTTGAAATATAAGATGCTTCAAAGATCTCATTGGGGATGGTAAAGCAGGGTATAATTTTTTAAAAAAATAAAATGTGAAATTCCATCCTCTCCTCCGTACCTGGTATCGTTGCCTCCTTGTTTCTGCACTGCACAATATTCCCCTCAGTGTTGTTGCCTTTTCTGCCTCATTAACAGCACATAGCTGCTCCTATTCCTAGGCCCTATATTAATCTCCCCCCGTCCCTGTACACACACAATCTCCTTGCATATTCAGAGCCTCCCAAATGCAACTTGCTGACTGTGCTAGCCTTCTTTCCCTCAGCATCCATCCCTACCACCTGCATTCTTGCGCTTCAGTTGCTCTATATCCATTCTACTGTTTAGCAGGCTAGTAATAGTGACAGAATTCTTATATGTGTACAAGGTTCTCTTGAGACCATTGACACTCTTGCATGCAAAAATATTAGAATCCAGGGTTCCTCGGTGTAGTTTAGTCCTAACTTGGGCAACAGAGTAGCAATGACTGGTGTGGCCAGCATCTCAAACAAAAAGGTGTGTCTGAACACAAAGGGACTGGACTTCCCCCCGTAGCTTAATTGCTATTGTTGTCCAAACTAGAGGCAAATGAGAGTTCTGATCATGCGTGTCCTTCTCTCACCACCATACCAGAAGGGTGCCTTCCCTGTCTTCCTCCTCAGTTTGTCTGTGAATTGTAGATAGCGTGGTTGATGAAATGGAGTAAAGTAGGAAAGACTAAAGATTGTTGTTGTTTTTGCAAGAGAACAGATGAGAAGAGGAAACTCTATGCCCCATAAAATATATATTATGTGTGAGGAGCAGCAGTTAAACCTTGAATTACTGCTGTCGGACAGATTAAGATAGGTACTACAGAAACCTAAGGTTGGAGTTTTTCCATCCCTAATTCTCTCCACACCCACACCCATTTAAGGCTGTAAGGCAAGATAAACAGTTTGAGCCAGAATATCTGAAAGGCTGCCGTCTCCCATATGAACCTGTCCATAATTTGCAATTGCCTCTGGAAGCCGTGTCCCAGCACCTATAGACATTAGGGCAAAAGTCTCTGACCTTTTTGGACCCATGGGCACATTTGGGAAACTGCTGTGGCCACTACCACAAAATGTATCCCATGGAGGATGGATACAATAAGGTCCTAATTAGTCAAAAGACAAGCAATTCACCCAAGAAACAGAGTACAAGCAGAGGAAGAATCAAAGCCAATCTGCATATTTGACTCCACAGAAACACAACAAAATGCCCATTGAAGATTGCAATCTTATTCATGCTTCCATGGAACTCAATGGGAACTTTTGATAGTTTGTAATGTCATGTAATTTTTTTATTGTGATAATTCCTTCAGCTTCCGGTTTCATTTTATTGTTATGATGTTTTTGTTTTATTCTATTTTTACTGCTATTTTTATATGAATTCTGTACGTTGCTTCGAGCACAGTGGGTGGAGGGGCAATTTATAAATACGCCAAATAAAGAGTGCGGCTCAGCAGATCTTTCAAAGGAAATGAGAAGAATCTTTAAAAAGTTCAACCCAATAGCAAAAAGGTCATACTATCTTCCTTTCTCATTTATCCTGTCTTTGTTTTTCCCCTTTGAGGGATGTTGTTGCTGGGTACCTTGGGGGGGGGGGAGGGGCGGGGAAAGTGAGTGCCTGATTGTATGCTACGGTTTCAATCTTTTATCCAGTTTCCTAGGAGTAAGCCCTATTGAACTCAATAGCACTTACCTTTGAGTAGATGTGCATAGGATTGCATTGTAACTTCCCTAGCATTATGTACATAACTGACTACCTTAAATAAAGTTGCTGAATGAGTTAGAGCTTTACTTATTCTATTTATGATTCTGTAAGTAAAACCAAATCCATTGCAAGAATGTTCTGTTAAACAGATAAGTTTGAGAAAAAGGAAATCATGGTCAGTGTACTAACATACTTGTTTCGGTAGCTTGTGCCAGGCAAGGTCTTGCAGAGTAAATTAATAAAGAGTGAAGCAAAGGAGAACCTTCAGCAATGTGTCACAGTGTGCAAGGTAGTGATGTAAATCACTCAGCCAGTGATCCTTGATATGAGAACAGAGGTGTTATATAAAAACTCATGTGTTCTTATTTTCATCTCTGAAATGCTGGAGAACAAATTACTTCATGAGTTACAAACAAACCCCCTGAAGTGGAGTTTGTTTACAACTCACAGTCCTTTCCATTTATCTCATATATCACTTTCCTCTTGACTGACCCTCTCCTATTGCAGGCAGAAGGGGGAAATAACGAGACGAGACAACTGTATATGGTATCAAATTCGGGCCACATTTATTGAAGATTTGCAAAGGGAAACTGGGCGGGCCCTAAACTACGCCAACAACTAGCTAGGCATTTTATGTTGGGTGAAGCATTTTGTATAGTGACTTTTTAGTGTTAAAGCTTTTCATTTTTGTAAACCGCCCAGAGAGCTTCGGCTATGGGGCGGTATATAAGTGTAATAAATAATAATAATAAATTAATTAATAATAATATGTCTGGCGAGTGGCATCAGATGATCGCCACACCCAGGCCATACCCCTTTTGGGGAGGGTAGACCGACCCATGCCACTCACCCCCCGGGCCTCATAACACCGGTTGGAGTGACGAGAGTCAGCCTAACAGGTGGCCTTATCCCCCCACTGGGGCCGCGGAACTCTCAATGGAAGGCCTCAGGTATCACCTAACAACAGTGCCGCAGAATGATCACCATCCCTTTCCTCTAAGCATGCCCGCCCTAACAGCCTAAGCCAAATGTGACCAAATTAACTCAGATCAGGATATTGTAATTCCTAAGACACTCTCTCCCCACTTACAGTGTGAAGTAGGCGAAAAGACACATAGCCCAGGCCAATCAGACTATGTGCCAAAAATTCCCACTCGGCCCCCAACCTCTAGCTCTAGTCAAAGAAGGAAACTACAACTAAAACTAGCAAGGTTCAGTATGCCAGAGCACTCCAGGGAGACAGAATAGCAAACTGTACAGAAGATTTTGAGATGTACACAAGCTGAATGCTAATTATGTTCTGATCTACATAGTCCTTTGGGAAGTGAGCAATAGGTGCATAATACCTAAGGTTGACCAAGTTATGTTAGGACCTGAGGCAAAAAACATTAATCGTTAACTTTTTTTAAAAAAAAAAAAACATTAAAACCCATGGCAGCAGTTGCTGGCAAAGTTATGTTCTGCATCCTCAGATTCATTCCGAAGCTAGAATGCTGCCAACACTCCAGTGTTTTCAAGGGAGCTTTATAAATTGTGGAGGGAATTTAATGGATTCTATATGCAATGGCTATTTCATTAGTTATGCAATGTGCCCTTACTTCAGAAATCAGGACCTTAGCAGAGGAGGAGGAGGGGAATAGAGGGCTTTAAGCCTTTCACCCTCTGCAGCATGCCTGGAGCACAACCTTTTTTGGGCCAGAGGAGCTGCTATAGGAGATTTTGAGTTTTTATAAAACAACTGTGAGGGTGAGAGAAAGATTTGAGAGAGGAAAGAGCCTGGGGAGACCACGGGGGATGTGAATAAACAGCATGAGCTAGAGAAGACAGTGGAAGAGAGAATAGCAGACACACGGCATTCATCCAGCAGCAGCTTTGAAGCTGGAGAGTGGCAGGCTGAGGCCTGCAGCTGCATTCAGGGCTGTAAAGCAGCTGATCCCCATATATATATATATATATATATATATATATATATATATACTTTCAATTGTATAGGTATCTGAATTGTTCCTATTGCTTTCTTCCCTCTTTTCATCTTTATTAAAGAAATTCTTGCCAGGAAATATTGTTTACTTCCATTAGCGTTTTTATTCCAGTTTCAACATTTCATCTTGCCACAATGCCACAGGAAAACTTCCGCTGTGCCGGGCCAGCATAATAGTGAACGGTGAATCGGAATCTGACAAGCTCAGAAAGAAAAGGAAAGATAATATGTGCTCCTCCCTGGTTGCTTGTTAAGACGTTTTATATACGTATATTATTCACCTTCGTTTGCCCCACAAACACAATGAAAAATAAACACGAGTTACAACAAAGAGAAAAACATTTACATTCCAGGCATCATTTCGTAGCAGATTAAAGTAAAGCTAGTGAAGCTGTTTGGATGACCTAAAAGTTCATAATCCAGCAGTGAAGGAGAAATATTTGGCTGAGATTGTACTCTATTTTCTAGAGGTTTACTTAATAACAAAAGTCAATAAATAGTGAAAGAGCAATCAAAGGCAGTAGGAATGTGAATGTTGATATTCACAGGGGTAGTATGATTGCAGGGGGTAGAAATTCATGCAGTCCAGCTAAAAAAAATGCAAAGACACTCCTACAGCATCAGTGTCCAACTCAGATTACTTGCATGCATTTGCATGTGTGCATGCATGCATGTGTTCCCCTACACACACAAACACAAAGACACACGTATTGGGGCAGGCTATGGATGGTAGTGCTTTTGGTTTGATAGAGCCAATAAACCTTTGGATGAGAAGTCGGCTGAAGATCACACAGTAGATGATGAAATAGTGGATGTATTAGCCAAACATGGAGAGGGAGGGGGTCACATTTCTTAGTATTTTCAGCCTCTGCTCCTTGTTCCTGCAACGCTTTTCTATATTTAACAGTGTTTCTTCTGTGACTTGGTTTAGGATGTGAAATAGAAAAAAATATTGGAAAAAGTGTAGTTGGGAGATGGAGATGGCTGTTTTAAAAATAACTTCAATGAAAAACAATTAAAAATATAAATCACACCCCCATGCTTATACTGAAGCAATAAACCCCCTTCAGCCTGCTTTCAGGCATCATATCCCTCTAAGGAATTTTGTAAGGGGAAAGGTGCACAGATGAAGACTACAGTGATTGCTACTAGTCCAAATCATGAGGATCCTAAAAGGCCACACAGCAAACATTTTGCAAAACCAGTAAAGTTAGCATTAACCGGTGATGGGCAAACTTATTTCAGCTTGATTGAGAATCACTCTATCTTGATAATTCACAATGAGCACTTGGATGGGGTGGGGTAGGGTAGGGTAGAGTAAACCCTCATCTGTTACAAAGGGCTGTCTTTCAGTTTGTAATGTTGGTGCATGCATGCTGATGATGCCATGCATAATAGGCAACCATAGTGCCTCCTGGTTATTCTGGTCCCCATTGACAGCCAGGACTGGAAGTCACTTAGGCATTCAGCCCTCACCCCCCAAATACCTCGGAATAAGAGAGGATTTTAGGTCTTGATAGAGGACAACGGCCAAATAGAGAAGATATCAATCAAAAGGCTACTTGGTCAGGTAGCAATCAATGACAGTTTTGTCCGAACAAATGTGCCCTCTGAGTTGAGTAATCACTAAATTTCAGCAATGTGTCTAGCACTAATGAAGCATTAACCTCATCTGACCTTTATGAGAACTAAAATGATGAAGGAGCTGGAGCAACTCCACTATGAGGAAAGGTTACAACATCTCAGACTGTTTATTTAGAAAAAGGCAAACAAAGGGAGACGTGATAGAGGTGTACAAAAGTATGTGTGGTGTGGAGACAAGAAAGTGGATAGGGAAACTTTTTTCTCCTTCTCTCATAATACTAGAACCTGGGGGTCATCCTATAAAGCTGATTGGTGGGAGATTCATGACAGATAAAAGGAAGCATTTATTCACACAGCTATGGAATTTGACACCACAAGATGTGGTGATGGCCACCAATTCGGATGGGCTTAAATGGGGATTGGACAGATACATGGAGGATAAGGCTATCAATGCCTACTAGTCCTGGTGGCTATATGCTGCATCCAGTATCAGAAGTGGTATGCCTATGTACACCAGTTTCTAGGGAACTTGGGTGGGAGGATGCTGTTGCACTCATGTCCTGCGTGTGGGTTCCCCAGTGGGCAATTGCTTGGCCACTGTGTGAACAGAATGCTGGACTAGATAAACCTTGGCTTGATCCAGCATGGCTCTTCTTATCTTCTGCTGCCAGCAAGCTGTAACCACATTGGGTACTTCCAGACAGATGATTCCTAGTACTACTGATTAAAAGGCACTGTGTAGTTATTTTGTCTTTCCTTCATTAATGGATTTTTGTTGCAAGAAAAAAGATTGGAAAAGGAATGGGAAAGTATGGGAAGGTTACAAATGGAAAATGCCATTGTCTGGACTCCCTGTGAAATTCCATGAATGAGGCAAGGTGATTGCATGATAAAAGCCTCATCTGGAAACACTCATACATTCTATTCACCTCTACACCATGACCCACACCTCATCCCCCCCCATTTCCAGGAACTAGTCTTTCTCCCCACCCTGCAGCTTCCTCAGATTTTTATAAGTTTCCTATTCTCCCTGCACCTCAAGCTTTGCTGAAACCTAACCAGGACTTGCATCTATGAATGAGGAATGAGTCATAGAATATGGGGAAAAGAGTACCTCAGAGTATATGCAAATTTTCTTTTCCTCAGCACTGAATAACAGTGGATTCCCTTACACAGCATCCAGGAACAGGTTGGTACTGAGTTTAGGCAGGACTGATCAATTCTACAAGGGCTGTCCCATCCTACACCCTTTTCCTCCACACACCTAAAATATCTACTACTGATTTCCTCCATCTGCTACCTTTCTAATAATTAGTAAAATGTCTTTTTCTTTCCATTTAATCAGCACAGTGGAAGAAGATACCTTTAATTAAAAACAAACTTTAAAAAATCATCAAGATGTTTGTCTGGACATTTGGTTGGGTGAGTAAGGCTGAAGAAAATTCCAAATTCATCTACCCTTCATCCCATCTCACTTCAAACTTTTCTTACAGCTTCCAGCAGTGGGCTTGAGAGGAGCAGAATTTGGTAGCCAGTCGTAAACACATCTAATTGTATTTAACACTGTTGCTTTTAGAAGGGAAATTCAGAAGGGGAGAAACAGCAACTGCCTTTAGAAGAACACATTTTGCCAATTCCTTTGCCTGCCTCAGGTCGCATAACTGTAGGCAATGTGACAAGTATAGATTTGGGCACCACCGTAACTAATTGGGTATCAAAAATAGGCATATACGCAAATGTGCTATCTCTTTAATTAGTGAAGCTTATTCTCAGCTTTAGCTTCCACTTCCATAGGCATGTGCAGTGTTAAAGGAGAAAGATGAGAAGATTGGTTTCTCTAATGCTTCTTTAAGCAACAGAAATGCAACAGGCACAACTTTCACAGCTTGGTAATGTAATGATAGGGAATACTTCAACTGCTTAGTTTTTGCCCTTCTTGTAAATGTTAACGGTACACAGCTCCTGTCTGGAGGGGAAAGACACACACAAGAAAAACTCAAAAGCTGAAGAGGTTCAGGCTTCATCAACATACCAAGGTCAATATCCAGGGGATTCTTGGGAGTTCCACACAGACTAGGAACAAGGAAAAAGTAGTGATAAGGCAGCCAGTAAGAAGACCAAGGCATTGCAGTGAACAGGGTTCATGCAGGAAGAATGGTCAACAGGCAGTCCATAAGGTACTCATGAGCGAGTTAGTCTAAGCGGGGGGGGGGGGGGGGTTGATAAGACACCACAGCCAAGAAGCATAGTCAAAATGTAATCTGGACATATTCATGAGGGGTAGTTCAATGGAGAGCTAGGGATACTGGGGTAAGGAGGGCTGGGGCCAGAACAGTAAGATAGACATTGGGTGAATCTGCATGTCATGCTAAGCCACCCTGAAGATAAGCCACTATGGGTTGGTTGTTTGCTCAAAAATTAACATTACTCCCTACTGACACTCTGGTACACTGCAGCTTCCCATATTTCCTTCTTAGTCCTTCCAGCATGTATCCCAGGCACCTTTACAGCAGAAATAATCATTTCCAGGTCCCTGACCTCTGCACCCTTTCTGCAATTGGTCTGCTGGAATTGCCGGCTCACCACAGATCCCCCCCCCCCGTGACCTAACCAAATGCATGTAATTTTCTGAGCCCTTATGGATGTGGTAACGCATTCACTAACATCAGAGTCAATAACCAGGAGATTAGGCTGACCAGATAAAATCCAGGTCAGGGCTCATGTAACTTTAACAGTTGTAGAGAAAAGGGAACTTCAGCCAGTGTCATTTATATGCAGTTAGTTCCTGGTGATATTCCCTCTTCTTTACAACAGTTAAAGTTGCAGGCACTACACTAGAGTGACCATATACTAGGGATGTGCACTGGATCGGACCCGATCCACGATCCGAGTCCGGTCCAGTGGGAAATCGGATAAATTATCCGATTTCCGATCCCGCAGCTGGATCGGCCGATCCAATCCGAACCGGTCCGAAAAGGCTCCGAACCAGTTCGGCGGATCGGCGGGCGCCCACTGGCGCCCACCGCCGCTTCCATTGGCGGGCGCCAGCGGGCGCCCGCCGATGAAAGTGGACAGCGGGGGGGGGAGGGGGGCGCTTACCTTCTCGGCCCGTCCGCTCCCGTCCGGCACTAGCAGCTACTACCAGCGGGCTCCGTGGCCTGCTCTAGGGTGGCGCGCCGGGTGATGTCATCACCCGGCGCGCTACTCTAGAGCAGGCCGCGGAGCCTGCTGGTAGTAGTAGGCGCCGGCGCCGGACGGGAGCCGCCGGGCCGGGAAGGTAAGCAGGGGGTGCGCGGAGGGGGGAGGGGGGCCCTTACCTTCCCGTCCCGGCGGCTCCCGTCCCGGCGCCGGCGCCTACTACTACCAGCAGGCTCCGCGGCCTGCTCTAGGGTGGCGCGCTGGGTGATGTCATCACCCGGCGCGCTACTCTAGAGCAGGCCGCGGAGCCTGCTGGTAGTAGTAGGCGCCGGCGCCGGACGGGAGCCGCCGGGCCGGGAAGGTAAGCAGGGGGTGCGTGGAGGGGAGGAGGGGGTGCGCGGAGGGGGGAGGGGGGCCCTTACCTTCCCGTCCCGGCGGCTCCCATCCCGCGCCGGCGCCTACTACTACCAGCAGGCTCCGCGGCCTACTCCAGGGTGGCGCGCCGGGTGATGTCATCACCCGGCGCGCTACTCGAGAGTAGGCCGCGGAGCCCGCTGGTAGTAGCCGCCGGCGCCGGACGGGAGCGGACGGGCCGAGAAGGTAAGCAGTGGCGGGGAAGGGGGCTTACCCCCCCCGGAGCCGTCCGCTTCTATCCGCTGGCGCCCGCGGGCGCCAGCGGATGGAAGCGGGCGGCCCCAGGGGGGGTAGGGAGCACGGGGGAGGGGGCTTACCTGCCGGGGCCGTCCACAGCGGACGGCCCCGGGGGGGGGAGGGAGTTAGGCCCCCCCTCACCCACCCGCCGCCATTTTTTCCTCATAGACTTGCATTGCAATGCAAGTCTATGGGGAAAAAAATGGCGGCCGATCCAAAAATGTACGATTTTTGGGTCGGGATCGGACTCGATCCGGTCCGGGGGGCCTCCGATTTTGTCCGAACCGGTCCGGGACAAAATTGGAGGTCCCGATCCGGGTCCCGATCCGATCCGATCCGGGGGGTCCGTGCACACCCCTACCATATACAAAAGAAGGCAGGGCCCCTGCAACTTTAACTGTTGTGATGAAGAGGGAATTTCACCAGGAACTAATTGCATACAAATGACACTGGCCGAAATTCCCTTTTCTCTACAACTGTTAAAGTTACATGAGCCCTGACCTGGATTTTATCTGGTCACCCTACAGGAGATCCTTGGGAGTTCCACAAGGAAAAAGCAGAGATGAGGCAGCCATTTTTGCTCCTCAGTAAGAATTGACATTAGTCTTAAACTCATTTTGTCACTCTAAAAATTCCACAAATATTAAATCTGAGAAGAAAACCCTAAATTCTTTTCAAATATTACTACAGGCAAAATTTTGAAGGCTACTATTAACTCCAGAAAAATGGGAGTTTCTTGTACAGGAATAGTACAAGAAACCCTACTTTGCCCTGCACCTATTCAGACACCCCTTTGCCTAACATTGCATAGGACTGGGCTGAATAGGAAGTAAAAACATTCTAGAGTCTTCTTTAAAACAAATATTACCACAATCTTAGTCTCATGTTTCTTTCTAGAAAGAAAAAGAAATAATCGTCATAACTGTGTTGTTTGTTGTTGTTGTTGTTGTTGTTGCTGCTGCTGCTGCTGCTGCTGCTGCTTTTAGAAGAGTGAAATAATACCTTGGAGAACTGTACTGATATATAACATAAAAGTATATTGTATACATTTATTTATTTAGTTTTCCTCTGTGGAATTCAAGTATTCCCATGTGGTTTCCCTTTGAGTCACCAACCTGCTTAATTTTAGCAAGGTTGCTGCATCAGATGCTTTTTTCAGACTATACCCTGTGCTTATAAACCAATTACTGAGGGAGGTCGTGGGCTCCCCCACACTGGAGGCCTTCAAGATGCAGCTGGACAGCCATCTTTCAGATATACTTTAAGGTGGATTCTTGCATTGAGCAGAGTTTGGACTTGATGGCCTTATAGGCCCCTTTTGACTCTATTATTCTATGATTTACCTTCATTATTCCACAGCTTTTCATCCGGATAGCTTAATTCCCTTTCCGTTTTGTCATTGAGATTTTGAGCACATTATGTTATTTTCTTTTTGTAGCAATTGTTATGAGCCTTCTAAATCAATATATATATATATATATATATATATATATATATATGATGAAGCTTATGGAACAGTTTTTATAAATATATGGGATATTTGAAGTTATATGCCATGTACTTCAAGTTAACATCATTGATCTGTCATAAAATCCACAGGATTTTAAACTGAAGTATTGGGGTATTTTCATACAAAAGTTTCCTCTAGGGAGTTTAAGAGTATCATAAAATAGAAAAGCTTTGATTTATGTATACATAACTCATCAAAACCACACAGCTGTGATTTTATAAGCACTTTTATTCTTTATCCTGACTGTGAGCCACATACTCTAGGAGCCATTATATATTAATAAGCATCTAAGTGTCTTATGGGTTTCCATTATATTTGCTGTTAAATAAGAGCGTCTGAATTCTGTTCATTAATATGCCAGGTTCAGAGACACACAGTTACTGGCCCCCAGTTCAGAGATTTTCCACATGGGACTAGGCTGTGTTCACAGTGTTGAATCTCAGACTCCCCCCACCCCCTTGTCAAATATATGATTGGAATTGTTGCATTGTGACACTGATGATTCATGAAGGAAAAGAGCATGTTCAACTCAGTACTCCCATATTACCTGGCTTCACCTCATCACCATTACCCCCTCCTCCCCAGCTGTGATTCTTCTTCTGCTTCCTCCAGCTTTGCTGCCTCTGGCTCCTCCTCTTTTCTCACCGGGAGTGGGGAGGTCTCACCCCTTCTCATCTGCCAATAGCTGAGAAAGGGCAGGAGAATGTGAGAGGAGCTAGGGCTGTCCATCTCTCATTACAATGGGAGGGCACTGGAAAGCCCAGGGGACTGTTAATATGGGGAGCATGTGAAAGATCTACCCAAACCTGGAGCTGGCTCTGGGTAGGAGAGCAAATGCTCTTACCTGTAGGGCATGGCCGAGCTGGGAGGTGGATGACCACCACCCCAGCCGTCAGTAGGTCAAATGATGTCAGGGTGATCGTGGTGGCCATGCACCCAGACATCATTTGGTCCCTGGTAGATGTGTCAGGAAGATGATCCTACCAGGACACCTGCTGGGAAATGGGTCCCTCATCTGGGTCCCATTCGCCAGTAATTATCATAGGAGACTATCATCTTGTTAGGAGTATTTCTGCAGACATGTCTTATTATTTTTTATTTATTTATTACATTTGTATACCGCCCCATAGCCGAAGCTCTCTGGGCGGTTTACATAGGATTAAAAACAATTAAAAACAATATACAAAAATCAAATTGGTACCAGGACACCAAATTCTTGGATTCCAAGGAACTGGCCCCTTTCCAAAGTGAGAATAACCTCCCCTAGCTGAGCAACCCTCTGAAGAAGGCCCTAAAAAACAACATAGGCCGAAACTCATTGAGCTTTGAAATAAAGTATTTTAGCATCCTGAGAACCTGCTTCTCCCCTTTTTTGTCCTGATTTGGATGCTCTACTCCTTTTGGTTTTTGGTCCCTCGTCTGAGGAGGCCTGCATGCAGTGAAGCTGCTTTGCCTGCTTCATGCGTTCTCCCATTGTAGAGAGAACACAGGGCCAGAGGAGCCACCACTTCCCCGGTCGCCTTATTATCTTTGGTCGGTGATCAGAGATAATATGGGTATCCCCCTCTGGGCTACACCTCCCCCATTGGGAGAGGAAGTGGTGCACAGGGGAATCCCCTTACCTCCAATCACAGGGCAGAGATAAGATGGGGATTCCTCTCCCCATCTCCTCACAAAGCTCCTGGTAAGGGGGGACATGGGAAGAGGGTAGGGTCCTGAAGGGAGCCCAAGCCTCCATGGCCAGATAGGCAACTGTTACGGGCTGGATTATGCCTGTGGGCCAGAGGATTGGGTGCTAGCACATAGCCTGTTCCTGCAAACCAGGATCTTTTCCATAAGGGCTGGTGACTGTGATTTTCATAGAAATACATAATACATTAGAATTCATAGCTACCTGTTTCGATTAAAGGGAAGAGCACCATACCGTCTCAGGGGTAAAATGTAGGGTGCCGGTGTCGTACCTCGCCCTCTGTACAACAAATTCCAAATCCAGAAGGAGAATCTACACACAGATGCTTTCCATGCATAGGTTGCCCTGGCTAAAGCACTTTTCAGAACAATTATGGCCAAATCGAAGAAGAAGAAGAAGAAGAAGAAGAAGAAGAAGAAGAAGAAGAAGATGTTCAAGTTCATATATCAGCTTCAGGGAAGCATAGGGAAATGAATAAAAACATCTACAAGGATTTAACATCACCCGGAAAGGGAAGATAATTGGGCTGATTTTAGGGCAGGATAACTGACTGATAATAAAGCTTCATATAATGAAAATACCAGGTCTGACAATACCAGGTCTGTTTTTAAGGACCTATTTTTGACATTTATTCTAATCTTCAGTCAGCCTATGAATTCGAACAGTTCAGTCATCTTCATATGACTGCTATTGTATTTCAACAATAACTCATGTTTCTTCTTTTGCAAGAAATGCATATTCCTATGGAAGATCTAAACTATAGTAGAATGAAATGAGCTTTTAGGTTTGTGGGAAAGGAAGGGGAAGGGAAGGGAGGGGGTGCAGGGATGACATCAGTAGAAGACAGGCTTGATTCCCACATTATTTTAGATAGAATTTTTAAATTCATATGGTAAAAATGGTCTTGTGCAAGGGACCAGGAGGCTGCCTAGACAGTCTGAAAGCCCTGTGGTGGGTGCACGGTGGTGCTGCAACAGTTATACAATGCAGCAGCCACCTCGCAACCATCATAGGGCTTTCCTGCGAAGCTGTGACTTTAAAAAGTCATGGACTTCCCCAAAATTTCTTCCGCAGAGTGAGGTGAGTACAGTGTGACTTGCTCTGGAGTCACAGCAGAGGCATGGCTAGGCGGATGGCTACCCCTGTTTGATCGCTGTCTGCCCAGGCAGCGGGCAGGGGATGTGCCCAGCATGCCAATGACTGCTGGAAACCCTGCACCCCCTTCTGTGTTGGGATTAGCTGCTGCCACTCTGCTGCAGAGATAGTGTGGGGTTTTGCTTGAGGCAGCAGCAACCTGGCACCGTACAGTATTGTAAATTAAGATGTTCAGGAAAATGTAAAAATAGAAAGCATATTTTGAAATGTGGTAACTCAGGATGGATGAATTTTTAAGTTTTGTTTTCTCTCATATTCTATATATATATATATATATATATATATATATATATATAATAGTCTACGAAGAAATTTGCAAATTTTGGAAAAGTTTGTATGGGAAAAAATGAACTGAATGAAATTCTCACCCACTCCCATTAGAAAGTAGAAATGTTGTTGAACCATTCCTTAAACCTATTTTAAAATGTGAACATTGGGTATGTGGTGGTGGCATCTGAAAATCTGTCTAGAGAGAAAGGATTGAAAAGCAGACAGATTTGAGGTAGTCAGTGATGTTTGGACCTGGGCTACATGGTCAGCCTTAGGTACATGGAGCCAGCTTATTGATGGTACCAGTGTTTGAAGGCATTAACTACCACTACTCAACAAGTAAGAGAGAATCTGCAGATAAGATCTTTAACTCAGAGCTTATAATAGAGTTAAAGCATGAATATTTATAGAAATAAATATATATACACAATTTCAGAAATATTTAGTTTTTCTGCTGGACTCTCTGGATACGACCAGTGTGAACCCTTATTCACTTAAATGCCAGTTGTTCCATAACATACCAATAAGTGACCAGTACAGGATGCTTCTGAAACAAACTACAAGTGACAGGGCTGTTATGGTGTGATTTATCCATCCATGCCTATCATCCCAAGCTTCAGGCAGACTCTGAGCATGAGCAGATGTGAGGTTTTAATGTGCCCAAAGCTTCTTTCTTTTCTCTCAGCCTCTTCTCATTACTCTTCAATTTAATGCATGTGCCCTTAAGCCAAGATGTAGCATACCTTTGGCTTGTAGGGCGGCAGATGGTATCTGTGTCACCATCGGAACAAGCTCAAAATTACACCGGAATTTTTTTTCTAGCCAAATAGATTTGATCAAAGCCGTTCTCAGCTTGCCCATCCATTCTGATTACACGATTTCCTGCGGTCTTCTTTGAAAGCTGTGTTGCACCAATGAAGAGTAATCGGCTGTGGTTTCTCTGTTGCTCCAGGAGCTTTACATTGATTATGAGGCCAGTAATTCCGCTCGTATGGTCTCTAGGAGTCAGAATGCTTAAGTACTTAGGAGATGTTGTGGTCACTGTAGAATGAGTGGCTAGAGCTGCATCTGTTAAAAGCACAGGACAGAGGGTTAAACCAAAATGCATGCCTGTCTTTCTAGACACCAGCCCTGTGCAGGCATGCATTTAAAGCCTCCCATGATTAGATTTGTGTGAGTGGATAGCAGGGAGGCCTTGACATTGGACGGGTGAATATCTGAAGCAGGGAGCCTGCAGTACTCATGAAGCCTCCCTGCGTGGTTGAGAACCCTGATAATTTATTTATTATTATTTATTATTTATTTATTGCATTTATATCCCACCTTTTTTCCTCCAAGGAACCCAAGTACACGTACATAATCCTCCTCACCATTTTATCCTCACAACAACAACCCTGTGAGGTAGGTTCGACTGAGAACTTGTGACTGGCCCAAAGTCACCCAGCTTCCATGGCTGAGTGGGGACTAGAACGTGGCTCTCCTGATTCCCAGTCGAACACTTTAGCCGCCACATCACACTGGCTCTAGGATCTAAACTGTGGCAGAGGAGCCTAATCTTTTGTTAGTATTTCTAGGATTCTTCTTGTTAATATATTATAGAATTCATGGAGCTCTACTGACACATCTCTATGCTAACAATAGGCAAACAAAAATATTACCTTGAAGAAGCATGGGTTAGGAAAAGAGATTTGTTGCAAAAGCAATCCAGCAGGGAAGATCCACATCCAGAAACAGACGTCCACTCTCCCAGCTGGCATCTATACAGATGCACCTCTGTGTTATAATGCTCATTCAAGCCCCATTGAATTGGCGGGTTAAATTTTGAAGTGTATGGAAGGATATGCATCCCTATATGGGGCTACTAGTAGTTGTGTGTGACTAGAACTGGATCCTAGGCCAAAGTCTTAAGTTTTGATGTGCAACATAAAGTTGAAATTATGGAACTGGAAGAAGCAGGACATCTCTGAAGACAGGTGTATTATAAAAAGAGGGCTTCCAGTGTATTATTCCACCATGCTGCTTTCACAAGTGAAATATCAGATGAGCAGATCAGAGACCCAAGCAGTAGTTCATGAATCAAATACTAGTTCAAGCCCATTCCTCCTCCTCCTCCTCCTCCTCCTCCTCCTCCTCCTCCTCCTCCCGAATACTGGTTCCTTCTGATTCTTATGCCTCCAGCTGGAGAAAGCTTACAAAACTCCCTGCAGCAGTTGGCTGAAGTAGCTGTCTCAGGTGCTCTGTTGAGATGAGGTGCTTGGATAGCATTCCCCAAGTAGAAGATCAGTGTGCTGGGAAGGGTAAACAGTAGTAACAACTACTAATTTCCTTGTCTGACCATTCCATGATGAAGGCAGGCTTGCAATCCCTGTGAGACCTCTTTGTATATTATTTCTGTGTTTATCATTGGAATATTTTTTTAAAAAAATAAATAGAGCAACCGTTTATAAAGAGTATTTCCTCGTGGTGACAGATTTTTAAGATAGCAAATTCTGATTTTAGCATTACTTTTTAATGTGGTAATGTAGTCAGGAGGTTATTGTTGTCACTTCATCTTTATGACTTGAATGTTTAATCTGAATGCAGCTTTATAAAGTGAGCTTTAGTATTCCCATGTCAAGAAAGCCTATAATTTATCATAAGAACATGTGAAGAGCCCTGCAGACCAAAGGCTTATCTAGTCCAGCATTCTGATCCCGCATTGACCAATGAGATACCAAAGGAAAGTCCATAAGCAGGACATGCCCATTCATGGCATGTTGGTACTTCTGGACCTCTCAGTGGCTTTCGATACCATCGACCATGGTATCCTTCTGGAGCGCCTGGGGGAATTGGGAATCGGGGGCACTGTACTTCAGTGGTTCCGATCCTACCTCTCAGGCAGGTTCCAGATGGTGATGCTTGGGGATAGCTGCTCTGCAAAGAAGGAGCTGCTGTGTGGCATATCACAAGGTGCCATCCTTTCCCCAATGCTGTTTAACATTTATATGAAACCGCTGGGAGAGATCATCATGAGGTATGGGGCAGGGTGCTATCAGTATGCTGATGACACCCAAATATATTTCTCTTTGCCTTCAATAACAGCGTCAGCTAAGGATAGTGTGTCTCTTCTGAATGAATGCTTGGAGGCGGTAATAGGCTGGATGAGGAAAAACAACTGAAGCTGAATCCAGACAAGACGGAGGTGCTTGCTGTCAAAGGCCACAACCTGGGTTTGGAGGTGTGTCAACCAGTTCTGGATGGGGTTACACTCCCCCTGAAAGACTGTGTTTGCAGTTTGGGGGTGCTCCTGGATCCATCACTCCAAATGACAGCCCAGATAGATGCGACGGCCAGGAGTGCCTACTATCAGCTTCGGCTGATACGCCAGCTGCGTCCCTTCCTAGAGTTGGAAGACCTAAAGACGGGAGTGCACGCACTGGTAACTTCGAGGCTTGACTTCTGCAATACACTGTACATAGGGCTACCTCTGTGCCTAGTCCAGAAACTTCAACTAGTTCAAAATATGGCAGCCAGGTTGGTCACCGGTACACCTAGAGGAGACCATATTACACCAGCTTTAAAATCGCTCCACTGGCTGCCAATTAGTTTCCGGGCGAAGTTCAAAGTGTTGGCCCTACATGGTTTGGGTCCAGGTTACCTGCGGGATCGCCTTCTCCCATACAATCCACCCCACACTCTCAGGTCCTCTGGGAAGAACTTACTACAGTCAGCCAAGACTAGGCTGACAACCATTACCCAGAGGACCTTTTCTCCTACTACTCCCAGACTGTGGAATGACCTGCTGGAGAAGACTTGACAACTTAACAGTCTTTTAGAATTTAAGAAAGCTATGAAGACTGGTCTCTTCTAGAAGGCATATCCAGTAGAATTTTAGAATGTTTTAGGATGTTTTTTATGATGTTTTATTGCTATTTTAATAAAGTGCACCAAGTTTTTAATCAGTTTTATGTATTTTATCATATTTTATATTTACTGTTGTTCCCTGCCTCGATCCAAATGCAGAGGCGGGTAAGAAATAAAATTATCATTATTATTATTATTATTATTATTATGCTTCCCAGCAACAGGTGTTCCAAGGGGTAATTATAGAGTTTAGTAACACTCCCTTAGTATTAGGGACTTGGTAATTTGGGGACCTGCCCTAAAGTCACATGATCTGACCAGTTCTAAAAGCCTATAGGTTGTTATACAAGGTTCTTAGAAGCTTCCAAGAATAAATGTAAGCTATTCCTTATTCCTCTAATCTGTTCTTGGATCCAGTAACATTGCAGGAAGCATACTCTCCAAAACTAGAGATAATAGCCACCCATATTGACTATTTTATCTTCCATAAAAGCCTTTAAAGCTGTCTAAGTTGGTGGCTGTTATATGTCTTGTGGTAGCAACTTTCATAGTTTAACTTTGCACTGTGTGAAGCAGTACTTCATTTTCATTGGATACACCCAGATTCTAATTTTATGAACAAATTCTCAAAGCCTACCAAATCAATTCATATTTTTTTTAAAAAATCATGAGGTAGAGCCCCTCTAAGACAGTATACCATCACAATGAAGGCATAGGATTACAAAGACTTTTCTACATCAAGCTTTTAAGCTGCTGCTTTACCAAGGCTCCTGCTTCAGGATAATTTGTGGGATTAGGATTGTGTCCTTACACATGTGTTTTTCTCAGTTTTCTTTCTATGCCTTTCTATATGTTCCATTACACAACCCCTAGGTGGTGCTGAGGTATATCAGAATTGACAATTGCGAGGTGTAGGGTGCAAATAACGAGTCGAGACAAGAAAGTTGGGTATAAAATGGGCCACTTTTATTCAAGATCTGCAGAAGGGAGTAAAACCTATGCGGGCATCTTACCCCATATGGGGTTGGGAGGCCTTCCTTTGTCACAACACCCATGCCGCAGTGCTCCGAATGTGTGAGTAGAGTTGGCCTCAAAGGTAAACCTTATTCCCATGATCTGGTGCCGCGGGGCTCACAGATGTGGGCCCCAGGTATTACCCTTTACCTCAACGGTTCCTGAGAATGTTCACCATTTGAAAATGCCCCTAAGGATGCCCGCACCTACCGCCAAATTAAAGTGACCGAATTAATACAAATCCACCTATTTAATACTCCCCAGCTGTCTTACGGTATGAAGTAGGCGAAAAAACTCCTAACCAAATTAGGATAAGAGTAAAAAATTCCTACTTGGCCTCCTAATGACAACCGGCTAGCCCATACTGTTTACAGGGAGGAGAGGGAGGGAGCTGCGCAGAGATGAAGAGGGCGGGCAGGCCCGTTAGCCGGCTATTTAAGCCGCTCGGCCCTGCCCCGCCCAGTGGCACCATATGGATGCTCCATTCAGGAGCATCCACCTCAGCTCTTCCCACCCCCCCACAAATATCATCCCGCGCCCAACTAGGCTGGGGATTTCACTTGCAAGGTGTAGGGTGCAAATAACGAGTCGAGACAAGAAAGTTGGGTATAAAATGGGCCACTTTTATTCAAGATCTGCAGAAGGGAGTAAAACCTATGCGGGCATCCTCTCTTGGCCTCTTCCAGGCCAAATCTTAGGAATGGGCGAACGATTCTCTGACCTCAAGGTGGCAGCACACGTTTGCCACCCTTGGTCTTACCCCATATGGGGTTGGGAGGCCTTCCTTTGTCACAACATCCGTGCTGCAGGGCTCCGAATGTGTGAGTAGAGTTGGCCTCAAAGGTAAACCTTATTCCCATGATCTGGTGCCGCGGGGCTCCCAGATGTGGGCCTCAGGTATTACCCTTTACCTGAACGGTTCCTGAGAATGTTCACCATTTGAAAATGCCCCTAAGGATGCCCGCACCTACCGCCACGCGGACTGACAAGCCACTTGATTAGTCATTCCCCCCCCCTCTGGCCTCTATTGCTACCCTTAAACTTTTCTGCAAATCAGCCCAAAACAAGTCATTGCCGCAGTCCGAAAGATGTACACCATCCGGCCGGTACAGCTCCCTCTGGGAACGCACGATGTCAGGATGTTGAATACTGACATAATAATAATAATAATAATAATAATAATAATAATAATAACGATTTATTTCTTACCCGCCTCTCTGTCTAGATCGAGGCGGGGAACAACAACATGATAAAATACATAAAACTAATTAAAACATGACAAATATTATTAAAACTGCATTAAAACATCCTAAAACATCCTAAAAACATTCTAAAAATTACACTGGATATGCCTGCCGGAAGAGAACAGTCTTTATAGCTTTCTTAAATTCTAAAAGACTGTTAAGTTGACGAGTCTCCTCCAGCAAGTCATTCCACAGTCTGGGAGCGGCAGAAGAGAAGGTCCTCTGGGTAACAGTTGTCAGCCTAGTCTTGGCTGACCGCAGTAAGTTCTTCCCAGAGGACCTGAGCGTGCGGGGCGGATTGTACGGGAGAAGGCGATCCCGCAGGTAACCTGGACCCAAACCATGTAGGGCTTTAAAGGTAATGACCAACACTTTATACTTTGCCCGGAAACTAATGGGCAGCCAGTGGAGTGATTTTAAGATGGGTGTTATGTGGTCACTCCTAGATGTACCGGTGACCAACCTGGCTGCCATATTTTGAACTAGTTGAAGTTTCTGGACCAGGCACAAAGGTAGCCCTATGTACAGCGCATTGCAGAAGTCGAGCCTCGAAGTTACCAGCGCGTGCACTACCATCTTTAGGTCTTCCAACTCTAGGAAGGGGCGCAGCTGGCGTATCAGCCGAAGCTGATAGTAGGCACTCCTGGCCGTCGCATCTATCTGGGCTGTCATTTGGAGCGACGGATCCAGGAGCACCCCCAAGCTGCAAACACAGTCTTTCAGGGGGAGTGTAACCCCATCCAGAACTGGTTGACACACCTCCAAACCCAGGTTGCGGCCTTTGACAGCAAGCACCTCCGTCTTGTCTGGATTCAGCTTCAGTTTGTTTTTCCTCATCCAGCCCATTACCGCCTCCAAGCATTCATTCAGAGGAGACACACTATCCTTAGTTGACGATGTTGTCGAAGGCATAGAGAAATATATTTGGATAACTCCTTAAACATTTCGGAGTTCACCTTCCTGTGGGCATGCTCCAACGCCAGAGGGTCGCTACCCTCTCTCCAAGCAAGCCTGGGCAACAAACATGACCACATGATCAGCACGCCGGGCCATCGCTGCCGAATGATTTCCAAATCGGCCATAGCTTGCAGAATCAGGGCCTTGCCTTTAAGCAAGCCCAAATCGTTCCCCCCTAGATGGATCATAAGGATTTGCGGGGGGGGGGATGAATAATGACATCTCCATATTTGGATAACTCCTTAAATGTTTCGGAGTTTACCGTCCTGCGGGCACGCTCCAACGCCAGAGGGTCACTACCCTCTCTGCAGGCAAGCCTGGGCAACAAACATGACCACATGATTAGCACGCCGGGCCAACGCTGCCGAATGATTTCCAAATCGGCCATAGCTTGCAGAATCAGGGCCTTGCATTTTAGCAAGCCCAAATCGTTCCCCCCCTAGCAGGGGGGGGGAACCGCAGGCACGCTGATGGAATAAGGTGGGAAGAAGACGCTCCCACCGCATGCCGCATCTGCCCAGCCATAGGATGGACACGTATTGACTCAGCCCCAGCTGAGTTCCAAAACTGGATGAGGATGCTCGCCGGCCGGCCCAAAAGATCATGCTGTGTCCACATATGATCACGCTCACTGGGGTCTGCCTTCTCCGGGTATCTATAAGCAAACATGGGCATGTCAGCAACGCAAACAACTGACTACTTCCCAGGAAATGTTCTGACTGTACGTCTTGAAGGCAGAGGAATGCCATCTCCCCACGGCTTGTATCTGTGTGGGAGAGAAACCCGCGCTGGCCGCCGTTGATGTGGCGCCTATTCGAAAGGAATGGGTCCCAAACAGATCTGCTGGGAGACCCAAGTGCCTCACAGCCCACTTTGTCACCGGCCAGAATTGATACTTGGTCAGTGGAGATCCATCCAAATGACAAAAGAGGAATCTCGAGTCACTCCCCCTTTTCCCGGGGTATGTCCTCTACGCTTTTACTGGGCATAGTTCTGCCAGTGGTGCGAGAAAAATGGCAATGTCCACCCTGTTTCCCCTTTGATCCGTTTTAGAATGTTGTACCCTAATAGTGACTCCTGAGTCGAGAAGGTTACATCCCTACACTGCAGCGCTCTGCCTGTGCTATCAGTGTTTGATGCTGCTACAAGTTCAGAAATCTTAAAGGGGAATTAACAGCGTTCACTAGCTGCTCACCTGGTCCCTGCGATGGAAGACTCGGGACTGCATAAGGAGGTAGCACCCAAGGTTGTGCTAGCTGTCCAGTCGTCGCCTGGGCATCCTGTGAGGCCACTGCGGAATGAACCTGCCTGTCCGTCGACTGGCTGGAGGAAGCTTCGATAGCATCCAATCTAGAATTGATAGATGACAACATGCTGTCTAACTTTTGGTTCCTGGTCTGCCGCTGTGGTATAACCAAGGAAACCGTCTGAGCCTGAGTTGATACACTTGAGGGTATGCCCCTCCCCTCCTCTAGTGATTGCAGCCGTGCCAAATTACCGCCAATTGGGGGTTAACTTCCTCGTCAGAGGAAGAATTGCTCCGAACACTGAGCCAATTTGCCGGTGGCCACGTGGCTTTCCCTTTCCCTTTCTTTCCCCCCAGGCCCTTCCTTGGTGACATGATACCTATTAATACGCTGTGGCTTTCCCGCTGTCTTAATCCTGCGCTCGACCACCAAAATAAAGGGCACAGTGCCCACGAGCCTGTATCAATGCTCACAGCCTGCTTATGACTGCAGCGGTGGAGCAGTGCGATGGCACCACCCAGTGACCAAACTAGAGAATTACTTGTGAATGCGACAATAAAGGAGTGCAGTGGCACCAGCCCGTCATATGGCACCACCCAGTGACTAAAGTAATGAATTACTTGTGACTGTAGCAATGAAGCAGTGCAATGGCACCACCCTGTGGCCAAACTAGGAATTACTTATGAATGCAAAATGGAACAGAGCACTGGCACCACCCAGTGGCTAAAGTAGGAATTACTGAAGAGGTTCCCTCCAAGGCCCAGTAAGGGATGCTAGGCCCTAGCCAACTCCCTCCAAATCTCTGTCGCAGGGGAATGTCCTGGACTGAAACCGTCCAGGCCTAATCTGGAGCCCAAAGGATTGCAGTGGGCCCCTCCCAACCGCGTGGGTGCAAACCAATGCCACCCGTCCCCTGCAGCGCGGTGAACCAGCACCGCTTTAAAGGAAGCTTGAAGGCGCGTGAGCCCAGGAACCCGAGGTAAGCTGATGCAAGGAGAAGGGTTGCTCTCCCCTCAACATGGGGGCTAAAAGCTCCTGAATAGCCAGTCAGCCGCGCGCCCCAGCCGTCACCCGTGCGGGGGGGGGGGCTTGGTGATGGAGCCTCCTGGCCTGCCGCCGTAGAGCCCGCAAAAATCGATGCCGGGGCCGCGCTGGGCTCGCTGGGCTCCCACCCGCCTCCGATGCCGATCTGAGCCCACCTGCCACTGCGAGCCACCGCCAGGCAGCAGCCCAAGAGGCAGACTCGCTGGCTCTCAGCCGCACTTATCCCTCGGGTGGGGGGGGAGTAGGGCTGGCCAGCCCGCCTCGCAAACCTAGGGGCCAAAAAGCCCCTGGATAGTCGCCACCGGTGGGGTGGATGGGTTCGCCGCCGCTGTAGCTGCTCCTCGCTGCTGCCAGGCCGCCTGAAAGCCGCTCGCACGCCTCTCTCCAGCCGCGCCGTGCTGGAAGGCCTGGTCTTCGCGCCTCGACCAGCCATCAGAGCTGGAGCCGAGCTGCACAGAGATGAAGAGGGTGGGCAGGCCCATTAGCCAGCTATTTAAGCCGCTCGGCCCTGCCCCGCCCAGTGGCACCATATGGATGCTCCAATCAGGAGCATCCACCTTGGCTCTTCCCCCCCCCCCCGCAAATATCATCCCACACCCAACTGGGCTGGGGATTTCACATATACCAGGTTTTCATGACATAATTCACAGAAATTGTTAGGAAGCCACCCATCCCATAATGGTTGCAGACAACAGGAGAGGCCCTGGAGGATGGGGAGGAGGAAGTCATGTAAACCACCCACAAACTACAGTGACACAAGAAATGCCTCATGTAGAAAGCCTCCAAGACTAAATGTTATCCCATGTAAAACAAGATATAGCAGCAGTGCTTTGCACTTAAAAAATAAGGATAAGAAAAAGTTTTGTGAGAACCTTTCCCTCAAAATACATTCTAAAATAGTGCAGCCCTGGGAAGCCCTGGCTGACTGGGGAATGTTGAGGTATGTAGGAACTTTTTTCTGTCTAAACATGAATAGGATTGTGCCCTAAACCACCAGCTTTTGAACCACTGGTCTTCTTGTTGTTATCCTGCGGACATTTGTCATTTCTGGGAGCATTCAAATGACATATTCACCAGACAAAACCAATATGATAGAATTGTATCATGTTGGCTTTGCCACATAAAAAAAGGATCCGTTTTTTTAAAATGCCAGTTCAAATACTGCAGTTAGTTACTCTGCTTTGAAAACTCTAGACTGCAGCTTTGTAGCTTCAGAGTAGGTCCCTCTGTTAATTTCCTCCTTAGGAATATATGTTTGGCATGTTGTATTAGAATATGTAATACTTCTTCATCAAATGCTGGTTTCTTTTTTGACTGTCACCTTGTAGGATTTTCCTTCAGCTGTTCATGCATATTCACACATGCACACACAAGGTTTTTAATGAATGTTTGGCATAAAAATTGTATGTTACTCTGGACAACAATTCAAGGGCATTAAATGCCACTCCATTTCTCTTTCATTAGCTAAATGCTTCTGCACATTATCCCTGTTTCACAACCACAAAACTAAAGACAAAGGCAACATTATAGGAAGCAGTTTCTGCTCAAATCTTATATCCCCTCAAATGGGTTCCTTCCTGTGCCCTGCTAAGATGCACACATAGTTCTGCAACATTCATCAAGAGACTTCAAGAAGGGTACTGTTCATTGTTAAAATGATGGCCGCAGTCCTAGGATGAAAGCCTAATTCCACTTTGGGCTCAGCCTTGAGTAAAGTCATTATTAGTTTGACTCAGTTTCTCATCACTAGTATGGTAACAGTAATCTCCAACTTCACAGGTTTATTTCGCAAGAAGAAACGCAGTAAACAGTATTGGTACTTTCGTAATGGTGTGGTCAGCTAAATAAATAATAAAACTCCTACATTTCTACTGTGTAACTGAGAAAAAATTCTCAATATATATGTTCTTCTCTGTGACAGATGGGAATGTTTTTACATTCAAATGAAACCTTTGATATTTCATATTTATTTTGCCAGCGTCTTCACATAATACAAATTTTTAGCAGCAGTGTATCATATACTTTGAGACAACACAAAGTGTTTCGCAGTTTGAAAACAAATCCGACAACTGAACTTTGACACCTTCTTGGAAAAGAAGTAGTAAATGAAATGGTGTGTCACGGGTCTAAGAAAAGTTTGTACCATGTGATCGGAACCACAAGCAGGAATGAGTAGGCTGAAGAATATGCAAGCAACAAACTACAATGAGGGCAAGCAAGCAATAGAAGCCGTGGCATGTACTTTTCCATGCAAAATTTATGCACAGATTGTTGTTTTCTGTGTTATTTTCTGTGATGTGTTACACTTCTTTGGGAGTTGTGTCTAAGAGATCTTCAGAACAGTTCATGTTAAGCCTATGTTGCAGCTTTTGCCATCTTCATATCTTCTTATTGTATAAGTAATTGGGGGTCCAAAATATGGTGTTCTTTAGGCTTAGGGACCACGGAAGGGGTGTGGCTCATTGGTAAAGCAGCTGCCTTCCATGCGGAAAGTCCTAGGTTTGATCCCCGGCATCTCCAGGTAGGGCAGGAAAAACTCCTGCCTGAAACTCTGGAGAACCGCTGCTGCCAGTCAGTGTCGACAATACTGGGCTAGATGGACCAATGGTCTGACTCAGTATCAGTATGTTCCTAAGTCAGGGAGGGGGGATGTGTGACCCTCCAGATGTTGTTGGACTACAATTCCCATCATCTCTCACTGTTGGCTATGCTAGCTAGGGCTGATGGGAGTTGCAGTCCAGCAACATCTGGAGGGCCACACAGCCCCCATTCCTGTTCAAAGTATTCAGTTCTCTTTTTCAACTATGAAAAGTATCTGTAATTTTAAAATCTCCTGTTGTATTCAACTCCAAGGAATGAACTTATAAACTCTGGGTCTTTGTGTGTGTGTGTGTGTGTGTGTGTGTGTGTGTGTGTGTGTGTTTAGGGGGGTTCACAAAAGCTGATATTATAGGTCTGAGCTGTTCACAAAACTGTCTCCTAAGTCCACAAAATACTGAACTAGTTTTAAATTAGAGCCTGGAAGATTTATGAGCAGGTAAGAGTAGCAGGCAGGTATTGTTTCAGTTGCCTAAAGAGAATTGGCAGCTGTCTTCTTTTATTTCTTTGCATGCTGTGATGATTTTCTGCCCTTCCACAAACGCACGAGAGGTGGCCAGAGATGGGATCATTGGTGTGAACAGTCAGTTACTTCAATGGAACAATCTTAGGTATTCAGCTGGTCAGCCTTGAACATTTGACCTCCAGGCTTTATAAAGGTACACAACTGTCCAGTTCAAACCTAAACACACTGGGCTTTATACACATAGGCCGAATGAAAATATAACATATTATATAGAGACATTTGGCAGGCCCAGAGGCAGGAAAAGCTAATCTAATAGAGAGATCAGGCACAATCCTGCTTTCCTACCATACCTAATCCAGATTTAGTCATACTTGGAGTAAACTCACTAAACTCAATGAATCATTGAGTGAATCATGACTAGTTTAAGTCTTTTTGATTTCAATAGGTCTACTCTAAGTATGATTAAGTCTGGTTTCATCCCATAAGATTTACACATTTAGACCTTGCAGAAGAAGCTTCTTCTCTGATCACCTCTCAGATGGCACCTCTGCATTTGAAGTCCTGGTGGAACAACTGTCAGAAGCAGAAGTATTCTGCTTCAAGCAGGGGAGGGGAGATCATTTCTGTGGTTACATCCCAACATTATTCAGCAGAGATGTACAAAAGCAACATCAGCTTCACATAATGAGCTTTTCACAAGTAATTTCATTTTAGATGAATTAAGCAAACACTACAGCTCTTAAGTTCTTAATTTTGATGAAATTCAGATAGCTTTATCCTTCTCTTATGAACCTGGTGCTTAAATCTCTGAAGATTGTTATCTTTAGGATTCAGAGTTGGTAATGCCAATATGTGGAAGCTAGTCTGGAGATGGGAGGGAACTTTTTTCAGGGGGTTGAAAGCTGTTTGAATAAGGGATCACTGCTAGTGCTGTGAGTTCAACTTGTCCCATTTTGGCCTCTGGAAAACAAGAAGTGAATTTACCCATGTGATTTACTGCAGAGGGAAAGCACTTCAGGGTCATTCAGGACAGATGATGTCATGGCCATCTCGTAGCCACTCCGACGCTTTCCCCTCTGGGACGCGCATTTTACCTTAAATGCAGCTCCTGCACTCTTCAGCTACCGTGTGCCCCATTCACCTGAAATCCTGCATGCTGGGTGTGCTTAGTGGTGTGTCTGTGCCTGGCTGTGCCTGGTTGGGAGAGAGGAGTTGGGAGAATAGCCTGCTTGGCCTACTCATATATAAGGAGCAGAGGTGAGAAAGTGAGACAAAGGGTTTATGGTAAGGAGCTGCTGGTCTGCTGCTGCCTGCCCTTCCCACCACCTTCTTCAGCAGCCTGCCCTCCCCACTGGCTCTGTAACGCCTTTTCCCCATTTAGCAAATTGAAGCAATTTTCCTATGCGAGTGTAGCCTTTTGAATTACACGTGGTCAGTTGTGCTCCGATAGCTCAGCTCAGCCTGCTGAACTTGCCTGACCTTGCCTGAAATGGACTTTGTCAATTCAGGGGACGACGTCATGCGAGTCCCCCGCTGAAGATCTGGAACAAAGTCCGGGTGAGTGTGCTTAAAACCGCGCGTGTGATAACGGCCATACTGTGGCTCCATATGCATTGACATATGCATTGGGATATATTAAAGATACATTGACAGAGAGCAAGATTTATTTCTTACTTCTGAGTAAACGTGCACAGAAGGGGGGATTTACAGAGACTCTCATCCAGCATTGGGATATATTAAAGATTCATTGCTTTAATGCTTTACGGGTAGGGATGGACGGACTCACCCGTGTCTGGCTCAGCAGATGCTTGCCAAGCTGCTGTTGCCACTTGCAGTACTGGACAAGCTTCTTTGAGGTTCAACAAGCATCTGATAAACTTGCAAGCCTGTCCGCCCTCGCCTGGATCCTCCATTGCTGCACACACAATGGAGGTTCCAGAAATTATGTATTTCTGATGTTCCATAATAGCCCCATTTATGCAGAGTAGGAAATACACAATTTCTGGAATGTCCATTGTTGGGCACAATGGAGGCTCTGGAATTGCATATTTTCTACATTGTGTAAATGGCCTCCGTAATGGCTCCATTTACCCAAGATTAAAGGCCTGAACACTAGGGGTGTGCAAGGGAGGAAAAATTGTATCGGTATTGGGACCTCAGATTTTGCCCTGGATCGGATTGGCCAAAATCGGAGGTCCCTCGGATCAGATCAGATCCAATTCCAATATGAAACTCAGACGTCCGATTTTCGGATCGGATGCCATTTTAGGTGTTTTTGCCATAGGCTTGCATTGGGGGAAAGAAAGCTTCCCCAAGTCTATGCGGAAAACATAGGGGCGGGTGAGTGGGGACCTAACTCCCCCCTCCCTGTCCCTCCCCCCCACTCACGCTTCTTGCCTGCCAGGGCCATCCGCTTCCATCCGCTGCCACCCACTAGTCTACTGAGAAACAGGCTTCGCGGCCTGCCTCTCAGTAGAAGGCCAGGTGACATCATCACCCGGCGCTTTACTGAGAGGCAGGCCGTGAAGCCTGTTTCTCAGTAGAAGGGACCAGCGGGCAGTAGCGGGCGGCAGCGGGCGGCAGCGGATGGCCCTGGCAGGTAAGTGGGGACCTCCCTCCCCCTCCCCCCCACTCACTCTCCTTACCTGCCAGGGCTGTCTGCTTCCGCCCACTGCTTCTGTACTACTGAAAAGCAGGCCTTGCAGCCTGTTTCTCAATAGTATGGAAGCAGCGGATGGCAGCGCAGGATGCCGGCAGGTAACGGGAGACCTCCCTCTCCCTCCCTCCTCCCCCCACTCATGCTCCTTACCTGCTGCCTCCTCGTTGCCGTCCACTGCCACCCGCTGCTTCAGTACTACTGAGAAACAGGCCTTATGGCCTGTTCCACAGTAGAACAAGGGCACGCTGAGTGATGATGTCACCCGGCATGCAGGCGCTCTATTGTGAAACAGGCTACAAGGCCTGTTTCAAAGTAGTACAGGAGCAGTGGGCTGTAGCGGACAGCAGCGAGGAGGCAGCAGGTAAGGAGCATGAGTGGGGGGGAGGGGGAGGAGGTCCGATTCTCTGATTTTTTCTGATCCGGATCGGGTCCCTTCAGTTTGGATCGGAACAGATTGGATGGTCCAAATGATCGGGATCGGGATCGGATCATTTCATCCAATTTTGCCAAGATCAGGTCCGGATCGTGGATTGGACCCGATCTGCTGCACATCCCTACTGAACTCTCTGTTCAAGCCTTTAATCTTGTGCAAATGGGGCCTTTATGGCTGCCATTTACACAATGTGGAAAGCACCTACTTTCTGGAGCCTCCCTTGGGCACCACAATCGAGGCTCCGGATTAGGGTAGATGGCTGCCAGGTGCTCATTGGGCTGTGTGGGTGCTTGAAGTGTGGGTCTGTGAATGCACCATGGCCCATCAAGCTGGATCCAGGGGGGTGGACATGGGGGAGTCCATTGGACTCCTGGACCCAGTCGGGTGCCCATGGCATCCGTATTTAAGGGCTTAACACATTAGTGATATGAGAGTCTTGCTTCTGTAGAGAAAGACTGGCAAGCACACTTGTCACTGAGATGTAGGGAAACATCCAGGCAAAAGGCTCTGTTCCTTTATTCTGGATACCCCTTTTAAAACATTTCCTGTCTTTGAGCAGGGGAAAGAGGGGTGTGGGGACCAAGCCTCTCATACGTGGTTAATGACGGCCATTTTGACTGGCAGGACTCCGTCCCAACCCAACCCAACATACTGCAGACAAGAGTGCAGTGTTACCTGTGAAAACTGTTGGTTTGGGAGGGGTTTAATCCACTTTTTTCAGATTCATGTGCTGCTGACGGACTGAAGCCTATTTCAGAAAAAAGCAGAGAAAAGGTGAAAGTGATTTTCAATGCATTTCCATGAAGATTCTCCCAAGTTTTCCAGATTTTCTGCTTTCTTTCAAAAACAATCCACACCTGTCTGACTACAGCTGACAATGAAGAAAAAAATAAATGTGTGTATGCCAAAGGAAGTGAAGTAACCTGATCCCAGTCTACTGTGTGAATTGGAATTTAATTATCCACTGGCTTTTGCACCTCCCAAATGTTTCAATGCAGCTGTCAGCTTAAAAATAAGCATAAAAATATGTTTATGTGTATTTTGAGAGATTTTTTTTAAAGTACACATTTAAGTGGTTTTAAAATACAAATTCTCCCATTTTTAAAATTAATTTTCCAACTACAAACAGAAACAAACAAACACAAAGGAAAAGAGAATAGCATTGTGTTTTAAGTCTAGTTGCTGACAGAGGATACTACTTTTAGCATTGTTTCCTTTTACTTAATAGACAACAATATGGTTAGAATCCATTGGCTGCTTGGAGGTTTTCTTTATGGCTCTTCACAACAGCAACTTGTATTTCGGTAATAATCCTATGTGTGTTTAGATAGGGAAAAAGTCCTACAACTCCCATGGCTGCCTGGGGAATGCAGGGACAAGTAGGACATTTTGTCCTGCCTAAACATGCATAGGAATGTACACGGCACAATCCTATAACTTCTGCCCTTGATGTTCATACGCCTCTGGACTTAGAGGCATATGAGTATCCCATGCAGACTGGGTGGAACAGCAGAGGAATTCTGCACCTCCACCACTCCTCCCATTCTGCATTTTTGCTAGACAGGCTTTTTTGCCCATCTAGCTGGGGCATTCCAGAGGGGGCAGTAAAGAGGCAGGAGAGGCTCAGGATAGCTCATATCCTGGCCTCTCCAATCCCATCCCCCCACCTACTGAAATACTTTCTTTACTTCCCCTCAGGTTGCATTCCTAACCCTGGAGAGGCAGCTGGTGCAGTGCTTTCTATGCCGACTGCAAGGGGGACACAGAGGGGGGTGAGTGCGGATTCCTGTATTCAAGGTTGCAGCTGTCTCCAACCTCAGATCCAAGAATCCAAAGTATCTTATGGCTCCCCATATGCTATCTAGGGGCCATAGGATTGCTCCCATAGTCTCTTTCCCATAACCTGAGAAAAAGCTTTGATAGATGTTGCTACATATGTTCCTGATTTGTATATGAAATAAATTCATGCCATGGTGTACAAAAATAAAATATTTTAACTTTGCATTTATTTAATTACAGTTTTAAGATCGATTTCCATGCAGCTTTTTTATTTTCATAAACAACAGATTAATGCAGAAATAGGACAGAATGGACTTATAGGTGAATACACGTGGACGTGACCCAAAATTGACTAGCAGAGTGTTCCTATGGCCTCTGGATACTCTCCGAGGAACCCAAGGCTGAAGAGGCAAACAAACAAATAACAAGTATTTTGAGATTTGATACAAATGGAGGTTTCAGGGCATTTTCAACTGTTGAACTGAAGATGCATCAGATCCTGATCAAAAGCCTCTTGAGGTGACCACAAGAGACTCTCCATTACTTTATATGGGCCCTGGAATAGACCTATAATCTTATACACGAGCCTTTCCCAACCTGGTGCCTCCAGCCATTTTGAATGTCAACTCCCTTCAGTCACAGCCAGCATAGCCAATGAGCAAGGATGCAGGGACTTGTCATCCAAAATATCTGGATGGCACCAGGTTGGGGCGGGGGCTACTCTCCACCCTTCCCTGAGAATCAGTGCCATTGATCTCAATGAGGCTTGCATCTGAGTAGGACTGTGCTGTCAAACAGCACAGCCTCTTATTCAGAACAGCACAGATTCATTCAGAATCAAGGCTGTGTTACATTGATTTATGTGCATGTCGTTATTGAGAAATAAATGACTTAAAATAGATTTGCACCATCACATTTGATGAAGCCCTGGAGATACTTTTTAGCCACTTCTTAAAAAAAAAAAAAAAAAAAGGGGCTGAGGGAGATGAGGGAGAGAGAAACCACCGGAAATCCAGGCTATTTCTCATCCACCTTTCATTGCATAAATAAAGCTTGCCTTTCAACCAAGATTTTCTTTTGATAGCTGCCTCAACACTAGCCTAGAAGCAGCATACTTCCTTCAGTGAGACCTATTTAAATAAAACAAATGAATTTATGATCAAAACTAGATCCTGGAATAGTACAATGTATTCCTACACATAGGGAGATGACCCTCTTTCATTTCCTACTTTGCATGACTACTGTGCGGGAATTGCTAATAAAGAATTATCATTTTTTACATGCTGCTTTGAGAAGACAAATCCTGTTGATGCCAAACAAAGGGAAATTGCCTCTGCTTTGACACTCTGTAAGAAGCATGTAATGTAACACATTTGAGAAGTTTTAGCATCAAACAGGCAATTTGAAATTTAGTGAAAAGTTAATTCTTTGTGGTTTAAAGAGCCGATTCTTAGACCTTTAAATAAGAACAACAACCATACCTCTGCTTTGGGCCAAATCACAAAAATGTGGTCATTATAACCATCACACAAACCATCACATTCGCATAATGGTTTAGAGACCTCCAAAGTTAGCACTTCCATCTTCTCACTGGTCCAGTGGTTGCTAAACCTTTAAACAAATCCAAACCAGAAGAACAGGAGGAAGGCAAAAGTTGGTTTTTACCACATTTTCTTGGGATAACTCCTTTTCTTTAATAGATACACAATGAGAAGTTCAGTAGATGAATCTTTCCCGATCACTGCATCTCCACATTGGGAAATGCTTCACCTCTTGAATTTCTGCATGTGGCAAGCTCCTGCTAGGAAGCAAAACAAAACAATGTGACAATCTTACTAATATAAGCTACATTGGGTGCTTCTAAAATGAGGTAGAAATGTGGGGTTGAAATCTTTCTTTTTTAATAAATACAATGCCCAATGATGCTTGAGAGCTCCATCACACCAGCGATTTACTGCAAACTCGCCCTGCCTTGTATGTGTTTTTGCTGCAACGTACTTGTATGATGTTGTCCCTGTCCTGCTCTCATTGTGCCCCTTCCACCCCTTGTTGTGAAGTATTTTGGCATGGAGAAAGTCAGGAATATCCCCCCTCTTGCTTTTTCCTTTGTTGAGGGCGTGTTTGTTGATGAGGAAAGGGGAGGGCAGGGCGGTTCTCCTCCATCACACGGGATTCCCCCCTCTCCATCTTTCCCTGCCTACCATTCCCTTCCTGCCACCAGGAACAACACCCCACCCATAAGAGCCCATAAGTGAAAAGAGAAGCCCCGGTATGCTACAATCGCAAAAGGGAAACGGATATCAAAACTAGGGGTACATACCAATAAAAAAAAGTAGGTGTGATGAAGGTCTAAGTCAAGGCACTGTTGTCCCAAGAGATCTTGTAGAATAGGAAGTGCTAACATGTCCCCTTCATCTTGCTCCACAGGTCTTTTTGGGTCTGGCTAATCAAGGTGTATTATTTCCAGGAATAGAAGAGAACTGCAGAGCCCTGGGTAGCTAGGATATTCCTACAGATATCTAGGGAAACCTTGGGCATGGCCCTTGCCAATGAATAATGTAACCTAACAATACAGGCAGTCTCTTTTGTAAAATATGAGTGAAAGACAGATTTGAGGACAAAGTATGAAAACCAATAAAATACAAACTGGCTCATTTCTTCTCTGATTCTGCTTTGGACTGCCATGGAGGATTAGAAAACGTTCAGGTTTTCATATGTCCTTTTTGCAAGTTAAGGTCAGAAGAGCACCCATCATACTTCTATGCAGCCTAGGTACAGAAGCAACTAGATATGTCAGTGCCTAGAAGATTCTAAATAGGCTTTGTGCAGAGTCTAGAAAAATGTGCAGGTGGCTGGGCGAGGTTGATATCGCCTTATGAAGTGTCTGAGCCTTATTACTGTATTGCTGAAAGAATCCCCGTGTGAGTTGGCCTATGCCTGTTTGTTGTTTACATTAGCAACTGGCAGGATGTGTTAAATAATGGGAGATGGAGGGGGGGTCTCCTCATCCAGGTTTGGAGGAGAGTAAAAGTGTGGGTGCATTGAGGGTAAGTTGGAAGCATACACAATATGTGCCCATGCACATCTTTTAAGCCATCAACATTAGCTTCCAATTTCCTGGCTTTGTGGCGCTCGGGTTTATGGTCTTACTTCTGGTGCTAAACCAGCAGTTTTTTTTTATCATTGAATTCCTAAGGGTAGTTCCTAGAGCCCCATCAATTTGACTTTCTGTGACATTGGGTTAAAGGTTGTGCACTGAAATTGAGATAAAGAAAAGCTGAGATAATAACTGTAATACCTTAGAGCTAAGAAGCTATAAAGTGCGAGTGGATTTTTCATGGAATATGATCATTTGACTTCACATATAATTTTGTATTGAAAAATAAGGTACTGGTGATACATCTACTGGACAAAATATTCAGCATTTTAAATGCTATGCTGTGAGAAGAACATGGTTCATTTCTTTAGCAAGCCATGAGGAAGGCACCCACTGTTCTGGGAAAATATTTGAAAGGATAACACAGTAAAAACCATTTTAATGACTAAAATCTCTCCTCTCTCTGCATTCTGGAACACTTTGGATCAATTTTTTGCTAGATTTAAATATTTTGCAGAGTCACAGGCTCTGCTACATTTTCTATGCTTTATTTTGTATGCTTTTCTGATTGAATTTATATGAGACTTGTTTGGGTAATCATTCCCTGGTGAACTGGAGACCTTTACTGAAGATCGGATTAGAACAAAATAGGAATACAATGTTATAATCAAATATAGATTAAAGATTTAGTTTGGAGATGATGGGATATTTATATACATGCTCAAATATCTTCTAAAGATAATACTAATTTCCAGAAGACGATATATTTCCAACATTACGTGTGTGTGTGTGTGTGCACACCGCTACATTAGCTCCGGATCTTAGGCAGATCAAGAAGATTATCAGTAGCATCAGAGAACAGCATTGCCCCAGGGAGCTACATTACCTGCTGACGACACATCCAAGGCAAATAGGATAGTCCAAAAGAGAATCATTCACTATCTAAATTCATTAAACAAAAAACCTACGGTTTACAAAAACAATGTTAAGGCGCCACAGATTCCAACCAAGCACCAAAAAGCAGGGAAATTGGGAGTTAAGGCTCACAAGCCTTAACGCCACATCCTCCCTAAGGAGGCAGAAAGTGCAAGTGAAATTCTCATTCTCCCAAAGCAGATAAACCATGAGGACAGGGTGGAGAATAGGATATGCAGAGTTGATTGTGGGGTTGTGGAAAACTGATCACGAACAATTTATGGCCACCTACTTCTCTTTTTTTGTTTAGAGCAGCCCTTCCCCAACCTGGTGCCCTCCAAAGGTGTTGGACTACAACTCCCATCATTGCAAGTCAGTATGTCTTTCTGCCTCCTTAGGGAGGATGTGGCGTTAAGGCTTGTGAGCCTTAACTCCCAATTTCCCTGCTCTTTGGTGCTTGGTTGGAATCTGTAGAGCCTTAACATTGTTTTTGTAAACCGTAGGTTTTTTGTTTAATGAATTTCATGGCTTTGTGTAATGGATGACTGGATATTATACAGTTGACAACCAAGCCAGCGTCAGCCAGAATGTTATACCATCTTGACATCCAGTATAAAATCAAAGCTAGTGTTATGTGTTGTACTCACTTTTAACATTAATAAATCAACCAAAATGCTTGCATCTTCCTCATTTTTAAAGATAAAGAGATGAAACCTGGCATCATGGTAGCTCTTCAGTAGGGATATAGCTACGCCAAGTATGAAGCAGTTCCGTTCATGCCTTGATTTTTAGGAATTTTTTAAAGTTCAAACAGAAATCTCTTTGGGGTCCAGGACCTTGAGCAGTACAAGTTAAAAAAATGAAATTAAAGATAAAGAGATGAAACTTGGCACCGTGGTAGCTCTGACGTAGGGATTTAGCCATGCCAAGTTGGAAGCAGATCCGTTCATCCCTTGATTTTTAGAAATGTTTAAAACTTCAATTTAATTTTTTAAATTAACTAAGATGCTTACAATTCCATCATTTTTAAAGATAAAGGGATGAAACTTGACAGCATGGTAGCTCTTAAGTAGGGATTGAGCCATGCCAAGTTGGAAGCAGATCTGTTTATGCCTTGAGTTTTAGGAATTTTTAAAACTTCAAACCCAATACTCCTCTTTGGGGTCTAGGGCCTTGAGCAGTACATTAAAAAAAAGAAAGAAAGTAAAGATGAAGAGATGAAACTTGGCACCATGGTACCTCTTAAGTAAGGCTTTAGCCATGCCAAGTTGAAAGCAGATTGGTTCATGCCTTGAATTTTAGAAAAACATTTGTAGTCAAACTTTTTTAAAAAATTATCCTAAAAATCAAGGCACGAACCGATCTGCTTCCAACTTGGCATGGCTCAATTCTAGGGTGACCACTAGGGTGTGACCTAGTGGCTAAAGTGTTGGACTGGGAGCTGGGGGATCTGGGTTCTACTCCCCACTTAGCCATGGAAACCTATTGGGTGACTTTGGGCCAGTTGAAGACTCTAAGCCCAACCCATCTCACAGGGTTGCTGTTGTGAGGATAAAATGTAGAGGAGGAGGATTATGTATGCGGCCTTGGGTTTCTTGGCGAAAAAAAGGTGGGATATAAATGCAATAATAAATAATAATAATAAACTGTTAGGATTTCCCCAGATTTCTCCTGGTTTTTGTTCTATCCTCGGTGTCAGGGGGGATTTTATGCAATAGTCTATAATGACCTGGAATTACACACTTTCCCTTTTAAGGCCACCATTAGCGTGGCAGGGGGGAATGACATGCTTTCTGGAGGTGTGTCATTCTCTCCCACTGCTCCAATCAAGGCCTTAAAAGGGAAAAACATGTCATTCCCAGGCATTATAGAAAAGGGCCTGATTGGAGTGGTGGGGTGGGGTGAGAATGACATGCTTTTCCCTCCTCCGCTCCAATTGGGGACTATAAAGTGGCCCCAGAAAGCCATTTTCCTGCCCCCCCACTAGGTGTCCTCTTTTTTGGTTTCCCAAATATGGTCACCCTACTCAGTTCTTGCACAGGCTGCATTTCCATCCCTAGATAGTTACTCAAAAGTAAGACCCATTGAATTTCCTTGGTTCTTGAAAAGCAACACACTTGCTTTTAGATTTGCCAGTCTCAGCATTCTATGTGTGCTATAAATGCCTGCTCTGTCTGTCCCTATAGTTTCCTGCAAGGTCCAGCCAGGGGAAGCCAGTAAATTAAACCCAGGGGTGGAGGGTGGGATTCCCTCAGGTTCATCTGACAGCAGGTGCTATAGAACATGGACCTTCCAGGAGTGTTGAGGGTGGATTTCTGGCAGACCCAGCCAGGCAACTTCATGGCCTGTTAGTCCCTCCATTTGGTAGCCCGCAGAGCACCTGCCTCATAAGGCAAATGGCCACATGAGAACTGTTATTATGACCTGCTGCTTTATTTGTCTTTAGTAGTCTGTGGTCCAGATCTCTTCAGAAGGGGGAATAGTGTTTTGTGGTTGGGGTCAGTCTAAATTATGTCCAGGGGTCCCTTACTCAGTGCCTCTGATAGCAAAAAGATTGAGGATTTCCCCCAACTGTGTTACTCTTGAAGTTACTAGGCCTGTTGAAAATAGATTTTATAACATAAGCATGATAACAGTGAATACTCCTTTTAACTTGTTAAACCAATGAAAACATGCCACACAAGAAGTCTTAAGATATGAATGGTTTATAAAGAAAAGTAAATGCAAAAGAACATCAGATGCACAAGTGAAATCTGAAACATTACTAGTAGTAGTAGTAGTAGTAGTAGTAGTATTCTGCCTTTTGCCCAATGCTGGGCCTCAGGGCAGCCTTACAAAACTAAAATATATACAGCTAAAACCTATAAATAGGAATATACTAGGCTGACTATATGAAAAGGAGGACAGGGCTCATGTAACTTTAACAGTTGTATAGAAAGAGAATTTCAGCCAGTGTCATTTGTATGCAATTAGTTCCTGGTGAAATTCCCTCTTCATCACAACAGTTAAAGTTGCAGGGGCCCTGCCTTCTTTTGTATATGGTCACTCTAGTATAGTGCCTGCAACTAACTGTTGTGATGAAGAGGGAATTTCACCAGGGACTAATTGCATACAAATGACACTGGCTGAAATTCCCTTTTCACTACAACTGTTAAAGTTACATGAGCCCTGTCCTCCTTTTCATATGGTCAGCCTAAATATACAAAAGTTAAAAATATAATTAAATACTTTTCAATATTAAAACATTTTAAACATTTTAAATGCAGAACAATTTAAAAGTCAAAGGTATAGACAGAGGTGCAGATTATTTGCCAAAGGCCTGCTGGAACAAAAAAGGGTTGTCTGCATCCAAAAACACATCAAGGAGGGAGCCAGTGTAGACTGCAAGGATTAGAAAGAAAATCCATGTGTGTACACTATGCAAAATAAATGACAGATCAACTGTTTCTAAACCTTATTAGAAAAACAGGGTGACTAGGCCGATACCAATGTTGTAGGCCCAGAAGCACTTTGAAAGGTTTCAACATTGCACTTAAAACTTACACCGGCCCAAACTAATTAAACGAAATGTTTGAAGCTTTCAACTTTATAGCAGTATGGACCAAACTCTTAGCACTGTGTGTGTATGGGGTGGGGGTGGGGATAGAAAGAAAGGTATAGCCACCTATTCCCAGGAGAGATCTGATGATCAGGTTACCATGGATCCAGAGGAACCACACCCAGCTTCACCAGGGAGCTAAAGAGCAAACTGGCCTTATGAAAATAGCCCAAAATACTCTCAGAGCCAAAGGAATGCATGTTCCAGAAGAGAAAAGAGAAACTCTTCTTCTTCACTCAAAAGGTCTGTGCTAGAGGCAGCGGCCATTTCACTCACCCACCCCACATTCTAAGGCATCAGGGAGGGGGGAGAGTGATGCTACTGAGCGTGTGTTGCGCTATGAGGGAAGATGGCCGCCTCATTGACTTGAATGAGAGGTTAAAATAGTCCTTAAAAGTCAACCGAAGGGAATTTTAAAAAACCGAAAAGCTTTCCACCAACTACAGTCAAGGAGGAAGATGACCCCACCACTGGATTAATTAATAAGGCTCTAGAAATTATGCAAATTGTGAGCACAAAAGTCTCAACCCGGAAGTAAATTTTACAAAAGCAGGGAGACAGGTTTGTATTCCTTTTTTACCTTAAACTGCTCTCCTTCCCTCAATCTTTCACCAATCTTCTTGAAATTTTCAGGTAATGTAAAACAAACATTTCTTTCTGGCACCTGTAAATTTCAGAAAGGTTTCGATTTTATGGCTGTTAGAATGACCCCCCCCCCCCCAATTATCACTTTAACATGGCGGAATGTGTTTTTTACTGACGGCCCTTAACAATGGAGGCACGGCTGTGCCTCCATTAACACAGCATTCCAAGATGTTTTTCACTAAGTATTGCTGATGAAAAATCTAATCAGACTTCTCCTTCAGGTCAGAGAGAATCAATGAGCTGTCTTGGGGTGGAGCCTCGAAAGAATCATTCTGTTCTCTCTCACTGTAGCCTTAAAATGGTTTACCATAATCCAGGCCATCAGATTCCTGGTTGAAATCCTAGGTAGTTGTGATACTTGATTATTACAACAGCACAATCTGTTGCAGGGTTGGCATGTTTTGAGCTGATTGCACTCAGCAAGCCTTTCAAACAATATTATTTGTTAGTTACTAGATTTCAGTAAGATGGTTTAGCAGCAATATGTAAACATTCTAGATGTAATTTCCAGAGAACTGTCAGGGCACTGTATATCTTTGTACAAAAGGAGGAAGAAAAGAATACACATTTCACGATGATAATCTTTGGCAATTGGCTGGAATTGAACTGTATGACTAGCATACTGAAGAGGTCCGCTATGTGCCTTTGAAGTCTTGGAATGTATTAGACATCTCAGAACATGCTGTTTTGTTTTCAGATCATTAGCTTTTCTGTGAGCCAACATTAATAGTATAATGCATTTTTAGGTCACAGGTATGAAACTATATTCCAGTAAAAATTGTTAATTATTTCTTTAAAATAAATCATCTAGACCAAGAAGTTTTGCATGTCTTTTCCAGAAGAGATGAGCCATTCATCCTAATCTCCTCTCTTCTTAGAGCAGGGGTGGGGCAACCTGTGGCCCTCCAGATGTTTTGGCCTACCGCTCCCATCACCCCTAGCCACCATAGCCAATGGTGAGGGATGATGGGAGCTATAGGGCAAAACATCTGGAGAGCCACATGTTCCCTACCCCTGCCCTGGAATGTTCTGTTGTTCTTTGTGAGTGTGCAGTTAGCACCCTCAAAGAACAGTAACCTAAATAAGAATCACTCGCAAATTAATAGTCCAGCCATTTGTGTAAAGCAGCAGGCTGGGGTGCTTAACCATGATTAGATTTGCTGGCTAGAAAGGATCCAGTATGCTACTTGAAATGGCAGGGCTGAGCCTCTCCACTTGATCCATCCCCAATAAAAGTGTTCAGTCCAGCAAGCTGTTTCAAGCAAAAGGTTGAAGTTGTCTTGGCTGAAGTGAATATCCCAAGCCTGCTTCTTCATGTGCCATGCCAGAGAGTTTACTCATGTACAGGTCTAGTGTCAGAATTCAGCATACTCAGGCAGCTATGGAGCTGCAATACCTGGATAAGGGCCACCACTGAGCTGACTCATGCCTTCCATCCCACTTCTCGGATCAGAAATAGGCTGCCATTTTAATAGCTCAATATATCCCAGAGTGCCGCTATGTTGTAGACACTGTGGGAAATTAAAATAACAACCCAGACCTAACCAACTAGTGTTGATCACAGGACCGCTATTGCCCTTAGTGGTGTAGGAGGGGGTCCACCAAATGGTGCTTTGCCAAAGGGGGTTGGGTTCAGACATGAGGCCAAGCCTGCTCATGTGTACAGTGGGGAAGGCTTCAACCTCAAGCTTTAAATAGAATTGCCAGGTCTCCATGGCTCTGAATTCCAGTGAGAAATGCAAAGCAGGGTACCCAGAGGTACCCAGATCCCTTTATGTGAGTACTCTACAAATTGTGGAAGATGCAGGGAAGACCTATAAGCTTTGGAGCCTGCATTCAGAGCTCAACACACTGGAGAGAGCCACTCTTCTTTGAGTTTTCTGACATTTGCAGAAGACATGAGACATTTCCACATATTTGGGTTTTAGGGCAGTGACTCTCACTGCTTCTGCTTTTTTTCAAAGCCCAGAGTTATGTGATATATTCACACCCCAAAGCTTTCTGGTAGGAGCGTGGGAAGGCTGGTGGCAATCAGAATTTAATGTTTGCCTACCGAGCCAAGCCAAAATGTGTGAACTCTTGTTTCTAACCAACCAATCTGCATGTGATGAAGTGCTGCAGCAGATCTACTCATGAGTATACTATTAGCAGAACAGCAAGAACCTGACAAGGGCTGAGCTGTGTGGAATTTTAGCTGAAGGAGCATGTTTTACCCTGGATAAATCACACTGGAGACTCTGGGTCAAAGGAATAAGAAAGCTTTCATTTACATGTTGTATAGGAGGGTCTACAACTGAAGATGGGTGGAGACCCAAAGAGACGTCTTCTTTCTAGAGTCATAGGAAGACATAGGAAGTGAGGTCAGCAACCCTAAGAGTATCAGTATAGTATCAGAAGGAAGGTCAGCATACATTACAGGACAGTCTAGGAAGCTTGGAGTTTCTCTCTCCCCCCCTTCCCATGCAGACACATCATCCCATTTCTTTTTCTTTTTAAAGCTAGCTAGGTTGCACCCTCACTTTCAACATAAGCATCTCAGAGAGTTGATCCAGTGACACTGTGTGGAGCATTGCAAAGGAGACTTCTTGGCTGAAGAGCAGAGTAGAAATGTTCCAAGAAAGTCAATGAGTGAGATTCTCTTGAATAAAGAACTCTTTTTCTCCGCAGAAGTGGAACACTTGCCAGTGGATCTGTAGGAAGCTGCATTATACCAGATCAAACTATTTGTTTATCTATCTAGTCTGGTATTATCTATATCAAGTCTGGCTGGCAGTAGGTAGGGTAGTCATTTACACGTCACCCAACAAAAAGGAAAGGAAGGATCTTAGCTCAGTGATCCCATATTCAACCCCCAGCATCTCCAGGTAGGGCTGGGAAAAGGTCTTACATGAAACCCTGGAGAACACTGTCAGTCAGTGTTGACATTGCTGGACTAGATGGAAAATGATCTGACTCCGTATAAGGCAACTTCCTATATTCCTAGGAAAGGGATTTTTTTTCATAAAATGTGTATATCCTAAATTATATATGCATATAAATGCTAATGTAGAAATAATTCTGATAAGTTTAATAGAAATACAACAGATTTCACCAAAATGGGGAAGTTGTCTGAGACCAGGTAACCTGTTGCCTGCTGAGTCTGCTGTCCAGCTAACTGTTGATGAGCAACGTCAAGGCTTCTGCCCTCTCTCCTTATGATTCTTTATCTTTGAATCAGACTTAGTCTGGACAGCCCTTCAAATAGAGGAGTGTCCTTTATTATCCCTTCAAACAGAAGAGTGTCCTTTGTAAAGCACGACACATCGCCACTCTAGCAGCATGTCCAGAGCCTGAAGCAGAGACTTCTCCCATCACCTGCTACCTGGTCGATTTAATTAGAGATGCCTGGGACCTCCTTCATGCAGAGCATGATCTATGCCCCCTGTCCTACCTGGAATTCCTAGTAATAGGTAGATGGGCAGGGAACTCCAATGATGTTACCTCAATTGTGCACAGATTGCAATATATCCAGGGCACCTGCCCAGACACAGGCTAACTCTTGCAGTTCCTGAAATTCCCATGAATAAAATAAGTGACCAGAAGCAAGTGTCCCCTTGACGTTTTGGCACATTGAATATATTTAATCAAAAATTAGAAATCAAGATACCTCTGCGCTCTCAAGTGGGTGGAATGCAAATGGTTTAAAATGCCAATCCAAATGTGGAAATGCACAGGCATTTCAAGCCAATGTCTCTTTCATAAACATGAAGCTGGAAAGACAACAGGGTACATCAGTTGCACTCATATGCCAATACTTTCAGAAGAGTTCTATCTGCAACAGAAACAGCACCCATCCCATTACCCCTGGATACAGGTGCAATGCTGCTTTTGTTTATATATTAGTATAGTACTTGGCACCTATCTATAAACCTTTTGTTTTCCCAGTTATTATTTTCACTGCTGGATAATTACACTTTTTTCTTTGCTTCACACTGATTAACATGTGAGATCTGATTCAGCTCATATTATGTAATTATGGTAATGACAATAGGTCCTATTAAACAATATCTTGGGAATGGAGTTGCCAACCAGGCAGATGAGGGTGGAGGGGAGAACAGCCTAGATTTCTCCTGTGCTGTTAAGCCAATGAATCAGCTTTCCACAGCACAGGGAAACACTATCACCTGGTAATGTCAAACTGCTATAGAGAAGGCAAAGGACAGAAACCAATATCAAAAGTTGGCAACTCTGCTGGGGACGGGGAAAAAAAGAATATTAGCTCTTCATTTAGCACAATAGTTTTCTTCCTTCCCGTTACCCCTCAGGCATTACATTATGTCAACTGGCATCTTTCTCAAGAAGGAAAAAAAACCCACAACACCATAGCCACTGTAAGCATTTTTTTCTGTAGAGAGTTCAAAAATTTCATCTATTATATTTATAGCTAAGACTTCAGTGCTATGCACACTTAATTAGTATTAAAAGATGCAAAGACTGCTCTAGTAGAAAAGTAGTAGTCTAGTAGAAAAGAACTGAAAAATGAATATGCACTCAGTTGGCCCAACACTCAGTTGGTGCAAACTGCAAAACTTCTGGAGGAGCACTCAGTACCCTAAGGCTGTAAATCTATACCTATTCATCTTGGAATAACCTTGCTTGAACTCCATGAAACTTCAAGCCAGAAGAGGTGTTACTTTACGTATGTAGCAGCTATGTTTCCACATCCCCATTTTTACTCTATAGTAAACACAGGGAGCCCAACCCAGATCAGGATCCTAGGGCTTGTAAAATCCATAAAAATGAAGGGAAAAATGACACAGCTGCTAGATATGGATTTAAAGTAACATCTGTTTTGGCCTTTAGTTCTGAGTTTTCATGTGTAAGACTGCATTGTAACATATTTATCATGGCCAAGCTTTCACGCACTATTCCACAAATGCTTATGCTATAATAAATGTGTTAGTCTTTAGAGTGCTACAGGACTCTTTCTGGGATTGTTTGCTGAAAGAAACTAACATTGCAATCCTTTAGGTACTTACCTAGGAGTAATACCCATTGAACAGAGTGGGACTTACTTCTGAGCATATATGCACAGGGTTGCACTCTAAAATGACTGCTGCAATAGATGTTCATGGGAGTAGGTCCCATGAAAAGAAATAGGACTTCCTTTCAACTAAACATGCAAGAATACAAACATGTAAACTTTCCTCCAAGGAACTGAGTGAGCTGTGCATGATTCTCTCCCCCACCCTCATTTTATCCTCACAACTGGCTTGCCAGATAGCTTAGGCTATGAAATAGTGCCCAACAAATTGTCACCCTCTAGATTTCATGGCCTTAGGCAGAGTTGAAGCCAGGTCCTCTGATGCTCTAAGGAACTATCGCTTCCATTATAAACAACAATTATCATTGTTTCTAGTGCTGTGCTGAATCCTGTCCCTATTTTCGGAAACCTTTTCTCATCTGAGAAAGAGGCATTGTTTTTTATGCCTCTTTTGTAGGGAGGGAGAGAATTTCAGTGAGTTTCTCCTTGGGGAAAGGGACAGTATTTCCACATACCTTTCTGAAGTGTAGCCAGTTGTTGAGGGATATTCTTTCTACCCCTGGCACTTGGAGGACCCCAGCATTGCTTCCTGAATGCCTACTGGATTCCATGCGACCTCACCCTCTCCAATAGGCATCCAGTAAGAACTCCTTGGCTCCTGTAAGTGCCAGGGGTGTTTAAAAAAATAATAATAGAAAAAAGACCCTTCAACAATTTCCTACACTTGAAAAGGTATGTGGAAAACCTGTCTCCCTCCCCAAGGAGAAATATTCTTCAAAATTCTTACCTCTCCCAGTTTCTTTCACCAGACTTTTCATTTTCCCCCTATGAAATGCTAAAAATGGAATGAATGAAATTTTGGGCACAGCACTAATTGTTCCAGTATGTGACAGTCAAAGAGCGTATACTTGAACTTCCATTCCTTCAGCCTCCAGTTTGACATTTAAATGAATCCGTAATAGAAACAATCTCATCAATAATAATTAAACAATTGTTCTCATTAAACCTAATACTTTTCACTTTGGCACTGGCTACTTTTGTTCCTCTTGCTTTCTGCTTGTGGCACATGGTGAGCCAGATTCCACAGGCTAATCTTCTGGGGGAGGGGAAGAGTGGCACTGTAGATATTATCCTACCTTGGGGTGAGAGATTGGGCTGGATTGCCTTCTTGTCTTTCCAAGCCCTATGACTCCATAACAACGAAAAGGAGCTTGGATTTTCTGGCTGATTTAAATTTGGACACTAGATTCAGTTGGAGCTGGTGAGCTCTGAGCAACATTAAATCTGTCTTTCTCAATAACTGCTGGGAGAAGAGGCCAATTACTTCAGTATTTAATCCTGTAAAACCTGGCACCACAGGGAGGATGATTCAAATTTTGTCTTCTGCACCTCCTAGAATTATTGGATTTGATTTAGCTTATTGGAAGGATCAATGCCGGCGCTGCTCAGGAATAAGCTCAGCCGCATCATACATCATCTCTCTGGTGCTCCTCTTGCATCCTTCTGCTCCGGCCTCTCATTCACTGCAAGTTATGTTTGCAAGCTACAGTTTTCCATTCAAATCACATGAGTGCATAAAATGAATACGTGTCAGAAATGCCAGCACTGCATTCGAGTAGTGAAAATGCTTCAAATTACGATGTTTGGATGGGTTGCAAAAAATATTTTCCCTTTCACTAGCCTGTAAATACAGTTTGAAGAGCTGAACGACTATATTTCTGCCTAAACCTGACTTGGTTGGGGTGATAAATGTTCCACCAGCCATTGTTCCCAGCCACGGGAGATGAATGGATCAACTGACATATATGACTACTTTGGTAGGAGAACATCTGTGACATATCAGTATGATTAATTTCAGCATTCACAGAGTTAAATAGCAACCATCAATAAATAAAGGGCAGAGAATAATAGATGAAGTAGGCATGGGAAAGGCATTGGGGAAAGTTAATGTTTGTTCACCACTTACTTTAATAATTTAAGATCAAACCAATGAAAAATACTATTAAGTGGAGAGTACATGTTGATGTGAAAGGGTGAGCAGTAAGCAGCAGGCCTCAACTCAGTACAAAGAATTGGCATTCACCATCGTGAGAAAGAACATTTCATGGTCGGTATATGGGCCTTGGCTATAGAAATCCCATATGCACATTGCTTTGAGACCAGAATGGTCCAGCAGAATGGCCACCATATCCTATATGTGCTCAGCTTAGGAGGGAAAAAGAAAACCAGACAACTAGAAAATACAAAAATAGCACAAAAATGACAGAATTGTGCACAGTGTCCCTGGGCAGAATGCCTGCAGGCAGCCCACACTGCCCCCTTGACACAAGGGTTTAAGACCCACCCAGGGAGGAAAAAAACTTTTTGCGAAGAAGTTGAGCTAGTCACAATGGCCTGCCTATATGAGCAACATTTCCAAATCTAGGGCATTTGGGATTTTCAGACATCTGAAACAATATAGGCCGTGGGTACAGAACAAGATTACAAGGGCCCTGTTCAGAGGACACCTTAAACCATGGCTTTAACCACAGTGAATAAGGCAAAAAGCCTTATTCACCATGATTAAAGCCATGGTTTAAGGTATCTTCTGAACAGGGCCAAGTACATACATAAAACAACATTGGATTAATATGGAAATGTAATGAGTACACCAAGAACAGCACAGAGCTGAAACATGCTAATAATACAGTGATAGATAAAGACTGATCTCTTCTGGCAGGCCTACCCAGTCAAATTTTAAGACTTCGTTGATTTTAATAATGTATTATTTTTTTATGCTTTTAATCACTTTTATATATTTTATATTGTTGTACTGATGTTGTTCCCCGCCTCGATCCGGAGGGAGAGGCAGGTAATAAATAAATAAATAAATAAATAAATATATTATTATTATTATTATTATTGTAATTCAACTATTTCTATTCACTGTTTTTCAAAGTTCATGGGAATCTTTTAAAATTAATTTTCCAACTTCCATTATAAACCAGAGCAATATGATGCAAACACAAGAACGATACCAGACAACTAGACCCTTCAGAGAGCAGAGAAGCAAGTTTATTCTGTTGGTTCGTACATTGTTACCAAAGACATCATGACCTAGATCGATCACTCATTTCTGGTCATGGTGTCCTTTCTGAAGGAGGAATGAGTTTCAAGTGAGCACTGTCCAGATGATCTGGTCTTTATACAAGATATAACCAGGAAGAACCCATTATCTCCAAAAATACATCTTTGTTCTTTATTCTTCTAATCAGTCTGCTTTGATGTGTAAATCTCTGGACAACAGCAACCCTCCACACTTTTTAAAAACAGGCCTTCCACAGTATAACTTGCAGCTGTTTTCCAGTGCCCTGCTGTCAGTAGTTTGGCTGTCATCAGCAAGAGCTGGATGAGTTCTTTGTGAAGGATTTAACTTTGGTTGACATCAAAGATAGGTTGAATAGGATTCTATGTAATCTTGGAGATCTCACTAAAGCAGGATCTACACTACAGCTTTATAATGGTTTTGAAGTGCACAGACAACCGTTAGGGCCCATAACACGTTCCATATACTGTTTTCAAACTGTGTTCAGAGTGTTATGTTCTGCTTGGTGTAGCTCTGGCCAAAGTCTTCCAAAAGGTCTGGATATATGTAGGCTGACCATATGAAAAGGAGGACAGGGCTCATGTAACTTTAACAGTTGTAGAGAAAAGGGAATTTCTGCTGGCATCATTTATATGCAATTAGTACCTGGTGAAATCCTCTCTTCATCACAACAATTAAAGTTGCAGGCACTATACTAGAGTGACCAGATACAAAAGAGGGCAGGGCCCTTGCAGCTTTAACTGTTGTAATGAAGAGGGAATTTCACCAGGTACGAATTGCATACAAATAATGCTGGCTGAAATCCCCTTTTCTCTATTTATTTATTTATTTATTTATTGCATATTTATACCGCCCTATAGCCGAAGCTCTCTGGGCGGTTCACAAAAATTAAAACCATAAAATCATTTAAAAAATATAAAACAAGCCACAATCCAAAAACAACAAATACTGTTAAAGTTACATGAGCCCTGTCCTCCTTTTCATATGGTCAGCCTAGTCATATGTGTGTGATCATCACATGTGAAACATCCTCTCCATTATCTTTGTTGAGATATGAGCTCCATCACACCAGCGATTTAATGTACTCTTGCCATGCCTGGTATGCGGATTTGCAGCAGGACTCACATGATGTCCTGCTGACACCCCGCCTCTTTCCCAGCCTTTCCAAGAACACTAAAAGTCTGGCTTATTTTCCCTAAGTGCATTTAATGCACCCTAAACCTCCGTGTAGTTTTAAAGGAACTGGGGGCTTAAGTAGATTGCATCAGGTCCTGGCAGAGAAAAGTGATCTCTCCCAGTAGCCGGTTCCAAGCCTCAATATAAAACCCAAACCTTGCATCCCAGGCTCAAAAGCATTTTTTAAAATCATACAACACCTGAAACTCTGCAGAGACAGGATTGTACTCCCTCGATGCCCCCAAAGAGCCAGACTAAAGGGTCATTCCATTTTTGCCCAGCAGAAAGGCGGTCTGGTTGAAGTACTCATCTGTCAGGGCCTGACTGGAGGAGAAAGAGAAGGGGAGGCATGGATTGGAGTGGAAGAGCAAAGGAATGAAGGACCAAAGGAATGAAGGACCAAAGGAACGAAAGAACAGCTATTCAGGTGAAAGGGAACATAAGCTTGATGTGCTGGTAAAAAAAAAATGGAGGCAAACCAGGGGGAAAATTAGGGGCGATGGAGGTCAATGTAACAACCAATGTTAAGTGTCAATGGTGTATTAATTTCAGTATAGACTCGCTAATGGCTGCAAATATTGTTCTCATGGGCTACTTAGTCCAGATTGAGTTCCATTACTTCTGTGTGATGCAGGTCCCAGTGTCTGCTTTCCACACAGACCTCAGACATCCCATAAGTATGATCTGTCAGCCAGCCATTGTTGTACCCAATAAGCAAGACAGAATAAAATACAAACTCCTTTATTTAAAAAGTATAGGTAACAACAATAGCATAGGGTGACCAGATTTTAAAAATCAAAATCCCGGTCCCCCCCCCACCCACCACCCAAAACAACCCCCACACCAAGCCACCCCTACCGCCGGGTTCCTCCGTCGCCCGCGCGGCCGCTCGGGGTCCTCCTTCGCCGCCCGCGCGGCCGCGCGGGGTCGTCCGTCGCCGCCCGCGTGGAAGAGGCGGGAGAGGGCCGGATCCGGAAGTGACGGTTACGTCACTTCCGGATCCGGCCCTCTCCCGCCTCTTCCGCACGGCCTCTGGCCTTACGAGCCCGGCGGCGAAGGCGGCGGAGGAGCCCAGGAAACGGCCGCCCCAGCAGGTAAGTGCCCCCCTTCGTGCTTACCTGCTGGGGCGGCCACTTCCCAGGCTCCTCTGCCGCCGGGTCTACCGCCGCTCCTTGTTTGCTGCCACCGCCGCGTGACCCCCCACCACCCCGGTTTGCCCCCCCACCCCCCGGTTGGGCCGGTTTGCCCCTGGATTCCCGGTTAGGACCGGGAAATCCCGAGCCACCTGGTCAGCCTACAATAGCAGAACTACCAACTAGGCCTAAGCAGCTTGTCCATTGCTGCTTCCTACTACCTATTATAAACTGCTCTTCTTCAATTGAGTATATTTCCAGCTCTCTTACAGGTACAATGCCTACAAAATCACCACAGACATACGTACAAGCTACAACCTCTTGAGATTGAGGCGTATGTATGTGTGTATGTCTATATCTAAAAAAAACTAAGTCCTTAGCCTGACAAATGTCTACTTAGTAAAGCAGAAGGGGCTGAAAATTGCAGTTTTGGTTCTCTATTCTAAAGACAGTTCAGTACCTGGCATGCATTCCTGGCATAAATTAAATAGCCACAGGATACATATCACCATTGTGGATTTTTGGGTAGCTAGGGAGCACTAAACCAGAGATTCTCCAAAGGCCATTTTGCACTTTTGAGGCAACTAATCCCAAGCATCATGAAGCCAAGTATTTCATCCAGGATTAATAAAGCACTTTGAAGATGAAAATTCTGTACGAGTTCCAAGGATTATCACTGAGACATGGAAACAGATCAGAAATTGTAAGGGGAAACTCATGTTGCCCATTCTTATATTGTATCAAGCTTTATATTGACAGCTAAGGACTATGAGTGATTATTCTTACTTACCGGCTGTTTCTACTCTCTTTTTAATAATAAATTATTATTTGACCTGCAGTATCCAAAACACAGTGCCGTTTTAAAGGATGCTATTGCAAAAACGTCCTCTCAGCTCTAGCCTGATTGACATTTGTATTGCTAATAGACCTCAAAACACACTGAACTGTGACCTGATGAAGTCTGGATTAGGCAAATGAATGCACCTCTTGGAAATAAATCCTATATTTGTTCCGCAGGGTCATCTGTACAACCTGCCATCCTAGTTATCAAAAATAATCTGTCAATCTTCCAGCTCAATGTATATACACATAAATTCCCTCTGTGCTAATCTTCTGTATCTGCAATCTGTTATGGCATATTGGAGAAAAGAAGACAGTTGTTTAAACTGGGAATAAAGCCTGAAGCTAGTATGTCAATGCAGAGTTGATTTGCGGTTTTGTTTTGTTTTTCGGTTTTTTAAGGATGAGCACTTCAAACACATGAAGATTTTTATTTTCATCTTCCTTGGTGTGTCTTATTTAGCCAACTTGTAGTGTTACCTTGAATGTTTCAGAGGTCATGGAGTCATCCTCACCATTAATCAAAGTATGCTTCAGTCCAAATATTGACTGTTGATTTGCAGTGTGCCTTGAACAAATTTTTTTGAAAAAGAAAATGTTAGGTATGGGCTTCAACATTCAACAATAATCTGAAGCTAGACACAATACACAGAGAGATGAGGAGAAGGAAGGGGAAGGAAGGTACAAGAGAAGGGAAATGAAAACGCTTTTAAACATAATAGTTTAATATACCAATAAAATGAAGCTCCAGTCTGCTAGTTATCCCTAATTATGTCCAGCAGTGGATGAAAGATGTATTGTCATGCAGAGTTTATTCCTTTCCCTGTTCTCTTTTCATTTCTCCTGCTTAGATTCTTTAAAATGTATTTCATAGCCCAGTTCTAAACAAATTTCATTAAATGGATTTTTATTCCTAATACCTACAAGCAGTATCCTATACTGAGGCTGTGCTCCTGCTGTTTCTGTTGTGCCAGCAAGACCCACCACTAACACTACAGGAAGCTAGCACAAATTCTATACTGGTTTTAGCTTGATTAATGGTTTATTAATGGAGGCACAGTCGTGCCTCCATTGTTAAGGGCCGTCAGTACAAAACACATTCCGCCATGTTAAAGTGATAATTGGGGGGGGGGTCATTCTAACAGCCATAAAATCGAAAATGTTTCACCAACCTTTCTGAAATTTACAGGTGCCAGAAAGAAATTGTTGTTTTACATTACCTGAAAATTTCAAGAAGATTGGTGAAAGATTGAGGGAAGGACAGCAGTTTAAGGTAGAAAAGGAATACAAACCTGTCTCTCTGCTTTTGTAAATTTACTTCCGGGTTGCGACTTTTGTGCTCACAATTTGCATAATTTCTAGAGCTTTATTAATTAATCCAGTGGTGGGGTCTTCTTCCTCCTTGACTATAGTTGGTGGAAAGCTTTTCGGTTTTTTAAAATTCCCTTCGGTTGACTTTTAAGGACTATTTTAACCTCTCATTCAAGTCAATGAGGCGGCCATCTTCCCTCATAACACGACACTGACACATGCTCAGTAGCGTCGCTCTCCCCCCTCCCTCCTGCCTTAGAATGTGGGGTGGGGGGGTGAAATGGCCGCTGCCTCTAGCACAGACCTTTTGAGTGAAGAAGAAGAAGAGTTTCTCTTTTCTCTTCTGGAATATGCATTCCTTTTGCTCTGAGAGTATTTTGGGCTATCTTCATAAGGCCAGTTTGCTCTTTTGCTCCCTGGTGAAGCAGGGTGTGGCTCCTCTGGATCCATGGTAACCTGATCTTCAGATCTCTCCTGGGAATAGGTAGCTATACCTTTCTTTTAATTTCCCTCTTTTCTAAGAGTTTGGTCCATACTGCTATAAAGTTGAAAGCTTCAAACACTTCATTTAATTAGTTTGGGCCGGTGTTACATTTTAAGTACAATGTTGAAACCTTTCAAAGTGCTTCTGGGCCTACAACGTTGGTTTCGGCCTAGTCATCCTGTTTTTTTAATAAGGTTTAGAAACAGTTGAGGTGTCGTTTATTTTGCATAGTGTACACATGGATTTTCTTTCTAATCCTTGCAGTCTACACTGGCTCCCTCCTTGATGTGTTTTTGGAAGCAGACAAACCCTTTTTTGTTCCAGCAGGCCTTTGGCAAATCATCTGGACCTCTGTCTATACCTTTGACTTTTAAATTGTTATGTATTTAAAATGTTTAAAATGCTTTAATATTGAAAAGTATTTAATTATATTTTTAACTTTTGTATATTTAGGCTGACCATATGAAAAGGTGGACAGGGCTCATGTAACTTTAACAGTTGTAGTGAAAAGGGAATTTCAGCCAGTGTCATTTGTATGCAGTTAGTCCCAGGTGAAATTCCCTCATCATCACAACAGTTTAAGTTGCAGGCACTATACTAGAGTGACCATATACAAAAGAAGGCAGGGCCCCTGCAACTTTAACTGTTGTGATGAAGAGGGAATTTCACCAGGAACTAATTGCATACAAATGACACTGGCTGAAATCCCCTTTTCTCTACAATTGTTAAAGTTACATGAGCCTTGTCCTCCTTTTCATATGGTCAGCCTAGTATATTCCTATTTATAGGTTTTAGCTGTATATGTTTTAGTTTTGTAAGGCTGCCCTGAGGCCCAGCATTGGGCAAAAGGCAGGATACTACTACTACTACTAGTAATGTTTCAATTTCACTTCTGCATCTGATGTTCTTTTGCATTTACTTTTCTTTATAAACCATTCATATCTTAAGACTTCTTGTGTGGTATGTTTTCATTGGTTTAACAACTTAAAAGGGTATTCACTGTTTTCATGCTTATGTTATAAAACCTATTTTCAACAGGCCTAGTAACTTCAAGAGTAACACAGTTGGGGGAAATCCTCACTCTCTTTGCTATCAGAGGCACTAGGGGACCCCTGGAGATAATTTAGACTGACCCCAACCACAAAATACTATTCCCCCTTCTGAAGAGATGTGGACCACAGACTACTAAAGACAAACAAAGTAGCAGGCCATAATAACAGTTCTCATGTGGCCATTTGCCTTATGAGGCAGGTGCTCTGCGGGCTACCAAATGGAGGGACTAACAGGCCATAAAGTTGCCTGGTTTGGTCTGCCAGAAATCCACCCTCAACTCTCCTGGATGGTCCATGTTCTATAGCACCTGCTGTCAGATGAACCTGAGGGAATCCCACCCTCCACCCCTGGGTTTAATTTACTGGCTTCCCCTGGCTGGACCTTGCAGGAAACTATAGGGACAGACAGAGCAGGCATTCATAGCACACATAGAATGCTGAGACTGGCAAATCTAAAAGCAAGTGTGTTGCTTTTCAAGAACCAAGGAAATTCAATGGGTCTTACTTTTGAGTAAATATCTAGGGATGGATATGCAGCCTGTGCAAGAACTGAGTAGGGTGACCATATTTGGGAAACCAAAAAAGAGGACACCTAGTGGTGGGGGGGCAGGAAAATGGCTTTCTGGGGCCACCTTAAAGTCCCCAATTGGAGCGGAGGAGGGGAAAGCATGTCATTCTCACCCCACCCCACCGCTCCAATCAGGCCCTTTTCTATAATGCCTGGGAATGACATGTTTTAAGGCCTTGATTGGAGCAGTGGGAGAGAATGACACACCTCCAGAAAGCATGTCATTCCCCCCTGCCACGCTAATGGTGGCCTTAAAAGGGAAAGTGTGTAATTCCAGGTCATTATAGACTATTGCATAAAATCCCCCCTGACACTGAGGATAGAACAAAAACCAGGAGAAATCTGGGGAAATCCTGACAGTATTTTGTTATTATTTATTATTGCATTTATATCCCAACTTTTTTCCGCCAAGAAACCCATGGCGGCATACATAATCCTCCTCCTCTCCATTTTATCCTCACAATAGCAACCCTGTGAGACGGGTTGGGCTGAGAGTCTGCAACTGGCCCAAAGTCACCCAATGGGTTTTCATGGCTAAGTGGGGAGTAGAACCCAGATCTCCCAGCTCCCAGTCCAACACTTTAGCCACTAGGCCACACCCTAGTGGTCACCCTAGAATTGAGCCATGCCAAGTTGGAAGCAGATCGGTTCGTGCCTTGATTTTTAGGATAATTTTTAAAAAGGTTTGACTTCAATTTTTTTTTTAAAATTCAAGGCATGAACCAATCTGCTTTCAACTTGGCATGGCTAAAGCCTTGCTTAAGAGGTACCATGGTGCCAAGTTTCATCTCTTCATCTTTACTTTCTTTCTTTTTTTTAATGTACTGCTCAAGGCCCTAGACCCCAAAGAGGAGTATTGGGTTTGAAGTTTTAAAAATTCCTAAAACTCAAGGCATAAACAGATCTGCTTCCAACTTGGCATGGCTCAATCCCTACTTAAGAGCTACCATGCTGTCAAGTTTCATCCCTTTATCTTTAAAAATGATGGAATTGTAAGCATTTTAGTCCCAGCGTTCCTGACCATGGGACATATCGACTTGCAATGATGAGAGTTGTAGTCCAACACCTTTGGAGGGCACCAGGTTGGGGAAGGGCTGCTCTAAACAAAAAAAGAGAAGTAGGTGGCCCTAAGTTGTTCATGATCAGTTTTCCACAACCCCACAGTCACCTCTGCATATCATATTCTCCACCCTGTCCTCATGGTTTATCTGCTTTGGGAGAATGAGAATTTCACTTGCACTTTCTGCCTCCTTAGGGAGGATGTGGCGTTAAGGCTTGTGAGCCTTAACTCCCAATTTCCCTGCTTTTTGGTGCTTGGTTGGAATCTGTAGAGCCTTAACATTGTTTTTGTAAACCGTAGGTTTTTTGTTTAATGAATATTGTTTTAGCTGTGTATATTTATTGTTTTATACTTTGAATGATGTTATCATGGAGATCCTAGTGATATAGGGTGGGATAGAAATTTACAAATAAATAAATAAATAAATAAAGCAACCCCAGAAACTAGCAGAAATGCTTGTTTCTGGAATGGGTTGGGTCAGTAGAGCAGCTCACTTCTGTGAACTCCACAGACCAGCCCCATTCTACAAACAAGCATTTCCATTTTCCTCCCATTTGCTTAAGGAGCCGCTAGCTTCCAGTTGCACTAGCAGTGGGACCAGTAACATGGGGGCAGCGCTGGATACTGCCCTATATCTGCAATTCTCTAAAGTTTCATGGCAGTAAGTCCCATGGCTTCTGAGTAAGGATGTCTAGGATTGGGCTGTAAATGATCTGTTAACAAGCCATTGTTGTATCCAATAAGCAAGAGAGAGTAAAATACAAAACTCTTTATTTTAAAAGGATGTCTAGGATTGAGCTGTAAAATGTTATTAGGGTTTCAGTCATAATCTGTAGTCTCCGCATTGGTCCAGACTGCACCCATGAATGCTATATGAACAGACTTTTCCCCTCTAAGCCAAGTGCTGAAATGTAATAATATGTAGGGTACTTCCTGGTGAGGTTTTATTGCATACTCACCTGCTTCATTTACATGATTTCATGAGGAGTCCAGGTTACATCATCTTCCATTTGTAATCCTCTTGTGTTTTCCCTTTTTCTCCTTACCAGAGATAAGTCCATTAAAGATGTAAATATGGAATAGCTTGACAATGACTTCTGTCTGGCAGCACCTGTAGGCTAGTAGAAAAGAACTGATAACTGAATATCTAGTCAGTTGGTCATGTGTAGTCCAACACTCATTTGGTGCACAGTGCAAAATGTCTGAAAGAGCACTAAAATACAAGGAACTGAACACACGATGAACTAGTCTATTTCCCCACAAAGTAATTGGTGGTCATTGTTCAACCCACTTTTTGCTACAATAAAGGGTCACATGAATTGGCTTTAAGAGTAATGAGTTAAACTTTCTACAAAAGGATCAAGTCTTCTTCAAACATGAATTCATTTCCAGAGCAGTTCGTCATTCCTCTTTTATTAGATCTAATGAATATTTAAGTTCCTTAACATTTTCAACTTCAAAATATATCCCTTAATATTAAGTAAAATTGCAGATCACATTTACAGAAATGAATATTTTAAATTAAACAGCTGGCTTTGTTTCTTTCAACAAATTACATTTAATTTCTTTTACCACTTGTATCATGTTCTATTCTAAAGATTATTATAGTTTATCTAATGAGATGAGATATCTCATCAAAACCTCACTGATATTTATTGAGCTAGAAAATACTGTTTGCTCTTAGCTGCCAATCAAATCGTTGCTTCGTACATTTAGTAGAGTTTCTCTTTTGCGGGGGCGGGGGAGGACAACTACATCATTCAGAGTTCTGGTATTAACATTCAAAGACCTATACATCTTGGGGCCGGGTTACCTGAAGGATCATCTCCTATATATACCTGCCCAGACCCTAAAATCTGCAAAGGCCCTTCTCAGGGATTCTCTGCCAAATAAAGTGAGGCAGGTGGCTCCTAAGAAGAGGGTCTTTTCTGTTGAGATACCCCAATTGGGGAATGGCCTCTCCAGAGAGTACTAACATTGTGTCTTTTTCATGCTAGGTGAAAAACTTCTTATTTTAGACTTTCAGTGTCTGTTATTTTTAACTCTGTTGCTGTATTGTAAATCTTTACATTGCTTCTGTGTTTTATATTGGCTTCTATTTGTATTTTGGTTTTAACTTTTAAACTTTTATATTATATTTTATTGTTTGTATTTTATGGTTTTAATTGTTGTGAACTGCCCAGAGAGCTTCAGCTATTATAAATAAATAAAAGCTGCACATCAGGCAGAAATTCAACACATTTCCCCAAAATGTCCATGACGTGAAGAGCTTCTTCTATTGAATTTCATTCATATTGATACTCAAAAGTCATTATAAGGTTATTATTAATTTAGTACATTTTTAAAGAGTCAATCAGATGCCAAATTGTATATAAAAAGGCAATGACTGCTAGTATTGTACAAATCTTAGAAAATGCCCCAGCCTGTGTAGTTCCTTGAATCTTCACACTGATGTTTTGATACTGAAGGGAATATATTTCAATTCTCAAGCTCCTTTGGGTGGTTTTGCATACTACATTTTGGCATATATGTCCGCAGTGGTAGAAGTGGGGGTATGTACAAAGAAAAATGTATTTAAACACTATTTTGAACATTTCATCACCACCAAGCCAGCTATAACAGTGAGCCTATCTACACTACTGCTTTAAAATGGTTTATAACAGTTTTAAATCGGTCAATAACGGTTATTAACTGGTTTAAAACTGTTATAAACTGTTTTAAAGCAGTAGTGTAGATAGGCTCAGTATAACTATGCACCTGATATAAAGAAATAATCATGTGTTATAATGAAATTGCAAACACAGTAGTAACTTACCAAAATGAAATGTCTACATTTACTTTTACCTCACTTCACCCTGGATTCCACTGTAATTCTTCAGTGCAGCCTGCTTCTCTCCACCGACGAAACTGTACATGCTTTAGGGTCCTAAAATATGCTTAATATCACTGAAGAATGTAGATATAAGAATAAAACCATAGACATGGACATAAATGTCTGTTCTATGCCCATGTCATCGATCAGGGGTGTATAACTTCTGGCCCATCAAGTATACTGTGCGGTATACTAACTATGCCTGGAGGATTAATAACCCTCATGTTTTGCCTGAAACTACCAAACATAGGCATTGCCAGTCACAACACATGGTTAGCAGATTACATTTGGCTTGGTAGGTCTCAAATGGTGCAGGCCTGAACTCTTATAGAGGATGTAGCAGCTGAACAACTGATCAGTCAAATGCATATCTTCTCTCCAGATGTACTACATGCACTTAGACCGGGATGGGCAACTTGTGGCCCTCCAAACGTTGGACAGTATTTCACATCAGCCTTAGCCAGCTTAGCCAATTGTGGTAAATGATGGGGGTTGTGGTCCCACAACACCTGGAGGGCCATACATTGACCATTCTTTATCTAGAATTTGATTTCTAAACTTTCAACTTCTCATATAGCAAAATATTGGGGAAATTCAAAATGTCGCTAACATGGTCGGAAAATCCATTTCAGAACCACTCCAAATAATAAAATGGGCCTTCAGGTTTCAAATGTGCTGGGAATCTGGGCAGGATCTATGTTAGGGCTGTGCCCAGTCCCCTCGATTCACCACGGAGGCCATTTCAGAGCCCCTGAAACAGCCCCAATTCAACTTTGGGTGCTTTGGGGGTTGCCCACCTCACCTTGGCACCAAAGCCGATGCGAGATCCGGGGCCCCTGAGGAAACTCGGCCTTGTGAGTCCCTGGGTGCCAGCCATGCAGACCCAGGAAAGCCAGTAGCAAGGCTGGGTGGGAGTCCATTGGACTCCTGACATCCTGCTCCCTCTCTCATCACCCCCTCACCTCACCTCCCCAACCCACAGCCGCTGCACCAGGACTTACCAGCTCACCTGCCACAGCAGCACCACTGTTGCATCACCACCGCCATTGACCCATTGCTGCATCACCACCACAGCTGTATTGCCACCATGACCATGAAACACAGCATCCTCCTTAGAGCCAGGCTGCGAATTCAAGATCTCTCAGGAGCTCTGTTTTAGTACTATGGTGGCTGCAAAGGGCCATTTTCCCTTTACGGTCAACGTAGTTTGCGACCATAGATGTACTAAAACAGAGCTCCCGTGATATCTTGGAATTGCGGCTTGGTTGTCAAGAGACGGACATGTTTCCTGGTTGCAGCAGTGATGCGGCGGGCAGTGATGGTGGTGGCAAGTGAGCAGGGAGAGCGGGGAGAGGAAGGTGAGTCCAATGGACTCACAGCTGGCCTTGTGACGGCTTTCCTGGGATGGCGGGAGGGAGGGCCCAGTGCCACTCCGAAGTGGCCCAAGGCACCCTGAAGCGTCAGTACTGATCTGCTTCGGCTTTGGGGTGCCTTGGCCCAACCTGGAACCAACTTGGAACCAAGTCGAGGTGGGCTGAATCAGCCCACCTTGCCTCAGTTTTGGGGATTTGACTCCAGGCAGTGCACAGTTTACTGCTTTAAAACTGCTTTAAAACAGTTTATAACAGTTTTGACAACTATCGGGGCCCATGACACACTCCATATACAGTTTTCAAAATGTTTTCAAAGTGTTTTATCCTGCTTGGTGTAGATCTGGCACTGAACAGCAGGATGGGGAAAGTCAGATGGGGTCACTGCAGATGGGCAAGGGCTTTCTCTAGATACATGAATAGTAAAAGAGAGAGGAAAGAAATGGTGGTTCAACTGCTTAATGAGGATGGCAAATTGGTAACAGGTGACAAAGAAAAGGCCGAAGTGCTCAATTCCTACTTTGGCTCAGTCTTCTCCCGAAAGTGGGTTTATGACCTCCTCCCCCCCCCCCCCCCCGTGAAAAGTGAAGTACACGCTGAAGGGGCAGGATTGCAGTTTGAGATAGATTTAAAAAATGGTCAAGGAACACCTACTTTCTTTGAACAAGTTCAAATCTCCAGGGCCTGACAAACTGCATCCTAAAATAATAAAGGAGCTGGCAGAAGAAGGTAATAGACAGAAACACTGTCTATTACCTTTTCAAAATCATGGAAGATGGGTGAAGTGCCAGATGACTGGAGGAGGACAAATGTTGTCCCTATCTTCAAAAGGGGCAAAAAGGAGGAACCTGGGAACTACAGACCAGTCAGTCTGACATCCATCCCTGGGAAAATTTTGGAGCAGATTATAAAGAAGTCAATCTGTAAGCACCTTGAAAACAATGCAGTGATTACTAGAAGCAAGCATGGATTTGTCAAGAACAAATCCTGTCAGACTAATCTGATCTCATTTTTTGATTGGGTAATCTCCCTTGTGGACTGTGGGAATGTTGTGGGCATAATATATCTTGACTTCAGGAAAGCTTTTGACAAAGTGCCCCATGACATTCTGATTAACAAAGTAGTGAAAAGTGGGCTAGTTGGAACACCTATTAGATGGATCCACAGATGGCTACAGAATCGGACTCAAAGAGTGCTTATCAATGGTCCCTTCTCACACTGGGGGGGAGGTAACGAGTAGGTTATTGCAGGGCTCAGTCCTGGGCCCAGTGCACTTCAACATTTTTATTAATGATTTGGACTAGGAGGTGCAGGGAATGCTTATCATATTTGCAGACGACACACTATTGGGTGAGATTGCTAATACCTTGGAAGACAGAAACAAACTTCAAAGTGATCTTGATAGACTGGAGCACTGGGCTGAAAACAACAGAATGAAATTTAATAGGGATAAATGCCAAGTTCTACACCTAGGAAAAAGAAACCAAATGCACAGTTACAAGTTGGGGGATACTTTGCTCAGCAATACTACAAGTGAGAAGGATCTTGGAATTGTAGATTGTAAGCTCAATATGAGACAACACTGTAAGGTGGCTGCAAAAAAAGCAAATGCTATTTTGGGCTACATTAATAGAAGTACAGCTTCCAAATCATGTGAGGTACTGTTTCCCCTCTATTTGGCACTGGTTTGGCCCCATCTTGAGTATTGCTTCCAGTTCTGGGCACCATGCTTTAAGAAGGATGCAGACAAGCTGGGGCGTGTTCTGAGGAGGGCAACGAGGATGATCAGGGGTCTGGAAACAAAGCCATATGAAGAGAGATTGAAATAACTGGGCATGTTTAGCCTGGAGAAGAGAAGATTGAGGGGAGACATGATAGCACTCTTCAAATACTTGAAAAGTTGTCTCACAGAGGAGGGCTAGGATCTCTTCTCGATCGTCTCAGAGTGCAGGACAAGGAATAATGGCCACAAGTTACAGGAAGCCAGATTCCGGCTGGACATCAGGAAAAACCTCCTGACTGTTAGAGCAGTACAACAATGAAACCAATTACCTAGAGAGGTCGTGGGCTCTCCCACACTAGAGGCATTCAAGAGGCATCTGGACAGCCATCTGTCAGGTATGCTTTAAGGTGGTTTGCTGCATTGAGCAGGGAGTTGGACTCGATGACCTTATAGGGCCCTTCAAACTCTACTATTCTATGATTATATGATTCTACGATAGATCAGAAAATCTAATTTTGGGGTGAGGGGGCGAGGTTGCCTAGGATAAGCATGTGTCCTACTTTACAGAGGACAATCCTCTATTTGAAGGTGTCCTCTATTTGAAAGAGGAAACAGCAAGAGGGGTGGGCAAGGGTGATGTCACACTCAGCCTGACCCAGAGTGGGAAAAGTTTCTGGGGCCTGAAGGGGTAGGAGTCTTAGCCACAATGGTGTAGGGGAATATACGAAACAATGTTGTCATCAGGGCATGACCTGGGTCTCTCCCAACCCCCAATCCCCGGGCTTGACTCTCATAGGAGTCAATTCTCCCAATTCTCTTTCTTTTTGTGTTGTGTCTTTTAAATCATAAGCCTGTGGGCAAAGGCTGCTTTATTTCTGGTCTTTGTAAGCTGTGCTGAGGGCCTTGGCTGAAAAGCCAGATAAAAATGCTCTTTAAAATAGTTGTTAAGAACCATTTTGGAAAAAAACTTCTTTCCCCAGTGGCCACTTACCTTTCGTCAAATATACCAATGCTTCCTCTGTTCCAGAATGCAGTGGGCCCAATAAAATGTTTTTTTCCAGGAACTTGAGAATACCTTCTCTCCTGTTTTGTGACTGTGTTTGAAAGAACCACAAGAAGGGAAAACAAGGGCCTTGAAGCTGCTGACCAACTGTTAGTGCCTGGATAGCAGATGGAGTAAACTCATAGGTCACCTGGTCACAGTCGTACCTGTATGATGAAATGTATTCAATTTCTATTTAAAATATAGTAATTATTTCTGAATTTGTATCTATAAATATAAATTAACATATCCAAGTTTTAGTCAACTCTTTTATCCTTTTAAAAATAATAATAATAGGCGGCCACCCCTGTCTAACCTCCAAACCCTCAAAACTTATTCTGGCAAGTGGAGGTACATGCATGATGGTCTCTACAAGAGGCAGATTACAGCTGCTTTACTGACAAGAAATGGGTATTAATTGTGTTGACTGAACGTGGTTCAGTCAAAACAATTAGGGCCAGAAACAGAACACTGATTTGTTGACTCTCAGGTAAAAATTTCCCCACCCTAATTAGGAATGGTTTCCCCCCCCCAAAAAAAAATTTTATTGTGAATTTTTACAAAATAAAAATTGTAAAAGAAAATAAGAAACATAAAAAATAGACATATGCAACTACATACTTCAAAAGCCTCAGTTTCAAATATCACAAAATTCTAAATGAAAAAAGAAGAAAGGGAAAGTAGCATAAAGTAGAAGCTTGCCCCCTGAACACCAGCTCACGGATCCCTGGGCTGTCTCGACTCAGCATGCACCAAGATGGGCAAACTCGTGGTTTCCCAGGTTTCCTTTACTTGTGCACATCCTGATTTGTGCAAAATTGCAGCTGGGAATATTTATGGAAACCATGATTTGTGCAAAATCACAGTCATGAATAGCGCATTTTGCACAAAATTCCAAACATAAATGGTCCTTTACACCTGCAATTTTATGAACATTGTGTTATTTATGGCTGTGATTTTGAACAAATTATGAGTTCCATAAATATTCCCAGCTTTGAATTTTGCAAATTGCAGCTCATGGACAAAGAAGAAAAAGTCGTGAGCTCTCGCTGGGCAACCATGGACTGGCTGGTGGATCACTCTGCCCGCTGGGGCCAGGCTACCGGCGGGAGTCCAGCAAGCAGAGTGCAAACAGGACACTGGGGAGTTTGTCCATCCCAATAGTTGTCTCAGGGTTGAAGGGGGCTGACCCCTCACTCCCCTCCAAAGTGACAATGGAGAGGGTGGGCTGTTGTATGCTTGGGGTGTGAAGGGCATAAACCCTCTTCTCCCTTTTCAAAGGCATCACAGGGGGAAGGGGAACCAGGATTATCTCCCCCCCCAATTATCACTCAGAGCTGAAAGGAGGCTGCGTACAGCATTTTTACCAGTACTCATCCCATAACACTACACAAGACACAATAGGACTTCACTATCCCCCCCCCCCCAAATATAATCAATAGAATAAATGATCTTAAGTTTTTATGCTAAGTATATATCTGCCTAAAAAACATGTTAAGGTTACTGAGTGTACTCAGACCCTGAGAAACTCAAGTGTTGAAACATAGTGTAACTGAATGGCGTTTCAGATCAATTTCTGTACTGCTGGTAACAGTTGTGACAGTGCCTGTCCACAATAATTTTTTTTAATGGATCATCAATGCATGTGGCTCCTTCTAAACTGAGAAGTATATTCCCCCCTCCAAACTGTAGAGTTTTAGTTACAAACCTGGAATTCTTTGCTAGTAGGTTGATCTTACAACACCCATTAATTATATTTTTAAAATTGCATAAACAGAATGCTAACAAGTTAAATGTTCCAGTGATATACGTCAGAATACAGCCGATCTCTATGCTGCACTATAGGTCTTTTGTTGAAGTTGCTTGAGACTATGTCATACAATATAGTAACACTGGTCATCAGTAAAATTATTACTGTGAAAATCTTTCAAGACCCCTGCTATGTTATGCATATAGGTATACTTTTTCGCTGTGTTTTTGCCAGTGACAGAGCATTTCCCCAAGGAGAGTTACCTTCCCTTTATTTCTATTCCATGTGATTTCCCAAAAGAAATGAACAATCGAATTTATATATATATATATATATATATATATATATATATACATACAATTTACTAGGAATTATTAAAGCAAACCATATAGCAAAGCAAAATATGGCAAGAAGAGAATATAATAAAAACAAAACAAAAATTAAACTATTACCAAGACCTGAAAGATACTTTCCAAGGTTTCAGTAAAAACATAAGGAAAATAATTAAATCTTACTGCACTTTTAATTTTGGTGTCTTAAATAAAACAATCAATAGGAGAGATGGCTAGAAAAGAATTCAAATTAATGCTTTATTGATAATTCACATGTTAGTCATGTGACAGAATAATCAAAGGTGTACACATCCCCCCCCCCCCCCAATCTTCAGGTATTTTTCACCTCAATATAAATGTTCTCTGTTATTGTGGGCAATTCAAGCATCCAGACCTATCAATCTTTACACTGGTAGCTTTCAAATCTTTTCACACAAAAAGTGTTTTGTGAGAAGGGCAGATGAAATTGGCTTGTGTATTTCAAGGTCTATAATACCCTGCTTCTTATCGGCACTAATAAAGAAATGCAAATTGCATTTCTTCAAAGAAAAGCGGGACAAAAAACCTTAAATGTGTGGTACAACAATGAAATTCTTGCAGTGTGCTTTTGTAGTCAGATTGTAATTTCACCTAGGCTGTATCTTATACAGAAAGAAGTATATAACTAATGCCAAAATGCAATTGTACTTATGCAAAGTTCAGCCATGACAAAATTGATTCAACTGTGACTTTCTTAGAATGATCAAAGAGCATAGCATTCTTTGGTGTTATAATGTGTTCAGTTTAGATATCAATGAAGAACACAATGGTTTACCAATTATCCTTTCAAAAGGGTGCTTATTTAAATTAAAATCATTATTACACATGCAACCATTTAGGGGTGGGGAGGAATGAAACTTGGAAAATGATCAGTGGTCTTTGAAAAAACTTTTGCTTTATAGTTGTTTGGATTCAGGATTAAAGTAATGACTTAAAAGATGATTAAGTATTTTAAGCAGAAGCTGTTGTAGGCAAAATCTTATCCCTGCTAATTAAATTTGTTCAGGTATTTTCGTCTTTTGATTACATGACAGTATAAAATTATCAAACTGATATAATCTTTTTAAAAAACAAATCAGTTTAGTTATTTGGCAGACCAACTATATACATCTTATAAGACAGACAATAATGTTCAAAGTAAAGAACAACAGGGCTTGCTCCTATTTACTCAGGCTTAAGCCCCAATATTAGTCCACACATGATTACACCCTAACAACGAACCAAACACATATCAGAATGTAATATCATGATTGAATAGCCCTGTAATCTATGAATGGGGCTTGGACAAGTCCAGTTAACTCTTGTTGTACCCTGTGTGCTAAAATGGGACACATGCCAGTTTCCATGGTTTAGAATATTGTCTGCCTATCCAGGGACAAGCTTTGATTATTAGAGTCTTTAAAAGAGGGTTGTTCCTCAAGTGTGATGATAGTGTTAAATTGAAAAGTCAATCCATTACTTGGCAATCATCCTTTCAGGGCAACCCACAATTTATTTTCCATTAGGCCTGACTTCCTGACTCACCCAGAAATGAACAAAAAGAGTAGTGATATTTTAATGCAACATCTCCAACTCCTTTTTCACAAATCTGAAATGTGAAGGAGGGAAGCATGGTCCTTTCCCTCTTGTTACATATGTACTGCAAACTGAAATGTCTTTATGAGAATAAGTTGTTTCCTGCTGTTCCTCAGAGAAGTCACTGGAATCCATTTTGTGCCAGAATGAGCATAACAATGGCAGGAACATGAACAGAATGTCACAGAATGAAAAAATGATTTATGCATTTAGAGACACAATGGCTTCTTCCAACAGTGACTTTAGAGGGAACTGGGGGAGAGAAAACAAACAAAAATGTGCATTGATTTTAGGAATATTTAGAGCTTTTCCAGCAATAGTTCCTAAATAATAGGTTGTCAATGTTCTTTCTATGACTTGAACCCACTGAGCATCTCCTTAACAATCTTTGGCCTCCTTAAGGGTCCCACCTTCCTTCTTTTCTCCTTCCTCTTCCCAGTAACATGCAGTTTAGGCTGTAGACGTGGGATGAATGACACTCCAGACACTTGATGCTTAACAAAACAGTTTACTGGTAAATTAAAACAAGAAAATTACACTTAAAGGTATTTAGTCAATAGAGCTGAATGATATAAGGTTACTAAAAGAAAATAAAAGTTGCAAATGTAAGTTCTTTTACCCTAGCTGCAGTTAGGCTTTTTCAGCTGCTGCTTCCTCATGCTCTTGTCTTTTTCTGCTCTTGTGTTTTTCTGCTCTTGCTCTCTCTGGCTGGCTGGCTCTCTCCTCCTCTTCCCCGAAACAGAAAGTACTGTTTCAACCTTGAAGAAATGAAACTTAAAATGAAACTTGGGTTGGCAAGGTTTACATAACAGATACTTCAATGCTCCAAAGAGCTGGCGATTTTAATTCACAAACGACTTTCTTTTTCCCTGCAACAGCTGATTATTGAGCCTGATGGTCGCTATTTAATTTTGGTTGGGAAACATATAGATAAAATCATTGCTATGATCAATCTATATGGGCCAAATATGGACTCTCCTGGTATGTTTCATGAATGTTTCAGCAAATTGGTTAATATGATTTATGACTATTTGATGGTTGGTGAAGACTTTAATGAGATTTTAGATCCTTCATTAGACAGGAATACACCCACCCTGAAGACACAAACAGCAGTGAGAAATACGCTTCAGGCATATAAGGTTGAATTTGGTTTGATTGATGTTTGGAGAATATAGCATCCTGATGATAGGGAGTACATCTTTATTTCACCAGTATATCATAACTGTTTTCACTTAGATTATTTCTTAGTTTCTACTTCTTTACTGCAGGATAAAAGCTTGCAAGATTGATACACTGGTAATTTCAGACCATGCCCCTGTATGCTTGGAGCTACAGTTTTCAGGCTTGCTTAGGCCTCCAGGACTTTGGCATTTTAATGTTTCTCTCTTAAATTATGATATGCACTATGGAATGGGAGGCCTTCAAGGCCTTTATTAGGGGTTGAATTATCACTTATGCATCATTTAAGAAAAAGCTTAGAACAGTGCAATAGGTGCTTTTTTAAGCTGACCATATTTTGGAAACCAAAAAGGAGGACAACATGGCTGCCCCAAGTGGGTGTGCCCACCGACATGTCCAGCCCCCAAGGGGGCATGCCCACCCAAACATGGCCTTGGTCACATGTCTGATTTCACAGCACACAATTTAGACAAACCTGTTCTACACAATATCTTAATGTTAAAATCAACAAAATAAAGAACAAGTGAGACATTCAATGTGTCTGAAATTAACTTCACTCACTCCTACATTTGCAGCTTTTGCTGTACTTTGAAGCTTTTGCTATACAATGCGTGATGCAGTCTCTCCTTCCCTCAAATGTCTTTTCTGACTGCAAATCCTTCACCTGATGACCATAGTCTCACCTTTCCTAACATTTAACACTCTTTCTCCATTACTTTTCTCATATCCATACTCACAGATTCAGCATACTGCTACCCCTGACCAAATGAAGCAGTTGACAAGTGCAGAAAAATCTAGCAAACGAACTAGGAACCTGTCATTATACCTCTGGTTCACTAGCCTTGTAAACAAGACTATGGCCAGTACTAGGGTGACCAGATAAAATCCAGGTCAAGGCACATGTAACTTTAACAGTTGTAGAGAAAATGGAATTTCAACCAGTGTCATTTGTATGCAATTAGTTCCTGGTGAAATTCCCTCTTCATCACAACAGTTAAAGTTGCAGGGGCCCTGCCTTCTTTTGTATATGGTCACTCTAGTATAGTGCCTGCACTTTTAACTGTTGTGGTGAAGAGGGAATATCATCGGGAACTAATTGCATACAAATGACACTGGCTGAAATTCCCTTTCCTCTACAACTGTTAAAGTTACATGAGCCCTGACCTGGATTTTATCTGGTCACCCTATCAGTAGTAGTAGAAAGAAAGGCCAGAACGGATGCCCATTATCACAATGATAGAAAAGCATCTTTCCCTCCTTTTATCCAAATATCTCCTGAATTTACACTGCCTTAGTGTGCAGAGAACAGAAATCCCAATCAAGGACCCAAAGAAAACTTCCCAAAGAAACTACAGAAATAAGTCCCTTTGATTCCAATAAAGCTTACTCCCAGATAAATGAATATAGGATTGCAACCAGCAGGTGCTCTCCAGAAAGATGCTTTCAAAGGCCAGAAGATCCAGACACACTCAAACAAGCCAAGTCAAGCCACACTATGCACTCATATATTATCTTGCTGGGACTGAACAATTCTGAGACAAGACAATACTTTGCAATTGAAAAAGAAAAACACGCCTACCTCATTGACATAGCAATACCAAATGACAAAAAAAAGTTGCAGAAAAGGAAGAGGAAAGAGAGGAAAATATACACCACAGGCTATGGAAGTTAAAGAACTATGGCAACAGGAAAAAGTTACAATTATTCCATTAGTCACATCAGTCCCAGCATCACATCAAAAGTGGGTTTGTTTGTTTTTACAGAAAACCTTTAGAAACCAGGCCTACCAAAATACATCCACACCAACATCCAGAAAGCAGTCATACTTAAAATACGTTCAATAGTCAGGAAATTTCTGAATCAGTAAAAGACGGCATGACTTGGCAAAGCCCATCATGTTCATCTAGAAAAACCACCATGAGCAAAAAAAGAGAGATGATGATGATGATGATGATGATGATGATGATGATGATATCAATAACAACAGCAACCCTGTTAATTTTTTTAAATTTTTTTTTAAGAAGGATGAACAATTATCAGCACTTGTTACAAAATACATGCCATGCCAATTATATCAAATTGGAGAGGAAGGTCTATGGGTCAAAATGCAGTGTTAAAAAAATGAATTACTATCTTCTAGCACCAGCTAGAGGCCCATTTCTTCTTTTGCACTTCCGAGCAAGTAGGCACAACTAAAGCAAGCGAGCCAAACAACATATCACAGAGGATGGCTAAAAACAATTATCTATGTTGGAAAATAATTTCCTTCATGACTCAAAACTCCTGATCCCAAGTATGATGATCCAGGAAAGGTTTGAAGAAATCTCACTTATACTGACATAGGTTGAGATATTTTACTGGTCATAATTTTCCTCAGTAGAACACCAATGGAAATACCTTAATGGGAGACTTGCCAGTAAGGTACTGTGGCAAGACAGTTGTAAAGTTCCACCCGCCCTTCAAAGACCCTGGAGTGATGTTGTGCAGCCCAGGCCATGCATATTTACTCAGAATTAAGTCCCACAGAGTTCAATGAGATTTACTCCAAGGCTAGGCTGACCATATGAAAAGGAGGTCAGGGCTCATGTAAATTTAACAGTTGTAGAGAAAAGGGAATTTCAACCAGTGTCATTTGTATGCAATTAGTTCCTGGTGAAATTCCCTCTTCATCACAACAGTTAAAGTTGCAGGGGCCCTGCCTTCTTTTGTATATGGTCACTCTAGCATAGTGCCTGCAACTTTAACTGTTGTGATGAAGAGGGAATTTCACCAGGAACTAATTGCATACAAATGACACCGGCTGAAATTCCCTTTTCTCTACAACTGTTAAAGTTACAGGAGCCCTGTTCTCCTTTTCATATGGTCAGCCTAAAATGAATAAATATAGGATTGCAGCCATAAATTCTTAAGATTAGCTGGAAACACCTCCTATTTCTGTTTGTATACTAAAGATAGCTTGAGAGGTATTCTTGGTGGTTGCTGCACGATTCAGTAAGTTGGCAGTCAGAGCCTGAGCTTCTTTCTGTAAGTTGAAAGACATTTAAATTTTTTTGATAGATTTTCAGCCTACAGAATAGCTGTTAGCTGGGATTTTAATTGTTCAAGGCGCATTGGGCATCTAGTGCAGTGTTCTTCAGTCCCACGACTCAGTGCAATAATATTGTATACCCTGAAGACCCTATTCCTGTGCTTAGCCTGAAAATGTCTGACATGACTCATTAATCAAGACATACTGTATTAGTTTAAGGTGATTCTTTATAAATAATCAAATATAACAAATAAAATAAATCAATGTTGGTTTTCTTAGACATATTTAAAGACAACACACACACCCCAAATTAAATTTAAGGCACAATCCAACCAAAGTTAAGCAGTTTTAAGGCTGCAATCCCATGCATGCTTACTTGTGAGTAAGACTCATTGAACATAGTGGGACGTGTCTGAGCAAACATGCATAGGGCTAGGTGATCTTATTGATTTCAATGGGAGAATGTTAAATGCCTGCTTTTCTCTGCACACTTAAGTGGAAGCAAGCCCCTCTGCAGACAATGGGACTTACTCCATAGTTAATATGGACAGGATTCCAGCTGTGCAGCCCAATCCTCAGCACGTCTACTCAGAAGTAAGTCCAGTGAGCTCTGTGGAAATTCTAAGTTAGGATGTTTTAGGATGTTTTAATGCAGTTTTAATAATATGTGTCATGTTTTAATCAGTTTTATGTATTTTATCATGTTGTTGTTCCCCGCCTCGATCCAGACGGAGAGGCGGGTAAGAAATAAATTGTTATTATTATTATTATTATTATTAAGTAAGAATGCATAAGTTTAGATAGCTAAAAGTGTTTATTAATAGCAGTCATGTGTGTATATAATAATAATAATAATAATGCCATTATGTGTGTGTGTATTTGTTTTAAATCCAGATGGAAAAGAGTTAACATAAACATAATTACAAACACAAACCAGGATCTCTTCTCTGAGGGGGTGGGACTTTGGGGAAGGGTCACACTCAAAGCCTTTGCAAGTTGGATGAAAAGCCTGGCAGGTTAAGTTCATTCCATAGGGCAAAGCTTCCCCATCTGTAATATACAGTCTTTCTAAGGGATATTCATTCTGAACTAGAAGAAACTATAAATTCCTGAAGGAAAAGGCTATCAAGGGCTACTAGTCCTGATGGCTAAGTGCAACCTTCAGTATCAGAGGCAGGAAGCCTAAATACACTTGTTGTTGGGGAACATAGGTGGGAGGGTGCTGTTGCACCATGTCCTGCTTGTGGTTCCCTGGTCAACAGCTGGTTGGCTACTGTGTGAATAGAGTGCTGGGATAGGTGGACCCTTGGCCTGTTCCAGCATGGCTCTTCTTATGTTCTTATGCTCCCTAGACTCCAGGTTGCATCTTTTGGCAGGCGGACCTAGAGCAACATTGGATTTCTGATTCAAACATAAAATCACTCTAGTGCTGCTCAGAGTACTGCCACCATAGCCAGGTAAGCAGGCCAGGGTCTGCTGACAAAGGAGATGGCCCACTAGAGGACACTTTGCCCAACACCTCTTCAAACATGGTTGGCTCATCCCATGTGAATTCCTTTGTCTTCTCAGGTAGTTACTGAACAAAGGGATAAAGTAACTCTTTGGGGGAGATGGGTGGATAGTTGGCATAGTTTATTTAATTATTATTACATGTCTGTCCTGCCCTTTCCCCTCTTGCATGGAACACAAGGCAGCTTACACGCTCCTCCAACTCTCCATGTTATCCTTACAGCAACCCTGTGAGATAACTTAGGTTGAGAGTCAGTGACTGGCCCAGGGAGCTTCATGGCTGAGCAGGGACTAGAATCCAGGTCTCCTGAGTTCCAGTCCAACTCTCTAACTACTACACCACATTGGCTCACCCAAGTTTCACTTGGTACCCTGGTTATATCTGCTGCTTATTATGTAATAAAAGAATCCTAATTCTCTTTAGCCCAGTAAGTGGAGCAGCTATCAATTTCTGTGCATTCACTGGTAAAGATTGGGTAGTCTTTGCCAGTAAATGCACCCATCTAATCTTTACCAGTAGGCACCCAGCCAATCCAGTACTGCCTAACTTCCTGGAGTGCCATGGTAAAGAAAAGACTTCAAAGCATCCCAGGGAGATCATCTGCCAACAGAATGGATTCTATCATTGAGAAATGTACTCCCTTCTTCTCAACTCTCTGCAGCTCCAACAGTGTGCTTCAAAGGGATGGAGGAAGCAGAGTTTGGGGGGAGGGGCATCAGGTTGCAGGAGGGAGGAAAGGAAGAGAAAGTTCAGTTGGATGGGCAAATGTCCTCCTGCACAATGTTGGGTATCACTCATTGCAATTAAATACATTCCTGCCTTTTTAAATAAATGTAGTTCTCCCTGCATTGGCATGTATCTAAGGGACAGTGTGGCTTAAAAGTTAGGCAAATAATGCTGGCTGGGCATGATAGGAGTTGCAGTCCAACACACTTTTTTTTGTTTTTTTGTAGCTTTTTTGGGCTGTTGTAGCAGTTTTAAATGTATGTGTGTATTGTGTGTATGTTGTATGTTTTTGCTGTTTTAATTTTTGTATATTGTTTAATTGTTTTAATCCTATGTAAACTGCCCAGAGAGCTTCAGCTATGGGGCGGTACACAAGTGTAATAAATAAATAAATAAATAATCTGGAAGGGAATGTTGAGTTAGGCAGTTAGACTTGGACTGGGGGAAAATTAATTCAAATTTCTGTTCTCCAGAAATGACCTTGGGCCAGGAATTACATCCCAGCATTACTTAAACCAGGTTAGGATCTACACTACTGCCTTATAATGGTATTGAAATGCACTGACAACTGTTGGAACCCATGATACATTCCACATACCGTTTTCAAACCGCTCTCAAAGTGTTATATCTTGCTTGGTGTAGATCAGGCTAAAATGTAGTCAGCTTTAGTATATATTTCACAATACATCAAGATCCACGATTGTTAGGCCAACAATACTGGCTGGACATGATGGGACCATGGAGCACAGGGAAGGAAGTGCTGTGGCTCAGTGGCAGAGCATATGTTTTGCATGCAGAAGGTCCCAGGTTCAATCCCCGGCATCTTCAGGTAGGGAAGGAAAGACTCCTGCCTGAACCCCCAAAGAGCCACTGCCAGTCAGCATTGACAATACTGGGCTAGATGGACTCATGCTCCAATGCAGTATAAGGCAGCTTCCTATGTTCCTGTGTTTTAAGAATGTAATGGAATTTGAATGATTATTTTTATTGAAATCAATTTTTTGGAAATTACTTTGAGTTTTCTGTCAAGGAGTCATACTTTTTCAGCTAACATTCCAGTTAGTCAGTACAACAGACACAACAAAACAAATGTAATATGAGATAGTAAAGTTGTATTTTCAAACACTTCATAACATTTGTATTTAATAAATGTTTTAGTACCCACCTACAAAGCCAAGAGCGAAGTCATCTACCCCTGTGATTTACCTATATTAACTCTTTCTCCCCATTTGCAATAAATCATCTCTTGATAGCAGACTACTGCTTTTTTCATCTTTTACCTTTATAGTTCTTGCTTAAATGCTAAGGGCTAAAGAGAGAAATATAGTGCATATAAGCTAAAAAAAATCTATTTACTAATTTAACATTTCTCAAGTCATGCATTAACATTTAGCAAGTCATAAAGGATTTACATCTCTAAGTGATTTGTGTGTAACAGAGGTTAGTGATATGCATATCAACTTGAGCAAGAACAGAATATATAAAAGGAATGCATTCCACATTGACTCATATGCCAGTTGTTCAAGTAGCTTTGCTCACCCAATAAAACAGGTATTTCCCCAATACCCTGGAAGGAAGAATGGATACTCAGTTGGATTTAAACTGGGCCACCAAATTATTGATACAGTAAATCAGAGCTGAGCAACCTGTGGTCCTCCATTTGTTGTTGGACCTCAATTCCCACCAGCCTCAACCAGCCTTGCCAATGGTGAGGAATGATGGGAGTTGTTGTTCAACAGCTTCTGGAAGGCCACAGGTACTCCAGCCCAATGGTAAATGATTTTGGAATGGGTTAGTAATGGTTAAACCACACTAACAAGAGCTAACTTAGTGAAGGACACTTCCCCCTTATTATTTATTTATTTATTTATTTATTTATTTTCTGCATTTCTATACCGCCCAATAGATGGAGCTCTCTGGGTGGTTTACAAAAATTAAAACCATAAAAACCATTCAAAATATAAAACAACAACAGTATGAAAACATAATATAAAATACAGTATAAAAGCACAACCTGGATAAAAACCGAGCAGCCATGCAGAAATTAATACAGATTTAAAATACAAATTTAAACAGCAAGGTTAAAAATCAAACTGAAGAACTGTGTAAATACTATGAAAATAAAAAGGTCTTCACCTGGCATCTGAAGGAGTATAATGTAGGTGCCAGGCAAACCTCTCTGGAGAGCTCATTCCACAGCTGGGGTGCCACAGCAGAGAAGGCCCTCCTATTAGTCACCTGCCTCACTTCCTTTGGCAGGGGCTCACAGAGAAGGACGCCCGAGGATGATCTTAGGGTCCAGTCAGGTACATATGGGAGGAGATGTTCCTTCAGATAACCTGGCCCCTGGTGGTATCTGGTTCCTACCCTTTCACCTCCCCATAAAGGTGATCTCACCCTGGATCAAAATTAGAATTTGAATTAGAGTGTTCCCATATCATCCAAGTCCCACCTCTAAATGGGAATGTCAGAGGGGCTCAGCCTTTTCCTACTCCCAGGCTGCTAACCCCCTGGGTTGCTAAGGTCTACCTATGCCCATCCACTCACACACCCAAACTGCTTAAGGTCTATTGAGTATGCCATCGGCTCCTTCTCATCTTCAGAGAGATTTCCTAAGGTGATTACAATTTAAGCCCTTTTCTTTCATCCTTTAGTGCATTGGGACGATCTTAAATTGTGACCAAATACACTAGCTTAATTCTTCTGCTTAAATTGTAACTAAGCAGCTTGACTGTAGAACAAGCAAGAGAGTCACTACATAACAAGCAAAAAACAAAACAAAACCAAAACCCTTTAAGAAAGGAAGAACTACTTCTTCATCCCCAGAAGGGCTGATGCTGAATGTCAGCTCATACTGCCATGTTAAACTTTCTGTTCCCGATCCACAGAACTGCAAGCTCAACAGAAGGCTGCATATGCATTGGTAATGGTAGCAAGTTGCCACTTAGGTCAGAAATGGCTAATTCTTCCAGAAGTATGGATGGAGGACAGTCTTTCAGTGTACATTTTATTGTTGCTCAAGTAATATATTTATAACAGTGTGTAAACATCACATGCATTTAATGCCCATGTGTCTCTGCACAGCGAAAAAAAACACAATGTTCTTCTGTAATGTGAAACCATAAGCACAGAATTGCCTGTGTAAGCTACTCATTAATTTGTTTTTGCCACTTCTAGGAAAATTGTGATGTCTACCACAGATTTATACATCAAATAATAGTGCTTGTCCTGGCTAATGGGAAACAGGAAATCTGGTAATATCCAGGGGTTGAGACTTCAGCATATCAACATAAATCAAATACTCTCCAGTGATGCTCTAATAAACAGTGCAATTCTGGAAAGAGATGTAGATTTCTCTTATTAAATGCAAGAAGAGCGGTCCAAAGTTTGTTAAAAGATCAGCAGTGCATGCCACCAGATTAAGCTGTAGCAGTTGGAACCACAGGTGCATAGTACGAAGATCTAAGACTTAGTTATCTGCATCTTCCTATATGTAAAGTGGATGGAATCATCCAGAAAAGCTTCCTTTGAAATGTTATAATTTTTTTTTGTAGCCATTTTCTTAATAAATGCTAGGGATGTGCATTGAACTTGGCTGAAGCCCTAGCTGTATCAGCCTCTTTGGACTGTTTCTGTGGCTTCCCAAGGCAAGGTGGACTTCTCTCCAAAGTCACCAAAACTGAAGCTCAATCCTGCATGAATTTCATTGGGAATCTGGATAAGCAGATGCTGTGTCTCTAAAAAAACCAGCACCTTTTGCTTTCATCATTCAAATGCTGATGAGCTGGGGAGATGGAAGGAGGTAAAGAGGAGTGTCTGACAGGTCTACCTTCTAATCAGAAGGCATATTTTTCAGGAGGCTCTCCAATCACTTTCTGGGAGGGCAGCTAGGGGACTATGAGATGGCCATTCTTCAAATTCCACCAGGCTTCACTATGAAACAATACCTTAAATTGATGTTGGTCTTCATGACTCTCCAGCCCCTGCACCTATTCTTCTAAAAATTAGCAGGTTTCCTGACTGGAGACACCTCTATGATATATGCCATTTTCTGTCATGTTCCTCAGCCTAGACCTATCCTATGGCTCCAAAGAGGAGTAAGATTCAGAGGAGACTCCCTGCATTAACCCTGACTCCTCAGATGGAGAGGACACTTCCCCATTACAGTGGCTGGCCTTTATAAGGCTTGAGAAACCCTTTGACTGTTGTTGAGTTAACAGCTCACCTTGATTGAGTCTCAGCTAACTTGGAGCTGGCCAAGGTTCTGAAAGACCCTGCCTGGTCTAATCTTGCTTTGCTATTCAGCACACCCAACTTGACTTGACATGTGACTTAACTCCATTTGAACTCACCTGAAACAATTAGACTTACCCCACTTGACCTGATCTAACACAATGGGATTTGACCCCATTTGGCCTGATCTATTTGGATGGAACCTCACTTGCCCTGATGAGGTTCTTGCATTGACCCTCCTTTCTTCTACATATCTTGCTGGTTTCACATTTCTGGGTGTCTTGAACCAGGTCAGACAGGACATTGTCATACAAATTGCTGAAAAGCCTGGGGGAGGGGAAGAAGTGAATCCCTCCCCCAAAATTTGAGGACTCCCCTTCCACATAAACCACTATACATATCCTTCTGAAACTTTTGACGGTTTCTTACTTAAGGTCATCTCAGGGTCATTTTCAGAAGAATGGGCCACAAGGAACATATGGGAGCATCCTTTTTGGGATATTGTCTAACTGTAAAGGCTGCTCCTGCACAAAAGTCCCTGAACTATCTATCTGAAGGGTGGCAGCTTCAATCCCCTCAGAAGGAGCAACTATCCCTGAAATGTTCATCCATTTGTGCCAAGAAATAAAAACAAAGTTATTACTTCCCCTGGGGGGGGGGGATCACAATATAAAGCCCCATAACACATCACTCACTGCACCCATTTTTCTGAAATTTGGAACATGTAATTCCCTCCTAAGGGGATACTATACTTGCAAATCCCTTCCACTTCAGACACAAAGAAAAAAGTTATAGCCATTTATAAATTTCCCATGATAGTCAATGAGAAAGCCCTGGATTTCTGAATGTCAACATGGGCTATGTACCTGAGTCAAAGCTGACGGCCACCAAATTGCTCCAAGCAGAAGCAGGCCATTTTTGAAAGTGCTGAATCAAGATCCAGTTGAATCTTGTGGTTGGTGCACACCTCTGGTAAATGCCATTTTCCCCCTTTCACCCATGCTGTGATCACTTTTCAAGTTGACTTTTATCATGAATTTTAAACTCATGAGACTGAGTATGTGTTGAATGCGAAGAGCAAGACTGAGCCTTCAGGCAAAGCCCTAAGCTAACAAGAGTGTTGTGACTCCTAAATATGGCATTAAAATCACAATACCTCCTCTGTTTCTTCCTGACTCATAGGATGATTATATTTTTCTGACACATGCCAACAGCTAATTAGCAACCCAAATACCTTTCACATAGGTCTTGCAGTTGGCCTAGAGGAAGGAAGCTAAGGGTCCTTGAAAGTCTTTGTTTTGTGTTCCACAGAATGACTAAAACCTAAAAGGAGCTTGTTTACTGCTTTATACTTGGGCATATAAACTGGACGTCCTTCTTTCAAAAAGTTCACTTACTTTAGTGAAACTACTCATCTGTTTAATTAAGTGCTGGGGGGATGGTAGAGTGAAAACTTAACATTAACTAGAAAAGGGGGTGTTCTGCAAACTTTCGAACTTTTATGCTGCAGACAATGTGCAAGGTTTCCAGGTTACAGTGGCACCAGCAATATATTGTTATGACTGGCGGTGGGCGTCTATGAAGAACTAGGAAATGTGCAATTTTCAAAGAGGCAGAGGAAGGGAGAAAGTATGGAAGGTGTCAGAAGGCTGAAGATACTTGGGTGATATAGATTATCTCTGGGGATTTGATGTGAAGTAGCTGGTCTGTTGCCTTTACAAGTGTTTGCTGTGTGCTTCCCTACATTCTTTGTTTGAATATTTGTAAGTAAAGCAGTACTCTCTCTCATCTGAAAGAAAACAAATTCAGACAACCTGGTTCAATCTGGAACTTCCCACCATTTAGGAAAATGGGAAACATTTCACAAGATCCAGATTTCTTAACAAAGGGAGGATAGGAAAATCAGTGCAGATTCTATTTTTGCTACCATTATTCTTCCATCAGGTTTTCTTAGTGAGAGGAAACTTCCTGGAGGTTTCAGCAGGAGGGAAATGGCAGATACTCTTCCATGGGCAGGGGAGCACCTGTTTTTATATATTTATTTATTTTATTGACAATATTTATATATCGCTCTACATCCAAAGATTTCAGAGTGGGTAAACAACAGATAGGATAAAATAATAAAAACTGGGGTGGGTGGTGGTTCATGAGCTGGGTCGGGGGGAGGCTGGCACAGGGGAACCTGCTGGATTCTTGGACCCAGTAGGACATCCACAACGTCCCTATCTCAGATATCCTGGTCCCAAGTACTTTTGGGCTTTGTACACTATTACTAGAACCTTAAACCTGGCCCGGTAGCAAATAGGCAGCCAATGCAGTTCCCTCAGCAAAGTAATTACATGCTGAAAACGGTCAGCTCCTGACAACAGCCAAACTGCTTCATTCTGCACTATCTCCAGTTTCTGGAGCATCTTTAAGGGCAGCCCCATATAGAATCCATTGCAGTAATCCAGTCTTAAGGTTACTACTGACTGTACCATCATGGCCACAATATCCCTGTCCAAGAGAAGCTATAGTTGACAAAAAAGCCAAAGCGGATAAAAGACATTCTGTGTTGCCACAGTCACTTGAGCCCCCAGCGACAGCGATGGCACAGAATGCCACAGACAAATCTACATCTCTACTGGGACTGCCCCACATATTAACCCCTTTGCTTCCATCATGTTGTCATGTTTCCAAGCCCTCCTGCTGCAGTGCGAGACAATAAAGAGGTCTGCCAAGTAATCCACAAAGCTTTATTCAGCAAATAAACATCTTTTCGCACCTGAAGAGAGTTTAAACACTAGGAATTTTCCTCTAGGCTAAAACTTGGCTAACTAAGCAAGACAATAGTCCTTTCAACAAAAGGTAATGTCTTTTCCTTGAGTCCCTTTAACTTCAAGGAGGATTCCTTTGAAGAAGCCTTTGGCAAGAAGCTAGCCAAGCCAATCAGCTCTCACCTTCTTTTAGCTCCGCCCATTTGAATCTGCGGCAGACTCTGGGATTGGTCAACTCTGAGGTCCCTTCCCCCTCTGAGCATTGCTGAGTTCTCACAGACTCTGAGTTGTTCACATTTTCATTGATAAGGTCTGGTGAAGATTCATCCCTGGCTAGTGAAAAGCCTGGGAGAATCTCCTCCCCCGCTTCCTGTATAGGCTGGTACATTTCTAGTCCTGTTTCTTCTGGTGCAGAATCCGGTTCTGACTGATAGCCTGAAACTCCTTCCCCCACACTAAGGGGAACAGCCCTGATCTCAACACACTTTCTGCACTAGTTCCACACTAATATTGCTCTTCCTTATTTTCTTATGTGCAACCAAGCTAATCAACTATTCACAAATCAACTATTAAGCATCAAACTCTTTTAAAAAATGAAGATAAACAAAAACAAAGCTCCCCCCCCCACAAAAAACCTTTCAAAATAAGTTGCATAATAAGAATAATGAATAAATTCAGTTATGGTAACTGGCATTCTGGGAACAGAAAAGGAGCCTAAATTTGTCCAATAAATTATTCACTGTGAATTGTTTGTTCTGCTCTATCTACCATTATGCTGAGATAATTTGGACATGCCAATATTTTGCTGTTTGTTCACCTTTGCTATTGGAAAACTTTTTAAGAAACTGAATGTGATAACAGAAAATGCTGTGTTAGACAGAGAATACCACAATAATGACAGGAAAAAATGCTGTATTCAGTATTTCTCCCATTGAAAAGACTGCAATGTGAACTTTTTAAAAATAGTAACTAATAATTAGGTTTCTTGCATGCTCAGAAGAATCACCTTCTACACAATACAATAGTGCATTGTTTATACTTTGAGTAAACTGCATTGAATAATGGGGGAAGGGAAATTCTTCCTAACTATATTTCTGGGCAGTGTTAAATCACCCTTGCCTGTAGTAAAATGTGTGAAAAAGTATTTACATTTTCCCCTGTACTACAAATTTTAGTTTTCATTGTAGTCTTCTCCAGTCCAGATCACAGATAAAGCGGTCTCCCCAACCTGACGCCATGAAAACTTCACACATGAGGTAGGGCCATTGCTGGATTTATGCTGAGGTACATTAGTATGAATTTATGCCTTTCCTATATCTGTGACTGCTCTGATGCCTAGGCATGAATGAGAATTTCATTTCTGTTTGTAAACCAGCGATACTGCCCTGTTCGAAGCTCCAAATGCAAATGTGAGCGCATTGAGCAGGGTGTTAGACTCAATGGCCTTATATGCCCCTTCCAACTCTACTTTTCTATGCTTCTATGTCCACCAAAAATATCCGTAAATTATGAAGCACATGCTCACGTTTGTCTCATTTCCAGTTCCTAGTTCTATTTGCACAGGTTTTCCAATTTGCACAAAGTTCCTCCATAGAGTGAATCAGCCCCACTTTACTCTATGTAGGAAAGTTGCACAAATTTGGAAATTTGCACAAATTTGGGGAAACTCGCACAAATCTCCATTCAATCGCTGCTTGATTTGCACACATTACCCATTCATGCAGAGCGAGCAGCAATCACAAACACAAACAGAATTGGGCACAAGATGAGCAGCGAGACGATGTTTGGAGAATCCAGGCAATCTTGAGCATCGCTTATTCACCCATTTCTACTGATGCCTCAAAACATTTTTGTTCTATGAACCCACCCCAGCAGCCCTTGAGCAGCCATAAACATCTGGGACTGGGTATTTGAAAGACATATTAATCTGCCCATCAGTTAGGATCTTTGTCAAGAGCACTTCACAAGGTGCCCCTTTTTTGTGCAGTCAGGCAGGTGGCTTCTACCAGTGAGTGACCTTATCGGTTGTGGCTCCCAAACTGTGAAACTCCTTCCCTGGACATGTTCATCTGGCACCTTAATTGCTATCTTTCAGATATCAAGGAATATCCATCTTGTTCTCTCAGGGTTTTAATAGTGCTTGACTTTGTTTGTTTGTTTGTTAGTTTGTTTGTTGTGAAAGTCATCTTTTTAACTGGATAATTGTTTCAATTTTTTAAAAAATTAAATAAAAAAAATTACTGGTTCTCTGTTATTATCATTATCCTATATGATTTACTGTTTTTATCTGCTGTTTTTGTTGTCTATGTGATATTATTGCTCATCATTAATCAGTTTGTTAGCTCCCTTGAGGCCCATGCAAAAGGCAGATGTAATGTTCCTAAAATACAATCAATTACGGTGTGGTGGCACTACAGTGGAACAAAATTGGACAAGGACTCTGCATCTTTGTGGGGACATTCAAGCAAGCAGCAGCTAAAAGAGACAATTTTATGTCATTCGCTGCCAAGGGCAGCTGCCTCCGTATTGCAAGTTCTGATAATCTGGATTGACCGGTAACATGGAGAACTATCCCATTACCAGTCAGTAGTGCAAACCACTGCTTGTGAGCAGGAAGCCAGTGTGGCACCATAGAAGGAAAATTCTACATCTTGTGGTTTGCTCTAAACTTAGACTTGGAGGCATGTGTCTTGCGAAGCAATTTAAAGCAGCCTTAATGAATGGAGCAGCACTGTGTATGTACTGATCCTTAGAGAATGCATGGCTTTCAAAAGATGTAGTACCTGGAATCCCATTAACACCATGCAAATTTATATTCATTGTAACTGAGACAATAAGAATTGTTTTTACACACATTGTGTGTGTGTGAGGGGGGGAACAAAACACCATGATGTTTTAAAGACACATAAACTAACTTCTAACATTTTTCATTTATTCATATTCAAGATATTCATGTAAGGAATATCTTGAAAAATTGCTACACGATATAACAGTATTTGCTAAAACGAACAATTGGACAGCCAGACATGATGCCTAGTAGAATTGCTCCCTCCTCCTGGACCCAGGCTAGTGTAGTCTTTCAGTGCAATTCAAACATTATGAGGCCCACATAGTTAGGCTGACCATATGAAAAGGAGGACAGGGCTCATGTAACTTTAACAGTTGTAGAGAAAAGGTAATTTCAGCCATTGTCATTTGTATGCGATTAGTTCCTGGTGATATTCCCTCTTCATCACAACAGTTAAAGTTGCAGGCACTATACTAGAGTGACCATATACAAAAGAAGGCAGGGCCCCTGCAACTTTAACTGGTGTGATGAAGAGGGAATTTCACCAGGAACTAATTGCATACAAATAACACTGGCTGAAATCCCCTTTTCTCTACAACTGTTAAAGTTACATGATCCCTGTCCTCCTTTTCATATGGTCAGCCTACACATAGTACTCACCACCACCCATTTCTAAGCTTATGCGAGAGGTCATATTCATGGAAAATACATTTCTATGCAGATTTATTCATCAGGTGAATTGGGATGATCCATGTGGTGAACATCTTACAAATAACATGGCCCCCATGTGGAGCGTTGCCACACCAGTTGTTTACCAGCTGCCATGTGAAGGCAGTGGCATTTGAATTGGCTCTAAATCTTTTGATGGCAGTGGGATGCTGTCAAATTTTTATTGTATACAGACTGTCTTTTGCAGGGTTCCTTTATCATATAGATTATCACCATATATGCTAATAGGAATTTTACTTCTTTCAGTGTCATGCCTCATGTTGTCAAAACACCACTGTAACAGAAGAGTAGAGAAATTAGGGACAGCCGAGGTTGGAATGGAATGGTGAATGGAGTTAGTGTTAGTTAGAGAAAGTCAGAAGGACTGAGACATTTCCTGAGGCGTTAAATGGAAAAAGACAATGGGAGGAATTAAGGGCCAGAGTTTAGGATGACCAGATAAAATCCAGGTCAGGGCTCATGTAACTTTAACAGTTGTAGAGAAAAGGGAATTTCAGCCAGTGCCATTTGTATGCGATTAGTTCCTGGTGATATTCCCTCTTCATCACAACAGTTAAAGTTGCAGGCACTATACTAGAGTGACCATACACAAAAGAAGGCAGGGCCCCTGCAACTTTAACTGTTGTGATGAAGAGGGAATTTCACCAGGAACTAATTGCATACTAATGACACTGGCTGAAATTCCCTTTTCTCTACAACTGTTAAAGTTACATGAGCCCTGACCTGGATTTTATCTGGTCACCCTACAGAGTTATTTAGTAAGTAGAATCAGAGACAGGGTGTGAATGAAAAGGAAGGGAGAGAAGTTATTGAAAGCAGAACTGTGGTATTAGATTTTTAGAACAATTATTATTAAACTTTATTGGCTATTTTTATTCTGAATGCTGACCCAATAAATAAATAAATAAATAAATAAATAAATAAATAATAAATGTTTATTCTTTTAAATTCTGATTAGCCACTTTCTAAATAGAATGGTGGAATAGATGGACCCTTAGTCTGATCCAGCAATGCTTTTCTTATGTTCACCTATGCTCTCTATAAACCAGTAGGTGGTGGCAGCTGGTGTTTTGGGGAGGCCTAGGAAAAGTCTGGGATTAGTGACTTCTAGGGATAGAGCCTTATAAGAGGTCTGTAGATATGTCCCAGGCACCATCCACACACAAAAGAAAGGAATTTGCAGGCTTGGCGGACCCCAAGTTTGACTATGTACAAATATAAAAAAACCCTTGAGGGGAACCTTGAGGGGGTGGGGAGGAACAGTCCAATGACAAATGAGCATGCTCAGTTCACAGTGGACAAAGAACACAGACTGTCTCTTGAGAGGAAGAAATGGAAGCATATCCTGAAAAGGAGGACTCCACACTGCAACATTTTGCTGCAGATCCCACTTGATCTTTCAGAATCTATATGGAATTTGAAGGATCACTATTACTAGCTAAGCGGTGGGAATACTATGATCCATTGTGGGGCTTAACTGTGGCAATGAAATGGGTCATCCTGAATCAGTAAGTAGGGATGGAAACTCCTGTTTAAAGATAAAGCCCAGCCACATGGGATCTCAATATAGCTATGCTGCTATTGTGGATGAGCTCGTATGGCAGAGTGCTGTCTTCCCTTGAATATACTGCCAATTGATGCATGAAGAGTAACAGCGATAGGGTGAATCACATGGGCTACAATCCAGCATAGAATTAGGCTCATTAACTCTGTGATTTGAATGGGGTTAAGCACAATTTCTCATTGGATTATAGCTATAGCATCTATTATTTCAATCAGATCTTTAAGCTATCCCTGGCTGAGTTGTGAATAAGGCTGTAAAGTAAATCCTGTTTTAGCAAGTCATTGTCATTCAATAATTCCTAAAGACCCTTCAAATTCTGTCCAAGAGTGTAGCCCTCTAATAGAGGATACAAGTAGTGAAAAAATTAATTTTGCACAGTGTAATAGTTGGAGAGAGTAATCAGCAACACCCTTGCATTAAATTCTGACCAGTATCGTTTTTCATCCTGTATAATGTTAATTCTTCTAGCTTTGGAAGTTTCTGGAATGATTCCAGGTGCTCTGCCTATCCAGCAGCAATCCAGGGGCGTTGAAAAAAGTGCCATCTACATAGCTCTTCATCCTGCTCCAGCCCATTGTAAGTTGATGAACAAAAATATGCCATTTGGACAGACATTATTTCAGTTCCTAAGTGTAGTACTCAATCAAATACATAAATCCATTTCACAGTGAGCCATGTCGCCCAGTAGCTTAAATGTCGGTGCTAATGGCCAGACTTTGCTTAGATAATCAGTTGGAGGTTTTTTTGTTTGGAACGTTGGAAAAATTATAAAGTTATGCTATATGAGCATAACTTTATGCTATCTAAAATGCCTAAAGAAACTAGGCCAGCAGAGAGGTACACAGTCACTGTGCTACCTATTAATGAGTGTGCATTGCCCATTTGCTCTTTCCTCTGCTTCACCATCCCAGAGAGTTCCAAGCTGCAGAATGCAGTACAGAGTTCACAGCCATATGCTTTCATCATGTGTAGGTAATTCAAAGTACCAACTGAACCTATAACTCCTGGCATCTGATTATATAACTGAGAAGTTTTAGCTGCTTGCAGAGTAAGAAAACACACCAAGGCTGGTGCTCCGACTGATTTCAAAGCACAGTGGCTTTGGCCTTATCACACAGGTAATAAGGTAGCTCAAAAACATGAGGTAGTTTACAGTAAGTTCAGACAATAGGGATATTCTCTGCCTGTTAGGTTTATTCATTGTTAGAACTCCTCTCTGAGATCATAAACATCTCACTTTCCTCACCTACATTGTAAATTCCATTAGTCAGTCTGATAATATTTGCAGTCTTCATTTCCATATGGTTGCAGTTGGTCTTGTGCAAATATCATATAGGCTGGCATAACATAAAATGTTGCGTAAGTCTCAAATAACACTGCCACTTCTTATACAAACTCCAACACCTGTGTGTTGAGGTTTCTGGGGCAAGAAAGGACTAATAGCTGGGTCTTCTCAAAGACCAAGGCAAAGGAAAACAATCCTTAGCAAAGCAGTTTCTTTCTGCCTTTGACATTCCAATAGCCAATGTCACTCAAGTCCTGTTTTGAGGGTACAGGAGACAAGGCTTACAGAGCTACAGAATGGAATGTGAGAAATCTTTGGTTTGGCTCCTGAACAACTTGACTGTGCTTCCTATTGGAAGGGTAGCAGAGATTTCTGGCAGCCTTGACCTCTGGATTCTGTAATGATGAAAAAACAGATCAATGGTTGCTGTGGTGACCAGGACTTGGCAAGACTTCAAGGCAATTAACCATTATAGAGAAGGTACACAGTTAAATACTTCCAATGGCTCTGGATCCAGAGTAGGATCACCTCAGTTGTCCCAAGATAAAAGGAAACTGTATCCGGACAGTAAAGAAAAGTAGTGCAATGAACTTTCTTTCCCAGTGACCTGCCATTTATAAATACAAAACTGAATTTTAGTTATGAAGGAAAGGGTGGAAAGGAGGAGCCAATCAGAGAGCAGGAAGAGGTTTTGGAGTGTTGAGGAGCACAAAGAAGCTCCAGTACTTCTTCACTGGATTCCATCTTAGCTTCCTCTCTCTCTCTCTCTCTCTCTCTCTCTCTCTCTCTCGTTGCTGTTTTTCTTCTGATGCCTTTTTCTGCTGTGACTTCTCTCTGGAACACACAGAGAAGGCTTCTTTGCTTTTAGATATTTTGATTGCAACAGGTTCAGTTTTCCTGCGCTGAATTTTCCATATCTTACCACAGTTCTGTCTAATCTCTGTTAGTTCTTCAGGATTATTTTCCCCTCTGAAATATTTTACACACCATTTTGTTATTTCTTGGCACCATTTTGTGTCCCAGTTTATCTTTCCTCCTAAACATGAAGAAAGCTTGTTTTTAGATTGCACTACTCCCTTATCAGAACTAGTCCTGTTTTGTTGGCCCCCCTGGTTGACAGCTGGTTGGCCACTGTGTGAACAGAGTGCTGGACTAGATGGACCCATGGTCTGATCCAACATGGCACTTCTTTTGTTCTTATGTCCTGTGCCAAACCATGCTCCCTACTTTCACAAAAGAGGCATTTGCCTCTTTTGACAAAATTTCTGCTTGGGGAGGAGGGGCAGGAATGACATAGGAGGTGGCTGAGGGATCTTCTTTCTGGTTTTTAACTCTCAAAATGCCCTGCATGCTGTCACAGCATGACAGAGCTCTTCACACCGACAATGTTTTCTAGAATGCTGTCATGTGGTCTCCTGGGTATTCAAGAACTGCTCCTGGGCTGAAAGCTTCTGTTTTAAGAGCCCCACCCTACTACAAACAAGAATGGGGCTTTAGAGCTTTAGCAGCAAGGGGGAGAGCTAAAAGAAAAAGGGAAATCAGAGCTTTCCTAAACTTTGTTGAAATTTACATGCATGTGCATATGAGAGAGAAATTTGTGCTTTTGTGTGGGGTGTGTGTGTGTGTGTAACTAAATACAATTAGAGCACTACCCTGTCCAGTGTGGACATTGTAAGTGCTGTTGACACTTTTAAAAACTCTAGTGCCTTTAATAAACAGCTTCCTGTTTACAGTTTGGCTGATTTATTGCTTCTTCTTTTGAAGGTGGCTGTTTCACTATATTTTAAAAAAGAGGAAAAAGGGAAGAATGGAAGCCAGTTCTGGGCACAGACACTGACAATAAGGTGGTAATAAAGAGAGGCTATTCAAGGGGTAATTACGGGGTTATTCATCAGTAACACTCCCCCCCAATAGCAGGAAGCAAGAAAATGCCAGAATCAGCAAAGAGAGGTTTTTGAAATTAGCTGTGGAAAGAATCTTTGCTGAATGGGGCTTAATTTTAAGTAAACGTTTTAGAAGGATCTTGGCTACAGTGAAGGCCATTGCTGAATAATAACAGCACTGTGTAGAACCACAATTTTAATTCCATTTCCAGCTAATTGCAGAAAAGCAATCCTGCAGCAATGCTAGAGGGCTTCAGTGTGGAAGCAACTGTAGATAGCAGCAGCTACACTCAGTTGCTATTTTTCACATATGCAATTGCCAGCTCTTTCTTTCCTTTGCTCCTTTATTACCCAAATGAATTCATTATCAGTGTTTGTGTTTCTGAGGAAGGGATTTTACCAACAGACCTAATTCAATCAACACTGAAACCAGCAGGTCTGAATGGTGTGGTTGATATTTTGCAATAATTAAGAATTTGGTAGCTGCAACAGTGGCTTGGGCAAGTTGCTGTCAAACATTTAGATGCTTTCTTTAAAAAAGGGGGATCTCAGGAGCATGTTTTTTTTTCTTAAACAAGATAATATATTGTTGTGATTGTACAGTATAATTACTGCTATGACATAAAAGTTCAGAAATATATTTTTTTCATCCAGCAAAGAATTAAGACTGGAGAACTGAGGTCAAGTATTTGGATGATTGTCACATCAGAGTGACATTGCAATAATTAAAGTTTTTTAAAACCTTGCTCTTCACTCCAGAAAGGATCTGAGTGGCTTGCATAGTCAATAAAACAAGACAATCCATACCTTCAGGCTTACTAACTAAAAGACACAACACAAAAAGAAAACAGGTTAAAGAGGGCAGAAGAATGCAAGCAAATTCAACACCAACTCTTAAAGTTATAGTGCTTTCTATAATGATCAGTTAGAATGGATACAGGTCAGAAAGAAGAGAAGCCCAATGCAGCTAATCATTCAGCAGAGTCAAAAGACTGGCCCTGCAGTCCCATCTTTCTCTCTGCTGCAGCCTAGGACCGATCTACACCAAGCAGGATACAACACTTTGAAAACATTTTGAAAACTGTATATGGAGTGTGTCCTGGGCCCCAACAGTTGTCACTACTGTTATAAACCATTTTAAACTGTTTTAAAGCAGTAGTGTAGATCCTGCCCCGATAATGCCGGAGGAATGCATTTGTTTTATGACCTTGCTTGATTTGGAAATACGTATGATGGTAAAGCAGGCTCTTGCACAAGCCCTGTGCCCCTCAGCCACCCCCGGTGTGGCCCACCCACTTTCTTCTACAATCCGTGGAGGGGGGGGAACCAGCCATTTCCTGGCTTCTGAGATTACTGTTTTCCTGTTGCTACTCACAGTAGAGAATTGACAATCTTGGTGGCAATCTCTGGGAGTTGGGAGAGGCTTTCACATCTCTTTCCTAGTTCTCAGAGGACAGTAGGGGAGGTTTCAACACACACATACACATATGCAGCCCTTGCCCCACCCCCCAGTCAATACTAGATGTGACCTTGGGGCTGAAAATGTTGTGCACTCTTGGGGTAAGGTAGTCAAATGTTTTCCATAACAAGCCACACAAAATTTGATCCCATCATTATGAACAGTAATGGACTGGATAAGGGCTAACAAACTGAGACTCAATCCAGACAAGACAGAGGTATTGTTAGCGGGTGGTTCGTCTGTCCGGCGAGGTGATGTTCACCCTATTCTGGAGGGAGTTGCACTCTCCCAAAGGATCGGGTCCGTAGTTTGGGGGTGCTCTTTTATCCAGAACTGTCACTTCAGGCACAGGTGAACTTGGTGGCAAAGAGCACCTTTTATCAGCTTAGGCTGATATACCAACTGCATCCTTATCTGGACAGAGATAGCCTAGCTACAGTTATTCATGCTCTCATAACCTCTCATTTGGACTACTGCAATGTGTTATACGTGGAGCTGCCTTTAAAAACGGTCCGGAAACTTCAGGTGGTACAAAACAGGGCAGCATGTTTGCTAACAGGGACTGGCCAGTGAGATCACATTACGCCAGTCCTTTTCCAGCTTCACTGGCTGCTGGTCCAGGCCCAATTCAAAGTGCTGGTACTAACATTTAAAGCCCTAAACGGCTTGGGGCCAGGTTATCTAACACCTCCTCCCATATGTACCTGCCTGGACCCTATGATCAGCTACAGGGGTCCTTCTCCATGAGCCCCTGACTAAGGAAGTGAGGCAGGTGGCCACTAGGAGGAGAGCTTTCTCTGCTGTGGCACCCCGGCTGTGGAATGAGCTCCCCAGAGAGGCTCACCTGGTGCCTACTTTGCACTCCTTTTGTCGCCAGGTGAAGACCTTTTTTTTCTCCCAGCATTTTAACAGCTAAATGAACTCAATTTTAACCCTTGCTGTTTAAAATTTGTATTTTAATCTGTATTAATCTCTGCTGCTTGGTTTTATTCTGGTTGTGTTTTTATATTGTATGTTATTTTGTGTTTTCAGATTGTAGTTGTTTTATATTTCTTTAAATGATTTCATGGTTTTAACTTTTGTGGACCGCCCAGAGAGCTTCGGCTATAGGGAGGTATAAAAATGCAATAAATAAATAAGTAAACTGAAGACCATAAAGCCTTTTGCTCATCAAAGACAAACTCACTAACCAGGATACCTTATCAAATCTTTTCAGTAATTGCTCTGCCTTCTCACTCCTTCCGTTTCCCAAATGTTTAGAGTGCATGTTACAAACAAGGAAGAAAAACCCTTTGCTCTTGAACACTGAAGAACTTTACACAGATTTACTGGGAAGGGAAAGAGTCTTCAGAGATAATGTGCTGGCAAGGTTTCTTATGCCCACAACTTTTCTCTCTCCCTAATAAATTCTCTTGACTGATTTCAGAATTAGAATATGTGGTCTAATTCTGTCTGTGTTGCAGCTGTTGCTACAAATAAGGGCTTCCGCTGGGACAAGCTTGCCAATGAGCTAGAATAATACTATATAGTAAAAGTGGAGGAAGAGGAACAGCTGCAGTGCATTTCTACAAGGCAAAGGAAGAGCAAAGTCTATGGAAGGGCAGTGAGGAGGAAAGAAGCTCTAGGCTCCTATACCTTTGATATGTACAATACAGAAGATAAATCTCCAGTTTTCTTGCCTTCACATATCAATCACTGGTTGTCAGCATTGTTTCTTCTTTACAACTATTAAAGGTCCATAAGAACATAAGAGGAGCCATGCTGGATCAGACCAAGGGTCCACCTAGTCCAGCATTCTGTTCATACAGTGGCTAACCAGCTGTTGCCCAGGGACCCACAAGCAGGACATGGTGCAACAGCACCCTCCCACCCATGTTCCCCAGCAACTAGTGTATACAGGCTTACTGCTTTTGATACTGGAGCCCTACTGGAGTCCAATGGCATTTTGGAGTCCTGTGAGTCACCATACCACTTAGGTAAAGGGAAGCGGACACCAACTTAAGTAGAGGGATGTGAACCCCAAAATATGCTCTTCTAGGTTTCCTAAGAAATTAACAGGTGACGTTTCTCACAGCTTGGAGATCAATAGTATAACTTGCTAATGTATGCGGACCAAACCGCTTTTAAGGCACAGCTACAGGGGCCAGCAATCTTACTTTGCTAGAGCCCCAAGAACATATACCAACTATCCAGAAGTCTGGCCGTCCTCAAAAACACTAACGCTTTCAAAGAGGACAATTTTCATAGCACTGCTGTACCAGTGCAAGTTCCCCTCCTGTAAATGGAGTGCAGTCTGACACAACAACAGTACCTTTAGGACTGGTACCTTATGTTGTTCCTCCAGCTCACTACACAGACGAATCTCAGCAGGAGCAATGATAATACCAATGGAGTACATTTGCACAATTGTATAAAGCAAGGCACCTTTTTTTGTTTCAGAGAGTAGTAGGCATCTGGCTTATTTGTTAAACTCTGGTGAAAAAATATTGACAAAAGTTGATATGACAAGGTAATTCCCAGTGTATCTTCAGAAAAGGGAAATGAGATGCCTCCCACTTGCTTGGAAGTCAATGGTAAACCTCCCACTGAATTCACTGCCCTTTAACAGAGGGCAATAAGCAAAAGAATGGATGTGAGTCTTTTGATTGAGTTGAGACCAGGAAGGCCTTGCAGCTTTGTCAGGCAGCTGTAAAAAGGACTGTCTTTCCTTCTCTTTGTGATAGGCTCAGAAGCCCTGCAGACTAAGCAGCCTTTCGAACCAGCCTCCAAGCCTGAGGTGAACTTCAGTATCCTGTGGTTTGCACAATTCCACTTTCAAGTTGTTCTGTCAGAGAAACTGACAGACTCAATGATGTTACTTTAAAGACTTCTTGGGGAGGGAAAAAGAATAGGATGTCAGAAATCGCTCCCTCCAGGGCTAAACTCAGCAAAGTTTTATATGCCCTGGCACTCAAAGAGCTAGAAATGCAGTTGATCTTGCACTGCTTAAAAGACTCCAGTCTCATTCAATTTCATCCATCCAAACTGTGCCCTGTCGATAAAAGGAACAGAGACTAAGAACCAAACTAGCAAATATTACATGTACCGTTTTCACAAAGGTGAGGGGGAAACCACCCCAAACAGAATATACATTATGCGTTCAGGTGAGACTATGTGATATTCACATCACCTTTACTAATGTTCAAGCAAGATATTTCAAGACTCCTGGCAGGCTGTAAACATCAGGCCAGATCTTCTTGAGAAGGCCAGATGACTACTCAGAAACTACTTCAAAGCAATTCGCTTATTAATTGCAGGTAGCCAAGATGGGATGGATTGGAGTACATAAAATAATATCAGATTGAGGTGGGGAAAGAATAAGGAATGGTTGTTTAACTTTTCACTTAATAGAAGAACCAGTATACATCACATAAAAACATCTTGCAGGACGTTGATGGCAAATAAATGCAGCATCTTTCCTCTCCAGTATTTACCTGTGGAAATATAGCAGCAGCAATGCTGAAAACTCCGACAAAGTTCCTGCAATGGAGAGTTTTATTGCTAAGTTCTCCAGAAGCATAGGACTGAAGTTCCAAGCCACACTGTTCTCCTCTATATTTAACAGTGGCTCAATTATCATTCATACAACGTTAACTATGTGACAGGAGGAGAGACAGTGCATGAATTACCTATCATCCAATGAAATATCCAATTAGAACTCAAAATACAGATCTAGCACTTGGGGTGTTCACGTATGTTACTGAAAGCTGATTACAAGTCATGATATGAGAGATACAATTACTAATGCAATATCAGTACCAGCATCTTCCACTCCGGTGTCTCAAAAAAACAAGTCAGAAGAGAGCATTTAATTAGGAACCTTTCAGTATTAATTCTCTGGCTTAATAGGCTTTTCTGGTTGATAACAGAACTGATTATGTGCCAACAACAAATTACTTAATGGTGGGTAGAGCAATACTGGTTTCTACTTCCTTCGGAGGGGAGAAAGATGGGGAGAGGATCTGAAAAACACACACATGTCCTCTCCAACTGGCCTTTTGTCATTGTGCCATCTGTACTTTTAAGGCATAGCCTGGGTCAGTCAAATTAGTCTAACTAACCACAAACAAATTCCCTATATTTTCATGAGAATGTTTGTGTATGCATTTTTTGTGGGATGAAAAGAGCGGCATGGTATTATAGCAAGAATATCTAAAACCACACACAGCATTACTGCTGATTCGTGTTATGAGGTTAACACAAACTATTCTGATGGAAGATACTTGAATCCGTTGCTGCTGGATGGAGCTCTGCAGTATCAGGTTCTTCACATGCACATAATTGGATTGGGGCTGGGGGGTCAGGGAAGCATGCTCAGCCCTCACCCAACAGAACAGAGATAGAGAAAATGATATTTAGGGCAGAGAAAAAACAGGCATGGGAGAATTGTCCCAAGCACCCCCCCACTAAAAATGCAAGCCCCTCCCTGTTCAAATAAAGTGGTCAGCAATTCAATAAGGGCCCAGTTTACCTCATGTGGGTCTAACTAGGTTGGCTACTGGTGCATTGCCAAAAAAAGAGGACGAAGGGGATATAGATTTTCATAAAAATCTTAGGATTCTCCATTTTTAAACCACGCTTTGGGCTAGCTCACATGACATGACAGCCCATGATGGGTTAATTCACCTACAAGAAACTGGAATGCATGCTGGCCACCATTATGAATATGCAAGCATTGCCTGGGGGTTGCTGTGGATTGCTGTGTTGTCTGAAACCAGGCAGTGCAGGTTATTTGAGGTTTAAACAACCCTCGCATAACCCTAAAGCAGACCGTGGGTTATGCCCTAAGGGTTAATTAACCCATTGTGGGATGTTGTGTCATTCAGACCAGTTCTTACACTGGGCAGCCCTTTAAATGGAGAAGGAATGGGCAAGAAATTCATTGGGTTCACATTTTAATGCAACATTACAAGATGCACACCTTTCAGTACTGATACCAGACTTGAACACAGTTTTCAATTGTGCATTTTTGTGTTTGCAATGTTTTTCGAAAAGAAAAATGTGTTTGACAACAGGTGTGCATTTGAAAAATGTGCAAAGCTAAATGCATATGCTGCAAACATGCATACAAAAATGTGTACATTTGAAAAATGCACACAAAAATGAGCATAAAAACACATATGAATTTCTGTGTGTATGGGGGAGGTAGGTGGTGAAAGGCTTGCATGGAACCAAGATGTAACATACCTGAGAACCTGAGCTTGAGGGAGTTACCCATCTCCAAACAGAAGGCTAACCTCTGACACCCCTTCAAATATAGGCCTGTAAAGTAGAACACATGGGCTTAGTTCGAATGACACTTTAGGCAACAGAGGGGTGAAGAGGCAACAGACATTACATTATTTTTGGAGTGCTTGCCACATGACATGTTGCCCCTCCCCCATCACAGGGCTGAAAGTCACGGCCTCATAATAAGCAACGGGGCCCATTCCCCTCCCCCCCGGTTGCTTAATAACGTACCATCAGTTGTGTGTGTGTTGTGTGTTGCCCAACACTAGGCTGACCATATGAAAAGGAGGACAGGGCTCATGTAACTTTAACAGTTGTAGAGAAAAGGGAATTTCAGCCAATGTCGTTTGTATGCAATTAGTCCCTGATGAAATTCCCTCTTCATCACAACAGTTAAAGTTGCAGGCACTATACTAGAGTGACCATATACAAAAGAAAGCAGGGCCCCTGCAACTTGAACTGTTGTGATGAAGAGGGAATATCACCAGGAACTAATTGCATACAAATGACACTGGCTGAAATTCCCTTTTCTCTACAACAGTTAAAGTTACATGAGCCCTGTCCTCCTTTTCATATGGTCAGCCTACCCAACACATGACACAATAAGCAACACAACTGACGGTTGCCTCTTCTCCCCTCCGTTGCCTAAAGTGACATCCAAACTAAGTCATGGTCAATCTAGGATTGACTTGCATTGCTTCTAGCCGCATGATCCCCAGCAGGAAGGTATCTTCCTATGGTGATTGTATAGGCATTGTATCTTTAAGAGAGCTGGGATTATACCCAGCTGAAGGGTGGCAGCCTATAAAAGGAAATTGGGAACAGTAATTGGGAGGCTTAGTCAGGCATACTGCTACTAGCCTTGCAATGTCTACTTTTAAATAAAGGATTTATATTTTTTACTCTGCCTCTCTTTGGATACAACACTTCCATGCTTCAATTGTCTCCAGTGGAAGCCCACTGGAAGCCCACTGTTGCCTACCATAGCCTACCTCAAGGAAAGCATTTTTCCCCTTGGGGAAAGGAAAGGGAAAAGTGGAAGAGTAGCAGCAGCAGCAGCTGCTGCTGCTATATATGGCTTTTCTAGTGTTCTAATTGAGTATTTGAGAAGCCTCTCAAGACTGAAAAATAAATCTGACTGGAACACTTGAAAAAGCCCAATTTATTTTGTGGGGATGAGCTGGAGGGGCCAGTCCCCTCTTTAAAGAACATGTATTTATTTATTTTAAATATATCTAAGTTGCCTTTCAGGGCAGGAGACTTCCCAAGATGGCTTACACCATAAAATTCATGATCAAAAACTGATAGATACAGTAATAAAACAGCCAACATTTCATAAAAACAACAAAAATAAAAACAATGAACATCATCATAAAACATCTGGCCTAGACGATACTAAGTAATACTAAAAGCCTAGAGTACAATTGCAGCTACAACCCAGAAAAGCCTGATAAAACACCATCACAGGAAGGCCAGAGGAAACAAGAAAGTCTTCAGGACTTTCCAAAAGTCCAATGGCAATGCATTCCAGAGATGTGGGGCCACTGCGGAATAGGCCACCCACCTCTCAAAAGTCAGTAGGTGAGAAGGGCCTCCGTTGCTGATCTTAAAGTGTGAGCTGGCAAAAAGGTGGTCCTTCAATTTTGCTCCACAGTATGCAGCAAACAAAGCAACCAAGACAGGATCAAAACTCTTCTGGGCATTATTATTTAAACTCGCCTACCAACCCAAGGGATTAAAGGCCAATTGTTACGCAAAACCTCATTCAAAAGAGGAATTTACAAAGCTGCCTTATACCGAGTCACACCAATATATCATCTAACTCAGTATTGTCCACACTATCTGTCCGTAGCTCTCCAGGGTAATTTCAGGACTGGATTAGTAGTATCAAGGTAAGAAAAGTATATAGGTTGGGCTTTTCAGTATTTTTTCCAACATTTGTTCTGCAATAGTTTCTATCTGTCATCACATTGTGCTAAAAGTAGGCTACTATTATTCTAGCAGACTCATTTCTTATACCTAGTGAATGAGCTATGGCCAATATCTAGATCCAGAATCATTGCAAGCCTCATGTACATGCGAATGTTCAGACTCTTTGCCTGGACTTCTCATCCCTTGAGTGCAAAACTCCACTTGCTTCCAAGTTTTTATTTTTAGTTTGCTCCGGCCAACTGTATATATGCCAATTTATCTGCTTCTTCAATAGTTAATTGTCAGAGCCCAGTGATGCTTAATCAATTCATGCTTATTAAATAGGTGTAGGCTGCATCTGTAAATTAGTAGGGTTGTTGTTATTCAGGTTGTGTGCGTTCTTTTGGTTATGGTTTCTTCACGGTCAGTGAGGTTACATATCTGCTGACTCTTGGATAAATTTTAAGGCATGCTTGAAAAGTTGTAAGACATGCTCTGCAGACCTAGAGCAAAACTCCCTTGCTTGGTATTGTATATTGTGATGCTACTACAGATGGGAAAAACAGCTGATGGTTGGGAAAAGATCTAGATATATATTGCTAATGCTCAGGCTTGGCCGTACCAGGCTACTAACAGCCTGGGCCCGACACTACCTCTTTACTGGTGCTCCTCTCCTCCCTGGCTACATTACCATGGCCATTTTCCCTGGCTGCATGGTTGCCTCTTCCTCTCCTATCTGCAAAAGGTGGTTTTTATAGGACAGTTGTGTGTGGGGGGGCACACTCATGGCAAGTGGGACACAGTCATGGGCCACCCATGCAATTGCCCATACAAACCTGGAGCTGATCCTGCTCATTCTAGCACCCACCACCCAAGCTATCAAAAACGGAGCAATAGCAAAGCCCAAATCACTGTATGGAGGCAGAGGCAATGTCTGAAGGTAGGCATTTCGTATTAGCTTAGTGGCAGTGGTTGTAAGCTGCTGTAACAGGCATCTAACAGTAGGCTGACCATATGAAAAGGAGGACAGGGCTCATGTAACTTTAACAGTTGTAGAGAAAAGGGAATTTCAGTCAGTGTCATCTGTATGCAATTAGTTCCTGGTGAAATTCCCTCTTCGTCACAACAGTTAAAGTTGCAGGGGCCCTGCCTTCTTTTGTATATGGTCACTCTAGTATAGTGCCTGCAACTTTAACTATTGTGATGAAGAGGGAATTTCACCAGGAACTAATTGCATACAAATGGCACTGGCTGAAATTCCCTTTTCTCTACAACAGTTAAAGTTACATGAGCCCTATCCTCCTTTTCATATGGTCAGCCTAACTTTCCCTTCCTCTCTTCCCTCAATTCTTATGGACCATTTTGTTCATAGTGGTAATTTTTTGCAATGTAAATCCTCCTGAGGCCATCTAACAAAAGGTGGGATACAATTGCTAAAAATGAATATTATTTTGAAATTATTATCATTGGTATAGTATAAAAATATGCATGTGTCTATCTATATATTGTGGTATATCCACATTTTTTCTTTTTTGTCCCTCTTGTGTCTCTCATCAGTGTGTTTAGTATCTTAACAGCAGCCTTTCTATATTTTGTCTGCTTATTAAGGCAAGCCCAGCAAAGCCAGAAAGAAGATCATGGATCAACAGAATAAGAATGATATTGATTTAAGATCTACACTAGCATTCAAAAACAGAATGAACATGGCCCATCAACAAGTGTCTCCATGACCTCACTCTTAAGTACAGCAGGATTTTGGATACGACTATCCACAACTGCGCCAGAACGCTACTTTCTGAAATAACACAAATGTCAAAATGATGAATGACCATTTCTATAATGTTAACCCAAGCAAAAAATTCCAAGTGTGGCATAAGACATCAAAACATAATGCTTATGTCACCCCTTTTATCTTCCTAAGAACAGGGCAACAATATTTAATTGAACTGTTTTCCCTCATGAGTAAACAGTCCATTTATCAAAGTTTAGTTTTATTGGGTTGAAAAATTCTACACCTGCCATCTTACCGGAAAGGGGTGTTGTTGTTTCTTCATACCCTCCCTGGGCAGTTAAGTAAAATCAAATAAGTCCTCCATATTATAGGAAGAGGCCTCTTTATTCTCTGATAGAATCATGTCCCTGAAGCTTAACAGTTATATTTGCTATTAACAAAGCACCCTTCCCCAACCTGGTGCCTCCAGATGATTTGGACTACACTTCCCATAAGCCATGACCATTGACCATGCTGTCTTGGACTAATGGGACTTTTATTCCAAAACATCTGGAGGACACCAGGTTGGGGAAAGTTGAACTAAAGTATATCAAGAACAGGATCATTTTGCACGTAGGCACAACAGACATAAGGTTCAACAGAGCCATCATCTTTCTTCCTTCTTTCTGGTCTGTCCTTGGTGAGTATCCACCAGTAAACATGCCCCATAATACATTGGCCATTGCATGGAATGGGAGCCTGTGTACATATTCCATATACCTATCTAGCCCTGCCTCTCTTCTGTAGGGCACCAGTTCTTACTCTACTTGAACTTATGCTTGGCCAGATCTACACCAAACAGGATATGACATTTTGAAAACAGTTTGAAAACTGTCTATGGAGTGTGTCCTGGGCCCCAACAGTTGTCACTATTGTTATAAGCCATTTTAAAGCAGTAGAGTAGATCCTACTCTTGTGTAACTTGTGAGCTGATGCTGTGGGCGGAAGAGAAAAGGTTGGATGAGTTCTGGGAGGCATTTGTGGACTTGTCATTCAATGTAATGGGCAACATTATATGATTGTGGACCTCAAAGCTAGCTGGAAAGGACAAGGAAGGGAAGAGGACTCCACTGAATCCTATACTAATCACTGCACCGACACTGGAAGATATGCCAGGAATTTCAGTGAGGAACAACTCTATTCCAAAGGCCAATGCAGTTTAGGGACAGAAACTGATATATAATATATTGTGTCAATATTCTAAAATCCATATTGTGTCAATATTCTAAAATCCATACCTTTATTTGGTCAACTCAAAGGTAACAAAAATGTGCAAGCTTTCAAGATCTCCAGTTCTCTTAACCATGTGTGTATGTGTAGGGGGAATAGGGGAGTACATGGAAGGTGGAGGAAAGGCTGACTTGATTTTGAAGTCATCTTGTCTGGATGGTCAGAGTCTTAAGACGAAAGGGGGTGGAGGACTTGCAGACATTCAAATTGGGCTCAGGTGATGTGATGGTATCAGGTTTTGCCTGAAACTGTCCCTAGGGCTACTGAAAACAAGGAAGAAGCAAAAAATAGGTGATACCCCCATCTTTGAAAATAGAAAAATCACTTTATTGTCAGAACTGTCTCCATCCTGGATAAAAGCCAGCATGGATTTATCAAGTACAAATCCTGTCAGACTAATCTGATCTATTTTTTTGATCAGATAACCTCCCTTGTGGACTGTGGGAATGCTGTGGGCATAATATATCTTGACTTCAGCAAAGCTTTTGACAAAGTGTTCCATGACATTCTGATTCACAAACTAGCTAAAAGTGGGCTAGATGGAACAACTATTAGGTGGACCCACAGTTGGCTACAGAATCAGACTCAAACAATGCTTATCAATGGTACCTACTCAAACTGGGGGGAGGTAACGAGCGGGGTACCACAGGGCTCAGTTGTGGGCTCAGTGCTCTTCAACATTTTTATTAATGATTTGGATGAGGAGGTGCAGGGAATGCTTATCAAATTTGCAGATGACACAAAATTGGGTGGGATAGCTAATATCCTGGAAGACAGAAACAAACTTCAAAGTGATCTTGATAGACTGGAGCACTGGGCTGAAAACAACAGAATGAAATTTAATAGGGATAAATGCCAAGTTCTACATCTAGGAAAAAGAATCCAAATGCACAGTTACAAGATGGGGGATACTTGGCTCAGCAATAGTACAAGTGAGAAGGATCTTGAAATGGTTGTAGATCACAAGCTGAATATGAGCCAACAGTGTGATGTGGCTGCAAAAAAAGCAAATGCTATTTTGGGCTTCATTAATAGAAGTATAGCTTCCAAATTGTGCAAGGTACAGGTTCCTCTGTATTCAGCATTTGTTAGGCCCCATCTTGAGTATTGCATCCAGTTCTGGGCACCACGCTTTAAGAAGGATGCAGACAAGCTGGGGCATGTTCAGAGGAGGGCAACAAAGATGATCAGGGGTATGGAAACTACACCCTATGAAGAGAGAACTGGACATGTTTAACCTTGAGGAGAGAAGATTGAGGGGACACATAATAGCACTCTTCAAATACTTGAAAGGTTGTCACACAGAGGAGGGCCAGGATCTCTTCTCAATCATCTCAGAGTGCAGGACATGGAATAATGGGCTCAAGTTACAGGAAGCCAGATTCTGGCTGGACATCAGGAAAAACTTCCTGACTGTTAGAGCAGAACGTCAATGGAACCAATTACCTAGGGAGGTCATGGGCTCTCCCACACTAGAGACATTCAAAAGGCAGCTGGACAACCATCTGTTAAGTATGCTTTCAGGTGGATTCCTGCATTGAGCTGGAGGTTGGACTTGATGGCCTTATAGGCCCCTTCCAACTCTATTATTCTATGGTTCTATGAAAACACAGAGCTTTCTTGATCCGTGGAAAACAGAAGTAGAGCAGTCTTTATATTAACAAAGTGGGAGATACTTAAAATGATGTACAAAGGAAAAAAAAGAAAAGCCAAATTGGATAGTTTTAATAGGTAGTTAAAAGAGATGAACTCTCGGAGGTTAAAGTCACAGCTTCAGGGGTATACAATCCTCTTGGTCCTGTGTGGGGCCCTGCTGTTGAAGAATTAAATTCGGTATTCTCCAAGTCACACAAGCAGGAAAGATAGCTGTGTTAGCTATAAGAAAAAATAGTCATATTAGTGTAAAACTTTATTAGGCCAACTCAAAGTCACAAAAATGTGCAAGCTTTTGAGATCCCCAGATCTCTTAATCCACCAAGGTGGCGGGGGCAGGGGAATAGGAGACAAAAAAGGTGACGATGTGCAAGTAATGGAAATTGGGAAGAGTCAATAATAATAATAATAATAACATGCAGAGTGCAATTGAAATTTTTGAACCTTTGCCACTTGAATGTTTTCTGGAAATTAGCAAAAGATGAACATGCATGAAGAAAAAAGAATTAAACAACAACAAAGAAGACAAAAGGAAAATTAAGAAAAAAGGTTCAGTGATGATAGACCAAAAAATACAACCGCCCAACATTCTCTCTTCTGCTACAAGCAGCAACTTCAAAGCTTCAGGAAAGGCAAAACTAATTATTCAAATCAATTCATAACACCTCCTACTATCAAATCCCCCACAAAGTAAATAGCCTGCATAGTAGAGTGAACTACATGCTTGTCAAGTGATGCCAGACATAAGGAACATCTGCTCACCCATTTAGAGATTTGTTTAGAAAGGTCCTGTATATTCAAATATATTGAGATGTTTCTCATTCAAGATCAGTCACCAGTCTAGGGGACCATCTACACCAGCCATTTATTCCTGAATAATATCAAGGTCTTCCCTACTGGGCCACATGGTGATCACTTGCTCCCACTGTGATCTTGAGTCGACCCCTCAGTTATTCAGGAATCTCGCTTTCTGGATTTGTCATGGCTTTTCCAGCTCCCTCACTACAATCCTGAAGTCCGCGGCTGGTGTGTCCCCCTTCCCGAAGCTGCTGCTGTTGGGTGCGAGCTCTCAGGTTGGTGAACAGCCAACCCACTGTTAGGGGTGTGTCCAGTGGTTTCAGACATGTGTGGAAGTGGCCATCTGCCATTTTAGGCACATTTTTTGATTGGTCATTGGCGTGTTTTGGCACCAACCATGTGTATTTTTTAAAAACACAAACATATTGATGCACAGGAGCGCACCTTTGACACAGCACCTCCCCCCCCCCCATTTTGCTATGTGGTTGTGCTGGTGCACATCTCAGAGGAGTTTTTTTAAAAAAAATTCCGTGACCTGTACCCATCTATCCAGTTCTGCCCACTTCTGCTGATGCACGTTCAGAACCACCGTCAAGGGGCACACGTCCTCCCACAATGGCTCTCCTTTTCTTGTGGGAAACTTCCTTTGTGTGTGCCCCATGACAGACAATCGCGGAAGCAGGAAACCTCGCAATTATCTCTCCTCCCTTTCAAAAGGGCTGTAGGTGTAGATAATAATAATAATAATAATAATAATAATAATAATAATAATAATAATATATTTATTTATCAACCGCCTCTCCCAACGGATCGAGGCGGGGAACAACACCAAACACAAAATACAAAAACTGATTAAAAGCAGATAAAACCAGTACATCATTAAAACACCAATAAAACACCAATAAAACACTTTAAAATTCATCTGGGTAGGCCTGCCGGAAGAGATAAGTCTTTATAGATCTTTTAAATTCCGGAAGACTAGTGAGTTGGCGAATCTCTCCCGGCAGGTCATTCCATAATCTGGGAGCGGCAGAAGAGAAGGTCCTCTGGGTAACGGTTGTCAGTCTAGTTCTTGTTGACTGTAATAAATTCTTCCCAGAGGACCTGAGCGTGCGGGGCGGATTGTATGGGAGAAGGCGATCCCGTAGGTAACCTGGACCCAAACCATGTAGGGCTTTAAAGGTAATAACCAACACTTTGTACTTCGCCCGGAAACTGATTGGCAGCCAGTGAAGAGATTTTAAAACTGGTGTAATGTGGTCACCCCTAGATGTACCGGTGACCAACCTGGCTGCCATATTTTGAACTAATTGAAGTTTCCGGACTAGGCACAGAGGTAGCCCTATGTACAGCGCATTGCAGAAGTCGAGCCTCGAAGTTACCAGTGCGTGCACTACTGATTTTAGGTCTTCCAACTCTAGGAAGGGGCGCAGCTGGCGTATCAGCCGAAGATGAGCCCTAGGTCTGTGTTTAATCTGGGTCTGTGTTTAGTTTTTCTTAATACTCATCATTATCATCATGGTACATTGTCGTTAGGCATGTTGGCTCCAATTGGATGCTTGCACTGCACCGTGGAAAGATTATATAATTCTATTCGATTGGAATGCTCTAATTCTGGATTTCCTTCACCATGCTATGGCTTGGACTGCATTGACCTACAAGACTGCCCCCCTCCAAGTCTCTGATTCTACCTTGGCTTTTCCCCTTTTATGAATGGTGAACAGTTGACAAGTTCAAGTAGCCATTACATGGCCCATATCTTTAGGAGAATATAGCACTGCAGATCTTGGTGCTTTTGTCAAATGTTTCTTATTAACAGCTGAAAGATGCAAGCATATATAGACATAGCTGGGAGTAAGATAAAATTGAACTCAGTGGGGCTTTCCTCCAAGTAGATTTGCATAGGATTGCATTATAAGAGAGGTGTTATAGTTCTAAGATTCTGTCTGGATGCTACAGAGTGCATTTTTAAAATAAAGTGTGCAACCCTATCAGGATGACACCCACTAGATGGAAGCCTCCTATCTTGGAAGTTTCCAAGTATCCTATGCCCTGTAGGGCAGCTGCCAGCAGAACAGGAGGAGCAATATAAATGATATTCACCTCTCCACCATCTTTTTTGTAATTCTACCTCTAGACCAGCCTCTGAGCCAGGGGCAGGGCTGGAGAAGCCTCAGGATTTTGCATATCCCGGCCTCTCCCCTGCCCTCTCCTCCCACCAGAACACCCTTTTCTGACCTCTCCATGGTTACTTCAAGGCCACTTTTGTAACCTAAGGAAGCAGGCACTGCAGTTCCTTCTATGGTGGTTGTGTGGAGGTAAGGGATGGATCAGATCTCAAAGTCTCCCTCCTAAAGTTATACCAATGCCTACAGCTTTGGGAGGGGGAATCCAAAGAAATACTATTGTATCTGGTATGCTCTCCAGGGATCATAGGGTTGCATCTTAAAAGTCTGGAGTGACTTTTAACACTCATGAATTGACCATATTTCACATTAGCACCCAACTCAGGGTGCCACATCTATGTTTTAGGAACATGTATGCCTCAACCTACTGCACCACTGGAGATCAGCAATGGGACTTCTCACCATTGAGGGCACTGGCAGCATTTTGCTAGAAATTCATTCACCTACTTTTGCATTTTTGAATCACTTTGCAACCCAAAACTCAGCCATTCTTTGACAGTTTTACTTCTCTGAATTTTGCAATGGGCTTCTCTAATCGGAAATGTATACAAATATATTCATTCATATATTGGATAAAATAATGTTAAGAATGCATTATATTAGGGAAATTGCTTGCAAAAACAAGTATATTAGGCAAAAATGCATACACAAATGTATGTATTAGAAAAAATGCGCCCAAAATGCTTACAAATTTTCATGCAGACTTAAAAAATAAATAATCAAATTTGGGATTAATCACATTTAAGATTGAAAGAATGAGAAACTGGGAAAAAAAAAAACTGAAATTGACTGATTTGTCCATCCCAGCAGCCAAATAATAAATCAAAATCAATTGTACAAAACTGCCCTATGCTTTTGGACACAACAGCTCCTTCTACTGAGCATATATTTATATCTTTAGTTGACGAAAAGCATTTTTTCTTTTCTTGCAACGATGATATTTTCTATTTTGGCCTTTGAGAGAGAGAGAGAGAGAAGCAACCGAGTAAATTTAAACAGCCAGACCAGTTGCAATTCTTGTCCATGACACTTCTTTGCAACTGAAGGATATCACATAAATTCTTCATGGGACAAGTGCCAATTTATGAAGCTGGATTAAACACCATGACCCGAACACATTATGACAGCATGGTTGCCATTAAATATGCAAGGGCACAAAACACACAATATGCCAAAGGACAAGAGCAGGGGAAAGAGTCCAGCCCCTCCCCTGAAGTTTCACTGCAAAGGAATGTGAAAAGATGGAAGGTTCCTTAAGGAAATACTGATGCATCATATTTTACTAGTTCAGATATCCCCTTGCAACAAATTGAAATAGCTGAGCAAAAGTGAAATTGTGATTATGAAACAGGGTGCTTTTGAAGACCCTTTACTGCTTGTCCTTAATCCACTTTTTCTTATTTTCTTTTTATTACAGACGGTTAAAATGGTTTGAAATGAAGTTTTATTTTATTCTGGATCGGTGAGCTATGTGACATACAGCAGAAATCTGTTTGATTACCTGGCAGCACGTTCCATGCATGCAATGGTGTTTACTCACAAGAAAGTGTGAATAAGTTCATACTGAAAACATCTAATGTGGCAGTTTTATGCGCACTTATTCATGCACACTCAGTGGGCTGACCATATGAAAAGGAGGACAGGGCTCATGTAACTTTAACAGTTGCAGAGAAAAGGGAATTTCAGCTGGCTTCATTTGTATGCAATTAGTACCTGGTGAAATCACCTCTTCATCAAAGCAATTAAAGTTGCATGCACTATACTAGAGTGACCAGATACAAAAGAGGGCAGGGCCCCTGCAGCTTTAACTGTTGTGATGGAGAGAGAATATCACCAGGAACTAATTGCATACAAATGACACTGGCTGAAATTCCCTTTTCTCTACAACTGTTAAAGTTACATGAGCCCTGTCCTCCTTTTCATACGGTCAGCCTAACACTCAGTCTCCATGTGCAAATTATGTTAAAAAAAAGATGTCTGTTTTCTGAAAGGACCCCCTGGGGAAATGATCCTCCACAACTTCGAAGCATCCCTGCTGGCGTTCTTGCTTACATATAGAGGAGAGCTTTTCAGTAGGTGCAGGAAGGGCACCCAGGACTCAGTGGTAAGGACTGATGTGACCTTGCTTGCCAATGACCAGCCCAGAGATTCTACTCAGTTGCCTGCCAACCAGAACCACGGTCTTTCAAATATTCATAGAAAATACAGAGTTGCCCCGATTGTTACAAAATTTTGGACACATGCCTACCATCCTTCCAACTTCACTGTCAGCGATTTCCAAGTCTCTTCTGTTTACTCGCAAGTAAATTTGGGATATGTTCCAAATTCACTTGCGAGTAAATGGAAGAGACTTGAAAATCGCTGACAGTGGAGTTGGAAGGATGTTAGGCATGTTCTGAAATTTAATACACATACTTAGGCATATCCCATAAGCACTGTGGGCCACTTTCAAGTCTCAAACTTATAAAATACTGAAGTTATATAAAAAAAGTATTAGATAGTGTCATATGCTTTCCTTGAAGAACTTAATAAATGGGTGTAACTTTTTTACTTTGAAAAAATAGATACATGAAACTTTTTGGACTTTGCAGATGGGATGTTGCTAGTCCTGGCTCCCCAAGTTTCATGTCTCTATCTTTTAAAATAAAAAAGTTACATGTATTTATTAAGTTCTTCAAGGAAAGCATATGACTAAAATGGCATCATCTGATAATTATTGGATTTCCAATTAATTATCGGAAATCCGATAAGATACGATATGATCACATCTGATAATATTGGATCCGATTTTTTTTAATATTGGAAATTCCAATAATGATACGATACGATATTTTGCGGCTGTGTACATCCCTAATATTCAGCCCTTGTTCCATGTTTCTTTCTCGGTCCTGGCTTGGTTTCTTTTCTGTATCCAGCTATTGAACTGAAGCCGTTTTTTTCTAGTATCAGGCAGATTTCACCCACCCTCCATTTGGGAAATAAAGGTTTACTTTAGAGGAGAAAGTGGAAAAGGAATCCAAAGAGGTTTCTGGGGGTGGGAGAATGGTGTAGCCCATGATGGCTGGAGGGTGAGGAGCAGATCTGCACTTTGGCACATGGAGGTAACTCTTCCACAGATGCTCATGACACAGCTACTTCCATCTCCACACCATCTGTAAGGTAGACAGTAGGGCATGTGAAAACTAGGGATGTGCAGCAGATTGGATCCAATCCACGATCCGGATCCGATCCACCCAAAAATTGGATAAAAACGATCCGATCTGATCCGATCAGCCATCTGATCCTATCTGATCCAATCCGAAGGGACCTGATCCGGATTGGAAAAAATCAGCGGATTGGACCTCCATTTTATGGCGTTTTAAACTGATAGTGGACTTAGAAAAATAATGTGCTGTAACTTTTTTGTTTTAAGAGGTAGAAAGTTGAAACTCCCTGACATGGGAGATTGGATGTGGCTACTCATGTGTGAAAAATTCCTGAGAAATTGGTGCAAGACTTTAGTGGCAATGAGTGGTTTATTATGGCATTTTACATTGGACTTACAGCAAAGAAAGAATGTGCTATGTAATTCTTTTATTTTAAATGGTAGAAAGTTGAAACTCCCTAACATGAGAGATTGTTTGTGTCTACTTATGTGTGGAAAATTCCAGAGAAATTGGTGCAAGGTTTTAGTGGCAATGAGTGGTTTATTATGGTGTTTTACATTGGACTTACAGCAAAGAAAGAATGTGCTGTGTAACTTTTATTTTAAAAGGTAGAAAGTTGAAACTCCCTGACATGGGAGATTGTTTGTGTCTACTTATGTGTGGAAAATTCCAGAGAAATTGGTGCAAGACTTTAGTGGCAATGAGTGGTTTATTATTTTAAACTTCTATAAAGGGGGAGGAGGCTGTGTGTGTGTGTGTGTGTGTGTTTGACAGCTTGATCCACCAATTGTGCTTCACACTACATCAATGCATCATCCAATCCTGTTAAAGACTTCCTGCAGCCTTCAATCGCAATGCTGAAGGAGGGCTTAGTAGAAACCCAGTATGTATTCTCAGTCTTTCCCTTTTGGCTGTCTGTGGGGTTTAGTTAGCTGGAGTGGAAGGAGTGTGGGTTGGAGCTGAAAGAGATATTGGATTTTGTTGTTGGAGTTTGGAGGTTTCTGACTTCACCCTTTGAATGCCTGTCTGCCACTGCTGTTGCTGCTGTCTGCCAGATCTCACCTGTGAGTAGAGCCCGCCGCTCCACTTGCTTAAGCCAAGGGATGCTGGTGTTCCCCTCAAGGGAGCATCAGCAGAGTCCACTCTGTTCCTGACTTCACCCTTTGAATGCCTGCCTGCTGCTGCTGTTGCTGCTGTCTGCCAGATCTCACCTGCGAGTAGAGCCCGCCACTCTGCTTGCTTAAGCCAAGGGATGTTGGTGTTCCCCTCAAGGGAGCATAGAAGAGTCCCCAAAGTTCAATAAGATGCCTGCCATTCAATTTAAACCATGCCCCTGTGTCTGTGCGCTCCTCACATTAGTGTGGTGTTTGTGGGGACAGCATCTAGTGAGAGAGCACTTTGCAATGGTCTTACTTACGAGCACAAGCCAATTTTACCAGTTCCATTTCAGTAAGCGACATGCCCCTGTGTCTGTGAAAAGGGAGCAGAACAACGTTCAGCCCTTCTGTACGCTCTCCAAGTTTGAGTTTAGTTTCTGGGGACAGGATCTAATGAAAGCACTTTGCAGTTTGCATGCAATGTGTAAAACCATTTTTCACAATTCCATTTCAGTTAAACCGCGCCCCTGTGTCTGAAAAAGGGGATAGAGCTACGTACGTACAGCCCTTCAGTGCGCTTCCCAACTGGGGACATGGTCTATGATGTTCTGCCAAAAAACAAACAAACCCCATTTTAAACATGGCGTGCCCCTGAGTAAATTGAAAAAGGAACAGATGACTGGTGAAAAAGTGACTTTTGAAGGCTTACTTACAAGTAACGCCTGCACCCGCATCTGCAATTCTGGGCACATGACTGGCAACATCCCATCTGCACTTGTACAAAGTTTCATGATTCTGTCTTAAAAAATATCAAAGATACAGGCTTTCTCCCCTCCAAAATCAAGTCTAAAGGGGGTAAAAGGCATCCAATCCAAAAATTGGATATCCAATTTTCGGATCGGAATCGGATCCAATCCGGAAAGCCTCCGCTCCGCTCCAATCCGAAGCAATGATTCCGATTCGATTTCTTTACTGTGCACATCCCTAGTGAAAACAGCCCATCAGGGAAAGGTACGTAATGTCATAATACATGATGTCATGACACATAGCATGGTACAATACTAGAGTTCCCAAGATGCACTTTGCTGATGTGCATGAGCAACAATTTGCATACGCAGAATGAGTTGTCGAAATAATGGAGAACTTTTGTGTGAGATCGGATTGAGGAATTCACAAGTTGATGAGCAAATTATGATTTCTTTTGGGATACATTTGTCAGTCATTACTCAGAAGTAAATTTCACTGAGTTCAGTGGGAATTACTTCCAAGTAAATTCATACTGCAACTCGAATCAGCACATTTTCTATTAGTGGAACTGATGCTATTACTCTGTGTAGAAGAACCCAAATCCAACAGAGGAGTAAAGGGAAAAGCAAGGACTGACTGGATATTTCCTGCGCACATCATTCCTACTTCTCAAAAATCATTGCTGAGAAGCAAAGCTATCTGCCATGATAAGGAACATTTCATTCTTTCTCTCATAAGCATTATTCATGCCACAATTGGCCTCTTACCTGAGCTTCATCCTTGAATCATTGTTATCCTGCCAATGTTTTTGTATTACAAATTGCCATAAACTGCTGCTTTGAAGCACCGATGTTATAATGTTCCTGGGTAATTTGTGTATTCATTGGATTTCTCACCACACACACATGCAAAACCCCCTTTTACCTCCAGCTCCAATTTTTGTTTTTCTCCAGTGATTGCTTTTTGTAGAATCACTCATTATTCTAAGACCTCTGTCAAAAGAATCTCTCTTTTGAATGGGAGTCTGCTAAGCCCTTCTTGATACCTGATTTCTCCTGGTGTACTGAGTCCTGGAATTGGTGCTTTGCTCCAGTAACATACGAAATATTTCAATCCTTTGTGCTGTTTTTCTAGTCAGCTGCTTGCACATCCAGATTGTAATGTTGTACTTTGCTTACATGAAGATGCTCTTTAAAGTGTGTCCTTTATAAAATAAAATTTAAAAATACGAAGAATATTGTTGCATAGTTAGGGACAGGCAGATCTGTCAAGCTTGATCTTGCGTAGCTTTCCATTCTTCTACTGCCAGTGTCCCATGTACACAGAAATGTGTACTTGTTTGTGCACATGTTTAAAAATGTGTGCATTAAAAAAAATGTCAAAGACCAGAAAGAGGCTCCAGTAACCTACAGTTTTGTGCTTATGGAACAGTGATACTCCATTCAAATGAAATCAGAATGTTGTTTAACGAGCCTCAAATGCCTAAGAAACTGTATTGGTTGTAATGGAAATTTTAGTTGTTAACAAATATCAAATTAATAAATAATAGCCTTCACAGTGTACGACTAAACATTTAATAAAGTTGAGGTGAATAAACCACAGATTTCCAGTACCTGCCCAGCCGGGATGGCTTTGTCAGGAAAACGGCCATTATGGGTGGGGAGGTGCAGAATAAGGCACCTCGTGTGATTGCCACACATATGCTACATGAGGCAAGAGCAGGGCGAGCCTATAAAGGCTGGTCTTGTGAAGCATCGGCCTCTTTCGCTTTCTGGCTCCCACCCTCTCTTCTTTTATCTAGTATAGGATTAGCCAGTCACTCCCTTTGGAGGGGGGGCTGAGTAGGAAATTTTCCGCATACTAAATGGTGGATAGGTTTTTGCTTACTAGATACTTGAAGTTATAATGAGGTGGGTGATATATAGATTGATTTGTTGTCAGGATGTGCAGGAATTTGCTATATTAGAATAGGGAAGGTGAGCACTCTGGCACCTTCTGGTGAGTGGCATGTCCGGAGGCCCTGCTCTTTGGGGGCTTTACGGCTCCCGTGTCAGGATATGATATGCCTTTGGAGATCCTTCTGCCTCATCTACTCAAAGTTTTATGGTTCCGAGTGAGGGTGACGCAGGGCAGTCTTCCCAAATTTACAAATGTGTCATATAAGTGAGGGGCCGGGTTTACCTGACTCCTGGCTTTGGAGAGTGGCTCGCCCATAATGCCAGGCAAGTAGCCTGAGGTAGGGACATTGATTTCTGAGCTTCACATGCAGATCCAGGCAGTGGTGAATCTACCTTATTATTTAAATAAAGAGGCCCTAGTTTATTCATAAGCCCTGGTGTCCGTGTCTTTATTCTATGCTTTCTTCTCCACTCATAAAATTGTAACAAATAACATTCAAATATCCTAGATATACAGTTGACCAAAAGAAATAAGTCTTAATATGCTTTCACTTGTGATTAGTACTCCCAGTGCTTTTATGTTCTCCTGTCTTCTTCTCTTCTTTGTCTCACCAAATGGTTTTCCACACGCCTGCAAATTCAGTCATCACACACTCCTTATCAGTCGTGTTCGATATGGCTTCCTTTCATTATTTTTACTTCAGTCTCTCATCCCCTCAGTTTATCTGAGCTTGTTGTCAGCTACTCTATCAATAAACATGCAGAGACTGACAGATGCATAATCCACTGTTCTGGGATATGTTATGTACCACACCAATCCATCCATGTCAGCAATAATAATAATAAAAATAATTTGAGGGAAATTGAGCAGAGGTCCAAGGCACCTTTCGCTCCACTCACAGGTGCTTCCTACCAATGGTCTGCGATCATCCCTTCCACTTCAACCCCCTGTGGTACAGCTCACTCCCCAACCCTTGTGGGAGAATTTTTCAGGATGCTATGGGGACTTATGGGAAGAGGAGAGGCCAGGAAAGTCAACCTCATCTCCTTTTCCAAAGCTGGATATCTGGATCTAATCCAATGAGATTATGATGCAGGGAATGTTAGGCAATGGATGTCTAGGACAACCTATGAGCACCTCATGGCTTTCTTTCATCCCCCACCTTATTTAACATGCAAGCTGAAAGAGGAGGTCATATGAACCCAAGCCAGAAACAATTACTGGCTGTATATTTTGGATCGTTTTTTGACAAAGAATAGCACTAGGCTAATGCTTCCATCTAACTGTGAGGATATAATGAATATACATTGATCCCACACGTGTCCCATTAATGTGTGGAGTATTTTAGAAATTCTTGCACAGGTTAGATTATTTCAGTTAGATGTTTTTGTGCTCGTTTCTATTATTTTTTCTTTTACTCATTTCAATAACATACTGTACAAGAGCCTGAACTGTTTTTCTGGTGTTCTCCTCTTCCATTGTTTTATTGAAAAATATGATTCTTTCATCTAGTTCGGGCTTTCATTAAAATGCATTGAATTTTTTCATTGTGTTCAGTCCTCCTGCCAGTGATGCCTCTTGTGAAAGATGTTTACATATTTTTGCCACTAAAGTGTTTGACAAAGGCTGGGTTATCTGTGTCAATTTGCAAACTGTCTTCTGGTTCATTGGTGTGTGTATATGTCATTAAAAGAATATTATCAACTAAAGCAGTTTGACTCTCACTGGGACATCAATGCAAGCAGATAATTAGAATATCACAAAAAGGTGGTTCAGATTTAAAGAAAATTGAAAGTGCCATATACTGATGTATTCAGTTGAGTCTATATTACTTCTCCCTGAAATCACAGGGGATTCTTTTCTGTGAGTAACTTCACACAGGGCTTGAGAGGATAAGGGGAATATTGGGGACATCTTTCTGACACAAGTATCTTGCAAATTCGAGCATATAAAGTGATTAGCCTGACATGAACAGGTTATCCATGCAATTTGTTTGTAGATGGTCCGATGACATTCAGCTGTAAGTCTCATGATCATCTATGAAATGGCTTTTATATGTATGAAATGTTTTCAGAAGTTACAAAACGAAAATGTGATGGTCCCCATTTTTTTCTTTTTAATATAAAATATATTTTGTATTTTTCATTATTGATATTAATAAGTTCATACATACAGATGAGTAAAGCATGTGAATTTACTGTGGCCATGCAACAGGGACCCTGATTAATTTCTGATTATGAGTAGTATGAAGGGATGAACAGGCCACCACTCATAATAGCTTCAGCTAGTCGGTGATATATAAATTAATTAATTAATTAATTAATTCTAAAGGTACGACCTATCAGTGCCTAGGAATGTACAAGAATTTCATTTGGTTTCATTTTTAACTTGAATTTGCCCCATTTATAGCTCTGAATGTGAAAGAGAGTGAAGTTTTGGGAAAAGGTTTGCACGGTCCCAAGCTTGCAATTGCATTCGCAAAATGTGTACTGTAAAAAAAGTACATTTTTTTCAAAGAATACACATTCTTATGCTTTAATCTATGCAGGGAAGTGTATATTAGGGTTCACACTTGGGAAAAAATGTATACCAAAATGCATACTTTTCCTGTTTGAACAAACCTCAATACTTGTGAGCGGCATATTACAACAGCTCAGCTCAAAACAGCTTAAGAAAAAAACCATTCAGAGAGCATACCTCTGGCCCCTAGACAGTGTGGCAGCTTGAGAAGGGTAAAAGGAAGTGTGCCAGTGAATGAGTTGGAGAGGAGACTGAGGCTGTGGGGATACCAGCTATCTTCAGTTATCCCCAGGCTCCTCTGTTCCTTCCTCCTCCCCGAAGCCTTCGCTAGATGAGCAAAAACACCCATCTAGCTAAAATGCCCAATTCAGCACTGGATATTTTTAAGCTTCTGAGAAAACTTTAAGCTACATATCTGGACACACTCTGAACAGACATAAGCTAAGTTTAGAATATTTGTCATAACAGGAAATTGGTATGACGATATTGTTTGGGGTTACCTGTTTGGTTGGTTGCTAGAGGTCTAATCTGCTCTGATTCTTCAAAACTGAGGGCAGTTGTACACAATATTCAGGATAAAGTGTGGTGGTGGTGGTGGTGGTGGTGGTGGTGGTGGAAGACCTATGTTTGCCACCAAGTTTACATTCAAGAAAAAAAGTCACAGCTCATCCCATTTGCTGGAGGTGGGAGTATACTTCAATGATACATATTTTCAGTATATTTCAGACTTCGTATTTTTAGATCATACTTTAAAAATTGTAGCTGTATACCTAAAAACAGTGTGTGAAGAGTGTCTGTGGTACTATAAAGTACAAGAATGGTGAAATAGCAGATGGTGCTTTTGTTCAGATTTCCTATAGTTTCCTACGAATCAGCACAGAATCTCAGCAAGCTGCACTTGAATGAGTGAACTCAATTACCTTCTACCAGTTGATTGAGACAGAATATGGGATTTACTGGCACATTATAAAAACAATTTTTAACCTCAAGTGGTAGACACTGCTTTCTGGAGAGCAGAGTTCTGATCTAATATCGCTCAATGTTTGTTTGTGATTTATTTAGTAATACTATCTGTTCTTTGTAATATATGGACTTGTTACATGTCATTATTTACTAGAAATGCCCTACAATTCACTCCAAGTTCCAGTTTCTTGAATGTTACTTGAATTAAAGCACTAAAGCTTTGTATTTATCAGATTTATTTAACGTGTCTACACTGCAATGATGGCTTGGCTGATCTCCCAAAGTCCTAACCCAGAATGCACTGGGTCAGCTTCAACACCCACTGATGGATTTCTCTTTAGCAACTAATTCTTCAGTTGTTCCAAGTTTTGGTATTTCCAACTCTGAGTGATTAATATTATTTAAAGCTTGATACCATTCTCTTTTGGAAAATAACAAATTAGGGTACAATACATTCTTTTTTTTGGTCCTTTTTATTATTAGTTAATAATTTCCCTTGTCTTTTGTTTCCTCTTTAGAATTTGTTATTTGATTATTTAGGGATGTTGTGAAAGAAATGAAACAGAGAAAGTAAATAAAAGGTGACCTAGAAACTACAGCTGTCACTGTAATTAGAACAGTATTCTTAGGGCAAAGTCGATTCATAAGATCTTTTTAGTTGCCTGGTTTTGACTAAGACTCAATAGGAACAACAGAGGAAACCAGGTAACCATGAGTGTTACCATGAGTGTTAGGCTGGTTTCGGAAGACACATTAAGCAATGGAGGGGGTGGGAATCAATCGTCAGGTGTGTAGCTTATTGTGTTGTGTGGAGGGTTACACACCACACACACACAACTGACAGAACACTTTTCTGCCCAATTAAGCAACGGAGAGAAACAACAGGCTTTCAAGTTGTTTAGCCCGAAGCCCCATTGTTTAAAGTGTCGTCCGAAACCAACTCCCCCTCTCTCAGTGGACTATTCCATTTGGGAATAGAGTTCTGCCAGCCGGAGCAGCCAAAACCCCCCGGCTGCTCTATACAGCCAGCAGAACTAACGGTGCATGCTGGGATACAGCTGGAGGACTGAGGGAGGGGGAGGGAGCAGGCATAGCAACCAAGATGGCCACCGGAACTTTCAGCTGCACAAGGACTGGAGTTGCAGCATGTCGTGTGTGGAGCACCGCCTACCTAACACACTGTCAGTATGCTATTTCCCCCTCTGTTGCCTAATGTGGCATCCGAAACCAGCCATAGACATAACATCTACAAATTATGGTGTTGATAAAGGCATATTTCTGTCTAAATATGCATAGGATTGCACCCTGAATTAATCAGATTTTGAGACAGTCCCAGTGTAGTCAATAAAACTAAGGTAGGTTGTGAACTGTTCAAAGCAGACTGTTTACTGGTTTTCGGGGTTTCCAGTAGCTCCAATGGGCCTAAAATGCCTGTAGAACACCACATAATCTGTTAGAAATCCTATCCTTTCCCCATGACTTTCCCAATGGTATGATGTTCTGGTGATATTACAGAGGGCCTCCAGCCATGTATTGTGCACTATGAATTTGAATGACATTATCTTGACCCCTTGGCTCAATTTTGTTCAGAAGGCATATCCTGGAAGCTGCCAGGAATGATGCTTTACCACAGAGGATATATGAGCTCCCTCATTGATAAAATTAAGATTGTTCATCTAGGGAAAACATGCAATGCCTGCCTGGCTGCTATTCCACTACACAGCCAACTAACCCACAAAAATACCATTGAACTGGCCAATCAAAAACCTTGGTGGGAAAAATAGCCAAATCCTGAAACATTCCCAATGATCAAGCACTGTCTAAGTATCCTTAGTGACACCTTTTTGCTTTGAATATTGTGCTATGCCACTCTGTATGGCACGCTAGACGAAAAGTTAATGAAGAGGAAAGGAACCTCCATGTGCCTTCTATTCAATGGCCAGGATTAAACTATTGTTCCCTTTGTTTTAATCCTTCCTGGATCCAGCCTCTTAGCCATTGCGTTCTTTGTTCCCTTGGTTTACCCTGACATTTGGGCAGTTGCTGTAAATTCTTCCTGCTTGAGCATTCCTCACGTTGGTATATCTCAGCTCTAAGAATAAAACCAGGGATTTCTGATTGAATATTGTTCCTCATGACTCTTTCCTAGCACAGTTCTCTGCTCTACTCTGGTGCCTCTCCTATGTTTCCAGGGCCAGAGTTCCCCATTCTTCAAAAAGGTCAATTTGCCTCTTATACCCAGAGAGAAAGCTTTACACTCTGGTAAAACACCCAATTACATTCCACATGCAAGTTCTGTGGTGCCTGCTAAGAGACCACAACCTATGCATGAGCTGTTGGTACTGAGTCTCAAAGGGTGGAACTGGTCCCACAGAAACCCTGGAGTACTGGAAAGTGGCTATTAAAAGACTCAAGTGATCTCTCAATTTCTGAATCTGATAGTAAATTCTAAGGAGAAACTGCATTGGTAAGGGTCCCAATCGAAGTTTGTTTAAAACCAAGCTGGTGGTGACTCCTGTCCAAAACACCTTCCTTTGAATGTCTGTGAACAACAAGGCAGAGCAGTTTGAGGCCATTCCCTCATTTTTGGAATTTGGAGCCAAAAAACATGAGGGTAGGCTGTTCCCACAGAATTTGTTTATAATTTTTGGCAACCAAATAAGAAGTGAAGTCCTTTGGGCCACTTTCTAGGATGTCAGGTTATTACTACTCCTGTTCTAACTCTTTTCCTTTCCTCCAACATTTATCTATTACTGCCCCCTGAAGCACCATTTCAACAGCACCCGAGTTTCCTTGGTGTTGAAAGTTTCAGCCTGAAGGTCAAATTCCATTTTGGAGAAGTTCAATCAATCAATCAATCAACTTTATTGCGGCCAACAGGCCAGAAAATCAGATAAACAGTAAGTAGCATTTATACAGTATGTTTGATTCACGGGTACATTAAACATCTTATATAACTACTTGAGCTCTGCAATTTGGACAAGTTTTTGGGGCTCTATTCCAGCAGTGGCCAGGGCAAAAGGAGTGGCCATAAGGCAAAAGGGGTGGGGCCAAAATACCATCATATTGTAGCTGAATAATCTTACTGCCAGTAACTAAGATTTAGGAGAGGCATTTTAACCTTTTAGAATGGGGGAAACTGTACAAAAATAAGTTAACCACCAAATGACCGGTTTCCAGGGAAAGAGAAAGGGATATGGATGCCCTATGGGTTGTACTTTGCCCCTGGGCCTGAAGTTCTGCATCCCTGTCATTTAGCTTTCAAATCCCTTCATTTGCCATTTCCATAGTGCTACTTCTCCCTCTTTATTTGGTAAATTCTAATTTCCCCAGATTTTGTCTTTTTCTGTCTTCTCAGACCTATTATATATAACAAGTAGGGATGTGCAGGGACCCCCCCGGATCGGATCGGGACCCGGATCAGGATCTCCGATGTTGTCCTGGATCGGTTCGATCCCTCGGATCAGATCATATCTGATACCAATCCAAAAATCGGACGTCCGATTTTTGAATTGGCTGCCATTTTTGGTGGTGTTGCCATAGGCTTGCATTGGGGGAAAGAAAGCTTTCCCCCAATGCAAGTCTATGGGGACAACATGGCGGTGAGTGGGTGAGTGGGGGCCTAACTCCCCCCTCCCTGTCCCTCACCCCCAACTCACACTCCTTACCAGCAGGGGCAGCCGCTTCCCTCCGGTACTCTGATCTACTGAGAAACAGGCTTCGCAGCCTGCCTCTCAGTAGCACACCAGGTGATGACATCACCTGGCACGCTACTGAGAGGCAGGCCGTAAAGCCTGTTTCTCAGTAGATCTGAGCACTGGAGAGAAGCAGCCGCCCCGGCAGGTAAGTGCCCCCCTCCTGCCTCCCCCCTCACACTCCTTACCTGCTGGGGTGGCCGCTTCCCTCCGGTGCTCGGATCTACTGAGAAACAGGCTTTGCGGCCTGCCTCTCAGTAGCACGCCAGCTGATGACATCATCACCTGGCGCGCTACTGAGAGGCGGGCTGCGAAGCCTGTTTCTCAGTAGATCCGAGTACTGGAGGGAAGCGGCCGCCCCGGCAGGTAAGGGGGGCCCCTCCCGCCTCCCCCCTCATGCTCTTTACCTTCCAGGGCCGTCTGCTGCCATCCGCTGCTGCCTGAGGGTGGCAGCGGATGGCAGCGGACGGCCCCAGCAGGTAAGGAGCGCGAGGGGCGGGAGGAGGTCCAATCCTCTGATCTTATCTGAACTGGATCGGGTCCTTCCGGGCCGGTTCGGATCAGATCGTACGATCCAGATGCGGGGATCGGAAATCACATAATTCTATCCGATTTCCCCCGGATCAAGTCTGGATGGTGGATCAGACCCGATCCGGTGCACACTCCTAATAACAAGTATATCGGTGTGTTTTTGAGAACAAAGATCTGTAAAAAATAAGTTCACTTTGTTGGACTTTGAATGAGTGATTGACCCGATTTCCCAGTTTTATAAGAATTTATTCGCCGTTTTAGTAATAACATGGGATGTAGGTTAACTGTGTGCACACCATAGCTCAGAACAAAGGCCTCCTTAGTCCCACATTGCTCATTACATGTGTATACACAGATATGCCCTGTGAGCCCGTTGTCTGCAAGATGAGGCCATAAGAGTTAGCATTATGCATGCTTTGTAGTAGCTCAATATGGGATATACTACAAAAGTAGGTACTGAAAGTTAAATTGGTTCCTTCGCTATGCTCACATTGATCCTGAAGCTATCTGTTAGACTGATGAACACTGTAAGCTGCAGAGTTGCTGCCACACAGAGCTTCCTAAATTGTTACATGGATCATTCTTGCTATAGACGGTTCAGCATGCAGCAGTAGCATGAATTTCAGCAAGGGGACACAAATCATTGCTCTTCTTTCAATTGTTCATTTAGAAACAGATTCCCCCCCCCCCCCCCGAGCTACCGACTCAGTGCATGGCATTTTATATATGTCATGTGCAGCCCACAAATAATGCTATTTATTGAAAGCCTTCACACACACACACACACACACACACAATTAATGTGAAGTAGTTAGTTTGTATTTTGTGAAGAATCTATGTAGTCAATATCACAGGATCTCTCAATAACTTTAAATACTGAAATGCAGCTATGACTGAGGGGGTAAATTCACTTGTAGCAGGAGCAGATGGGGGGGGGGTTGGAATAAACCCTTTAGGCCTACAAGTACCAGTTTTTTATTATTATTTTACCCTGCAAGTCTAACAGCAACCTGAGGAGGCGAAATAGTTCAGGTGACAGGTTGAATAGATCCTCACTCCTGCTACTGCTTCAGACAGACATACAGTTCTCCCACATCCATGTGCACTTGGTCAGGGCTGTATTTCAGTTTTTAAAAGGCCAGGAGATCCAGTCGTAGCTCTCCTGCTAATGTGTTAGCCAGATCTGTCCTCGACTGCCCTGGTTTATTGTGCATATATTATTATAGAACTAGGAACATTACATACACAAACTAGCTAGTCATAAACAAAAAGCAGTTATAAGAATATAAGAAGAGTCATGTTGGATCAGACCTAGGGCCCATCTAGTCCAGTATTCTGTTCATACAGCTGCCTCTGGGAGCCTATCTACACACGTAGGATAAAACACTGAAAATGTTTTGAAAACTGTATATGGAGTGTGTCCTGGGCCCCAACAGTTCTCAAAACTGTTATAAACCGTTTTAAACTGTTTTAAAGCTGTGGTGTAGATAGGCTCTGGGAGACCCACTAGCAGGAAATGAGTACAATAGCACCCTCCTGCCTATGTTCCCTAGCAACTGGTGTATATAGGCATACTGCCTCTGATACTGGATGTAGTAGCCTATAGCTATCAGGGTTAGTACCCATTGATAGTTTTCTACTCCAGGAATTTATCCAATCCCCTTTTAAAGCCATCCAAATTGGTGACTGTCACTACATTTTGTAAAAGTGAATTCTATAGTTTAACTATGCGTTGTGTGAAGACGTACTTCCTCTTATCTTTCCAGAAGCTCCCACAAATCAGCCTTATGAGATAACCCATGGTTTCTAGTATTATGAGAGGAGAAAAATGTCTACCTATTCACTTCCTCCATATCATGCATAGTTTTGTACACCTCTATAATGTCTCCCTTTATTCATCTTTTTCTAATCTAAGCAATCGCAGATATTGTATCCTTTCCTCATAAAGAGTTTTCCCAAGCCCATTGATCATTTTAGTTGCCACTTTCTGAACTTTTTCCAACTCTACAATATCCTTTTTTAGGTGTAGTGTACACAGTATTCTGTGGTTGCACCAGAGATTTATATAAGGGCAGCTTGAGCTTGGCAGTTTTATTTCATATCCTTTCATATCCCAGCTACACACTGGGTTGATATTCTCATTGAGATGTTCACTGAAGTTGGGATTTTTTTACTCCAATGTGCATCATTTTACACTTGACCCATCATAGTTCCTTCCTTTCCTTAAGAAACTATGGCTGTCCATCAACTAGACCTTAAAGACACGTCTGCTCAATGCATAGATTGGACTTAGTTTTCACTAGCGATGCAACTCCATGATAGGGCTGGGTGGGAAATTCATAGTCAAGGTTTTTGTTTTTTATGGATTTATGCAATCTATACCTTCCAAGCCTTTCAGTGAGTCAAGACAGAGTTGCGGGGCATTATCAGAGGAGTGTTTTATCGCATGCTCGTTACTGGGCACTCATGGATTTTTGTGGGTCCTATTCACGACATCGTCTGCACCCTGTGCACCTCCCACCCCTTCTAGCCTTCTTCGTATGACAAAAAAAGACCCTGGTAAATCCAAATTATTTTTGAGACAGAACTTGCTGCTGTGTGCAGGAGAAGTAGCACAATCAAAATGGCCCACTGAATGTGTCACGTGCATGTTGTTTACTTTGTCTTTCAAAAGAGAAAGTAATGAGGGACAAAAGCATGGGCAGAGAAGTGACAGTGTGATGACGCTCGTGTTCTGAAATCTGCATTTTTATGAGCTCTCTGATGCAGCTCACCTCAGGAAAAAATGCATAAGAAAATGCATATATTAGGGGAGGTGTGCATAAAATGCATATATTTGAGAAAGTGTTTCGCAAATAAAGTATTTGGGGGAAATGCATATATTTACAAATGTCTATGAAAATGTGTACACTAATGTGTACTTTATGAAAAATGACACAAAAAGTTCAAAATTTTATATAGATTTAAAAAAAATTGCAAGTTCATGCACAAGCATGATGGAGCAAACTGGACCTTAACAAACTTAGAATCATGAAAGAACCGAGATTGATAGATCTATCCCTATTTTAGAAGTCTCATTGCTTCACGGGAAATGTTACCATTCAAGCTCAGTGCTGAGAATTAGTAGCAAAACATTACATCCAAGAAAAGGAGCATAAAATAGTTTTGAAAGCACAGGTAAAGTGCAACCTGAAAAACGTGGAAGTTAAACCCGGAGAATATGCATTAGCTTCCCAACAATACAGTGATGTTGGTGAAATTCACTGATGTGAATGAGTGTTTAAAAGATGTGATTAAATGCTAAAGGTGTTCAATGGAAATTCCATATACCAAATGGTGAAATATAATGACTATCTGATCTGTTAAAAGGAAAAACCTTTTAAACTAATCGATCTTCTCCACAACAATTTATGTCAATGGCTTTTAAGATGATCCCATCTTGAATGGGGGAGATGACAAAGAAATATATCAGACATGGTTGCTACAGGGATAAATCTGAAGTGCAAGAAGACAGTGCATTTAAGAGGTCTCTCATGTGTCTTAAGAAGGTGCTAAGAAATCTCTTGCAGCTCTTAAATAAGCAGTTCCTTAAGCAACATTTTCTCCTCTGTAGCTACTGCTGATAGGACATTTTCCAGTAAATATTCTCCTTCTTTATTTTAACTCCTTCTTTTCCAATAGGGATTTGCAAAGGAAAACATCACTAAGTTCAAACCCATTTGAACTTAGTTTTACGTCCTCTCTCCCCCCTCCACCTGCCTGCAGATTATGTTGGTTTATAAAATATATGTTTTGGATTTCCATCCCCCTATCCTTATTTAAATGTTTAAAAGTCTTCGCTATAAAAAAGCACTTTAACCAGTAATTACTGTATAATGGCACTGTGAAGTGTCAACTTTCTAAAAGCTTAAGCACCAGAATGTACCACAGTTTAAGTTTCTGAGCTGGATGGAAAGTTGGTTTAAACTGGGTTTGTCTGAGGTCTCCCACCCCACCCATCTTCCTATAGTTCTCAAAATTCTAATAATACAATATTCAGAAAGCACTGTGCCTCACCCCTTTTAAGGTGTATACATTAGGACTATTTTTTTTTTAAAAAATCTTTCTATAAGTTTCAAATTTTCTACCTTTAGGGAATCCTTTCTGCACAAAGTAATCTGCTGAGAAAACTCTGTGTATCTATGCCAGAAAATGACTGCACATTGCAAAGGTTTCTTCAAGATGTTCTGATGGTTAGCCAGTTCAGTTTTATCAGGACCTATTCTCACCCCATTACCAACAATACCACCCCTATAATCCCTTATAGCTGCATATTGCAGGGGAAGATTGTTATGAGCGGGTGCAAGCAGTTTTTCAGGGACATTTGTCCAATATTACTATCTGAGGAACATGTGATAGGCATATAAGAAATCCTTCTCCCACCCAACTAAATGTCATAGGTTGGATCCAGAATCTGCTTTTGATGAGAGGAAAAGACTTTCTGTAAGATGAAGGGCTCCGCTCATGAAAAGTCTCTGTCCAAAGTTTGGGGATCCCCTACACCACATCCCATCCCATTCAGCAGGATATTTTCAGGGGGCTGGAGAGCCTGCCGTGGGAATGAGGGAAGTCACTTCCACCAGCACTGTTGATCTAGGGTATCAGGATCCAACCCAAAACCCAATTCTATAGTGTTGCAAGTGCTGATGACAAATCTACTAGATTCATTAAGAAAGTAGGTGTGATACAGGCAGTGCCAAGCAGAGCTCTGGCCAAGGTACCATACCAACTATAAGATATTCTATCTTTGTAGAAGCAGATGTAATTTAAGCAAGCAACTAACGGGAGTGGACATGTATTGATCCATCCTTCAAGGCAGCCTGTCTGGTCCCTGAGCAGACTATATTTTAGGGAATTTGTTTTGGCATTTGACAATCAATGGTTTTGACAAACAAAAAGATTTTCTGGGCTCATCCCCTGGATTTATTATTATTATTATTATTATTATTATTATTATTATTATTTTGGTACTGATATGACAGAGACAAAGGTGAAGGCTGCTTTGAGAATCTATGGGGAAAATACAGGCCTTGGACATGATCCACACAGCCCTGTGCTTAAGCAGAAATTAATTCCAAATGTGCACAAGAAGGCTCCCAGTTTTCCCAATTTCATTGTACTCACTCATTAACACACCATTTTGTAAGGTCCAAAGATGAAGTTTTTGTTGAGAATATTGCAACCTTGTGTGCAAGTTACAGGAAGGTGACAGTTTGGCATTTAGCTAGCTAACGCATGGAATTTTGGGCATAGCTAGCCTTAGGATCTCTATAGCCTATAGGGGTTTCCTGTTTCCTCCTTCCTCCCCCCCCCCTCTCTCTCTCTCTCTGCCTTCCTCCTTTGCTGACAGCATATGGTGTGCTTGCTCTCTCTCCTGTCAGTGTTATAGAATAAAGAAATGTACTGAACAACTCCTGTTTTTGAAACTCTGTGCTGTTCATGTGTTGTATGCAAGGTAATATTGGAGTAAAGCTGTTTTCTTCATTAAAAGAAAAGTGTGGTCCTTTTGTTCTAAGACAGCCCATGTGTATGTGGATTGATAAATTCTGACTTTCTAACAAGAGGCAGCATATAAACTCTAACAGTTTTCAGGGGAAAGACTGACGGCTAGAGGAAAAAGGGGCCCATCAAAAACCTTGGTGTTCTGTGCATGGCTGTTTGGATCTTGTCTAGGAACAGAAAAGAAACAAAGCAATACAATATTCAAATGAAATCTTACTGTTGCATTGACATGGCTTTGGCCTTCTAGACTCTACAAAGTCTGGCTTGCAATCACACTGAAATACCAGAATAGAATACTGTGCGTGGAACAACAGAAGAGGGTCATTCTCACAGTCTATGAATAGCATGATAGCACTAGATTTAGAGGTGGGGGGGAGTGGCCAGTGGAAATAAATCCTGAAAATTGTTTTGCAGAATACTGAGAATGGGAGATTTAAGATTTAAGATTGCAGACTCACAGTGGAAATAATGGTTTCTCTGCTTATTCCAGCCGTTAGACACTGAGTGTGTTACAAAACAGAAAAAGGAGCCTTTCAGAGGTACACATATGAAAGGGAGATGCAAATAAATAGGTGTGTGTATGCACAGGTGTGCATGCAGGTACATCCGATTCAAGACAGACTCATTCAAATCTTAGCAACAGAAGAAGATTGGAAACTTACTTTGAAATGAGCCGAACATCATTTGTAGCAACTGAATTGCCAAGGAACAGTATCCATTTTTTATCAAGACAAATGGAACATTATCAGCCGATAACAGACTGAGCTACACCATCCCCCCAACCATGCCAATCTTGCATATGTTGCCTCAGAGTGTCTTAAAGAGAATCAAGCAACTTGTTGTGCATATATTACTTGTTGTGCATATAATTATATATCTGTGACTGGGTTAAAAACAACAGCCCAGTAACAGTGAATAGGAGAAGTTAGCACTGTAGAAATGCTTGATTTCTGAGATAGTGTTCTTCAACTTATATGATGGCTGGCATTTTATAAAGGTACAATTTATATACTAATGGGGATTATAGTTAGGAGTGGATAATCAGTCTTTTTCTGGTCCATGTCAGTTTTGCATGATTCCATCCATAAGCCCATTCCACCACCACCATTTATTTATTTATTTATTTTAAATCCACACAAAAATGGTATTTAAATACATATTTAAGTACATTTTTAGTGCAATGTCCCATAAATATGTATTTCTACTATACATTTCTATACATATCTTATCCTAAATTATGCATTTTCATACACATTTAGGAATGGTTTTGAGCCAACAACTGCATCACAAAATTCAGAGAAGACTGAAATCTGAAGGATAACTGTGTTCCCATCTGTACATTAGTCCAGGTGCAGATCAGATCAGTTTGCATCATAATTTGCATAAAGAATGAATTCCTCAAGCACCAATACGGCATGTGAAACAAAAAGTAATCCAACATTCGGATTGCTTGCCAACCTGGGAAAGGCAAAGGAGCCAGTTAGACTTGCACGAATTTCTTTGGGATTCCCTAAATCAACTATTTATAGCACATTCATGACTAGCCCCTCACAGAAATTTTGGGTTGAATACATGGACACTGTAAACATCCAGTGCCTCTCTCATTCTTTAGAAGGATTTCCTCACCTTAATTTGAAATGGAAAAAAAACTAGTAACAAAAGGTTCCCTTTCTATTTCAGCATGTAAAGAGGAAATCAGACTTTAAGAAGAGGCAGACCGATGCCACCTTGTGGATGTATAAATGAAAGGGGAAAGGAATTGTGTGTGAAGAGAGCACTTGGTGATCATGGGATGAAAATGGAAGCAGAAAGCTGTGGTAAATTGTGGGATTTTCCCTGGTGTATAAATGCTCCTAGACTCCAACAACATATCAGTTGGGCAGGGAAGTCCTGCTGAGCTTGCAGATCCCTAGAAAAAACAGCATTGGTATAAAATAATTAGGCATCCTAAGATGATAATAAAGATCTTATCACATTTGCTGCTATTTTTCCAAAAAAAGGCATGGAAGTTTTTTTTTTAAATTTTTTTTTACAACTATTACTTTAACAATCTGAGATGCTATTCCATAAATTATAATTTCTTTAGAAAACAAGACATGGTATATACAGAGTAGAATGTTTTTTTAATACTCCAAGTATATTTGTTTGCTATTTTTGCTTTTACATAAATTGTTCAGTTGCTTTTTATTTAAAAGCTTAAAACTTGGTACATTTTCACTTCCTTTTACTAGGTTCCTGACAAATGTACAGGCTACAAATTTGTCAGAGTCTATTTTCTAATGTATTCTGTTTATCATCATTTCTTTGTCATTATACAGGTGCTATTTTTGCTGCACTACAGAAGGTGCTGCTGTCAGAATTTCCATTACAAACATAGTTTTGGTGGGAGGAGAGGGGGAAATGTAAGTTGTCCATTAAAATCCCCTCCGAGATGAAATTTGGCAGACAAGCCTCAGCACAGTAACATTTTTCTTTCCGATGGAATGGAAATTACCTCAGCCATGTTTTTAAAGCCATCTTAAAAGAAAGAAAGAAGAAAGAAAGAAAGAAACTTGACTAGAGGTATTAGAAAGCACATGCATATTATAGTGGCATAGATTTAAATAACTACAAAAAATAAATTGTGATTTGTTTTTTTAAAAATCGTTCTGAATTCCAGTGGATATCAATCTTCTGCCACTAAAAATACAGCACAACAAGCCCTGATAAAGAAGGAAATTCACTTTATAAATGTACATTGACAATTTTATGACTTTTAGGTATCTCTTACACATTTAGAAAGGAATAAGCTTAAACCACTGAATTTTGACAAAGACAAAATGTAAAACTAACTGTTCTGGAAACTTAAGAAGGAAGTAGAAGATACATACACTTTTCAGCAACAGATAAATAGTTGTGTATTGTGTGCTTCTATTAAAAAGTGAAATCCCAACACATCACCATCCCATCATGATATTTTTATATATGTGTGTGTGTGTCCTCCGCCCATACTTCCAGCTGTAATGTGAGTCAAAGTCAGATATGAATATTTCTCTGCATATGCATCTGTCAGGAAGCCACTATGTATCATACCTTATGACTACGGTTGTTAAAGACTTGTGGTGTATAATGTCATGTCAATTACATTTTGATCCATTTTCTCATGCTAAATTAACTATATGGGGAAACCTGGATTTAAAACTTGACAAGAAAAAGGTTTTGTGGCAGACTTGGATGGATAAGTTGATTTTTGTCATGTGTCAACTAGTGGGAACTGATGATGAGTTTTTGTCATTCTCAGCTTTGAGTGCCAGACTTGAGTGCTATGGCTGAATGACAATATTTGTAGTTGCAACATTTGTTAGAACCTAGGTTTAGCCATGCTGCTTTTATAGCTTCAGTGTCTCCTTCACTATTGCAAGCACTTATTGAGACTGATCAATCATATCGACCCATGATCCATGTTCATAAATATTTACTATTGGTGAATAAATATGATACATAGGGCCTTAAGCAGGAATGTTATAGGAAACTGGATTGTCCCATTTTGAGTAATCAATGGAGAACTGGTTTAGCATCTGTATCTGAAGCATCTATGGATCTCAGGTTATGGATCTCAGCAAAAACTCTTGTTCTGTATCTACTGGATGCCACAATGTCTTTTAATAAGGGTTTGTCCAAGTTAGGTAATTGCTGGAGGTGTAACACAGCTAATGCCTCTTTTAACCGTATGTTCTGGCCATGCTTCTTTGGAGAGGAAATTATTAAATGGATAAACTTTGCATTGGAACACTCTTTAATATTTACTAATGTAGATGTCTTCATAAATTATCTACCTGCTTCCTAGGAGTTAATGCATGGTCAACACAAACGGATTCTCGACACCCTTTTGATAGCTAAAAGACTGATATTACAACATTGGAAGGATAAATGCTCACCTTCTATAATGAAATGAATTGAGGATGTAACACCTTCAATATTTGAATGGGTGATATATAGATGCCACTTGCAAATGGATATTGATATGGATATTTGGTCTGCTTTTGTTGAAGTTCATGTATAACTCTTAGAAAGCTATATTTTCATACACATACATGTCATATGCACACACTGAAAATGATATATTCAATTCATGTGTTTTTTTTCATCTTTGTTTTGTTGAAATATCACAATGAAATCTTTTTCTATAAAAAAATCCATCTGGTTACTTGTACATGTGGTAAAATAGGCATGTGTATTCATCGCACATAACAATGTGCAGTCAACCTGCCTACATCAAAATTTGTATCTATGTAGGAAATCATTGGCATGGAACCTAACTATTCTTTCTGCAAAGAGAAGGGATCCTTCCATTCATGGGAAACATTCAGTCCAGTAGAGGATCCTGTTGGTAGAAGGGTGAGGCGAATTGATTTTTGTGGATTCCTCCTGCAGCCTACTTCCACTGTTCTAGAACTCCCTCCAGCACTCCAGAGCACATTTTCAGGAGGGGTGACAAGCGTTTGCAAGGAAAGGGAAATGGATGAAAGTTGCCTCCCCAACTTCCACCAGAAGTGAAATGCATCCAGGTGTATCTTTCTCCTCAACTTTTTAAAAGCAAATGCTTGAGAGGTGTGAGTTTAAGTGAAAAAATTATGGAAGAAGAAGGTGCTTAACCCTTTTTGCTCCAACCTACTTTGCATCCAAGCATTTGGATGCAAAGTATCAGTGTCTTTTTTCCTCCTGTGGGTTTTCCATGGGGGCCTGTACTTAAAACTCACGCTCCACTTTTGATTTTAAAAAAAGTTGTGAGAAAGGTTCATGTGACTAGGTATATTTTGATAATAGTGTGTTGTGTGCAAGTTTTCACAGATGGGTTCTGTCTTGATTTTTAAATGCTATTTTTATGGTAATCCACTTATGAAAATTTCTGCAACATCACATTTCTGCAACATTTGGGGATTGTGGTTTTGTAGCCTTGATCCCCAACTGATTGCACCGTATGGACTAAGAACAATTAGTATGGCCAATCCCCTATTCCAATTTTGTGGATTGCAAGTTACAAATGCTATTTAGAATACTAATAAGCTGAAAATCTGTTTGCATGGAAGTGCCTAAAACATTGATATGTTAAGAACAAGGTGCTTCTTTTGATTTTCTTGTTTCTTTCATGTTTGATTAGTATTAGAAGTTTAAAAAACACACAACAAACATAAACACTTTTCCAACATTACACAAATATCCACAAGCAAAGACCCTGGGGTTGCAATCATTTTTATCACCAAGGTTTTCAAAATGAGTTTGGACAGATTGCAAGTTTCACAAGGTTTTTCTTATATTATTGAGGCTGAAATCAATAAGACTCCTCCAGTTCAAATATAATATTCATGTCATAATTTTGAAGATTGATTTATCAAAGAAGTTTGAGAAATCCTTTACATTTATATTCAGTTTCCCTCTGACCTTTTCCTTGATTTCAATTTTCTTGCTAGCTTTGTAACATGATGTAGCAACGTATCAATGCAAACTACAAACTGCATTTTTGTTTAAGCATTTCATTAATTTGTTGCCTTTGCTTGGATCATCACCATTTATGATTTCTATAGCATTTTTCTGCATCAAAGTGTTTTTCAATCTTTACAAGTTAGATCCATGGTTGTTCCCGTGATACTCATGGTAATGCCAACATTTCCAACTAAAATAGGTAGAGAAGATTACATGGTTCTGTACCATGCTCAAGACACCCAACTCACTGGGGAGTAAGTTGCTGGCATCAAACATAACCACAGAAAGATCCCAAATCCCGTGGACAGAAGAAGGAAGCAGTAAGAGGGATGGTGTGGCAACAACCAATGAGATGACAGAAACCATGCTACATGGGTAATTTATAAAGATGGGATCACACTCATTAAGAGCTCCATCACACCAGCGATTTAGTGCACTAGTGCACTCTCACCATGCCTGGTGTGTAGATTTGCAGCATGGTATTCACATGGCACTGTGCCTGTCCTGCTGACACCCTTCCTCTTCCCCAGCCTTTCCTAGAATGCTAAAAGTCTGGATTGTTTTCCCTAAGCGCATTGAATGTGCCCTAAGTCTCCGTGTAGTTTTAAAGGAACTGGGGGCTTGAATGGATTGCATCAGATCCTGGCAGGGAAAAGCAATCTCTCCCAGAAGCCAGCTCCAAGCCTCAATATAAAACCCAAACCTTGAATCCCAGGCTCTGCAAAGACGGGATTATACTCCCTGGATGCCTCCAAAGAACCAGACTAAAGGGTCATTCCATTTTTGCCCGGCAGAAGGGTGGTCTGGTTGAAGTACTCGTCTGACAGGACCTGACTGGAGGGAGAAAGAGAAGGGGAGGGTGGAGTGGAGTGGAGTGGAAGAGTGAAGGAGCAAAAGAGCGAAAGAGCAGCTATTCAGGTAACAGGGTTCATAAGCTTGACGTGTGTCTGCCTCAGAGGTAAAAAAAACATGTAGGCAAACCCGGGGGGGGGGGGGAATTAGGTATGATGGAGGTCTAAGCCAAAGCCATCAAGTGAACTGAATGTGGTTTCCCAAAGATAAAACTGACTGTACCAACCTCTTCAGATGATTCTTATGCAGAAGATTAATGAGAATTGTGTCATTACTCTTAAACAAGTGTGACAGACGGAAATGGATGTAGACAGCTTGGAAATGGTGTTTCTATAATGCAACATTACTCAGTGCCATTTCACACCTTCCCATTTCAGAGCAACCCTCTGAGAAAATTTGAGAACATACAACTAAGTTTACTGTTAGGCTAAGGAGAAGGATCTCAAAGTCAAGAACATTAGTTAAACATTCTCCCCCAGGGTGCCTTGATAATAATCTGCCAGGGACAACTCAGTTCTGAGTTGTTTCATTAAGTGTGAAATGTGTTACATGTGTCACACACATACGTGAGACAGAAAGACTACAACTCAAAAGATAAAATTTCTTCTGATAAATCTGAACTGTTTAAAGGAATATTGATTTGTTTAAAACATTCTAAATATGTAACAAGTATTATTTAATTATTAGTTAGTTTAAAAAGCAACAGGTCTATTCTGTTCCTATAATTGCAATACTGCCCTAAACGTTAATACACCAGGAGCAAGATTCTTGTAGTAATATGGATGTTTATGTTATTGGTCCAAAAATGGAATGTGAATGATACTGTTATGAAAGTGATCAGCTATCCTATATGGCCAAGTTAAGATAATGTGAAGAAACCAAAGGTGTGGTTAACTTATGTATTTTTATTTCAGAAATGCATTTTGTCTTCTGTAAAAATGTATCAAACATTAATTAATTAATTAATTAATTACATATTTATACTGCTCAACAGCCTAGGCTCTCTGGGCAGTTTACAACTAAAACCATAATATAATAACAATCCAGATTAAAACTTTAAAAGTCACATAAAACCAGAATAAGTTACAGTCCAGAGAAGGCTTGCCTAAAAAGATATATTTTAGGTAGGCTGACCAGATAAAATCCAGGTCAGGGCTCATGTAACTTTAACAGTTGTAGAGAAAAGGGAATTTCAGCCAGTGTCATTTGTATGCAATTAGTTCCTGGTGAAATTCCCTCTTCATCACAACAGTTAAAGCTGCATACACTATACTAGAGTGACCATATACAAAAGAAGGCAGGGCCCCTGCAACTTTAACTGTTGTGATGAAGAGGGAATTTCACCAGGAACTAATTACATACAAATGACACTGGCTGAAATTCCCTTTTCTCTACAACTGTTAAAGTTACATGAGCCCTGAACTGGATTTTATCTGGTCATCCTAGCTTTAGGAGGCTAAAAGATATTACATTTTCCACCTCCCGAACCACACAAGGCGGGGTTTTCCAGAGGGTGGGTGCCGCTACAGAGAAGGACCGCTGTCGAGGTTCTTCATGACGACATTCTTTTTGTCTCGAAATGATGATCGTAAATGCCACCTGGGTGTATCTAAGGGAAGACAGTTTGCTAGGTATCCTGGCCCCCAAATTGTTTAAGGCTGTAGAAGATAATAGTATGACCTTTTAAATGGATTATTAATTATACAGAATGTAGATATATTACATTTATATTGGATCATATCCAACATTGCAAGAGTAGACTTACACTCGTGCAATGGAGCTTTATCTTCCCTTTCTTCCTCTGCAGCTCCCTCTTCTCCATCCCAAAATCTGTTCTGGGGGATCCCCCAACCAGATTTATGCAGGACATAGGGGACACAGAATGAGGGAGATTGCCTCCTTCTCCATTCCACTAATAGAAGCACAGGGACACTAACTGGATTTCATCCCTAGTATATACCTGAAGGCAACCCAGGTAAGGCATCTTCTCTTCTTGTCCTCTCCCCACAGGTGTGTTTTTTGCCTTGCCCCACCCACCTCCCCTAGTATATATAAAGTAAGAATATCAGAAGATTCATGCTGGATCAGACCAAAGCCCTATCTATTTCAGTATTCTGTCCCAGGCTGGCTAACCAGATGCATATGGGAAACTCACAAGCAGGACGAGTGTAATGGTGCCCTCTTGCTTATGTTGTGCAGCAACCTGTAGCAAATTCAGAGACATACTGCCTTGTATATTGAATATAATATACAGCCATCATGACTAGACTAGTAGCCATTGATAGGTCAAAAGTAAAACACAGCAGATATATACTAATGGGTAGTATCCAATGTTGGTCTTAAGCTAGTCCCATCCATTTCAATGGGTCTGCTCTAAGTAGGGCTAATATTGGATACAACTGAATACCTTTATTACTTAACGTATATCAAATATTAAATCGATTAGTGATATTCAATAAATATTAAAGTCCCTATTACAATTAAAGAGCTATAAATACGATATGTGATTAATACTACTATGATTCTAAATCCCGATTTTATAAATATATTGATATTCAATGTGAATATAGGAAACAAAAACGTCTGAATATTAGAAATTGTGTTCTGTGATATCTTCCTGTTAATTTCTAATCAATGTTAATCTTACCTCAGCATGGTAATATCTGAATACTTCTTCTGTGCTAGAAATCCTGGATTTCACAGTATCAACAGACTTTTTAAATCAGAGTACTGATTCATAGTAGGAATGCACACCATGAAAAGTTGCTTAAGTAACCTATGTTCCAACATCTCTTGGGGACTTATTGCTACACATTCTACTGGCTAAATAGCATTTCTCCCAGATTTTTAAGTAGCCCAATCGAAACCTACAGGGGATTATTGTCAATACAAAAGAATAAATGATGATATTTTCTGCTGATTTCTTTTTTTAAAAAAAGCCTCTTTAGTAGTCACTGAGTTATTACACATATAGATTTCCAATAAAATAATAGGTCACAAGCAGAGAGAGAGAAAAAAATCCTGAGCTTAATAACAAGGAAAGTTTTCTAAAGATTGTCTAGAATCATATAGGCCCTCAAAGAAGTAAAGAATAATATGTCATGCTACTCAATATATTTACTGGTGGGACATCTTCAACATGAAGATGACACCTGGGAGAAGGGTGGCATTCGACTCTTTCCTAAAAGGGTCCTTTTGGGAAGCCAACTTTCATCCTATATGTCTCACTACTGGGCTATCTGAAATGGAAGGCATGGGGAGAGACCAGAGAGCACCAGAAGGACCCTTCTCTTCCTAATGTGCAATCTCCCTTTGTGGAGACGGAGTGGGGAAGGTACGGACTGGGACATCTACAATAGTTCATATTTTGGGATTTGCTCAGAAACCATCCAAACATTTTTCCAGTTGCTGCAAGGCACATTCAATAGTGGAAAAGAATAATATGAATTTTGCATAAGGAATTTGCCAGGATTTTACAGACTTAGTTACATACACTTATTGAGTAGTCAGCTGCAGATAAAACGAGCCATGACAGCATTTTAGATCATAATAGATCTTTTAAAGTTTAACGTAATGAAGTTTAAGATAAAGTAAGAAAAATAGGAAAGGTTTTGGGCTTGGGACATGTAAGACTTGGTCTTGATTAAGAGGTGGCAGTACATGTGTAGGTTACTGTGACATAAAATGATATCTAAAGATACTGCTTTCCAAATCTCTCTTTGATTTAGTTATACCAGAACCAAATATCTCTTAATGAATTTTCAGCTACTGCGAGGTCTATGTCCTTGACTGGTGGACATGAAGTAACCTTCATTACAAGACATTTGAGGAAAAGTCAGCCAGAGGTTTTTTAAAATCGTTTTTTTTAATCCTTTGGGTCCATACCTTCAGCCTGCTACAGAATGATTATTGATTCCAATGCCTTTGCAATATCCTGTCTAGATTCCTATTTCTATCTTTCAAAAAATGTTTTTGTGAGGTACTTTCTGGAAATTGTATAATTCATACTCTCAAAGACATAGGTAAGGCAAATTCAGTGCTACAATGCTACAGCATGCTACAATGTCAAGCCAGTTCCGTAATACATGTGAGAGGAATAGACCATTAAGCTAATTTAGTCAACATAAAGATTAATTATCCAATTATATAATAACTTATGCTAATCATTCTGTTACTCCTAGGTATTACAAAGTGTATTTTCATTCACATAGCGATTAGTGGATTTTCTCTGATCTGGTCCTTTATTTTTCCTTTGGTTTCTACACATGTACAAATCTATATACACACAGAGGAGAACAATCTTACTGAAGTCATGAGTACAATCACATCAACACCTATTTTTCCATGTGTTCCATGCAAAAACTCATGTTTATGTTTTGGAGATGGGATAGAGCAGGGTGGGGAATGACTCATAAAGTAACGGAAGTCTCTAAAAGTTGTGCAAACTGCACATGCAAATATATAGCAGAACAATACATAATTTCTAATGTAGTGGTTCCAGTTTGCAAACCAGAGCAGATAAGGTAGCAATCAGAAAATCCAATGAGAAATTTGGAAGCACCTTTACTTTCACAGGTATTCAAGAACTGATCATATTCCAAAATGGATTTGAGAAACTACCAAGGGCAAGTGGATTCTATGTACAAAGAATCTACATATAAATCACTTGCCCTTGTTGGTTTTTTAAACCCATATTAAATCTGAACTATTGCAGCCAGTCCATTACTGATATTCAGTGAAATCCAAGCATCCTTCAATGACAAATTTGCCAACAGTAATTTGCTTTCAGGGTCACAGTGATAGATTCAAATCTCTGGAAACAAATCTAAAAATGAGATTCAGAGTTTCTGGCATTGGAATATAGCTTAAAATATATGCCTTCTTTATTCAAGCCCCACATTCTCAAAGCTGACAGCACCACTGTTTTAATTGAAGCAGGAGCCTTTCCTTTCCCCCTCCCATCCCAGAATTAGTGGTGAGCTGTTTAAAATACTGCATTTCCATTTAGGAAAATTTATTGCACAGTAAGTATGAAACATTTGGCTACAGCGCTTTCACTTTGGATCCGCCTAATGAGTCTATAATCATCGTCTTTTTTGCTGAGGATTTTTATCCCAACAGGGTTGCTCTGACATTCACATAAGCAGTTACCATTTTAGGAGGTGAAGCCCCGAAACAAAGAGGAATGGGTCACCACAATGATGGTTGAGTATTTTTCTTTTTGGCAAATAACTCGTTGGTGGAAGGCTGAAAACACTATATCAACCCCATCCAGAAGGTAGTCCCAGCTGTTATTTGGAACTGTAGTGGACTCCCTGGACTAAGAATTCAGAGGAGGACATGCTGTAATAAATGCAAGCATTCATTTTGCAAGTGGCATTGTTACAAATGCCATCAAGCCTTTATATTTTGACACTGGGTTATGTATTTTTATAATGCTAGGAATTATTTTAAGTGGCAAATATAGCGGAAGGCAGCAGTCTTTGGTAGGGCGTATGTGCATATTTCAAATGAAATATTTATAGGAATTAAGGGCTCTAGGGTATAAATCTGTGTCTGATAGAATTTATTATAAGATTGTATCCCTTAACGGGACTCATACATAATTGGATCTTCTCACTGGAACTGGAATTGGAATTGGCAAGATTTCCCATCAGAATATTTGATGAGAATGGTCAGTATTCATAAACTATCCCAAAAAGGGAAATTGTCCAAAGCGAAAGTTTGCATTCCTGGGCACGTTGAGAGTGGGTGAAGGAACATGGGCAACAGGAACAGAACCCGTTTGTACCAATCCAGGAATGAGAATGCGATCCAAAAGCACAAATAGACACCAAAAAGACAACAAGGTAGACAGGTGTGGCTTATTAAAGACAGTAAGGTTAACAGGTATGACAGATTCTTGAGAAATCAGGATCAAAACATTCCCAGCCATGAAATTAGAAAATGAATTTGCTTGTGAAAGCAGGCCCTATTGATTTTCATGGATCTTGGGAGATGGTTCAGATGCAACAGCAAGACTGAAGCCAGTTTTCAGGAGCATGTGTCTCTTTTATATTGTCTTTACTGGCTGCTGGTCTATTTCCAAGTACAATTCAACTTGTTATATTACCTTTAATGGCATGAGACTAAGATATTTCTCCAGTATAGGATGCTAGCAATCCTATCTCTCCCATATATGATCCTACCTATCATCCACTGAGGTCAAAAAGAGAGGCCCTTTTGTGTGTCCCAACAGAATCTATAGTATAGTTGATGAAAATAAGGTGAAATGGCTTCTCTAACAAGATGAAGGGCCTTCTCAATGTTTACATATGGTTGCAATTTTCCCCACAAAAGGAGTGAAACAATAGATCTCCCATCATATCCTAAGACCTGCCAAGTTACACTAGGGCAGAAGGTATGTGGAAAGAGATCTATGTTTTCACATTTTCTCCCACTGAGAGCAAATTGGGGTGGGCTGGCTAGTAAAGCTGATACTCCCAGATTGGGCACAAATGGCCCAGCCTCTGCAGCACATTGCCAAAACCTGAGGCCAAAACCTGAGAGCCTCCAATGTATCATTCTATCCACCCCCACAAGCCATCAGCAGCAGGGACTTGGTATTGTACTCTAAGTGGCCACTTTGTAGGCTGTCCCTTGTATCAATCCACTTTAGGGTAAAATGAAGTGAGCTGGAAGAGTTGTGGCCAGAATACGAATGTCGGCAGAGAATTGAAGAATGCAAGCAGAGCCACTTCTGCTACATCATCAAGACGGATGTCAGAGAACACAAAGAGGGGGAAATAGCATATGGTCCTGAAGCACATGATACAGATCTTAGTGATAGATCTATACTAGTGCTCCTTATTGGTATTGAAGTGCACTGATAATTGTTGGGGCACATTACACATTCTATAGACTGTTTTTCTAGTGTTATTTCCTGCTTTTAATTTCATATTATCCAAAATAGCACAATAGATGTTGTTGTGTGCATTACAAGGTATAAATGCTCAAGAGGGATATAGTGTCACCATGATGGGATTGTTTCGATGTGACCTGAGCACTGGGTTTTGTCAATGTCTGGTTGGGAGACTGCTTAGGAACCTCAAGAACAACGTGTTGAGTTCCATAACAGAGCAGAATATAGTTGTGCATTTACTTGTTTTTATGTTGTGTTTTAATTAAGATTTTGTTTGTAATCTGTATTTTATTGTTAGCTGCTTTGAGCACCATTTTTTTGGCAGAAAGGTGGGTGTGATGTTACACATCTATATATAAGTAGGCTGACCATCTGAAAAGGAGGACAGGGCTCATGTAACTTTAACAGTTGTAGAGAAAAGGGAATTTCAGCCAGTGTCATTTGTATGCAATTAGTTCCTGGTGAAATTCCCTCTTCATCACAACAGTTAAAGTTGCAGGGGCCCTGCCTTCTTTTGTATATGGTCACTCTAGTATAGTGCCTGCAACTTAAACTGTTGTGATGAAGAGGGAATTTCACCAGGAACTAAATTGCATACAAATGACAGTGGCTGAAATTCACTTTTCTCTACAACTGTTAAAGTTACATGAGCCCTGTCCTCCTTTTCAGATGGTCAGGCTATATATAATGAACTTGTGGTTATGGTTATGTGTTCATGTTTTGTATTTTATGGTATGTCTGTGGTGAGAGAGAGATGGGACACTGGAAAAATTGTGGATTTGCATATGTGTGATGATTGAGTGAGTGAAGGTGACGTGAAGTGCATGTGCTATATAATCAGAGTCCTTGGCTTGCGTGGATCAGTTAGGGATATAGGTAGGATTTTAGGATTGAGAACTGAGAGATAGGGAGGTCTGTGGGGAAATTATTGTTTGAGAGAGTGTTCACAAGTACTGTGTATGAGAGGACGTATATTGATAGAGCCATTAAGAGTTACTTGGTTATTATTCAATAACTTATTACAGTTTATAAAATCCTATGCCTTCTGCCCTTGGCAACATAAGAGGGGTGGGTAATAAAGGGAACACTACAAGTTTATAGGGTAAAAAAGTTTGGGCCTGAGCCTTAAAGGTCCTGGTGGCAGCGAAACCCAGGGCTAATCTACATCTACAGCCCTTTCACAAGGGAGGAGGGATGATTGCACTGATTTTCTGCTTCCACAATCAGCGCTCATGGGGCACTCGCCACCGATGTTTCCCACAAGTAAAGGAGAGCCGTTGCAGGAAAACATGTGCCCCGTTACAGTGGTTCCAAATGTGTATCAGCAGAAGTGTGTGGGACTAGGCAAATGGCTACGGGTACAGGATTTAAAAAAACAACAACTCCTGAGAGATGTGCACCAGCGCAGACACAAAGCAACACAAGAGGGGGATAGGTACTGTGTCAAAAATGCACTGCTGCACAGAGATCTGTTTAAAACAACAACAACACACTCAGCAATGAAATACGCCAGTGCACATGCACACACACCTGACAGTGGGTTGGCTGTTCACTGAGCCAGGAGCTCACACCAAACAGCAACAGCAACAGCTTTGTGAAGGGGGAGGGCACACCAGCAGAGGACTTCAGGATTGTTCCTAGAAAGCTGAAAAAGCTGTGACAAATCCAGTCAGCAATATTCCTGAATAACTGAGGAGTCGACCTGAGTTTACAGCGGGATCAGCTGTGCATCATGTGACCTATTAGGGACAACTTCAATATTAGTCTGGAATAAATGGGTGGTGTAGACACACCCTCTGTGTGTGAGAGATAAGGTGGTTCCTGCTAGGGTGAGGAAGGCCTTAGAGTAGGAGAATTCTGAGTAGGAAAAGGCAGGAACACCATGGTAGGATATAAATTAAATAAATACAATTTCTTTCTTTTTTTAAAAACACTCATTCATAGAGCAGGGTAAGTGTTAATGATATTTCTATAGACTATGGCTCAATTCGGATGACACAATAAACAACTGGTGTGGGGGAAACAATCATCAGTTGTTTTGACTATCGTGTCATCTGAATGCTGCCATAGTCAACTCAGCGCTGATCCTAATCCACACCACAGTTGATTTATTATCATGTTGTGTGGGGAGTACCCCCTAGATGAACAACTGTAAAGTTGATTATTAACCCACCATTGACTATCGTGTCGTCTGAATTGAGCCTCTGTCATGCGTTTGTCCTGAACAAAGAAGAACTTGAAATACATTTCCTTTCTTTGGGACTAGGACTAAGTTTTGTTTAAAGTTTTGACTCTTATCATACCTAAACCACCATTTTTTGCTTTTTTGTTGTAGGAGAAGCGAAGACATTACGATTCACCCATTTTCCCTCTCTGTTCATTCTGTCTTTCTGATAAACAAAGAGATTTTTTTTATGATGCCTGATCAGTTTTCAAACCAGTGTGTTTATGTCTGGTGAGAGACAAACTGCTTTAAGTCTGCTGTTGAATTGTTAAGTTTGATCCTTAGCCATAGATGGGAGTTCTGCTGCCAAAATACTGAAACCAGCTACTGTTGGGAGCCACAGTGGGCTCTTGTGTGGTTAGTTTAATAGGTTACACTGGGATGCACTTATACTGTTGTGTGAGTTAGGGAGATGTATTTTATTCTATTTTAAATTATTACATAATCTGTACTGTTGAGAAGTGTTACAATGAATTCAATGGGTTGTGAAAATTGCCACAAAATGTGTTACATCATGTACACAATTGCAGCTGTACAAAAAATTGAAACAGACTTTTGCAAATAAACAAAACACCACACAGCTTCTGAAATCACAATTTATGAAAAGGTGACCAGAAACATAAACTGTTGCCTAAGGGAAATACATGTTAGCAGGAGATAGTTTCAATGGAGACTTTCCCCCCTTTTCTTATCCCCCTCCCCCTTGAGGGTGGGGGAATTTTGGAGGGGAAATGATGAGGGGAAAATTTAACCAACCCCTCCTAGTGCACCCAAATTGGAGCTGTAATAAATAAAAAGCTAACCTTCAGCTACGCAACACGTAGTTTGGCTCTCAGAGCAGCTGTTGGTTCTCAGTTTAATCTTTCTCATGCCATACAGATAACCAAACATGCTTTGGGACTGAAACTCTATACTCCAGGGTGAACCAACCACAAGAGGGCAACACTGCTTTGTCATAGGCTATGATATATGGCTTGAACGTAGTATAATTATACAGCCTAGTATGACCTGCCTCATTTTCAAATATTCTGCTGAAAACTCCACCTCAATTATAGTGTAGAGTAAGTAATGTAATATAAGAGATGCATTTCTGTAATTAGGCTGAGCAGCCTAAAAATGTATCATAATACATTTCTAATCCCACCCCCAAAAGGAAAAGGGAAAGGGGGAAAAAACATTTCCAAAAAGCATATAGCTTTGGCACATTTGAAGGAATAAAGAACAGGCAGACAGCTGGTGGCTATGGTTACACAAGGCAAGATGATGGAACACAACTCAGAAGGTGTGAAGCTGTTAAGGAATTTGCACAACACCCCCGAGAACCAAGGCTTGTTATTCCCAATTTACTCATATAGAGTTTACTAGGTGTTACTTCTTCATTTACTTGCAATATTATGGGATTTGGGCTGAGCGGGCTGAGGGGATTGGGGAGGGGGGAAGAAACAGAGAGAGGGGATCAAAGGGATGGGGGGTAAACTGTAGCATGTTATCATGCCATTCTGGATTTTGAAGCTGCTCTTCTATTATTTTTATACAATGCAGTGGTGAATATTACAGTAATCAGGGTCAAAAACATAGTAAAGCTCCACCCACCCCTATTTTTTGTCCTTTCATGTCATAAATTACCCAGATTAGTAGTATGTTTCTTTACGCCCCAGCTACTTGTTTTGTTGTTGCTGCTGTTCTTGTCCTTGTTGTTGTTTTGTAAGGAATGAGCAGGGCGTTTAAAAAGAAGATGATTAAATTAAAAACCACAGTGAACGTAGACATGTATAAGCTATTAATAAACCAGCTTGGGCCCCCTTTCCGCGCCCGGCTTGCCTGGACGTGATAGGGAGATTGCAGGGTGGGGGTGGAGATGAGGGAGAGTGGGAGCCTCCTATTGGCAGGCTCCCAGTGGGTCACTGCAGCTGGGAGGAGGCTGTGAGCATTTAAGGGACTCACCCCTCTCAGTGGCCTCTCTTCTTCTCTTCGCGGCTCCCTCCCTCCCTCCCTGTAGGCAGTGTGGGTTTGCTGGTCACTCCCTAGGAGGGCCAAGTAGGAATTTTTTGCTCATAATCAGCTTTATGATTGCGAGTCTTTTTGCCTACTTCACACTGTAAGACAGGTAAGGAGAAGTAATTAGGTTGATCTGGTTAATAATAATTGGTCACAATTTAATGGCAGGTTTTGCGGACATCCGGAGCATTTGTTAGGGTCAGCGACCTTTCACAGGCACTGTTGTGGTGATGGGTACTGCCTGAGGGCCCTCAGCTGTGAGCTTTATGGCGGCAGCTGGACGGATAAGGGTTACCTGTGAGGCTAACCTTTCTCACCCACTTGGAGCTAAACGGCGCGAGGAGGGGTCGACACTGGAAGGTCTCCCTACCCCAAAAGGGGCAAGCCTGGGGGGTGGCGTTCGGAATCTCGCAACCTCTCAGGTGGTGATTGGCTCGCCCATTGTTGAGTGGATGTCCGCATAGGTTTTCCCCATACTGCAGATCTATAATAAAAGTGGCCCTGTTTTTAAAATCCATACTCTTGTCTCGTCTCGTTATTTCACACCCTACACTTTCCGCAATCATTTTTCTGTGAAACAAATCTTGAGACAGATCCTGGAAAGTTCTTTATATTAGTCCACATTCGTGGCAATATTAGAAACAGAATCATAAAATGAAAGAACAATACCCTAAACATTGATTTTCCACTATTCTTCCTCAGCATAACTTACCTCAACCATTTTAGCACAGCCAGTTTTCAACTGACAGTTATACATTGAACAAGAGAGCTGTAAGATTGGCTGCTAAAGGCCAGCTATTATTCTGTTCGGTCTGAAACATCCCACTACCCCAACTTATTTTTATTTATCTTAGGGTGTCAGGGACCTATCATACAGAAATCAGTATCCTTTAGCATGAAAAATAAACTGTTAGGAAACCTGAGTGCCTCTATCAGAAACTTAGACCACCTTGGATGTTGTAGCTCTGTGACAGATTTTTGGATTTCAGAAGGCCCTCCTATAGGATATACAAAAATGTCTCATATACTTTTACCTCATATACTCCACACTGGCAGTATATAACAAACTGTGGTTGGATACAAATGCCACAGCTGTAGGAAGCCACTATTATCAGTGTATGCAGAAGGTTTTAAAACAACAATATGTCTTTGGATTAATGAATAAGACGTGCATACCAATTGTTGTTCTGGCTTCAACACGTGTTGGGCTGTGTACCTATCCTGACAGTTTATAACAGAACCTGAACCACAAATAACTAATGCATGCAGAAGATTAATACTTAGCTGTAGGAGAAGCATGAGTGGAAGGTTGAAGCAGGATGAGATAAAAGAAATGGTATGGATGAAGTGAGAACACAATGCAAGAACGACAGGCTGCCCAGGCTGCAACTTCGAATGTCATAGGACCACTCCAGAGTAGGGATGTTGGCAACATCTGCAGTGGAATCCAGTGAGTTTGGAGTTCTATAAATCCAACCCATGAATTCCACAGTAGAACAGATTCCAAGTTACACAGATTCTGAAGACTTGCAGACTGGCCTTTTTACAACCTTGAATTTTACACAAATTTAGTTGCAGAAAAATGTATGAAATAAACAATAACAACAAAAAAAAAAAACCCACAGAACACTGACCAAAAAAGCACATGTCTCCATAGGTTAAAGCATGAAAATGTGCATGTGGGAGGTTACACATGTTTGCAAGTTCAAATTTGTGCACATTCAGGCAATTGGAAAAAATCATTTCTGGCAACGAACAGACAACAGAACGAAAGGCATCTCATAAGCCATAAAACCTAGATGGAATGGGATTTTACAAAATCTATACGTCCTACTCCAGAGTAAGGTTTTACATCTAATAAGGTAAAACTAGCCCTAGCAAAAAACAAGCAATGCATGCCAACTGATAGTAAGAGATGCTGACAGGTCTACAGAGGGGAAATGGAAGCAATTCTAAATGCAAAGACTTGGGAGTTCTGTAACAAGGAATGCACTGCCAAGTTGGGGCTAAACAATTGCGGAGAATCACATTCTAAGGCCGTACCGTGCTGTGCTCTGAATATTTTGAACATTGGAAATACTGTACATTGGACAGCTACTAGCATGACTAGTACTTGGAAGACTTGGACTGAACTGCATTGTGTATATTTTAATCATTTTCTTCTTTAATAAAAAATTGGGTTCTCTGCCTCAGAATCAAATCCAGTCCATGGCAGTGAGAACAACAAATCCTGACTGCTAGACATATTTTCATCTTTCCGAAGCTGCGCTGACTTACATGATCCTGTGAGGCCTTCATTAATAAGCTGTAAAGAGCATTTAGAGAGATATCTAACCATCATTTGTTTGGTATCACTAAAAAGTGGCAGGGCAGCTGGAAGAGGATTTTTTTATTGCATCTTAGAATACTTGTTTTCATATTTGAATGGGAATCCTAATACTCTTAAAGCATTGCATTTTTAAAACATTGCTTTCTCACAACGCTTATATTGTATTTATATTTTTATCTTGTACGCCACCTCGAGAGGGTTCTATGCTTAAAGGCAGGCTAAAAATCACTTTAAATAAATCAATTAATTAGGAAACAATCTGATGGATGCTCTGTTGATAGACTGAGCCCTCTGTCTATCCTCTGCCCTGCTGGCAAGAGCCTGGCAAGGCAGGAAGAATGATGGAGGCAATTTATCTCCTGTTTCTCCTAAAATAAAAATAGATTCAGTTAGTTGGACCTCTAGCTAACTTCCCAGCAGTGGCTGGTGATGGCAATGGAGAGGCCATAGGATACTGTGGCCTCCCTCCTCTTCTCCCTCTGAACTTCCCTGTTTTTGACTTCTACAAGGTTATCCAAGGTTGCTGTTGTGACCTCGGTGGCTGGGAGGGGGGAAGGATCCAATCTCAGATTCCTCCTTCTGAGGTCAGCAGAATGTCTATGGGCTTGAGAGCAGGAAGCCAATATATCCTATTGTCCCGGGACCATAGGATTGCTCTATGAAGACTAGAAATAGGGCTGATCTGAAAGGAAGTTCTCCAAGAAGAAGGTTTGGCTCAAAATTTGAGGTGGATAAAAAAAAGATGCCCTGTAGCAGGGGCTGGTTTTGTTGGGCAATGAAATTCGTCCAAGGTTCTTATCTTTGACCGTGGCAGTGATTGTTTTAAAATTTAATTTATTTTGACTATTTGTGGTGGTGGCGGCTCCTCACAATACTCCTAACAGTGACTGCCATTTTCTTCCTCCACAATCTCCCTATAATGATGCTCAAGAACTGTAAGAATCCTCTGAGGAAAAAATGGCAGCCTCCAGTGGGGGCTACTAGATGCGATCAACATCGAATGTGCAAGAAACTCAGCTTGTCATAAGGGAAGAATGCAGTAGAGAATCAGATAGTTACTGTTCTTTATTTTGACTAGTTAATATCTCTTTAATTGAAGATTCTAGGTGTGTCCCATAATGCAATTCTCAGGCTTGCTTCCTGGTTCTAACTGCTCTCTCTGTGACAGTTATGTTTTCTAATGATAGTTTGTAAGAAATCTCCAAGAAGTCTTGATAGCATTAGTTTATCTCTCCACTCCTATCTATTAATGTTTCGTTTTTGTTCTAAGAATAAAGAAATTCATATTTTTGTTCTCTACTATTAAAAAAATTATCTCTAGCATTGTTCTTTAAAAACACACAAATTAAAACTTCCGGCAATATTTTTTCCCCTTGGAATGATACTACAGCATAACATAGGATCACATCACAGGAATTTTGGAGCCAGCCAGCAGCCACCATAAGGAATTCCATTGCCCCTATCACCACAGGTGGAAGCAAATATAAGTTACATTTTTTAAATAGAAAAGAAAAACTAAAGCCCTACCAACTTAGGTAAAACTCTGAAACATTTGGGTGAATTTATGTTGCTGCCCCCCAGCTGAAAAACATAATACCCTCCCATTTCATCAGCTATGTATGGGTTGGGAAAATTGAGAAGGAGGAGCACTTTGTCTTAGCACCATGAGAAACACTTCTTGAAAATAAAAGCTGAGCTTCTAAAAATAAAAGCTTATATCTTTCCAGAGCCTGGTATATGGTTCTGGTTCATTTGGAAATATAGAGAAAAGCCCTATACATATGGCTCACATTTCACAGCAACAAAATAGCCTGTTAGCTAGCAATAAATAGTAAATCTGTCAGTGTAATCTGAGGCATGCTTACTTAGAAGCCAATGCCCCTGTGTGCCATGGGACTTACTCCCTAACAAGCATGTGTAGAACTGCAGTCTATATATCCAAGACATGTCACATTTCTGGAAACATTCCTTTTGTATATACAGCTATAGAAATCTAAACTCCTCTTAAGAAAAATTAGTTTAAAACGGATGCCTACAATGGAGAGGGATGGGAGGAGAAAGGACAAGAACCAACACAGGTTGGATTGGAACAAACCATAATTTTACTACTCAAAGGTTTTTATGAATTTGGCATTCTGTGGGCAGGAACACTGCCAAGTTGCTGATAGTGCATCTGCTAACAGTCAAACCCCTGTCCACAGGCCACTTTACTGGTGAGCCTGATAAGAAAGGATGGCTTAAGGACAACTGACAACATAGTATACCAGACTCAAGATGGACTGACATCAACCTCTTTCCTCCAAGAGTCTGTGTGAAGTCCTACCCCTGATTACCACCTAGTTATGCTTTCTGCCCAGTGTCCAAGTGACCAACCCAGAGCTGTCTTCATGTTTTTGTAGGCCTTTGGGCGACAGAGGGTCATTGAGGCCCGTTGCCACTGGTGCTGTCATCTTCTAAATATAAGGATATGCAATATATATTACATAGCAGGGCTGTGCAGCACCTTGGGGCAAAGCCCTGAAACCAAAGCGAGTCAGTCTGATTCGGCCTGCTTCACCTTGGTTCTGAGTTGGTTCCAGGTTGGCCTAGGGTGCCCTGAAGTCATAGCAGATCAGTATCGAAGCTTCGGGGCACCCTGGGCCACTTCGGAGGGGCACAGGGCTCTCCCTCTCATCATCCCAGGAAAGCCGGTGCAAGGCTGGCTATAAGTCCATTGGACTCACCTCCCTCTCCCCGCTCACCTGCCATCACCACCGCATCGCCGGCTGCTGCCATCACTGCCCACTGCACTGCTGCTGTGACCAGGAAACATGTTGTCCCCCTGAGAACCAGGCCGGGATTTCATGATATTGTGGGGGTTCTGTTTTAGTACATCTTTGGCCACAAACCACAGTGGCCACTAAGGGCCATTTTCCCTTTACAGATGCTATAGTTTGCGGTCATAGATGTCTAAAACAGAACCCCCATGATATCATGAAATCGTGTCCTGGTTCTCAGGAGGACACTGTGTTTCCTGGTCATAGCAGCGATATAACGATGACAGTGATGGTAGTGATGGCAGTGGCAATGTGGCGATGACGCGGCAGCAGAAATGGCAGTGATGGTGGCTGTGTGGCAACAGCGATGCGGTGGTGGTGAGCGGCAGTGAGTGGGTAAGTCCTGGAAGTGAGGGGATGACAAGGGAGCAGTGAAGGAAGGAGTAGGAAGTCAGGAGTCCAATGGACTCCCCCCTGCCTTGCTACTGGCTTTCATGGGTGCTGGCTGCACGGCCAGCACCCGGGGACCCGCAGGGCTGAGTCGCCTTGGAGGGCCTGAATCTCACCATGGCATCGACACCAAGGTGAGGCTGGCAACCCCTGAAGTACCCCGAGGCAAATCGGGGGCATTTCAGGGGCTCTGAAATGGCCTCCGAGGCAAATTGGGGGGGGGCATTCACAGACCTATTGAACAGGCCCTTTATTACAAAAGCATTTGATTAAAGACTTGCTAGTCCAGCTCCTAAACTAAAGTGTAAGTTTGTAGTGTTGCACTGATGGTACGCTCTAGTTGTGTGAACTGTCCCAGATTCACAGTGTCCCATTTAGTTCAATGGGGTTTACTTGCAGATGAATCCAAAACAAATGTCCTAGGGAATAGACTTCACAGTGAACACAGTGGGACTTCCTTCCAAGTAAACATGCATAGGATTTCACACAGCACAGCTCAAAGTATATAAAATCAGAACATAAGACGAGCCATGCTGGATCAGACCAAGGGTCCAACTAGTCCGGTATTCTGTTCACACAGTGGCCAATCAGCTGCCCAACAGGCACAACAGCACCCTCCCACCCATGTTCCCCAGCAACTGGTGTACATAGGCATACTGTCTCTGATACTGGAGATAGTAGCTTATAGCCATCAGGACTAGGAGCCATTGATAGCCTCATCCTCCATGAATTTGTCTAATTCCCTTTTAAAGTCATCCAAATAAGTGGCAATCACTATATCATGAGGCAGTGAATTCCATAGTTTAATTATGTGCTGTGTGAAGAAGCTCTTCTTTTGCAGATGTAGTAAGTGACAATTTCACAGAAAACAGTTGTCCTTTAGGTACTTGTTCTTCTTTTAAGCATTTTTGCAAGCATTGGTTTGTGCGAATGACTGTATGGTACTCATTGTTTTTCATGATTACTTGAAAGGTTTTGCTCTATGGATATAAAGCACTACACCTACTTTTGTGCAAATGTACACCGCCTTATTCTTCATGCTATTCTTCTCTTTCTTCTTCTCACCCACCCCAATCTACAATGGGAATATAATCCTATTGGACAACACTGTTGAGTTGCTGTAAACCATTATCTCAGCCTGACTGCTGACCTCCAGTATCCAGCATGAACTACATTGCAGGGTTGTCATAAACCACTCAGCAGGTAATGCAGGTGGAAGGTATAGTAAAATTCTGAGGTTATACAGTGGATTTTATTCAACTGTAGGTTGAAAATAACAGTTTCTCTACAAAATAAAATTCCTTGCAAGTAAAATCACATCAGGAAAAAAGATTCTAGCTTTCACGTGGCATGGAAGAAGATCTTCTCCTGAAGAGAACAACTGAGATTCTAGCTCACCATCTCTCTGTTATGCTAGTTTTCTACTTGCAGGGAGTTTTCACATAGAGGAAACTTCTGAAATGTAACCTATCACTTGCAGACTGAAGTGATACAGGCCATCTACAACCTCAGAACTATGATCTCATTCAAACCTCATTCTGCTACCTCTGTAAATGAACTATATTAGTGTAATGGCAGGGTTGGTCCTTAGGGTGGGTGAGTTGGGCAGCCACCATTACCGTAGTGGAGGAAAGGACAAAGGGTGCATGCTAGTCAGGGCAGAAGTGAGTTTCACCTGGACCTGCGACCCCTTTGTCCTTTGCCCAGCATTGGGTTGTGACCCAGGAAGCGAGGATCTCCACTGCCCTCACAGGCCCTTGCAAATTTTTGCCCCATCGCTACTTCAAATACTGTAAAACCTGCAAGCACTATATAAATAACTAGCTGATATGCCCAGTGTTACTCGCGTTTGTGAATAATGTTTATAACATTTATTTGATTAATAATAAATTTATCTGCAACTTATTCATCTTTAGTTTGGTTGAGCTAGTAAATTGTCTTGTTAGAATCAATGGAAAATTGTGTTAACAAGAACTGTATTTTACATTAGAGCTTCGTGATAAATCACAGAAACACCTACACCTCCCATCGTGCTTTGGCCAGAGCAGCTGTCTAAACTTTTAAAAAATCAGTCCACACAACACTCTTTCTACCAGCTCAAAAAGATGCAAACCTAAAATATGTTTTCGAAATATACCCGGCATTGCCCAGATATCCAAATAACGTATAGTAGGGAAGCAGATCTAAGTAGATGCGGGGAACTGTTGTATGCATGTGCTCTGAAGTTATTATTATGAAAAAAGGAAAGCAGCCTGAACACAGGCCAGTGCTAGGCCTGTAAGTTAACTTTTAAACAAATTAAATTCATTACTTTTTTCCCCTCTCTCACCCTTATGACAACCCTGCAAGGTAGGGCAGTTCTAGGCCTGTGATGTAATTTTAAAACAAATTAAATTAGTTTCTCCCACCCCCTCTCTCACCCTCAACACATGGCCAGGGCCACCTTGAAGCTGTCACCATGATTTTCCTTGTCCCCCACAGAAAACAAAAACTACAACTCCCTGAATGCCTTTTGTTGTGGTACCCAACTTGCCCAATAGAAGCCCTGCTGCTGAAGCTCATGGGTACAAACTACATTGAGGGAGCTGGCTGGCTGACACATGGGTAGCTTAGCCGTTGCCATCGATGACAGGCCCAGAGCTGTGACCTCCTGCCCTTCTGCCCCCAATGGTGACTAGTAATCAAGGCAGCTGCCCAGGCACTTTCCCTTCAGGCCCAGGATGGTGAGCTGCATCCAGATGATGGCACCAAAGCCTGATAAGTCTTCCCTCTCACCCAAGGCATGCTGGGAGTTGTAGGCGCAAGCCTAGCTCTCTGAAAATGTTAATCTTTGAATACATCTGAGGTGTGCTGGGAGAGCGGGCCTTCTTAGTTGTGGCACTCTGCTTGAGGATTTCTTTTCCCCAGGTGGGCTGGCCTGGTGACTGCATTAATGGCTTTTAAGTGCCAAGTGATTTAAATATATATATTTTTTCCAGGGCCTTTTCACTTGATGAGAGTTTTTATGCTGCGGTTCTTTTTCCTGTTATAACTAAACCACAACATTCCAAGACAGATACAGGAATCACTGAATAAAGTTTATGATTTTTATGTAAAAGCCTGACTTTACTATTGAAACAGAAGAGTGAATGGAGGAATGACTGATAGCTGAGGCTAGAATGGAATGGGGGGGGGGGGTGACAGTTGGGAAAAGTCAGTTAGAAGGAGAACAAAGACAGTTAGTGAGAGGTCAGGAAAGTGGGGGCTGAGTTAGGAGTGAGAGATAGTGACCTGGTTTGCTAACCCCTACTTTATTTAAAATCAGCCACTACATACCACCACTACACCTCCCAGCATGCCTTTGGCAGCCCGCAGGTGCCCACATCCTCTGAAATGTCCTCTTGTTGCCGATGCTGCTCCTTGATAGAGCATGAAGGAGTAACATCACCAAGGAGGGGATGTAAGCAGCTGTCAGTGGACATGCCCAGCTCCAGCCAATCCTGCTGGGATTGTCTCATCATACACTTCTCATCCACCAAGTGTTCCATCTGGAGCCTGTACATAAGGGTTGGAGCTGGGCCGGGCACATCCCCCACCCTTTGTTGGGTCTGGTTCTGAGCATGTGCAGAGTGCTTCCCCTTCCTCCCTCCCTCGTAAGGGCAAAAGTTGTGTGCTTGCTTCCCCCAGATTCTGAGAAGTGCCTTTGAGCATGTTTGGCTCCTCAAAGCCATGCTGTTGTATCTAGTCACGATTTTAAAACCACGCAGCCCATTTATGTGGGTTGTTTCCTTTTATGTGAAATTGGGTTGACTGTTCAAGATAAACCTTAGGAGTCAGATTGTGAAAGATACACAGCGGCCACCTGCCTGTGCACTCACAATGGCCACCAAAGGCCAGTAAGCCTGGCCTCATGCCCAAGGTATGCTGGGAGTTCCACCCAAGGCATGCTGGGAGTTGTAGGCATAAGCCTTGGTTTTTATTAAATTCTTTAAAAATACTTAAACCCCAAAAATTCATGTTTTTATATTTTTCTGGTAGATTGTACAGCCAGACCTATCACTGTGCCACCATGCCAAGTTTCTAACTCATCTGGAAGTGGGTAAACATTCCCAGACATACATGACTCACACATACTTTCTGCTTTATGGGTAGAGATAACATAAAACCATAAGCTGTAAGAGGTCAGCTGGATACTTTTTTATTGATAACTATTCTGTATTATTTTTAAAGATAAAACTAATAGCTATTTGAAAATAAAGAATTCTTTCCAAAAGATAGGAACTGCTTCAAAACAACAACCAAAAATAGTATAAGTAAAACCTGTGATAGATTTGTTGTGTTGCATAGTGCACAGCAGCTGCTCAGGATGTGGTTTTTGAACATTGGCTTGTGCAAACTGTAGCACAGTAGGTGAGAGATCAAAGTTTTAAGCTATGTTGTTTACGATGGTCATCAAACCTGCACCAGGCTCCTCTGGGTGGCCTTGCAAAACTGACCATGGCTGCCAGGTAGTGGTGGTACCAAAGGCACTTATCACCCAGGGCACTATTTATCCTATGGCTGGCCCTGGCATGGAAGGCCCTTTCCACACCACGCAAAATGCTTGGAATGGACTCCGGCTGCTCTCTGTGAGTCCGCATAATGCACAGGGAGTACTGGGGGTGGGGGGTGGGCATGGGATTTTTCCTGGTTCCCCAGAACCAGAAAAATCCCAAATTTTTCCGCAGTCCCAGGAAGTTCCTGGGACCACAGAAGATGTGGCTGGCTGCCCCGGTGCTGCTGCTGTTACGCACAAGTAAGTGCAGCAGCACCAATGGCCACGGAGCCACACCATGCGGCTCCTAGGCCATCAGGAGAGGGGGGTGAATCAAAATCAACATCCCCAGGATGGCAGGGGGGAGGGGGCATGATCGCACATGGCTTTTTTTAATACTTATTTTTGTGCTGGAGTGTAGCAGCGCTCTTCTCCATTAAAAAACAAACAAAATGGCGGGCACAACTTCTGATGGCCTGAGAGCAGCCAGGGCCAACACGCCCATTTACATGTGGCTTGAAAGTGACGATCCCAGAAGTGCTACTTCTGGGATCACTCGCTTCCCGCCCTCTACACCCCTATGGTGTGGAAAGGGCCGAAGAATCATGAAGAGATCATCTTTACAAGACTTCACTGACCTTGAAATGAAACCACAGTTTTAAATTCTAGAAACATTTGTTTTCTGTATGTGACGTAATGGTGAATAGATTTTTCTTCTGGAAGAGACCCAAGTACATGTTTTTGCTCAGCCATAGACACCACTGGGTGGTTTGAGGCACGTACAATCTCAGTCTAACTTATTTCTCAAAGGTTGTTGTGAGGTTAAATAAAATAAGAGTTCTAAAAGTGCAGCAACAACAATGCCACAGCATAAGAGGCAGTAGTGACTAATGGGTATATAGATGAATCTCACAGCACAATCCAATGCATGTCTTCACAGAACTTCTGTTGGGTCCAATGGGACATTAATCCCAGTTGATTCTGAACAGGATTGCATTCTGAATGCCATTATCAGTCTGAACAAGCTGAAACCATTTGGAGTTCATTCCATGCTAAAGTGATTGTGCTGAAGCCTAGAATCCCTGATATCTGTAGGAAAAGTAGAACCTAAAGCAGAGTACCCAAAATAGTTAATTAGATGAAACTAAGTAAATTGGCCTGAGTATGTTCCTATAAGCCTTAATCCAAACAAAGCCTCAGAGTTTAGTGATGCCATCTTTAAGTTTATTACTGTGATCTACCTTAACTGTGGGATACATAAAATATGCCTTTGCTGCCATTTTGTCCAATAGCAAAGCTCCCCATGATTTCCTTTTTCCTCCTGTTTGGACTACAATAAGTACCACTTCTCGGTTATCACAGCATGAAGGCTGAAAAGGGTAGTGATCATATATACTGGCTGTACTTTTGTTTGAGATCTCATTGAATCCAACCACTGGGAAGGACCTTCCCTCATCACTGATTGACACCAAACTCCTTTCTTGCTGTCTAATTTCTTTCTGCCAACCATGACTTTAATTAGAATATCAAACTCCCTCCCCCTCTTCCAGCCATTTACAGTACAATACTACTATGTATGTCTACTCAAAGGTGACCTCCATTGAGTTCAATGGCATTTACTTCCTGGTAAGCATGTATAGAATTGCAGCTTTGGAAACTGAAACAAAAAAAAAATGAAATATCTATATCTCAGTAGTAGCTATCATTAAGATGACCAGATAAAATCCAGGTCAGGGCTCATGTAACTTTAAGAGTTGTAGAGAAAAGGGAATTTCAGCCAGTGTCATTTGTATGCAATTAGTTCTTGGTGAAATTCCCACTTCATCACAACAGTTAAAGTTGCAGGGGCCCTGCCTTCTTTTGTATATGGTCACTCTAGTATAATGCCTGCAACTTTAACTGTTGTGATGAAGAGGGAATATCACCAGGAATTAATTGCATACAAATGACACTGGCTGAAATTCCCTTTTCTCTACAACTGTTAAAGTTACATGAGCCCTGACCTGGATTTTACATGGTCAGCCTAACATACACAGAAATAACAGTCATGAGTCATCAGTAAAACATATGCATGCAGCAAAGGGGATGATATGACCTAATAAAATACTTGCCTCTGGGGAAAGTTAAAGTGCTTTGAAAATCTATATACATCCTGTCGTGGATAAGAAAATTAGGCTAAGAACTTTGTAAAAATAAATCTGACAAGAGGTCTGAGTAGGCTCAGCTATCCTCCAAATCCAAACTGTTTTACTGCGGCACCAGCAGATTAAAATATTGATGATCTCATTGTTAACCTATCGACTGCATTCATTTTATGAGATGAGGCCAGCATCGTTGTGCATATTTAGGACAAAGCTGAATTGGATTTGGGACTGAGTAAGGATATATCCTTTTATCTGGGATTAAGCCTCATTGAATTCAGTGGGACTTCTGAATAAACATGTATAGGATTGCACTCTTAAGCAGCTGGATGTATAGATTACACCAAGAGTAGGCAACCTTTGGGGGCCCATTTGGCAATTTGAGGAGCTGTTGTGGCCACCACCACAAAGCAGCTGCCATGGGTAGTGTGGTTAGTCAGAAAGGACAAGTAGCCTATCCAAACAACTTTGTACAAAGGAAAAGTGTGGGCTAAGCTTCACCAAACTAAATAAAACCTTTGTCTCATCATACACTTCTCACCCACCAAGTGTTCCATCTGGAGCCTGTACATAAGGGCTGGAGCTGGGCCGTGCACATCCCCCACCCTTTGTTGGGTCTGGTTCTGAGCATGTGCAGAGTGCTTCCCATTCCTCCCTCCCTGTTAAGGGCAAAAGTTGTGTGCTTGCTTCCCCCAGATTCTGAGAAAACAGCGATATCAGGATGAAGTGCCTTTGAGCACGTTTGGCCCCTCAACGCCACACCGTTGTATCTAGTCATGATTTTAAAACCACGCAGAGGGCGGGAGGAGGCACTGCAAGTGGACGCAGCCCATTTATATGGGTTGTTTCCTTTTATGTGGAATTGGGTTGACTGTTAGAGACCAACCTTAGGCATCAGCTTGTAAAAGACACGCAGCAGCCACCCGCCTGTGCACTCAGCCGCCAAAGGCCAGTAAATCTGGCCTCCTGTCCATGGCATGCTGAGAGTTGTAGGAATGGTTTTATTACATTCTTTAAAAATACTTAAACCCCCAAAATTCATGTTTTTAGATTTTTCTGGTAGATTGTACAGCCAGACCTATCACTGTGGCACCATGTCAAGTTTCTAACTCGTCTGGAAGTGGGTAAACATTTCTGAACATACATGATGCACACATACTTTCCGCTTCATAGGTAGAGATTCTTTCAGGTCATTTTGAGCCCCCCCTGGACCCCAATTAGCCAAAAGATGTCAATCTTATAGCTTCAGACAAGTATGACACATTTTGGGCTGTGTTTCTGACATAATTAGAGAGCAATCCTATGGGTTGCAGACAGCATCTAGGACACCATAGGATGCTGCAGATCTCATCTGCATCAACAGACAGAGGTTTGAGCACAGAGGAGGAGAGCCAATTGTGGATCTTCCCTCCCCCACCTCTTTCCCCCTCCCATCTGCTGTGGTAAGTTTTTTTATGAGGTTGCAACTGCGACCTTGTAAGAGATGTCGGAGAAGGCAAAAAGAGTGTGTGTTGGTGGAAGGGAGGAGAGAGGAGAGGTTGGCATATGCAGAATGCCATGACCACTCCAGTCCCTCTCCACCAAAAGATAAGTCAGCTAGATGGGCTCAGAGCCCATCTAGCTGTGTTTTGTAATAGAACCTTGCCTCACCCTATTGGATAATCAGAAGGCTCCAAATGTGGAGCTGTCTATCTATTGAAAATGCAACCCACAGGACTGCACTAAGGTTTTTTTTTTTCAGTGAAAACTAATAATTACTGATGGCTATCATGGCTAACAATTTTACTGGGGATCATAGGCTACGAAAAAAGGTTGCTTTACTCAGGATGGTAACAATAACTTCTTTTTCAAACCCCTCGCCCATGGAGTATGTATGCAAGGCAGGAATGATCAAGTACAATTCTAAACTTAGTCTGAATCCAGATTCTTATCTCTAAGAGTCCCAGGCCTCTAAACACAACAATGATACCCTTTGTAAGGGGGAAAAAACAGGAATGTACAGAAATAAGCCACTTGCTCCAGAACAACCTCTAATGAGAACTATAACAGTGTCCATGTGAATGAAGCCTGAAGGAACATGGCTCCTTGTGGTGGGTGAAACTTGGTTACTCTCAGCTTCAAGGTGTTAAAACCACTCCAAGACATATGCAGAATCCAGGAAGGTGCCATAGATTGCCATAATAGTACTGTAATGTTACCGAGTGCAGGCAAATTATGGCACATTACTGATGAATTAACTTGGGATGGGGGGGGGGAGGGGAGGAAAGAACTTCCAATAACATTCAAAAGCTTTTTCAGCTTCATTTTTTCTCTCTGCTATCTTATACATCATTCTCCTTTCTAAACTAAGGACGAACAAAAGCGTTCCCATTCTTAAAATTATACCAGCGTGCACTTCAGTGTATGACAGGTGACGAAGTGTGAGAGCTGCTAGGATAACTTTAGAACCAGCGTTCCAAACTTTGTGAAATTCTGTCATTACAGATCTACCTTTTGGGAAGAGACACACTGTTATAATAAGTTTTTATGGAAGTCTTAAAGTTTTGTTTATGCGGAGTTTTCTATTTTCTGACAAAGCGAAGAAGTTTGTTTCCCAATTTTATGTTATTTTTGGGAACGTAAGAAGCTCCCTCATACCAGGTCTGACTACCATTAGTATTGTCCATCTAGCCTAGCATTTGTATGGTCTGTTCTGACTGACAGTGGCTTTCAGGCAGTGCTATCTCTCCTTACTGCTCCTTTTAACTGCATGCTAAGGCTTGTACCTGGGGCTTTCTGCTTTCAAGGCCTGTTGTGGGGTTCCCACAAAGTGGGTTGGCCACTGTGCGAACAGAATAATGAACTAGATCTGCCTTTGGTCTGAGCCAGTATGTCAAGGTATGTGCTTTACCACTAGGCTATCGTCTCCGTCCACAAGGCCAGCTGTGATGTATCAGTAAGAAAAATATAAATTTGGTTATAAGTAAGAGTTTTCAAGTAAGCCCTGCATTAGTATTTTCATCAAGGACCATCACAGTTGCAATCTATACTTACCTGGAGACAATAAGGGCTTACTTCTGAGCAGACATGGTCTGGATTTCACCAGAAATACTTCAAACTAAGACATTGGATGGTGAAAATTAGAATCTCAGGTTATTAAAAATTACCTTCTACATACAGGTACCTTACTTTCAATTTTTAAGGCTATTAAATTTCCTCTCGTGGTGTTTTTGAAATTCTTTGTTTGATATTTAACCTTGTAGGCAGGACTGGACCTGCTTCCTGGTAGCTTTGGGCCGGGTATACTCACTTTCCCTAGAAACTGGCTTAGTTGGAGGAACAATCCCTTTGTCCTTTTCAACTGCTTCAAGGCGAGACAAGGAGCCTATCTACATAAGCAGAATATAACACTTTGAAAATGTTTTGAAAACTGTATATGGAGTGTGTCCTGGGCCCCAACAGTTGTCACTACTGTGATAAACCGTTTTAAACCTTTTAAAACTGTTTTAAAGCAGTAGTGTAGATAGGCTCAAGTTTAATTAAATGTCTGGTGTGCTCTCATCTTCTGATGAAGACACTGGCCTGTTAGCCTGCTTCTTTGTGGGGGGGGGGGGAGAGGGCCTTTCCCTTTCTTCCCACCTTTCCCTTTCTTGGGAGGCATTATTGTAATAGCCTACTAGAAACTTTAACAAGACAATAAAATAAAGTAATGCTCAACCTCTAACTAACTAACTAGAATACTGCTAAGCAAATTGCTGAGAAACGAACCCTAAACCTTCTGCTTTCACCCAGCCAAACCTATCAATGGTCCCTAGAACAGATAGCTGCAGGAACAATGCCTATGTAAAGATCTCTTCCCCTTGTTCAGTATCTCCAACTATCCCTAGGCTTAAAGCCTTATTTAAATTGGTTACTTGGGGAGGGACTATAATATTTCCCCCTGCTTCCAATCTTTTGGGCCACTGATCCCAGTGCCCCTGCAATGAAGCCTATTCAGGCTGGGAAGCCACCCCCGCGATGCTTCCCCCAGCCCAACCCAGAACCCAACACCAAAGCTCCAATGGGCTAAGCCCTTCCGCTGCCATCGTGCTGCTCCTCCAGCCGCCTTGAAATGGCCGCAGGTGAAGCCCAAAGCTCCTGGGCCCAAGCTAAGCCATGCCCAATCTGCCTCTGCTGACAGAGAGGCTCCCAGCCAACGCCTGGAGAGCCTCTAAGCTGCATGTATCCTCGGCACGTCCAACTTGCAGCTGGCTCCGATGGAGACAAACGAGAGGCTCCCCCCTCAAGCCGGGAGAGCCTCAAGACCGCACGCCTTGGCGTTCACCGCCTGCTGCCCAGTCAGGCCTAAAAGGGCAGGTAAGACACCCGGGAGGAGAGTCCTCCACTCTGCCTCCTCCAATGGGCCACATGCCTCTGCTGCCACCAGGCATGACAGGAGAAGCCTCTCTCCACATGGCTTTTTCTCAGTGCTGGTTGTCGGTGCTCTCTTCTCCCAGCCAGGATCCAAAAATGGCTGGGGAGGTTGGGCAGCTGCCTAATATTGGTGTTACCGCCCCACCCCCACCCAGTGGCACCATTCACCTCCTCCAATGACAAGGAGGCACGTCCCTTTCTCCACACACCCCACCTGCAATAGCCTCCCTGAGGCCACAAGAACAGGACGCGGGGGAACGGCACTTGTCTGATTTAGCAGTTTACTCATACACATATAATATGTCTTAAGTAAATATACATTAAGCATTAACTTTGTGGGTTTTTTTTTTTAAGCAAAATCGTAGATTGCATCTTCAAATTTTGCTTTCTGCAGAAGCTCATTCTCAACTGAATATAGTTGTTTGTGTCCCATGGTTGACCTTTATACTTTTCAACTTTGAAAAAAAACTGCTCCCCGTCACAACTTGTTCCAAAAATGGCAAGATACATTCTAAAAGCAAAGTTGACATTTGGAAAACTTGTCACCAACCTATCCATTATTTGTGCAATGATAATTTCTGCCTCAAATTTCCTGTCTGCATACAAAACGTGAGAACAATAGAAATTAATTTGTAAATGCATGTTTGAGAACTGATGGATAGGTGCCTCTTAATGCCCTGGCCCTAGTGGCTACTTCATCACAGGACATAGACCTTTCCCCAAGAAAACTAAAGCTTTCATTGAGAGTGATGTATGCTGCTTACCATCTGTCCATCTCAATTATAAGCTTAGCTTTTATAGCATGGTACAGCTCTGTACTGAATTTGTCATAGGCACTCAAACCAGAGTAGGCATGTCCGTCCCTGGGAAATCCAGTTTTTTTTTTACTTATGGAGTTCAGCAGCATGTATGACTTGATTTATGCTTGCAAGCTGAGCTATGGGCTTTTCCCTGAACTCTGGGAACTTTTTCTGAGCATTTTGGCAAGCTGTGCAGTTTGTGCGAATTTCTGAGCAATTTAGAGCAAATGCAGCTGTAATTTACACAAATTGGTAAGAAAGTTGTGTAAATTGTAGAACCTGTATGAAATGCCCAGAAGATCCACAAGCTGTCCCAACTCATGACTGAGATGGTTGCTGTGGGAACCAGAACGAAGTTGAGGGGGCAAACCTAAAAAAACTCATCTAACTCCACCCTCGAAACGGATTTCTCGGTCATCCCTAAACCTGTGTCAATATTATCCATGCCATCTTCACCACAAAAGTCATTTGGGTAGTGAGGTCTCCATGGAGTTGGATGGAGTTAGTTCTTTTGCAACAGCATTCTCATTGGCTAATGGCTAGGCAACACTTTCAGAGCTTAGCCTTGCCAAATTGTGTTGAGAGTGTAAGCGTAACCACATATTTTGTCCTAACTGGTCAGTGCTCCAAAACTTTTAAAAATTGATAGCTTAAAAAAAACAAAACAGGAAAACTATCTAGCAATCTACCCCCATTCCTGAAGTCAAAGGGTGTGACCTCTCTGGGCCACCATAGCAATGTTTCTGATTAGCTGTGCTATGTCATAGCAATTGGTGGCAACAGCACAGGTCAGGTGAAGGCCAGAAAAGTTCCAGTGGGTTTCAATGAAAAGATGAATATGGGGGAGTATTTGGGGATACTGAACTATTCTTTTGGGATCGCCTGTGGACATTAGGACATTAGTATGTTCCCAGGGCTGTGCCCCACTAGCCCAAAGTAACACACACACTTCACCATAGATCTATGATTATGGAACCTGTGCAATGTAAATAGTTCACTATAGATCTAACTTGGAAGCTTATGATCATGTGAGTGAGCCTATCTACACTACTGCTTTAAAACGGTTTAAAATGGTTTAAAGCAGTTTTTTACAGTAGTGACAACTGTAGGCTGACCATATGAAAAGGAGGACAGGGCTCATGTAACTTTAACAGTTGTAGAGAAAAGGGAATTTCAGCCAGTGTCATTTGTATGCAATTAGTTCCTGGTGAAATTCCCTCTTCATCACAACAGTTAAAGTTGCAGAGCCCTGCCTTCTTTTGTATATGGTCACTCTAGTATAGTGCCTGCAACTTTAACTGTTGTGATGAAGAGGGGATTTCACCAGGGACTAATTGCATACAAATGACACTGGCTGAAATTCCCTTTTCTCTACAACTGTTAAAGTTACATGAGCCCTGTCCTCCTTTTCATATGGTCAGCCTACTGTTGGGACCCAGGACACATTCCATATACAGTTTTCAAAACATTTTCAAAGTGTTGTATCCTGCTTGGTGTAGATAGGTCCAGTGCCTGCCTGTAGCTATTCAACAGGGATAGGGGACTGCTGGCCTACACATTGGATCCAGCCTACAGAGCCTTTGGATCAGCCTATAACCTTTCTTTCTAGGCCCTACCTCTTTTTCAGCTATGGCACTGGTCTGTGTCCCTCCATGGAACTGACCCCTGTGCTCACCTAAGGGTTGGGGGGGGGGCAAAGGTAGAGATTGGGCTGAGGGAGGAAAAAGAGACCAAAATTACAAACTACTTATTGGAAACAACTGTGGAGGAAGAAAAGGACGGGCTAACTTTGCCTCTCTGAGACTCAGCTGCTTCCTCTGTCTCTCTCACAAAAAAGGACAAGTATAAAAAGGAGGAGAACAGGTAGAACACCTCCACTGAAATGGCTTTGGATGCAGTGGGCCTACAGGTATAAAAGGGGACTGAGCGATAGAGTAGACTAAGAAATAACACACCCCAAACATGAATAGAAGCAAAAGAGAGCCATCTGTTGCCTCTCCAGATTGCCTCTATTTCACCCCCTTAAAAAAGAAAATAACCAAAGTATGCAGAAAAGGAGAAACTGCTGCATATGTGTGGGAGGGTGGGAGGTGAACATGGAGGGGAAGCAAGGAGAATAGCGGTGAAGATGCAGAAAACAGATGGGGCAGATGAAGAGAGTTGCAGGGTGTGCATGTAAACTGCCTTCCTCTTCTTTGCTGGGCCATTTACTGGCAGGCAAAGAAAGCACAAGGACACTTGCCAGGATCTCCAGTCCTGCCATTCCTTCCACTTTACTTTCCCTCTCTCATACTAGTAAACTCCAGGCAATGACTCTTACCATTGATGCGGGTATCTCTTCTGCCTGTCCAGATATGTGCTGCTCTGTTTAAAGCCTAGCATAGTTTGCAGGGCTGGGAGCCTCAAAACAAGGAGTTTGCCTGTTTTGCTTTGTCGGCAGGCAGTTAGCACAAAGCACAGTGCCTTGCTTCTCTTCCCATCAATTTCCTAATTAGCGATGTGCTATTGTGTAGCAAGCCATTTCATATTAATTTGGCATTATGCTTGCTCGACTGACATGCCAGGGAGGCTGCTCAGGCGACGTGGGAAGGCTCAAGACTCTTTCCTTTCCTTTTCCAGCAGGGGCAGCTTGGAAGAATGCTGCCATTTTTATTTTGTTTTTGCATGCATGCACGCACGCACGCACGCACACACACACACACACACACACACACACACACAAACTCCAAGAGGGGCAACAGGAGAATACAAAGACTGCATCTATCCAGTGTAGTATTAGTATTAGGGCTCACAGATTCAGCTTTAGGGCTAGCCTGAGGTATGTCAGTGGGCGAGAAAATCCAAGTGGTGCCCAGTCCTCCCCTACCCTTAGTGAAAATAAGTGGATGGGTTTGAAATGCAGGGGACGATTTCAATTGTTGCTGCAGATTCCTGCTGTAGATTTTTTGCTGCCTCGGCCTATTCAAACATGGCATCTTTGGGGCAGTCATGTTTGTTGTTGACAGGTCTGCTCAATTTACATTGTGTGTGTGTGTATGTTTAACAAATAAAGAGACATGCAGGTGACGGGTGCCCACTTTGGGCTCTAGCCCTGCCCACTGCAAACTCTAACCTCACCCATTGTCAACAATGAACCCTCAATCGTTTATCTGTGATGAAATGTGATTCTCTGGTTTCCCAGCCTGGCAATACAGCTGCAGGAAATCAATCAAAAGGTGGCCAGTATGTGCCTCAGAATTAAAGGAAAGGAGTTGGCTGTGTCCCCACCGCCTATAGGAAAGATGCAGTAATGAAAACTCTCCTAAATGTAAAAGCATCGTATGGCACCAGAGACCAGGTGTTTTGATATCTAGGGCACCAAATGGTCAGTGGCAGGATATAGAGGTTTTCATGGACAAATGTGGAAGTGTTGCTCTCTTCTTGTTGGTTGAAAAGCCATGTGGAATGGGAGGACTAGCTGCTTTGGCTGAGAAAATATGAGAATAAAGAAGACCCTCACAAGCCTACAAATTATTTCGGTATAATAGTGTCATTCTGCAAAGTTTTTAAAATATATATATATATTGCCAAGCAACACACAAACACATTCTGAGTTAACAAAAATGACAAGTGATTGAAAAGCTATATTTTAAATTCAACGTTCCTCTGCTTTTTCTTAGAAGACCGGATGGAAAGAATAACATTTTTGTGGAGAAAGTATGGCTAATATTCTGATCTAAGGCCCTTGGCAGCACAGAATTGCAAGTACTCACATATTTCCCATGATTTGTAAGACTATATTTTAGGGTGGTTTTTTCCCCCAGGATTCGAAAAAAGGCAGGATGGTATGTTGTTTTGCTTACCGGCCACATATACTGAAGCTGATGCTAGGGAATGATGTTTTGTCCTTTGCACCTGAAATGTTTTTCATGTAGATATGTAAAAGGAGATGCATGTTTGGATTATTCTCCCGAGGGAAGGCAATACATTTGAGGACAGGCAGAAAGAGTATTAGGAAGTGCAAAGCTATAACATTTTCAAAGGTGCATTTCCATAAGAGAAGTAAGCAGGCAAACAAAAAACAAAACATGGAAACACATATTTCTGAAAATGTATCTCTTCCTTCCATTCTTCTTGATTAAAATGTGTTTGTGCAAACCATCCAGACATTTGCAGGAATCCAAGGACGAAATAGAAAATAAACATTTGAGCCTCCTTCCATGTCCTTGCCCTCCATGCAGAGATTCGGAAGAAAGTTCTGAGGCTGTTCAAAATCTATGCAGTCCCTTCAGAAGTTACATAAGCCCTGGAATGATAAATATCCTTCTTGAGGATTGTACAAAGTCCCACAAAAGAACAAACTTGTTGCTGAGCTAAACAATAAGAAGACTTTTCTTGAGCAGCAGCATTTTTTTTTTAAAAAAATCTTGGTTAAAAACCACAGATGCTGGCTCTGGTCCCACCATGATATCCCCCCCATCCCCACTCACGTGGCTTAAGTCACTGCCTGACCCCCAGTGTAAGTTGCTGTCAAACACGGGCACTATACAATAACTTCAGAATTTTAGATAAGCCGTTTGTCATTAAAGTAGCAAGAATACTGTGGAGTAAGTTCAATAAATAATAAACCTTAGATTGCAACTTTAAAGTTTGTCCTGAGTAAGGAACAACATGTTTCAGCATGGTGGCTCTCAAAGCTGACAGGAAAATTAATTGTGACCGAGTCTCAGTTCTGTCCTTTCCCCCTGCTTCTATTAAGGGATGCATAACTTACTTCATTCTTTCTTGTGCAGAATTTTCATTGCCCCTGCAGGGCCATTCAACTATCCAGGCTTATGACTGTGTGTACTGTGGATGGTAAAAAAGAGGGAGGGATGACACTGATGTGGACCAAATTTTCTTCACTGCTTTTCGTCTCTGAATGCACTGTTCAAACTAAATATTTTGTGGCTGCTTTCCAAATGGCCATACTGCCATTGGCAACTATTATCCATTGCTCCCCCATTGGCCCAATTCTAAGATGGGAGGGGGTTTCATCAATAGACCACTACCTCTGGTTGTTTATTCTGCTTGTACTTTTATATTGTGGTTTTAAGCTTCTATATTATATTTTATGCTGTATCTTTTGGTTTTAATTTTTGTGACATGCCCAGAGAGCTTCAGCTAGTGAGCGCTATAGAAATTCAACAAATTAATAAACAAAAACCTCCTCCATTCTATCTCCTTAACTAAGGGTGAAATCCTATTGAATGTGCCCTTGCCGCTTGGATGCTCCTGAACTCAGAAGCTTCCAAGTTTCCTTTGCTCTGCAGGGCTGAAGCCATCAAGGTAGGAGGGTCCCTGGTGGCAATCTTCATGTCCTTGTCCTTCATCTTGGCAGTTTTGGTAAATGGGCTTTTTAGCCCATTTAGAGAAGTTGCTTTGGAGAGGTAGGGAAAGAGGCTTGAGGAGAATCAGGATAATTCATATACTGGCCTCTTTGGTCTCTTCCCCTCTCTGCCCACCAATACACCCCCTTCCTCCTCCTCCAAGGTCACTTCTCTGAGGCAGCAGGCATGGTTTTCTCTATTCTACTTGTGAGGGATCTGGGGTCAAATCTCAGACTCTCCCTTCCAATGTTTGTTTGTTGTTATATTGCCATACTCTGCTCCAGGCCACTGGAGGCCTGAGGGGATAGGCATGCTTTCCCTCAGTACTGTTGTCACCATGTTCCAGCACATGCAACATAACACATATGTCCCTTTTCACTCCTACCATCCTCCTCAAGCCAGCTAATGACACATACCAGGAATGTCAGGAAGGGCTAAATCTGGTGAGGGAAATTTGGTTATAGAAGGTATGAAGGAATCTGGATGAGATGACCTTTAATCTCATAGAATCATAGAATAGTAGAGTTCGAAGGGGCCTATAAGGCCATCGAGTCCAACCCCCAGCTCAATGCAGGAATCCACCTTAAAGTATACCTGACAGATGATTGTCCAGCTGCCTCTTGAATGTCTCTAGTGTGGGAGAGCCTACGACCTCCCTAGGTAATTGGTTCCATTGTCATATTGCTCTAACAGTCAAGAAGTTTTTCCTGATGTCCAGCCAGAATCTGGCTTCCTGTAATGTGAATCATCCTGCATTCTGGAATGATGGAGAAGAGATCCTGGCCCTCCTCTGTGTGACAACCTTTCAAGTATTTGAAAAGTGCTATCATGTCTCCCCTCAATCTTTTCTTCTCCAGGCTAAACATGCCCAGTTCTTTCAGTCTCTCCTCATAGGGCTTTGTTTCTAGACCCCTGAACATCCTTGTTGTCCTCCTCTGAACATGCTCCAGCTTATCTGCATCTTCCTTGAAATGTGGTGCCCAGAACTGGATGCAGTGTTCAAGATGAGGCCTAACCAGTGCCGAATAGAGGAGAACCAGTACTCGCGTGATTTGGAAGCTATACTTCTATTAATGCAGCTTTTTTTTTTTTTTTGCAGCCACATCACACTGTTGGCTCATATTCATTTTGTGATCTACAACAATTCCAAGATCCTTCTCGCTTGTAGTACTGCTGAGCCAAGTATCCCCCATCTTGTAACTGTGCATTTGGTTTCTTTTTCCAAGGTGTAGAATTTGGCATTTATCCCTATTAAATTGCATTCTGTTGTTTTTAGCCCAGCACTCCAGCCTATCAAAATCACTTTGAAGTTTGTTTCTGTCTTCCAGGGTATTAGCAATCTCACCCAATAGTGTGTCGTCTGCAAATTTGATAAGCATTCCCTGAACCTCCTAGTCCAAATCATTAATAAAAATATTGAAGAGCATTGGGCCCAGGACTGAGCCCTGCGGTACCCCGCTCGTTACCTCCCCACAGTTTGAGAAGGTACCACTGATAAGCAATCTTTGAGTCTGATTCTATAGCGAACTGTGGATCCACCTAATAGTTGGTCCATCTAGCCCACTTTTAGCTAGTTTGTGAATCAGAATGTCATGGAACACTTTGTCAAAAGCTTTGCTGAAGTCAAGATATATTATGTCCACAGCATTCCCACAGTCCACAAGGGAGGTTACCTGATCAAAAAATGAGATCAGATTAGTCTGACAGAATTTGTTCTTGACAAATCCATGCTGGCTTCTAGTAACCACTGCATTGTTTTTACAGATTGACTTCTTCATAATCTGCTCCAAAAAATTCCCAGGGATGGATGTCAGACTGACTGGTCTGTAGTTCCCAGGTTCCTCCTTCTTGCCCTTTTTGAAGATAGGGACAACAGTGACCCTCTTCCAGTCATTGGGCACTTCAGTGACCCTATAGCTGTGTGAATATGAAATATAGTCCCAATCACAAATTACTTATTAACAAGCAGAGATGGGTATTTTTGAAAAAGCTTTTGCCATATTTCAGAGGACATTGTGAAATAGCAACAAAGCAATTTTATAAATTAATACCTGTTGCTAGACATCTAAATGCCAGGTTATCTAAAGGAACGCCTCCTCCTATATGTACCTGCCCGGACCCTAAGATCATCCACAGGGGTCCTTCTCCATGAGCCCCTGCCAAAGGAAGTGAGGCAGGTGGCCACTAGGAGGAGAGCTTTCTCTGCTGTGGCACCCCGGCTGTGGAATGAGCTCCCCAGAGAGGTTTGCCTGGTGCCTACTTTGCACTCCTTTTGTCGCCAGGTGAAGACCTTTTTATTCTCTCAGCATTTTAACAGCTAAATTAACTCAATTTTAACCCTTGCTGTTTTAAATTTGAATTTTAATCTGTATTAATCTTTGCTGCTTGGTTTTATCCTAGTTGTGTTTTTATATTGCATGTTATTTTGTGTTTTTAGATTGTGGTTTGTTTTATATTTCTTTAAATGATTTCATGGTTTTAACTTTTGTGAACCGCCCAGAGAGCTTCAGCTATAGGGCGGTATAAAAATGCAATAAATAATAATAATAATAATAATAATAATAATAAAATGTTGCCTTCATCACCACAAATTAAGGACATCTTGTTATCTTACCAATTCATTCATTCAGACTGCTGTGCTTTAAAAACCCTATTTCAGCCATGTTTCCTTTGCTGATCTTACCTTATGCAGTTATAATAGTCAACAATACAATTATTTCAAGACTGCATAATTGACCGTGTTGTTTATGCTGCAGGAAGTCATACAGAAATAATTCTTCTGCAGTTAACTTCATATATTAAAGTATTAAGAACCAATGCTTCAGTAAACATTATCCCCATTCTTTTCACAGAAGTATGATAGAGTGAGTGGGAAGGAAGTGTGATTTTTTTCTCCCTTCCTTCCAGTTGTTATTTTGCACAAACCCTTTAAGTTGAGAATGAGTTAATTCTTCTCTTAAAAACTAATTTTGTTGTGTACCATTAATGCTGCTTTTGAAATTGGCTAGATTTAGGACGTTTCTTTTGAATTTTGCTCCTTGTGATGCATTTCTTAAGGAACACTTTGCTGCAGTAAATAATTCAGGAAATCAACTTGTACTCCATTGTTCTTCAGGCATATGGATTTCCCTCCCCCTTCAAAGCCTGATTTTCTATTGTATGTGGAAAATTTCAAAGCTCTCTAAGGAATTGAATACAGGTTTTGTAATTATAACATTTTCTAGCCTAGCACCTGTACATCTGCTGTACTCTGTGGGGAATAGAGCTAAAACAAAAAGAGTATTAATTCCCCCTGGATAAAATGTGACAGGATTTCCATTTTCTATTTTTCCAGGCCACCATGGCTTGATTATTTTTAGAACATTATGGATTGTTATTAAGCAGCGGTGGATTGTTGTGAGAAAACAGACAAAATGCATAGTATTATCCAAATCCAACCCAACAAGAACTGTGTCAGCCTCATCTCTTTTCTTTTTGTCCACATAGCTATAGCGTATGGGTGATTTGCAATGTGATAGCACTCTCTGGTTTTATGGAAGACTTGGTGAAGGAATGATCATTAAACACCTCTTCTCTAGAATGCGAATTATATGCAAATACAACAATTTAAAGGTGTTCAAGGCCAGATCTACACCAAGTAGGACATATGAAAGCAGTATGAAAGTGGTATATAAAAGGCAGGAGCCACACCAAGCAGGATATAGTGGTGTACGGTATGTGTCAATGGTAGGCTGACCATATGAAAAGGAGGACAGGGCTCATGTAACTTTAACAGTTGTAGAGAAAAGGGAATTTCAGCTGGTGTCATTTGTATGCAATTCATACCTGGTGAAATTCCCTCTTCATTACAACAGTTAAAGCTACAGGGGCCCTGCCTTCTTTTGTATCTGGTCACTCTGGTATAGTGCATGCAACTTTAATTGCTGTGATGAAGATGGGATTTCACCAGGTACTAATTGCATACAAATGACGCAGGCTGAAATTCCCTTTTCTCTGCAACTGTTACATGAGCCCTGTCCTCCTTTTCATATGGTCAGCCTAGTCAATGGGCCCCAACAGTTGTCAGTGCATTTCAATACCACTCTAAAGCACTAGCGTGGCTCCTGCCTTTTATATACTGCTTTCATACTACTTTCATAGTGCAATATCCTGCTTAGTGTAGGTTAGGTCTCAGATCTGTGTTTCGTTCGGGGAAGTATGAACTGGGTATATTATGGTCAAAATCAAACTGAATTCTTCCTAAATTTCTACATATAGATAGACCATTGGAGTTGACGGTGAGTAAGCATTCCATCACTGGCTGAATCTATACCAATAAGGATATAGCACTATGAAAGTGGTATGAAAGCGGTATATGGTATGTGTCATGGGCCACAACAGTTGTCAATGCACTTCAGTACTGCTATAAAGCAGTAGTGTGGCTCCTGCCTTTTATATACTACTTTCATACCACTATATATTGCTTGGTGTAGATCTGGCTCAAGACTGATGCAGGGAGCTGTAGGACTTTGTTCTGTCTAAACATGCATATGATGGCACATTTATTCTGATAACTATAACCATTACTCAAGAATGTCCGTTATATACGAGGGTAACCATTTAAAGGTGTCTAAGGCTGGGAGCTGGGAAACTTTTTTTCTGTCTGAACATTAGGTACATGCAAATCTGCAAAACCTGATCTTGCCAAAGTTCTCAAGATTCCATCTTGAAGCTCGTTCTGACTCAAGTATGTATAAGATTGTGAGCTCCCCCCCCCCACACACACACTTTTTACAACAAAATCTGTGCATATTTTCTAGGGCTGTGAAAAGATTTGGCTCTGGATGTTCGAAGCTGAATCAGGGAGGGGCTATTGGGCTGGATCTGCCATTTTAGGCAGGATCCACCATTTCGCCGCAAAGCCCCGGGAGCCCCTTGCAGCCTACAATTCCCAGGAAGCAGTGCCTGGGGGGGCTGTCAGTAGTGGGGCCCAGGAATGAAGGGAGGACTGGTACTCACCACTGCCATTGCCAGCTCTGCTGTGCGATCGCCCACAGCTTCCTGGCCCAGTACCTCCTGCAATCCCCAAGCAGGCAGTTCTGGCACCCGAGCTCCTTCCTTGATCGCCAGGCAGGTCCAGTGCCTTAGCTCCTCTGCACGTGTGCACTAGCTTCCTGCCACAATCAGCAGCTTCCGGGGGCCAGGCTCGCCAACTGCCTGCCACCATCAGCAGTGTATTTTAATAGAGTTACTGTATCATAATGTTATGTTCATACGGGTTCATATCAAATATATTGAAACAAAAGGATGACAAAATATGACTACCTAAATGTAATGCATTCTCTGACAGCAGCATGCTGTGGTTTGGTGAAACTACATTGCACTGTAGATAGAAAGCAAAATAATCTTAGGTACCTTGAGTACTAACATATCTAATTTGTCCTAGATGTATAAGAAGGACATTTGCTCTCTTCTTGCAACACAAATGCACATTTTGTTCACAATATGTGCTTTTCTAAGCTTCTATAACTTTTATGAGTCATATACACAAAGTCAGATCAGTTCCTTTTAACCCAGCAGTAGGCAGAGAATACATTGGGAACTACTGAAGATCTCTGACAGTACCCAGAAGTCCCATTGAGTTCAAAAGAACTTACTCCCAGGTGTAAAGAATTTAAGCCTAAGTGATTATTATGAGTATTATGATTATGATTATTTACATTTATATACCGCCCTATAGCTGAAGCTCTCTGGGCAGTTTACAAGTGGTTTACAGTAGATCAGCAATTGTTTTTGACTACAAATGGTGCAACAATGGGAACAACACAACAGCTGTGGTCCTATGCCTATTTACTTGCCTGATCCATGGGCAAGTTGGATATTTCTCAGCCTCATTATTCCCCAGCTTTAAAATGGGACATTATACTAATGAGTACTGACACAACTTTCTTTCTTCCTTCCTTCCTTTCATTTCTATACTGCCCAATAGCCAAAGTTCTCTGTGCCTTGCTATCCCTAAATACTGTAAAAAAAATGCATTCTAGTCCCTATTTGTTCTTCTGTACAGCTTATTCCAGTGTATGGTTCATGGGATTCAGTAACTGGTTCTGCCTCCAACCCAGGATTTGGAATTTGAGACTATCCCCTCAATCACAATTTTGCACTTAGATTTTAGCTGGGATTAAGAATCTTCATTCCATGAGCAGAAGGATACTGCTGGAGGAACAGGACTATACATGCTCTCCTTTCTCTGCAGAACCCCATGAACCTTCAAAATCTGGTTCAAGAGAATTAGGGCACCTTCCAGAGGAGCTCCGGAAACTCCAATTTCTGATTTCAGATTGGTATAAAGCTACACATCTCCTTGGAAGCAGGGAACAGCAGCCACATTTGGATGTACATTAAGTTTACACCTGCAGTTCATAAAAGAAAGTATATTGAAGAAACTCTAGAGGGGAGAAGGCCTTTTCAGTGGTGACCCCCCAACTGTGGAACGATCTCCCCAACGAGGCTCACCTGGTGCCAACTCTGTTATCAGACTTTTATGGTTTTAAATTTGGTATATTGGTTTTTAAATGTTCAATGTTTTTAATTTTTGTAAACTGCCCGGAGAGCTTGGCTATGGGGTGGTATATAACTGTAAATAATAATAATAGTAGTAGTAATAATAATAAGAATAAGAATAATATTGCCCTTCATGTATTAATCAAATGAAGGGCCTCTATGAGTCCTGGTTCTGCCCTAACACCACAAGTCTGGGCACTGAGTGGTAGACATTTGCTAAGTGGCATCTATGCAAGAGCAGCTGCTCTATGCCCCTTTGCAGAGGTCCTTGCTTCTTTGCAGACATCTATCCTGCTCACCTATCTTTGAGTTAGATTATGGCTTAGTGATAGAGCATCTGCTTTGCATGCAAAAGTTCCTAGGTTCGATCCCTGGCATCTCCAGGTAGGGCAGGAAAAACTCCTGTGTGAAACTCTGGAGAGCCATTGCCAGTCAGTGTCGACAACACTGGGCTCGATGGACCAATGGTCTGACTCAGTATAAGGCAGCTTCCTATGTTCCTAAGTAGAGAAGCTTACCCAGGTGTCCAACGATGTCCAAAGGCACAGTGTCCTAATGGGGACGGAATGGAAAGGATTGACTTCATTCATTTTCTTGGAAATATAAATGCGGAATGTGGCTTACATTGGAATTCATATTGGACTAAGAGGGCCTCTATTAACACTGCCTTTCAAAGGGATGTGTGCTCCCAGCTGCAACTAGTACTGCATAACTGCATGACAATAGAACAACAAGAAGGTAAAAATGGTAAACCTAAAGCAAAGCAGAAACAAACATTGGAAAATGCTGATGAAAAAATGCCTACATTTAAAAATTGTGCACAAACACACTTTAATCCATTGGAGGAAAAGGCATACATTTTAAAAATGCACACAGTTGATAAGTACATTTGGGGAAATGTGCATGATTCTTTGTGTGGGGAAAAAACAAAGCAAAGCTCGCAATCTGATTAGGACATGAGCTTCGAGGTGGAATTTGGAGAAGTCAACATGCTTAAGTTTTGCTGATTCACACATCTCTAGGTATGAAATAACTTTACATGTTCAAATGTTCAAGACAGCACAACGATATGAAATGTGTGACATGACCAGTGGTGCTGCATATGTGCCTTTGCCATGTACAATGTCACCATGCTTGTGCTGGCCTGCTGCTAGAATGCATCAGTTTGTACGACTGATTTTTCAGAGAGAGAAAAAAACAAGAAAGCCTCACTTGCACAGATGTTGCTTAGGAATACAAGGATATCTGAGAGGCCTTGTAGACTTTCGGTGAATATGCAAGAACATGGAGAGGCAAAACGAAAACTTTTTAAAAAAGGAGACATCTTTAGCACATCTCTAAAATTGCTCCATCTGTATGATGAGCTATATCATATGCATTGGCCCTAGCTGCTTTTGCAATAAAGCAGTCCTATATTCAACAATATTCACATATGTACTTTGCGTACACACTCTGCGGCGGGGGGTGGGGAGTCTATTAAACTTGTTTATAAGTGGGAGATACCTTCTGTATAGATCAGCTATTGAACGCGAAGCTCAGGTTCCATCCCATCCTTCCTTGCATTGCTTGGCCTTTGGAAAAACAAAAAGAAATGAACTTAGATTATACAAACATGCTACCTCCTTTAGTGGCCCTCTGTGTGACAGTGTTTTCTTCCTTCCCCCCCCCCCCCGTATAATCCATTTATCCTGCCTTTGTAAAATTTCTGACTCATGCCAGATCAATTTATTTAAATGTTTCTTTTCATTGAAATTAGCACGTGTCCTTTGTCTTTTTTAAATGTGTGGCTTTGTACGGCGATATGCTAATAAAACAGCATCGCCAGTGCATTGCTGTTCAGGTTGTTTTGCACAGTAACACATAGAGACAAAACAGTTTCAAGAGTTGCAAAAGCCTCAAGTCCCTAAACTCAGTGTCAAGTGACTTTTTGGATCCAGCCAAATGTTTGGAGCTCAAACTCAAATTACATGCTTTTAACCTTTTCACTCAATTTGAAAGATTTGCCCAAAAGTGCAGCCCATGACAATAAGCCCACAAAGATGATATGGCTGCAGAACCGATCACATAAAGCATGTGACAAATTGCCATGACAAGTTAGTGATGGTAGCTTGTCTGCACCTTGAGTGAAATGAAAGATGCTTTGGCTGAATACAGAAAAGGTGTAGTATTATCTAGGCTCTAATTGAAAAGGCCACAAGCAGGAAGCAAACAGCAAACTTATCTACATTGTTCTAAAACTGTCAGAAAAATTGGGAAGTTTTTAAAAGGGACTGCCAAGGGCACAGAAGCAATACCTGTTTTGGATTTAATTTTGAGAGCCGCCATTTCCCCTACATATAATTTCTGTTCACTATATGTATCCAAATGATAACACTAGCAATCATTATCCATCTTTTTCGCCAAGAAAAATATAAATTGCAAGTGCCACTTACTCTGAGGGACTGCTTTCTATTGAGATGACGATGGTCTATGTTGGCATTGATGGGTGACAGACATGCCAGGAGACAATTACAGACTATTTTAGAGAACACAATGGCACTTACTCTTCACTCCAACTAACAGCAGAATCAATACTAGGCCTTAGTAAGGATCAGAGTGCCAGCTATCCTCACTTGCTCTGAAGTCGCATAGTAGATATGGGTACTTAGTTCAGTGGTTATGATGAAGGACAGCTAAACAGAAGCACAACTGGGTGGCCTCTTCCTCATCTTTCTCAGGGCCATTGAAGATCCTGCTGCAGAGAACCAGTGATGGCTGTCTGGGATAATACTTGGCCCAAGGTACTGCTGAAAACTTCAGAATACATAGAATGCATAGTTAGGAACAGGTTACTTTTTGGGGAGAGAAGATGCAGGGGAAGGTTGGGGAAGGACAAAAGATTTGCCTTACTCCCAAGTGGAGGCTGCACACGTACATATTCACATACAACTCACATACAACATACAGTATAACTCATTCTCTCACACACATTAATCTCCACGTCTCTCTCTCTCTCTCTCTCTCTCTCTCTCTTCCCACACACACACACACACACACACACTTTCACTCACATCCAACTCCCACCCAGGAGCATTTTAGAAGCCTGGCTCCTGCTTTGATCAAATAAAACCAACCCCCCTCCTGGAAACCTTACATTTCAAACCGCCCACCTATCCAGGAAACTTGACTCCCAGCCTTTCTCCCTCCCTGTATCCACTCTCTCTTTCTGATGTATCATGACATCCCATGCTCTATTGCCTGGATCATTTTGATCAGAAAAAAGAGAGAGAAACATTCTAGGAACAGACTGTACAGTTCCTGCCAGCTTTTGAGCCCTACTTCCTAGGATGCTCTGAGGACAGTCTAGTATGGAAGTATGGACATTTTATGGAAGAAACCATACAGCCCATTCCTAGACTTTCCCCCCTTTTTAAAAACTGTTTTTCCTCTGGGGATCTAGGCAGTTAGCAAACAAGGTTTAGGGAGTGGAATTGCACTTTTTGCCCTCCTAGGAAGAGGCACACTTGAGATGCAGGAGAGTAGGAGTGATGGAAAGTAGCTTTCTGGTAGAGGCAAACTTTGCAAAATGTTTCCACAATATATTGAAGTGTGAAACAAATGAACGTCATTTAACATTGTGCAACCTTTTGATGTCCTAAAAATGGTGGCAGTCCTAAGTTTAATTTTTCTCCAGGTTTTCCCAAGAATTGCTTCCCTGCGTGCAGCTACTCATGGGATACTTTCATTCCTACTATCATTCCACCAAGTCCATTTTTAAAGAAACTATTATTCGCTATATGTAATAGGTTTTCTTACTCCTCTGCATCTTGATGCAGCATCTCAGTGTTGAAAATTGCCTCTGAAGTTTTACTGCCACTTTGTGCTGCAAGTTTCATTTGTTCTGTATTGAGGCTAGAGACTGGTCTATATCTGATGCAGGTGCATCTGCCATCTTCTTTGTTTCATCCATAATTGGCATGAGACCTTTAGTGCACTGAAGAACATTTCTGTTCCTATTGGAGAAAGCTGCATCTTCAGCCTGTACTGAATAAGATTTGGGGCATCATACATGCATGGGTTTCCACACTGCATTTTGATTACGTAAAAATCAAGGAGAACCAAGTTTTCCATTTATGCAGATGTGCCCTGCTAATAATTCATTAAACAAAAAACCTACGGTTTACAAAAACAATGTTAAGGCTCTACAGATTCCAACCAAGCACCAAAAAGCAGGGAAATTGGGAGTTAAGGCTCACAAGCCTTAACGCCACATCCTCTCTAAGGAGGCAGAAAGTGCAAGTGAAATTCTCATTCTCCCAAAGCAGATAAACCATGAGGACAGGGTGGAGAATAGGATATGCAGAGATGACTGTGGGGTTGTGGAAAACTGATCACAAACAACTTCGGGCCACCTACTTCTCTTTTTTTGTTTAGAGCAGCCGTTCCCCAACCTGGTGCCCTCCAAAGGTGTTGGACTACAACTTCCATCATTGCAAATCAGTATGTCCCATGGTCAGGAATGCTGGGACTTGTCATCTCAAACACCTGGAGGGCAGCAGGATGGGGAATGCTGTTAAGATACTAAACACACTAATGAGAGACACAAGAGGGACAAAAAAGAAAAAAATGTGGATATACCACAATATATAGACACATGCATATTTTTATACTATACCAATGATAATAATTTCAAAATAATATTCATTTTTAGCAATTGTATCCCACCTTTTGTTAGATGGCCTCAGGAGGATTTGCATTGCAAAAAATTACCACTATGAACAAAAAGGTCCATAAGAATTGAGGGACGAGAGGAAAGGAAAGTTAGGCTGACCATATGAAAAGGAGGACAGGGCTCATGTAACTTTAACAGTTGTAGAGAAAAGGGAATTTCAGCCTGTGTCATTTGTATGCAATTAGTTCCTGGTGAAATTCCCTCTTCATCACAGCAGTTAAAGCTGCAGGATGATTGTGGGGGTGGGATAGTGAGGGAGGGAAGGATTAACGCTTATGTCCCTGCTTTACAGAACTCAACTTCCATCTCTCAGGTATCATATTCAGTATATTATTTTAGAAAATGAATCTGTCACATATACTCAGGGAGCAAACCTATGGCCACTAGGCACTGTTTAGAGGGCCATAGGGTTCTTCAGTTTCTGGGAACTGAGGTCAGAACCAAGGTTCTGACCTTGGAGCCCAGAAGCCAGTCTCCTTGCCTCTGCCCCCTCAGAGCTGGCACAATTGCAGAGGGTGCTTTATGCAGCTTCCTATTGCGTCCCCAGGCCCCTTTCCTCCCACTCCCTGAAGCCGCTCATCTAGGTGAAATTGCCCAACTAGGCAAAAATGCAGGGTGCCCAGAGCACAGAGGAGAGGATCCCTTCTGTGCTCCAGCCAGCTTGCATAGGATAGTAGGCAGCCTCCGATTTCAGAGGCTGGTGACTATCCGGATAGGATTGTGTCCTTCATTGCTCAATATAGTGCCAATAAATACAGGTATCTCCTGGAATTGCCACCCTTTAATCTGGCATTCCAGCAATATAATATCTTTTTCGGATGCCCATAACTCATAATTTACAGTAGCTGCTTGTACCTTAGTGTTGGTTCCAAGATAGGCAAATAAGACATCATGAGCTGCATAGCAACATCAGGTTCCTCGTTTCTCCTTTCACCATATTTGTTGAGGATCAGCAATTGTTGACTCTCTACTTGGTGATATTTATGGAGTGTTCGGAGTTATTTTTTCATTCTTGGAAGTGCATTATATGAAGGTATTCTGAAAATTGCCACCAGTGTTTGTTTCCATAGATCAGGACTCTGCTCATGGAATGTTCCTCTGGCCAATTTTTGAGGTCTCTCCCTCCCCACTTTTCCCAGAGCTCACCTCATTCAGTATAGTCTCCTGACTCCCCGGCAGGATCTACACTACTGCTTTAAAACAGTTTATAATGGTATTGACAACTGTTGAGGCCCAGGACACACTCCATAGACAGTTTTCAAACCATTTTCAAAGTGTTATATCCTGTTGGTGCAGATTTGGCTTCTGTGTAGCCTTTTCAAGGATGGTGGGGGAATAGGCTGACCATATGAAAAGGAGGACAGGGCTCCTTTAACTTTAACAGCGGTAGAGAAAAGGGAATTTCAGCCAGTGTCATTTGTATGCAATTAGTTCCTGGTGAAATTCCCTCTTCATCGCAACAGTTAAAAGTGCAGACACTATACTAGAGTGACCATATCCAAAAGACGGCAGGGCCCCTGCAACTTTAACTGTTGTGGATGAAGAGGGAATTTCACCAGGAACTAATTGCATACAAATGACACTGGCTGAAATTCCCTTTTCTCTACCGCTGTTAAAGTTACAGGAGCCCTGTCCTCCTTTTCATATGGTCAGCCTATGGAGGAACTACCATGGGAAAAAAAGAGAAAGCACAGTTTAGCACAGTTCATCCAGCGTGCATTGAGATACAGCCCTATGTTACTCATCTGGTATTTCAATACTGAAATGGTTCGGTTTGCTGTACTTTGTATATTTTTAAGATACAACTTGAGAAGCTGCCTTGAGTGCCTTTTTTATAGAAAGGCGAGGTACAAATAAAACTAATAAATAGATTCTGACCCTGTGCCACCTTTCAAATTCACCATTTTTATGACTATTTCTAAGAATACACTATCCATCTTCAGAAGCTGAAAAGTCCAGTGTACCAGTGAAGAAGTAATATCTGGCTTATCTGTTTCTGCCAATGTAAACACATCTTTGCCTTGAAATTCTGTCTTCCTAGTTCTCCACATTTTATCAAAAGAATTAAATATTTGCCACATTTTTGGATTTTTTCCTGTATGCTGGGCACAGTGGACAGAACTTTAGGATAGGTGATGACACACTAATTGAAGACATTTGTCACTGTGGTGTACTGTGTGGTACTCCTTTGTGTTTGCGGTGCTTATTAGTACTGTATCTTATTTTGTTGAATGTGTACACGTATTGTTATTTGGTTCATACTTCCAATCTCTGCAAAGATTTCATGGAGTCCATTTCTTAGCTGAACAGCATGTGGTAAAATGTTTGTAGGGAGGGGGAGACTTTTTTGGGAGTACATATTGCAATAAGAACTTACCAAATTTGCATGTCCCAGATCAATATACAAACCAGAATGTAATTACCCTTCAATACTCACACTTCTAAGAATTTTTCAATGCAGTTCTCTGAATAAAAGATCTATTCAAAAATGGGTATATTAAGGGAAATTGTGCACACAAATGCATATATTATTATTATTATTATTTGAAAATAATAGAAAATAGCATTATATTGTTTGTTTGTTTGTTTACTGCATTTTGAGTGTTCTTTCTGGCAGGGGGAGAGTAAAGAACTCTTTATAATTGCTCCTTCTCTGGCCAATGAATGAAAAACTGCTTGGAAAGAAATATATAGTGGGCAAATCTGCATACAAAACTGCATATGAAATTGCAAGTCGACTTTTTGTACAGAAGAACTCGTAAACTCATGCGGAAATGGGATGAAACAAACTTAAGATGAGAAAAATGAGAAACTGAGAGTAGCAAAAATGGCCAGGTACATCTATACTTAGTCCAAAGTACACAGAAGCAGTATTTGTATGGGATTACATCATGAAAAGGGAGGCATATGTATGGTAAATTTCTACCATCAGGAAGTTGGGATAAGCAAGTTTTGGATAATGGAGGTGGATACTAGGGGGAGTTTGTAAGCCTGTGAGCAATTGCTGCACCTACCTAGATAGTCATATCCTTGTGAATGTGCCTCATTCTTGATATATGGGGGCACATAGCCAGGGATGCTAGAGAAATTCAAGATGCACTGAAAGGAATTCAGATTTCTAAGAATTCGACCTATGGAATCCATTGCGAACTGGCCTTCCTGGGCCACATGGAGTCTGCAGACTTTTGGATTTTCTTTTGACTTTCCCCAAATGTACACAAATTCATTTGCAGGTAAATATGCAAATTTCTATGGAGATATATGCCATCCTGAAAAATATATGTGGGGAAAGGTCTAATAGAATGGGGGACAATATACAAAATGTTATATACTAACATGAACTATGTATATCATTGCAAACTTCCTTATGGAATTAGTTGCATATTTTACTGCATAATGGGGGGGAATTAAATCAGCCTGTGAATGGATGCAGGAACAAATGACACTGCAGAATCCACAAAACACACAGGGGGCAGATTTCATAAAATCCAGACATCCCTACACATAACTAGAGAAATGTGTCCTTTCCTTCACATCTTTCTTCTTCTCCTGGACGTTTCCTGGGCTAGTTTGGATCTCCTCCCCACCCCCTTAGGGTTCCATACTGCATTCTAGAATGGTAACTGTGGACCAAACTACCTGTTGCATTAAATATGCACCGTGCAATTCTATAGGTTTGTTTTAAAAAGAAATAAAAGTAAGCCTGGGGCCTTGATCCAGATTAAGGCCTCACAGTGCACAGGAAGGGGTCCTCCTTCCCTTATCCACTGTAGTCCTTCCCTCCTTGATTACAATCCAGAAAAAAAATTCCATACATAAACACATACACCCATGATAGGGTGACCATATGGAAAGGAGGTCAGGGCTCCTGTATCTTTAACAGCTGTATTTAAAGGGGAATTTCAGCAGGTGTCATTTGTATGCATGCAGCACCTGGTGAAAACCCCTCTTCATCACAACAGTTAAAGCTGCAGGAGCCCTGCCCTCTTTTGTATCTGGTCAAAAGTATGATTGCCTCACAGAGGACGATTGTGGGGGGTGGGATAGTGAGGGAGGGAAGGATTAAATCTTATGTCCCTGCTTGCTGGGGTCCACATCCAGATCAGCTCCCCATGCTTACTTTTAAGTATAAAAAGTATGGATGTAGTGAGAAGAGCTCACGAGGTCCCTTTAACCCAGTCCCTTCAGCTTACCTGGGCTGTATCCACACCAGCCATTTATTCCAGAATAGTATTGAGGTTGTCCCTACCAGGCCACATGATGCATAGCTGATCCCGCTGTGATGTAGGGAAGGGCCTTCAGTTTTCCCAGGATATCAATGACAGCTTTTGTCCCATTTTCTCCCAGCTCTCTCAAAAATCCTGAGGTGTGCAGTAGGGGTGTGCACTGGATCGGCTCTCATCCACGATCCAGAGCCGATCCAGGGGAAATCGGATGCAATTATCCGATTTCCGATCACCCCTCTGGATCATCCGATCTTTTCCGAACTGGTCCAGAAGGCCCCGATCTGGTTTGGAAAAAATCGGAGGATCGGTGGGCGCCACTGGCGCCCACCGCTGCTTCCATTGGCGGGCGCCAGTGGGCGTCCGCGGATGGAAGCGAACAGCTGGGGGGGAGACTTACCTGGCGGGGCCTCCTCCCGTTGCTGGCTGTAAACTACTGCAAACATCACCTGGTGCTCTACTGAGGACTAGGCCGCGAAGCCTAGTCCTCAGTAGATCTATGCAGGGGAAGGTGTCGGACGGTCCCGCAGGTAAGGAGGATCGCCAGGGGGGGCTTACCTGCCGGGGCCCTTCCACTGCCATCCGCTGCCACCCGGGTGGCAGTGGATGGCAGCGGAGGGGCCCCGGGAGGTAAGGAGGATCACGAGGGGGCTCCCACTTACCTGCCGGGGTCATCTGCTGCCATCCGCTGGCACCCGCGGGCGCCAGCGGACGGGAGCAGAAGGGCCCTGCAGGTAAGCGCAAGGGGGGGAGGGACAGGGAGGGGGGAGTTAGCCCCCCACTCACCCCCCCCAGCCACCATTTTCCCCATAGACTTGCATTGGGGGAAGTCTATAGGGAAAAATGGCGGCTGATCCGAAAATCGGACATCTGATTTTCGGATCGGGATCAGGTCCGATCCGATCCGGGGTACCTCCAATTTTGTTCCGATCTGATCCGGAACAAAATTGGAGGTCCCGATCCGATCCGGGGGGGGGGTCTGTGCACACCCCTAGTGTGCAGCTGGTGTGCCCTCCCCTTGTGAACTGTAGCTGTTCCTCGTGAGTAGTGGGGCTCAGCAAACAGGCAACCAGCTGTGCGGGGCAAGCCCATGGGTATCGGAGGTGAGAGGGAGAACATTGTCAACACGTTCTAGATGGGTCCCAGGTTCCTTCAGCGTCGAGTGTGTGTGTGTTTTTAAAAAAACCCTCATCTTCTGACAGGATAGCAACTCTGCTTTTGTGCAAGAGTCAGAAGTCGTTAAAAAAAAAAATCACCCTGGAACGGCTGTCCTTAAATTGCGGGCAAATTCGCTGGCATGTGCCCCATGAGGTATGATCGCTGAAGCAGAAAACTTCGCAATCATCCCTCCCCCCTCTTGAAAGGGCTCTAGGTGTAGATGAGCCCCTGTTCTATTGAGGAAGGTAACTCTAAGATGCCCCACTCAACAAATCCTGAATTTCAGAAAATCAGAACACAGCTGAGGTCACTAATGAATAACCACAGGTGCCAGAAAAGGCCAAAAGGGAAGGTGTGCTGAAGTAGGCTTCTCTTGGCCACCTGGTGGACCCAGCATCCAGGATTGGCTGCAATCCTGAAGCTTTCATCTTGGTGGAAACCTGATTGTTCCTTCCCAGCACCTGCAGATATTACCAACTAGTTGTAGGAATTCAAGGCTTTGAATTGGAAGTAGGGATGTGCACGCCCAAAAATATCGTATTTTATCATTATCAGAATTTCGGGCCAAAAATATTATCGTCTCCGATAATATCATAGGTTAATCGTATTGTCTTCATGATAATTATCGGAATTCCGATATTTAATTTGCAGCCCCATTGTGCCCTATAGAGCTACATTTTTTGTTTTTTTAAGAAAAAATGCCTATAATTTCTGTATTTTCAAAGTTACAGGCTTGAAACTTGGTCACAACAATGCTTATGGGGTATGCCTAAGTATGTGTATGAAATTTGAGATCGATCCCTCCAACCCTCAATTTTATATGGATTTATTAAAGAACGTTTAAGTTCTGACAGGTCAGAAGTTGCACAATCTTTCAAAAAATCATATAAAATACAGGGGTGGAGGGATTGATCTGAAATTTGGCACATATGTGTAGCAACATGTGCTAGACATGTGCATGAAATTTGAGATTGATCCCTCCAACTCTTGATTTTATATGATTTTTTTAAAGATCCTGCAACTTTTTGACAGGTCTGAATGAATGCTCGTGGCGAGCTGTCATTCTGACCTGTAAGAACTTAAACGATCTTTAATAAATTCATATAAAATCGAGGGTTGGAGGGATCGATTTCAAATTTCATACACGTACTTAGGGATACCCAATAAGCACTGTGACCACGTTTCAAGCCTCTAACTTTGAAAATACAGAATCTATAGGTTTATTTATAAAGCAGTCCGATAATCCAATATAATAGGGCTGAAAATTATCGGATCGCATATTTATCGGAGGTTTTTCTATCGTATCGTTATCGTTAAACGCATGCATGATAAAGAGCATATCGTATAGTTATCGTACATTTTAACGATACGATACACATCCCTAATTGGAAGTATACAGAGAAGAAAAACCTTCTCTCCTGTGTTTGCGTTTCAAGGCTGTTTCACAAAAGGTGAGTCATAGGCCTGTTTCGGATGACACACTAATCAGGGGGGGGGGAAACAATCGTCCATTGTGTTGCTCATCACCAGCATTCAGATGACATTTTAGGCAATGGAGGCAGCATTCGGACGACATGATAATCAACACAACGGATGATTGTTTTCCCCCCTCCGTTGATTAGCATGTTGTCCAAAACAGGCCATACTGTATTTTTATCAAATCTCCTTGTTTGGGGCTGTTTCTCAGGCACATGCCGTTAAATGCTGCCTCTGCAGTTTGAGTTAACTCTTTGGTTGTTACATGGCACAATGCCTTGCACAAAAGCTTTATTTTGCTGGAGCAAATGTGAAGGGAACCCAGCTGTGTCCATGAGTCCTTGCCAAACTAAACAAAATAAACAAACAAAGCAAAGGATTACTGGCTGTCTAGATCTCTCTGTGGATATGCCTTCCCAATATTAGCCCAATACTGTAACAAGCTGCATAGTACATATTTAACAGCATGTGGTTGAACCTAAATCCAATAGGAGAACAGATGAGTGTCCCATTGTATATGAGTCTTCCTTCTCTTGTTCAATTCAAACATTGGTTCAGGAATACTACATATATCATACTGTATCAAAATAATTTCTAGATACAATAACCTTGTATTTTATTCCCATAGGTGTATCCTTACAGTATAATAGTATACATATGGCTTCTTTTTTTTAGCTTTATGGCTTGAAAGTTATTGTCCAGGTTTATGTTTCATTATACAGATGAGGGCATTCTGATGTTAACCTGTTCCACTTCTCTTGTTCTTATGAAGTATGTATATTTGATCACTATCTCTGCCTTGGAAAGATCCATCAGCACTTCTGCCAGAAACGGTGAGCCTAGCTCCATGATTGTTGTTACTTTTTGCTTTCTATCAGGTGAGAAATGGATAATCCTCTCTGGAGTGATGCCTGAACTAACAGGCAGAAACTATCTTTCGCAGGGTGGGGAAAAGTCATGGTCATGATAACATTTGAAGACATGCCTAATAAGTTTTCATCAGGCATAAAGAAGCCATGCCACCCATGTGTGGAGTCACGTAATCTCATATAGAATGGAAATGTACACAACCTCAAACATTAACATGCTTAATGATTTAGTGTATACCATTTCATATCCTTTGAAGGTGAAACTGTGTTTGAGATCAGCTTCAAATCATGCTGTGTCTCAGAATGTTGATAATTTAATTTATCCACCTTGGGCACCATTTCCTGTTAGAAAAGTCAGTTATTAAACAAACAAACAAACAAACAAACAAACAAACAAACAGTCTGTGGCTAGTAGAGGAGATGCTAAGCTAGCACTTAAGCTTTAAGTTCCTCCTTTACTTTTTGCTGTTGCATGTTTATTGCTTCTTCTGTCGACTGAGTTTGACAGAAATTATGAAGGAGTTAATCTGAATTTATACGGTTGTGAAAACTCTTTCCTTTGGTTAGGGTGGACGGGGCCATGCTCAGCATTTCTTATGCCCTACAACTCTTCCAACGTTCTCCATCTGCAGCATGGTTGGTTTGCTGAACTCTGCAAATATTTCTTCTCTAGTAATGAATACTTATATTTCATTGAGTTCCTACAGCAAATATTCCCATGTGTTTGCTTATTTTCCCTCCTGCTCTCCAGAACCCCTTTCTACACAAACAGCAGATTGCATCGCTGCTAGCCTTTTGATCCATAGATAAAAATTCCCACACCAAAGATTCTTTTGATTTGCCTTGGCAATAGCATGTCAAGGTTTTTATGCCAATGTAGTTTCATTCCCATCGGGTTTCTAGAACATTGCACTCAGTACTTGTGGATTGTTGGGTGTTCTTTCTCTTGCACATGGGCTGCCTAGGTCCTGCCAGATCTCATTCTTTTGGAGAGACTTGTTCAGTCTGATTTAAAAATTGCTTTGAAATTAAATAACTCCACTCTTGTGAAGAGTGATTTACATAGTGTGCTTCAATGTGCTGTTTCAAATGGTACTTCTAATTCTTTGAAATTTCACCCATTAAACTTGTCACACTTTTTTTGAGTTTCTTGTCCCTGTCTTTGTGGATTTGTAATTCTGCCTGATAATAAATCACAGTCATCAGTCTGCTTTATCTTTCCCACTCTCCACCCCAACTTTGATCTGAACTGGTTGTTGACAGAAATTTTGTGATCCTTTTTGAAGTGTACAGGTTCTTAACTTTTGCAAATGCTCACACTGGAACAAAGAGGACGAGTTCAGCAGATATTACCTTCTACCACCATCCCCACTAGCCAAGACATGAGCATCCACCCAACAAATTCTACTTGGTTCCTGACTATTACAGCAGCTTCTGTTCAACATATCTCAATTCTTTGGGACTCTGATCCCATTTATAAAATGTAATGATCTAGTCACAACTCAATATTTTTTTCACTTCACGAATAATGTTTTTATTTGTTATGATTGATAGATTTCATTGGCAATCTCAAAGGTACCTGGCAGTGTCAACAACAGATGGATCAGTAGCCTGTCCACAAGTGACTAATAGGGCAAGACGAACCCTGTGATTATGATATCATGCCTCAATGCATACGTCCAGTCATTTCTCCAGCTAGAGTAGCTATGGGCTGACATCTTCTGTTTCATCCGACCTATAGATCATCAGTCTATTTACTATCTTTTGCTTCCAGGGTCCCTTATGATTTATCAGGTCATAGGTAGATTCCTGCCACAGTTCAGATTTCTGTGCATATCTGTAGTGAGCAAGAATGCCTGATCCAATCATTGCATATTTCATAATTGTCCTTATAAATATTCAGAGGTGTTTTCTAGCTTCCACTACAGGACAGACATCAGCTTCTTAGGAAAAAGATAAGAAAAGATCCAGTTTATTTTCAATATATCACTACTGAAGACAGAGCCTCTGTCCACAGCAAGCCCAACAACCATCTGCTTACAAAAATTACTAAAGGCTTCTTCCCACACTGCCCAAATGTGAAATCCAATTATTAAATCTCATCAGCAGTGCTGTTTGCATATACCATAATTAGATTACAAATTGTGATAATAACTCCTTGAAAAGGAGACAGAATTCATAAAATGTATGTTTTTGGAAACAAAACAAATAGTCCAGGACAAAAACACAACCCCCTCATGCATTTTCCAACTGTCTGCATTTGTTTTATATAGGTGACCCCATTTACACAACACAAATGTATGTCCTGCCCTTGAGATGTATGCTTTCCCAGGCTTCCATGTGAAGGGAAGGAGCTGGGCCATTCTTTTGTTAATAACTACAAATGCCTTGCCATATGAATGTTGGCTGCACAGGTGCAAAATTATAAAAACCATCTCAAAATGCCTGATAATTAATGGCAAGCAGGTTTTGAGTATTTAGGGGTGGGGTGAGTATTGCAAACTAGGGGTGTGCACCAACCACAAAATCAGATTTGAACCGCAATTTTGTCATTTGGAAAACAGCCCACTTTGGCTGGGACCAATTTGACTTGAGTCCAAATCTGAATAAAAAAAACTAACTTTTATGCGACCCATTGACTATCATTGGAAATTTCCAAATGTCTATAGCTTCTTTTCCTATTTGTCAGAATTTGATGAAATTTTCAGGCCCCTTATGGGGAAATTATGCCTGCCAAACTTCAGAAAAATAGATGCAGGGGGTTTGTGCCTTGGTCCTTTAAAACAAACAAACAAACAACAACAACAAACAACAACAACAAAGAATTGCCAATTAGGGGTGTGCGCTCTGCACCGAAAATAGGGGGTCCGGCAAACCTTCAATGGACCTCCAAACTCTCGGTATGGTTAGGGAGCAGTTCAACAACCGACTGAAATCCGCAGTGCTGTTAGAAGATCATTCGGAGCCCTGAAGATATCCGTATCCGAAGGTTTTTTAGGCAACTTGATGGCTCGTTTCATGTTGATGATGGACAACTAACTGAATACTTCCATATTAGGAAGATGGTGAGGGTGAGGGAGGGGTAGTTTTGAGATTGACATCTATGGCTAACCAATAGCCACAGTCTCCTCCCTGTCCCCCCCTCCAATCATGTTGCTTAGGGGGAGAGATTACAAATGATATAAAAAGAAAGAGCCCATAGCGCTCTTTCACAATGCAGTTGAGGCTGACTGAATGTCACGGAAATGAGAAAGTTGCTTCAGCTTTCCCTAGCACTTTCCTACCTGGGGGCATTTTGAAGCCCCTTCTGCCCATGCTCCACTGGTCCAGCATGGCCTGCCTATGGGTGGGGAGAGCCTTGCCCACAGCACTGCTGCTGTTGCTGCCAGCCTGAGACTGACCGCTGGCTTGAAGGGGGTGAAGCCTATTAAGGTCTTGCATACCTGGGATCCTCCATCACCAAAGAAAAATGCTGCCAGGTGTTAGACTTGCATTTTGAAAGAGATGGTCCAGGTGGAGCCTCTTGACCAGATGCAAAAGAGGGCAGGGCTCCTGCAGCTTTAACTGTTGAGATGAAGAGGGAATTTCACCAGGTTCTCCATATATATATATATATATGACAGCTGTTGAAATTCCCTTTTCTATGCAACTGTTAAACATACAGGAGCATTGTCCTCCTTTTCATATGCTCTCCTTTACCCAAAGTGCTACTGCTCTCACCTCTCTGTTAGGGATGGTCTTCATTGGGAAAGTTGGTTCTTTTTTGACTTGATAGACTTCTACAGAGTGTACAACTCAATTTGCATTTGCTGTATCCCCCACCCCCAAACTGTGGGAACTGTTTTTGCTTGTTTTTTTAAAACTGAATTAGGCCATTGGCTCCATACTTTCTATGTTGACAGACAACAGCTCACAAAGGTTGCAGTCAAGAGTGTTTCCCTGCCCTCTCTGGAAATGTCAAGGACTGAACCTGGGGCCTTCTGCAGTCAAAGCAGGTACCCTTCCAGTGAGCTATGGCCATTCCATTTCAGTGCAAGTCACCATGGCTTTAAACATGAGCACTCCTCTAACTTGGCATTAAGGATGCAGCAAAGATATGATTTAGGGCCAAAGCAGACATTAAAGGGGTAACTAGAAGCTATGCTCCTGTTTCTTGTTTACTCAGAGTAGATTCATGGAGATCAATCCAGACTGGAACTTTATCATGGAGGCTAAGGGGGGGGGGGTTAACCCTTCCCTCCACTCTGGATATGGATTGGGGGGCCCTGCACCTGCACTTTCTATTGCAAAACAGGAATCTATTTGCTTTTAAGTAATATCCACTTTGGTCCCATGATTTCCCAGAACTCCTTCCCATTCTCTTCCAAAATTACTTCTGAATGACAGACTCATGATGAGATTTTCAAATATTTTCAAGCCTGTTTGAGCAGCCATGTGGTAGTTTGTGATCGGGGGACACATGGTGAAACAATATCTGTTGGCTGTTAACATCATGTGAACAGCAAACTGAACATGTAAGGAGCCTAATTGGAGATTCTTAATGGGTATCACATGCATCAGTGCTGGCCTGTACTATATTTCCTGTTGAAAGCATGTACATATTTGATGATTTTTGGCTTATTGCTAGCTAATAATCTGGTCAAATATGTCCCCAGAAACAGATTTCAGATTCATCTGCCCCCTCTGCCTAATTGCTGGAAGTAACATTTTCTATTAACTGCTAGACAGCTGTTTTCATTTCATCTGAAAAATCCTGCATCCTAAATATTACTGACTTGTTCCTACAACACTGTGTATTTCACCAATTATACCGCAAAGAATACACCTTGCTGAAAGATGTTCATGGCTTTTCAGTTGTAATAGTTGAACTTAATATGAACACTTACATCTAGTTTTCACATAAAAGTAATTTCATTCATTGGCTTCAGGGGGTGAGGAGTGGCATTTATGTATTCCAACAAGCATTTTTTGTTCTTTCAAATATTTCAGAAGAAAAAGTAAAGTTTAATTATAAGTGATAAGCAGAGGTGTGACTCGCGGAATTTAATTATTTGATTAATTTTTTAAAAAATTCACAACTAAGCTCAGACAAAGATATGAACTTAAGTAAAAGATTCATTATAGAGGACATGAATGAGATAAGATAAACAGCATATTTTAATTTTTTAAAAAATTAAAGGAAAGAAAGCATTGCTGGAGAATAAAATTTGAATGACTTTAGAACCCATGCTTATAAAAGTGGAAGAGAAGAAATGCATTAATTGATGTCCTAGTGATACTTTCGACAACTCATCTATTCCATCCCCAGAAGGATAAGAACATAAGAAGAGTCATGCCGGATCAGACCAAAGTCACATGTAATCCAGGATCCTGTTTTCCATAGTACCCAATCAAATGCTTCTGGGAAGCCCACAACCAGGTCATGAGCTTTCTCCTGCTGCTATTCTCCAGTCTCTGTAGGTAATATATAGCATCATGACTAGCAGTCATTGATAGCCATACCTTCCATTTATTAATCTATTCCTTTTTTAAAAAAGCCATAAATGATTTACCTAATTCACATTTCCTGAATCAATATGCACACACACACCCCACACACAGAAGCACTTGCACCTCAAAATCCACTCTTTTCTGCATTCAGCAGTGCATGTGTCTATTTGTAAAAATATATAAAGATGCATTATATTAGGGAACATTGTTTACAAAAATGATTATATTAGTAGACATGTAGACAAAAATGTGCATGAATTTTTGTACAGATGTCTTTAAAAACAATTAAAACTGAAGCAGAAATGGTATGAAAGGCAAGCTGATGTATAAATGTACAAGGTGAACGTAACATTGCAAAAATGAGAACCTGAGCAAAACTGAAATTGGCAGATTCTGAAACTGAAATTGGTACCAACTGAGCAAAACTGAAACTGAGAGAAAATGAAATTGGCGGGTTTGTCCATCTCAAGATCTATTGTAGAACTGTTGTTTGGGAAAATCAACATCTGCAATACAATCCTGTGCATGTTTACTTAGCAGTTGTCCTATTGTTTGGGTCTTCCCTTTAGTTGCAGCCTAATGCACTGAAGACATTTCAGTTCAATTAGAATTATGGGCATATAAAGTGCAAGGAAATCTGAAAATCCAACTCTTTGTTTCATGAGAGTATCCCTGATATAACACAGCCTCACTAATTAATCCACATAACCTATTGTGTGTCACCAGCAATAGCCTGGAGTTAAAATAAGGGAAAACATATTATGTTGCAGGTTGAGCTGAGGAATTCCAATGATTCAAATCAAGTATGTCAAGGCACATGCTTAAGGTTATGCAGAGTGGGTTTATTTCTCCCTGAAATTTGGGGTAGAGCTCCGTTGAGTGGGTTCAGTGCTCCAATTTTTGGAGGGGGTTCATCTCTCCACAACGCTGGATTACTCATCAGAAAACCGCTCTGTTTTCAGAGGACCGCACTATGATCACCAATGGGAATGAACAAAAATGCATACATCTCTGAGTCCAGTCATTCTCAGTTGTTTAGGAGATGTTGGGCAAACTCTGAGTTGTTAAACCCCTAAATAACCCATATTGTCCAGATTTAGATGTCATGCTCACAACCTACAAACGGGTCAATCGTAGGTTGTTTATTGAATGAAAGTGGGAGAACATGCTAGAGGCAGTGCACTTACTTGCTCCATTCTTGATAATTTGTGAGTTAAATAACCCATGAATTGGCATTATGGGCAAACTAATTTCACACGTTCAAACCAATATGCAAACTGATATACAGTTATTGCACTTCTCTGAATTTGGTGATGTATGTGTCCAACTAAAAATTCACATAAAAACATGTATAATAGTTGAAAGTGCTCTCAAAAATGCATGCATTGGTGAAAAAAATGTACAGAATGCTTTATATGTATTAGAGAAATGGTTTGTGCAGTTGCCTAAGAAAATGCATACAATTTTTCATGCAACCTCTTTTTTAAAAAATCAAACTGATGGGGAAACAGGATAAATTGAATTTAGGTCCAGATCTACACCAAGCAAGATATAACACTTTGAAAACATTTTGAAAACGGAATATGGAATGTGTCCTGGGCCTAAACAGTTGTCAAAACTAGGCTGACCATATGAAAAGGAGGACAGGGCTCATGTAACTTTAACAGTTGCAGAGAAAAGGGAATTTCAGCAGGTGTCATTTGTATGCAATTAGTACCTGGTGAAATCCCCTCTTAATTACAACAATTAAAGCTGCATGCACTATACTAGAGTGACTAGATACAAAAGAGGGCAGGGCCCCTGCAGCTTTAACTGTTGTAATTAGGGATGTGCACTGACCCCCCGGATCGGATCGGATAGCGGATCGGAATCGGACCTGGGGGGTCGGATCGGATCGGATCGGATCGGAGGCTGGTCGGATCGGATCGGACCAGATGTCCGATCCGGATCGGACGCCATTTTGAATGCTTTTTCCCATAGCCAAGTATTGTTTTACAAAAACGCCTATAACTTTTTCATTTTTAAAGATAGAAGGATGAAACTTGGGCACATTGTAGACTGGTTAGGGGTAGTTATCTGTGAGAAATTTCAGAAAGATTGGTGCATGCATTTTGTGGCAATTAATTTTTTAATAAATACCCAGGAATGCCTATAACTTTGTCATTTTTAAAGTTACACACATGAAACTTTGCCACATTGTAGGGGGTACCTTGGGACCTATGTGTGTGAAATTTCAGAAACGTAGGTCCTTGTCTTGTGTGGCAATTAATTTTTAGAAAAATGGGTAGTAGTGGGGTAAATACAGTTATGCCTCCCATTTTTTTATTTTTGAAGATACAAACAGGAAACTTGGGCACATTACAGGTACCACTTGCCTTGATATGTGTATGAAATTTCAGAAACATTGGAGCTTTCCTTGTGTGGCAATTAATTTTTGAAACAATGAGGAAAGAAACACCTATAACTTTGTCATTTTTAAAGTTACACACATGAAACTTTGCCACATTGTAGGTGGTACCTTGGGACCTATGTGTGTGAAATTTCAGAAACATAGGTGCTTGCCTTGTGTGGCAATTAATTTTTTAATAAATATCCAGGAATGCCTATAACTTTGTCATTTTTAAAGTTACACACATGAAACTTTGCCACATTGTAGGCAGTACCTTGGGACCTATGTGTGTGAAATTTCGGAAACGTAGGTGCTTGCCTTGTGTGGCAATTAATTTTAGAAAAATGGGTAGTGGTGGGGTAAATACAGTTACGCCTCCCACTTTTTTATTTTTGAAGATACAAACAGGAAACATGGGCACATTACAGGTACCACTTGGCTTGATATGTGTGTAAAATTTCAGACAGCTGGGTCCAGGCATGTGGTGGCAAGGTATTTTTGAAACAATGAGGAAAGAAACGCCTATAACTTTTTTATTTTAAAAGTTAGAAGTCTGAACATTGCTCACTTTGTAGATGGGTTAGGGGTAGATATGCAGACACGAGCCCTGTAATGGATACTACCAAGGATCAAAGGGATCGAGACCAGAGTGATCCTTCCTCGCACGCATGGCTGCAAAACTCAGCTAGGCTCAGCCGTTCTGCTTGAAAAGTGAAAGTAGGAAAGGAAACACGAGCCCTGTAATGGATACTACTAGCAAGGATCAAAGGGATCGAGACGAGAGAGTGTTTCCTTTTCTTCGCGGGAAGCGGGAGGGGAAGACCTGGCCTCTGTAGAAATTTTTTTGAAACATGTAATTTAAAAATTCCATAGCCATCAAATGCCTGGACCTATAATTCTGAAATTTCTGACACATATCTACCCCTAACCCATCTACAAAGTGAGCAATGTTCAGACTTCTAACTTTTAAAATAAAAAAGTTATAGGCGTTTCTTTCCTCATTGTTTCAAAAATACCTTGCCACCACATGCCTGGACCCAGCTGTCTGAAATTTTACACACATATCAAGCCAAGTGGTACCTGTAATGTGCCCATGTTTCCTGTTTGTATCTTCAAAAATAAAAAAGTGGGAGGCGTAACTGTATTTACCCCACCACTACCCATTTTTCTAAAATTAATTGCCACACAAGGCAAGCACCTACGTTTCCGAAATTTCACACACATAGGTCCCAAGGTACCGCCTACAATGTGGCAAAGTTTCATGTGTGTAACTTTAAAAATGACAAAGTTATAGGCATTCCTGGGTATTTATTAAAAAATTAATTGCCACACAAGGCAAGCACCTATGTTTCTGAAATTTCACACACATAGGTCCCAAGGTACCACCTACAATGTGGCAATGTTTCATGTGTGTAACTTTAAAAATGACAAAGTTATAGGTGTTTCTTTCCTCATTGTTTCAAAAATTAATTGCCACACAAGGAAAGCTCCAATGTTTCTGAAATTTCACACACATATCAAGGCAAGTGGTACCTGTAATGTGCCCAAGTTTCCTGTTTGTATCTTCAAAAATAAAAAAATGGGAGGCGTAACTGTATTTACCCCACTACTACCCATTTTTCTAAAAATTAATTGCCACACAAGACAAGGACCTACGTTTCTGAAATTTCACACACATAGGTCCCAAGGTACCCCCTACAATGTGGCAAAGTTTCATGTGTGTAACTTTAAAAATGACAAAGTTATAGGCATTCCTGGGTATTTATTAAAAAATTAATTGCCACAAAATGCATGCACCAATCTTTCTGAAATTTCTCACAGATAACTACCCCTAACCAGTCTACAATGTGCCCAAGTTTCATCCTTCTATCTTTAAAAATGAAAAAGTTATAGGCGTTTTTGTAAAACAATACTTGGCTATGGGAAAAAGCATTCAAAATGGCGTCCGATCCGGATCGGACCTCATCGGATCGGATCGGATCGGATCGGAGGTTGGCCGGATCGGATCGGATCGGATCGGATTTTCCCGATTTTGGGTCGGATCGGATTCGGATCGTGGATCGGATCCGATCCGATGCACACCCCTAGTTGTAATGAAGAGGGAATTTCACCAGGAACTAATTGCATACAAATGACGCCGGCTGAAATTCCCTTTTCTCTACAACTGTTAAAGTTACATGAGCCCTGTCCTCCTTTTCATATGGTCAGCCTAGTCAAAACCATTTTAAGCTGTTATAAAGCAGTAGTGTAGATTCTGCCTAAGATTGAAAAAATAAAAAAACCAAAAGAAACAGAAATGGACAGATTTGTCTATTCCTAGTTCCAAGGTACTTCCATCTTCCCATTCCATTTCCTTTACCAATACCTCAAAAATCTGTTACATTTCTTTAAAATATCAAATTATGATGTTTTGTAACTGCGAACGGAGCTGGCTGTTCTCAATCAATATGTGGAGAAGCTGAGAGCTGTAAATTAAGAATGCTGAGATTTAGGAACAGGAAGGCAATTGAATAGCTGTGTGTCCTAGAATGACAATGAACCAAGGACAAGCTGAGCCAGAAGCAGAGCTGAGAATCTAACAGCTCTGGGAGCAGGACAACAACCCAGCCCAGCTGTACACACCAGGAGATGACAGAGCTTTCCCTTGGCAAGCATTAGGATGCTTCGATACTGTCTCCCACATTATCAAATCCTTACCAGTGAAGCCACATAAAAAAAAACCATTAACTCTTTTTCTGTGTGAGGCTTTGGCAAATTTGTGCCTGATGTAACTAAAGCTTCTCGAACTAAACACTTAAAACCCTACAATGGCTTTAATCTGAATTTGATCGGCTGGATCCTGCCAGTACCTGCTCAGGCATATAGTACTTGCAGTGCAAATGGTCTTGCAACCCCGTCAGCTTGGACTGTAAGCTCAGAAATCGTTTCCTTACACATTGAGGCTCCCAGTAGGCAAGTGTGTAAGGAAAGACTACAACCTTTTTGTCTCCAAAGCTAAGTGTTTTTGGCATGGCCCTTTTGCTTTTTTTCCACAAATCTCAATGAAACTTCAGCTTTAATTCCTTCTCCATCTGAAATTTGTATGCAACTGCTATGCTAATTTTCCTTTCAGACCTTGCTCATCCATCTTAAATGAAGCATCTAGCCTGAAGTCAATTAATAAATTGGATGAAATGCCTGTTTGATTAAAACTAGTGTGTGGATAAATACCTCCAATGTGTGATATCCTTTTAAACACTGTCCTTTAATTAAGGATTTAATGCCCTGCAATTATCCAATTTATTCTTTCTTTCTCTTTCTCTCTCTCTTTCTCTTGGCTTAAATACTTTCCTTGCTATCTTTAGAAAACTTTCTGAGTTCCTATTCTTCCCTCATAGCACATCACAAGGGATGCTTCCTTGACAACAAAGACAAAAAGAAAGGGCTATCTAGGCTCCATCCTTTATTCCACAAGGATGCATAAGTCAAATGGTCTGTTTGCATCATTTTAATTCAAGTCACAAATGAGCTCTGCTGTTTCCGTATATTTCTGTGGGAATTTGTTGCTTTTTTTTGTTAATGGGAATGTGTAGGCTTTGTCACTTCCATTTTTAAAAGTCTTTTCAGTCTGAAAAAGACTATCTGGATACAAGTGTAATTCACATGAGCAAAAGGGTACAGACAGGGTAACAAAACAGTGACAACAATAACAACATTACTGGCACTTGTAGATATAATTTTGAGTGTACACCATCCACAGATAGATCTTGTAACTAGGGATGGCTGAGGAATTTAATATTTACACTTTCTAATATAAATTGACCTGAACCTCACTTCCTGGACTGATGTGCAGATTAGAACACAGTTAGCCAAATGCATTTGCAATTTTTTAAATTTATTTTGGGAGAACGTACATGTAGAGCTGTGTAGTTTGAGTGAACATGTGTTAGAAATACATATTGAGAGAAATTTTGTTTAGAATATGCATTTAACTGTGGATTTCCCTGTGTTGTTTTTTTAAAAAAAAGATGTCCAGATCAATACAGCAATGGGATGAAATACACTCCTGTGAGCATGGTCCCCTCTACAAGAATTCGGTTTGACGCCCGGTTGTCCGATTATGCGCATCTTCTCGCAGTCGCTTTTACGTTTAATCCCTATACACGGGAGGCAGTGAAGTGCATTACCGGTTGTATGAAATGTGCTTTAAAGGTGTTTAATGCGGAGAATCACTTGTTTACATGATCATAAGGTGCTTTAACTCCTGCGGTAAATTAAAACTCGCTATTTAACGCGCATTCGATAATACGCATAATTGGACATAAAAAGCGCCACAACCCCCGATTTGCACTCCATTCATGTGAAGGTAAAATCAGTAATGCACTTTGAAAGAGCTTTAAATTGCTCTTGTAGAGGCACCCCATGTGTGAAAAAGACACATACAGAGATTTCTCCATCCCCACATCTAACAGGTGGATGACCCAGGCGGCGGGCCTTCTCTGTAGTAGCACCCACCATTTGGAAAACCCTCCCTCGTGTAGTTTGGGATGCAGAAAATGTGGCATCTTTTAAGTACCTCCTGAAGACACATCGTTCACCCAGATTTTTCCTGGGCCGCACGTAAACTAATTATGCCACTCCATTTTAGTGCTCCTTTATTATAGTTAGAAATGTTTTTATGCTATGTTTTAATATTGTGTTTTTAATGTTGTATTTTAATGACCACTGAGAGATTCTATTATATTCAGTGGAATATAAATGTTCCAAATAATAATAATAACAACAACAACAACAACAACAACAACAACAATGACACAGACAGCTTTCACAGCACTGATCTCTTGTTGGTAGTGTAGGGCACAGGTGGGCAGAAAGCTGATCAGGATCTGCTAGTAGATCTCTGGGTGATTTGAATTAGATCAGCAAGGTTTTCTGACTACAAACTGAATGAAGAATGTTTAAGGAGAAATCAGGAATGGGTTCGTGGGTGAAAGAACTGTAAGCTCAGTTCTGGTACAGAAAACAAATTCCTGGCTTGAGCGTGTGCTTAGCGGTAGCCTATTCCTTAATTCCAGGTATATGCCTGGAATTCACGACTATTTTTCATTTGAGTCTGGTTGGTGGTTCTTGGGGTTCAAGCAAAAACCAAAGTAGATCCTGTAACCCTAAAGTCTGCCCATACTTGGTGCAAATGTTCTGATAAGCAAAGGAGAAATGGTGCCTCTTCTGAACGAGAGAGTTTGGCAAGTGCAGATGTGGACATCTGCTTAGATCCCATCTTCTATACATCTATTAAAAATACAGGGGAGAGGCTTGTCTTCTTTTTAAGCTGATCACTCTGCCACTTTTCTGGGGTGGATGGGGTTCATCTATTTCGTTGCTCTGCATAAGGATCAACCAAACAGATCAGGGCCTCTATGTTTGAATTAGGGATGTGCATCGGATCAGATCTGATCCACAATCCGGGTGCGATCCAACCGAAATCGGATCAAACGATCCAATTACGATCCCCAGCACGTGGATCCACCGATCCAATCTGAACCGATCCAAAAAGGACCCGATCTGGATCGGCAGATTGGTGGATTGGGGCCCCTCCCCCTACTCGCGCTCCTTACCTGCTGGGGCTGACGGCTCCGGCAGGTAAGGTGCACGAGGGCGGGGGCTTCCCTGGCGGGGCTGTCCGCTCCCATTGGCGGGTGCCAGTGGGCGCCCACCGATGGAAGCGGACAGCCCCGCCAGGTAAGAAGCATGAGGAAGGGAGGGGGAGGGCCACACTTACCTGCTGGGGCATCCTCCTCCTTCCGTGAGCAGGTGAAATTCCCTCTTCATCACAACAGTTAAAGTTGCAGGGGCCCTTCCTTGTTTTGTATATGATCACTCTAGTATAGTGCCTGCAACTTTAACTGTTGTGATGAAGAGGGAATTTCACCAGCAACTAATTGCATACAAATGACACTGGTTGAAATTTCCTTTTCTCTACAACTGTTAAAGTTACATGAGCCCTGACCTGGATTTTATCTGGTCATCCTAACATAGGCTTCCTTTCACATTGATGCCAAATGTGCAGCTATGGGGCATGGCAATGGGTGGGTGGCAGCACTGGAGGGGTGTGGCTTGCAGGTGCAATCCTGCTCATTCCTCCATACATTAAACACATGAACAGCCTTTATGACTCAGCTTTTATTGTGCCTTTGGAAACAGGGACCATTCCTCTATATTTGTTTTACAAATGCTCCAGCCCAATGCAAATGCTTTCCCTCTTGACTTCCTTTCCCATTGTGCTGTGTTGGGTATTGTATGTTGAAAGCTATCTAGTATAGTTGCTCCCTACCCCTTCTTTCAAATTTGCGTTCTGTGCCATATATACTCTCCAGTTGCCTAAATTCTTTTTACACAAATTCCCTTTCACCACTTTCTGTCCCAAATCCCTTATCTCAGAAATATACAGACTGCAGTGGGGAATACCAGTCAAACATATTGCCATTACTTTTTATTTGTTTTGACAAGAGGCAGTGCCAGAAGAAGAGGTAGCAGGTGTGTGTGTGTTCGTGTGTTGGCACTGTGTGTGTGTGAGAGAGGAAGTATGCCAAACTTCCTGCACTATCCAGAAATATGGAACATTTCCTTTATTGCAAAATGCTTGTGGTCTTCTTTACCCTGTTGCTAGGAAACCTGTAAAAGAATTAGTCAGGGAGACATAAGTGCCGCAAAATCAAGCACCACACAGCAGATTGAACTGCACCAGGAGATGAAGCAACGTGGCTCTGATTTCTGACCAACAAATCCAACATAGACAGTGGAAAGGGTTGTGAGGCGTCTTGTGTGAAATAAATGTGAAAAGCAACATTCACATACCATTTAAAACTGATGGTGCCCAAATGCAGAATATTTATGCCAGCAACAAGTGGACAAATAAGTCCTGCTCATTGTTCCTGGTGCAACAATCACAAATGCAGATTGTGTGGAAGCATGCAGAATTTGAAGTACATGCTTTGGATATTCCGTTGACGTTGCGTAGGAGATACCAAGTAGGTTGAAGCACCTTTCAGTAGTGTAGCTGGGACGTAATGCTTTCAGTGAATGTGCATGGGTAGGCTGACCATCTGAAAAGGAGGACAGGGCTCATGTAACTTTAACAGTTGCAGAGAAAGGGGAATTTCAGCCGGTGTCATTTGTATGCAATTAGTCCCTGGTGAAATCCCCTCTTCATTACAACAATTAAAGTTGCAGGCACTATAATAGAGTGACCAGTACAAAAGAGGGCAGGGCCCCTGCAGCTTTAACTGTTGTAATGAAGAGGGAATTTCACCAGGTACGAATTGCATACAAATGATGCCGGCTGAAATTCCCTTTTCTCTACAACTGTTAAAGTTACTAGAGCCCTGTCCTCCTTTTCATATGATCAGCCTATGCATGGGGGGCATTTGAGCAGCAGCCTATAAGCATAGGCACATTGCAGATGTGTGTGGGAATGTGCATACAGCAGGGGTAGAGTCCGCCACTGTAAAGCCAACCCCCACCCATCATGTGTTCATTGGATGCACAGCTGTACTTCTGAAAGAGGTTTGAGATTAGTTTTTTGGGGAAACAGACATTCCTTTAAATCTGTATCTAGCAGCTTTTTATTTTTACTCTAGAGTAGGCACAGGGGCAATCTGGATCAGAACACTAGAAGGAGGGGGCTAGAGGGCTTTAACTAGGCTGACCATATGAAAAGGAGGACAGGGCTCATGTAACTTTAACAGTTGCAGAGAAAGGGGAATTTCAGCAGGTGTCATTTGTATGCAATTAGTTCCTGGTGAAATCCCCTCTTCATTACAACAATTAAAGTTGCATGCACTATACTAGAGTGGCCATATACAAAAGAAGGCAGGGCCCCTGCAACTTTAACTGTTGTGATGAAGAGGGAATTTCACCAGGAACTAATTGCATACAAATGACACTGGCTGAAATTCCCTTTACTCTACAACTGTTAAAGTTACATGAGCCCTGTCCTCCTTTTCAGATGGTCAGCCTGCTTTAACTCTCCTCCCCCACTGTCTAGGGGCCCAATCCAGAAACTACAGAGCCCCCATCTTTAAAATGGTGGCTCTCATTAAGGACGTGCAACTGAAGATGGGGCAGCAGTTTACCATCCACCCAGATTGGGCTAAAGGTGCTTGGGGCCTGGCTTGATCTGGTACTGATCCGGAATTGGCCCACTTCGGTTTGGATTCGGGGTCTGGCCCTGAAGCGGTGCACAGCCTTAACAAAAAGTGCTCTCAGCCAGAGATGCCACTTGCTCTTCCAATGACAATGGAGGATCCAAGAACACTATGGACTGCAACCCCATCCTATAGGGGGAGTACAATCCTCTCTTGAAAAGGTTGAACGCTCACCAACTGGATAGATGAACTACTCCACTGCCAGCACTTCAATCTTGTCAGGAATGAATGTCCGTTTATTGGATAGTCCGTAACACCCACTGCCTCACCTGATTTAGATGAAAGGGAGGGGTTGAGCTGTGTTGGTATCTTAGTCCATGTCTTTGGATGATCTCTCACAGCAGTCAACAGCATGTACCATAAAATAGAACCCTGCAGAACTCCATAGCATAACTGCCATGGAGCAGAACAGTAATCCCCCAGCACTACATTTGGGATTGACATCCAAGGAGTGGAACCACTGCAATACAATACCTCAAAGCCGCAACTTAGGCAGCCTATCCAGAAGGAAACTATTGTTGGTGGTATTGAAAGCCATTTAGAGGTCCATCAGTATCAACAGAGTTGCACTCCATCTCTCTTTCGGGCAATGGGAGATAAGATATTATGGAAAGGTGTGTAGGCAAACACTCTCTCTTTCCCACCCTCCACAAGTAGCCAATGAACTAGATGATGCTACATCATATTACATCACATATGTTTTTTTCAGCTACTCATTCCTAAAGAGATGCACCCACGAACTTCCCATGAGGTTGAGTAGCTTTGTGGCAGCAGGAGCAAAAAGAAAAAGTAGAACTTCCTGTGGCCTGGATACCCAAATGCCTACAGATGAGGAGGGTGAGCATGCAGAACTAGATTGGACATTAACATGAGACACAGCTGGAGACAAAACAGCAACTGGAGTGGTTTGGCAGTTCTGATGCTCCCAACTGCCAAAATGTGTGTACATTTCTGTCACTAAAATGGCTCCAAAGCCAAGCTTCTTGTTTTAAATGGTTTCAAGCTATGTTCCATTTTTGGAGTTAACGATTTGGTAGTGGGCATGAAGACAGATGACACAAAGGCTGTGATTATGTGAAGTAACAGTTACGGGGGGAAATAAAACCATTTCATCTTTCCACTAATAGATAGGGTATATATTCTCTTTGCCAGGAGTGGGGAAAGTGTGTTTCTCCTGGTGTAGTTGGATTACAACTCCCATTATCCCTAAACCGTCAACCATGCTGACTGGAGCTGATGGGAGTCAGAGTCCAACAATGTCTGAAGGGCTGAGAAGAGGGGCATGGCTGGTGGGAGAGCTTATGGGCTAGAATGCTAGGCCTGGCACACTGATGTGGCCCATAGGTTGGAGGTTCCCTACCACAGTCATAGTCAGAAACATGTAGGGTTAGGTTCTCCTCCATCAAGTCCTAGGCCTATCATAACTTGTTCTTTGGACTAGTTCATGAAAGTATAAATTCATCACAGAAAGAATTACACTTTAAAAAATTCTGGTTCTGTCTCAACAATTCATTATTCATGGCATATTGCATCTATGATCCTACTAGGGATTTGCATTGAAATGCCAATTTGGACAAAGACAAATTAGTGTAGATATATTTATCTGTAAATTGGAGAAAAGTTTTAAGGTTTAACTTGTTGAAAACTCTGTCCAGACTTGCCATTATTAGGTTACAAAAATAATTTGGTATATTCAGCCCTGCTGCACACCTTTTGATTCAAGTTTGCCTTAGACCATAATAGCATTAAGTATAAGGCAGGATCTACACTACTGCTTTATTATGGTATTGAAGTGCACTGACAACTGTTGGGGCCCATGACACATTCCACATACCGTTTTCAAACTGCATTTTAATAGTGTTATATCCTGTTTGATGTAGATCTGGCCTAAAAGTAAAGCTGATTAAAAATTTAACTTTTCAATACATTCTTTCAGTTCTTTTCATCATTCCAGTTCACAACTGAAGGAGAGTGTAGGGGTAGGCAACATAGACCCCACAGTGTTAAATGCCTTCAATTTTGTAACCACAGCTTTCTGGCCAGCCTGATTGTGGAGATCAGTTTGAAGAAACAAAACAAAATATAGACAAATCCATAAACATCAAAATACATTTTCAAAAAAGAATGATTTAAAAAAATATATTTTCAGTAGCCCCTCACCTAAACGTTATGCCCTACCCCATGTTCGGCTTGCCTAACCACATGGGGGCATTGTGGGTTGAGGGATGAGGAGATGTTCCTCAAGTCCAGCATTGGTGGGTCTTAGTGGTGACACCGGCCAGAGGAGGGGCTTACAGGGTGATTTTGGCCTTTGGGAGCCCTCCTTCCGGCCTCTTTGAATGAGACTGCCTCCCTTCCTCCCTGTATGCAGTCTGGGAGTTCAACTGGTCACACTTTTGAGGGCTAAGCAGGGATTTTTTGCACACAATCCAATTGCATGGCTGTGTGTCTTTTTGCCTGCTTCACATTGTAAGTAGGTGGGAGCATCTTAGGTTGATTTGGTGGGTTTCATTTCAGTTCAATTGGTCACATTCCGCTAGGTAGGCTGTTTTGGGTGGGTTATGTTTGTCTGGATAGGGATGGTGATCATTCTGAGGCATAGGTGGTGACAGGTGATGCCTGTGGTCTCCTGCTGTGGGTTTTGTGGCCCTAATGGGGGGGGGATAAGAATTACCTGTGGGGCCATCTCCCCTTGCACACCTAGTATTTTTGGCATGGGGGATGTGACAGGGGATGTGTCCCCCTTTCCCCAAATGTGGAAATCCTGAGGGGTGCCATTCTATAATAGACATCCAGCAGGCAAAGAATGTTTCACCTGATCGCATTGACCGGCTAGTGCCGGCATAGTGGAGTAGCCACCCAGGGATCTCCCTTTGCAGATTAGATTTAACAAATATGGCCCAATTTTTAATCCTTACAGTTGTGTCATCTCTTTATTGTCTCACTTCCTTCACACACAGTGAGAGAGATACAGCTAGAGCCCTTAAGCCCAGAAAAGCAGGCTTTTGCCCAGGCTGAGGAAAGGATGCAGATCTGGGAAAATAAAATCAGTCAATAGCATTGGAATGGTCATTGTTGTCCCTGCTGATCCCAGACCCTCACTCTGGAGGAGGGACAGCAGCTACTTCCCATCCCCACAGTAATCCTCAGTACATCCAACTCCTTGAAGAACACACTGTTCCTGAGGAAAATGTCAGCATCAGATGTCCAAACCTCATCTGTCTGGTCCCCTCCCACCGACCCCCAAGACCTGTTAATGGCTACGAGGACATTTTAGAGGACATCTAGATGTGATTTGAGGAAATTAATTAGCTTGCCTTCTGTAAAATGGCTGTTCTGTCAAAGTAGAAATAGTTCAAAGGAGTCAATGTGTTTTGGGGTTCAGATCCCAACGCAGCCTTGCATTGAGGTTGCTGGCCTTTAATCTTGTCAGATTGCCTTCTATGAAATGTTTTTTTCTACCCACCACCACAGCAGCCATTTTGCAAATGTGTGCACCCCTATGACATCCATTTTATGATGGTGCCCACAACGCTTTTTCAAAATTCCAATCCACATGCCCTGTGTGGAGGAGGGCTGTTTTATGGTATAATGTAGTAAAATATTTCCATTTATTTGAACAGTACTTATCTTCACTGTGGCTTTAGGCTCAAAGGAGGTGAGGTTATTCTCGACCACTTGCTGCTGCTGCCCTTGTCTCCCCTTTACTATTTAGGCTCCACAGCACTACAGCCCAGCAACCTGGCCTCCAGATAACTTCTTTGTCCTGCTGCCACCAGTACCTTCTCAGGTACACCCACAGACCACACCAGTAGATAGAATTAACAAGAATGTATTAATAAGAAATTGTGTGTCAACAAACTTAATGGTTATTTCAGTTCAATTGCGTATTGGTTACAAGGTTTCAGTCAGAACTCTTATGCTTTAACAACTGTTCCTTATTTAATCTATGCTCAAAAATCTTATCTCAATCTCTCAATCAAATACTCTTCTCATCTAATAATCCCGCTTCAGACTCTCTCTCTCTCTCTCTCTCTCTCTCTCTCTCTCAGTTCTCTCAATTCTCTCAAATCTCCCCCAATCAACCCTGTCAGCTCTCTCTGTCAGACGCATCTATACACTCCACTCACTCTCTAGCTCCTCTCATTCTTACACAGCCAGCAAATCCAGGCACTCCAACCAACCAGCCAATCAACACTCACCTTCCATTCAGGCACACAGTCAGCCAACCCAGGCACTCCCCCACAACCAGTCAATTGCTCTAACCTAGACCTATAACTACAAACAGTAAGTACATTTCGGCTTAGTTATTTACTTTACCTGTTATTGTTCTTAACCCTTTTTAAAGATACAAACAAATGCATATCACAAACAAGAAACTTTTCAATATATTTACAACCACAAACAGTAGAACATCACAGTATGCAATTCAGAGCCACCACTGAGACGACTTCTTGGCTGCATGAGGCCTCCTCTCTGATTGTAGTTCACAGGAGAAGAGGGAAGCGAGTAAAAGTGCATGGCCAGATAGGGACCTACCTAGAGATGTAAAGGCCCAGAAAAAAAAACCCAGAAAAAATAATTAACACCCACTTATCAAATCAAATCAAATATTTATTAGGGTCATAAAACCAGCATACAAAGTGCACAGCATAATACATATACATATAACATACAGGTGTAATACTAGAATATAGTATTAATTACTATATTAATTACTCTAAAACTGCATTTAAAAATTCATGTTTCCATAAGTAGATGATATTATCCCCCTTCTTTCATTTTTTTCCATGGACAGTTTTTGTTTTTCAAAAAAGTGGAAAAATTGAAGAGCTTTGGATTATGAAATACTTTCTTTTAGAATTGAAGACAAAGTATTTATATATTGTTACAGAGGCTTTATTCCCCCAAAATTATTTCTAAAAACCTTGTAATAAGAACACTTTTACAGAAATAATAGATATGTAAAATGTCTGGAAATACTGAAGAAATGGGGGGATTTTTTAAAAATCCTTTCTGTAAGATTCTCAGCATAGTTATTTTTTTCATTCCTTATTAAAATTATTGACCTAAAGTCTATTTTATTAATAGGCATTTATGCTTAAGTTTCCCAACATGTGAATAGAGTAATGTGCATTCCTGACTGTAAATGTGCATCCTTGACAGTTTGGGTTTTGTTCTACAGCATCCTGTGTTTCTGATGCTATAGCAGTCATTTCATGTAGTTCTAATCTATTTGAACAATAATTACAAATTTACTAATTAATTTATTTTTAAAAGTTTTAAAATATAATGATACATTTATGAGTAAATGAAGTTATACATAAAACAACTTTAGAAATAGAAAGGCTGTTTTATATTCCTAAAGCAGCCCTCCCCAATCTAGTGCCCTCCAGATGCCTTGGACTACAATGCCAGCATTCCTGACCATTGGCTATGCTACCTGTAGGATGGGAGCGAAAGTCCAAAATACTGGGGAGCATCAAGTTGGGCAAGTCTGTCTTAAAGCAATAACATGAATTTAGGACCTCCATCACACCTAATTTTTCCCCCTGGTTTGCCTCTGCATTTTTTTTTACCAGTGTGTCAAGCTTATGATCCCTTTCACTTGAATAGCTGCCCTTTCACTCCTTCACTCCTTTGTTCTTCCACTCCACTCCACCCCTTCTCTTTTTCCATCCAGTCAGGTCCTCTCAGGTGAGTACTTCAACTAGACCGCTTTTCTACTGGGCAAAAATGGAATGACCCTTTAGACTGGTTCTTTGGGGGCATCGAGGGAGTACAATCCTGTCTCTGCAGAGGTTCAGGCATTGTATGATTTTAAAAAACACTTTCGAGCCTGGGATGCAAGGTTTGGATTTTATATTGAGGCTTGGAGCTGGCTGCTGGGAGAGATCGCTTTTCCCTGCCAGGACCTGATGCAATCCATTCAAGCCCCCAGTTCCTTTAAAACTACACAGAGACTTAGGGCACATTCAATGAACTTAGGGAAAACAATCCAGACTTTTAGCATTCTAGGAAAAGCTGGGGAAGAGGCAGGGTGTCAGCAGGATAGGCACAACATCATGTGAGTACTGTGCTGCAAATCCACACACCAGGCATGGCGAGAGTGCATTAAATTGCTGGTATCATGGAGCTCTACATCTATAAAGAGCACTTAAAAAGCCTCCATGGGCCAGATGGGGAACCTTCATGGGCCAGATTAGGCTTGCAGACTAGAGGTTCTCCATTATTGGTCTAGAGTTGGTTTTAAACCATGTTTCTTGGTTCATATATAACAACAAGCCAAGAATCTTGGAGCTCCTTCAAGCAGAGGGAAATCACATCCCCTTACCATGCTTCTGCTTCCTGCTTCTCTTCCGCTTCTGTAACAAGCTATAATTACATGAGGAAGAGAGAAGTGACCATGTGGCTTGTACAGCCTCAATGCAGGTGAATGGGACAGCCCCCTCTAGTGGGCATTTTATAGCACAACTTTGCCTGCACACAGCAGGAAAACCGGACAAATACTGATTTGTCACAGAAGAATTGGGTTTTCTCTGGTTTTCTTTTTAGTGCTAAAATCAGAAAATGGAATGGGAGATGCACAAGAGGCTGATGGTGTTGTCAGAATGACCCACGAACATCTGTGAGTGGCCAGTCACGAGCTTGCTATGAAACGCTTATGGAAAGACACCCTTAGAAAATAAAACTGAATCCTGGAGCTGCACAGGAGGAAAAGAAGGGACATGGAGTGTGTGAACCTAAAGCTTTGCTTGAGCTCGCAGACGCTTGTCCACATCACATTAAATTCTCCTAGCTTAATGTTACATGAGAACTGAGCCAGTTTAACTAACTTGATCTGAACTATTGGGATAACTTGAACTAGGGAGACCAGATAAAATCGAGGTCAGGGCTCATGTAAATTTAACAGTTGTAGAGAAAAGAGAATTTCAGCCAGTGACATTCCCTCTTCATCACAACAGTTGAAGTTGCAGGGGCCCTTCCTTCTTTTGTATATGGTCACTCTAGTATAGTGCCTGCACCTTTAACTGTTGTGATGAAGAGGGAATTTCACCAAGAACTAATTGCATACAAATGACTCTGGATGAAATTCCCTTTTCTCTACAACTGTTAAAGTTACATGAGCCCTGACCTCGATTTTATCTGGTCACCCTAACTTGAACAAATATGAGGATGGCCAACTGTGAAATAATGCTCTTCAGAACAAAACTTGTTCAGAAGTTTGGAGTCATTTGAGGGGGAAAGTGTAGTAAGGAACTTATTATTTCCCTTTAAGCAAGCATTCCTGTAGCATTAAAAGTTAGCATATGGAGTACTTCAAAATGAAAAATGCACATTACATTTTTAAACTTGGAACAAAGCCTGATCAAAATGAACAAGATACCCAGGTCAAAAGCCAATATAATCCAAGAACAAAGAAGCTTCTCACTTTTATGTTTTGGAACTGTTGGAGTGGGGGGTTGTTGCTTTTAACAACTTTTTAAAAAGCTTTTGACAATGGAGAATCCAGTGTGAAAAAGTATTATTCCTGGAAAATAACTGACAACTGTAACTTCAGCATACTTAAAACAGTTTGAAACCAATTAGCATATCACCTAGACTTGAAAGAAGACCAATTTTAATTCTGTAGTTTAATGTAATCAAGATTACATAGAACTCTAAAATGAATTAGCTAGATATATTTTGTTTTCCATGTTCTGTAAATTCACAAGCGGATAAAGAATAAGTAGAGGTTGAGACTAGTGAAGCAGCCCCACATGTGTGAAGTGAGCTCTATTATTGGCTTCTATGGAAAGGGCTATGCAATCCATGTGTCTACAGAACTCCATCTGCCATAGCCTGTAACTGGAGCCCTGTACATGCAGGGATCTGGGGCTTCAACCCAGTACTAACAATAGCAAAATTATGGAGTGACATGCAATAGATTTTAAAATACTGAACCGGATTGTACCCTCATGAAGACAATTCAAATAGCACATATCAATTACTTAGGGCACAAGCCTGTGCATGTTTCGATAGGAAAACATTCCGTCAACACATGCATAGGATTTTGCCCTTACTGTATTGCAATAGAAGTTTCCTAAATATAGAAACAAATATAGGTGTTTATTAAGATCTGCCATCCCCAGCCAGATGTCTCCCAGATGTTTTGAACCACACTTTTCAGCATTGGCCATGCGGCTGGGACTGATAGAAGTTGAAGTCCAGAACATCTGGAGGGTACCAGGTTGGTAAAGTCTGGCTTGAATAGTTCCCTTCCCCAAATGTATTTGTTCTGGATATTTATTTATTTATTTGTATACAAATGTGTATCCTGCCTTTCCACTCAATGAGGCTAATTGTAATACAGTTACATTAAAATATAGTCAAATACAATAAAATCATCACATATAAGTTAAAAACATAAAAACAAAGCGGGTTAAAAAAACAATAAATCAATAGCCAGCTTAAACTAATTACTAGGGGTGTGCATCGGATCGGATCCGATCCACGATCTGAATCCGATCCGACCCAAAATTGGGAAAATCCAATCCGATCCGATCCGGACAACCTCCGATCCGATCCGATCCGATGAGGTCCGATCCGGATCGGACGCCATTTTGAATGCTTTTTCCCATAGCCAAGTATTGTTTTACAAAAACGCCTATAACTTTTTCATTTTTAAAGATAGAAGGATGAAACTTGGGCACATTGTAGACTGGTTAGGGGTAGTTATCTGTGAGAAATTTCAGAAAGATTGGTGCATGCATTTTGTGGCAATTAATTTTTTAATAAATACCCAGGAATGCCTATAACTTTGTCATTTTTAAAGTTACACACATGAAACTTTGCCACATTGTAGGGGGTACCTTGGGACCTATGTGTGTGAAATTTCAGAAACGTAGGTGCTTGTCTTGTGTGGCAATTAATTTTTAGAAAAATGGGTAGTAGTGGGGTAAATACAGTTACGCCTCCCATTTTTTTATTTTTGAAGATACAAACAGGAAACTTGGGCACATTACAGGTACCACTTGCCTTGATATGTGTATGAAATTTCAGAAACATTGGAGCTTTCCTTGTGTGGCAATTAATTTTTGAAACAATGAGGAAAGAAACACCTATAACTTTGTCATTTTTAAAGTTACACACATGAAACTTTGCCACATTGTAGGTGGTACCTTGGGACCTATGTGTGTGAAATTTCGGAAACGTAGGTGCTTGCCTTGTGTGGCAATTAATTTTTTAATAAATACCCAGGAATGCCTATAACTTTGTCATTTTTAAAGTTACACACATGAAACTTTGCCACATTGTAGGCGGTACCTTGGGACCTATGTGTGTGAAATTTCGGAAACGTAGGTGCTTGCCTTGTGTGGCAATTAATTTTAGAAAAATGGGTAGTGGTGGGGTAAATACAGTTACGCCTCCCACTTTTTTATTTTTGAAGATACAAACAGGAAACATGGGCACATTACAGGTACCACTTGGCTTGATATGTGTGTAAAATTTCAGACAGCTGGGTCCAGGCATGTGGTGGCAAGGTATTTTTGAAACAATGAGGAAAGAAACGCCTGTAACTTTTTTATTTTAAAAGTTAGAAGTCTGAACATTGCTCACTTTGTAGATGGGTTAGGGGTAGATATGTGTCAGAAATTTCAGAATTATAGGTCCAGGCATTTGATGGCTATGGAATTTTTAAATTACATGTTTCAAAAAAATTTCTACAGAGGCCAGGTCTTCCCCTCCCGCTTCCCGCGAAGAAAAGGAAACACTCTCTCGTCTCGATCCCTTTGATCCTTGCTAGTAGTATCCATTACAGGGCTCGTGTCTGCTTGAGTACAAAGTGAAAGCAGACACGAGCCCTGTAATGGATACTACCAAGGATCAAAGGGATCGAGACCAGAGTGATCCTTCCTCGCACGCATGGCTGCAAAACTCAGCTAGGCTCAGCCGTTCTGCTTGAAAAGTGAAAGTAGGAAAGGAAACACGAGCCCTGTAATGGATACTACTAGCAAGGATCAAAGGGATCGAGACGAGAGAGTGTTTCCTTTTCTTCGCGGGAAGCGGGAGGGGAAGACCTGGCCTCTGTAGAAATTTTTTTGAAACATGTAATTTAAAAATTCCATAGCCATCAAATGCCTGGACCTATAATTCTGAAATTTCTGACACATATCTACCCCTAACCCATCTACAAAGTGAGCAATGTTCAGACTTCTAACTTTTAAAATAAAAAAGTTATAGGCGTTTCTTTCCTCATTGTTTCAAAAATACCTTGCCACCACATGCCTGGACCCAGCTGTCTGAAATTTTACACACATATCAAGCCAAGTGGTACCTGTAATGTGCCCATGTTTCCTGTTTGTATCTTCAAAAATAAAAAAGTGGGAGGCGTAACTGTATTTACCCCACCACTACCCATTTTTCTAAAATTAATTGCCACACAAGGCAAGCACCTACGTTTCCGAAATTTCACACACATAGGTCCCAAGGTACCGCCTACAATGTGGCAAAGTTTCATGTGTGTAACTTTAAAAATGACAAAGTTATAGGCATTCCTGGGTATTTATTAAAAAATTAATTGCCACACAAGGCAAGCACCTACGTTTCCGAAATTTCACACACATAGGTCCCAAGGTACCACCTACAATCTGGCAAAGTTTCATGTGTGTAACTTTAAAAATGACAAAGTTATAGGTGTTTCTTTCCTCATTGTTTCAAAAATTAATTGCCACACAAGGAAAGCTCCAATGTTTCTGAAATTTCACACACATATCAAGGCAAGTGGTACCTGTAATGTGCCCAAGTTTCCTGTTTGTATCTTCAAAAATAAAAAAATGGGAGGCGTAACTGTATTTACCCCACTACTACCCATTTTTCTAAAAATTAATTGCCACACAAGACAAGCACCTACGTTTCTGAAATTTCACACACATAGGTCCCAAGGTACCCCCTACAATGTGGCAAAGTTTCATGTGTGTAACTTTAAAAATGACAAAGTTATAGGCATTCCTGGGTATTTATTAAAAAATTAATTGCCACAAAATGCATGCACCAATCTTTCTGAAATTTCTCACAGATAACTACCCCTAACCAGTCTACAATGTGCCCAAGTTTCATCCTTCTATCTTTAAAAATGAAAAAGTTATAGGCGTTTTTGTAAAACAATACTTGGCTATGGGAAAAAGCATTCAAAATGGCGTCCGATCCGGATCGGACATCTGGTCCGATCCGATCCGACCAGCCTCCGATCCGATCCGATCCGATCCGACCCCCCAGGTCCGATTCCGATCCGCTATCCGATCCGATCCGGGGGGTCAGTGCACATCCCTACTAATTACAGCATATTTACAAGTCAGTCTATGGGTCAAAATGCCTGCCTAAATAAAATGTCTTAGGGTGCAATCCTATGTATCTTTAGACAGAAATAAGTCCTACAATTGCCAACATTCTCCAACCAGCATGGCTAGTAGGGGAATCCGGGAATCTTTTTCTGTATAAACATGCATAGGAGTTTGCCTTTAGCATGCCAGAGGAAGGTCAAATAGGCTTCCCTTGGCAAGGAGTTCCAGAGCTTGGGAGCAGCCACTAAGAAGACTCTTTCTTGAGTTCCCACCAAATGTGCTTCAGATGTTTGTGCGACAGAAAGAAAAGCCTCCACTGAGATCTGAAAACCTGGGCAGGATCTATACTACTGCTTTATAACAATTTATAATGGTTTTGACACTGTTCAGGTCCAGGACACATTCCATCTACAGTTTTCAAAACATTTTCAAAGTGTTATATCCTGCTTGATGTAGATCTGGCCCTGGGCAGGTTTATGTGGATATGTAATAGGAGTGGAGATTATTCCAAAACAAAGCTTAAAAGCTGTACTTTTTCTTCATAAAAAGGAGGCATATATGATCATCAGTAATATTTCTTTTATGATAACCATAATATATATATGGTTATCATAAAATATGTGCAAATGGGATCCATCTATTTTTTATTCTACCATACACCTTCCTTTTCCACCCCACCCCAAACTATTTCTTAAGTCTTTTTATATCACTAACACCTTCTGTTCTTACTCAGATAGTGGTTGGCTGTCAACCATTTTCCATAATCAGCAGCCAAACATCCTGGGAGAGGAGAAATCACACTGATTTATTTCTTATTTCATATGTAGTAACCTAATCTGGAAGTTCTCAAGGCACTGGGGACACTGGCAAGTGCTCATCATGGTCACAGTCTGCATCTGGTTGTCCAAAGGTAGAGGCAGGTCTGGGAGCGCCACATGCTGCATAGCTTTGGGTGAACCCTAAAATGGGGATTAGAGGGCTTCTGAATGACAGTATTCCAACAAGTTGAAAAATGGCATATACATTAGGAGGTCCTTCAGATGGGGGAAATCTGCTTCCTGCTTTTCTTCCACCAATTGTAATTACACAAGGAATAGAGCTTCAACCACATGGCTTATACAGCTCAAAGCAGTTGAATGAGACAGTGCCAACTAGTGGACATTTTTTTTGAAATAATTTTATTAATTTCAACATAATAATAACATAAAATACATACATAATCCTCGACAATCCCCCCCGTGCACCCCCACCCCATGAGACCTTCTCTTAATCTTTTATTCTATCCAGAAATTTATCGACTCTTTTGAAGGTGTTTGTCCCTTCCCCGATCTTAATACATATTCCAATAGGGGGCTCCATATTTCCCCAAAATCATTTTTACCGGACATTCCCCTCTTTAATTTCATTTTACAAGTCAGCATATCATTCAAAGCCATATCCCATATTTCTTTGTACCATTCTTCTATTGTATAGCTTCCTTGTCCTTTCCAATTTTTTGCAATCATTAGTCTAACAGGTGTCAGGAGGTTGTTTATCAATTCTCTCTTATTTTTGTCCTCTTCCCCTCTATCCCATATTGCTAGTAGAGCGAGCTTCGGGTTTAATTCCACTTTACTTCCAATTATTTCACTTATTTCTTTAAATACCCTTTTCCAAAATTTTTGTACATATTCACAGCTCCACCACATATGGTAATAAGTTCCAACCTCCTGGCATCCCCTCCAACAATTTTTAGATATTTTTTTGTCTATCTGGTGAAATCTAACCGGTGTTAGATACCATCTCCACAATACCTTATAAAAATTCTCCTTAATTCTGATCGATAACAATTTTAACATTCTTGCATTCCACAACCTCTCCCAGTTATATTCCTTAATTTCTCCATTTACATCCTCTTCCCAAACCTTTTTTATTGCTTTAAGTGAATTTTGAAATTCCTCCTCTATCAATAATTTATATATCTCACTAGTCAACCCTTTCTTAATTTTCTTTTCTTCTTTCCTACCTTTTGACTCTATTAATTCTTCAACTCTTGTATTATTTCTACACTTTTTATTTTTCAGTTTCCATTCCTGAGTCCATTTCCCTAATTGTATACATTTAAACCATGCTAATTTTTGACCTATCAATAGCTCTTTAATTTGCTCATTATCCTTCAAATTTTCCATCCACTTCCTTAACTTAATTATTTCCTTATCTTTCAATCTCGCTTCAATCTCCACTTTTAACACTCTTGGGAAATTCTCCACTACTACCACTGGGGCAAGTGGTGAATCTCCTGGTATCAACTTCCCCCTAAATTTCTCCCAGATCTCCACTATATTTACCAACAAAGGGTTGTCCAGTCCCTTTAATTCTCTCTTTTGAATTTTTTTTTAAAAAAATATTTTTCAATTTATAATCTATTTCCCCAGTTTGCGTCTCCAACCACTCCAAATCTTCCTCCCCTAGAATACAGCTTATAACATATCTTAACTGATTAGCTATATAATAATACTTAATATTTGGAAGTCCTAAACCTCCCTTCTTTTGAGCCTTATACCATAACCCTTTATTAATCCTAGCTTTCTTATCCCCATTACAATATGCGTTAATTATATTTTGCCAACTTTTCAACTCTACTTCTGATATTTTAATTGGTAACATTCTAAACAAAAAATTAATCTTAGGTAAAATCTTCATTTTAATAATTGCTATTCTACCAAACCAAGAATGTTTTAATTTCTTATATACTTCTAATTTCTCCCCTACTTGTTTTTTTAAAGCTACCAAATTAAGTTCCTCTAGCCTATCTAAATCTCTATCAATATTAATACCTAAATAACGTACTATATTTTTAAGTCTAAGACCCAACTTAACCTTACCTTCTTCCAGCTCTTCCTTATTATAATTAAATAACATCATTTCTGACTTCCCCCAATTTACTTTTAATCCCGTAATTTCTCCAAATTCTCTTAAATGTTTCTTAATCACCTCTGCACTCCCTAGGGGATCTTCTACTGTCAATAAAGTATCGTCCGCAAACATATTCATTTTAATCTTCTCCTTTCTTCCTATCCCCTTCACTCTTTCATCTTCCCTTATGACATTTGCCAAAATTTCTATTACTATTGCAAATAAGATCGGTGAAAGAGGACATCCCTGCCTAGTTCCTCGGGCTAGTGTAATCTGTTGTGTTAACCCATCATTAACCATTATTTCCGCTTTATTATTTTTATACAACTTATCCATCACTCCCATAAATTTATCTCCAAACCCAAATGTTTTTAATATTGTTTTGAGTGCTGGCCATTCCACACAATCAAAGGCTTTGAATATATCCAATGCTAGCAAGCCTGCTTTTAAATTCCTTTTTTTTATAATACTAATTATATTTAGTACTCTTCCCATTAAATTAGACATTTGCCTACCCGGTATAAATCCACACTGATCTTTTTTAATATATTTACAAATAAATGTGGCCATTCTTTTTGCCATTATTGCTGTAAAAATCTTTGAATCTTGATTTATTAAGGAAATTGGTCTGTATGATGCGGGATCCGTTAAGTCCTTACCTGGTTTCGGAATTAATATAATCAGGGAATGATCCCATGATGGCGGAGTCTTCCCCCCTTCTATTATAGTATTAAATAATTTCTTTAATCTTGGTATTAAAATTTCTTTAAAAAGCTTATAATACTCCGACCCCAAACCATCCATCCCCGGTGATTTTCCTCCTTTCAGTTTATCAATAACTCCCTCTATCTCTTTTTCAGTAACTAAACCTTCCATATAATCCCTATCCTGCTTCTGCAATTTTATTTTCCAATTCCTCTCTACATATTCCAATAACTTATCTTGCGGTCCCGATCCTGATGTATATAATTCACTATAAAAATCCTTAAATATATTTAATTTATCTTTCATTAAATTACAACTATTCCCTGACTTATCCTTTATTGTCCCTATCATATTCTTAGCCTTTTCCAACTGTGTGGATCTGGCCAGCATCTTTGAATTCCTATTGCTATATTCAAAAAAATCTCTTTTTAAATACAACAAATTTTTTTGAACTTGTTCTAATTCTTCTTTCTCTAATTCCTTTTTCTTAGCTTGAATTTGGGCAATTAGGCGTTTATCTTTTGTCTCCTTTAACTTATCTTCCAAACTCCTTACCTCCTCTTCAATCTTTTTATTTTGAGCTTCCTGTTGTTTTTTTAATGTACATCTTTCCCTAATACAAATCCCTCTTACCACAGCTTTCATTGTATCCCATAATATGTCCTGCCGGTTATTCTCTTTTTCATTAATCTCCCACATTTCCTGCAGTTCTTTCTTTATTTTCTCCATTATATATTTTTTATTCAACAACCTTACATCCAGTCTCCATCTCTTCGCTTGTCTATAGTCTTTCTTGGTTTCCATGTCCATTGTCATTAACGCGTGGTCAGTAACCTTGATAACTCCAATATCACAATCTATGATTTTTGGTAACATATTTTTTGATACGAAAACGTAGTCTATCCTTGAATAACTCTTAAATCTCTGTGAGTAGAAGGTATATTTCCTTTCTTCCCCTCTTAAAACTCTCCACACATCCATTAATTCTTTCCCTTCCATTAATTTGCTTAACTCTGTCTTCCCCACCCTCTTAGTATCTTTTAATATGCTATCCCTATCTTTCCCTATATCTAGTACCATATTAAAGTCGCCTGCCATCATAATGTGCTTTTTACCCACTTCTCCCAACACGTTAAATACTTCATCAATAAAATCCATTTGTTTCCCATTTGGAGCATAAACATTCACTAATACATATTCCTCTTCTCCCAACTTGCAGAACATAATAAGAAACCTTCCATTTTTATCTTTCTTTACACTTTGAATAGTTATACCACATGTCTTTGAAATTATTATTGCCACCCCTCTCGATTTCGAAGTTCCATATGCCTTCTCGTAAACGCCCACCTCCCTCATTCGAAGCTCATTAACTCCATCTTTGGCCTGATGAGTTTCCTGCAAAAAAATTACATCTATTTTTTTGTTCTTTAATAACATTTCAATCCTCTTTCTTTTAATTACCGTTCCTAGCCCTTTAACATTCAGTGTTGCCAATCTAAGTTTATTTTCCATCTCTCTCTTTCACACAAATCTTTAAGTCGGTCTCCCTCTGTGTAACACATTCCCCCCCTCCCTAACCCTCCCCCCCACATTCACCCCCAATTTCACCCCCCTCCTCACCAGCTTCCTGGGCATTGGTCCCAATCTTCTTAGAACTCTTGGGGGGGGGGAACTCGGCCCAACATTCCGGAATAACGTCTACCCTCCCCTCCATATCTCTTCTTCTCCCTATCCCTCTTACAATATATATTAAAGTCTAGTCATTGCTCCCTCCTGCCGCGCCTTCGTCTTGCTTCTCTTCTCCAACCGGTGTGGCATCCATTATGCCCAGCTTCTCCAATAGCTCGATTCCTTGCTCACAAGATGTTATTCTTTGCTGCTTCCCATTCCACTTAAATCTCAAGAAAACTGGGTATCCCCAATTATAGGAGATCGATTTCATCTTCAATGCCCCTGTACAGATTCTAACGCTCTTCCTCCACTGGACCGTCTGGGGCATAAATCCTGGAAAACCTCAATTGGTGTTGCTTGAAGCGTTGGTTGACCTTGACTTCTAACTGCTTGCATTAATTTTTCTTTTTTATAGTAATTAGCAAATTTCACAATAATATCTCTTGGGTACTCTCTTGTCTTTCCAAATCCCACCCTATGGGCCCGCTCGATATCTTCCATTCTCCAATCTTCCTGTGGCACTAACTGTTTGACCCATGCCAAGATTAATTCTCTTATACTATTAAGGGTCTCCCCTTGCTGCTCCCCAAAAGACCTTATGCGTATATTTGCTCTCCGGTCCCTGTCTTCCATCGCTATAAGCCGTAAATCCTGTTGCGTTAGCTGTTCCTCTTGCTTCTTATATAAAACCTTTAGTTCTCCAGTTTCTTCCTGCAAAGCTCCAACCTCTTTCTCCACCTTTTGAAGGCCTGCCAAGAGTTGCTGTTGTGAATCGGTGATCCTTTTCGCCAGTCTTTCTTCTTGCTTCAATAAAGCCTGCTCAATATTTCCATCTTGCTTTAATATAGCCAAATCCAGCATCTTTTGGATATTCTGAATCAGCTCATCTGTTGGGTCAGCTTGCCTCCCTGTGGTTGTTTTAGGAATTGCACCTGGCTTAGTTCCAGTCTTAGCACTGGCATTTCCGGCATGACTAGGGGATTGCTTCTTTGTCTTTTCAGAATCCTTATCCGACATTTTATCAGTACGGACTAGCCTGTAGCTCCTATCGGACGGACGATCTCCCTTAGGTCGACTCCAAGAAGTTATTTTCTTCTTGCTCATAAGTCGTCCACCATTCAAGCCTATCCGATAAGCACACAGCCACTTCTAGCCAGGGATCAAAGTCTCTTTCTCTTCACCTCAATCACTCCCTCTGGCTTCTCCGTCTCCCGAACAGCCTTTTAATCACTTATAATCTTTTAATTGTTCTTTTAATTGCCAAGGCTGCCGAGTTTTAGTTTCGTTTCTCCTCGGGCAGACTTAGCCCCTCCTCCCAGCCAAACAGTTATACAGCCAACAATCTTTCAAAGCTTGAAAGCTTAAAAGCTTTCCAAAGCTTAAAAATCTCTTTTCTGAATGTTAGCAGTCGTTCTGTTCTCTCTACAGTCTATTCAATCAGCCAGCAATCGTATATACGTCCTTTATTTACCTTCACCGTACTTCAAAGCTGTCGGTCCGTCACCTCCCTTCTGTCTTGCCGGTTATAAAGCCATAAATCTCCTTCCAGCTGCAGTCTCATTAGCAAGCTTTCCCCTCTCCATAGCAGACTTATATGTAACAGACCGCTCTTTTAGGATAGGGAATTTACAGTTAATTCACTGCTTCTTTCGGAGGATGAAGGATTTGCGACCTACCGCATGTCCTGCTAGGCCACGCCCCCCCTAGTGGACATTTTATAGTGCAATTTTGCCTGCATGCTGCACGAAAACCTGACAAATATCAATATATCCCAGAAGAGCCAGGTTTTTAGCACTAAAAATGAAAAATGGAGTGGGAGGTGCACAGGAGGCTAACAGCATCATCAAAATGACCCATGAACATTTTTGAGTGGCCAGTAACGAGCATGCTATAAAATGCTCATTTAAAGAAGCCCTAGAACAAATAATCAAATAACGTGAAACAGCCTCTGTACCTATGAGAAGAATCCCAGGTTAGGAAATTTGTAGTATCACTTCCTTAAGGAACCATCAATGGATTAGGAGGACCGCTGGGGAAGCCCCTCCCCCACCTTCCATGGGCTATGTAAGACCCATTGTGCCCCAACAGCAGGTTGAAGAGTAGAAGCCTAGGCCAAGGAGCTCATCATCAGCTCCTGAAGAGAACTTAAATTCTGGTGTGTGTGTGTGTGTGTGTGTGTGTGTGCACATGGGTGTGTGTGGTTTGGTAACATTTGTTTGTTTGCTTCAATATTTAAGAACTGTAAACTGTCTTTGTCAGAAAGACAGTATAGAAATGCAATAAATAAATAAATAAATAAAGGGGCTGGACTATTATTTCTGGTCAGCCCACAGAATATGGGATGTTTCATTTGATTGGATACTGTAATATTTTTGGTGCTTTCTGTCCTTTTCTGTTGTGAAGAATGCTATGTTTTCTTCAGGATACACATATCAGTGTAGTGATACAAACCTTCATCCTCTCCCTACCTTATTGCCCACAGTACTGCCATAGGTAAAATTAAATGGATCCAAATGAAACTGCCCAGCTCTTCAATTTTGCCATCTATCAAAATAACTTTAGAATAGTGTGACTGTCCTAGTCCTCTTAAGAGAGATCATTGTTGCTGGAATTATGGTTGTCACTCAAAGCTACTCATATACTATATGGAGTAACTTCATATGAGAACCTAAACAAAAAATATTTAGGAGAGAGAAAAAGAGAGGCCTGTTGCAGTTCACTCCCTATGGAACTCAGTTGTTGTGCTGTCACAGAACCATCTGGCATGTACTTTAGATTTGTATGTCTCTGTGGGGTTATAAGGAAGAAAGCAGGACATAATGAGTGAAGGAGAGAGAGATTTCTGAGGTAACGTAGTGATGGAAAGCTGACGGATTCAGACATGTCTAAACTAGACTGTTTAATTTACATGCATGAACAGGTACATTGCGAAGTCTTTTAAAAATATAGATTGTAGTGTCACACAAATGCAATATTGATGGTTTATAGTGACAAAGTCAGTTCTAATTTGGGAGGGGTGGAAAACACCATACAAATTCTGCAGACAGAACATTAACTAAAGAAATCATTGTGTTTTTCACAGCTATAGAGGTGAAACAAATAATTGTGATTTTCTACTCCCAGAGCAAACAACAACAACAACAAGAAAAAACACTTATCTGCTATTGTATATGTGTCCTGAACAGATTTATATTATTGGATCTGAAAGGGAGAGGAAAAATACATGAGCAATAGTTTATTGTGGCTCAGTGTGCTTTGAATGGATATTGATGAGCAATAATGTAGCACAATTGCAATATTCATACCAATTGACTAGCCAGGTCTGGGAAACTGACGAGAAAAGGCACGACACAATGAGAAATAGCAATGCACCTTAGCTAGCTAGGATTTGACTTCAAATGGAGAATTGACTAGCAATAGCCCAGAACAATAAGAAACAGGAATGTGCAATGGCCAGCCAGTTCTGTCCTTGAAATGGAGAATTGATCGACAGTAGACTTGGATCAAGTGCAATAGATAGCCAGGTTCTATTTGTACATTGAAGGAGGGACTGAAAGGCAATATGTGAAGCAGCTCGTTGGTCCTTTCAATGAGGAATGATGATGAACAACAGAAATCAGATATCTGCAAATGCTGTCTGGACATGTGATACCAGTATTTGGAAAAGGCAGAAATACATCTGAGAAACATTGCGAGGCATTGGTGTATCTCTAGAATAAATGTTATTAATGAGAAATACAAATTCCATTCATGTATATATGCACAGAGTTCAAAGATGAGCTCTCTCACCCTCAGATGTCCCTGAACAGACTTTGCAGCCCAGCTCCAATAAAGATATATGTTTCTAACACAGGGTAGGGCACATTTCAGGCTTGTGGGATCTACTATCCCCAGCCCAGCCCCAGAACCCTGAAGTCCACCATCTGGAGACAACTAGAAGCCGAGCCAATTGCCTACTGCACCCCATGAGCCATATACTGGGGTGACCCAAAAATACAAATACAAATTGGCATCAGAGTTGCTGCTGTTAAACTGATCTACTGCAAATTCTCCAGAGATCTGCCAATAGATCCAATGTACCTTCTGTCCATCCCTGTCCTAGAGAAGCTGAATACGAATAAATAAAATGCCCCCCAAGCTAGGCTGAATAACTGGTAATTAACAAAATAGTTGCTGAATGCATACTCACCCTTGGTGTAGATGTGGGATTCTGATTGGCTTATTCAATCAGCAATTGTGTGCTTGAGCATCAAGGTGACACCTTCTGACCCTGTTGCACTTCCCCAGCACTTCCAGGCAAAGATGGGAAAACCCCTCCCTGACTTGATCACCACAGAGCAGGCTGTGGTAGTTTCACCTAGTGAACCACATCACTGCCCATTATGGGATGCAGTCCTGTGTTTTAGCACTATCCATCCTTTCCTAGAGGTTCTTGGAAGTTAGCTAAAGTCCGAGATGTGGATTTAACTTGTTGAAAGTGTGTCTTGGTCTAATTGACGTGATGGTAATGATATGTGCAAACCTTCAAAACTCAAGCTCATTATGCTTTTCCAATTCCACCTCAGAGTTTGTTCCAGCTCATGTATGTATCACATTGCAAGCTTTGTGGGCTGTTTGAACATAAATCCATGCATATTTCTGTGCTCATTTTTCCAAATGTGCCTGCAGCCAGTGTAGTGTAGTGACTAAAGTGTTGGACTGGGAGTTGGGAGATCTAGGTTTTAGTCCCCAGTTGGCCATGGTAGCCCACTGGGTGACTTTGCACCAGTCACAGACTCTTAGCCCAACCTACCTCACAGAGTTGTTGTTGTGACGATAAAATGGATGCCTAGGAAGGAAAAAAGGGGGATATAAATGCAATAAATTCTTCTTCTTCTTCTTCTTCTTCTTCTTCTTCTTCTTCTTCTTCTTCTTCTTCTTCTTCTTCTATAGTTTAAATGTACATATTTTCCCCATGGGTTCAAGTGTGTGTGTAGGTTTTTCCAAATGTGTGCATGTTTTCCCATATTTTGTCAAATGTATGCATTTTTCAGTCACATTTTTTTTGTCACGCAAATTGCATCATAAGGTCAGAAATGATTTCAGACTGCAAATTGACTTTGGGTCTGCTTTTGGTTCTGGGAGGTGGTGAACTGGTCAAAAATGAAATGGAATGAATTTCTCACCCATTCCTATCGTTAGTTTGCAGCCCATTATGTCATTACAATATGCTCTTCCCAACTTGACCTAGCATTTGAATGTTCCAGTGATTTTAAAATGTTTCCCCATATTCAAAGAATCTAGCATTGCAGCAGTGAGTATTGCTTAAACAATTTTTTCTCCCAGAATACATGTAACTGTGAACAGAACCAAATTCCACTGACTTAGACATATTGCCTACAAATTGCCAAACGTGTGTGTGTGTGTGTGTGTGTGTGTAAGAGAAAGTATTTACAAAGACATTTATATACAAATTTTTAATGTGTGCATTGATTGATTGATTGAAAATTGCTTCCCAGAAGCATCTGGTTGGTAACTGTGGGAAACAGGATTCTGGACTATGGTCTAATCCAGCACAGCTCTTCTTCAAGGTTGGGGAGGGTAAGGCAAGAAAAATAAACGCTAGAGCCTTCATGATACAAATGTGATGCCAATTTGACAATTGTTTCTGACTGATTGGTTACTTGGCACCTGGCAGTAACAATCAACATTTCACAGTTTCCAGCAATCTGCCAGTTCAGCCATCCAAAAGGATGTTACTGGAGTCTGCCCCATTCTGTTCTCTCACCCATCTGCTCTATATTTTCCTAGATGTGAAATAAAACACAGAGTCCCGGAAAATCCAGAAAGTAAAGCACCAGAGAAGCAGTTGGACATAGAAAGCCAGACCATTAGCCCATGCTGATCAATATAATGCTCCACGGATTGAAACAGGTGTCTTTTCCAGTCCTCCCTGAAAATGCCAGAAATTGAACCTGGGACGTTCTGCATTCAAACTGGTGCAGCCTGAAGCAGGGTTTCCAAAGAGGCAATGGGAATGGAGGCAATTACAAATCTGTTGCCATATGTGAAGGACCTTAAGAACCAAGTCCAGTCCACAAGCACTGCTTGGGCAAGAGAGGAGAATATATGGCAATATGAGGAATACTGGTTATTTTTTCCTCCCTCAATGACAGTAGGGATGTGTGATAAATTTGAACTCTTTTTTACAGATTAATCCAACCCGTATCTCCTGGACCTGAACGCAGTCATGAACGCAAGTTGCGTTCAGAAATCTGTGCAAATAATAAATTCCTTTAAAAACATAACAACAAGAACAGTAACTGATATCCTCTGACTCAATGTCCATTAGTCCATTCTCTCTGGTGAAACTCCTTGACAATGTGCAAGATGTGACACTGAATCATATCCATCACTAGTACAAGTCAAATCTTACATAGATCAGATCCTGCTAGGTCCAAAACAGGCTGCATGTAAGTAAAGCTGCTTAGGCTCAGTGAACCCTATTGATTTCAATGAGTTGTCAGTCTCCTGACTATTTTGGGAACTTTCCATAGAAGACCTCAAATTGGATAGAATGCTTGTCAATATAGGGAATTAATGCTAGCCATCAGAAACCAGGAAAATATATCCATACCTTTCCTCCCATGAAAAGTGGGAAGAACAGATTTGGAGATGGAAAACCAGAAGAGAAGAAAGGATTAACGACACCACCACTATTTGCAGTTAGTCTATTGGGAGTTAAAGCCTGGAATCTACTTTAGATTTTAAAAAAGAAAGGGAAATAAAATGTCATGTTATTAACATGATGGGCAGTTTGAACCTTAGTTTCCCTTTCTAACATTGGTCTTTCATGGGTCAGACACAAAGCTTAGCACACTGTCAATACTAAAGGAAATTGATAATATCTTGAATAAATTCAGGAACAGCCACTAGCAATGGGACACTGGGAGACAGACATCTAAAGAGCTGCGCCCTCCAGCTCAGAGGAAATAATAAATCTAATCCCTTCCCAAAATGCACTAAAATATCAATAATATACCTGAAACACTGGATTTTCTAAAGATTAAGCTATAATCTCATATAATCTTTTATCTCAGAAAATGAGTATGCCATATCTCAAGAAAAATATTAAACTTTCTTTTTTAAAAATGTGGGAAGGGATAAAGAGACTTTTGAAACAGAAGAAATATACATATAGTGAGAAAACAGACATATTTTACGATAGTAAATCACTATCTAAACAAGAAACACATATGTAGCATCTTTTAAAATAGCAATCACCTTAGTATTCATGCACATATGATAATGTGGGATGTGTCTCGTTACCACTGAATATATTTTAAAACTTTTCCCCAGATAACTGTGCACCAACATATTAAGCTGCAATCGCAACATTTTAAATTACAGAAGTCAATTTTCTATTTAGTTATTGCCATCGATGACCAAAGAGAGAATACCTAGTATATCTTTGCATGTTCTTTGAATGCCTTAAGGATCCTGTTTCAGAACTTTGTTCTGTAGTTACATGGAACTATCACAGAATAATGTAGGTTTATTTGAAAGTGTTTCCACTGTATTCAGTGGACCAGTGTTCTATAAACCAACTGCTTCTTTCCAAGTCAAGAATCCTCATGAAAGCATCAAGTTTTACAAGAACCATCCTTCAGATCCTGAATTTAAAATCACAATGTATCCTATACTGTTGCTGCACCTTCACCAGTTCTGTTGCGCCAGTAGATTAGTTTGGACATCTATGGGCAGGGGATGTCTTAGATCCAAACTAAATGTTCTGCTAATCACACTTAAGTGATTGGGTTACTGCTTACTTGTTTTAGTGTAAATACGATGGCCCAGTTCAGATCAGATCCACAGTGATTCGGGAAAGGGGATTTAAGCTTTCCTCACATTTTTGGCCCCAAAAACATGTCTCCATTGCAATCTAATGATCATTGGCCTGATTCACTATATGACAGCTTTATATGTCTGCATAAAGATAAATATATCTGGCTGATATACATAATTTATGATCACTGACATCAGTATAATTAGTTTAATTATTTCATGGATTTATATTTTGCTTTTCCATCCAGCTACAGAAGCTCAAAAGAGATGTGATTTGGCAGGGGGACAGAGTGGATTACACAACAGGTGCACTTGCAAATACCTCTCATGCTTTGACAAAGGAACTGCAGTTGTGCCTGGGAGCCATGCGCCATGCTACATTCACTAGCCATGCATTTGGCAGCCTGTGGAGCAGCCAGGTTTCTCATGGAAGCATACTGGTACAATTGGTTTGCACGTAGGGCCATGATGGCCAAATGCATGGCCATTGCTGGCAAATCTTCTATTTGGAGGTGTCTTCTATTGGATGGATTGTCCAGTCCAAATCTGGTTTAAAGATAAAAAATCACAGAAGGGTGACCAGCGGCCATGAGATTACCAATCCACAGTTAGCACCTGGGCAGCAGATTCAGCAAGCACACAGGTCACTTGGACCATTTTCCCCATTATGGTTAAATGCATATATATAGTTAGCAGTTCTAAATTTGCAATTCTACATATAAATTAGCATATGTAAAAGTCATGCAAACTGGAATCCTCTTTTGTCCTCTTTTTTGGTGATGCATTTCTTTTTTTAGGGGGGCAGTTTGTAAATGGCCACCCCAGTGTTCATGAAATCATTCTTTGTTTCTGAATGCCTTTGTGAAGGTTTGAGGCCTACAGAGTCAAGGTAATAAAATCAGGCTTAGAGGCCTGGGGGGTTTTCTGTTGGAAGGGAGAATCCTTGAGAGGAGTAGTTTCATTTCTCCAGTTAGATTCAGTCTCTGGCTAAGTTTCATTTCTCCGGTTGAGTTCCATTTCTTCACAACTGAAACAGTACTTTCTGTTTTGGGGAGAAAGAATATAAAAATGGAAGAAAGCTAGCCAGGAAAAGAGGAGGAAAATACCCAGAGCATGAGGAAGGAGCAGCCTGAAGCAGTCTAAGTGAAGCTTAGGGCTAAAGGAACTTGCATTTTTGCAGCTTTTTTCTTGTAATGCCTTTTGTATCAATCAGCTCTATTGACTAAATACCTTTAATTGCAATTTGCTTGTTTTAATTCACTAGTGAACAGTTGTGTTAAGCCACAAGTGTCTGGAGTGTCACTCACCTCATGTCTACAACCTAAACCCCATGTTACTGGGGAGGGGAAGGTAAAAAGAAGGAAGGTAGGGTTCATAAGGAAGCAGAGATCCTTAAGGAGTTGCTCAGGTGGTCCAGGACATGGAAGGAACCCTGACAGCCTTCAACTGAGCAATCAGATTTTAACATTTCTTTAACTTTTAAAATCCTAAGTGGTTTGGGTCCAAGTTACTTCAAGAACTACTTTTCCTTATACCAATCTGCCTGAGCTCTGAAGTCATCAGCAGAGGCCCTTCTTTGCCAAGGATGAGGCCTTTTTGCAGGTGGCCCAGTGCCTCTGGAATCAACTTCTATTAAGGGTTCTTCAGGCTCCTTCTTTGCAGATCTTCAGGAAGGATCTGAAGACCAATCTGTTTTTTAATCACCTTCCCATAATCTGTGGGCAGTAGATTTTGTTGGTGTGGTCTGTTTTATGTATTTTATTCAATAAATAAATAAATATTGATTACTTTTATATTTGTTTTGCATATTTTATATTGTTTTTATCTTGAATGGGTTCTACTCTTAAAGGTGCCTAAAATCATTATAAACAAATACCGAAATAAATAAGAATCAGTGTGGTGTAGTGGTTAGGGTGTTGGACTGGGAATCGGGACATCTAGGTTCTAATCCCCACTTGGCCATGGAAGCTCACTGGGTGATTTTGAGCCGGTCACAGACTCTCAGCCTAACCTACCTCACAGGGTTGTTGTTGTGAGGATAAAATGGAGAAGTGGAAGATTATGTACTACCTTGAGTTCCTTAAGGAGGAAAAAATGTGAGATATAAATGTAAATAAAATGCAAAAATCCTGTCTCTAGCAGGCAAGCACAGGTGAGAACATGGACAGCTCCAAGTGAACAACTTTCTCCAGGGTTCTAAATCACACGAACCTTCACAGAGAGAAGAAACTGCCCTTCAAAATGTTACCCTCCATGTGCAGATAGTGACAGATTTGGTGAAGGAGTAGCAGGGCTAGTACACTCCCCCGGTTCATGCATTTAGATCGATAATGCCTGAATAGGGCTAAAGATTGGAGAAGAACTGGCCATATGAGCCCCTCCATCCAGTCAACCTCAAGTTCCCAAGCTACCTTTGGTCAAAAGAAACTAATAAGATTGGACTGCAAATTCATTGCTTCTTTCTGTTGCTTAGAGTTAGTTCATGAGTTAATGGTTGTGTTTGTTTGGTTTCTTAAGAGCAAATGTACTGATATGATTACAAGCAAAACTCAAGCATGTTGAAGTTCTCCAAATTCCATCGAATCCTCTTCAGTCTCGGATGTTTTGGGTTTTGGCATGAAAATTCATGTATATTTCCAAATGTATGCATCAATTGTGCACATCTTTGAAATATACACATTCTTATTCCATTGATTAAAGCTCTTTTGTGCACATTTTTACAAACCTGTGCATTTTTTCAGGTGAATTTTTCAAATGCTGTCAGTACATGGTGGTGGGGTGGGAGGGTTCCACAAAACACACTGGAAATGTATGGACTTTGACCACACATTGTGGTTGACTCTGTGTTCGGTCCAGGACCAGATCTGCACCAAGCAAGATATGACACCTTGAAAACAGTTTGAAAACTGTCTGTGGAGTGTGTCCTGGGCCCCAACAGTTGTCACTACTGTTATAAATCATTTTAAAGCAGTAGTGTAGATCCTGCCCAGGAGATGCGAACTGGGTAAAATCCTGATCAAAAATGAACTGAAAAGAATTTCTCAGACATTGCTAGGCAAATATGATTAACATTCTGCTTCCATGGAAGTCTTTCAATAAAGTCCCACCAACTTCAGCATAGCCAACATATATTTGTGCTATGTAAGCCTTAGAATAAACATTGTGAAAAGAAAATGGAAAGTGGAAAACTTAGAGAAATTCATGCCAGCTTTTGCAAAGTTACTGCAAATGTTCTTTGAACCCAAAATAACGTGTTTATTTAAAATAACTTAAACAGTAAATATACGCAAAGCATATGTGCTTGACTGAGAAAATGAAAAGAAAACTCCTCACTATCATATACAATTTGCATACCTTATGCTGCATGATATGTCGTATCAAAGAAACTTTTATTTGTGCAGACTGGCTTTGTTGGCAAGAAAGAAAAAAAGAAACTAAGGGGAACAAACCAGGCATGCTGCTTCTCATTGAATCCCTTGTCTTAAATATCTCACAAACATTAAAAATCAGAGTGCTGTTCTAGAGGCTATTTTCTGTGTGTGGGTTGGTTGGTTTCATTGAACTTCCTCTTAAGATCATATCTGGGTTGGTTGATGAAATCCTCACAAAACAAATATTGAAATGATTATTCTAATTTGTGACCCAGCAAACCAGATGCAAGCCTTTAGGAACTCAGTAAACCTCTTGCTTTTACTGTCCATCTGCAAACAACAAGAAGTGTCAAGGACCTGACAGGCCCCAGTAGAAATCTGGAGGGCTGCATTTGTCTTGATCTATGCAGGTCTGCATTAGGAATCAGCTGTCTCCTCTAGGTTACTGGCAGTAGTTGGAATAGTTGGATAGGTAATGGTTAACCGATCAGCAACACAAGGTGTTTTATTTTAAAGTAAAGAAAGGAAAGTATGGGTTACGTAAAATCAGCAAGAAGCAGGAGCATGGCAATGCATTAGATAATCTGGCCACAACAGCAATTCAGTGCTACTGAGCTGGTTAAAATCAAGCCAGGATATGGAAGTTACAGCCAGCAAAGGAGCTGTTCCATTAGCAGTAATCTGCCAGCCACTGAGCACTCCTATGCTAGAAAGCCTGAAAAATGCTTCCATAGCTCGATCCCAATGCTGAGCTTTTTAAAGCAGAGACTGATCTACTGATCTGACACCTTATTGCCTGTGTATCCTACCCTTCTTCAAAAGAGCTCAAGGCAGTGTCCATGACTGTGCTTCCCTCTCCATTTTCTTCCCTTTACCCACATTGCAGTTTCTTCTCTCTGTAGGTTAGCCTCTCCCAACCTGGCACTCTCCAGATGTGTTAGACATCTGGAGGGTGCCTGGATGGGGGAGGCTGCTGAAGGCTTCAGCCCTAGCCCGTATGGTGCCCAGCAGTTTTGGCAAAGGGAGGGCAATGGGATGTGCCCTAGTGCAGGAGTTTGCCTTGGGTCATGGTTTCTGGGGAAGCAGAATCTCCAGGTGTTGTGGGGAGGATTGTGAAAAAGATATTTGAATGTGGCTGTTGTCCCGAAAACCCCAAGAGAGGGTTTTTCCACCTGCATAGCTTCTGACACTGGGGTACCTTCCTGCTGAGGAAAGAGATTCTCCTCTTCAGATGCCAGTTCTGTCCATGGCAGCTGTGTAATAGTAATTTGTAGTTGGCTTTCAACAGGCATGGAGAAACATAAACCGTAGCCATTAAGTGCAGGGCGGTAGCCAACACTGACAGTCTAATTAGCTCTGTGCTTGGCTTCCATTGTTGTTGTTGTTGCTATTGTTCCACGGATGATATATTATTATTATTATTATTATTATTATTAATTAATTATGGAATGAAGTTAAAAATTGAGGCATGAAAAAATAAAAATATGCATAACAATGCAACACTGTAATCACTAAAGAAATAAAGAAACACACTGGTTATAATTCTGGATCTTGTTGTGGGACAGCCTAGAGTTCATCATAGAATCATAGAATGGTAGAGTTGGAAGGGACCTCTAAGGCCATAAGAGTCCAACCCCCTGCTCAATGCAGGAATCCACCTTAAAGCACACCTGACAGATAGTTGTCCAGCTGTCTCTTGAATGCCTCTAGTGTGGGAGAGCCCACGACTTCCCTAGGTAATTGGCTCCATTGTCGTATTGCTCTAACAGTCTGGATGTTTTTCTTGATGTCCAGTCGGAATCTGGCTTCCTGTAACTTGAACCCATTATTCCGCATCCTGCACTCTGGGTTGATCGAGAAGAGATCCTGGCCCTCCTCTGTGTGACAACCTTTCAAATATTTGAAGAGTGCTATCATGTCTCCCCTCAATCTTCTCTTCTCCAGGCTAAACATGTCCATTTCTTTCAGTCTCTCCTCATAGGGCTTTGTTTCCAGACCCCTGATGATCATCCTTGTTGCCCTCCTCTGAACATGCTCCAACTTGTCTGCATCCTTCTTGAAGTGTGGTGCCCAGAACTGGACACAATACTTAAGATCAGGCCTAACTAGTACTGAATAGAGGGGAAACAGTACCTTACGTGATTTGAAAGCTATACTTCTATTAATGCAGCCCAAAATAGCATTTGCTTTCTTTGCAGCCACATCACACTGTTGGCTCATATTCACCTTGCGATCTACAACAATTCCGAGATCCTTCTCGCTTGTAGTATTGCTGAGCCAAGTATCCCCCATCTTGTAACTGTGCATTTAGTTTGGTGTAGAACTTGGCATTTATCCATATTAAATTTCATTCTGTTGTTTTCAGCCCTGCGCTCCAGTCTATCAAGATCACTTTGAGGTTTGTTTCTGTCTTCCAGGATATTAGCTATCCCGCCCAATTTTGTGTCATCTGCAAATTTGATAAGCATTCCCTGTCAAGTATAAACAGGAATTGCAGGCAGACACTAGCCTAGAGCCTGTTAGAAAGAAAGTACAGCGTTCTGTGAAACCCAGTGTTGACACAGTTAAAGAACAACTAGTGTGGGAGAGTGAAATCTTGTGCCAAATGGAAGAACCTAAGAACTCCCATGAGCCTGAGAAACAGATTATAGTCTCCTTAAACTACAAAGACAGTGTAATGAGAGGAGAACCTGACAATACATGCTCTGAGCACTTAGGCCAAAGAAAAGCTAAGAAAAAGCTAACTGCTCATGACCTAGCATGTCACAGGAGGCCTGGTTAAAGATCCCCAGGAGACTTGAACGCCCTCAGGAGATCTTAACAGTACAGCAGCTGATGAACTCTGTCTTAGCTGGCATGTCTGCATATGCCGCGACCTATATTGATGACGTGGCCATTTTTAGCAAGACAGTAGCTCAACATCTGGAGCACTTAGACAAGGTCCTCAGTGCTATAGAGAGAGCAGGATTAATAGTGAACAACAAATCAAAAACTGAGCTTGCACTGATGGTAGGGAGTGACAAAAAAGGGCCATTGAAAACAGCTAGTCTGAACAGTTGGAACGATCCTGAGAGAGCTGTCAGTCACAAGCCTAGAGAAACGAATGGGTTAAAGCATGCCAGTGATGCAGGAGATCATGGCTCTACTAGAAATACTCCATGCAGAACAAAAAGCAAAGAGCTGGAGACCAGAAGGAAGGGGCGTTTATGCAAAAGCCTAACTGTAAGTTCTCCTGACTTCATCCAGTTCTTCTAGGTTGCTACTGATGCAGCAGAAACCAAATTTGGAGCAGTGCTGCAGGGAAAGAATAGGACTTATTATCCTATTGCCTTTCCAAGTGGAGGGCCAACCAGCAGTAGGAAAGCCTATCCAGCCAGCCGGAGAGCGTGTTTGACTGTCATTGGATGCAGAACCAGTCGAGACCCTGTGTTAGGCTGACCATATGAAAAAGAGGACAGGGCTCATGTAACTTTAACAGTTGTAGAGAAAAGGGAATTTCAGCCGTGTCATTTGTATGTAATTAGTTCCTGGTGAAATTCCCTCTTCATCACAACAGTTAAAATTGCAGGGGCTCTGCCTTCTTTTGTATATGGTCACTCTGGTATAGTGCCTGCAAATTTAACTGTTGTGATGAAGAGGGAATTTCACCTGGAACTAATTGCATATAAATGACACTGGCTGGATTTTGATTGTCATAATCTGGTCACCCTATTCTGACTGAAACCAATAAGCATTGAAACCTTGTAACCGCTATGCAATTGGACTGAAGTAACCATTTAGCTTGTTGACACACAATTTCTTATTAATAAATTCTGGTTAATTCCATCTCCTGGTGTGGTCTGTGGGTGTACCTGAGAAGGTACTGGCGGCAGCGGAACAAAGAAGTTTGTTTAATAAAAAGCACACCTGTCATTGCATGCAACCTGAAGTTTGCAACAACTGAAATCTCAGGCTGACGATGGCTCCCTACATATTCTTTAAAGAGCCTGAATAATGTAGGTGAATAAATATGAAATGCTTATCTCTAGACACTCACTGTGATATTAGACTAACCTTCCAGTCATGGTTGATGAGTCAAATATGTCAATAAACTTGTGCTATTTAAAGAAGACCTTTTTGTGGAAATGTCATCGCTCCTAGAAGATAATAAGTTGGCTTCATTATATGTTTTCATTAAATTCTTTAAATCGGTACCATACAAGAATGAGACAGATTGTTTTGCAGCTGGTAAAAGCTCTTCTCATAAAAGAGTATTTCAATACACACACACACACTTTCCTTTTGGGAAGCATCCCTGAAATCTTTTGTTTTGGGTTTGTCCATCTTGACAAATTTTGTGGGTGATCATAAATGTTTAACCTTATGGTCCATGGGAGGTCATCCTAGGGGTCATAGGATACTGTGGACTTTCCTGGCTACAGGCAGAGAGAGAAATCCAGTAACAGCAACAACAACAACAAAAATGCAAGTTCTAGGGGCATAACAGGGATGCCCCTGGGACAGGGGGGAACCTTCCCTGCAGCTGACATATAAGGCAATGGGAAGGAAATTTAAGAAACCAGGGCGAGGATAAGAAAGGGGGAAAATCCACTGCTTCCCTTTGTCCACCCTGGCCAGTGTGAACCTAGCAGGACCCAGCAGGACTTCCACGTGGATTCTGCCCCCATAGGATTGCTACCTCTTCTGCTCTTGTCCTGAAATCTCATAAAAGTTACACCCATACAGATAGCAATACTTGTAGTTTGGATTACAAAGGCAGAGAACTCTGGCCCCAAACAAACGTTATTTTAAATGTGTGCCAAGCAGCTATGTCTTCTTTTCATTTTTATTCTAGAATAGGCACAGGGCCCCAATCCAGATTTTAAAAACCCCATACCCCCCATGCTAGACTCCCAATCCAGATTGGGGTTCTTATGCCTACTCTAGAGTAAAAAAAATGGGAATAAAGATGTAGCAATTACACTAGGGTGACCAGATAAAATCCAGGTCAGGGCTCATGTAACTTTAACAGTTGTAGAGAAAAGGGAATTTCAGCCAGTGTCATTTGTATGCAATTAGTTCCTGGTGAAATTCCCTCTTCATCACAAGAGTTAAAGTTGCAGGGGCCCTGCTTTCTTTTGTATATGGTCACTCTAGTATAGTGCCTGCACCTTTAACTGATCTCAAAGATCTCAAAGTTTGGCATGAACAGAATTAAAAAATTGAGAAATTCTCAAAGTTCAAGATGAGCTGAACTTAAGACTGGAAAAAAAATGAGAAACAGAGAAACTGACAGATTTGTCAATCCCTAAAAGGCAGAACTAAAGCATGAACATAAAAAGTCATCAATTAGTATCACTGCTTTCTCTAGCGATGCTTTCAAAAGATTTTAGAGTCCCTTATTGCTCAAAATATTCACTGGAGTGGAATCTCTAAAAAAAGGAACATCTCCAAGTGTTATTTATTTATTTATTTATTTAATGCATTTCCTAGCTGTCTTTCAAGACTGCAGTCTTCAGAAAATTGGACTGTCATGTTTTTGTTTCATTTGCTTGTTTGAGAAGGGGCTGCTGTTGCTCTGGCATGCTCTTTTGGGAAGGGGGAAAACCCCATTAAGGGCGTAATCCTATGGAATTGCTGCATGCCAGACAGACGCCTCCAATCTCACAGGCTGCCAAATATCTGACAGGGCAGGAGGAGCAAAGAAGGTGATTGCCATCTCTCCACCCTCCTTTTTGAAATATTTCTTCTAGACAGGCCACTGAGGCAATCTAGTTGAGTTCTGCTACCAGGGATGGGGACAGAGCTAGTGATGCCACAGGACCGAGCAGATCCTGGCCTCACCTCTCTTCTCCTAGCCCACTGAAATAGCCCCATTCTGACCTCTATAAAGTTGCCCAAGGTCACATTTGTGACCTTGGAAAGCAGGTGCCATGGTTCTTTCTGCATCAGCTGTGTGAAGGAGCAGGCGGAGTGGAATTGGAACTCAGAGTCCCCCTCCCAAATTCTTAGGAATGTCTACACCTTTGGGAGGGGAAATCCAAAAAATCCTATGTCCCTGGGATGGTTTCCCAGGAACCATAGGATTGCTCCCTAAAATTTCTGGCACGATAGTAGGTGTGTGTGTGTGTGTGTGTGTGTGGTTATTTATTTAATATTTTAATGTATTATTTGATGCTGCACTGAACTACTGGAGCACTTCTGTTTGAGGAAGTTTTTTTTAAAAAAAAATCTTGAGTTTTTTATCATTTATATTTATAAATCTCAAAAGAATAAACAGAATAACAGAATTATGTACTTATAATTGGGCAGAACTGAGGGGATACACTCATTCCTTGATTTTCCCCATGTTGTATCTATATTGAATCTTGAATGCTTATACGTATCCAAACCTCTTCATAAATATTTCTACCTGTGTCAGTAAATGCCTTTGATTTAATGTTTGCTCGCTTGCGAAGTGTTATGGCTCACTGAATGTGCTAATCAAGACTGGAAAAACCTCAAGCACAGTTGTCTAAGCAACTTTATGCTGAAAATAACAATCATCGGTCATACTTTGTGCATGGTTAGCACCTATATATTTGATGTTGGCATATAAAATATTTCACACTTAAAACTTCTGTTATGTTTTCCTAACCGTAGATAAGAAGACCATTGCACTATATTCAAAATAATGTCAGGCGATTTGGGGCTGCAAGGGGTATGCAAATGAGGAGTATGCAAATTGGACATACTAAATTAGCATGTCTCTTTTGTGTTATCGCCACAGGTCCTTTATCTCCATAAGTTGGAAGGTGTGAGCTTATGTATACATCTTAGAATTCTATTGTGAGAGCCAGATGAGACGATAGTAGGTTAGATATAGGGAAGAAAAGTAAGAAGGACAAAGGGCTGTTCTGTGTCTTTGTATGGTAGAAACAGGCATAGCCCAGGCATATGGCAATTTGAGGGACTGTCATGGGCATTACCACAAAATGGCTGTCATGGGAGGCATGGCTAGTCACAAAGAACTAGGAACCATGTCCAACAGAGTGAGAAATGCCCTTCCCCCGTGTCCCTCTCGTGTGGCCACGGGGAGGCTGTTGCTGGCTGGGGGAAAAGGAGACGTGCCTTCTCCTCATTGGAGAAGACCTCATGGTGCCACAGGCCGGGGGAGGGGTGGCAGCGCCTATATTAGGAGGCTGCACCCAACCTCCGGCCTTTTCAGATCGCGGCTCCCTCCCTCCCAGTATGCAGTGTGGGTTATCCGGTTGCCCTTTTGGGGGCTGAGTAGGATTTTTTTCATGTAGCCTGATTGGCTTTGGCTACATGTTTTTTGCCTACTTCACACTGTAAGTCTGGAAGAGAGTGTCCTAGGATTCCTCAGGGTGGTATGAATTGGTCACATTTGGCTTAGGTTTTAGGGGCGGGCACGTTTAGAAAACAGGGATGGTGATCATTCTGTGGCACCGTTAAGTGGTGACAGGTGACTCCTGAGGCCTTCCTGCTGAGGGTTCTGCGGCCCCAACGGGGGGATAGGGCTTACTTGTGAGGCCAACTCACCTCGCTCCTCCCGGGTTTCACAGTCCAGGGAGGGGGGAGTGACATGGGAAGGCCTCCCCTCCCCAAAAGGGATAGGCCTGGAGGTGGTGAGCAATGTGCCGCCACTCCGCAGGCTGAGAATGTTTCACCCGTTAAACGCCTATTAGTTATATGGTGTAGAGAGGGCCCGCCCAGTGTTCCCTTTGCAGATCTTAATAAATGTGGCCCTGATTTGAAACCATACATACTTTGTGTCATCTCTTTATTTCCACCCTATTTGCCTGCAACAAGGCAGAGGTGGGGTCTGAGCCCCACCACACAAAAAAAACCTCCTTTGACCCTACAATTCAAAGTCCCTATTTCTTTTTTTTCCTTCTATTTGGTGACTGGATGTGCGGCAGGGGGGAGCATTGGTCTGTAGCTGCCCGCTATCTTCATTACCTAAGAATGTTTCTGAGCCTAGTGCCCTTTCACAATCTCTTTCAATTCCCTGAGAAAGAGGCAGGCATTTTTCTGCTTCTTTTGCAGGTACTTTGCAAGTTTTGAAGACATTTCTCTGAGGGGCTTCAGTACTTACCCTACTGTAAGAAGGTGACCAAGGGCGCTCAGTTCCCCCCCCCCCGGTTCTGTCATTGCAGCCTCTCCAGAGGCTTGAGGAGCACCTCACTCAGTTTCCAGGCACTCAGCAGGCAACAGCGTTGGAAACACCAAGGGAGAGAGTCCTGGTTAAGTCCTCTAGGGTTTGTTTTTTTCCAGAAAGCACAAGCTGATGGAGAAGCTGCAAGGACAGAATGGGATAAAAACAGTAAAAGAATGTGCACATACCATCACCACCCCTCAGCCACCTCCTTACAGTAATTCTCCAAAATTCTCACCCCTTCCAACAGTTTTTGGGTGCAGTTTAGTTTTGCCCGTTCCACCAATAAATGGTTGAAAATAAATAGATTGAAAAATTCAGCACAGTGCTATCTGAGTCCCAACCCTGAGGGTCAGGGTTATGAGGGAAATGAGGATAGCAGCAGCTGGAGGCCCTCATTTTGTGTTGAAGCAATCGAGCTGGTGGTAAGGAAATTAGTTAATTAAAAAAGAAGGAAAGGTAGGGCACTTCAGTGGAACCAAGAAATTTGACTGTGGTGCACTGGTGCCTGCGGACACCATGTTGCCAACTCCTGGTCTATTCAATACAGCACACTCTAATAGGTAGGTAATGGCCATACAGTCTCCATTCTAGGGCAGATTTCCCTAACCTGGTATTCCTCCAGACTACAACTTCCATCATCCCTAGCCAGGAGGGGAGGATACCAGGTAGGGGAATATGGTTCTTGGGCATAATGTTTCACCTTTGTTTATATATGCAGTGATGGAGAAATTCCAAATCTCAACCTTTCCTAGAAGTTTGGAACACCATCTGACTAGATGACCACCTATACTCAATCCACATCTTTGCGCGAAAGTGGTTGTTATTGCAGGGGAATCTGCACATTGGACATACTCTTCTTTATTACTACTAATCTGCCTGTTCCCGAACTGATGTACAGAAAAGATTGTGGAGTTTTAGTCCTGATGGCTAGTAATTCAAACCAGGCACTTCTCTCGGCAGCTTAATTTATCATTGGCATGTTGGATGTGACTCTACAAGGTATGATTTCTATATCAGCTGGTGCGTGTACTGCTGTGTTTAATGATTTCTTCCCTTGTCCATTCCAAGCTTTCTTGGATTCTGGTGAATGAAAGTAAATTCACCCGTAACATTAACAAACAAAGGGAAATTAGAATACCAGCCCTTTCCTTATAAAGAACAAGACAGGTTACAGAAGGTTTTGTTGTACTCAGCAGGACTGTGGCTTTACTCTCATGTGCTGAAGAAGTGATACAAAGAGACCACTGCTTTTTATGGAGTCCAAAGAGATTTGGTGTTTTTCTCTGCAGCTATGAGAGCTAAAACACTTACACAAAGAAAAAATCAAGAGTTTATAATAACATGCCAGAAGATATATTATCTGGGCACAGTGTGAAAATACATGGATTTCTCAGCATTAGGGCAATCTTACCATGGCCCTCATTCTCTCAGAGCTTTTCTGCCTTAGACAGAAAGGGACATCAAAGGCTGCATAGCTAAAAGCAAAAACGGCTTGTTTGGATGTAACACTAAACTATGGTGCACTTTCTTCTCTTTCCCCGGTGTAGCCATGAGACGGGGACAGGAAGTTTTGGTTTCCATTTTCAATTAACTGTATTCATAATTAAATCAAAATCCTAAATTGTGCTAAGCATTATCTATAGTTTAGGGAAACAAGTCAGAATCATCAATTGTTCTTTGAAGTGAGCGAAGGGAGGGCAGAGCTTATTCCAAGGCTTACTTACTTAACACTAAACCATAGTGTTACATCCAAATGAGGCCAATATGTAGTCTTTCTTCCACCTTCTTTTCCAGTTTGTTGAGTGCATGTGCAACCTATATTTCTGTTCCTGTCCATGTAGCTTTATTTCTCTCTACCATGTTAGTTTCGAACCCAACTGTTCCATATACTTTTTAAAAGCATTAGCAAGTTGGACAACTCCAAGAATGGAAATGAAGAAGAAGTTATCTGCAACAGCTATCTTCCTGTTCTGGATTCTCCAAGAACCATGCTGTAGGATTGCCCATGTGCAGTGTACTCTCTTGGCAGTGCACTGAAGACACAATGCACTAGCTGAAGCTTATTTCCCATAGTTATAGAGGATGGTGTTATATGCGTAATGCAGGGTACAGTTATGCATGTTATGCTTTAAGCTTAGTCAGTTTTAAAGTTTGTAATTGTGAGAGAGTTACCATGAGCAGAACCCCCTGCCTCATTTTCATTTCACAAGTAGGCCTGTGCAGTGTTAGCCGTTGTTATCTGATGAGAACATCTTCAATCATTTCAGGTCAAGGACTTCCCTTTCCATCCAAAACTGCAATATGGGACTCACTTCAAGTTTTGCCCTATATAATAGGGATGTGCACAAACCCCAAAAATCATATCGGTATTGAAATTGAAACTTCAGATTTTGTAAAGTATCGGATTGGGAAAATTGGAGGTCCGTGTTATCCGATCCGATCCGATCCCGATACAAAATCGGAAGTTCCAATTTTGATATCGGACCGCCATTTTAGGTGTTTTCCCCATAGGCTTGCATTGGGGGAAAGAAAGTTTTCCCCCAATGCAAGTCTATAGGGAAAACACTAAAATAGCGGCCCTCCCCCCTCTCTCCCTCCTCTCTTCTCACTCTCCTTACCTGCTGCCGTCCCGTGCTGCTGTCTGCTGGCACCCGCTGCTCCATACTACTGATAAACAGCGCGGGACGCCAGCAGGTAAGGATCGCAAGTGGGGGGAGGAGAAGTGGAGGGAGGTCTCCCCTTACCTGCCGGCGTCCAATGCTGCTGCCCACTGTTCTGTACTGATAAACAGTCTTTGCGGCCTGTTTATCACTACAGCAATGATCCGGGTGACGTCATCACCCGGCGTGTCGCTCTAGTGATAAACAGGCTACAAAGCCTGTTTATCAGTAGTACGGAGCAGCGGGATGGCAGCAGGTAAGGAGAGTGAGTGGGGGGAGGGGGAGGGCTGCTATTTTAGGTGTTTTCCCCATAGACTTGTATTGGGGAAAAGCTTTCTTTACCCCAATGCAAGCCTATGGGGAAAACACCTAAAATGGTGGTCCGATATCGAAATCAGAACTTCTGATTTTGTATCGGGATCGGATCTGATCTGATAACATGGACCTCCGATTTTTCCAATCCGATACTTTGCAAAATCTGAAGTTCCGATTTCGATACCGATATGATTTTTGGGGTCCATGCACATCCCTACTAATCTGGCCCTCCTGAGTTCCCTAGATGGCCATGCTCCTTGTCTTGGCTCCACCTTCATTCCACCAGCCACTGATCATTAGATAGTTTTTCATCCTTTGTGCCATTTCCCCCCATTCTTGAAGACTGAAATATCCCTCTGAAGGCTTAGTCACTGGCAGTAAGGCCTTTAAGGTGACACATCCTGGCATTTTTGGCCCTGCCCTTTCCCCCTTTTACCATGCCCACCACTAGAAGGCAGCTCCCGAAAGCTCTGAAATGGATTTGGTCCTGAGGCAGAAAGAGATTCTTTGTTTAACGTATGTGACAAAAAGTTCAACAGAAAGGTTGATGTTAGGTGTTGGCCTCTGAATTTTGCTACTTCAGCCCCCTAGTATTCATGAATTTTATTTATTTATTACATTTCTCCACCACTTCTGGGTGGTTTGCAACGATTAAAACCATAAAATACAATACAAAAGTTTAAAACTACAGTATCAAATAAAAATAAAATAAACCCCACAATAAAACCAAGCAGAAGTGCAAACACAGAGCCTATCTACACTACTGCTTTAAAACAGTTTATAACAGTTTAAAACCAGTTAATAACGGTTATTAACCAGTTTAAAACTGTTGTAAACCGTTTTAAAGCAGTAGTGTAGATAGACTCTCTATAACTTATTTTAGAACATAATACCTTATTTAAAACAACAGAAATGAAAAATAAGAATGTCTTTTACCCTGGCACTTGGGATAGCTGGATTTTGTGAAATCCGTTCCGCATGTGTTTTGTGGATTGTGCAGTGTCATTTGTTCAGGCATCCCGTTCACAGACAGATTCAATTTTTCCCCATTTTGCGGAAAACTATAGAAATAATTTCATAAAGAAGTTCGCAACAATTTACATAATTTATATTAGTACGTAATATTTAACATATTGTTCCCTATTCCATTTGGCTTTTCCTGTATATTTTCCAGCATGGCATATGTCTCAACAGAAACTTGTGTATTTTCCTGCAAATTAATTTGTGTAAATTTGGGGAAAGTAGTAGTAATAATAATAATAATTATAATGGAGGTCCATGGACTCCGCATACAATAGGGAGGCTGATTTGCAGTGGATTTCACGAGTTGGATTCTTAGCAATCTAAACTCATTTTAGTTCATTTCAAATTTCTCCAGCATCCCCTACCTAGTGCTGAAAAGACGCAATGTAGGTGCCAGATGAACCTCTCTGGGAACCTCTCATTCCACAACAGGGCTGCCAAAACAAAAAAGGCCTTTTTCTTAGTAGCCTCCCCATTTGACTTCCTTTGGCAGGGGGTAGTAACCCATAGATACACAGAGTTACCCAAGCAAGCCTAACCTAGAGTTTTATCACATTGGCCAGCTCTTGCAGGAAAGAGCGTCAGAGCTAAATTTGGCTGGGAACATCATTAGATCAATGGCATTTCGCTTTTGTTGCTCCTGGTGTGCAGATCAGCTCTGACTTGCTGATCCTAATTTCTTCTTTCACTATGTATGTGTTTATGTTTTTAATTGGGCTTGGCATCTGACTTGATTCTGGAACCAACTCTGGATTGCACTCCTGCCTGGCAATTCTACTCCCTCCTGGCTTCTAATCTACTGGTTTGACCCTTACAGCGTTCCAGTGTGCTCTACTCCTGCTTCTGCCCCAGATACCAGCACAATGCTGCCCATGTCCCAACATGACAGATGTTGTTGTTATATTGACCAAATGACCCCTGATACTCAAGTAAAAAGGTAACCCAAGGTTGATTATTTAAGTAGAGCATGTAATAGGGGTTGACAGAGAATATGGTGGATATTAAAGTAATAGACCTCCATTTATTTATTTATTTGAAGCAGGTGCCTGTTTGTCTGAGCCTGAATTAATAGACCTACTCTGTTATCTAAATATTTCACTTAGCTTTATTTCAAAACTGTGCAGCAACAAAAAAGCTGAAAATTAGCAAAAGAATTTATCTGCATTTCTCTGTCTTTTTATTCTTTTTGTTGTTGTTCTTTCATTACCTTAGGTTCACAGAAATATTAAGACATATGCATCTGGCATGCCCCTGCTAGAGGAATCCTGCTCAGAGAAGGAAGCAGAGCCCCCAGAAACCAGGGAGAGGAACCTGGGTCTTAGGGGAAGAAGGCTCCAGGTCCTTCCCTGACAGGGGAGGGAACTCTGACTCTGGAGCAGAGGCTAAGCAACCCCTTAACCCCCAGAAGTGTTGTCGCCTCAAGCAACAAGCCATTAGGCCTTCTGTAAGAAGGAGTGCTCATTTGCAAAAATGGTCTCCTGGGGAGAAAGCAACTCCTCCTGAGTAGGGCTCTGGCCAGAGAGCTCTGATGGACAGCAGCTGAGACAGGGTCAGGCTCAGCAGCCTTTGTGAATAAAAGCCAGCAGTGAGAGCTTGCTGGTTGCTGAAAGCAATGTTTTATCAACTGTCTTGCTTTTGAACTTCTGTGCTAGGACCTTGGATTTCTGCTTGACTCTGCTACTGGATTATGTATGTATTGGACTGCCTAACTTTGTTTATCCCTTTGCTTGTTTGATCACTCCTGGTTTGCCTGACTCTATATATTGGACTGATTACCTGTGCCTTGACCCTATGCCTGTTATATGGACTACTTCTGTATTTGCCTGAACTTAAAGCTTATCTGCTAGAACATTGGTCTGGGGTATTACTTGGCCTTGTGGTCAGCTGTATAACTACAACTGCTACAGCCAATGCAGGACAGCATCAAATATTCTGTCTTCCTACAGAGGTCATTTTGAGCTAATAGTAACTAATGGTTTTGAAAAAGGAGTACTTATTGTCTCTCCCATTCCTTTATATTGGCTTGACATGGTTTTAAAAAGTGAAGCCATCTTTGCCCAAGCTTCTCTTTTATGTCAGTCTGTTTGCAAATTCTTGGTACATTCATCATATCTCTGAGACTACACAGTACCATGACTGATTGACTATGTTCTCTACTATATTAAATGACATTGTTTCAGACACAGAGAATTATTATAGATATGTTCAAGATAATGGATAGATACAAAATGAATACTTTCATTGGCCCTTTTATAAATACTTTTTTCTCTGTGGGAATAAAGTTTAATAAAGCATTATAGGCAGATACAAAAGAATGGGGATTAGGAATATTTTTAAAGTGTCTTCATCTATCAGTAAAGTGTGTGTGTGTGTGTGTGTGTGTGTGTCTGTCTATGTGTGTCTATCTATCATCTATACACACACACACACTGCAGTTTTTTCTCTCTCTTTCTCTCTCTCTGGGCCAGTTCACATAATCAAAATAAGCCACATTGGCCGATTTAAATCATGATGTATGCCGGCCATGATTTCCATAATCACCACCTGGGTGCAGTTTGTCATGTCATCCAAATCCAGGCAACATGGCTTTTTAGTGGGGGAAACAACCTCCAATAACCCTACAACAACTCATAGGTTACTAGACTGTTGTTTCCCCCTCCAACAAACCATGCTGCCAAGGTTTGGATGACACAACAAGTCAAGCCCGAGCAGTGATGATGGAAATTGTAATCCACGTGCACCCTGCATACATTGTGATTTAAATAAGACACTGTAATTCAAACAAGCCACCATTCCTTTGTTTGATTGTGCAAACTAGGTCAATACACACACACTCACACATGCACACACATGCACAAACACACAGTTTGTTTTGGTGGCCAAACATGGCTGACTATTCGTGGAAAACGACTCGTCTTTCCTTTCCAGAAGTGTTGGTGCTGAGATCTACTCTTTGATATTGCACAAAGCTTCTGTACATTGAGAACTTAGCAGGACTCCGGTATCTACTACACCATGAGGGAGATCACACAGGAAAGATATTATGCACCATGTGTTCACACTTCTTGTGTCTTTTAACCTCTTCATTCTTGAGAGTGTATGGGACTTTTGCAAAATATGGGGCATAATCCCAACGAGAACTATTTGGGAGAAATGTTCAGAGAGCGTTACCTGGATGCTCTTTTGAGGTAAGTTCATCTCATCTCTGTATACCTCCTTCATAGGAAAATTGTGCCAGTTCCCACACCACCACAATTATCTGTAAAGTTTAGAGTTGATTACTAAAGTGCTTTGTGTTGAGCACTTTGGCTGTTAGCTGTGTTTTTTGTTGTTGTTTTAAGCCTATTGTTGTTAAATTGTGATTTAATGCTATTTTGCAATCTACCTTATGATGGAAAATAAGAGCAACGTATAAATATTTTAAATACATAAATTTACATTAGCAAATTGCACAGAGCACAAAAATTATTTATGTCGTAGGTGGTAATGAGTAATAACTGAATGCTAATTCTGCTGGAAAAATGAGAAAACCCAACCCACAGCCATTTATCAGCCCAGAAAACATCTACAAAAAGGAGGGGGGAAGGAAAGAAACCAGAAAGATACTCTGAAAGGAGTTTTGTCACCTGTCTAGTCAGATTGTTAGTTTTATGAGTGAGGGAAAGAGACATGAGCAGTGCAGTCTCCAGGTTTGAGGGTGCTTGGACAAGACAGCCCCAGTGGGCTGTCTCTCACTACCGTTGTCACAGCTTCTATTGCTTCTCCTCCTTTTCTTTCACCATTGCTAGTGCTTGCTTGCTTGCTTGACAGGCAGGGAGCCAATGAGCAAGGAGGCAGCAGGTTCTACTGCTCCTTCTTCTCACCAACACTGTTGCTTGGGCCACAGCAAGAGGCAGGTGAACAATCAGGTTGCAATTGCAACCTCTAGGTAGTCATAGGATCTCCGAGGCCTACAGTGAGGCTTCCTGCTCCTCCCCCTGCCTCTGCCTTCCTCCATTGCTAGGGGCACATGGCTTGCTCTCTCACTCCTGCCTGTGTAATGGAACATGAAATAGACTGAACAAACTCTGTTTGAAACCCTACGCTGTGTCTGTATCGTATGTGCAAGAATATTGTGAGTAAAGCTGCTATTTTTCTTAACTAAAGAAAGGTGTGGACTCTTTCTTTAGTCTTTTGTTTGCAGTGGGACTGATAAGTATTCATTCTGTTCTGCCTTTTGTTTTTTCTCTGCTAGCTGCCTTTTTAACAGGAGTCAACAATATCAAGGAATTCCAATCAGCAATAGTGGGGAAGAGGAGCAACTCCCAATGGGCCCCTGCTGGAGTGTTGGCCCTCAGCAGGTGCACAACTATGCCTGCCATTGACATTGATCCTGCCCAGGAAGAAGACTAGTTGATCATTCCCAAAGTGCTGTTGCAATTTTGTGAGCTATCTTAGGCCTACAGAATAAGACATAGGTTCAAAGCAGGTCTGTGCAATTGCAAGTCATGCACTGAAGCTTGTCTGACAGCATGTATGTGCGCACACCATTTTTATAGCCTCAAGTGTGCAGCAGAAAGAGTGGGTTGGATTCAGCATTGTAGGTGACAGTTATAGATATCTGGTTTATTTGCCTGCCTCTTTCCCAAATTTAAACAAATGAACAAACCCTTCTTCTTTGCTCTCACTCATCCAGTCCTTTGTGACTAATCCCACCAAGGGAGGTCAGCTTCAGTTGCATGACATCTTCAGTTGCATTGACTGCCTATGTCTATTCCAGCGAACAGTCAAATCTGGGACTTAGGACCACCACTCTGTCATTAGGAGCCATCCAGCTACAAGTTATTGGTGGAGCTGGAACTAAGCACAACATAGGATATAATACCATATGCATATTGCCTAAATAATATGTCTGTTCAGAGTGCAGCCTTTAACAGCTGTAAATTCCCAGCATTTTGGAACTTGAAGGAACATGGAAAACCCTTAAAACAACATGTTAAATTGAGATGATGATGATGATTGGAATGTGAGTTACAACTGACACTGAGATCAGAAAGTAGCAGAAGCCACCCTCCTTGCCCATAATGACTGAGTTTTTCCTGGAGCAAGATTATAGAAGGTGTTTTTTGGGAGGAATGTAGAAGGTAGGGATGTGCAGCGGATCTGATCCAATCCACGATCTGAATCCGATCTGTCCAAAAATGGGAAGAAACCGATCCGATCTGGCCAACCTCCAATCCGGTCCAACAGTTCAGATTCCAATCCGGGTTCTGATCTGATCCGGGGGTCAGTGTACATCCCTAGTAGAAGGCACTTATCAGAAGCTGTTTTGGTGCTTTTACTGTTTTTTGTGACTCTGTTTGTGACAGCAGTAGCAGTGCTCAGAGCTTCCAGAAATGGCTAGAGAGCCAGCACTAACAGAAAGATGCCTGTACCCATGACTGCCTGTTCATTGGTTTTCTGCCACTGACACAAATTCTTCAGCCAGGTATGTGGAGTTCTGCTAAGTCCCCATAATTTGAGTCAAGCTCATCCAGTAATTTCTCCCTGGCTGCTGGCACAGGGAGGGCAGGGTACCTCCTGAAAGTGGTGCAGGCCAGCAATTTATCATAGGGGGCTACACCCAAGCTACATACAGCCAGGGAACATAGCTGGGGGGGCAGGGAAGAACTGGCCTTGCTACTCTTGCTGTTTCCTCTCCCCACTGCTTAATTTAGCCTTCCTCAACCTGGTGCACTACTGATGCTATGCTAACTGGGGATGATAGGAGTTGTAGTGCAACGCATCTGGACAATGCCAGGCTCTGAAAGGCTCATTCCATTTTAAAAACACCCAGGTTTTAAAGGCTTCCCTTGCAACATATAGGGTGCACAAGCTTTACACCGTACGCTTCTGTAGGTTTTCTCAATCCAACCACTCTATCGAGGACAAAGCATTTTGTTGGTGTCACTTGAGCAGAAAGCAAAACAAGCAAACAAAATCTTACAACAAAACTTCCTTATTGGAAATGTCTACTGCCACCTCCTCTGCCTTGTATATGGGCTTTGGGGAGGGGGAGAGGAGAGGCAGCAGCACCATGAAGGCTCTAGGCAAGCATGGGTTCTGCTGGAAGGGTTGTCCTTGCCGTGGTTCTCTTTGGAAGCTTTTGAGCACAGCTTTTGTTCATGTATTTGTTTATGAGATGCACACAACAATCCCAGAGGAAATTATTTTTTATTTCCCTTCCAAAATCATAGGCCTGGGCCTCTCATTTAGGGTGGCCATATGAAAAGGAGGACAGGGTTCCTGCTAGGGGTGTGCACGGACCCCCCGGATCGGATCGGGACCCGGATCGGGACCTCCAATTTTGTCACGGATCGGTTCGGACAAAATCGGAGGCCCCCTGGACCGGATCGAGTACGATCCCGATCCAAAAATCGGAAATTTTTGGATCGGCCGCCGTTTTTTTCCCCATAGACTTGCATTGCAATGCAAGTCTATGAGGAAAAAATGGCGGCGGGTGGGTGAGGGGGGGCCTAACTCCCTCCCCCCCGGGGCCGTCCGCTGTGGATGGCCCCGGCAGGTAAGCCCCCTTCCCCGCGCTCCCTACCCCCCCTGGGGCCGTCCGCTTCCATCCGCTGGCGCCCGCGGGCGCCAGCGGATAGAAGCGGATGGCTCCGGGGGGGGTAAGCCCCCTTCCCCGCCACTGCTTACCTTTTAGGGCCGTTCGCTCCCATCCGGCGCCGGCGCGCCACCCTGGAGCAGGCCGCGGAGCCCGCTGGTAGTAGCCGCCGGTGCCGGACGGGAGCGGACGGGCCGGAAAGGTAAGGGCCCCCCTCCCCCCCTCCGCGCGCCCCCTCCTCCCCTCCACGCACCCCCTGCTTACCTTCCCGGCCTGTCCGCTCCCGTCCGGCGCCGGCGGCTACTACCAGCGGGCTCCGTGGCCTGCTCCAGGGTGGCGCGCTGGATGATGTCATCACCCGGCGCGCTACTCGAGAGCAGGCCGCGGAGCCCGCTGGTAGTAGCCGCCGGCGCCGGACGGGAGCGGACGGGCCGGAAAGGTAAGGGCCCCCCTCCCCCCCTCCCCTCCTCCCCTCCATGCACCCCCTGCTTACCTTCCCGGCCCGTCCGCTCCCATCCGGCGCCGGCGGCTACTACCAGCGGGCTCCGCGGCCTGCTCTCGAGTAGCGCGCCGGGTGATGACATCACCCGGCGCGCCACCCCGGAGCAGGCCGCGGAGCCCGCTGGTAGTAGCCGCCGGCGCCGGACGGGAGCGGACGGGCCGGGAAGGTAAGGGCCCCCCTCCTCCCCCCCCGCTGTCCACTTTCATCGGCGGGCGCCCGCTGGCCGAACCGGTTCGGACCCTTTTCGGATCGGTTCGGACTGGATCGGCGGATCCAGCTGTTGGATCGGAAATCGGATAATTTATCCGATTTATCACTGGACCGGACTCGGATCGTGGATCGGGTCCAATCCAGTGCACATCCCTAGTTCCTGCATCTTAAACAGTTGTATAGAAAAGGGAATTTCCACAGATGCCATTTGTATGCATGCAGCACCTGGTGAAATTCCCTCTTCATCACAGCAGCTGAAGCTGCAGGAGCCCTGCCCTCTTGACCAGATTGAAATGAGGGCAGGGCACTTGTAGCTTTAACTGTTGTGATGAAGAGGGAATTCCACCAGGTGCTGAATGCATCCAAAGACACCTGCTGAAATTTTCTCTTCATCACAACTGTTAAAGATACAGGAGCCCTGTCCTCCTTTCCATATGGTCACCCTATTCATTTGCTACAGCTATTAGGTCATTTTTTCCTCCCTTCCTGCCACCAAGTTACCTAGTCACTTGTTAAATTCAGCTCAGTGTTTGACGTAGCTTGAAGAATTTTCAAAAGGAGCTGCTGGGGAAAATGGCGAGATAAACAAGAATACACATACATAGCCTATAGTCTTTGGATACTATTTCAAAGAGCATTTAACCTCATGGAACCTGGATCCATAAGACTAACATTTCATTGCTGTAACTATTAACAACCATTTTAGAAAAATGCAAGATATTGAAGATGACAGAGTGAAAGCCTGGGCATTAAAGGTGTCTTACTTTATGCACAATGGAATTCAAGAGTACAACGTATTATGTCTTTGTCTATTAATAACTTGCTGTCCTCACGTGGAAGATGGTAGGGAGGTTAGCAAAATGGCAGCAATCTGACCTGTCACAAAGCACCAGTGGACACAGCAGGGATGGGTGAACTGGTCAAGCTTGATTTGGCTCAGGTTATAATTTTCCAATGCTAAATTTGTTTAATTCTACATTGAATTGTAAAGGGTTTTTTTTTAGCCTGTATCTATAAGCATTTTCATGTACATTTTAAAAGGTGTGCATTTCCCCTATTGAATACAGCATTTTCCATGCATCTTTGTGTGTGTGTGTGCCATTTTGTACACATTTTTTTTTAAAAAAGATACATTTTAATATGAATTTATCATAGAAGGCAGTCATATTCAAAGTCAGTAATATTATATATGCTTATGTATTTAGTTTAGCAAATCTCACTCATCTTGTAAACATATTTGATAGACTAGCTTAATAATGCAAGGAAATGCAAGGAGTTAGTGTTTATGCGATGGGTGTAAATCCCACTGTGTTTAGGAGGCTGACTCCCAAGTAACTATTCATTGGAGTTCAGTCTTAGATAGGTATCTTTTAGTTCATCTCTAGGTGCAACATGACTCCTGGTCTAGGAAAGATACCTGTGATAGTGCAGCAGTAATTACATTAATATGAGAGTAGCACAAATAAATGGAGAAAGGAGATGGATTTGTAAAGGCGTCATAACTATTCAAAAAAGCAAAGACCTAATCCTTATGAATAAACTTATCTGGAAGTCAAACCACATTGAATACAGTAGGAGTTACATCTGTGTAAAGATGCCTAGGGTCATCAATTGGTGTTACAAAATTGCACTGCTGAAGCACTGGGGGGTGATTCAAGGGTGTCCTAAATTATTCCTGCTCCCCAAGCTTCCAAAATCTGAGCTGAAAGTTCTCAATAGGCATGATCCAGGGCAACCCTAAATCATCACTGTGGTGATTGTATTTGGTGGGCATTCTCAGATAATTTTGTACTGTAACTTCATTTCAAGGTGTTGTGGGATAGAATGGCAATGCCCCCCCCACACACACACTGTGTTCCTTGAAGGGACACATATATAACGAACCAAAATACTTCCCCACTTGAGCAACCACTTGACTAATACAGAGTGTGTTGTGCCTCAGCTGTGCAATTTTATACAATTAATTTTATACAACTGAACTGAATTCAGTTCAGTGAGGTTGATATTCAGCTGTGTATCAAACTTCTCTTCCTTTAATTATAATGCTCCCTTGTAAAATGTCAGGTCAAATGCAAGATTTTAGAGTTAGTGTTCAAGCCCCATCTTATAAATGGACCAATGCCTCTCAGCATCCTTCTGTTGGTGACAACAAACTCTCTGTAGTTCTGTTCCCTTGCAGGGTAATACAAGGGACATGACTTCATAAGGCTCAGCAACAAGGCTTAGGGACTCATTATAAGAGGAGATAAAAATATGACACTCAGATGTCCTTGCCTCAAGAGTGAAGCATACAGCTTTTTCCTTCAGTTGAGCTCTCCACAACTGCAGCAGAAAAGAGGAGATAAAAGGGGGGGGGGATAGAAATAGAAAGCAATAAAGAGAAGATGGGGTGGGGGGAATAAGCCCTGTTACCACAGGCTCACTGGGAAACAAAGTAGGCAGAACCTGCTGTGACTTTGCATATACCTTTGGATTAGAAATACAGATATATACTATCATTTTAGTTAACAGGATCACTCAGGCAGGCACTGAATTCCAAAGTGGCCCATAGCCTAGTTTTGTTGATTTTAATGGTATTTTCTCCCTTATCTGCCTTTAGTGTAAACATTTCATTATCCAAATTGCATACAATTTGTTTATCAACCACTTTTCAAGTTTTCCCACAAGTCATATTTTATTTTCTCTTCTACCTGTTATTTACAGCTCACCTTATATTAGAAGTGGTTTCACCAAACTGCTACTCCCTAATGCCCATCATTGATTGCCATTGACAGAGGGCCAAAGCAGACATTACTTTAAATCCGTATTTAGTAGCTCTGTCTTTTTTTCCCATGTCTATTCTAGAGTAAATGCAAAGGGCTGATCCATCTCTTAAAAGTTCCCTATGTCAACACTACAGCTCCAATCAAGCTCCTGCCCCATCTCCCTACCCTACAGTAAAAATGGAAAGAAGGAAAAAAAAGATACAGCTGCTAGATATGGATTTAAAGTAATGTATGCTTTGGCCTTGATTACTACAATGTCATGAAAGGCAGGCAAGCATTCCAATTAATCTATCAGATACAGAAATATTAACACAAAGACTTCAAAAAACCTAGTCAACATGCATTTTGCTAGATGTTTTATGTGGGATAAAGCAGAGAGGGGTCCCAATGCATTATAAAAAACAGCCACTGCTTTCATGCCCGATTTCTCAAAAACCTGGTAATAAAAAACAGTGATAGCAGGGGATATAGGTCCAATGTCTCTAGGCAACGAATCTGTAAGAAGCTCCAAGGTGGGGGTCTGTGATAAACACAGTATGAAATGAAGGGGACATTGATGATCACATCTGGGAGTTCCGAAATGTGGAGATTTAGGGCATGTCTACACCAGCCATTTATTCCGGGGTCAACTTGAGGTTGTCCCTGTGCATCCAAATGATGCACAGCTGATCCCAGGTCAACCAGGGATGACCTCTCAGTTGTCCCAGGATAACTGAGACTCCACTTATCCCAATTTTTCCCATGGTCCCGGGACAACCCCCAGAACCATGGGTGGTGTGGCGCGGGCTCCCAGGTCCTCCCTCTTCCCTGTGAGTAGCAGGGCTCTTCAAACAGGCACAGAGCTGGGGGGGGGGCTCTGTACCCATCAGGGGGGCAGCATTTTTGCCATCCCCGGGATGGCTCTCAGCTTGTTGGGGTGCTGAATTTGAAGGGTTCTCCTCCCAAAAAACTTACCTTTGGCACATGATTGAGCCTGTGCAATTGCGCAAACCTCTTCCTTCTTAAAAAACCACCACACCAGGAACATCCCTCTTGACTTCTGGGATGTCACGCTGGCGTGTGCACCCTGGGGGACAATCCCAGAAGTTGCAAAACCTGAGATCCTTCCCCCCCATCCTGGAACGCCTGCAGGTATACATGAGCCTTTAAACTGGCATTCTGTACAGTTGCCTTAGTTCAAGAATGGTAGCAGCTGAAGTCCAAAACATCTGGAGATCTACTTTTTCTTCACCCTTGCCTTAGGTCTTATGAACATATTATTTTTGTGCATATTGACTACAAAGTATCATAGATACTTTGTAGATATTGGCCAGGTTCGTACAACCAACAAGGAAAAGAAGCTACTGTGGCTTCTTTTCCCTATCCCATGTGTGCCTCTCATGCATCTTCTGTTTCCCTAATTACCCTTGCCAGGGCATGGATTGCCATGTCATCCAAACTCAGAGAGATGGGGTGGGGTAGCTTCCAAACCACTCCACAACCTATGACTTGTTGTAGAGTTTATGGGGTGGTTTGGAAGCCCCCCCCCCCCGCCATGCACCTTGCCATGTTTGGATGTTACAGCAACTTGCAGTGCAGCAAGGGTATTTAGGGAAATGGCAGCTGTGCAAGTGGCACACATGGGGCAGGGAAAAGAGTCCACAGTGGCTTCTTTTTCTCTGCTGAACATCTGAACCTAGTCATTGTAGCCTAGAAATATCCATCATAGCTCCTGGAAAGCCCCCTCTGATTTGTATGCTGCTAGTTTTAGATTTTTAATCAATATCAAATGATGCCTTGACTCATTTCACCAATCCAGCTACACAAATTGTGTATATTCACATGAAAGAAAGAATCCAGTTAACAGCACTCTGTCCACATGCTGATGCATCTGTCTTTACATATACTGCTCATCAGTCTGAACTTTTAAGATGTTAATAAAAAGAGGACTTCCTTTGTGGCTTCATAGAGAACAAAATGAAATAGTTAAATTCATCATCAGATAATGCACCCATGTTAAAAGAACTAATTTACTGTACTGGGCTCTATAGATACATTTCCAACATTATGGCAACAAGAATCGTACTTTTTTGTTATGACACAACTAGGGTTTTCAGTTGTAATACAGAACTTAACGAGAATTGTTCTCAGTGACAGGTTCCACTCGACTACAGTAATAAAATCCAGTCATTTATTTATTCTGGTTTACCATCAGGTAAAACTTGAGAATAGCACTTTGAAAAGGAAAGCCAAAATTGCTTGATTGTATATGCCAGTATTTTGCATTGCCGTCTCACTAATTCAATTTTATGTCGGCCTGAAAGCAAGCACTCTCTGAGAGAGATCTGAAAGGCTATTTGTCAACCAGCTTATTCTTGGCAAGTCCATGTTTCTTTCTATACATAATATGGGCAGTACAGTGAATTGCCCATGCTTTTTTTCAGCTCCTTTACTGTTTCAGTTTCTTTGAGTCCATAGAAGCCACACAATATGAAGTCTGAACTTAATTGATATAAAATTCAGTGTTTTCCCCCCTGCAATAACCTCAGTTGTTTAATAATAATAATAATAATAATAATAATAATAATAATCCATTTTAAAACATAGGAATGACTGGTGATTCTTAACTATGCCATGCCAGGTATTTTGAGATTCAGACAGCTAGGACAGCATAGAGAAACATATCCTTGGAGACTGCCTTCCATTATAGAACTTCCTTTTGGAAATGATCAAACCTGCACATGTCTTATAAGATGGGAGTGGTGTGTGTGTGTGTGTGCGCGCGCGTGCGTGCGTGTGCGTGTGTGTGCATGCACAAGTGCATGTTAAGGCAGAAGAGCAAAGAATGGATTTATTCTTTTTTAAAAGGGAATAATGCGCAGGATTTATTATACTGTATATGCTGTTACTAATGAATTCCTTATGACTTTCCAAAGATCAGACTGAGCATACACATCTTGGTACTAGGGGTGTGCTCTCTGAGTCAGAATTATCTGGTAACCGCGAACATCGGTGGACCATTTGATCTTCCAGAGCAGAGATTGGCTGCTCCCAAACCCATTGATTAATATCAGTGTGGAGACGTGCCCAATTGGAACTTCTATCATCTCTGAAATTATCCAACTGTTTTTCAGCATCAATGCTGTGTGTGTGTGTGCGTGTGCGTCTTTAAGGGGGATTTAAAAATTCCTTTAAAAATCAAGGAATCAATGGATCTGCTACAAACTTGGCATGCCTAAAGCCTATGTAAGACCAATCATCATGCTGACTTTCATCTCTTTATCTTTAAAAATGAGAGAGCTGTAAATATTGGATTAATTTCAATTGACTAGAGCAGTTATCTGAAAACGGGTGGCTCTCCAACTGGTAATCCGATGGGGCAGAGTAAGGAGAGCAGCTCCGAAATCAGGGCAGAGAATCGCCTCAACGGAGTTCTGGCTCGAATTTTGAGGCAGAGAAGACCCACTTTGCACACCCGTAGTTGGTACATCTAGCTCAGTATTGTGTACACTGAGTCAATGTGTTAAATCCAACATTAATCTTACTTAGGGTAGATCATTTGAAATGAATAAAACTTAAGTTAATCATAACTGACGAATTCCATTCATTTCAATAGGTCCACTTTAAGCAGGATTAACACATCAAACTCTGTAAACAACTCATACAACTTCCAATATTTTCTAAGGATAAGACTATTCCTACTCTCTTCTAAGACATGTAGGGTGACTATATGAAAAGGAGGACAGGGCTGCTGTATCTTTAACAGTTGTGTAGAAAAGGGAATTTCATCAGGTGGCATTTGTATGCCTGCTGCACTTGGTGAAATTCCCTCTTTATCTCAATAGTTAAAGTTGCAGGAGCCCTACCTTCTTTTGTATCTGGTCAAGAGAGCAGGGCTCCTACAACTTTAACTGTTGTGATGAAGAGGGAATTTCACCAGGTGTTGCATGCAAACAAATGGCACCTGTTAAAGATACAAGAGCCCTGTCCTCCTTTCCATATGGCCACCCTAAATATATGGGGCACAGGGGATATTTTATCATGTGCCTAGTTCTGGTAGCCTGTCAGCACAGAGATATTATTTCCTTCTGAAGAAAGAGTGGATGTTCATAAAGAGCAGTTTGTTTGTTTGTTTTACCTCCTTAAACCTTTGAGCCAGAGTCATATATAATTTCAGTGGGTTGGATCCAGACTTAATGATGTTTAGCATAGACCCATTGAAATCAGTGGGATAAATTAGTCATATTAAAGCAAGTCCCATTGATTTCAGTGAGTCTGCTCTAAGCATCACTGAGTCTAGATGGAGCCAATAAATATAGTATGTAGGTGGGGAACTTTCCATTTTTTTCAGTTTGTGTGGCCTTGCAAATACACATGTATATTGTATCCCAAACCCGGATACTATGGACCTACCCAGATGAACTTTAAAATGTGTTGATTGTTTATATGCTCTTTTAATTAATTTATGTATTTGATCTATATTGTTATTGTACTAATGTTGTTCCCCGCCTCGACCCAAAGGGAGAGGCGGGTAAGAAATAATTTATTATTATTATTATTATTATTATTATTATTATTATTGACATTGTTTGGAACACAGAGGTGATTTTTCTTTTTTAAGGGGAAGAAAAGTACACATAGTAATAGACAACACAAAACTTGTGCAAGAATACAGTAAAATCTTAATCAAAGAGATCCAGATAAGCAATGCCTCCCTGTTAGGGATGTAAGGGTAGTGTAAAATCCGTTCTGTCTGTGTTTTGTGGATTGCCAGGTGCCTTTCATTCCATTGTTCACCCATTGATGGAATCATGTGTATTTTCCAGTTTCCAAATTTGCGCACACAGAAATGTATGCAATGCATATTTGCGCAAATTTGCAAATATGCAAATTTTCCCCAAATGTGAAACCTCTCTCAAAATGCATGTTTTCATGCTTCAGTTTGTGGGGGGAAAGTGTATTTTTGGCTGTGTTTTGTATTTTTGTGTCTTTTTTTAGAACAAAATTTGCCCAAACTTCCAAAAGTTTAGGAAAACAGTCTGCAAGTTTGCTGTCTCTCCCCTACTGGGGGAAAGCCGGTATGCTGCAGAATCCAGAGGTCAGATTAATAAAAGTCGGAGCTCATTTGGTTCCATTGGGGATTTCTTCAACATCTCCTCTCTTTGTAATAAGAAGGCATTCCAAACGAATATTATAAATCCAATGCATAAGTATTTTATTATTTTCATTAATACTGTTATCTTTCCAGATCACTACCTTAATGACTTTTTAGAAAATAAGGTGGCACATAAATGTTAATAATAAATAAATAATACATTTGAGATGTGATGTTTTAGAAATGCTCAGAGAAGACAACAGTATTAATAAAAACAAACAAATACTTGAATATACATAGGATATAATATATATAATCAATGTATATATATTTTTATAGAATGCTTCTTTAAAGACTGTAAGATTGAACGTCTTTCCTGTTCCGCTTTCTCTCCTCTCTTTGTTCTGTTAGAACTTCGCCCAAACACTAGAGCTGTCTAACAATAGCTGACAACAAAATAACATGCATGGAACGTAAGGGTCTTGGCAACCTGTATTTTAATGGAACTAGAATCCAGAAAGTGTTCTTGTACACTTTAGTTTAGTGGCTGCAAGCTGTACTAAGGATCCTTTTATTTCTCTGTATCCTCACTTGTTGACTTTACTCTCATCTTTATTCTCTAAGAAATTTCAGCAATTGTTGTTAGTCATTCATATATCTGGTAATTAAATATACAAGGGCTCTGTCTATGGATGGAAGAATAACACATTCTCTAGTGCTTGCAAAGTTATTGTGAATAACAAGAAGCACTGCAACAATGCCGTAAAATTGTACTTCAAATAGAACAAAATTGACATTTAGTGCAGGAGAAACCCTTCCATCTCTCTCTCTATTGAATGTGTTAAGAGAGAATTTAATCATAAACTATTCAGCTTTATTCATATAATTGCAGTACAAGCAAACATAGTGTACTGTATAGTACACATCTTAAAATATTAGTATAAAGCCAAAGGGGGTGGGGGTGGGAAATACAATTATCTAACTAGATTAATCAAAGAACACTCTTACTAGCCAACCATATTGTCAGGATATAAACTCTCGCATGCACTCCAGCTGAGAAAATGTTTCAAAGTAGGTAAAAGGCTGATTAAGAGTGCTGACGAATAAAGGCAAACCTATGGCAATTAACCCCCAGGTGGGACAATCAATTAATGTCAATCAGGAAGCCCTTATAACACATAAATTAACATAATGAAAAATGGTTCTCAGTCATCTGAAAGGCAAGAAGCATTTACCATGTTCTTCTGCAATATTACAGAAGTGCCCTTACCTATTTTAGGCGTCAGCCTATCACCGCAGTGATTTCTGATCCCTTTATTTCATCAAACTATTGTTTTGAATGATGCTTTTATATACGGTGAGGAAAATTTGTTCAGATGTATAGTGTGTGTGTGTGTGTTGGGTTTGTCTTATTTCTACAATGTATAAATACTCTTAGGAAAGTTAATGTGTTTGTTGAAGCTAACTGCTTGTAGGGAATGGGGTGGCAACAAAATTATTAGAAATACATGGATAATGGAACCTGCAGTTATCTTTCTGCACTTGAATAGGAAAAAAAAGTTTATCTTAAGGTTCCAGTCTATGGACATAGGCGTGTTCATCTCATTTCATTAGGGTGTGCACCTTAAAGGCCCTGACTGGAGTGGAGGAGGGGAAAGCGCACTTTCTCGCCCCTCCACCACTCCAATCAGGGCCTTAAGGCCCCAATTAGAGCAGTGGGGGAGAGAAAGCGCACTTTCCAGGGCCTCTAGAAAGTGCATAATTCTCCTCACCACACTAATGGCAGCTGCCATTAATGTGGCAGGGGGAATTACACACTTATTTTGGTCCGAAATTCCAATAATGATAAAATATGATATTTTCGGGTGTGCATCCCTATTAAAAAATAGCACTACACTGAAAAATCCATAGTAGCCGCACACACAAAAAGCTCACCCTTTGTTTCGCTATCTGGATCAGCAGCAATTTGCAGGTGACGGTGTTTATCTCCATGCCATACTGGTGTCTGTATATCAAATTGATCTTAAAGGGATACGAGTGGACAAAGTTGTTGTCTTTCCTGGCCCAGAAGTGTGGAACATGGACCTATTTTATAATAGGAAAATCCTCATCCAATTCAAATGCTTTCCTCACACCTAAAACATTTGTATTATAGAGTTATTATTTTGTTTTGTTTTGTTTTAAAAGAGGAATACTGAAAAAAAATGAAAATCAGTCTTGTTGCTAAAATTAGTTATCAGGAAACAGGTTGTCTGGCATCATTGTATCAAATTGATTCCACAGGGACAACAGCTGATGAGAGCATTTTAAAGCTATTGAAAACCAATATCATTTGTCCCCCGAATGCTGAATATTGAATAAACCTTAAATTTATTTCCAAGAGGTACTGTGAAGTTCTCATTCCCTTGTGGAAGCTCATTGCTGTTCCATTACAAATATGCACAGGGCACATGAGGTAATTTGGTCCCAAGAAGACTCATTTGCCTTTGTGAAGTTTTGTCCTAGTTATGAAAAGGAAGCTATTCTCTACAGAAGAAAATCAGTTACTAATTTTCTTTTCTAAAAACTAGTCTAGTAACTCCAAACCTTAAAAAAAAAATCTAATAATAATAATAATAGGGATTTACTGGCAGGGGCGGGGGGCTTCCAAGGAAACTTTCTGCAAACTGTATGAAGAATATCACTAGGTTAAATATTACCTATTTCATGACTGAAGACTTCTACACAATCAAATAGAAGCACGTAAGGGAACACACCAACCCCATAGTAGTTCTGGGTTATGAATGGCTTATTCCCCATAGTAGCCATTTTTATTGCTCCATGTTAGTATACCTTCTCTATTTCCTCTGTGAAATTGGAGCATGCTTGGTGCATGGACTCTGCACATAGGGCTTCTGACTCGTAATGGGCAAACGTTTATTGTGTCATCCTGAAATCCTTTAGTTTGCAGGGGGAGGGTAGCTCTTCTGGAGAAAGCTAAAAAAAAAGATTGAGAGGTTTTGGGGAAGGCATTTCAATTAGGGTGGTTACTTACGAATTGCCAAATAAGTGGAAATGCATCACCAAAAAAGAGGGCGGAAGAAGTTGGTAACTTGCATAAAATTGGCATATGCAAATATATATATATATACTGATGCAAATTTAGAAATACTTATAATTTAAATAGAAATGCGGAGCATCTCATCACTGTGCAGATGGTTGTAACCAGGACCAGATCTACACCAAGCAGGATATGACGGTTTGAAAACGGTTTGAAAACTGTATACGGAGTGTGTCCTGGACCCCAACAGTTGTCACTACTGTGATTAAGCATTTTAAAGCAGTAGTGTAGATCCTGCCTCTGTCACTCGTGTGCCGAGCTGTTCAGTTCTGCTTTCCAGATGCTAACTGGCAACAGATAACAGCTCTTATGGTTCTTTAGCTTTAAACTAGCTGGAAAGCCTTTCACGTGGCCACTCCAGCTTCCCAAATAGGCCCTCACTTCTCTTGCCATCCCTTCCATTTGCTTTTTAAGGAGAGAAAAGCTAGAAGCACCTAATTTTGAGAAGGAATAGGGGTAACTGTCGGATGTCAGGTGTATCCTAGACAATTCACAAGGCTGGGAGGCCTTGTGAATTGTAACTTGAAAGATTGGGAATTGTTGTGAGAAAGTCTGTGTCTTCGTAAGCTTATCATCTGTCGCTGTTTCTCATGGGAAGTTTGCTAGGAATGGCCTTGAGCTGGTGAAGTTTTCTTGAGAACAAATAATGTTTGGAAAAGGTGGGGGCTGTCTTGCAAGCTGTCTCTCACATGGTGGCGTCATCAAGAGGAGGTTGAACTGTGCTGCCCTGTTGGCACATGAGTTTGGGTTACAGGTCTGAGGACCTGTCTGTCAAGTGGCTTGGAAGAAGCCAGGCCTCCAGTCTATAAGAGAGATGAGCAAAGGGGAGGACTTTTGCTAGAGATCATCAGTTCCACGCTTGCCATGAAACCCCTTGTGTTCTGGATTCTATCTGTTTGGAGATGTTGGATGCATTCTGTACATGCTAAGTTGCTATTTGGACTTGGAATTTCTAAGGACTGTGCCATGGAAAGTGCTTGGACGCTTTTCATAGACTTGGACTTCTGCTGTTCTGGATCTGAGAGAGAGCTTTCCCTGCATGGAGCCAAAGTTATGGGCACAGGGAAGTTTCCTAGGTCGACCGTTGCTGTTCTGGATCATGTGTTGTGTGTGACCTGGGAGAGAGACTCTCTCAGAGCCTTAGCTACAGGCAGGCTCTGGGTCGAAGTTCATTCCCTGGCAACTTGCTTACTTGGATCAACCCGGTGATTACCAGCAGACTGGGTCTGGTTAGTGCAACACATATTCTGTCTCTGCCGGTCTTCAGGCACCTCTGTGCTGAAGCTTTCCCTGGAGCTGTGGGCCTGTTCATAATGGGTTTGCATGTTTCACATCTGCTAATTGCTCAGATAGGACTTGGTCTATCCCAACACTTCTTCCCCCGAGTGATTGCTATTCTGGGTCATGTTAAGCCTTGGAGTCTAAAGCTGTCTGGCCATCGTCAGCTTTACGTGGATGTATGCTTGAATTCAGTGTGATTTCACAATAAAGAAGTCTCTCCGTCTTGAGTTTCTTGTCAGTTTGCAAACGTTCGTGAGCAGAAGCCTGAGGGTTGGACAAGTTCATGACAGCAACCAGCACAGAAGAAGTCCCAGTAGAAGCATGAGACATCTTGCTCACCTCCTTTTAACTAGAGCTGATACTCCCAAGCATCCTCAGGCTCATCATCTCCTGCTAAAAAGCATGGGATTTGTAGTTTTCTCCGCCTCTGATTCAATTTGAAAAGCAGAGGAAACTACAAATTCCATGATTGTTGGCATGAAATGAGGCTCCTTACCATGCTTAGAGGCATAATTTTCAGTTACTTACCAAGGCAACTAGCAAGGCCTCTTGTCTTTTGCAAGTCAACCAATGCCGTTTACACCATCCCCAACACCAAAATTAAATTTATCCCACACTAGGAAGCTTAAACTTGAAAGAAATATAGTCTAATATTCCTTGACTACATTGACTACAAGAAGAGCCTGCGGACTTCACCACATCATGCTAAAATCCTACATTCTTACCAAGACTTCTGCTTCTGGATTTGTTGTAGGATTGGCTCCTCTACACAGGTGGACATGTGCTTTGAATTGAGAAACCCTTTCTCAGTAAATTCTAAATGTTTCATTATACAGCCACTAGATGATACTGCTGATATACTGGATTAACCTTGATTATCGGGTTATCTCTGATCTTTTTGAAAGTGGGATAAAGAGGGGAAAATATGGGAGATGTCCTGGAGGTTGATGACATCATGTAAAGAGGACCTGCAAACTTCCGTGAGTGTTCAATCATGGGCGTGCAATAAATCACTCATGTAGAAATGTTCGGTACATGGTTTATTGTCATGCCTAACAGTCATCGGTCAGGACATAAGACATGGTGGCTTTGTGTGAGCGGAAATTGCTTTTTCTCATGCAAAACAGGGCACTCAGGTTTTGCCAGTACTTCCCTACCTACTGTGGTTTTCTCCATCTTATTATCTCATATTTGAGATACTATCTCATCCCAGATGGTTCCCCCAAACAGGAGCAGATTTTCAATGGGCATAGCAGTCAATAGCAATGGGGCAAAAATCTCCCTGGACCTGCGAGGGCAGTGGATGACCCTGCATCTGGCCCTCCTGGGCCCTGATGGATATGCGCAGTGGAGTTTTGCCCCATGTCTGCTGTGATTAATGCAATGGAGGAAGATATGCAATTTCGCCAGCTTTGGGGGAATTGTGTTTCTCTTTCCCCCTGCTCCGATAGAGGTCTTAAAGGCCCTATTAACAGGGCCTTTAAGGTCCCCATCAGTGGGGGTGGATGCAGTTTTCTCAAGGCTGGGGAAACTGTGTATTTTTCTCTTCCACTCAAATGGTGGCTGCTGCTATTAGAGTGGAGGGGAAAAATACACTATTTCCCCAGCTTTGGGGAAATAACGATTCCCCCAGTGCTGATCATGGCCTTAAAGGCTCTCTTGGATTAAGAGGGCCTTTAAGACCTCAATTGGCACAGTGGGGGGAGGCAAAGCATGTTTTCCAGGGCTTCAGGAAAGTGTGCAATTCCCCTGGCATGCCATTAGCATGCTGGGGGAATTGCTCACTTTCCAGAGACCCCAAAAAGTATGTTTTGCCTCCCTCCACTATACCAATCATGGCCTTAAAGGCTTCTTAATTCAAGAGGGCCTTTAAGGCAACAATTGGCATGGGGGGAGGGATGCAAAGCATGCTTTCCAGGGCCTCCTGAAAGTGTGCAATTTCCCTGGCATGCTGTGGGAATTGCATACTTTTCAGAGGCCCTGGAAAGTGTGCATCCCCAAGCGCTCGGCTGGACCGCCTCCCATAACAGGATCATAAAGTGGGTCCTCCACTTTGTGCAAGCAGAAGTCTTTTCATTTAGCAGTGGGGTGGGGAACTGCAGGACTAGGGACCAAATCTGGCCCACCTGTAGCACCAGTCTGGTCCTGCAGTGTTCCGCAGATGGCAGCGCAGCAGTCTCCCACCCCCTTTCCCATGACCAATCATTTGGTGACTTCCTATCTTTTGTGCAGTTTTTTTCCTTTCTAAAAGGTTGAAATGCCTCTTCTGAGGCTTAGTTACAGGCAGTAAGGGCTTCAAGCTAGAATATGCTGGTATTTGTGGTATTTAAACCACATCCTTTTTGTTTTTGGCCCCACTTACCACTGGAATATGGCCCTCATGAGCTTCTCCAAAACTGAATTATTCCCTCAGGCTGGAAGTGGTTCCTCACCCCTAGCATGAAGCCACAACTGGATACAACCAGTAAAGTTTACCTCATAGTACAGAGCACAGAGCAAGCGCAGCCAGGTATCCATTGATATGTTGGGCTATGAGCCTTCCACACATTTGTACCAATGAATTGGCCTTGAAGAGATTTTCCAAAAAAGCCAGGAATGTGTACCCAAGCTTGCAAAATGCAAAGTGCTATTAAAATGGTCAAAGTACTTACACAACAAGTAGCTGAAATACCTTGGCCATCAGACGTTAACTCAAATAAAAGAAAGAAGACTCTGGAAATTTTGGCTAGCGTTTGGCCATAGTGCCTAGGAATTATGGGAGATTCAGTCCAACACTTTTGGAAGGCACACAATTGGGGAAGGCTAGAGGAATATGTGAATTTCCTTCATACACTTTAATAGCCCTCAGATCAAAGGACTGGAAACAGTTTCCGTGGCAGCAAATAATGAGCTATATTCGCAGATCTTATGTATTGAAACTGCTCATTATCAAAACAGTTCTGTAAGATTTCTAATCCAGTTAGATAAATAACATTGTTGTCATAGCCCATTTTTTATCACACATATCTTTGGAGTTTTGTGACAACCATGACCTTTCAGGCTAGAATATTCCATTGCTTCAATGTATGCACTTACTTCTGGCTCCTGCTGAGAAGTTCTGAAAGATGCACAAATTCTCCTTTGCGTAATGCACTTTAGGGCATTCCACTCAAAACCCATTCATTTTAATTTGTACAAAAGACTCATTGTTTTCTGCAGGAAGCTTGGTTTGGAAGGGGAAAAGGTGTCTAGAAATTCAGAGTGGCCCTCCACAGACAACACATTATGTTCTTGTGCGACAATAGATAAACAGCATTATGTGAAAATGGTTTACTTCACACCTCTGTAGTGTCTGTGTGTGTGCTTTAAAAGGTTGTAATATGTCTTTAACATACCGGAGTCTGCTGAGGGAAATCAATATTGTGATGGGATTACTCTTACCTTTGTTTTACCAACTTGGGAGAGGTGGGGAAGGAGATGGGCTTACCATGAGTGGGTGGACTAAGACTTTGAAGAATAAAGTCCAATAACAGATGCAAAAAATGAAAAATTGAGTGAAAACAAGAAGATACCAAGCAGCCAAGAGTACAAGGAAAGTTAGACCTAATCCACACCAAGCAGGATACTGCACTATGAAAGCAGTATATAAAAGTCAGAAGCCACACTACTGCTTTATAGAGGTATTGAAGTGCACTGACAACTGTTGGGGCCCATAAGATGCATACCATATACTGCTTTCATAGTGCTATATCTTGCTTAGTGTGGTTCCTGCCTTTTATATACCACTTTCATACACTTTCATAGTGCTATATCCTGCTTGGTGTGGATTAGGCCTTAGACAGCAACCACCAGCAGGCAGCGAGACAGAGAGCTTCCAAAATGCAAATAAAGAGAAGGGAATGGAAATGTGATAACATGGAGAGGAGTTAACCAAATGGTGAGCTTACTGTTGGAAATAAATAACTTAGAAGGCAAGAACCTGATTACAGACATAATATCCTAGAATCCTGGGCCAGATCTACACCAAGCAGGATATAACACTTTGAAAATGGTTTGAAAACTGTACATGGAGTGTGTGCCCTGGGACCCAACAGTTGTCACTACTGTTATAAACCATTTTAAAGAAGTAGTGTAAATCCTGCTTTGGATTCTTCTTGAGATAATATATTACTAGAACAGGAGTGGGCATGTGGCCCTCAGTCTAATTTCAAAAACCCTCAAAAATTTCAGAAGGCAAGAACTATCTGCCTCTTTCCTGGCAGACAACTGTATGGGAACATAAGAACATAAGAAAAGTCATGCTGGGTCAGACTAAGGGTCCATCTAGTCCAGCACTCTTCACACAGTGGTCAACCAGCAGCCCATAGGAAATCCACAAGCAGGAAATGAGTGCAACAGCACCCTCCCACCCATGTTTCCCAGCAACTGTTGTACATAGGACACTGACTCTGATACTGGAAGTAGCATCTAACCATCAGACCTAATAGCTATTGATAGCTTTACCCTCATAAATTTGTACAATCTTCTTTTAAAGCCATCAAAATTGAGAGAAGGAAGAGGGGGAGATAAAAGGGGTTGCAGAAAGTGAAAAGGGGTGAGCTACCCACCTTTGGCTCTGTCCCTGCTCACAGGTGGCTTTGGCAGTGCCGAAAGATTACCCATGAGTGAATATGGCCCTCTCCCCACTTGTACTAGAGACAGGTACCAATGCTACCTCATATGCAACAACCCGTAGCTCCTGCTTTTAATTAGATTTGTATACAAGTTGATCTAACCCCTATTATTCATCCTCTCCTTTGGGAGAAGGAGGTGGAAGATGGATCACAAGAGGGAACCTTAGCTATGCAACAAAATGTGCTCAGATAGGCCTTACTTGATACTACAGGAAGGGAAAATGGGAACAATACATTGTCCCAATGTATTTCAAGTCGAGTCTCTTCTTCAGTGTCTTCAAGGGTAGCTTGTATCGTCTCTCATATGATTGGAAACATGCTTGATCTTAAAAACAGTGCAATTTTGAGGTCTCCTCTCTCTTTTGTCTTCTTCTATCCAAAGCATTCTATGTACAGTGAGGAGGGATGTGGAGCCCAAAACAAACTGCTGTGTCAAAATATGTGTAAAACATACATGCTGGGATGAACTAGGCCTGCAATGCCCTCATACGCTAGGGAAACAGCAGAACATCTATATCTTTTAGGATGATTAGCTACATCTTTTTCATGTGTTCCTTTGCCATCCTATTATCATCTTTGTTCTGTTTTAACAACAAGTGCACTCATGCGTCCCCAAATTAATAGCACATTGACTGTATCTCAAGCACAGCTGCTCCATTACAAAGGTTAGGTTTGAAACCATAATCAACAAACTGTTTTTAATTAGTCCTTTTTAAGCTCTTCATAAGTGCAATTTATAATGTTGTAAGATTGGGATTTGGACAGAAAAGGTTAATGGGCCAAAACAGCTTCTTAAAGTTAGTCAAACATGCTGGTCAAGTCTGGTCAAGCGCATTGTTTTTGTTTTAGGGAAATTACAGGCCTGTTTTGCTGTCATGGAAACTAAATGGTTAGATAATTGTTTCTTGATACAGGATTATTATATGTAATTATTTTGTATAAATAGGGGAAAATCAGAGAATAGGGCAGACTCATCCCCCTTGCTCCAGCCCCCACTCCCAGCTAAGGATGAAGTAATCCAGGGCTAGATTTACATTACTGCTTTATAGCAGTACTGAAATGCACTGATAACTATTGGGGCACATTACACATTACATATATCACTTTCTAGTATATCTACATATACCCCCTCCTGCTTTTTAATCCACATTATCCACAACACCACAAAAATGCCATTGTGGGTCTTATGAGGTATAAACTCACAAGAAGGATATAGCATTACCATGATGGAATTACCATGATTAGACACAAAGTGCAGATTTAGGTGTCTGTGACCAGATGTATACCTAGGGTTAAATCATTACTGATGTGGAATAAAAAGCAGGCAATAGTACTATGAAAGAATGTGGATTGTGCCCCAACAGTTATCAGTGTACTTCAATACTGCTATAAAGTAGTAGTGTAGATATAAAGTAGAATAAAGTAGTAGTGTAGATCTAGCCTGAGAGTCTATTTACACTACTGCTTTAAAATGGTTTAAAACGGTTTAAAACAGTTTATAACAGTAGTGACAACTGTTGGAGCCCAGGACACACTCCATATACAGTTTTCAAAACATTTTCAAAGTGTTTTATCCTGCTTGTGTAGATAGGCTGTAAGAGAGCTGAGTTTGGGCTATTTAAGCAAGGAGCATTTTGGGGTTCTAGCTGTCTCCCTGGAGGCTGTCTGTGCCGCAACCTAAGCTCCTGTATATTTGTAAATAAATGCAAATATTACAAAATGGCATACGCCTCTGGTGGCCTCCTTCCAGTGGGAACCAAACCCAGGCAAGCATAGGACCCCTCGAACTTCTCACCTCTTGGAGATGTAGAGTGAGCATAACAATAATTACTTAGACCTGAAGAGATTCTGAATTTTATGTACCAAGACGCAAGGGCGGAAACACATTACAACAAACTTGGAATATGGTTGACATGCTCAGAACTGGTATAATTATTCATGTTCCATAGACTTTGTAAATGTTCATTCTTGTGCTGAAAATGAAGGAAGTGTTGTCCAATGGCAGATGAGTTAGTCAGTGCTAAAGAGAAGGAATATCATCTCTCTAGCTGAGGTCACACCCATCTGTTTATCTACTTGGTAGTAGTGAATAATGTGCATTTTGCTGTTAGCCACCCACAAGGGGTTCTGTGCACATAGGGGGGCCATTTCAACACCCTTAGGCCCCTAAGCACACTTGCTAGAGAGTAAGCCCCATTGAACACAGTGGGACTTCCTTCCCTGTAAACAGCAATATGAGTACACTGTCAAACTCAAGATGTTTTTACACTAAAGCTTCTTATTACTGGTAAGGCATCACTTTTCCACAGTCAGCTGGAAGAGGAATTAAAACAGAGGTTTTGTACATAACACTTAATAAATGCACAGTGCTCTGAATTGGGTTATTTTATTTAGGGATGTGCAGCGGATCGGATCCGATCCACGATCCGAATCCGATCTGCGTAAAAATTGGATAAAAACGATCCGATCCGATTCACCAACCATCCGATCAGATCTGATCCGAAGGGACCCGATCCGGATCGGAAAAAATCGGATCCCATTTTGAATGCTTTTCCCCATAGCCTAGTATTGTGTTACAAAAATGCCTATAACTTTTTCATTTTTAAAGATAGAAGGATGAAACCTGGGCACTTTGTAGATAGGTTAAGGGTAGTTATCTGTGAGAAATTTCAGAAAGGTTGGTGCAGGAATGTAGTGGCAAGGTATTTTTAAAATAATGAGGAAAGAAACACCTATAACATTTTATTTTAAAAGTTAGACGTCTGAAAGTTGCTCACTTTGTAGATGGGTTAGGGGTAGTTATCTGTCAGAAATTTCAGAGAGTTAGGTCCAGGCATTTGGTGGCTACGAATTTTTTACATTAAAAGTTACAAAAGTTTTTCCACAGAGGCTTGGGTTGTCAATTGCACCCTGCTCTCCCGCCTCCCCCTCCCTCTTTTATCTGTCAAAACTCTGTGTTGTTGTAACTTTTAATCTAAAAAATTCATAGCCACCAAATGCCTGGACCTATCTTTCTGAAATTTCTGACAGATTACTACCCCTAACCCGTCTACAAAGTGAGCAACTTTCAGACATCTAACTTTTAAAATAAAGAAGTTATAGGCATTTATTTCCTCATTGTTTCAAAAATACCTTGCCACTACATGCCTGGACCTATCTTTCTGAAATTTCACACACATATCAAGCAAAGTGTTACTTGTAATATGCCCAAGTTTCCTGTTTGTATCTTTAAAAATAAAAAAGTTGAAGGCATAACTGTGCAGGAGGGCTGCACCAAGGCACTTTCAAATAGGAACAGAGCTGACACTCAGCTTCACTCTGCAGCTGTTGGCTGTCATCATAAGATGACTCCGTGTCACAGTCATACAAAACAGCACAAGCTCCTGAAATCAGGCAGCCACACTACCTGTTTTGTTGTTGTTGCTGCTCCTGCTGCAGATAATGGCATGTCAGGAAAAAAAATAACAGGTTTTTCCCAATGTGGCCAGGCTTAAAACTTTAACACTTTTTAAATATCAGCTGTTTTATGTTTTATGGTTTTAAATTTTGTATATTGACTTTTTAATGTTCAATCTTATAATTGTTGTAAACCACCCAGAGAGCTTCGGCTATGAGGTGATATATAAATATAAATAATAATAATCATAATCATAATAATAAGGGAAGGACATGGGATGACTGCAGGTGGCTGACGACATCCTGTGGGCAGCTCAAATATACCACAAAGAAGGCAAGACAAAAGCACCTCAAAAGTCCCATATGGAAGAGCCCTACATTTAAAAATAAATACTGACTCGGGTAGTTCTAGTAGCAAAAATATTTTTTGATGGATAGTTGTTGCACCATCTACCAATCACATCAAGTGCCTGAAGTTAGCAGGAGACTTAGGCTGTTTCTACACAGGCTTTTTTTAAACCAGGATCGTCCCTGAGTCATCCTTGTGCATTCAAATGATGCACAGGGACTCCCGGGGGTGGGTGGGGACAGAGACGGGTTTTCACCAGGATAAGAGATCCCGGAAAAAACCCGATTCTTCCCACGGTCCCAGAAATGTCCCGATACCATGGGAGGTATGGGAACCAGAAATGGGCATGGAGCCGCACCATGCGGCTCTGGGCCCATCAGGGAAGGGAGGAGCAAATCCGCCATTCCCAGGATGGTGGGGGGAGGGGCTCCCAATTTCGGGTGGCAATTTTTTTACTTACCGTTCTCGATGGAGCGCAAGTGCACTCTCCAGATCCTTCTAAAAAAGTGGCAGCTGTGACAGCGCAACATCCCAGGAGGAAGTCGGGATGTCACACTTCCATTTGGAAAGGGGAGGATGATCCAGGAAGCAGGTATGTCTGGGATCGCCCCCCCCCCACACCCGTAGGCGTAGAAAGGGCCTTATACTTTATAGCAGAAACCTCTGAATAAGGCCTTTTTCCATGTTCTAGGACTCATAATAACTTAAGAACCATCTCCTTTAGCCATGAAGCTCTTTCCACCATATAGGAGCTCCTGTTATTTCAGTCCTTAATAGAGAAGACCAATTAGTATTACAGTGCTCCTGATTTTCTCATTTATAACAGCAGCAGCCATTGCATATATAAAAAAGGTTCCTTCCAAATCCTGCCATGAGACTGGAGTGAAATCTCCTAGCTTGTGCTTCTTGGATCTTACTGTGAAGGATAGCCAGAGGCAAACTTCTCTGTGTAACACTGCAAACCAATGTGCAAATAACAGCATGTGTTGGAGAACTCAAGTGTGAGGAAGAATGTAAATGTCTTTACAGATTTTCTCTCATCTTCCTTTTTATACTGGTGAAGGGGATTTTGTGGTGTAACAGCAAAAACTGGGGAACTTGGCAGTCAGCTTCTTGCACAGGATGTTACATGGAAGTTATAATTTTGAAGCATATGAAATGGAGACTTAATGATGCTGTCTCAGCAAAATGATGTGTATAAACTGAAAGGATAATTAACAAATAGCAAATAGGATAATTAAAATGATCTTGAGTTCCTTTCAATCACCACAAAAGGTTTTCCAGATGCTCTAATCTTATATTAATTCATTGTTTCCACTGTTTTCATGAATTGCATTGATGACAAGCACAAAAAAACACTAGAAGCAGGAATTATTCTAACATCTGTTAGGTCTCTTGGGAACCAGTGACTTTCTAATTATGTGGCCACATTATAGTCAAGGAATGTTAGTAAACACTAAGGCTGTGAGCCTTTGCACTGCTAGGCTCTTTGAATACTATTGACTTCACAAGAATTTAAACAGCAGAACTGTGTGTAGGATTGCAGCCTAATCATTTGACTATGCCTGTTTAAATGTGCATGGTGCATGCATTGTGGGGGATGCCACTCTGAATGCTTCAACTCCTGGAGCGTACTGGAATATATCACAGCTCCTTAATGCTGGATAATACCAATTATCAGAGCCATTTAAGCCAGGGCAAATGATGCTAGAGGAAGTATGTGGGCTCATAACAAACTCCCAAATGTTCTGCAGGAACCCCAGGGTTCTGCAGCCCTGCACAGTGTTAGATGGTTTAAAGCCTTTTGACATCAATGGGATTGAATCAGATTATCTGTTTGAAGGATTGCCACCTCTCATTCTGTCCAAGCATAGTACTATGGTTTATGATTCCAGCTCAGATACAGAATCACCCAATAAACTTGCGCCTGTCTCCTTTAGCCATGACAATTTGTTCCACCATATATAAGAGCTCCTGCTATTTCAGTTCCTAATAAAGAAGAGCAATTGAAACAATTACAGAAGATGAGCTTTACCTATACTTTGAACTGTGGATGCACAAAAATAAGTGCATGGTTGCCAAATTCAGCATCCAAAGAATCTTAATTTTTTTTGTTTCTTAAAAAGCACATTTCTCACTATCTTATCTGGCTGCCAAAAAGTGACATAATGCTTGGTGAAATCACAGTAGCCAGAGAGCAGGGTGGTCTTTGTTCCCTATGATGAGCAAGAAAAAAAATAGTTATGAAAAATAAGCAAAAAAATTAATGATGCAACATATGCAAAAATAAATGATGCAGCATATGCAAAAATGATGCCACATATGCAGAAATATTTGCTTGATTTGCATAAAAAAGGTCACATAAATTACACTTTCTTAGTATAGCTTTAGTTGTAGATATAATTTTGGTTTCATTTCATTTTAGCACAGACCTCTGTATAAAGGGGAACGTTTCCCTCTGTGTGAACAAGTATTTCACACAGTTAGTTTATTGTTCTTACTGTACATATCACTAGCATTATTATTATTATATTCTCAATTACCAGCACACCTATAAAATAGTACATCCTTTCAATATCCCTCAGTCTGAACCTATGGACTATTCCATTAGCAACAAAGCCCATATAATTTGATGTTAGATATTAGGACTGGTGCTTGGACTTATCCTGGAGCAGGCATTGCTGTTCTGGCTCCTGAACTTCCTTCCTTAAACAGGAAGCAGGGCCCCAAGCAACTCTGATAAGCAGCATCATAGTGGTCAATAAAGAAATCCAGGACAGCTGTGCAATGGATTTTCTGATGATAACCGGCCATGTAGAGGGTTTCCTGTCAGAGACCAGGAAATATGGTTGTGCCCTATTTGCCAGGGTTGAGATAGCACTTGAACTGTAGCAGCTCTTGCCACAGTGTTCGCACCACAGCTGAAATAGATTTATAAGACCAGGGTGCCAGTATCATTTGCACACCATGCTGGAAAATGTTAACAGCCGACATTGGGATTGCTTACTCTCCTTTTGCCCTCCTTTTGCTGGTAAAAAATTCTGTTGCTCAGCTTGACACCGTGGACTAATAGCATGTTGTAAAGTTCATCCCCAAAGGATCTCCAAAATAATTGAAAAAGTAAAACTTACCACATAAAATTGAATATTGGTTCCAGACACTCAGGCAGTCCCTGGTCTGTTCTCTTTGCAAGATATACAGGTTTTCTGGTTCATCAACCAAAGCTCAGTTACAGAAGAAGCTATTTCTGTTTCGGCAGCAGCTGCACTTTGTCCAGGATTTCTTTTAGTAGTCCATTCTTTCTTTGCAGTGCAATAACATGAATGCTTCACTCTTTTGCGCCCTGCCCCCAATTCCAACTCCATCTCCAAAAGAGGACATGTACGTATCGTTGTCATTAATTAACAAATACAGCATCCAGTTGCGTTGAGTGACAAATGTATGCTTATCACTGTGTATCCATCTCCCAGGAAGCTCTGAGCCAGAAGCTTTTTTCCTTGCATGATAACGGAAATGAAGGGAGAAGACAAATGAAGGGTGGTGGGACGTTATGGCCTCTTTAACTGTCCTTGCTCACCTTTCTTTTTGATCACCTCTCTTGCCTTTTTTGTGTCTTGGTAGTTATTTTGAAGGGACGATGTTTAAAAGCTTGCAATTTCACGCAGGACGTTTCTAAGAAAATTGAATAACTGCTCAGTATGTTTTTGTTTAATGCTTCATGTTTCCTTTACCCATTCAAAAGTAACACCATCTCCTGTTTACTCAGAATGTTTTCAATTCAGTGTTAAACATTAGCAGTCAACATAGCAGCCAGGGGACTTACATTCAGAACAATGAGCCCCTGTCTGTGTGTATTCCAGGTGCCATCCAATTGCAGAATTTTCTACTGTGCACAGAAATAAACTTCCCAAATGGAAAACTCCCCAGTTATCTGAATGAGCGATCAGTCCTAATCTTGGATATTAGCAACCATTGGAGAATTCAAGTAGAAGTAAGCATCCTTGTTAGAAGATCCTCTAGTTATTAACAGTGTGAAGTCTCCAAACTAAGTTAAATAATTATTATCCGTATGGTGAGGAGACTGGGTGAGGAGTGGTGACAAAGCACATAATAATAATAATAATAATAATAATATTTATAACCCCGCCTCTCCCTACGGATCGAGGCGGGGAACACAATACACATACAAGCATAACAAAGTTAAAAAATTAAAACAAGAGAAACACATCATTAAAATATTTAAAATTCATCCGGATAGGCCTGCCGGAAAAGAATGTTCTTCACGACTCTCTTGAATTCGTGAAGACTGTCAGTTTGTCTAACCTCCTCCGGCAGACCATTCCATAGTCTGGGAGCCATAGAAGAGAAGGTCCTCTGGGTAACACTCACCAGCCTAGTTCTGGCTGGCTTGAGTATGTTCTTCCCAGAGGACCTAAGAGTGCAGGGCGGATTGTACGGGAGAAGGCGATCCTGTAGGTAACCTGGGCCCAAACCATGTAGGGCTTTAAAGGTAATAACCAACACTTTATACTTCGCCCGGAAACTGATCGACAGCCAGTGAAGTGATTTTAAAACTGGTGTAATGTGGTCACCCCTAGGTGAACCGGTGACCAACCTGGCTGCCATATTTTGAACAAGTTGAAGTTTCCGGACTAGGCACAAAGGTAGCCCTATGTACAGCGCATTGCAGAAGTCGAGCCTCGAAGTTACCAGTGTGTGCACTACCGTCTTTAGGTCTTCCAACTCTAGGAAGGGGTGCAGCTGGCGTATCAGCCGAAGCTGATGGTAGGCACTCCTGGCCGTCGCATCAATCTGAGCTGTCATCTGGAGCGACGGATCCAGAAGTACCCCCAAGCTGCGAACACAGTCTTTCAGGGGGGGTGTAACCCCATCCAGAACTGGTTGACACACCTCCAAACCCAGGTTGGGGCCTTTGACAGCAAGCACCTCCGTCTTGCCTGGATTCAGCTTCAGTTTGTTTTTCCTCATCCAGCCCATTACCGCCTCCAAGCATTCGTTCAGAGGAGACACACTATCCTTAGCTGACAATGTTGTTGAAGGCATAGAGAAATATATTTGGGTGTCATCAGCATATTGATAGCACCCCGCCCCATGCCTCTGGATGATCTCTCCCAACGGTTTCATGTAAATGTTAAACAGCATTGGGGAAAGGATGGCACCTTGCGGTACACCACATAGCAACTCCTTTTTTGAAGAGCAGCTATCCCCAAGCATCACCATCTGGAGCCTGCCCAAGAGATAGGATCGGAACCACTGAAGCACAGTGCCCCCGATTCCCAATTCCCCCAGGCGCTCCAGAAGGATACCATGGTCGATGGTATCGAAAGACGCTGAGAGGTCCAGGAGTACCAGCAGGGACACATTCCCCCTGTCGATACTAAGGCGTAGATCATCTACTAAGGCGACCAAAAGCTTCAGGCCTACTGCGTATTTCACTGTATACAGAGTTGAGGGAAGAAGCAATGTCAGAATAGCTCCACATTCTAGACTTGTGCGTGTGTATATGTGTGTGTGTGGGGGGGGGGGTGAAAAAGGAAGGCCAGGCTCAGTTCAGGTGGGAAGGAACCTAATGTTCTTTCCTTCATCCTACCTGCTATCTATTGACCTGAGTTCTTGTAAACATCGGAGTTGGAAATTATGGGCCAGATTCTCTTATTTATATCCATTTTTAACCTGCCTGCATTAAAAAATAAACCAGCAACCACTTCATTGTAAACTTCTTGATGCATTACATTTATTTCTCATGAATATACTAATTGATACTCAACCATATGTTATTACATTTGCTGCTGTAAAAAAATCCATTCTGTTTCCCATGATGATTTGGGGGGGGGGGGGGAGGGAAGACACTTTGCTATTATAGTTATAGTACTGGAACTTAGTAGCTGATTTTACACATAAATAAAAACATTTCAGTCCCTAGAATAAATGCATTTTACTGTTGCTGGTGCAATGCAGCCTAAAGAAATAAATATGCTTCATCTTATATGTAATAAGCAAAGCTGATCTTGGGTCATTGTCAATGGCTGAGCACCCATTTGGCAGTCAGCAGGTCATTTATAAGACCCGTAGTGAGAAGTCTTGTGGAGAAGGAGCCTAAGGGGGTGAAAAGTCAATGCACAGCAAACCGAACAGCAACAAAGGTAGCCTAGTAGGTTTAGAGTTTTTGTATTGCATGTTAAATGATTTTGTATTAAATGTTTTTTTTAAAATGAAATTATACACAATTTAAAAATAAGCATCTCCTGTGTGTTAGTTTATAAATCTCCCAGAGTGCTTTGGCTATTGGGTGGTACAGAAATGTAAAAAATAAATCAATAAATAAAGTCATTCTAGTGTCTCTGCACTCATTTGCCACTACTGAAAGGAGGGAGCAGGTTTACTGTTTTACTGAGGAACAGGGCACAATATTGCCTGCATGCCATACTTATATCTTCATAAGTAAAAGGGCTAGAAATTTCATTTTTAATCAAAGCTGAAATTTAGAGAAGGGGCTCTGAACGTCCCTGAAGGTGCTATGACCCCATAGGCATCCTATTGATACAGGACTGCCAGAGACAAATTAAAATGTCTCTTAACAGGAGCAGAGGGGAGTTTAACATTGCAATCCTATCCATGTTTACTCAGAAGTAGGTAACATTGACTGGGTTTGCACAACATGCTAATCCACACACGTTGATGAGTTATTTGTTTGTTGCTTGTTGAACCAGGATGTCTGAAGCCAGGACATTTTCCACAGGATGACCTGTTAACCATGCAGGATGGCTTATTTTTCTCAACCCCATGGTTTGTTGTTGGGTTGTTCAGGGTAGTTAAGCCACACTACATGGTTAACAAGCCAACCTGCAGAAAATGTCCTGGGCCACAACTTGATGGTGGCGCCTTGGCGCCGTGAGGCCTCGGGCTTCTGCATTTGTGCCCCTTCCAAGCATCTGCATGGGAAGGAGCGCAACTGAGGAGTTGCTGCTGATACTGCTGCTCTGAGCACAAGGGCGGGGGGAGGAATGGGTGCTCCAGCTCTGAACATCCCCTTTTTTATTTATTAATATTTATGTTTTAAACAATGGTCTGCAAAGGCGAGGAGGTGGTCCAGCGACCCTGCGGCTCGCTGGTCCACCCCCTTCACTGCCGAGCCTACGGCGACCAATCAGGGTCAACATCGGCTATGGCACGCCTCCGCAGCAGCTCCAGAGCAAGGTGACAGATGGCAGATACCGTCATCACCTCGCTGCAAGCCAAAAAAGTCAGGGTAAGTGACCAAATTTTTTAAAGTGGAACTTTGGCGTTTTGCCTCTGGATAGCTTTGGAGTGGCGGCTGCCTCATGTAGATGACTTGCCGCCACTCTGAAGCCACTGCGGGGTAAAGCACCCATCTAAAGGTACCCCTGGATTCAGAGAACATGCTATTCCACAATTCAACAATCAATCTACAGTTCAACAGCAATCTACACTCAACTGCTGAATGTGGGTTAATGTATTGGGTAAACAACCCCAGTGTGCATTCCGAAACACAGCTAAGGCTGACATCAATGTGATTTTTTAATAAGCATGCCTAGAATTGAATGCAATGATTACCAGACTGATAATAGGAAGGAAAATCTGTCCCCAATTTTTGCCCACTGGCACAAAACATCAAGAGGAACTTCAAGGAAACAAAATGCAAGTCAGCTTTTAGCTTTTTTAAAATTTTAATAACAGAATTTCTCAGTTTGGGATATCTCCAAATGTTGCTGCTGAATTTCATCTAATCTAAAAAATTGAGATGAGTTTGAAATGTCCTGCTCAGGCAAGACACCAGTAGGAAAGTTAAAGTAAATTGAAACAGTTACTGATAAGATCCAAGAGCAACATAAGAAAAACTAGTTTGGTGGAGCAAGGGGTGGCAAAGACCATTATCAGGGCAGCAAAGATTGAATATACTATATTAGTCATCCCTGAACATATCCATTACATTTTTCTGAAGTTTTCACCATATCAGACGTAGGCAGCAGGAGGTTGTCTTGTGCCATGAGGTTGTCCTAGGATCTTGCCAGAAGAAGGTTACATAATCAGGCAATAAAACCCCAGATAAAATGTCCAAGCAGCCAGAACTACAACAGGAGGAGCTTTGGGAGTCATAGGAAGACTAAACCCAAGAGATGGACCTGACTGTGAATGTATTTGGCTGGTATGAAGGTTTGGGGAATTTGGCCTGACAGAAAAAAGTCATTAAGAGGCCTATATAAGCAACAATGCCTCTTGAGTCCTTAAAAAGTGTCAGCATGCATTCTTTTGAAACCCCAAAGTAAATATTATTCCTTTATGTACAAAAAATATCCCTTTAATAAATTTACTTGTTTAATAGTTCATCTTGTCCCTTGTGTTGGTGCTCATCTCACACCTAAGCCTCTAATACCAAACTAGTGGTGGCAGTGGGAAAGGGTCAGCTTGTGGAACTCTTGAGTTATAGTGCCAGAGAGTTCCTTGGGCTTTGAAATATAAACATCTGCTATAGTGGAAATGCAGCTTGAAAAAGCAGTTTCTCCATAAGCAGTGGCAGCAATGGAAAGAATAAAGCCCTTAGGATATTACAGACACTCAGGGATTCTAACAGGTTCCCAGTTCAAGGTAAAATTTAATTTATTAATCATACCCTTCACCTACCAGATGCCCAGAATAAGGTACAATAAAAAAATGATTAAAACTTTCATAAAATCAGGTTCAAGGTAGTACCCTGGACAGCTCCAAGTGGAGCATAGGTTATTGACCCAAACAAGCAAACTCAATTGTTGTTTCAGCAACAGTCTTAACAGGCCCATTCCTCTGGCAGAAGCCCATTTTAGCAGTGATTGGTTCCAACACCATTGGGTTCTTCATGCACTGGGGCTTGAGAAGTTGGGTCATCCTGTGTCAGTGCTTAGGGAATTTCCTCCTCCACTTTATAATGTCCATGGCTTAATCCCCCCAAACATGGGCTGTTGAAGCCTGGGGCTATGACAGGTTGACAGCTATATCTTTTGTTTCCTATAGTCTTAGATTAGCATCTGTGTTAATCTTAAAGGCACAGGAGCTTTCTCATGAACGAAATCCAGTGAGCTTAAGGGCCAGCTCACAGACATAAGGAGTCATACTTTTGTCTTTCTGAAGTAGGCATGTGAATGAATACTGGATATTTCTGTCATCAGTGTGGTAGCCCTGAGCACAGAGTTACTAGACTCAAGCTAGCAAAGCTCTGCCAGCTTCTCATTACAGTAACAAGACAAAGAAATGAAAGCTGAAAGAAACACTACTCATATTGAAAGCACCTAGCAGCTATTTCAGACTTCAGGAGGAAGATGAATGTTTGTTGATTTGTTTGAATGTATTCTGAAGAAAGAGGCATGTTTTGCTTATATTGGTGTTTTTAGATAAACAAGAAGCACTAGAACAATATGGAAGCCAGCTACAATGATCTGGACCTTGAATGATCTCTGTTTGTCTTTTTCACTGAAATCTGAGAGATGCAGACAGTAAACGAATACAACGGAAAAGGAGCTGAGGAGGCAGCCAGAAGATCTGAGCAGGGAATTGGATCTTAAGCTATACGTAGCATTTCAGATACTGCAGAGTGGGAATGCATCCAAGTAATATTAATGCTAGTGGAAATGCAGTGGAGTGATGGTATAGTTAACGCTGAATATGTGATGAATTGGATATGCTGCTGCTGGTGAAATTACATTGTGCATTTAACAAACTTTTCTAAATTCTCAGGGGCTTTACAGCAATGACGATGGATAACAAAATGTCTCCCAAAACTCTGCTCAGGATGTATTTTGTTTGAATTTTAAATCTTAGGACTATTTAAACATGCAAGTATAAATAAGCTTTGATCCAACGGAGTAGTTTCTGAACAGAAAGGTACTTCCACCTGTACAGGGAGGCCCTGCCAAATTCTTCTGATTTCCCCATTTCACTGCAGCCCCCATTCTCCATTCGATACCATTCTAGAGGGTCATCTGACCCTCAGGAGAAGCATGGTGTTTTTCATTGTATTGTATTTTAATCTCCTGTGCTGGTTATTGTTATTGTTGCTTTTATTGTGTACTAGGTGTTCCCCCCCCCCACCCTTTAGTATTATGTAATATGCCCACAGGTGAACTAAAAATATAATAAATATATCAGCATAATTCTCATCCTTTTAAAATATATCTCCTTTCTGTATTTACATTTCTGCTCACAAAGGGAACTGCAATAACCTTTAGTTAATACAATGCAGTGTTTGACTGCTGACAATTCCACGTTTTATTCCATAATGAACATTACTAGATGTTGAGATTTTCTCCTGGCTGTGGACCAACTGTTGTGGCCACGCTATACCAAATCAAATGGAAAAATGAAATTGCTGGAATGGGACAACTGTGACATATCTTAGCATTGCAATTCTTCTCTCTCTTGCTTCTATCCTGCCCTTATTTTTGTTCCAAATGAATGAGATGATACCAAACTCACAACTCATGACTTCTGCTTCCAACTTTTTATTTTTCTAGAAAGCAAGAGCTCCTAGAATAACTTTTAATGTAGCACATTGATTAAGCAGATCCATTAAAAAGTTCAATATCCTGTTCCAAAGTTCTCATTGATATACTTCATATATTCTGGAGGCTTATTCTCATTCTCTAATATTCCAGAAAATATCTCACTGGAAAAGAAGGAGAAGCTTAATTTTACTATTTAAAGATTTTTGGTAGCTAAGATATTGTAATGGGGCCAATACTTTTGAGGCAAGTTTACTTTAGTTATGAATTCATGAAAAAGAAACATCTGTATATTATAGGCAAGATCTGGTAATTTAGGCCATGGTTTATGCTCCAAAAAAGGCCATTTCACTTTAATAACACCCAGAACTGTTAACTAAATAAAAAAGCAATGGTAATTTTCTTACTGTATTTCTTTGGAAATAGAGATTATGGTATGAAAAAAAAATACTGGTTCTCTGTTTTCATGCTTCATATTATTTTGGAATTCCATTAGCATCTTGTACTCGGCTGTGTCTGACACAGCTATAAACCCTAACCAAATTAGAGGTTAAATTTCTCTGTGGTATAACTACCATTTATAGGTAAGAAAACAGCCCGTTCTTTTGGATCAGCAAGCATGACCATCTGTAATACTTAGCATATATAGCTCCAGCACTTTCTTCCTTCACTATACACAAAGCACCGTGAACACTCCCTCCAACTTTGCTACATCTTTTATAAGATGCCAAGCAAGCACACATGAGGCGGCTTCATGTAATTCACTCTTTTATAAGGTTTATGTAATATTAAGGCTGTTTTTCTGTTCCTTCTTTGTCGGGAAGGGAGTGCGGAGTGCTACTGCACATGGAATATTGGATGAAATTCACTCTGCATCTCTCTCTCTGTATTTAGAAAGAGCAAGTTCCCGGGTTCATTACAAAGCATGAAATATGGATAAGGTGAAATAAAAATGGCCAGTTGGAAGAGGGGGACATTTTATAGCCTGAATTGAATCACCACATCCCTTCCTCCTGGCTACTGCTGCTGCTATGAACTTCTCAGTCTTTCCTATGTCCTTCTAACTCCTCTGTTGATCTGGCATTCTCTTGGTTGCCTTGCCTTACCCCCTTCCAAGAGTATGTAGGCTATGCCATTTTCAGAAGATCCATTAAATCGTAACTTTCACATCTTTATTGGCAACCTAAATCGCGAGCAGCCTAATGATCCCAGGAGAAGGGTCTCCTGGTATAGCAAAAGCCACAGGAAATTTAGAATGGCAATCCGTTGGGGGCTTCAAAGGATGCACTGCTTAGCAAAAGCAAGCAACGCAGCTGCTCAGATTGAAAGTCTCTCTTCTTAGAGCCATGATTAGTAAAGCTACAGAACACATCTCTTTAGTCACTGTCTTTTTCTCCCTTGCGGATTCCCCCTCATGCTGTACATTTTCTGCTGCCTGGAGGATGCCTACTGAACAAACCAGCTTATCGTCCTTTATCTCACCATGCACATATTTTCATTTACCAAAATCTTGGCAATAAAACATGAAACAAACCCAAAATTGTGCTTCACGCAAGCAAAATTCTTCCTTTGTGAAACGACAAAACAGGATTCTTCCCTCCGAACAAAAACATTTTATGTTCCTCTCATGCCATAGGAAAAATAAAGCCAGATCCAAGGAGCATATAACACTTTGGAAACAGTTGAAAACAGGATGTGTAATGTGTCCTAGGCCTGAACAATTGTCAAAGCCATTATAAACCATTACAAAGCAGTAGTGTAGATCCTGCCCAGGTCTATATGCCTATGTCACTGTGCAGGCATCAGTGTAAAATCAGGTACATCCCATTTAGGCTGCTGGGGAAGTTGGAGAGGCACAGATTGCTAGGAATGGGGAAAAGCTCAGAGGCTGAGTGTTGCCTCATTTTGCAATGATGGGATTTACTGCAGATAAGCATGTTCCGCCCTACAGGAAACTTTGATATTTATGTATTCCTGTGCTTCTTGACCTTTGCTACTCATACTCTATAATGAAGAGGAGAATGCATCCATTAAGTGTGCCTGAGTTAGTTGTATCCTGCATGAGTTCTGATTGGCCTCTTGTAGCCCTATGATTCTTCTAAACAGATATCATTATATTACTTCTGGGTCAATATGTACCTGAATAATAGGTATGCTCACTTTTAATATTATCATTATCAGACATTTAGTTTCTAATGTGATCATTCATTTTTTTCATTTCTTTTTTTTTTCAGCTGGTCCCTTTGCCCTCATAAGCTGCAAAGTGGTTTCAGAGAGCTATTGTGGTGTTGTATTGTTGTCCTTGAGGGATTGAGTCAATTTGTTCATGATGCTATGTCAGAATGAATCCATTCAAACCTTTCTCCTACATAATATACAGTTGCATTGTTACTAAAATTGCACCATCACTTTCTTAACACTGTATATTATGAGCCACAAACCCACATGCATTTCTGATGACACCCATTAAGGGACATCATATGTGCATAAAGCTGTGCCTCCCACAATTTTGAATTTGTTTTAATATAAAAATAAACAAGAAAGCAGAATTCATCGCAAGATTCTAGGTTATGAACCCCGACTTGCATTCAGCATGTTGTGTAATATATTACAGATGAGCAATCCAAAAGCAAACCTTTGCAGGACTACAACTTTTTAAAAAAATGCCTAGAGAAATAAGGTATTTTTGTTGCTATGATTTTAATTCTATTTTCAATGTATTTGTTTTATGTTATATATTATTAAGATTTTGTTTTTGTGTGGATTGTATTGCTAGCAACCTTGAGCAACATTTTTGGATGGGAAGGTGGGATATACATTTCATTATGCTAATAAATTTAATACATATATAATAAATATTTCCTAGTTCATATATTTAATAGTAAAGAATCAAGCCAACCGTCTGATGGTAAGGTTTCTCAGTCTGGATTGGGGCCCTAGTATGAGGGTAGAGGGTGCTTTAACCCTTTCCACTTGCTGTCATCCTGATCCAGATTGGGGTACTGTGTCAAATAGTGACCTATTTCATTTAATGGATCTCTATTTTGCCATATAAATTGCAGGCATGGGGTTCTGATATAGATGGGTTCACACAGAGGGGAAAGAGTTAATGTTCTCAAACGCCACCCACCCCATGCTAGGGTCCCAATCGTGATCAGGGAACTCTGCACTTACACTAGAGTAAAATAAGAAAAGACGTCACTGCTGTTGGTGATCGAGTTTGTTTGTTTTCCTCCTGTGAGTCTGGTCCAATATTCCAGCAGGTGCACTTCCTCCCACAGATTAGATAAATCACTGCTCACAACAATGTTTTTCTTTAAGGAGTATTTTACTTGTTTAGATAAGCATTTAAAGAACTGAAATCAACTTATCTTCATACTTTACACAGTCTCTTTCTTCCGTTGGGCAGCCGATAACAAAATGATGAAGCAAAACAACATTCAAACATTTCTCTGCATTCCTTTGCCCTTTCCACAGCACAAACTGCTTTGCCTGTTCCTTGCAGCTTTCCCAGTCAGCTTTTCTCATTCAGTTTACCCAGCCAGCTTATTCATCCAGCTTTCTCCCAGTCAGCTTACTTCTCAGCACAGTTTACTTCCCATCCAGTTTACTTCCCCAGTCAGCTTTTTCCCAGAACCCAGAACTCTTTGCTTTTTTTCCTTTCTTTTTTATGCAGTTAATAGAGTTAAATTCAGGTGTGTCTTATACCTTAATTCAGAACACCTGCTTTCAATTTCTACTTTCATTCTCTCCTTATCTTCCTTGTTTTAAAAAAATAATACATACTTAATTGCATTCCTTTCAATTACTAACAACTGCTAGCTATGTCTTTAAAGGAATGCCTCTTTTGGGTCTCAGGCAAGAGCAATACTATCCCCCTAACATGTAATATACCAATATAAATGTTTAGGGAGAGGAATTTAAATGTCATTATGTCCATTAGCCAGAATGGCACTGTCAGGAAGGGAAACTTTCCCCCCTCTGGGGTCACACTTCAGTTCTGTTTTAAAAGAGAGTTTTCAGAGACAATGTTCAAAGGACCGATCTTCTGTGGCAGCTAATGAGGTTGAACAGTGGGAGGTAAGAGGCAGCAGCTGCAGAATGCAGCTGTCAAAGGGGACCTAATGTCCTTACCAGTGATGGCAGAAAGATGACAGCTACCAGGTCAGCACCATGCAGGTGTGTGGATGCTGGCTGACACCATCAGGCCATGACACAATGGTGAGCCAGAAGCCTCCTGTGAGCCTATCTACACTACTGCTTTAAAATGGTTTAAAACTGTTTATAACAGTTTTGAGAACCGTTGGGGCCCAGGGCACACTCCATATTTGTTTTCCTCTCAGGATAAGATACTTTGCTGATTGATGAGACCTCACTTTATCTCTGAGGGTGAATCAGGCAAATGGTGCCCCTGCTCCCTTAAATTAGTAGACCTTGATGGCTTGTACATTCAGGGTCACTAAAGGTTACCCTTATGGCAGGATCTTTACTGCCTCCTTTTCACTTTAACCCCTCTTTTCAAAAAGGCAAGAATAAACTAACTGAGAATTCATGGATTTTTCTTGTTGTTGACTATTTAAAATTGTGTGTGTGTGTGTGTGTGCTGTCTGTTTATATGTTTGTGTGTACACGTTTTTTATACTATATATAAAATTGTATTTTTAAGGTTTATAATCTTTGTAAACCACCCAGAGATCCTCAGCCATTGGGTGGTATAGAAATGTAATAAAGGAAAGGAAATGTATTCAACCCAGGTTGCTTTTGGTTATTAACCTGTTGTATTGACAGTCATTCTACAGCAGCAGCTCCTTACTTCTCTCATTCTGATCTTATTTCCTCCTGTAAAATTGTTCACTTTCCTTCAACATTCTGTTACGGCTGCACCTTTGAAGTCACCACCACAGTGTCACAGAGTTCATAACAGAGGGGGAGAGTGACATATTGGGTAAAGAGTTGGACTTAGACCAGGGAGATTCACTTTCAAATCCCCACTTAGTCAAAGCTCATTGCATGGGCTTGGGACGGTCATCCTCTTTAGTCTAATCTACCTCACAGAGCTGCTGAGGGGATAAAATGGGGGCATAACGTACACATCCTGAATAATTTGGAGTACAGGCAGAATAAAACTATAGTAATAAATAGCTATTTGTATAGGTAGGAAACTTATACAATGCTTATAATTTAAGCATAATTGTGCATTGCCACTTGTATATATCTGTATTGCTGTTAATAACGGTGTCACCCCCAAATACATTCATCCAGATTCATGAATACTTAGGAAAGAGCCAGTTCTATTTAAGACTCCAGTGGACTCAGTACTGAGTTTTTGCCATGCCACAATGACATCTTCTACGAAATTAATATGTACTGTGTATTCTCATGTAACTATCAAACCTAATATATTTGTCAGAATAAACTACATATTTATCCTAATGTCCTGTGAGTGTTCCCCCCCCCCCACCTTAACCATCATCTACTGTTTGATCTTCAGTGAAATGTTCATTATAAGTGTGGAATTCTAACTGGTACTTATGTTTTCCTATACCCAGTGCACTTTCTCAGACTGTTAAAATATTAATGAATTTTTCCCATGCTCCCTTACCATATGTATTTAATGTATTTATTTATTTTCATTTGCAAAGTTTCTCTCCTCTAGGTTATTTCTATTTTCCTTTGCTTCTCAGACATTTAAAATACTCCCTCCCCAATACAACCCAATTGAATGAACTATTTTCCAGCATAATTTAAATATCATCTCCCACCATGCATGGGATTTCTGTATATCATATTAAGACAAAGGCATAGGGAACAGCTAAGCCTTGAATCACACATGGAGCATCTAAATTGAACCATCTACACTTCAAATTCTGAAGTATGAAATCAATTACTGTCAGAAAAGATTCACAGTAAACCTTTGCAAAATTTGACCTTGAAGTTTTAGGTCATTATATGAGAATTATTTATCCTGTACTCTACCTATGATTTAGTCCTCTGTTGCCAAAACATGGTGGATACACAGTAGTAATCTACTACAGATTTAAAATGGGAATCTTGCAGCAATTTGCCATATCCTATTTTAAAAACGCTCTCCTGTGCAATGTAATTGTCACAATGTTGTAAAATAAATGGGGCTGAGATCTATTTGTTCATACCAAAATATATTGCTAACAATTAATTAGTAAGCACAATGGAAGGAGGAGAACAGAACACCATAGAAAGCCAGTGCCATTCTGGAGCCAACTCATTTTCTCTCAGCGGTACCAAGTCGAACATGCAAGCCGTTAAGCAATCACATAGGTTTAAATGTTTAGTGAGAGTGCACTAAAATACAGGTGTGATGGGGTTCTTCCTTTTGTGACTCTGGAACGTCTGGATTATTCTTTATGTATTTTAAATAAAATGGAATATTAGTCATTAGTCATTCCATTTTTATTTAAAATACATAAAGAACAATGAAAAAGAGTTAGGATGTGAGTTAGAGATTCAGTGTTAGGGTATGAGACCTGATACATTATTTCCCCCCTAAATTTTACAATAGCGAATTGTATACAATATAAATTGTTTCAAAAATATGTCAAGTTTTGAAATTGATGTACCTCCAGTTTGGGAATTTAATCTTGAGATGGTGACAGTGATAAGAAATGCCTTCTGTGCTGTATTCAAGATATGTTTTCTGTTTTATTTAGGGATGATTTTTAACACTGTGAGTTTGGGAATAAATAGGTTCATTTTGTAAGATGTTGTGCCCTAATTCTAAAAACACAATGCTTAAAGTTGGTTAGGTTTTTCTTGTATTTTGCTTTTTACGCTATTATTACAGATGCTCATCATGAAAAGTAGTATTGGTGAATATGACATTACATATAGAACTCTATGTAAAAAAACATTTTTAGATTCTACTTCAAAGATGCATAAAGGAACATTAGTAATTAACACCCACACAATATTCCCTCATAATTATATCAGTCTCTACAGATTGCTTTTTTACCTCTGCTTTTTAGAGCTTGCTCTGTTTCTAAGGAGTAAGAGAGGAAATGCTGTTTTTTTTAATGGCTAAAAGTGCTCTCCTAAAGTGGATATTTAGTGGTGCTCCTGACAGGAACTTATTCATCCAGAGAAAGTCAATAGGACAATCACAACAGAACCAGTAGGATCTTTTCAATCAATACTAACACCCAATTTAGCAAAGCATAAACCCAAACAGTCACTAAACTCTAAGGTGACTTGCTTTGGAGGTGACAACAAAGGATACAAATATTCAAATGCACATATATGTCTGTAAGTGGAGATGTGGAATAAACTGGAATACATTTAGGCTGCAATCCTATACCCACATACCTAGGAGTAAGCCCCATTGAAGTCCCTGGAACTTATTTCTGAACAGTGCATTTGTTAGTGAATTTGAAGAAGAGTTGGTAACTGTGACAAAAGACAGCAGACATTTCAAAGAACACCATTAATGGCAGGTGTCCATTTGGTTATGAAATATAGAACTAATTTGAGAGTAAGATGAGAGCACAACCATTTCCTATTTATTTCACTGCTTTGTGTTTTTTTAAGCACAATAACTCTTTAAATTCTGCCTTTTCTCTTTCCTCCCCTAGTCATATTTATGTTTATGGCTTTCTGGCTGTTAGATATTAAACCCAGGAATGCATATCTATGGAAAATGCTGCTTTAGTACATTTCTAAATTGGTACAGGGCTCCTCCTCCTCACAAAAGTACAGTGTTCAAGACTTAGGGGCATGACCCCTAATGGTGGTTTCTCTTGCAGTTGGCTTGTCAGCTGCATAATTTAAATCATTAGTCAGCTCTGAGGAGGCAAAGAAATCAATTTTGATGTCAAACGGCTGGAGGAATTTTCTTTCTCCAAAGGAGTTGAACAAATAGTATGATGTGCCTGAGGGAGATGGTTCAAGTTCTAAGTGAAGAACTAGATATTTCTACAATAATTTACAATTATCCTAATGCACCCAATGTAGAAACACAAACACAACCATCAGTTCTTTCTCTCCTTCACTCCTTAATTCTTTTTTCCCTATATTTTTTTCCTGAAGAAACAATTGCATATATAATGGTGACTCGTTAGTTCTGTGGTTTATTGTATATAATACATACCTATATTTTTTTTAAAAAAAGGAATAAAAATAGATGTTTATTTTATTTATTTCATTTCATTTTTATACATCCCAATAGCCAAAGCTCTCTGGGTGGTTCACAGCAATTCACAAGATAGATAGATAGATAGATAGATAGATAGATAGAATTTAAAACAATTTATACAGCTAAAAACAAGTACCAAAAATATTAGACCTGTTCAGACAACGGGTATAAATGCCGCCATCATGTGCCATTAAATGCCTGTGAGTAGAGGACAGTCTTAATCTGGTGCTGAAAAGATGACAAGACACTGTGAAGCTTGTTTGAGAAGTGGCTTAGAATAGAAATTTCAGAAATAAAATTGGTATTTGAGTGTGGAGAGGGCAGCAGGACTGCCGTTTTAGACATCAACTCAAATTCCCTCTAATACATGTGCACACACACACACACACACACACACAGGGATAGCATACAGCAGGGTAACAATGTCTTCCCTCACTATATGAAGAACTTTTTCACATACACATATTAACAGGAACAGCAAATTTCTAAGACACAAGAACTTTTCCCTGTGTTTCTGCAAAGAAAAAAAACTATTCAGATTAGGGTGTTAATGTTCACTACATCTAATGCAATAGCTCATGGCTGTTTCTTAATGCAAAGGAAAATGAGGAGGAGCAGCAGAGAGAAGGAAAGAGAATGAGGCAGATCTGTTGAATGCCCACATAACAAGGAAATAGTTTCCTTAGCAACTGTGGTACTTTCAATAGTGTTAGACATGTGTACAAGTGGGTACAAAGTGTCTGATTTAAAATCTTTTGCAGGGGATGAAGGAGCACTGCAAATACTGATGGAATTGATCTTTGGAGGGTTCAAAAAGCTGGATGCCAGAGGTAAATAGGAAACTAAATTATACCTGCAGAGTTTTGCTCATCTGAGCACTTATGGAAAGATGGTTTGGGAGAGGCTTGTACAGAGGGATCAGGGCCAATCTTTGTAGCTGTACAAAAATGTATGAAACACACGTTACAGGTTTTCAGTCTTTAGGAAATGGGGCAGAAATGTCATGGATTTCCTGCTTTAGAAAACTACCCCACATACAACTCAATAAGCAAATTACATTTTCTAAATTTGAAGTCCCAAGACGAGTGTTTAGATGTGCGTACACACACAATGAGAAGGGAGCTATATACTTGTTTAAAGAGCTGTAGAGCCATTTCATACACATCATCTGTCTGCTACACATACATAGATTATCCACAGTCTGTTTTACCATATGTGCATGAAATTGGCACAACGTTCCTGAAGTGTACACACACACACACACACACACACACACACAGTGATACATATATATGCACCAGAGAAGACACATGTGATAATCACAAACAAGAATGTATGGAGAGAAACACAATGCCACACACCTATATAGGACAAATGTCACATATGAAACAAAGTACCACAATGCCCCTTTAAGATTCCCTGAACTATAAGCACAGTATTAAGACAAAACCTACAACAAGCTTGGTTTGATTTTTTCCAACATTGTGTTTGATTTCGTTTGGTTTTGGTTTTGGCAATTTGGAGCAAACTACATCTATCTTTTTTGAAAAAGCAGTGCATCTTCTTAAAAATAAAATATAATTGGAATGGCCACTTCTCAGCCATCTGCTGTTAATTGGAATTTCTAACTCAGCCAGAAGAGTTATTTTTCCCCTTTAAAATGACTAGGCAAACAACTCTCTTGCTATGGTATAAATGCTGCTTTGTGAGTATATAGCATTTTGGAAAATGTAGCATTTCTGAAAATTTGTCTACTCACACAGAAATTTAACTTGCATTGAATGAAGAAATCCATTAACAGATACCCCAGTCTTTGTAAATTACTTTCTGAGTTTAGATCTATTGAATTTTAATTAAGTCCTACCCAAACATATCCCAGTACACTCTGTTAATGGATTGTGCCTGATTAAGGGCTGTACTATCAGTATAAGGACGTACCAATTCCTAGACCAATAGCAGTATAGATACGTGCCACAGACATTGGCTGTATTCTAGGCTATGCTGAAATCTGGTCAAGAGATTACAAAATACATGGTTGACTGTATGAAACGAAGCTCCAGTCTACCTGACTGTAGTTCCTTTGGATACCCAGGCAGTAACTTGGGTGGAGTCTCCCTTCTTGGCTGCTGTTGAAAGTCTCTACTTGGTTCAGAAAGAGAGAAAATGGACCACCATAGAGGCTGGCTTGCAGAAACTGGACTTTGGCAGTAACTGAGTATTTGTCCCAACCAAGCCTTTCAGCTAACGTATCTCTGCTTGTGACGGGCAGCTCCTTTGTCATGCAACAACAGAGGCCTTTTATTGGGCCACTCAGGAGACTCTACCCGCTCTGTCCTGCTCTCCCAGTCAAATTCTAAATCGTGCTGGTTGCAGCTGCAGCAAGGTTTTAACTTGTCTGCCACTGGGTATCTTTGTGTTAAATCAGCCACTCCACTCCCCTCCCCTCTCCCCAGGCTTGGCCTATTCCATTCTACTCCCTCAATACTTCAGGTATAATGTGACCTGGGTGGGGTTGTCAGGATTGACTTTGGTCCACTACACTACTACTAAGTCAAATGTGAGCCTTGAACAAAAATGAAATGGCCTGCTCAATGTGTTTGTAGTGTAATGTTTCTCTTCCTTTTGCTCTTCCAGAGTTATTGATATGTATACACTAGATTAAGGAAAACTTGATGTTATAGCCTTCATCAATTTAAAGTCCACATTTTCTTAATTAATTAGAAGGGTTTATGGGAAAAGCTTTTATCTATGGCAATTGATTGTGGACGCCATGCCCTTTTCAAGATGATGCACTTGGATGACTTGACTAAGATCAGTGTCTGTTTTGGAGGCCAACTCTTGCCTACATTTCAAGAGTAGAGGAGAATCACGCAGGGCCACTTCTGAACCTGATGCTATTTATCTTCTTGTTAATGGCTGCCTGAAATATTAAAGTGTAGGCAGAATGACAGACCAGTGAATAAAGCAGAGCAATCAATGATAGTAGTCCTCTGTTCCATCCCTGGCTCAGTCACTACCCTTTGACTTATGATATCACCCCAGTAAGCCTCCGTTCCCCTCATCTATAAAACTAAGATAATTCTGTTCATTTGCTTTGAAACTCACAAATCCACATTTAAAAAGCAATGCACCATAAAGTAATAAAGAGAAACTTGTGTACAGATCTGCAAGATGAAATATGGGTGAGCCATGTCTGTCACAGCAAGACACTAAATCTGCTCACCTAAAATAAAGACAAACAATCCTATACACTGTAAGTAGAAAGAAAATAATAAAAATGGATCAAAAAGTTGTTGTAGGCTTGCTCTGGAATGCAGCCTGTTTTTCAGGCAGAAGGGTTTATTTCATAGACGTCAGATATACCACAAGCATCTATGAATTAAAATGCTTTTTATAGCGCATCATAGATAGATGACATTTAGGGATGGACAAATCCGTCAATTTTGAACATAAGAAGAGCCATGCAAGGTCAGACCAAGGGTCCATCTAGTCCAGCATTCTGTAGTATTTGTACATTCTTATGCTCTAACAGGAAGGTAAACCATGTTCCCAAGGATGGAACAGCTTGAGTGACATACAGTGCTTGATAATTTTTGGCTTTTCTAAGTAAGTAGTAATGTCTGTGATGGTCAGGCTTTCATATATTGTTCCATAAATAATTCCAGTAGAAAATTTGTTCTGACACTTAGCCACCAAGTTCTTTAGTTTAATTCTAAGTGGGTTGAGCTGTACATACATTGCGAAGATGCTTCAGCATCTCCTATGGGCATTTTCATATGTGTGGCTTAAAGTAGTTCTTGCTTTAATTGGTTTGTAATGCAAATGTAAAACCTAGAATAGCCAGAAGTGCCCTCACAATGTGACTGGCTAGTCCTGTCGCGTGGGGGCCGTTGCGGGTGGGGGCTGGGCAAAGAAGGTAGCGTGGAAGCCTGCCATTGGCGGCTTCGAACTTGGGCCTTGGTGACGTGGAGGGGTGGAAAGGGTACAAATTGTACTCACCCCTCCTGTCGTCATCTCCTTTCTGCGCGGCTCCCTCCGTGCCTCCCTGTAGGCAGTGTGGGTTCGCTGGTTGCCTTCATGGGACCAAGTAGGAATTTTTTGCTCATAAAACACATTTATGTATATGAGTTTTTTCGCCTACTTCACACTGTAAGACAGGTGTTGGGAGTAATAAATAGGTGTTTAATTTATAATTGGTCACATCACGAATATGGCTGGTAGGTGCAGACATCTGCGGGAATAGGGATGGTGAGCATTCACAGGCACTATTCAGGTGATTAGTAACTCCTGAGGGCTCCCAGCTGTGAGTTTCATGGCCTCAGCTGGTGGGATAAGGATTACTTTTGAGGCCAACCTTTGTCACCCACCCGGATCCATACGGTGTGGGGAGGGGTTGACACCGGAAGGCCTCCCTACCCTTAACGGGGAAACTTGAGGAGTGGCGAGGGTCAGCGCCACTTAACAGGTGGTGAATGGCTCACCCAATCAAGATAGATGTCCGCTTAGGTTTACCCAATGTGCAGATCTTTAATAAAGTGGCCCTATTTAAATCCATGTACTGTGTCTTGAGTCTTCTTGTCTCCAGTCTCCATTTCTCACAAGTCTCCTTTTTACAAATGCCTCTCTTCCACTTTTCCCCTTGCATGGATAATGATCAAATGTTCATATAAGGAGTGCAAATCAAACTCAATCACTATTGAAGTCTCAAAGGAAAAGAAATGCTCCTTCTTTTATAATGTTTTTAATGACCAACTGAGAGCAGACTCTACCATCTCTGTACCAAAGTGACAACATGAAGTCTCTTCTTTATGACAGCTGCAGATCTATGGAATTCCTTCCCCTTGTCAAAGCTCAATCTTGAACCTCTTTTTAAAGCATTGCATATGTAATTCTGAACATAGAATCCATTTGCAGAACAACAAACCACTTGCTGAAAAGATCTCCCAAAATATAATCCTTGACAAAAATGCTTAATGCTGTTAAACTTCCCTCACACCTTCATAAATAGACTATATTAAACAAACCTATTCTATGAGTGAGCATTCGGAACCATGCAGCAACTTCAAAAGTGCCCTTAACTTTTTCCCCATAATAATAGCAAAATACTATTCCAGCGAAGACCACCCAGAGGAATCTGGGACTCTGGGGCTATGGGATGATGATGATGATGATGATGATGATGATGATGATGATGATTTGTGGGTGGGACCTGTCACATAGCCACACATAGTTATTTATTTATTTATTACATTAATATTCCACCTTTTTCCTCCAAGGAACCCAAGATGGCATACATAATCCTCCTCCTCCTCCTCCTCTCCATTTTATCCTCACAACAACAACCCTGTGAGGTAGGTTGGGCTGAGAGACTGTGACTGGCCCAAAGTCACCCAGTGAGCTTCCATGACCGAGCAGGAACTAGCACCCAGATCTCCCAACTCCCAGTCCGACACTCTAGCCACTATGAGTCACATCCATGATTAAACCCACTTTTTGGCTCTCTGACCCACCCATTTTCTATTTGGCCCAACCCAAGGCTGGCATGTGGCCCCCAACATTCCAGTCAAGGTAATATGGACCTTGGCAGGAAAAAGGTCTCCCGCAGTGGGAGAAGAGAAAGCATTTTTATATGACCTGGTTTGCATGTAAGGTAAACCAGAGTATGTTGTTTTTGAATAGAGAGTTGTCATTACTTGCAAATGCTGCACTACGATTTAACTATGAGTTGTTAACCATGAACAACCTGGGAAGAGAACCCATGGTTTGTTGATGGGTTGGGAACTCTGGGTTGCTCATAGTTAACAACCCATAGTTAAATCATAGTGTAGGTTCACATGTAATGAGAACCCACAAGAACAACCCTTGATTCAATCACAGCGCATACTCAGATCCTACTTAACCCATATTCTGGGTTGTTATTGTGTGAACCAGCTATATATTGGATTAAAATTCTGTTTATCCCATCATGTATATTTTTTCTGTTGCTTTGAATAAAAGCTTTGTTTTAGGAAAATAGAAGACAACACTTGCAATATTTAGGAGGACATTTTCTTTTCTTTTAAGAAAGATCCACCATCAAAGTTAAATTCATACTTTAACTATGTATGGAATTAAAGGCATACATGGATAATTATTACCAAGTGTGATATCGAATGATTTTAAATAGCTCCATTTTGTTATATAGGTTCCAGGATATTTAATAAAAAAAAGGGGATGTCTATCTACCACTGGACTGGTAGTTACTGTACTACCTTTATGGAGCTCTGGTTATTTTGAGGGTATAATCTAGTATTTCATGAGGTTCTGAAATGTAGATTATTAAACTTCAAAATGATTTACAATTGCAAGGATAATTCATTCCACAGTGCAATCCAATCAAAATGATAATCATCTGTAAGAATTGGGCTAAATTTGCCTTTTTATTAAGGTTTTATTATTCGTTGGATAATGGTAATTTCCCAAGACAATGACATTTTCTGCCAAATATGTAGTGTGGCAGTCTCCCATTGCAACATGACACAATCAAGGTGGGGGGGGGGAGATATTTTGTCACCTTTTATCAGATCTTTTCTGCACAACTCTTTTGAAAGTTAGCCATGTTGCTTCCTTCCTACTTCAGGAATGATTTTTTAAAAATATTTTCCCCTTGAGCTGTCATCATTACAATAACACTGAACACTGTTGTTGTTGTTGTTGTTGTCTGGAGATAAAGTACCCCATCTTTGTAAAACAGAAAAATACTTGCAGATTTGTGTTCAGTATTGAAAGCCCTTCCTGTGTGCTTTGGTGAAAATATGTCAAACGACATTTTTCTCCCAAAAATAACTCCTCCTCCTCCTCCCCTTCCTCCTCCTCTAGACAAATATTCCATATTCCTAGCATTTTTTTTAAAGACAATTAAAATGTAGGTATAATGTTGTATATTATTAAAAAGTAATTATTATGATAGGGTATATTTCAATAAATTTTGGTGCATGTGGAAATCACCAAACTGGATCTGAATACCTAGGGAAAGCACACCCATGGCTTGTTAATTGCAGGTAATGGAGGGTGGAGAAATGAAGAATCAGATACAAGGTATGGATTTTAAATGTACGTTAAAATGTACGATAACGATACAATATGTTCTTTATCGTGCATGAGTTTAATGATAACAATACGATAGAAAAACCTCCAATAAATATCCGATCCGAAAATTTTCAGCCTGATTATATCGGATTATTGAACTGCCATATAAATAAACCTATAACTTCTGTATTTTTAAAAATGCCTATAACTTCTGTATTTTCAAAGTTAGAGGCTTGAAACATGGTCACGGTGCTTATGGGGTATGGCTATGTGTGTGTATGAAATTTGAAATTGATCCCTCCAACCCTCGATTTTATATGAATTTATTAAAGATCGTTTAAGTCTGACAAGTCAGAATGACAGCTCACCACGTGCGTTCATTCAGACCTGTCAAAAAGTTGCAGGATTTTTAAAAAAATCATATAAAATCAAGGGTTGGAGGGATCGATCTCAAATTTCATACACATGTCTAGCACATGTTGCTACACACATGTGCCAAATTTCAGATCAATCCCTACACCCCTGTATTTTATATGAATTTATGAAAGATCGTGCAACTTTTGACCTGTCAGTACTTAAACGTTCTTTAATTAATTCATTTAAAATTGAGGATTGGAGGGAACGATCTCAAATTTCATAAACATACTTAGGCATACCCCATAAGCATTGTGACCATGTTTCAAGCCTCTAACTTTGAAAATACATAAGTTATAGGCATTTTTTCTAAAAAAAAAAATATCTGCTCTATAGAACACAATGGTGCTGCAAATTAAATATCGGATTTCTGATAATTATCATGAAGATGATATGATTAAGCTATGATATTATCGGAGACGATAATTTTTTTGGTCCGAAATTCTGATAACGATAAAATACGATATTTTCGGGCGTGCACATCCCTAATGGATTTTAAACAGGGCCACTTCATTAAAGATCTGCAGAGTGGGTTAACCTAAGCAGGCATTTATCTCTTTTGGGCGAGCCATTCACCACCTGTGAAGTGGCGTCAGCAATCTGTCACCACACAGGCTGCCCCTATCTGGGGTGGGGAGGCCTTCCAATGTCGCCTTCCCCCCACTGCACTGTCCAGCTCTGGGTACGTGAGGAAGGTTGGCCTTACCCTTATCCCACCAGCTGAGGCCATAAAACTCGAAGCTGTGGGCCCTCAGGCATTACCAATCACCATAAAAGTGCCTGTGAATGCTCCCCTGCTCTATTCCACTCCAGATGCCTGTGCATACCTGCCAAACAAATTGTGACCAATATATTATTAACGCAACTTTAACCTATTTAATACTCCCAACCTGTCTTAAAGTGTAAAGCAGGTGAAAAAACACATAGACTAAAAGAGTGTATGAGCAAAAAAATCCTACTTGGCCCCATAAACCGGCAACCAGTAAAACCCACACTGCCTACAGGGAGGGAGGGAGCCGCAAACAACAAAGGTGCAGCAGAGATGGGTAAGCCAGCTTATATACCTTAGAGCTCCTCCCTGCTGCATTGATGCTGAATTTGAAGCAGCCAATGGCAGGCTTCCACCTTGCCTCTTCCACCCCCACCCGCAAAAGCCTCCACGTGTCCAGACATGTGTCCAGGCATGGAGGGGCACTTTCTGGAAGAATAGCTCAATTTCATGCCAGTCGTCCAGTGTAATATCTGTTCAGAGGAGCATGTATTGTAGCATATTGTGATCATACGACAAACTAGGTTTTATATACCTGTCTGTGTGCAGATCTATGCATGGCATGCATAACTTGTTGACTATCTGGGGTTCTGATTCTGTCAAGTTTCAACCAAATTAGATCCTTTCGATTACCAAGGTGAAACAATGCTTACTTGTGCAAGAGTATGTCACTACTCACTATCTCAAATGGGTGAAGTACTCAGGCATAAGTACAGTTATGCACTTGCTTGATACTAATTAAAAGTATGAAACAGGTCTACTTGAAACAACTCATTGTACAAGAGCATAGCTTTGTTAGCTAAAGTGTGTGTAAATATACTAACTGTATCAAACTGCATAGTACTCTATGTGTTTTGCTGGTCTGTGACCGTAATAAATAAATAAATAAATAAATAATTTATTTATTATTGCATTTTTATACCACCCCATAGCGGTATAACAATGAAATCATTTTAAGAAATAAAAAACAGATAACAATCTAAAAACACAAAATAACATACAATATAGAAAACACAACCAGGATAAAACCAAGCAGCAGAGATTAATACAGTTTAAAGTACAAATTTAAAATAGCAAGGGTTAAAATTGGGTAAATTTAGCTGTTAAAATGCTGGGAAAATAAAAAGGTCTTCACCTGGCGACGAAAAGAGTGCAAAGTAGGCGCCAGAGAAAGCCCTCCTCCTGGTGGCCACCTGCCTCACTTCCTTTGGCAGGGGCTCACGGAGAAGGACCCCTGTGGATGATGTGGATGTGGCAGGTACATATGGGAGGAGGCATTCCTTCAGATAACCTGGCCCCAAGCCGTTTAGGGCTTTGAATGTTAGTACCAGCACTTTGAATTGGGCCAGGACCTGGACTGGCAGCCAGTGCAGGTGGAAAAGGACTGGTGTGAAGTGGTCTCATTGGCCAGTCCCTGTTAACAGTGTGGCTGCCCTGTTTTGTACCAGCTGAAGTTTCCAGACCGTTTTCAAAGGCATCCCCACTTATAATGCAGTGCAGTAATCCAAACGAGAGGTTATGAGAGCATAGATAACTGTAGCTAGGCTATCTCTGTCCAGATAAGGGCGCAGTTGGTATATCAGCCTAAGCTAGTAAAAGGTGCTCTTTGCCACCGACTTCACCTGGATCCAAGGGCATCCCCCAGACTACGGACCCGATCCTTTAGGGGGAGTGCAACCCCCTCCAGAACAGGGTGAACATCACCTCGCCAGACAGACGAACCACCCACTAACAGTACCTCCATCTTGTCTGGATTGAGTCTCAGTTTGTTAGCCCTCATCCAGTCCATCACCGAGCCCAGACACTGATTCAGAACAGCCACTGCCTCACCTGGGTTTGATGAAAAAGAAAGGTAGAGCTGGGTGTCATCTGCATATTGATGACATCTCAGCCCATATCTCCAGATAACCTCTCCCAGCAGCTACATGTATAAGTTAAACAGCATATGGGATAAAATAGAGCCCTGTGGAACCCCATGGCTTAGGTGCCATGGCACAGACAATAATCCCCCAGCACCACCTTCTAGAATTGGCCATCCAAGTAGGAGCGGAACCACTGCAACACAGTGCCTCCAACTCCCAACCCAGACAACCTATCCAGAAGGATACCATGGTCGATGGTATCGAAAGCCACTGAGAGGATCAAGAGAACCAACAGAGTCACACTCCCCCAGTCCCTCTCCCAGTAAAGGTCATCCAACAGGGTGACCAAGGCAGTTTCTGTTCCAAAACCAGGCCTGAAACCTGATTGAAAAGGATCTAGATAATTCGTTTCATTCAAGAATGCCTGATTGATATGTGGCTACCCACCAGTATTTAGAAATGCTGTGAACTCAAACTTTTTGTTCATCAACAAATTCATACACCATCCAGTCAAATGCAGTCCAGTCTTTGATCTCCATCAGATGAGCATTTTACTGCACGCTCATTATTGGGCATTCATGGATCTTTGCAGGTCCCTTTCATGACGTCGTCTGCCTCCTGCTCCTTCTAGCCTTCTTCGTGCGACAAAAAAACACCCTAGTAAGTCCAACTTATTTTTAAAGATGGAAGTTGCTGCTATCTCCTGTGTGCAGGAGAAGCAGCGCAATCAAATCGGCCCACTGAATGGGCCACGTGCCTGTTGTTTACTTCCTCTTTCAAAAGAGGAAGTAATGAGGGACAATATTGCAGGCGAAGACGCGATGGTAAGCAAACACAATTTCCCCCATGTGATGACACTATTTGTGTATCATGTCCTAGCAGGTGCTTGTCATAGGGTTTTTGCAGTCCATGTGAGCAGAAGAAATAGGAGTTATCATTGTATACCTACAACCAAAAAACTGCTCAGCAGCTATGTTTAGTGGTCCATGAGAAACTTGATAAACCTCCTGTTTTTGCTATCTTTATGGAGAGGGATTGTCAGGCACCTGTTGCGATTGGTGAACTCCCCCCACCCTTTGGCTGGCAGCAGACTTCAGGGGGCCCTCAGGCATAGTACTGCCAATGCCCCTCTTGCCACCTCCCGCCTCCACTTTCTGGCCACCTCCACAAGCTTTTTCTCCTCACCTGCAGCTCCTTTCACCTCCTCCATTCCACACACCGCCACCACTGCCCACCATGATTCCACCTGCTTGCCAGCCACCAGCAGCTCACTTGCCCTCCTGCTACTGCTGCCATCTCCTCCTCCTCCTCCTCCTCCTCCTCCTCCTCCTCCTCTCCACTCCCCACTCCTCACAAAGTTCCCTGGTGGGGCAGCTGACCTTTTCAATAGGAGTGGAGCAGATTCTGCTCTCAGCAGCTGCTGCTCGCTCTTTTAAGATGATCTCAAATGCAATGCCTGATGTTGATGTGTTGGGCATTGCATTTGGGATAATCATAAGACAGCTTTGCTCCCATTCAGAATTGCTGCAGTCCTGCCAAGAAACTTTTGGGAGAGTGGGGATAGGGAGAAGGGGGAAAAGGAAGGGGAGGGGGAGGGGGAGGCAGCTACAGCAGCAGGAACGGAAGCAGGCAGGCAAAGCTCACGAAATAGTGGAGATGGTGGAACAAGGGGTGGGGCAGGAAAAAAGCAAAATGCTGGACGTGGTGGTAGCGGCAGGCAAAATGGTGGTGGTGGTGGAGGAGGAGGAGGAGGAGGAGGAGGAGGGGCGAAATGATGGAGGAGGAGGAGGAGAGTGAATTGATTGTAGAAGACAAAGGGGAGGAGGCTGGCAAGGGGCAGGCATGAAATGAACCTCAATGCCATCTCAGCTCCCATTCAAGAGTGGTGCTGCTGTCCACCCTCCCCACTTTCGGGAAATCTTTCATTGGGATTAGTGGCTATTGCTTTGCACATGCCATTTTAGAGGTTGATTAGAGATGGGCCCTTCTGAGACCATGGGCTCTCGGCAGCTGCCCTGACATGCTGACCCTTGATGCTGGGCCTGCCCCAGCCTAATTATAATGTCCCTGACTCATGACAGAGAGACCCAAGCTCAATTCAGAAGGGATTTGGAAACTGCTAAGATTTATTTCCAAACTCCCCCCTTTCTCTCTCTCTCTCTCTCTCTCTCTCTCTCTTTTTTAGATTTTGCACTGATCACTTGCTGGGAAGCTAAATGGTAGGTAACATCTTGTGCAAGACTTAAGCAGAATATTTCTACATGAAACATAATCAGGTGAAGTCATCAAATGATGACAGCTCCAATCATGGTCCATACCAAGCAGATCAGTGTCATTTTCTAGGAAGTTGAAACTTTAGTCAAGAATGCAAAAGGGGAAGGAAATCATGGTTTGAAATAAGTATGTTAGAAAGGAAAGAGAAGACAAAATGTCAAAGAAGAGTAAGGGAAAGTTTGCAGCAAAGGCAGTATGCCAGCACATGAAAAACATGGCACATGTAAACTAAAAGGTGAAGCCAAGTCCCATGAAAAGAGATAGAAAGAGGTTGTGGTCTTGAAAAGGTTGAAGGCAAGAACACTGAATGGTGTTTAATTTCTGGAATATATATATATATATATATATATATATATAATATTGGGTTAAATCTGATGATATATTCACCAGGAATAAACAATCTAGCAGGTAGTGCAACAAACCATTCTCCCTCCCTTCAGCCCTCTGCACCAGATGAAAATCTGACTTAGAGAATTTCCCAGCCCTTCAGAGCAGATTTTGCGGGAGGGAAAATCACCATCCCGTTCCACTGCTTCTGCCATCAATATTGGATTCAACCCATTGTTCCCAAATGGAAAGAGCCATGGTGCAAAGCTCTATAAAAAAGAGTTCCAGCTGATAACTCTAATTGCAGGTAGAATTTTTCCCAAGCATGTGAAGCTCAAATATCTCGGTTTCTTCTTCAACTTCTGAAGAGTATGACTACCTTACTAAAGCAATTTTGGAGTCGAAGAGGCTTTATCAGGTCCTTTCAGTTTAACATGGCAGTAGAGTTGTTCCATTTCTCCGGTGTCTGCAGCCAATGAAGAACCGTTTTCAATTTTGAGAAGCTTAGTTATAATTTCAGTGGAAAGCCTTCTTTGAAGGGAGCACTCTACTGTACTTAAAAATTCTTAAGGGATAAAAATAAAGAAACCCTTCATGGAACTATGAAATATTTGATATGACAAATACTTCATAAAAGGACCCCCCCCCCAAAATTGTATCATTTAGAAGATGAATTGCACGAGGCTGTAACGACCCTGCTGTGCATTGCCTTCTCTCTCCACTGACTCTGAATATTTTCAAGTGAACATACTAGATACAATTGTATTTGTACAATTACCTACACTTTGCTGATCCTTCATATTTAAGTTTCCTTTTGAAAAGGTCCATTAGAGAACATCTAGGGAAACATTCTCCTTTAAACTGCTGTAGTGACATTTCGGCAATAAATAAATAAATGACAGAAGAACAGGAATTGTTTAGATGGTCTTGCATTCATATAATACAAGTGGGAAATGTTGCAATGTGTAGTGTTCCGGCTACACCATTCCATTCTGATTCCTCATCCCCATTCCCTCCCCCTCCCCCTTCCAACAGTCAGTCAGTATTCTGTGTCCATTAAACATGCTCAGTCCTCAGTGGGATTAGGCTTTTTCTTCTCCCCACTTACATTTTTTTTTCCTGGAGTGGGTTTCCTTTTCTTTATCTCTTTTGTACTTCTGCAGCCCACAAGCCTGCATGCACTAGTGCACATAAGGACTTGAACTCAGAGAACTGAGTTCACTATTCATAGGAAACCAAATGTATGCTACATGAGAAGCAGAGATACATCAAAATTAATCACCTTATGTATGATGGGCTACCTGATTTTCTAAGAGAAATATCAGCAGATAATGAGAGGTATTCCTTTCCGTATATGAGAATTGAACTGCACACTTAGAAAAGCACATAGAATCACGTTTCTGGGACTGTGAAACTTCAGAATGAGGAGGCAGGGATTGCATGTGTCAATGATTCCCAAATCTCCCTGCTAAACGAAAATGAGCACAACAGGAGGGGTCTAGCCTAGCCTTCTCCCAGATGAACTAGGTTTCACAATTCAAGGAGATTTTAAACATAGAAAAATAGTTGTGGCATATCTGAAATACCTAAAGTGACTTTTTAATGTTCAATCATGTAAAATTTTGTAAACCGCCCAGAAAGCTTTGGCTATGTGGCGGTATATTAATGTAAATAATAATAATAATGTGTCCAGATTTTCTAGTTTTGCAACACAATGTGTTGAATTACTTTTTCTGTATTAAAGCAGTTCAACTGTTCATAGAGAAAGAAATCAATGGGAAAATATTAAAACTTTCTTTTTTACAGCAAGTGCTAGGATAGCTCTCCTCAACTTGATTCAGAAATTGGGTCAGTACTTATGAGTGTTTTCAGCAAGCATTCAGAAAAAAAGCTATTCTGTGGGAGTTCTCTCCCCAATCATAAAGTTGGCACATGCAGCTCAATGGTTTTATGTGCATTATTGCATTGCCTTCTGGGAATTGTAGTTTAGGGTGCAAACTACCTAAGCATCAATAGCAGAGAGCCACTTGGAATTTGAGCCCCACTCACAATATATCTGCTATCAAGAAAGTGATTTAGATTTAGATGGAGACAACAACCACATAAAACATTCGCCGAGAGCAATAATCATTACTGGTTTAATTGGAAAAGATGCTGAACAAACAAAAGACTGTATGGTCTGGTCACATAGTTCACAATTCACATACAATTTCATCAAGAGTAAGGAGGTAACTTTAAATAATGTTTCTGCCTACACCTACGAAGTGCTTGGCACAGTGCTGTACACAATTAAAAGCATGGGAGGGCCATAGTTCAGTGGTAGAGCACATGCTCTGCATGCAGAAAGTCCCATGTTCAATCCCTATGATCTCCAGATAAGGATGGAAAAAGTCCTGCCTGAAACTCCAAAGAGCCTGTGCCAGTCAATGTTGACAATACTGGGTGAGTTGGACCAATGGTCTGACTCAGTATAAGGCAGCTTCCTCAGTCTCTGCTAACAGACTTAAAACCTAAACAAAACAACAAAAGGAATGGGAGTGCAATTCAAGTGGCATGTTTGTTCTTATAATGATCAGCTTCAGGGCCAGAAGAAGGAAATGGAAGCTGGTCTCTCAACCAAGTCGAGGGAATTGGCCCCATCATCCCATATCTCCTTCTGTTGCAGCCAGGGAGAACTTCAGCTACTAAAGGAAATGGTAGAATGGCAGCTACTGGAGGAAATGATGTTCACTTGCTAATGCAGTTGAGCATTGTGAATGTAAACAAATATGCATACCAAATGAGGTAATTATGAACGTCTACAATATCAGTACTTACAACATCCCCTACCTTCTGTAATGATACAGTCCCAAGAGGACTAAACACACAATCCACTTAGAAGAGGGACTGAAAGGGGAGGAAAGGCCACTTTGATTATTTTAAATTGGGCTTTCTGACTGATTTCAGTTCAACAATAACACATTCAAACTGAGTCAGTTACAGATTTATTGTATAATTATCCTGCTTATTGTTAGGTGAAAGATATTTCCCCATGGAAACTCCACTTAGGCGCTTCTTAGCATATCTCAAATTACAGGTACACCATTGTTTTTCCTAGAATGTTTTCAGCACCAAGCAAAATGATAACTTCTATTATTATTCAGTAAAAGAGCTCAAAACTTTTAAACTGAAGTCATTTCTCTTCTGCTTGCTGTTTTTTTTCCACTATCAATCACCACTGCCACAGGAAAAACAGCTCATGATTCAACATTAAAAAAAACCCATACTGGTGAAATATACTATGCTCTCTTTAATAATAATAATAATAATATTAATAATAACGATCATAAAAGAAATAGTCCATCTATGCCGATCTAAAACACCACCAGCTCTATAGACCAGAAATACTGATGTCTTGAGACATACCACTGGGATATTATATGGATATAAAAAGTATACATCCAAAAGAAATGATGTGCTACTCTACCAATAAAACATACCATATATAAACAAACAATAACTGACAGCAAGGGATAACGAATCATCTGTAACATTCACTTTTTCTTAGAGAGTGACAGTATGCATTTAACAGGCAATGGAAAGTTGCTCCAAAATGCATTAGCCCTGCACATAACAGACATGCTAATTAAAATTGCCAATCAGTAATCAATCAGTTCTTATAATGCTAAAGATGGTGTGGCATTCCAGAATCTGTTATCTTAAAGGGTACCAACAATGTGGAGTTCAACTCCTAGTTGTCAGAAGAAGATATTAGTTCACTGAACGAAAGGCTGTTCTAAAACTGCAGTCTGTTCAACGGCCTTCTAAGGCATTTTATGCCACACCAAAATAGGGGAGGGGGGAAGATTGCTGTGGCAAAGGATGTTGCATACCTTGGGTACTGTTGCATATCATTTCAATTGGTTAGGTGAGTAACATAGCTTCTCACAGCTCTTCATGCAAACTCTTGCTTGCTCACTCTCTGAATAATGCATGTCTTGGTTAGCATTAAAATGCCTAATCAATATACATTGATGAAGTTTTAACCCTCCACAAAGACCATCAAAGTCTTGTTGATTAATATCCAATCAAGTTTATGTATGCTTCAATTGCAGATTAGAAGCAGAGAACCAGAAAAACTCAGGAGTGCCTTCTTACCACTGTCTTCTCTTCTTGGAAGGAGCACCCAGCTTCTCAAAGCATCAGAAGAACCTTGTTTGCTCTGGCAACTCCTTCTCTTTCCATTCTATTAAGCAAAGGTGTCTATTGGTGTTGCAGCTATTTTGTTACAGATTAAGATGCACTGGTAAGTGCTGCTACTCCTATCCACAAGCACAGAATAGTCAATGGATAAGTTGGCCCTGGACTACAAGTGTTTCTATCCCACTCTGCGTATCCTGGCCATTGGTCGCAGAGTGACTCTGTTTTTCCTACTGGATTTCAAAACAGGAAGAGGGGGGGATGAAACGTGCACATACTGTTTCTAGGATGGTACTGCACATGTGACTTTGGTGATACAATGTTTTGGTCCAACATAGAGCTCCATCAAATAAGTGCTTTATTTCATGCGCGTTACTGGGCAATCACGGATTTTCGCGGGTCCCTCTCACACAGTCGTCTGCCTCCTGCACCTTCTAGCCTTCTTTGTGCGACACAAATACACCCCAGTAAGTCCAACTTATTTTTAAAGATGGAAGTTGCCACTATCTCCTGCTGTGTGCAGGAAAAGCAGCAGGATCAAAACAGCCCACTGAATGGGCCACAAGCACGTTGTTTACTTCCTCTTTCAAAAGAGGAAGTAATGAGGGACAAATGCGTGGGTAGAGAAGTAACAGTAAGGAAACACAATTCCCCCCCCCCCCCGGTGCTCATAGGCACCACACACACACACACACACAGGTGCTGGATCCAATCCTCTAAAGGGTTTAGCACCTTGGATCGCTCCTTTAGAGTTCTGACTGGTTCTGAGTGAAACCCAGAGCAGGTTCACAGCTCCACTGACATCAGAACAACCAGCCACTCACACACACACACACACACACACACACACACATGCACACACACACACAATCTAAGGTCTGCAAATGGATAAAGCATGAGGACTAAGAGAGCAACCTATGAATCAGGAAACCCTGCCCTTTTCTCTCAGGCATTTGACAACATATGAGTTTTAAATCAGGTCTTGGATCATCTTTGGCTGATAGTTTGAGAAATTGTTTTTAGATACATGCTATCTCTGTGTGTGTTATCTGTTTATATGGTTGCTTTTGTTTTTTGTTTTTTGTAAATGACTTTCTTTTTGTATTTGTATAATGTGTTTTGATGGTTTTTAATTGTTGTGAACTGCCCAGAGAGCTTTGGCTGGGTGGTGGTATAGCAGTGCACTACATAAAAATGAAATTAACTCCTTGGTTCAAATCTTGGCTCTGGTATAAACTCATTAGGTGGCTATAGGCAAGTTATACTCAGTGTCAGTTAGCCTGCCATCTTCAATATCTGGTACACCTTCTCCCATATTAATATCACCTACATAGGTTCCCATGTCAGTTTCAAACTCATGTTTGGTGGCAAAGAGAGAGAACCTTAGGAACATGAGAACATAGGAATATATCTTATACTGAGTCAGACAATGTATCCATGTAGTCTAATATTGTCAACAATGACTGGCAGCAGCTCTCCAGAGTTTCAGGCAGGATTCTTTCCTAGCTCTACCTGGAGATGCCAGGGATTGAACCTGGGACCTTCTGCATGCAAAACATACAGAAGGTCTCAAGTTTCACAAAAAAAACAAAAACAAAAAAACCCCTACCCTTTTCACAGAAAAAAAAAATCTGTTTTATCCAGTAGTATGAAAAAAACCCACATTGAATTCTCTGGAATGAGCTTGCCCATCTCTAGTGATAGGTTCTAGAAGTGCCATGATATGAGGCTGTAGAAGTGAAACGACTGGAATTAATTAAGTACATAAATGGAAAGTCATGATGAACTTTAACAAACAGCTAGTATCTCAGAGAATTCAGATTATATGCTATGGTTCTGCAAATTATTGATCAAACTGAATCATTAACATGACTTAACAGATGAAGAAATAATGACTATAACTATAATCCTGTGCTCTAAATCTTATTTTTCTAACTTCTTATTTTCTAACAACTGCCAATCATCTGTAAGGAAGGTTGAAAGAGTATCACTGATTCTTGTCTATGCTTTTTTCCACCAGCATTTAATTTGGAAGATGTCAGCATCTCCAGATTTGAAAAGGACCACACACACAAAAACCCTCTTATAACAGATGGCTTGCTTGCTTGATGTCCTAATGCACAATTTCTGTCTAGTTGCTTTAACTGGGAAATGTTTTCAGGAGTTCACCACTTGGCTTGTCAAATTAACATTAGGACCCAATCAGGGTGCAAAACAAGAAGTATAATTCACTTATTGACCTGTTCATGGGTGAAGCAATAACCAAATAAAAGCTTGTTGCTCAAAGGCTTTTAGCTGTCAAGAAAGCTTGACCAAGCAGAATTAATCTCCATTAGATATGTTTGCACCTTGTGGGATCATACCAATTATTTTTGCTCTATAAAAAGATATAGTAGGAGGACGAAAACATGTCATAAACTCTTGATTTTTCATAGGTTCTTTAAAAAAAATAAAAGAAAGACCATTGGGAGTTTGACCCTGCATCATACTTGAACTAGTCAAGGCTTGCACTTCTTGAGATCTACTAAAATAAATGGCAACCTCTCCTGCCAAGGCAGTTCTTGCTACCAACCCCAACTGCAAAAAGCACCTGGGAGACCATCATACCTGGTTGGTGTGCTGCAGTTGGCTTGGTCACACGTTCAAGCTTAATCTGGCCATTGCCAGTAGGCCACATCTAATTGAAAAGGTATAAGCATTATAACATAATGGATGAATGGAGGTTACATATCCACAGAACTTTCAGATAACGAGCTCCATCACACCAGCGATTTATTGCACACTCACTATACCTGGTATGCGGTTTTGCAGCACAGTACTCACATGACATCATCCCTGTCCTACACTCATTTCGCTTCTTCCCCTCCATTTTCCATTTCATTTTGTAATGGGTAGAGTCTGTTTTTTCCCTTCTATGCGAAATAAATGCGCTCCTTTATCCCATGTATTCCTCCCGTGTATTGCTATCCTTGCGGTCTATCAGACCATCCCATTCTTTGTTGGGGGTGGGCGTGTCTAAGGGCGGTCTCGGTCTTGCTGACAAAAGAGGAGAGAGGGCAGTTCTCCGCTCAACTGCTCAACTGTGAAAGGGGAGGGGGAGAGGTCCCATTTAACTCTATGGTCTTACTCCTGAGTAGGCATGACCAGCGGTACATTTTCGCTTTAAAAGAAATGTGAAAAATGTACCAGGACAGGAATGGTGGTGGTTTACAGTGCAACAATACTTCGTTGAAACGAGGATAGGTTAATTTCCCTAATCCCTTAATCCCTTAGTCCCTTACATACACCATTGCACTATTGCATCATTACATATTTCAGTATACCAGAATTACATTCCATTGCATTTGCGCAGAAATAATAATTTTTAAAAATCATGGGAAAATAAGAATTAGGGTGGGGAAGGAACCTATATACAAGGAGTTGATTTTCCCTAATCCCGTAATCCCTTAATCCCTTAAATACACAAATGCAAACAGGTGGAATATCACACAGGTGGACTTTCAGGAAATTATTTAAGGGAGAAAATTTAAAAATTCCTAAATGTAAATTCCTAATATTAAAGTAGAAAAGGGAATATGTAATAGAAATGAATTTGAAAATATATGGAAATTATTTTTAGAGCATGTATTGTTGAGAGGGAAAGGACACAAACCTGCGCAAGAAGTATCACAATTTTGGAAAATGTAATGAAGAAGAATTGGTCCTGGTGAGGGGTGCACTTTTTTTTTTTTTAATATATATAAGGAAAAAAAAAACGAGATACCCAAAACTTCCAGTCAGGTACTTAGCATAATTTGCAGAATACAGACAGTTAACCTAGAAAGACTGCTCAAAGAAGTTAATACTTTGATAGGTGATTTGTAGACCACATGAAGTGCTCTTAATAAAATGCACATTGGTTAAAAAAAAAACTAAAAAAAACCTAAAAAAAATAAAAGAATCAAGGGATGAACTCATTTGATTCAAATTGGCAAGGCTAAAGCCGTCCTTAGGACCTATCACCGTGCTACATTTCATCTCTTTACCTTTAAAAAATTATGTAAATGTAAGCATTATTGTACACTCTAATAGGAGCTCCAATGAGTGAGGGGGGAAGGCTGCCATGTCCATCACAATGTCCATCAACAACAACAACAACCAATGAACTGGAGGGAAAGGAGAAGGGGTGGGTGGGGCAGATGCAATAGCAGTGGGAAAGCAAAAAGAGAGTTCACCAGTATAGCTATGATAGTGAAAGGGAGGAGAGCTTGCAGTGGTTCTTAAATGGAGGTAAAAAACATGGAGGCAAACCAGGGGGAAAAATAGGTGTCATGGAGCCCAACATCTGCAATCATCTCTGCCACAATTAGCTTTTATTTCATTTACTACAGCCAACTTTAGCTGTCACAGTGCTTTATTTGTATGTATCTCAAAGGACAACTGCAAACTAAGGATCTGGGAAGCAAGCCACTTTGTTCTATTTACACAGTTAAGCTTAAGAATGGGGAAAATAGTCTTACTGACTCAGGCCAATGTACCATCCATTGCAAAATTCTGACTCCAATAGAGGCTCCAGCCAATTACTGCAGAAATGTGAATTAACACTTTAGCCTTTTAAAGTAAAACGTCCAGGAAATAATTTAATATTTTCAGTATTTGGAACCTGAATTCCAGAAAGATGTGATGGATTTTCAGTTTCACTTAGCTCTAGGGAAAGGTGATAGACTTGGTGTCCTATAAAATTGTTTCTTCCTTTCTGTGGAAGGAATTTGGGTTCAAATGTTAAATCTTAAAACAAAATAAAGAGAAATATAACTGTTGGTGCAGGACAAGATCAAATGTGCTACTTTAAGCATGACCAGATTTTTTTAAAACCTGAGTTGTTTTAATACCCCCCTGAACTTGCTGTTTTTGCAATCCCTGTCAGATTCAAAAGCGTTTTCTATGTGGAACCTGGCAGGCAGGGTGCTTCTTTGTTCTCAAGCGCAAGACCACTGTGGAATCTCAACATTCGTTTTGTGGGTTCTTCAAATCCCAGCCATAATACTAAGTTCATCCAGTATTTCTAATATGTTTTTTTCCATCCTTTACAACTTTATGGATGATTGAACCTGTAATATTCAGCAGCACATTAGATTTAAAAATAACATTTCGATATGCGTCTACAAATTACATCCTTCTGTGCACATTCTTCAATTTAAAAGAAACCTAGGATGACAAATAACGGATATGGTCTAAACATGGATGACTCCAGGATTGGGGGGGGGGGGTCTTCAACAAATGACTATCTTTTGGAAACCCTGCTACTATGGTGGACCCCCTAGAGTCTATTGGGACGCTAGCTGATTTACCTTAGGGTGACCAGATAAAATCCAGGTCAGGGCTCATATAACTTTTAACAGTTGTAGAGAAAAGGGAATTTCAGCCAGTGTCATTTGTATGCAATTCGTACCTGATGAAATTCCCTCTTCATCATAACTGTTAAAGTTGCAGGGGCCCTGCCTTCTTTTGTATATGGTCACTCTAGTATAGTGCCTGCACCTTTAACTGTGGTGATGAAGAGGGAATTTCACCAGGGACTAATTGCATACAAATGACACTGGTTGAAATTCCCTTTTCTCTACAACTGTTAAAGTTGCATGAGCCCTGACCTGGATTTTATCTGGTCACCCTAATTTACCTTAATGGCAGCTGGAAGCAGCCATTTTCCCCACAATGCGCCAGAAAGACTGGGCATTGTTAGAAACCAAAATGACAATAACAGACTTCTTGCCACTGATAGGACCTGTAGCTCAGTGGTGGAGCAAAAGGTCACTAGTTCAGTTCCTGGCATTTTCAGGCAGGCGTGGGAAAGATTCCTGTCTGAAACCCTGAAGAGCACCTAACAGTCAAAATAGACAGTACAAAGCTGAATAGACCAACTGTCACCATATATAGGAGCATGGGTGGTGGGGTGTTATTAAAAGGATCCATGGGACATAATTCACAGTAAACATTGTATATCTAGGGCTGATATGAAGCAGATATGGTAAAATACAAATCTTCATTGGTTCCATTATATGCAAGGGTTTTGCATTGGGAAAAATGCCTTTAAAGGAGTTAATAGTATGACCAAATAAAACATCACCAAGACTGCAGTACATGCAATTCTAGATATTTTCCCAAAGTGTTAACAGTCTATATCACATAAATACTTTATTTTACCTTCTTTAGCAGCAGCGAGAGAAACAATTGCAACCCAGTGGACTTATTATTATTATTATTATTATTATTATTATTAAAGCTTGGTTTTCGAGGCTTTGGGATCCATTACTAATGTGCAGATTTAACCACCACATGAAGGTTGTTAAAGGTCACACAGAACCTGAAACATTTTATACAACATGGTACCCATTTTTTGTGATCTATCAATCATATATCCCAGATCAAAACCCATCCAGATCATTATAAGATTTTGCTGACTTCCTAGGGGAAAAAAATCATTTCAGCTTGAAGGTTTTGCCGTTCTGCACTCTATGCATCGTAACTAAATGGGCTATGTGTAATAATTGTTTTCTTCCTGGATTTTTTTTTCCATTGTACTAGAAAAAAATGATACAAAAATAAAGGGTTGGTTTTTTTTAAGGGCCAAACAAAAAAACTGGTTCTAAAAATTCTGTCCATCACATTCTACCCTGCATATCAAATGCCTTGTGTGGTCAGAGTGTAACTGGATCCAGGAAGAGAACAAATTAGACACACAGATGTAGCTGGGATAATAAATTGGCCACAACATTTTTTACTTTCATTGGAATACTCATGGTGATGAGAGATGGTGTGGATCCTGTCATCGGCCATCCCGCCTGCTGTCTGATTCCCCCTTCCTGGCCCACATGCCAGGAGCACTGGTGGTGGATGGCAGGGCCAGGGGCACACCATAGCATGGTCTGCTAATGTGAACCCCTTTCCACCACTCCAGACAGGCCCAGCTTGCAGCTGGGCTGCTATTGGTGCCACATCCCTGAAATCCCTTACAGGAATCCCCATCATAGGGAGGGGGAGCCCAATCCCATTCCCCCTCAGCAATGGATCCAGCCCAATGCCTATCACTGGGTGGGGGCTGTCCCATTCAATCATTATCTCGCCGCCACACCTATTCAGGTTGAACCCAATTCATGACCCGGTCTCGGTTGCCTTCTAAATTATAACAGTTGCTTACAAAATTCTCTCCCTCTAAATTTCTCCCCAGATTTGAGGGTTCCTGATTTCCTGCTCCTTTTTTTATTGCTTAGCGATCCACCATTCTTCCTTTTCTGATTTCTGAATACTATTCAGACAGCAACATACATGCAGTTTGCAACAGTTTTCAATCAGCATTTCACTCTCCTTTTCCCACACTGGTTAACAATAAGCACAAACACATATATGCAGACTCATATGCGATGTGACCATATAATCACTTCAGAACTTTTCATGGGGGTGTTTTAATAGGGAGCACTATAGCAAACTGCCCATGCACTAGTTCTGGAATTAATTTTTGAAATTCTTCTAGTTAAATGGAAGGCAAGTGCACCAGAAAGTGGAGCAGTTCCAACCCACGGACCAATTACAAAACAGAACAGGGAGATCCAGTCATCGCTAATTATAATTGGTTGGACCCAGTCAGAGTAAATCCATTGAATCTACTGCAGTGGCTTGACTCTAAGTATTATTAAGTTTGGATCTAACCCAATGTAAAGACTCTCCCATAGCTGTCCAAAGATAGCTACCTGTAATCTCATATGGAATATAAACTGTATATACCAATATGAAGTGATAAAAAAGACAAATTTCTAGTGAGAGTAATTTGTGTTAGGTTTCAGCTAAGCAAGCCATTCCAACTCACTTTCCTGAAACAAACATTACATTTTTGACAACATTTTATCATCTTTTCCAGCAAGGAATTAAGGCCGTTTTTTCAGAAATATAAAGGACTGTTTACTCCATCCAAAATTACAAGGTAATAAATATGTATAATGTCAAAGTTTAACTATGCAAACTGGTGTTAATTACCCATCCCCAAGTGATTATTTGGAGCAACAAAAAAACGGAGACGAAGCAAAACAAAACAAAAAGTTATTTTATGGTTTAAATTGTCATCTAGCACAGTATAAGAGTGCCTCCAAGTGGCACATGTATAAATTCCAGCTGGGGAGTAAAGTTAAAATTCCAGATATTTGAGGGATGAGGGTTGTTTTTAAAAAACAAAAAACTAGGCCAGTGTACTCTGGTGTTCAGCCTGTTTCATTCAACATATTATTTTAAATATTCATGCACACAGGTTAATAGGTGGGCCTTTCATGTTGTTAAAAGCATGCAATTAAGGACACAATCCTATGCATGTTTAGACTGAAAAAGTCCTGTAACTCCCAGAATGCCCCAGCCAGCCATATCTATTTACATTATGCATGTTTTTCTGTCTGAAAGGGCATCGGAGTTCACCAGTAATTACATTAGAACTAAATCAAACTCTAAGACAGAGGGAGTCATGTATTGTAACTAAATGTGTTCTTTGTTACATCTGTTTTAATAGTTTGATTTTTGTAAAAAAATATTCTATACAATGTGTAGCAGTACTTTAAATATGACAGGGAAAGTGCTTATTGCTTTGCTGTAAATTATCAATCTGTTCCCATTCATTTTCATGGCATGTCAATGTTCTTTTTTCTGTAGGTTTCATAAGAAAACACGAAGAGCCCTACAGGAACAGACCAATTCAATCCAGGGGGGTATCTTCATGGTGCATTCCCCTCAAAACCCTGCACTTTTGCTCCATCAGGGTTGCACCCTGTTATCCCCATGCAAAGGAGTGAGCCCGGGGTTTATATGGATCTAGAAGGGGGGAGCCGCTTCTGCCGCTTCTGCTGTCCTTCCCTGGCTCCCCCCCCCCACCTCAAGGGAATTAAAGCCAGGGAAAGGAAGAACCTTCCCCCCAGCAAAATGGAGACTCTTCTCTCCATAGACGCGATGCAGAAGCATTCTGGCAGCCATTCAGTTCACTGGCTCCCCCCTGCCTACTGCCCATGGGGATAGTGACCAATCAGGGGTCACCATCGACCCTGCCACACCTCTGACGTAACCTGGAGCAGTGGTGACACGTGGTGATGTTCCGTCCTCGATGCACCCCAGACAAAAAAGTTGCAGTATATCACCAACTGTTTTGCTTTGGAGCTTCGGGAGAAAGCCCCAGGATGCCTGAGCAGTCATATAATCAATCATATAATTGGGTCATATAATCAATCCCGCACCACTGTGCACCCATCCCAGGGCTTTCATCATGTCTAGACAGCCCCCAGCATTCTGCCTCCTACAGAGTCAGCAAGAAAACTCTGGGAAACTTACAAGCAGAATAGGAAGGAATTAGGGCCTCCTATGAGGCATGAGAGTTTTGTACTACTTGTAGTGTAGGTCTCTTGTGGTGGTGGTGGTGGTGACTACTACCACCATTCACCTTCTATCACTAGTGTCTATCTGTTCTTCTGACTACTGCTACTGTTGCTTTACTCATCTAGTAAATGTGCAAAGTAACTGTGCGGTGGTTGCAGAAACAAACTATTGCTGCTGCTACTATTGCAGAGTTACTGGACATTACTGATATGGGGCATGGTCTGCAAATACTGCTCCACATTTACTAAGAACCAACCATGTGCTCTGGTCATTCAGAGTTTGACAGTATGACAGTTCAGAGCAGAATAGTTATGCTGAAAAAGACTTCTGCTAAGAGCAAATTAGAACAACTGGAATGGATGAACTGTCAGAATACAAAGGATGTTAGCATAAGAAGGAAACCAACAGATTCCTAGAGTATCTAATGGAGGTATCAAAAGAGTACAGCAGAGTCTGGCATAGATCATCTGCATTTTCAGATTCTCATGTAGCTATACATTTGAAAGAATGAGAAGTGCAGTGAAAGAGACTATTGAAAGCAATGTTTCAGAATTATGTACTACCATCATCCAGGCATCCAAACTCCTGGAAGGAGCATAATTTATAGCCTTGCAGGTAAAGTTCACAGTTCAGCTGCATTAATTGCAATGATCCATGAATCAAGCCACCATAGACTATTTTGTTGTAACTAAGTTTCTCATAGCAATATATTATTACAAAGCTAGGGAGCCTCAAACGTGACCTCTTTTTGTTTTTTTTGGATAAATGTGTGGTGAAAGTAAAGAGGTTCATGTTTACAACAAAACAGACTGTGTTGGATATATAAGCTTGATCTAAATTTAGGGATGTATGGATTTTCTGAAATCTGTTCTGTCTGCGTTTCACCAATTGTCAGGGCCTTTCATCTTGTTATCTGCTCACTGATGGAATTTGATATTTTTAAAGCAGAATTTTGTTGCATGTGCGCTAACTTGCTTTAGCACTATGTACATGAGCACAACTGCAGAATTGCGCAAATGTGTTAATCTGCCTTAGTTAATGCAAATTTGTGCTAATCCATATTAACTAATGAGGATTAGCACAAGCGTGCAAGGGCACATTATCATTGATGTACACTTACGCTAATGGGCTAATGACCCTTAGTACAGGTGCAAATTTATACAAATCCCCTCTCTCCACAGTAAAAAAAAAAAAACTGGTCTGCAAGTCTCTGGAATCTGTATGGCTCAGAAAAAGCTGATCCACTGCTGTAGATGCACCAGGGATGTACAGATTTCACAAAATTCTGCATTTAATGGATTGCCAGGTGCTTTCATTCCATTATCCACTCATTGATGACATCAGATTTTTTCCCCAAATTTGCACTTGCAAAAATTCTCAAATCCCTCCCCAAATGTGCATTTTCATGCTTTAGCCTATGCAGAAATGTGCATTTTCAGTGTTTTTTATTTTACGTATTTTTAATGGCTAAATATGCATAAAATTCTAGAAAATAAAAAACCACCCCGTAACTCTCTGGAAAAGCTGGTCTGCTGCAGAAGCCATGGGTCAAATTCATACAAATCTGAACTCATTTGTACCTGTTGTAGATTTCTCCAACATCCCTATCTGAATTAAGTTTTGTAGTAGGTTGAAACATAACAAGAGGAGGAGGAGGAGGAGAGAGAGGAGGAGGAAAAATGTCTGAATTTATTATGTGGGGGGGTATTTAGAAGGATTGGTATACAGTAGGGATCTATGGCCATATCTACACCAAGCAGGATATAGCACTATGAAAGTGGAATGAAAGCGGTATATAAAAGGCAGGAAGCACACCACGCAGGATATAGCACTATGAAAGCAGTATATGGTATATGTCAATGGGCCCCAACAGTTGTCAGTACACTTCAATGCTGCTATAAAGCAGTACTGTGGCTCCTGCCTCTTATATACCACTTTCATACTGCTTTCATACCACTATATCCTGCTTGGTGTAGATCTGGCCTATGTCCCTGTACACTTGCCACACACATACCCTCCATGGACCTTGTTGGTAGAGACTGGGCCACTAGGTCCTAGTGATGGTAGGCAGGTTTTCTTATTATGTAGCATTGTCACTGAGGGAAGACCTTAACTTTTCCCCATAGGAATGACTGGCAGTGTAATAGAAATGTATCCATTGAAATCGCTCCCTTTTGTCTCCAACATGTGGCCCTTTGGACATGTACCACCCTTTCTTCAGGTAAGTGTTCTTCTATTTCTTTGGGTAAATTCTTTTTTCTTTTTCTTTTAATATTGCAGCTTGAGAGGTAAACAACGGATCAGAGAAGAGTGGAACAGTTTTGCCAAAGCAATGCTGAAGGTAGATTTATATTAAAGAGAAATGAAGCTGAGCATGGCTTCAAGTATGAACAGGCATTACTGCAAGCCATTAAGTGTTTGTGATAGTGGTGGTTGAGGCTAAGGATGCTTTGTGAATTGCTATATGAAATGTCCAAATCCACACCTCTTACACTAAGATGTAATGACAGGTCTCTGCCAGATTTCACACATCCCAGAGTTCATAATTCAGTGCTCAGCAATCTAATTCATATGCATATTTTGAAACAAAAAGTGTCTTTAATTAAATATGCATGCATTATGAGGGGGGAAAATCACAGTTATATATTTTTAGATTTTTTAAAATAAAAAATCAGAATAGAGAATGGAATTACAGGTAAAACATTTGAAAGTGACATTCTGGAAAGAGAAAGATTTATCCATCCTTAGGTGAGGTTGTGGTTTGGAAGAAAACAAAATGGCTCTAAGACTGGATTACTATTTCCCAATATATTCAGGGTACTGAGTAAGTTCTCCTATGCCATGCATGGTGGTGGTATTGTTAATGCAGAGACCAAGATCAACAATTACTATCTCCACACACATGATGATATGTAGATTTTGAATTCTATTAGCACAATGTATGCTCTTCAAGACAATATAAATACTGAACTCAAGTGTGTAGCTCATATAGAAATTAATTACTTTTGTCTTTAATGATGGTTCTGGGAAAACATTTTGCTCATTTGTTTTCAGAAAGAATAATAGGATATACTCTCCAGCCTTTGATTTGAGGGCAAATGCCCCCTTTGATTCCACAGAGTTCTGTGTTTATCAAATCCTTTGCTGGAATCTTTGGTGAAGATGTTGGCAGTGTATCAATGCCACAAGCAAACAAAAGAGAACAGCAACAGTATATGAGCTAAGGGAAAGGATGTGTGGTGTTAGAGCTGTAGCAAGTACATCCCTGTCATGCTTAAAATAGATTCTATTTACTTTTTAGCTTATTTGCAACTCATGAGACTGACCATTTTCCTTACTGGGCTGATTGGGAAATCTCTTTTCAGTATTGGCTTTGTCTCCTGAAGACCAAATACTAGAGTATAGCCTATAAGAATGCGTGAATTAAAACCAAGTATTTTGAGGGAAAGGCTAATAGTGCTGTTCTCAGTTTCTGCCTCTCTTGAGATCCTTGCAAGCAGTGTTGTGTGTGAAGGACAAGGCTTCTCTTCTGCCTGATGTATTGCTCATGACACTAGAATGGCCTTATGCTTAAAGGGCAATAAAGGTCTTGTTTGCTGTCAGTCATAAACAAATGTTATTAATTTATTAAATATGTCATTGTCACTAAGTTGACATTTTTGAGAACTCTAGATTTCCTTGGGTACATTCCAGATTGGTTTTCTCTCACATGACTCCCACCTACCAGTTCTTGTGTTTGCAATCCCTTTCACTTTGGAACAATGGAAATAATTAAGCCATTGTTTTCTGACTCTTTAACCACATTGACTGTGAGAGAAAAGGAGTGATTAAGGTTTATTAAGTGGTAAATAAAATATATCAAATGGTCTGGAATAACATGCTGAGCCTCTGATGATAAACATTTTAAGAAGTTAACAAAACAAAATCACATTTTTTGGAACTGGAGAGCTTATTCAATGAGAATGTGTGATTGACTGCAAAATTATTGGGCTTTACTCAAGGCTAGTATGTAGGAAACTCTTCTGCACAAGCCAGCCAACCTATAGGCTGTCTTGATGTCTTCTTTGCCCCAGGGTGGCTCCAAATCTGCACGGCGTCAGTTAAATGATGCAGCTGCAGATTCGAAACCACCTTGCGCAAACACGTAAAGATGCCCAGCTGAAAAGTTGGAAACATATCCTGACTTTTCCAGCCAGAGCGAGGTCAGCCTCCCTCTTTTACCTTGCTCAGAGCCACTCCAGGGGCATTCCCGGATAGAAGGTGACTTCCTATTGGGTGCTGGAATCTGCGGAAGAGGGAGGGGGCAAGCCTGCGCTCCCACTGCAACCAGCATGGGGGGGGGAAAGGGTTCCCTTTTGAAGAGGATCATTTTGTGTTTTACAGGGCATAAGGAGAAAAGCCAGGGAGGGATGGGGGGTTGGCCGTAAACCCTGCATTCACACCCTGGCATGGGTATTACCCAGCACAGGGTTTTGGGGAGATGCGGTGCCAATGCCCCCTAGTCACTTTTAGGCCCCAGTGACTGGGGATTACAGTGCAATCCAATGAATGTTTCCTTATTAGTAAGTCCCACTGTATTCCATGGAGCTTACTCCCAGGAAAGTGAATGTTGGGATGCAGCCTTAAATGCTTAACTTTGGTCAGATTGTGCTCAATCATTGTTAAGATTCAATATGCAGATTATAATACCAAGTGAAAACCATGTCAGAGAGCATGCAATAACCATGTTATTTCATACCATCATTAAAAGCTGTCAACTCAACCTATTTTTCAATAAATCGTAGGGCTGACCTCCAGGCAGCATAAGATGAAATCAGCAGAACTCATTGATCAAATCTTGTTTCTGTTTCAAGTGAACTTGACCCAAGGCTGAGATCAGATTAATGATATTTACAGCATGTGCCTTCAATTTTCCATAGGTCTGTCCTGTGTTTTATCAGGGAAGTAGATTCAGCACAGTACAACATCATGAATTGCACATCATGGGCAAACCAGAGTTATCTAACTGTGCATGGGAATGTTACAGGAATGAAACAGTCAACAGTCATGTTGACTATAGGTAATTTTTAAAAAGTCAACTGAAAATGTAGTTAATGATCTGGTTATACCACATTGTTGAAAAACATCTCTCTGTATTAAACAGTCTTATCGTTGAGCCAGCCATGTAACTCTACATATAAAGCACCAGCTTAATATACAGGGTAAAAATAATATAATGCCAATAATTCTATGGCAATAGTATGTAAGGATTTCTCTAATATCCTTTTATGTCTCAGTAATATTCAACAGGAGCAATGGATGAATAAAAGTACATTTAATTTAAATCAATGGGATTTACTTCTAAGTTCAAATGGTTAGGAGCCTGTGTAAGTGGGATAAAATATAATTTCATTGATCTGTAGAAATTGGTTCGGCAACTAATCTCATTGATAACTACTAAATTATGGCTATTTTGTTTGATATCATATACAATTAAATCTACATATTTTCCAAAAATTATCCGTCTCTCTCTGTTGTGTACTCTAATCAGGTATAAAGAATGAATGTTTTAAAAGGGAAATGAATGAGATTTTAAAAATATTTTCAAGATCCAAGAACATTGGAACTTTAAATTATCAGCAGCGAATGGAACTTTCCAACTTTATGGTTTTGTTGAAGTATGAAACTCTTCTAAAAGTGAATTGTGGAATTGTATTTCTACGATGATTTATTATCATCAAAGCAGATCAATGTTGCCAAAATAGTAAGGCATGGCCAAGTCTGTATCAAAAATAAATGTGGAAAGAGGAGAACATTCTTATAAGAACAAATGCTAGAAAGCATATTATGTGGATAGGGCCTTGAAGCAAGCTGATAACTTTTGAGTGTAAAGGCCTGGCAGAACTGTGAATGTTTTTTTAAAGATGTACAGCCATTTCTTTAACCAGTATAAAAAAAGAAATATAAGGTGACTTGACATTTCTTTTCAGTAACCAGGTTATCCAATCATTCTTATGGGTTCTTCAACTTACTTGCAACTTGAACTTTGGAGACCACTAAAATAGTGCACTATCTGATTCAACTGAAGCAGTTTCTTTTTGCTGGGTAATTTTATCTCGTTCGTCCCCATTCAAGGTTATGTTAAAGGTTATAATTAAATTCTCTCTTTACACTTTCAATTTATAATAATAGGTGACCATATGGAAAGAAGGTCAGGGCTCCTGTATCGTTAACAGTTCTATCGATGCAGAGGGAGAGGCAGGTAAGAAATATTTTATTATTATTATTATTATTATTATTATTAAGGGAATTTCAGCAGGTGTCATTTATATGCATGCAGCACCTGGTGAAATTCACTCTTCATCACAACAGTTAAAGCTGCAGGAACTATAACTATGGTGACCAGATACAAAAGAGGGCAAAGGGGTGGAACTAAAATACAAACACCATCGTTATATTGTAGCTTAAAGCCTTCTCTGCCATTAACTAAGCCTTAGGAGAGGCATTTTGACCTTTTGGAATGGGGGAAAAACTGCATAAAAGTCAGGAAACACCAAACAATTGAAAGTTGGTGAATGGGTTGGGGAAGGAAGCATGGCCATCTGGGGAACCCTGGTTGGGTTTGGACTCTAGACAGGGAAGTTTGACCCCAAGGCCTGAAGTTCTCTGCCCCTGCTATAAATACACGACCTTTACATCCACATCCAAAAGAGTAGCAATGTTGCTCCTACCTCAGTGTGCTGAATATCAAACTGAATTTCAGACAAGACTATCTCTGGAGGATCAGACAAGATTATGGGGCCTCTAGCATGCTCACCCTCACAATAAGGGCATGCTTGGCCTCCTGGGACTCTCTAGGCTGTTGCTAGAGAGCACTATTGTGCTATTAATTTGTGTGTGTCCCTCACAAGCAATTTGGATCAAAAGGTTCCATTTTGTCTTGATAGAAAGACTGGCCAGATCAATCAAGCTATGACAAAAAGCTCCTGCAAGTTCCTACTGAGGCCCTCTACTGATAGGGGCAAGGGTCTCCACCCTATATACACTCCACCTGGTATACACTTCTGACATAGGACCTTCTGAAATAATTTTCATTGAAGTTCACTTTTCCTCTGGATCCTAATCTAATCAAAGCAACACTGTAGGGGATCCACACAAACCCTTCCATACATTTGGTCAACATGCAGAGGGGTCTCAGTGCCATGCATACTAATACCAGCCACCTAAGGAACTATGTGCCCCCCACCTTGAGAAATATCCAACAAATATTTAGGCAGGGCGCCTCCTTGCATGCAGGAGCTCTATACACATACAACTTTGTCTCACAGTCACTGGCTGAAGGAGAGGTGTGTGCTCTTTGTTCATGTGCTTATGCATTCATAACTTGAGAGTCTGAGCTAAAAAGCAACTGGACTAAAAAGTCCAGTCTGGCCATGGTTCCACTGGCAATCTTTGACAAGTCATTTTCTTTTTGTCTCAATTTTACAAGAATAAATGGGGAGCTATTTCACTTGCAAATGCTATGTTCATCATCATTGTCATCATAATCTTAAATAGTGAAAATCTTACAACTCTAGCATAAAGATATTGATACTTTCAGCCTGAAAGGTGGTCTATTTTTCTGTATAGAAGTTCAGATTTAGAGGAGTGCACATGGCTTTATAATGTCTACTTCTGGTATTTTGAGTCCAAGGAAGAAACATTGTACATTTGGAGTCATTTGTCATAGATGTATATAGGATTGCTGAGTACTAATTATAATTCATTCAGCCCAATCCTGGGGCTAACTCTGGGAAACTCCCAATGATTATAGCAGATCCTGATCAGGATCAATATCTTCTGCCTGGGATCAAGAGTCCAATCCTAATTATATTAACTCCATGTAAGTCCCATTCGATTCAGAACCATGGCCTAACATTGTGGTTTTGATAATGCAGTGAAGAAAGAGATAAAAAGCCAAAAGAACAAAGTTTGCCTTTTATTTATCATCAACAAATGCCTTAGAAATCATCAGTCCCTAAATTATGTATCAATAATATTATAAAAAGGGGGGAGAAGCAGCAGCAAGAATAAGACATCTTTGATGTTACAAAAAAACATATAGCATGATGAAATGCAAAAAGAAAAAGAAAGCATAGTTCTCTGGATTGCAAAAATAGCTAATCTAAAAATCAAATGGATTTATGCACTGACATCTCTGTATATTACTAGCTTCTAGTTTTCCCTTTACCTTGTGAGTAAAGGGGCAAGGGAACATGGCAGAGGTCTATAAAATAATGCTTGGTGTGGAAGAAGTGGGCAGCAATAACAGTAGAACCTGAGGGTCATCCAATGAAGCTGAAAGAGAAAAGGATGCACTTCACTGAGTGCAATAGTTCAACTATGGAATTCACTGCCACGAGATATAGTGACCATTTTTAAAGCAAACTTTAAAAAGGAATTAGATAAATTCATGAAAGATAAGGCTATCAGTCGCTACTAGTTATTATGGCTATATCTATCCAGTATCAGAAACAGCATGCCTCTTGGTGTTGGGGTAAAAATCCACCTGTGTCCAGTGAATTTTCACCTCAGTGTTGCATTCTGCTCCCTTTTTTCTTTCCCCCCCCCCACTGCATTAATGCTGCCACCATTAATGCAGTGGGGAAATATGCAATTTCCCCAAATCTCTTCCCCTCCCCATGCCAATGGGGTGCTTACATTAGAGTGGAAGGGGAAAAGACATGATTTCCCCAGCTTTGCCAATCATGGCCATAAAGGCCCTCTTAAAACCTTGTATTAAGAGGGCCTTGAAGACTCCAATTGGCCTGGGGGGGAGGCAAAGCACACTTGGCGGAACCCTGGCTTATTGTTTATGAGCTGAATAATCATGCATGCTGCCCAGTGACTTCCACTGCAACCGAGAGCAGCTAAACAAATCATGACCCTTCCATTCTGTGATTTGTTAGCATTATGTGCAAACTAGGAATTCTGGCTTCTCTCTCCTTCAACATGCTTGAGTCATAAACCACAGTTTGTTGCTGGCTTATGGGAGAGACACCTGATTTTCACATAACAGTGAGCAAACCATGAAAGAAGGCCTGCGGTTTGTTATTTATTTATTTATTTATTACATTTGTATACTGCCCCATAGCCAAAGCTCTCTGGGCGGTTTACATAGGATTAAAAACAATTAAAAACAATATACAAAAATTAAAACAGCAAAAACATACAACATACACACAATCTGTACATTTAAAAACCACTTCAACACTTCAAAAAGCTACAAAAACAAAACAAACCCAGGCTCCTCAGATATTGCCACTCTTCCTTGAAGCAAGAGCAATCGGACAGCGTGCATGAGGATGCTGCTCATAAATGACAAGTCTGGATTCCCCTGGAACTCTGGTTTATTGTGACAAGTGAACCGGGCCAATGAGCACACATCTGAAACAACCAAGATCCCTTTCATTTCTCTGAATGAAAGTGAATGAGATTTTTAGCAGGATTTTTTTTTAAAAAAAAAATGGTAGAATGTCCTTGGAAGATTATGTACACTTTCTATAAGATAGGAGGTCTAGTAGAGCAATTCCTTGATGCAATAGAGAGTCAATGAATATACAGAGCTTTCACAAGAGTATTCATAGTCATTAGAGGTGAAAGCTGTGTACTGACATGAATGAGAAATATGTAGTAGTGGTGGTGTGGAAGTTTGCCAAATGGAACCAGTGGTAACCATTGCATTGCAATAGAGAATTTGGGTTATTCCATCCCACCATTACCTTTTTGTACAAGAGGTGGAAGTGGGGACGCTGTACAATAGCTGATAGCAAAGGCCCCTCAGGAACTGTGTACTTGCACAGTGCTGGCTGTGACACCCCATAAGAACATAGGAAGAGCTATGCAGGATCAGATCAAGGGTCCATCTAGTCCATCATTCTGTTCACACGGTGGCCAACAGTTGTTGCTGAGAAACCTACAAGCACCACCTCCTTTCCCTTCTATCCCCATGCTGCTGCAGTTGCCACACATTTCACACAATAAATTGCCTTACTGCCCACCACATAATAGAAATGCATGAGCTCCCTTATAGTGTAGAACTGCATTATATACCTCAGAACTACCCACAGAATGCTACACTAGGGACAATGAAGAAAAAACAGTGACTCTTTTGGCATCTTCTGTATGTATAAAAATTACATCCCACGCTTGTACCACTTCCGTGCTGTCATAACAGCTTCCAGATTTCCCTGCTTATATTGCAGGCTTAAGTTATGATACTGTTTCCATGTTCCCTATCTGAGTATGCAGCTATCTCCAATACTCCACTTCTTCACTTCCTCTACATGTGAGCCACCCTGCCTTCTGTCTTACATTTGTTAATTTATGGAGTGTTAACACCCTCAACATTCTGTTAGTCCAAGTAAAACTGTAGTGAGAAACAGCTTAAAGACTCTTATCATATTGATACTCATCATGCACTTTCAGAGACTCTATGCAGATTATTCCCGTGTTGTTGCTACATTAAAAATCCAGCTTTGTGGCCTCTTCTTTACATCTTTGGTTTAGTACTTGTATGATTAACATATAGAAAACAGGATGAGGATCAGTTGCTTTACATATTTAAGGATGGGTGAATCTGACAATATTGGTTTCTCATTTTTTCCAGTCTTAACTTTGGTTCATTCTGCACTTTGAGTATTTTCCAATTATAAGGCTTTTTCATCTCGAACTTTGATTCAAATAAATAAATAAATGAATTGTGTGAAAATTGTATGAATTTTTCTTCACACTTCTCCTGATTTATGCATTTTTGTATGCAATGTTGCCTGATATGCATGTTTTTGCAAGCAATTTTCCTAACATACTGTATTTAAAATGTTACATCAACTAGTATATAGATGTCTACTCTTTCCCCAACTATACACATTTTTGTATGTTATTTTTATTATTATTAGAAAACCCCATTGCAAGATTCAGAGAAATGTGACTGCTGAAGGATCACTGAATGTGGGTTCACATGCTGGTTTGAAAATGCAAAACCTGGTACGCCCTTGTCAAAATGTGAACCAAACACATTTCTCCCCCAACTCTATGTGCAATAACACTGTGATAATTGATGCCCTCAGATGTCCTCCTCCTCAGAGGATAAATACATCACCCCGAACCAGGATGGAAATGAGCCTCCAGAGCTCAATGAGAGCAACCTCACTTGATGTTTCCCTTTTCCATGATGATGATGATGACTCCTCAAATGTGGGACATGGCCTAAGTCTGTTTGAGGAATGAAACCCCATAAGATTTCCTTTCCCAGCCCTTGATTTCACCTGAAGGCTCAGGGTAAAATACCAACAACAACCATCAGTGATTATAGTACTGTTGTATCTACAGAAACAAGAGCACCCATTTGGTTGCTTGTAGGCTTGTCTTCTCTGCAGGTAACAAATCAAGGCTAACCTGTGTCAGGACTAGCGATGGAGCAAAAAATCCACTTGGGGCTGCAAAGGCAGCAAACACCACAACATCCAGCCCTCATGGGGCTAAGCAGATGCGCCCAACAGATTTTTGCCCCAACTTCCAGAGGCCCCTAGAAAGTGCACTTTGCATCCCTCCTCCTGCACCAATCATGGCCTAATGGCTTGCCAGGGGAATTTCCAGAGTCCCTGGAAAGTGCACTTCGCCGGGCACTCATCCAGGCTGACTCATGAAACAGGGCCAGCTGAGCAGTACTTGGTGTGTTCGTAGGGCAAGCACCACGTGAGTTCTCTAGCCCCTAGTCAGGACTGATAAGGAGTAGATGGTTGTGGTGCTACTGCCTTATTAATACAGGTTTTGAGCCTTTGCTCTCTCACAGTGCTGTTGCCTGGATTTCCTGAGACAGCAGCTCCCCAATTACCATCCATGTTTTCACCCTCAGTCTTCCAATGACCATGACATTGCTGCCTTGAGACTGTGATTAGTGCAACATGACTGTCAAATTAGGGGTGTGCACGCCATATCGTCATTTATCATTATCGTCATTTCGGACCAAACAAAAATCATCTTCATTCATATTGTAGGTGAACCGTATCGTCTTCATGCTAATTATCGTGAAAAAACGATATTTTTGCAGCTCTATTTTTAAAGAAACAAATGTCTATAACTGCTGTATTTTAAAAGTTAGAGGCTTGAAACTTGGTCACAGTGCTTATGGGGTATGCCTAAGTATGTGTATGAAATTTGAGATCGATCCCTCCAACCCTTGATTTTATATCAATTTTTTAAAGATTGTTTCCGTTCTGACAGATCAGAATGACAGCTCGCCATGTGCGTTCATTCAGACCTGTCAGAATGGAAACGATCTTTAAAAAAATTATATAAAATCAAGGGTTGGAGGGATCGATCTCAAATTTCATACACATACTTAGGCATACCCCATAAGCACTGTAACCAAGTTTCAAGCCTCTAACTTTTAAAATACAGAAATTATAGGTATATTCTTATGACAGTCCGATAAAACGATAAAATCGCCCAAAAATTTTCATCTCCAATGATTATCGTAGGTTTTTGTATCGTATTGTCATCGTTAAACACATACACAATAACGACCTTATTGTATCATCATCGTTAAACACATGCACAATAACGACCTTATCGTATCGTTATCGTACATTTTAACGATATGTTACACATCCCTATGTCAAATGGTCTATCCTTGTTCCCTGTGATAGAACAACCAGGCTGTAATTCCTTTCTCCAGGAAAGGACAAGTGTGTTTTACAATGTAATATAGATTTTTTTAGTGTTTCTTGTCAAATACAGGACATGGTTTGAATGATATGGTTCTTATTATTATTCAGTTTGTCTGTCTCATTCCAACACTACCTAATTGCCATTCTGCATATTCTTTGCAAGTATATCTTGGCTTCCTTAGAGCCGTACCTTAACCTCCTAAAAACTATTCTTGAACTAATGTGTAATTCCCATTCTATTAAGGATGGCTGGACTTGACTTTATAACCTCTCTATTGCAGTCAAACCACTCGAGTAAAGCTTAATGGCAGCCAGTGCTGGAAATGTATGTTAAGATTTTCAAGGCCGTTACTTTTTCGATTTCGAAACGCATCAAATAATTAAGCTAATTAAAAATGCAGCCTTTGTTTCGTTTAACAGACTGGATGTGTCTGTTTCAAGCTAAGGGAAAACATTCAGTATATTGGAAGAAAAACAAGATGAAAAGGCCATTTGACTGTGTTGTAGGTGTCCAAAAAATATTGTCCTTGGAAGCCTGCCATTACTTGAGGTCAGACACAACTAGCATATGCAGAGGACCCAGAGGTGTAGAAGTTGCAGCCTTTCGTTTCACAATTTACTTTGCAGGCTCTCGTTTCTGACAGCCTTCAAAACATTGTGCAAAATGAGGGACCGCCTCCATCTATTCCCCAGTTCCAGATTTATTTAATGACAACTGATGAAAACATCCAAACTGAAACATAAGCCACAAGCAGGACATTAATAGAACCAGGGCATGGTTGGGCCCACAACCCCATGGGGGTGACTCTCACTAACCTCCTAGATTTGCTTCTCCTCTTCACCATTGCGACCTTTTTGTTCATCTGCCTCTCGACTGGCCCAGACTAGTGGTTTATTTAGATTCATTATATTTAGATTCCACCTTTCTTCTTTCTTAAGTAACACAAAGCGACGTACATAATCCTCCTCCTCACAACAACAACCTGTGAGGTAGGTTGCGCTGAGAGTCTGTGACTGCCCCAAAGTCACCCAGTGAGCTTCCATGGCTGAGTGGAGGCTAGAACCTGGATCTCCTGACTACTCAGTCTGACACTGTAGCCACTACACCACACCAATTGTCGAATCACCCTGTGAACACCTCACATGAAGCTTGCAGAACCGCTGCCACTTACCTACCCCTTTGGTGGTCCACAGGCTGATAAGTGGAGGCAGGCACTCGACTTCTCACCAAGCTGCCATTTTGTGTAGAAATGGTGGCTCGTTTTTCTATAAAAGACATAAAGTGGTCTTGTCTGGAAGATTACAGGTGTATTTTCACTGGGGCTTACTCCCAGGGAAGTGTGCAATTGGTGTGAGATGTGCAGGACAACAAAAACAAAGAACATGGCAACACAAATTAAATTCCAACATTTCCCAGTTTTCTATAATGGATCAGTGAAGATCACCTCCTAGGTTCAAGAAAGAAGCATCAGTGACCAGTTGGCTCAGTGACTAGTTGCCCAGAAAACAAAACAAAAAGTGACTTTTCTGCTGAAAGTGCCTTCAGATGGAGGGCTCCAAAGGCATTGTGCAACTATTAAATCTTTTTCTCCTTAACAGATTTCTGGTAAGAAAAAGGATGCAAGAAGCAGTGGGAAAACACAGTAGAGTTACACATTGAAGTTGGTATTATCTAGAACTTCTCTCTCCCCTCCCCAGTAAAATTCCATTCATGAGAAAGAGAAACTGCACAATAAAATCCTTGTCTGGAAGCTCCCTGATTTCTTTTTCTTCTCAATGACAATGTTGTGAGAGAGGCAGGCTAGATTGAAAGATGGAAGCTTGCCCAAAGCCAGCCAGTAAGCTTCATGGGTGAGCAGAAATTTCAGTCTGAGTGCTACTCTTGAGAGAGAAAATTATCCTTGCATATGACTGTGTAATGCTTGGATTGTAATAAATTACTTTGTCTCATCTAACTTGTACAATGTGTGTTAACTGAGAATGGCCTTATTACTGTGTGTCACTGAAGTGCCTAATAGGATGGTTATGAAGTGATTGTAGGATCAAGGAGCTTTATCCTCATACTACTAATAATAACTCATTGATAAGATTTGCATACAAGGGTAATAAGCAACTGCAGATCAAGTTAGCAAAGAAGAATAAAGCATCACCTAAAGTGCTAATGTCTTGTAATAGGACAACGCAGGTCTGCGTATATACTTGAAAGAAAAAACAAAATTCTGTGGTAAAGTTACGCGAAAGGCTCAGTTCATGCAACACATTTCTCTACGCACTGTGAAAACTCCATTCAACGTTTGAGTTTGTAGGAGGCACTCAACACACAACATGTTCCAACTCCGCCATTGTGTGACTGTGGGCTCCCATGGAGTTGAGTAAAAGTCAGTGCAATGTTTGATTGGCAGTTCTTCTGCTTTCTCTCCTCCCCAATCCTCCCAGTGGTATCCCATCAGCCATTGCGGTGAAAAAACAATCCTGGTGGCTCTCCAAGAGTGGCACTCACTCCTTTTGCTGCTCTAGCCAGGGAACTCTGTAGCCAGTGGGAAAAGTCCACTCAATGCAACAGGAAACTCCACGGAGCCCTCCACACAACTGTTGTGCAGGAACTCTCCTCTGCACAGAGTGGATATTTAGCATTGAGTGTTTTCTAAAAACAAAAAAACACTCTGCCGTGGGTGGAGTTTTCCTCCCAGACATCACATTTCTCAATGGTGGTGTAAATACTCCACAGTGGAGTTCTAAAACCACCATCGAGAAACATGTTATCTGAACTGAGCCAAATTCTGTGCATGATAAGCAAAATCATGCAATTCATTTAAAGCATGTAAATTAAGCAAATATACATGTTTTCTCATATTAGTCTACAATTTTAAATCAACAGCTGAATTCATTATGTTCGTGTTGAGTATGATAAAGGTGGTGCTAAACTGGGCTCTGATGTTCACATCATACCACTAGCTCTTTTTTCAAATAATGAAAACCGAAGATCTCAGGAGTAAGACACCGAACGCAGTGCAAAATGTTTCCAATAAATACGCATAGGACTGGGCTCTCTGGCTAGAATCTTACCTTGGAGCAAGTGTCATTGAGCACAATGGGATGACTTAATTCCAAACAAATCACATGTACAGCACTGGTTAGCAACACATGGCCTGCAGGCTGCATGTGCCCCCCCAGCTTTAAGTGCAGCCCCTGTTGTCCACCCCCATCCCCAAATAGCTTTCAATCAAGGTGTGTGAAATTCACTGGCAAACTACGGCCCCTGAGAGGTTGAAAATGGCTGCTGGAAGTCCCAAAATTGACCACCCCTGATGTACAGGATGAGGAAGACTTCCCATTAAATAAAATAGGAGTACAGATCCCATTAGTATCATAACATGATTTTCATAGGTGATGTTTTGATGTGAACCAGAGACGTTAGAAATCTGAGTGATAGCCTGTGCCTTGGCCATTTCCCCACAAATTCCTCATAATGACAAGATTCTATAGATATGTGCTAAACAAACGTGTCCATCTCAATTTGGAATGAGCTGGATCTTTCAGAGCATTTTTGAAGTCTGAACTATTTCTTTTGTTTATATATATTGAATAAATAAAATGATACATTCTCCAAATCTTGGAAGCCCTAACTCAGGAGAGCGTCTCCACTGTTACCAGCCCTTGTCTGCTAATGCATTCCCATCTCCCCTTTCTCAAACTTACAAGTTGTGGGCAAAGGAGAGAAAAAAGCAGCCTTTTTGTTAAGCAAAATGCAGCTGCTTAAAAATACCTTCTAGCTTTTTACACATTCATCTTCACAAAATCTACTTATTTAACCTAACAACTTAAGGAAGGTTATTATGGTACTTTGAGCTGTCAAATCTGATTCTCCGGTTATGGATTTTGAACACTAAAGAAGCCTTCCAGAGGAGAGGCATTTTCAAGCTCATTCTAGAGGGAAATGGTTCCTATGGTAATTTCCAACCAATTCTACTCAATACAATAACATTCACAATAACTGTCGGATGTCAGGTGCTTCACGGACAATTCACTAGGCTGGCCTAGTGAATTGTGAGTTGAAAGCTTGGCAATTGTTGTGAGAAAGTCTGTCTCTGTTCTGTGCTTATCTGTGGCTGCTAGCCGAGGCCTTGAGTTTCCTTGAGAACAAAAGTATGTTTTGAAAAGGTGGGGGCTATCTTGCAAGCTGTCTCTCACATAGTGTCGTCATCAAGAGGAGGTTGAACCGTGCCACCCTGTTGGCACATGAGTTTGGGTTACAGGCCTGAAGTCCTGTCTGTCACAGTGGTTTAGAATTAGCCAGCCTCCATCCTATATAGCTACGAGCAAAGGGGAGGCCCTTTGCTAGGAATCATCTGTTTGTCTGTTCATCTGTTCATCTGTTCTACGCTTGCCATGAAACTCCTCGTGTTTGGGATGCTATCTGGTTTGGAGATGTTAGATGCACTCTGTACATGTTCTGTTGCTATTTGGACTTGGAATTTCTAAGAACTGTGCCATGAAAAGTGCTCTGTGGCTTTTCATAGATTTTGACTTGCAGATTACTGTTCTGGATTCGTGTTCTATAGCCTGTTTTCCCTGCATGGAGCCAAAGTACGGGCAAAGGGTAACTCTGAGGCTGATCATTGCTGTTCTGGAATTGTGTGTGTGTGTGACCTGTGAGAGAACCTTCCTCAGAGCCAAAGCTATGAACAGGGAAGGTTTCCTAGGTCGAAGAGGTTCATCCCCTGACATCTTGCTTATGTGATCAGCTCAGTGTTCCTGGCAGGCTGAGTTTGGTTTGGTACAAGATGATCTTGTTTACTGTCAGACTTCTGTGCTGGGGTTTCTCCTTTGAGTTTTGTTCGTGTTTCTGATGAGTCAGTGTGTGTGGCCACTCCTGACCACATGGGACAGGGGCTAACTCTAAATGTCTCCCCCTGAGTGATTCGCTGTTCGCATTAAGCCGTTGTACCTGAAATAGGCTGACCATCTGAAAAGGAGGACAGGGCTCATGTAACTTTAACAGTTATAGAGAAAAGGGAATTTCAGCCAGTGTCATTTGTATGCAATTAGTTCCTGGTGAAATTCCCTCTTCATCACAACTGTTAAAGTTGCAGGGGCCCTGCCTCCTTTTGTATACGGTCCCTCTAGTATAGTGCCTGCAACTTTAACTGTTGGGATGAAGAGGGAATATCACCAGGGACTAATTGCTTACAAATGACACTGGCTGAAATTCCCTTTTCTCTACAACTGTTAAAGTTACATGAGCCCTGTCCTCCTTTTCATATGGTCAGCCTAACCTGAAAGCTATCTGGTTCGTCTTCAGCTTCAAGTGTGTGTACGCAGAAATGAAACTGTTATGCTTGAATTCCGTGTGATTTCACAATAAAAGAAGTCTCACCATTTTTGGAGTGTGTCAGTTTGCCTAAAGTTCATGAGCAGAAGCCTGGGGGTGGGCTGGCATCATGGCAATAACTTACAACACCCCTTTTCTTCTAGTTATGGCTGCTTGGTGGCATTGGTTGTCACTAAGCTCTGTTGTACCTGAGGAGCACATGTCTTTGCTGTAGATGCACACACATCTACAGCAGGGAAGCAAGTAGGGTGGGTGAGAAATGTGTTCCATTGTGGGTGTGCATTTTTAATGGATTTACCAAATTTTCACCACCTCAGCATTTCAGTGAGCTGAGACAGAGTTGTGTTCCAAAATCCATATTTTAAGGTGCTTCCACCTTAAATGCATTAAATCCACTTTATTACAGTTAACCAGAGGCAGGAAGATGCATTTAACTAGGGATGTGCAGCAGATCAGATACGATCCACGATCCGATCTGAACCGATCCAGCCAAAATCGGAATGAAAGGAAACTATTCCGATTTCAAAAACTGGAAGTCCAATTTTTTCCGATCCAATTCCCCCCTCCCCTCGATTTTAATTGGGAAACATCGGAAAATTGGATCTCCATTTTTTGTGTTTTCACCATAGGCTTGCATTAGGGGAAAGAAAGCTTTCCTCCAATGCAAGTCTATGGGGAAAACATGGCGGTGGGTGAGTGGGGACCTCCACCTCCCTGCCTCCCTCCCTCCCTCCCTCCCTCCACTCGTGCTCCTTACCTGCTGCCTCCTCGCTGCCAGGAGCACAAGTGGGGGGGAGGGGGAGGTCCCCACTTACCTGCCGGGGCCACCCGCTGCCGCCCACTGGTCCCTTCTACTGAGAAACAGGCTTTGCGGCCTGCCTCTCAGTAGCTAGCGGGTGATGACGTCACCCAGCGCGCTACTGAGAGGCAGGCCGCGAAGCCTGTTTCTCAGTAGAAGGGACCAGTGGGCGGTAGCGGATGGCAGCGGACGGCCCCGGCAGGTAAGGAGCATGAGTGGGGGGAAGGGACAGGGAGGGAGGGGGAGTTAGGTTCCCACTCAACTGCCCCCATGTTTTCCGCATAGGCTTGCATTGGGGGAAAGCTTTCTTTCCCCCAGTGCAAGCCTATGGCAAAAACACCTAAACTGGCGTCCAATCTGAAAATCAGACGTCCGAGTTTTGGATCAGAATCAGATCTGATCTGATCTGCGGGACCTCTGATTTTGTCCGATCTGATCCAGGGAAAAATCTGAGGTCCCAATTCCGATTCCGATACAATTTTTCCTCCTGTGCACACCCCTACATTTAACCCTGTTTCAGGCTTCATAGTGTTAATTATTATTGTTATTATTATTATTATTATTATTTATTTATTTATTGCATTTATATATTGTTCCATAGCTGAAGCTCTCTGGGCGGTTTACAAAAATTAAAAACATTGAACATTAAAAAGTGCCAATACATCAATATTTTAAAATCATTTTCAGTGAGGTTGATGTAGGGGTGTGACAAGCATTCGAAGAGGGGTGTTCACATACACCAACACCCCTCGTGAAATTGTTGTGTGTAAGATCAGGGGAAACACAGCTCTACTCACAGCTTGCTACAAGTTGGGCTGTCCTCACCCCTAACCTGTGGACCACCACTTCCTCTCCTGCCCCTGCCTCAAAGCCAAGAACCTTACCTTGGGGCAGAGGAAGATGGAGGTGGATGCTCCCAAAGCTTGGTGGGCTTGAGATCGATCCCTCGAACCCTCGATTTTATATGAATTTATTAAAGATCAGAATGACAGATCAGAATGACAGATCAGAATGACAGCTCGCCACGTGTGTTCATTCAGACTTGTCAGAACAGAAACGATTTTTAAAAAATTCATATAAAATCGAGGGTTCGAGGGATGGATCTCAAATTTCATACACATACTTAGGCATAACCCATAAGCACTGTGACCAAGTTTCAAGACTCTAACTTTTAAAATACAGAAGTTATAGATATATTTATATGGCAGTCCGATAAAATGATAAAATCGCCTGAAAATTATTGTCTCCGATGATTATCGTAGGTTTTTGTAACGTATCGTCATCGTTAAACATGTACGATAACTAGGGGTGTGCACGGACCCACCGGATCGGATCAGGACCCGGATCGGGACCTCCAATTTTGTCATGGATCGGTTCGGAAAAAATCGGAGGCCCCTTGGACCGGATCGAGTACGATCCCGATCCAAAAATCGGAAATTTTTGGATCGGCCGCCATTTTTTTCCCCATAGACTTGCATTGCAGTGCAAGTCTATGAGGAAAGAATGGCGGCGGGTGGGTGAGGGGGGGCCTAACTCCCTCCCCCCCGGGGCTGTCCGCTGTGGACGGCCCCGGCAGGTAGGCCCCCTCCCCCGTGCTCCCTACCCCCCCTGGGGCCGTCCGCTTCCATCCGCGGGCGCCAGCAGATAGAAGCGGACGGCTCCGGGGGGGGGTAAGCACCCTTCCCCGCCACTGCTTACCTTTTAGGGCCGTTCGCTCCCGTCCGGCGCCGGCGGCTACCGCCAGCCGGCTTTGCGGCTTGCTCTCGAGTAGCGCGCCGGGTGATCACCCGGCGCGCCACCCTGGAGCAGGCCGCGGAGCCCGCTGGTAGTAGCCGCCGGCGCCAGACGGGAGCGGACGGGCCGGAAAGGTAAGGGCCCCCCTCCCCCCCTCCACGCGCCCCCTCCTCCCCTCCACGCACCCCCTGCTTACCTTCCCAGCCCGTCCGCTCCCGTCCGGCGCCGGCGGCTACTACCAGCGGGCTCCGCAGCCTGCTCTAGAGTAGCGCGCCGGGTGATGACATCACCCGGCGCGCCACCCTGGAGTAGGCCGCGGAGCCTGCTGGTAGTAGCCGCCGGCGCCGGACGGGAGCGGACGGGCTGGGAAGGTAAGGGCCCCCCTCCTCCCCTCCGTGCACCCCCTCCTCCCCTCCGCGCGCCCCCTGCTTACCTTCCCAGCCCGTCTGCTCCCGTTCGGCGCCGGCGGCTACTACCAGCGGGCTCCGCGGCCTGCTCCAGAGTAGCGCGCCGGGTGATGACATCACCCGGCGCGCCACCCTGGAGCAGGCCGCGGAGCCCGCTGGTAGTAGCCGCCGGCGCCGGACGGGAGCGGACGGGCCGGAAAGGTAAGCACCCCCCTCCCCCCCCCCCGCTGTCCACTTTCATCGGCGGGCGCCCGCTGGTGCCCGCCAATGGAAGCGGCGGTGGGTGCCAGTGGGCGCCCGACGATCCGCCGATCCGCCGAACCAGTTCGGAGCCTTTTCGGACCGGTTCGGATTGGATCGGCCGATCCAGCTGTCGGATCGGAAATTGGATAATTTATCCTATTTCCCACTGGACCGGACTCGGATCGTGGATCGGGTCCGATCCAGTGCACATCCCTAACGATAACGACCCTATTGTATCGTTATCATGCATTTTAATGATACGATACACATCCTTACAGGTTACCATGCAATGTAGGCATCAACTTAACTCTTCTCACATTGATTGCTGGTCTATAATCAGCCCTGGGTGTTGTGGAGTGAGTTATTCTTAGTACAGGAGCTGACTGAGAAAGAGGTCATAGTGCCAGTATGGATGGAAAACCTGTTTTTGAGTTCAACAATACTTACATGGCAAGAGTGGGGAGCAATTTTGGGGTTTGGGAGTTGAACCCCCTTTTTCAGTGGGATGAAGTCAGGGGGTACCACCATACCTCCCCCATGATGTCAAAGGCCTCATCATGCCCACTGACATCATCCAGTCCCTGGCTGAAATGCCGGCTGGAGGTTCAGCAAACACACCTTAACTAAGTGAATGCCTGGAAGTGTGTTCTAGCTGCTTCATCCACATAGCATTCTCCCCAATGAGGGAAGTTTCTCTGCCTGAGTTGGTAGCCATGCCAAAAATGAAAGAAGGGGAGTCAGGGAAGGTTGCTTCTTAGTACTCTTCCTCTTTAATATTTATGCAAAATAATGTCCTTGCTGAATTGCCAGGTATTATGACTTTGCTCAGAAAATAATTTCTATCCTTTTGTATGCAGATTATCTCTGACATGATTGTCACACAAATTACAGACATGACCATTATGACCATATAAAAGAGTTAGTCATATATTGTGAATTTGCCATATTATACTATTAACTCAAGGGAGAAAAAGTTGTTAACGTACAAATGCCTCAGAAGGTTTAAGCTTGATCCCTCCTCGGTACATGCAACAATAGAGCCTTCAGGATATCAAATGGAATAGTCCAAAACCTCATAAAAATGCAGTGCAGTGCGTCAGCCTGTGTTATCAACTTTTCTGAGAGAAAAGTATTGCAAAAATTGCTTAGACAATAATGATTTCCATGAATATAAACATTAATGATAACTTCAGCCTCATTTTAATTCTTCAGAGATGTTTAAGCCCTTTTACCATATTACTCTTTTCTTCAAACACTTTGATAAACAACACTTTTAGAAAAAGATTCTGGCAAGTTGATGAATGATTATGAATTTTACAGGTTATGAATATGCAGTGAAAATGGCTCATCTCAAAGCTATTCATAATGTGCACCTTGGTAAATATTTATTACAGTCTTATCCCTGTCACTACCAAGTTATATAAAATTGGAGGCTTTTAAACATTTTTCTTTCTCTCTCTTATATTCCATTTCCTTTTATCAACACAAACAACGTGAGGGATTTTTTCCAAATAATAATAATAATAATAAAAATCCAGTCATCTGGATTTTTCCCTGGGTTTTGAAGTTCAGAATTACCTGGACTTATTTCCAAAGAGAAATTGGTGCATCCTGTTTTGTCTTGTTAAATTCCTGAATTTTGTTCAGAAGCGTACAAGAATGTTTCCAATCAGCTTTCACTTCCTTCAGTCCATTTTGTATCATTTTACTCTTTGTGTTGCCAATGAGCACGTGTGAATTGAATAACAAAAAAGAAAAGAAAACTGAAAAAAAGTCCTTGTGTGATTGTATGTGTAACTGCATCAAGATTCTTTTCCAGTGCTGTGCTTTACCATGGGTACTTCTGCATATTAATAAGAAATCTAAAAAAAGCAAGCTTGATTTGGTTTGTGCATACCAGATGGGCAGAAGCCTGGGGCCAGGGGCAAAATCTGTGCACTCAGTAAAACCCAAACAAATAAAAATTATTATAATAAATCTTGATGCAGTCATATGTACAATCATATTGAGACCTCCATCACACCTAACTTTTCCCCTTGGTTTGCCTCCGCATTTTTTTTTACCTCCTAGGCATAAGCATGTCAAGCTTATGATCCCTTTCACCTGAATAACTGCTCTTTCGCTCCTTCGCCCCTTTGCTCTTCCACTCCATTCCACTCCACTCCACCCCTTCCCTTCTCTTTCTCCGTGCAGTCAGGTCCTGTCAGATGAGTACTTTAACCAGACCGCCTTTCTCCTGGGCAAAAATGGAACAACCCTTTAGTCTGTTTTTTGGGGGGCATTGAGGGAGTACAATCCTGTCTTTGCAGATATTCAGGCATTGTATGATTAAAAAAAAACATTTTCGAGCCTGGGATGCAAGGTTTGGGTTTTATATTAAGGCTTGGAGCCAGCTGCTGGGAGAGATCGCTTTTCCCTGCCAGGACCTGATGCAATCCATTCAAGCTCCCAGTTCCTTTAAAAGTACATGGAGATTAGGGTGCATTCAGTGCGCTTAGGGAAAATAATCCAGACTTTTAGCATTCTAGGAAAGGCTGGGGAAGAGGCAGGGTGTCAGCAGGATAGGCACAGCGTCATGTGAGTACCATGCTGCAAATCCTTACACCAGGCATGGCAAGAGTGCACTAAGAGGTGATCTACACTCTAGCTTTGTAACGTTTCATGAGGATTACAAAAACTCTTTAGGCCACATGACGCACTCCCTTTAACGATGTATTTTAAAACTTACTTCAGCTATATATAACGGTTTTAACTTTTAATAAATAATTTTAAGTAAAATAATGTGTCCGTCCTTACCATTTGTGATTCGTGGGGGCGTAGGCTGACCAGGTGGCTCGGGATTTCCCGGTCCTAACCGGGAATCCAGAGGCCAACCGGGCCAACCGGGCCAACCGGGGGAAAACCGGGGTGGCGGGGGGGGTCACGCGGCAGTGAGACCCGGAGGCGGTGGAGGAGCCCGGGAAGCAGACGCCCCTGCAGGTAAGCACAAAGGGGGGCTCTTACCTGCTGGGGCGGCCGCTCCCCGGGCTCCTCCGCCACCTTTGCCGCCGCTGCCGGGGTCGTAAGGCCAGAGGCCGCGCGGAACAGGCAGGAGGGGGCCGGATCCGGAAGTGATGTAACCGGCCCTCTCCCGCCTCTTCCGCGCAGCCTCTGGCCTCCTTGGGGCTCAATCGCGATGGCGATGAGCCCTGAGGAGCCCGGACGCCCACGCCCGCCTCTTCCGCGCGGGCGTCCGGGCTCCTCGAGGCTCGTCGCCATCGCGACGAGCCCCAGAAAGGCCAGAGGCCGCGCGGAAGAGACGGGAGAGGGCCGGTTACGTCACTTCCGGATCCGGCCCTCTCCCGCCTCTTCCGCGCGGGCGGCGACGGAGGACCCCGCGCGGCCGCGCGGGCGGCAGCGGAGGACCCTGCGCGGCTGCGCGGGCGACGGAGGACCCGGCGCAGCCGCGCGGGCAGTGACAGAGGACCCCGCGCGGCCGCGCGGGCGACGGAGGAACCCGGCGGTAGGTCCAGGCTGGGTTTTTTTTTGGGGGGGTGGCTTGGTGGGGGGGTTGTTTTGGGTGGGGGGGCGGGGGGGACCGGGATTTTGACTTTTAAAATCTGGTCAGCCTATGGGGGCGGTAATGGGAGTACTCAGTTATGTGGCCTAAGACATTTTAAAATGCACCTATTTACAACATTTTAACATACTATTTATAACGTTCCAAGCTACAGTGTAGATCGGCTTTAAATTCCTGGAGTGATTGAGCTCTGAGATTGAATCTTTCTTTTGGGTAGGTTTTTTTTTATCAATGCAAATTCCACATTGGCAATATAGAAGGGAGGAAAGGAGTAGAGAGAGGAAAGCTTCAGCAAATTGCACAAGCTGCAATCTAGGAATTATTTTTAGATGTTGTCTTAGTTAAACTGGAATTTAGGATGATTGGTATACTTTTGCGTTGGACCAGAAGTGCACTCCCAGCTCCATCTTGAGGGGGGGGGGGGGAATGGCGGCTGTGACGAGTGTGACATCCTGTTTGCTTCTGGGATGTCCTGCTCCTCTGTAGAAAGTGGGCAATGATCCTGGAAGCAAGTAAGTCCAGGATTGCCCCCAGGCCCTCCCTCTACGCCCTTAGGTGTAGAAAGGACCTTAGTATCCCTTGATTGCAATCAGTGTGCTCTAAGTTTGACTGAGCATGGCATCTAATTAACCCCTTCCATTGAGGGACCAGCTTCTGTCAGTGAAATAGGAAGGGGGGTAATTGCCCCTAAATCTGCAACTCTCCCCAAATCTGCTCCAGAGGGTTGGAGAGCCTTCCAGAGCAGATTATTGGGAGTTGCAGGGAGGGAGGGAGGGAGGAAGGGAGAAGAAGTCCTGGTGTATGAGTGAAAACCTGTTGACATAATGTTGGATATCACCCTAAATCTGGATACAACCCTAACCTTAGAATGCCTAAATGAATACTAATGATGCTATATTATTTATAATAAATTGTTACATGTCTGTAGTGCTCAGATATTTGTCAATCGAGCAATTATTACAGTAATGTGAAAGACAAGATAGAAATAAGAATGTACACCATAAAAGTACTAATAATCCACATAACTGGCCCATATTTATTAATGTTCCTTGTAAAGGACCTGTAAGAAGATAATTTGTACTTTCTTTCATGCAAATAGTTTTATTAATGGAGCAAAGAATAATGAAAATGTAAAAAGATGCACTAAAGCACTGCATATGTGGGCAGAAAAGATATTTCTGCAAAGAATATTCAAAGCAAATAAGAGACTAATATGCTATTAGATATTACCATTTCTATTAGGAAGCTCACGAATCCATATGGTTACTCAAGGGTTTAAAAAAAAGGAAAAAAGGGCCGGGCCCCCCGGAAGAGATCTGAATATAGTCATATATTCCATATAGTGATTTGCAGTAATTACATCAGAGGAATAGGAAATGAGTTTAGGTACCTTACTTACGGTTGTGGGATTAGGGCTAGCATCCAAATCACAAACTCCTTATTCAGACATCTGAGCACAGCATATCCTATACTGTTGTGGACCTATAAATGGCAATTATTTTCATATTTGGAGCCCACGTGAAATTGCACGTATATGTGTATTCACAACTGCTTCTGCAAGGTATAAAATACAGTTATATAACAATCATGCATTATTTCATAAAGGCATGCAATTTACACCATTTGAAGATGAATACATGGTCATCATTTTCAGTTATGGAGGGTGTTCTGGTCTCCAGCTCTGCATTGCTATATTCACTCAAGCCATCAAACACACACATGCCCCAATATCTGAATCTGACCACGATGTTGTGGTCCACACATGGGCTAAATTGTCTGCTTTTGTTAAAAAACTCATGATTGTTATGACTCACAGTCATGTTTCATATCTTGTGCAACAGATTGTGCATGTACACACGTGTAAAATATCATATGCCAACACATCTGAAAATGATCGTAGTGTATTAGTCCAGGTATGGTGCTTTTCTGAAGAAAAACCACACACATGCATGAATGGTCAGCTATTAGTGATCTTCCTTTTCTCCCAACAGATTATCGACGAGGGAGATGAGTTCATATAGCAATCAACAACCCACTGCATATTCACATGCCTTTTTCCACACGCAGTTCAGCTCTTGATAGGATGCTGTAATCCATTCAAGATTCTCACTCTATATTCCTTAACACTGTAAGATATGATAAGAAATCTCTTGTCAGCCCATACCTCGCTGCCCAAGAGCCCGCTTGATGTCAAACAGATGCGGGGGTCCTGGGCTGGTCCAGAACGGTTTTATATAGAGTGGTAGAAAATATGGGATTATTTTGGATTTTAGTCCATGTTAATAATTGCCCCAAATACAAAATGTCCCTCTGTGACCATGAAGACTTGTTTGGGGGGTGGGGGGAGATACATGGTTAATAAAAGGTGATCATTTCTCACTGGAACCCAATGTATATAGGCATGGAGCTGCATGTTAGCCATGGCCTTTATGCTGCCCATTCCTGTTTTGGGAGAAGTGCAGTCCATCCAAATGAACTGTGAAACCAGTTTTGCACGCCCAAAGTGTCGGTTAAGCAGCCTTCCATGGTGCATTTAGCAATCCATTTTTGAACTCAGCAAAAGCAGTTTGTGAAGAGATCTACTTTTTAAAGGAAAACACCCCAATATTTGACAGGGTGGGAATGTTTAAAGTCACTTCTTGAAATCTCAGCGCTAGAGTACTTGAATCTTTATTGATGACCACCTGATAGTTTTTGCTTCACCAAAAAAAAATACTAATTATAAATCTGGGTTATGCGTACAGACATGGATATAGGATGGAACAAAATATGCATTATGAAGAATACACAGAATTCTCAACCTTGGGTTTTCCTGAAACAAGGAGCAACTGCAGAGGGAAATTGTTGGGCAGTACACTGCCTATACACTACCTGCCAATTCTCCCCTGTAAATATCCTCCCATGCCATTGTCCTGCTTTCTTACCTTCAATGAGCCCAGACTCCATAAGTAACCCAGCTGACTGGCTGAGTGGAAGTAAGTCAGCTGAGTGCACCAATGTGTGTGTGTGGGGGGCAGTGGGGATGGACTGGCAGGCACGAGAGGCACTGCGGCAGCATCCCTCCTACCTACGGTTCTTTCTTATTTCTTTTCCTCTGCCTCTGCCTTTGCATTACTTCCTGGGTTTGGAAGGCTTTTGATCTAGAGGATGGCAGACAGGGGGAAGCAACTTTTGCCAATTCGCCCTCCCCCCCTGTATTCCCACATTGTTCTGGAGTGCCCCCAATCCTCCAGAGGCTGCAAGGGGCTGCAAAAGTCACCTTTTCAGCCCCTTCTTTACCCAGAGCTCCAATGAAGGGAACTGCCCTCAAAGGATGCTCGGCAAAACAAGAGCAAAGTTTGATCCAAGCTCCTCTGTTTTCCTCATATCGTGTTGCTCCATCCTAAAATCTCCATCCCCTGGCTTACTTACAATTAACAGTCATTTAACAGTTCCACTTTGTATTCTGCGGATCAACTGCTGGACAGATTCCATAAGCAGAATCTACTAGAATCCAAGCCCACACATGATCACCCTGTGTGTTGAGAATTTTTTAATGTGCAACTCTATCCAGAGTGGCTTTTGTTCAAAATATCAATCCACAACAGTCCTCTGGGTGGCTTTGAGGAAGTCATTTTCCCTCCGTCCCTCTGCTCTGTGTGTAACAAAGCAAGCCCAAGGAGATATCGTGATGGCGGTGCATTTGCACCTCTACATTTGCGCTCCTTTGCATTACCCCCATGGCAAGGAGCCCAAATGCAGGTGTTCAAAACTGACTGGGAGGAGGAGGAGGAAGGACCACCGCCGCCTCACGTGTCCCATTCCTCTCCCCACCGTTTTTTCCCTCCTCCCCAGGCAGGTTCTGTGAGTGAACGAGTGCCTCTGGGTGTCCCCCCCCCCACTTTTTTAAAAAGACCCTTTGCTGCATCTGTGCATAGACGCACAGTTTTTTTTTAAAAAAAAATCTGTTCACTTTATGTTACTGTTATGCATTTCTCCGGAATGGGCATCCTTCTGCCCAAGCTGGAGAAGCATTGAGGCATTCCAGTGGCCATTCGGTCCACCCCCTTCCCCCTCCTTCTGCCCAGCCATGGCGACCAATCAGGGGTCGCTATTAGCTGGGCCACGCCTCCAGTGCAACACCAGATCAAGGTGACAGATGGAAAATGTGCGTCTGCACCTTGCTGTCAAGAAAAAGTCACATTAAGTTAGGGTGACCAGATAAAATCCAGGTCAGGGCTCATGTAACTTTAACAGTTGTAGAGAAAAGGGAATTTCAGCCAGTGTCATTTGTATGCAATTAGTTCCTGATGATATTCCCTCTTCATCACAGCAGTTAAAGGTGCAGGCACTATACTAGAGTGACCATATACAAAAGAAGGCAGGGGCCCTGCAACTTTAACTGTTGTGATGAAGAGGGAATATCACCAGGAACTAATTGCATACAAATGACACTGGCTGAAATTCCCTTTTCTCTACAACTGTTAAAGTTACAAGAGCCCTGACCTGGATTTTATCTGGTCAGCCTACGTTAAGTAACCTACTTTTTTTTAAAGTGGAGCTTCGGGGGAGTGCCTCAGGATGGCTCCATGATGGTAGCTGCATCATATAAATGACCTGCCATCACTGCGGATCCACCCAGGGCAAACCCCTCATCAAGACAGGCCCCAAGATGTCTGACTGCCTGAGCAGCAAATGGCACTCACCCAAGTCAAGGTGCATACTTTCCAAAACCAGGTATATTACTTTACTACATGAGATAGAAACATCTAACAAGCACCTCTCCTCGTGCCTAGCAGTAAAAATACTATAATAACAAAATAACTAATGGTTTGCTGCCTTTTCATAACACTCATTATCTCCTGCCTGAGATGATTTACTCAGGGTGCCTCTACAAGAGAGGTTTAATGCGCTTTGAAGGTTCATTAAAATTTTTACCTCTACAAGAACGGAGCGCAAATTGGGCGTAGAGGCGCGTTATCTCCCCGATAATGCGCATTTTCGAATGCACGTTAAATCGCGAGTTTTATTTTGCTCCGGCCGTTAAAGCGCATTTTCCCCGTGTGAACAAGCGATTATGCGCATTAACTTCTTGTAAAGAGCTTTTTGGACATCAATTAATGCGCTTCGCCGCCTCTCACCGCCTCCCGTGCAGAGGGATTAGGAGTAAATGCGCGTCTGCGATAATGCGCATAATCGCCGAACCGGGCGCAAAAGCGAATCCTTGTAGAGGGAGCCTCATTCTGCCTAACGGTAGGGCCCTGGTCTAGAAAATGAGATTGTTAAAATTACACCCTTTAAAGGCTGTCAGTGCATGAATTAATGGGCATAGATTTCAAATACTAAAAATTACAATGTATATCTGTTTATTTATTACCAGTGTTTATATGCCCTTTCAGGGCACAGCTCTCCCAAGGCAGCTCCCAGAAACAATTAAAACCATAATATTCACATAAAACCATGTTTTCACAATTTGAAACCTAAAACTAGTAGTCTAAAAATACTATACAGCATAGCATAATTATAATTATAATTAAAGTATCATTATAGCTGTGTGGACAACCTATTTTTATTATCAGTTGCCACATGAATGTACCTCATGAGATTACTGTAAAACTTAATTGCAGAAAAATGTTACATCTGGGTTAGCCCTAAAGTTTCATATGAAAGACGAGAAAAAGCTCATCGGTGGTCTGGGATGCTCTTTGATGGGCCAGTTTGGATGATCCGATCCCAGGTTACTATTCCAGGACATGCATGAGCTCTACACACCTGCGCACAGACCCTTTGCTGCTGCTTTGCTCCTCCCTTTGCACAAGCAAGCAGAGAAGCCAGAAAGTCACAGATAACCATAGGTTCCCATTACATGCAAACCGATTAATGGCTTCCCAGCAGGATTCAAAAGCCAACTTTAAGCCATGATAATGGAAATGCAGCCTCTCACGCATATATTTGCCCTTTCCAGACATTATATGCAGGGCGAGGAGTGGGCTCCATTTATGATCCGCACATGTTTATTAGCACACCTGAACACAGGCAATGTTAAAGCACGCTAATAGTTTAGGCATGCCATTACAATGCAGCCCACACACACAGGTTTGTTCTACACACACGTAACACCAAGCACCACTACATAAACCAGCTGAGGTGGTTTTATACATGTGCATAGCATGCCTAATCTGTTTTTCTCGATTCATGTGACAGTAGTATTGTGAGATCATTGGTCACCCTAGTTATATAATTATTGCTCTTTTGTCATAGCTGTATAAATTTGATTTTTATTTTTTTAATAGTGACTTGAAGCTTCTTAGTCTCAACCAGTGGGCAATTTGTGATCCTCCAGAATGGTGAGGAGTTCTGGTCTAAGACATAAACTGCAATTAAATATTTGTCATCTTGACAAAAAGGCAGTATAATTATTCATCAGCTGTCTTATTTTACAAAAACTGATGACAAATTCTGAGGGAGAGGGAGAGGGAGAGAGGGAGGGAGAGAGAGAGAGAGAGAGAGAGAGAGAGACGTATTCATTTATATGTTGGACGAAGTGTCTATGCAATAGCTCTGCAGTTATAGAAGTAATTGTACAAGTTAAATATGCTGCCATTGATTGTTCTGGCTTTGCTCATAGGAATAATTATTCCTACCCACAAAAAGGGTTGTTTTGAATTGTAAGGTTTTTCCTCTGAGATCAATGTTGTTATTTATAGGCAAGGCTTGGCAAGGCTTGCAAGACAGACCTAATTGCAAATATGTACATTCTTGTACCAATGCTTGTTCGGCATCTCATTCACAGATTCTTGTTATTTATGGACTTCTTGTTACTCTTCTTAATATCAACAGGAAAAGGAATTTGGGAAGCGATAGGTTGACCTTTCCGGTGAATCTGAAGGGAGGAAGGAATTCAAAGGTTTGTTAGGGATAGACATATTTTTTTCAATTCCATTGCACCTGTGCCCCCAGAATAAAGAGACAACATGAGTTCTTGGGGTTTTAAGAGCACCGACTTGATTTAACCTCGTTGAACTTAAGGGATATACAGCAGGGTCAAAACAGTGGGTGAAAGAGGCAGCAGCAGCAGAGGAGGAACATTGTTTTAAATTGTGCAGCTCCACCCCAGCACTTTGGCCTTGCAACCAGCTCTGCTTTAGCTCTCCCAAGGGCCTGGGTGCAAGCAATGACACTCTGTTCTCCCGCATGTCTGGAGGAAGGGAATGGTCAGCATTCCTTTCATATTCTATGGGTTTAATATTCCCCCCTGCATTTCACTCATCCTGACTTTTGGTTCAACTTGGAGCAGATCATATCTGTTTGCCTCAGCTTTTCATTCCTTCAGTTCATTTTTATCTCCTTCACCTCACCCCAGTCCTATTAACATGCATGTGCCACCGTTAAAATCCTGCAGAAATGCCATCCTGATAGGACCTCTGGATCTATTCTGCTGCCCCAATCCTGCTTCCACATGCCTGCACCCCACTGTCCACATATTAGGAGGAAAGTAAGAACATATAGGCTGACCAGATAAAATCCAGGTCAGGGCTCCTGTAACTTTAATAGTTGTAGAGAAAAGGGAATTTCAGCCAGTGTCATTTGTATACAATTAGTCCCTGGTGAAATTCCCTCTTCATCACAACAGTTAAAGTTGCAGGCACTATACTAGAGTGACCATATACAAAAGAAGGCAGGACCCCTGCAACTTTAACTGTTGTGATGAAGAGGGGATTTCACCAGGAACTAATTGCAGACAAATGACCCTGGCTGAAATTCCCTTTTCTCTGCTACTGTTAAAGTTGCAGGAGCCCTGACCTGGATTTTATCTGATCACCCTAAACATATGAACATAAGAAGGGTTCATATCTAATCCAGCACTCTGTTAACACAGTGGCCACCACTTGTCAACCAGGAGCCCACAAGAAGGATGCAGATGGAACAGCACCCTACTGCCCATGTTCCCCAGCAACTAGTGTACATAGATTCACTGCCTCTGCTACTGGAGGTAGCACCCAGCCATCAGGACTAGTAGCCATTGATAGCCACCCTCTTTAAAACCATCCAAATTGGTGGCCATCACTACATCTTGTAGTAACTATGAAGTGCAGAGCCTGACCTATGTGTTCAGGTTCTCCATGAGATTTAGAACTATTGGTTACACAGGGGGAGCCTGCACTTGTAGAGTAGGCTTCCCACTTCATGCCCTCCCCACCCCATGTGTGGACAGTAGGAGCACGGCTGGCAAGCATGTTCTTGTCCTTCCTCTCATGTGATACTGTGGCATGTGGCATGATGATTGAACTCCCATCCCTCTGGAACACTCATTCCTGTTAGGTTTTCTTGTAGTGTTTTAGGAGTACCTACAAGTGTTATCAATCATATCAAAAGGACAGACGTGAAGGATCCAAAAGCTGTAGTATATCACACATGCGCAATGCTCTGTCCAAAATCCAGAAATTATATATAAAAAATAAACAGAACAATGGAGAATTCCTAATGTGTTGGTTCCACTTCAGAAACAAGAAGAGCCAATTCTGAACTCCAAAATCTGAGAAAAAATTCAGATGAGGACTATTTTGGAAATGTCCCTTATTTGTTTGTTTGTTACATTCATATCCCACCTTTTCTTCCAAGGAGCCCATTTTATCCACATGTTGAGAGTTCAGTGTCTGACCCAAAGTCACCTGGCAAGCTTCCTTGCTAGGTGGGGACTTGAAACTGGGTTGCCCCAGGCCAACACTCTCACCGCCACACCATATTGGTTCATTTCATTTTGACTGGCTGCAGCTCCTTTTGAGTGTGGCTGTCAAAAGACTTTAGTACCTAGAGTTTTACTAAAGGCAGGGGAATAGGGTTGCCATACATCCCAGAAAACCAGGAATGTCCCGATTTCCAGGTGATTCTGAAATGTCCCGACCGGCTGGGCAAGAATCCCGGATTCCCAGTCTGGCCAGCTGATTTCTAAAAGGGTGCCTTGAGCAGCGTAGCCGCAGCAGAAGAGAAAAAAGCATGCACGCCTTTTTCAGAGTACTGCCGCTCCTGCACAGGATCGGCTGAGTCACTCCCTGAGCCTGTGCAGAGGAGGAGCAGCAGAAAAAGGCGCACTTGCTTTCCTTAGGCAGTTGCGCTGCCTGCTGCAGTAGGGTTATTGCTGCTGAGCCTGGGAGAGCAGAGTGATTTAGTCAAACAATAAAAGAAAAGGTCTCCTGAACAGCCACTTCTATTGTGCAGCTTGTGTTTTCCCTTCCAGGTAATCCTTTCAGTTGCAGATTAGACCCCATAGGTTTTTAAAAGAAAAACTGGGGAGGGAGGTTTACCCATGGGGATCAAGTTGTTTAAAAAGAACTCTGCGTTCCTACAGCTGTCCCTCTTGTGATCACTTTCTCCCCCCTCCACTCTCTCCAGCCCTTTTCTCTTCTAACTCCCTTCCACCCACACCATTACTTTTCATTTTGCTTAGAGTAGGGCTACTTACTGCCTGTTCAGAGACCCGAGTGACTCAAAAACAGCCGGTGCTTTCCCCCTTCCAGCCAGGTCAGTAATCCTTTCAGCTCTAGACCAGACCCCATATAGCCAAGGCTTCATAGCTCCTTTTCAGGAAAACTTTTTTGGGGGGGTTGTTGTTATTGTTGTTGTTGTTTTATCAATGGGAACACTTGCTTAGCAAAAATGGCTTTGCATTGCTGCTGCTGCTCCTCTTCTGATTGCATTAGGCATTAGGCACCATTCCCCCTTTGAGCCCCCCTCTCCCAGCCTTTCCTCTTCTAACTCCCACCCACACTATTACTTTTTATTTTGCTTCCAGAAAAAATAAATGAATACATTTTAAAAATTGTCCCAGTTTTGAGGATTCAGAATACAGGGGAAGCACATAGCAAATACCGAAAATCAACTCTAAGGAGATCAAAAGATCCTCCAAAAAGGCCATTGTGCAATTCTCTGGGCCTTTCAAACTTTGTTTTCGTGGACTTCAAATGCTCTGCTGGGTATTGGTGAATCAAACTTCTTAACACTTTTTCAAACACACTGCTTGGATGGCAGCAACTTCTGAGGCAACACACTACATTTAAAGGCTGTTAATTGCTTACTTTTTCACACTATGAGGGATATGCTTCAAAGCTTCTTGTTTCCCCTATATGTGGGTTAATTAGGTGCTTTTAAGGTGTATCCTTTTCCATCTCTACAAGTTACTTAGCTGCTTTTAGATGCTGCCTACTTTACTATGTGTTAATTACAATTGGGATTCAGCACTCAATTTGCTAAGTTGTCAGTCAGCTTATCAAACAAGCATTCCTAATTTAACTCCCACCTACCCTTCCCCCATTCCCCTACAGCATGGATGCTCTTGCTAACTTCAGACAAGCTTCTTCGACTAAAGAACAAAAGCCACAAATGCTTTGTGGGCAAGGGAGGAGGATGTGTTTAAGTGAAATGGATTTTTGAATGAGGGCATCTTTGATCATGAAACATAGGCTGCATTCGGACAACACATTAAGCAACTGAGGGGGGGAAACAATTGTCAGTTGTATTGCTTATTGTGTTGTGTGGAGGGTAACACACCACTCACAAACTATTGAAGGTATACTATTCTGTCCAAATAAGCAACTGAGAGAAACAACTGGCTTGAAAGTTGTTTAGCTCAAAGCCAGTTGTTTAAAGTGTTGTGTGGAGGGGTGGGTGTGTTAATGGCATGTGGTGAGTGGGTTAAAATATAAGCCCATAGAGGCAGGCGGCAAGAGTGACCAAAGTGGTGGCTGCCACTCTGTTACAACTGGTGCAACTTGCAGAGGCTGCTAGGAGGACTGAGGGAGGAGGGAGGGTGGGGAGAGGGGCGGGGGCTGTGTCAGTCAAATGCTGGGTTGACTATTAGTCCACTCAACCCCAGCCCCAACCACCCACAGTTGTGTAGGAATATGTTGTGTGGGGAGTACCCACAAAATAACCAACTGTGAGCTGGCTACTCAACCCACCATTGACTAATGTGTTGTCCAAATGCAGCCACAGCTATGCTTCCAAATGAGTAGTCAATTAATTTTAGATTTTGTTTAAAAGCTATATAAAAGTATATTTTGGTGGACATAAGTAAATGACCATTTCACCGACAGAATTGAAAATATTGTTCCTCACTCCCTAATTACCTGCTTGATAGACAGTTCTAGAAGCTGCCTTGGCTTTTACATGGTAGTTTCCTGGCACTGGCTTAATAGCCTTTAATGGCAGAACAGTTGGAATGTGTGAAACACATGAACCCCCTTCATACATCAATCATGTGAGGGGGCAAAGTGGCTATGGGCCTGCATTTTTGGCCCTGCCCCCAAGTTCAGGTGGCTTGTGGCTCCACCCCTGACTTCCATGTATCAGCTATGGACAGCTGCAGGGGAAAGCCTACATAGGTGGACTTACTCCTACACATTTATTTATTATTTATTAGGGATGGGTATCGTATTGTTCCGATATCCAATAATGATATGATAATGGCATTATCAGACATCCGATTAACGATAATGATGTGATAGAAATACCTTCGAAATTATAGGATCTGAAAATTTTTCAGTCAGATAATATTGGATTTTATCCAATTATCGGACCGCCATTAAAGTTACAGACTTGAAACTTGGTCACAGTGCTTATGGGGTATGCCTAAGTATGTGTATTAAATTTCAGAACAATCCCTCCAACCGTGTATTTTATATTATTTTTTAAAACATCGTTTAACTTCTGACAGCTCAGAATGACAGCTTGCCACGTGCATTCAGAGATCTGTCCAAAAAGGTGCGCAATATTTTAAAAATTCATATAAAATACAGGGGTGGAGGGATTGCTCTGAAATTTAATACACATACTTAGACATACCCCATAAACACTGTGACCAAGTTTCAAGTTTGTAACTTTTAAAATACTGAACTGTTAGGCCTTTCTGTCTCAAAAATTAACTCTATAGGACAAAATAGGGATCCGAATTAAATACCGGATATTCGATAATTATTGGATATCCGATACGATTTGATACGATAAACCTCCGATATAATTGGATCCAATTTTTTAAAAAAAGTGATTTCCGATAACAATATGATACAATAATTTCTGGTGTGCACACCCCTATTATTTTTACATTTATATCTCGCGTTTTTTCCGCTAAGGAACCCAAGGCGGCATACGTAGCCTTCTTCCTCCTCTCCATTTTACCCTCACAACAGCAACCCTGTGAGGTAGGTCGGGCTGAGAGTCTGTGACTGGCCCAAAGTCACCCAGTGTTTCATGGCTGAGTGGGGACTAGAACCCAGATCTCTCGACTCCCAGTCCAACACTCCAACCACTACACCACACTGGCTTTCCATGTGTTCTGGAAAAATAGGTTGGGTCTGGAAGTTTTTCACCTGTTTCCTAATGACAATTTGTCTCAAATCATTGCACTCTGCAACTGCTCAAGGACACTTTCATTTCATTTTGCTTCAAATGTTCCAGGGTTGATCCCCAGCTGTGAAGTATTTTCCTCATTTCCCAACTGACTGAGTGCTAAGAAATTTCAGGAACTGCTTCTTACATGGTCTTTACTTTTCCATCCCCTGATCAGATTCAAACTGCAAAACTGTTTCCTTCAGCCCCAGCCTATGCAGGTGAGGTGTATCATATATTCCAACAGTTTGGATAAGACACCTGCCATCAAAGGCTGTTAACCAAGAACCTTTAGCTATAAAACCCTAAAGAGAAGGTCATCTCTTCCCTTTGGGTGACAGACGAGTATGTCCTATCACACCATTATTGGACTTATATTTCATTGGCCACTGAGAAATAATTGTTTCTGCAACTTTCTGCCAGTAAAGTAAATGCTGGGGAGACATTTTTGAACTTAATTTCTTTCCTGAGGAAATGATGGGGTAAAGAACAGCCAAAGTGAAAAAGAGAACATAACAAAGTGACCTCATTTGTCCTAGATGGAAAGTATTTACTCTTTGATGCATGTAATTCCCTTCTTCCTTGGTAAGTGGACGTATTTTATCTTCTATTTCCTGGTTATGAAGGCATCATCAGGGTGTGCAATGGGCATTCAGAAATTATATACCAGAGCTGAATTAAACAAGGAGATGTAACAACGGGATGCGAAAAAGAGTCACTGCCCTGACAGATGCATTATGTCCTGTAAAAGATGATTTAAAAATAATGATTTCCCACCAGGTGCTTTTGAGCTCATTATACTTATTATAAGGCCTGCCTAAAATAAGGCTACTTGTAATGTGAAGTATGGCTAAGGCTGCAATCCACACTTACCTGAACCAGGAGTAAATCCCATTGCATGCAATAGGCCCTACTTCTGAGTAGATATCAACAGGATTGCAGTGTAAGACCAGAATCGCAGGCATAATGATTATATTACAGTGACTTAAATCTGTAAGAAAGGGGAGGGCAGTAAAAAGCATGTTATAACTAACCTGAATTCAGGTCAGAAAAAAGACTCCCTTTGGGAAAGTTTTATACCTTTGAATCTTTGAAGGACATTTTTATCACTGTTTTTCACTGAGGCACTATTAAGCACCATCTTAAAAAAAAAAAAGATGGTGGAATCTGCCTCCTTGGTTTGTCCTCAAGGGCTACTCCACTGGAAGCCCCAGCCAGCCATTAGCATACAGAAGAACTCCAATAAATAATACATCCTGCTGAAGTCGCTCCTTTTAAGTGGGTTAAATGTGATGAATAAATGGTGGTGCAGAGAGGGAACTCTTTGAAATGATGACCACAAAAATTATATATAATGCACCGTTAATGATGAATTGCCTCAAGTTTCATCCGTGCCAACAAGATACAACTAATATATATTGAAACAGCTTATGTACTTACGTACAAAACTGCTGTGTAGGAATTGTCTTGTGTGTAAAGAGGGGGTTGTTGTTAGAATTTACAGCTGATTGAATAATTGTACTGGTTTGTCCTTTAAGGAAAGGGCCAATCTGGATTAATTGAATGAGTACGACCAAGTGTAAAAGGGGGGGGGGGGGGAAGCTGATATGATACTTGCTGATATCATACTTTTCATTTGTATTATCTCTCTTGGCAGCAGGTTCATTAACTTTGCTGGCACTTAAAGTTTTGATTATAGATTGCTTTTCACCTTTCTGTGAGAAGAAGCCTAATTGAAAAAGTGAGTTTTCAGCAGTCCTCCCCTTTTCTCTTTTATGAATTGTGATCCCAGGCACTGGCTTATTACATTCTGATCATTGTGTAATATTTTCCAAAATGCCATTGCTTCAGTGCTAGTAAGGAGGTTACGTTGTCTGCCTGAAAAGTATATAGTTTCACACAGCAGCCCTAAGCAGTGGCTTTAGCAGCTATTGTGACTGAAAGAGGTGTTTGTACTTGTATAGTCAGTGCAGTCTCCTTTTCAGCTCTGCCCCAGTTGCCATATTGTCCCCTGGCTAGAAGAAAGAGCATGGCATGTGCTTATCATGTTCCTGTTCTAGAGGTGGTGAATGGCCCAAAGGATACTATGCTTGGTGGTTGAAAATCCCTTGGAACATAGGGTTGCTTCTTCAAATATATATAGTAGATGATATCATCTTTCCATTTGAGGCTACTGATATGGAGTTTTATGTCAATAATAATAATAATAATAATAATAATAATAATAATGTCATATCAGAAACATGTGCAAGTTATATGTCTCTTGGTACCACCACCATTACTATTACGGATTGGAAGCATTTGTTACCAACTGCTACTAGTGCTATCATCATCATCATCATCATCATCATCAATTAAATTGGATGTTTTTAATTGCTGAAGGTCTCACACTTTCTTCTCTACACCTTCTAAGGCTTTATCCTACACACAGTTACACATGTTTAATGTGACAAGTGTGATTGACACAATCCTATACACAGTTGCACATACTTTCAGTTCTGTTCAGTTCTGTATCTTTCAGTCGATCTCCATTTTACTCCATTAAAATGTAATGAACAGGAATTTCATTTACCTTCTCATTATGAAATAATTATTTCAAAATAGTACAAAAAGGTTATATGGAGAGATATGCAGGTTCCCTTTACAAAAAAGAAGAAAAAGTTATGTACGTGGAAAGCTACTGCAACAGTGAGAAGATCTGTAGTCTCAATATCTCTCTGATGTGTTTACTTTCCACGTGAAAACATTATTTTTTTACAATTGGAAGCATTTGAACATGCATTTCCTCCCCTTCCCATCCATGGATATCTCTACCAAATTCTATTATTGCACATTTAATTAACCAATTAATGCCTTCACTTCTATTTATTGATTGCATTTATTTATTATATTTCTATACCACCCAATAGCTGAAGCTCTCTTGTGTATCCCACACCTCCAACAAGATCCATTATGGACTGTTTTACCAGGTGCCGTCATGTACCGTCTACCATGTGTAATCATACCAGGGCTAAACTGACTATTGCAGTTATTGTGCTCCCTTTGGATTCTATTCAATACGGATAATTGCCAAGTTCTACACTTTGGAAAAAGAAACCAAATACAAGATGGGGGAAACTTGACTTAGCAGTACTACAAGACAGAAGGATCTTGGAATTGTTGTAGGTCACAAGCTGAATATGAGCCAACAGTGTGATGTGGCTGCAAAGAAAGCAAATGCTATTTTGGGCTGCATTAATAGAAGTATAGCTTCCAAATCGCGCGAGGTACTGGTTCCCCTCTATTCAGCACAGGTTAGGCCTCATCTTGAGTAGTGTGTCCAGTTCTGGGCACCGCGCTTCAAGAAAGATGCAGACAAGCTGGAAGGGGTTCAGAGGAGAGCAACGAGGATGATCAAGGGTCTGGAAACAAAACCCTATGAGGAGAGACTGAAAGAACTGGGTATGTTCAGACTTGAGAAGAGAAGACTGAAGGGAGACATGATAGCACTCTTCAAGTACTTGAAAGGTTGTTGCACAGAGGAGGGACAGGATCTCTTCTCGATCATCCCAGAATGCAGGACACTGAATAATGGGCTCAAGTTACAGGAAGCCAGATCCCAGCTGGACATCAGGAAAAACTTCCTGACTGTTAGAGCAGTACGACAATGGAACCAATTACCTAGGGAGGTTGTAGGCTCTCCCACACTGGATGGATCTGGACAGCCATTCAAGATGCATCTGGGTAGCCATATGTCAGATATGCTTTAATGTGGATTCCTGCATTGAGCAAGGGGTTGGACTCGGTGGCCTTATAAGCCCCATCCAACTTTACTATTCTATGAAGGCCACCAGACAAAATACTCGTAGTCTTTTATTTTGATATCCAAACCTACAAATTAATTTTCTCTCTCTCTCACTCTCCCCACCCCTTCCCAATTAGCCTTCCTTAGAGGGCTGTTGTGAGAATAAATGTGATCAGAATGGTAAAGCACTCTGAAGAATTGAATGTGCTATAGCAATAATAAAAAGTATCAACACTGAATTCTTGAAGGGCCCATCTTAAATTTAATCAATGCTCTTTCATTGTACACTGTTTTTAGTATCACCACCACTATTACAAATTGGAAGCACTTTTTATCATCAACTACTACTGCTATTATCATCATCAATTAAATTAGATATATTTTCCTTGCTGAAAGTCTCACATACTCCTCTCTGCACCTTCTAAGGCTTAATCCTGCACACAATTGCACAAGCCCAATCCCATACTTTGGAGAATAACGTGGACCCCATCTACAGTTTAAGACTTTTAATTTTTAATTTTAATATGTATTTTAAATGTTGAAATGTTTTAATATTGAAACTTATTTAATTTATTTTTTAACTTTTGTATATCTCTTATTTATAGCTTTTAACCGTATATGTTTTAATTTTTGTAATGCCGCCTTGAGGCCCAGCATTGGGCAAAAGGCAGGATATAAATAAAGATAATAATAAGAATAATAAGAATAATACCCAGTTGCACATATGTTCATTTCTGTACCTTTCAATCAGTCTAAAGTGGGCATAGGTACTGCACTGCAGCTTTGTGTTACTCCATTAATATATAACAAACAGGAATTTTACTTACCCTCTCATTATAAAATAGGACATCAGAGTGTATAATTCAGGCAACAAAAGATTACATGTCTTGCAAATGTCTTGGATTATAATTATGGACAGAAATATTGAAAAGTGCTGTCCTCTTTTATTCAGAATGTTGTTAATTACAAGGTAACTTATGTGTGAAACAGAAATTTGTGCAAAGCCTCAGTTCAATTGTTATTCAGCACATTGATCAGGCATTAGAGGAGGAAAAATTGCTAAGCAAACCATATTGAACATCTGTCTTAAAAATGTTTAAATTAATAGCAAAAGCAAAGTTTATTTGACTTGTAGTTACAATTTAATTCCATTCACGCATTTTCCACAGGCCAAGTAATTACAATTAACCACTGATTAATGTTTTAACTGATAACAAATTAAGACATTCTTCAATTTTCTATGAGAGTGGAATGTGTCTGATTTAACTAAGCATAATTTCCTCTTCTCTGTCTGACACACACATGCAAAACCACCATTATAGGATGTGTTTCAGGACATGTTTAAGAACATTTACTAACAGTTAATGAATGATTACCTTGGTCTCTTTTCAGCATTCCCACCTGCCTTGTTGTAAGGATTTGTTTCATATTCAGAGCTAGTTGGTCTTAGTAAACAGATTGGAAACAGTTGAAACAAACATTTGTTTTTCTCAATTCAATGGCTAATGGGAAGAGGGGATACTTTTATTGTTCTGTTTTTGCCAAGGATGAACCCTTGAGGCAGGGCAGAAGACATCTGAAGGACGCTCTCCACCGCCCCTTCCATATGATGCCTGAAGGCCTCCCTTATGTATGATGAACTTACAAGCAAAGGCTTATAACTATCCAAGTTACTCTGAAACCTGAATTTCAGTTGATTCAGCCAACATGTTTGTGTACAGTTAACACTTTACAGGATACAACCAAACACCAGCAGAACACACTGTAAGAAATATTCCTGATGTATGATGGACCTAATATGAACACTCAGGATGATTTTGTTGCTGCTGTTCAGGTAGTCCCACTTTGCCAGTTTACCTGACAGAGACAGGACTGAATTAATCCTAGGTCAATTCTAGGATCATCATAACCTTTATGCTAGTACTAAGCAGGAAATAAATTGCAATCACAGGAAGACCAGTTGAATAACAGTAAATGTTACACCCTTTTCATTATATCTATATTTAGAATATATTGATATCTGGAATCCAAAGACTAACACAGAGAGATCACTATTTCAGAGAAAATTAATAATTAGCCATGCTTACTATTTGCATGCATCTCTCAATCCACCTCATAATTTTCCAAGATAAACTTAAAAGTAAATGCTGTCAAGTCCTATATGTTTAATTGCTTTGAGACCCAGAGCTGTTGCCATTCTTGACTTGTTCTTCCACTGGTTCCCTTGCTCAACATCTTCCCAGCTCTCAAAGTCCTGCTCACTATAGGAGGCAAGGAAGTAGGGGGATGAAAGGCCACTGCAGGAATGAGTAAAGAAACACAGTGCCTCAGAACATTTACCATTCTACATGCTCAGGTAAATTTTAGACTTGACTGCTGTAATATACTGCATGCGGGACTTCCCTTGCAGACTGTTAATGAAGTCCAATATGTGATATCTGAGATGGAGATTCTCCTTTTTGAGATGGAGACTCTCCCCTATCCAACCTTTATTTGGGGGTCTGGAGATATGGCCCTGCACTGTCAGAAATATTGACTACAGCTACATTTTTAATAGGAGCTCCTAGCTTATTGAATTTCTTCCTTAAAGGGATTTGCTGGAACTTTTCTATTGGTTCCTAAAATAGAACCATAAAGATGGGTCTTTTCTGCCATATTGCTGTTATCTATCATGAAAAGTTTTGATGTCTGTCTAAATTCTGTTTCCTGTTACGCATTATTTATTTTTAATTGAAGTTATGTGTTATGTCTCATTGTGTCCCTTCACTCACAGAATAATAGTAGCTTCCATGAATGGAAGGAGGAGGGAAATGATTTTCACAAATCTCTTCCTTACTCCTGCGGCCTCCCATGCTGCCCAATCCTCTAGAGTAGATTTGGGCTGGCACAGAGGGTGGCAAATAGCAGGGGTAATCAGCACAAAAGCAGACTTCCTTTCCTTCCATTCATGTAGGTCTCTGCTGAAACAAAGAGTCTTCTGTGATTGGCTGGACACAATTGGATATAACCCCATCTCTTTATTGTTGGGGTCTACTGTGAGAATTGGTTCTGAAAAATAGTATAGGCATTATTATGATCACTGCAAAGGTACAGACACTATCTGCAGGTGGGGAACTTGGATCATGAGAACCAAGCAGCACTATCACCTAATTACAGCTTAAGAGAACTAGCTGCTATTCCCAAACTAGGCCTGGTACAAAATTACCTGCAAGGAAAGGTGTATTCCTTTAGTTTTTGGCATTGCTGCATTGCTGTTTATCTACAGCTTGTGTCTAGGGTCATTTGTGAAATTCAACAGCCTGTGTACACTCCATTCTTTTAACATGTTTTGCCCAAAGGTCTCCCATTTCTCCATGTGAGCTATGTGGACAAACTCTGGCTATGCCAGTGAATGAGCTCAAGGCAAGCCAGTTCCATATGTTGTACAGGAGAAGAAGCATAAAATGCGGTAGCAGCTAAAAGACACTTTCCAATTTGCTGTTCACTCACTGACCTTTCTATATAACTATTATATAGCACAGATTAGAAAGCAAAATAATTTGAATGTAAGGATATTTATTTATTTATTTACAATATTAATATACTGCTCCACATCTAAAGTAGATTCCGGAGCAGTGCACATAGGAATGAAACAGAAAAAAGAAAGAAGATTAAAAACAGCAAATTAAAATTGTTCAATTTAAAACAAAGGACCAATAAAAACAGTGGTTGTTCAGTTGAGGAATGCTACCTGGAAAAGGGTTGCTTTTAGGAGGCACTGGAAGCAGCATAGTGTTAGCTCCTGCCTGACCTCCAAGGACAAGGAGTTCCAAAGAGAAGGGGCCACCACACTGAAGGCCCTTCTCCTGGTGGACTCCAATCAGGTCAAAGGTCCATGTGGAAACACCAGGAGCATGCTCTCCAATTACCACAGCAACCAGGCAGGTTAGTAAGCAGAAAGCAATCACCCAGCTGAGGACCAGGCAGAGGAGGGGCTCACAATGAATATATAAGGCTCTCAATCTCCTCCAGATCTTTGCTGGGTTAACAACTCCCCATTGAGCTATTACTTCCAACTCCATGCTCATATGCAAGGTCTAAACCAGGGATTGATTTATTTGTTTTATTATTTAAAACATTTCTTAGCCGCCTTTCAGGGCAGAAGCCCTCCCAAGGAAACTTACAGCCATAAATAAAACAGTATCAACATTAAAAGCAATAAAAATGGAGGAAAATATCAGTTTAAAACAATAAAAACTAACATTAAAACTAACAATAAAAACAACAAGGGCAATATTAGCAAAGCAGTATTCATTTATGAGAAGGCCATAGTAAAATAAATCATTTTAAGGCCTTCTTAAAAGTCTGTAAGGATGGTGCATGGCGGGTCATCGGTGGGAGTTTGTTCCACAGGTGTGGGGCCACCAATGAGAAGGCTCTCTCCCGTGTGAAGATCCACCTAAATTCTCTCACTGGTGGGCTGGTGAGAAGGGCCTCTGTTTTTAATCTTAATGTGCAGGCAGGCTGATATGGATGAGGCAGTCCTTCAAATAGCTTGGTCCCAAACCATTCAGGGCACAATGAATTTGGCTCGGAAACACATAAGTAGCCAGTGCAGCTGGCGCAGTATAGGCAGTATGTGGTCAGATCGCCTTGCCCCCACCAATACTTGGGTGGCCGCATTTTGTATCAGCTGAAGTTTCTGAACTATCTTCAAAGGCAGACCCACATACAGTGCATTACAGTAGTCCAGCCTGGACGTGACTAGTGCTTGGAAAGTTTATCCTCTCCCGATAGGGCCGCAGCTAGCGAACCAGCCGCAGCTGGCTAACCAGCCTAAGCTGGTAGAATGCAATCCTGAAAACCGCAGTTAGCTCAGAGTCCAGGAGGACTCCCAAACTGTGTACTTGGTCTTTCAGGGGAAGTGCAACCCCATCTAAGACCAGCTGCAAATCTCCATCCAAAATAGTTGGTTTCCCTACCCACAGTACCTCCATCTTGTCTGGATTAAGTTTCAGCTTGTTCACCTTCAGCCATCCCAAAACAGTCTCCAGACACTGGTTCAAGAGTTCCACAGCCTCCTGGGATGTGCAGTTGGAAATGAGAGCTAGAGCTGAGTATCTTCCACAGACTGGTGACACTTCAGCCCAAATTTCCTGAGGACTTCCTCCAGTGGTTTCATGTAGATGTTAAAAAGCATGGGGGACAAGATAGAACCTTGCAGCATCCCACAGGCTAATGGCCATGGATTGGAATAGAAGTCCCCCAGCACCACCTGCTGAGACCACTCCTCCAGAAAGGACCGGAACCACTTTAAAGCCATGCCTCCCAAGCCCAATCCAGATAAACGATCCAGAAGGATACCATGGTCGATGGTATCAAAAGTCATTGAGAGGTCCAGCAGAACCAACAGGGTTGCACTCCCCCCCATCCATGCCCCGGTGTGTCATCAACCAGGGCAACCAAGGCTGTTTCTGTCCCATGACCAGACCTGAAACCTGATTGGAATGGATCTAGGTAATCAGCTTTATCCAAAACAACTTGGACTTGTGAGGCCACCACCCGCTCCAGCGTCCTGCCCAAGAATGGTAAATTTGAGACAGGGCCATAGTTGTCCAAAACTGTAGGATCTAAATCTGTATTTTTCCATAAGGGCCTAACCACAGCTTCTTTTAAGGCTGTGGGAACCTCACCAGACCTTAAGGAGGCATTTACTACCTCAGATGTCCAGGTATCCAGCCCAGCTCTGGCAGGTTTCAAAAGCCAGGATGCACAAGAATCTAAGGGGCAATTAGTAGGCCTCAGTCCTCCAAGCAGTTTGTCCACATCCTCAGGTTGCACAAGCTGAAAGGCATCTATAACTCAACTAGATGCTGCACTAGTCCCATCCATATTAGATTCTGGCAAAAGAATGGCATCCAAGTCGGCATGAATATGAGCGATTTTATCTGAAAAGTGTCTCGCATATTGTTCACAGCGGGCCTTTGAGGGTTCAGGTTGTTGTGTTGCAAGGCCTACACCTGAGAGACCTTTGACCACCAGCTGGATGGCACTGAGCAGATGAAATGGTGGCGAAGAAGTAGGATTTCTTTGCCGCCATCACTGTCCAAGTCTTCCGCCATTTCCAATCTAATTGTTGACATAGTTGTTTGTTTCATTGCCCTCAGCAACTCAGAATACCAAGAAGCTGACACAGTTCTATGACTAGGTAAAGGACATTTGGGAGCGATCATATCAATAGCCCAGGTCATCTCTTCATTCCAGGTGATGACCAGGACCTCGGCAGAAACACCAGCTAAGCCTGGAGGAAAGTCTCCAAGAGACCTCAGAAAGCCATCTGGATTTATCAGCCTCCGGGGATGGACCATTCAATTTGGGTCCCCACCCCTACAGAGGTTACAGGTGGCCTGAAGGTCAAAACTGATCAGATGATTATCTGTCCATGCCAAAGGAGTCACCACTGTTTCCCCCACCTGCAGATCATTTTCTCCCAATCCAGCACAGAAAACCAAGGCCATTTCTACACCAGGCTGTTTGCCTGGGATGGCCCCCGGCAGGTCCCTGTGAGTCCAAATGATGCACAGGGACTCCCGGAGGTGGGGGAGCAGCCATGGGATTTGCCAGGGATAAGTCAGACCGTGGAAGATGTGGCCACCCGTCCCAGGTGCTGCCGCACTTCCTCACACGTAAGCGCATCAGCACAAATGGAGTTAAGTGATTAAAATGAAAAGAAAAAAAAGGGGGGGGGAGAATTTTGAGTTGTGGACAGCCAACCATAATACATTTGCTTATCTGTGATGATGCAGAGTCTGGTTAGCTCTGATGCAGCCACAGTGGCATGCTATGTAAGGCAAGTGGAACAAGGCTGCCTTGCAATACTGCCTGTCACTTACAATTATATCTGGTTACTATGTTACATCTCCCTTACTGCTAGACAGAAGACATCTACATGCCTAAATGGCCTTAATGTTCTAACAGGCAGCTCATTCATGAATATGTCAGACAGGATCCAAGCCATTAAGACAGATGCCAGAGAAAGTCCAAGTAATGCTTCCAAGTGGTTTTTCCCCCCAAATCATTTCAGGGCACGCTAGCCATAAGCAGAGAGTCAGGATGGCACAATAAACACAGCTCCTATCCTCAGGTCCATTTCATACACATATACAAGTATATATTGATTCATTTAAAACCTGCCTTTCAATATAAAATTCCCAAGTTGGTTTACAACATAATTTATAAACAATTTATATACAACAACAACTATATAATTGCAGCTGAAAGCATCAAGGCCATTAAAACTCACTAAAAGGCTTTCAAAGCCAAAGAAAACAATATCGTTTTAACCTGTTACCTAAAAGCCATCAGAATTGGCACCAAGTGAACAGATGTGGAATATGGAAAAGGAATTCTATTAATTAAAAGACATATCCCTGGTAGCTGCCCATGACAAACTTAAACATGAATACTTTGGACAGGTATTTCACAAGCTACCGCATAAGGCGTTCTGCAAGGCATTGGGCAACTCATGATAACTTCACAAGGCCAGTTGCAGGTTGTGCAAGTTGTTCTAGAGGAGGGCCACACATCCTTTGGCATCATTTGGTCCATGGAGGGCTGTACGTCTTTTCTTTTTCCTTTTACATAAAAGTTCTTATTTGTGGTATTACATCTGTCATATCCCTTTCAATTCAACCCATGCAAGTCATCACTTGATGGTGCAATTATCAAGTTATTAATATACATACATAAATCTGGTCTTGATGATTGGAGGCTGAATGTGTTCAATCTTCATGTATTCGCAGTTCTGTACAGCAGGCCATCACATCTAACTCATCTCGCCATATGGATCCTCTCAGTTGAAATGGACAGTTTCCATGACAGCAATGGATATTCCTAAAGGTGCCTCTCATTGGTGTGGAAACGCTCAATGCTATTAACAGGATCCATGTGTTAAGTCATCATTATAGCTCAGATGTGGGCAGTTGCCATGTGGAAGCACATATGGCTGGCTCTTGGAGTTCCCCCATGCCATTGGGATTGTAGTGCATTGGCCTTCCTGGCTTGCCATACCAGAAATGTCCAAGTCATCTCTCAGGCACTGAACTTTCATTTTCCTCTTCAGTGTTCCCTGCAGAAATATGTTGCAAACCCTGTTCTCAGTAAGTTTTATTTATTAAAGTTGTTGTTGTTGGTTTTGCATCCTCTGTATGGCTCGAATGCTAGTAAGCCACACATTGTCCATCTCTACATTATGGGAAAAATTTGCCCCCTCCCCAAGATTTCCCCCCCTCAGGGCCTTTCCATGTTCAATAGAGGCTCCTTCAGACATGACCACATGAATTGTAATTGAGACTTTCCCCTCTGGCTGATGTTTCACAAAGCTCAATGAAACAGTGGTGGAATTAATCCCACAATTATTTTAGATACCAGGTTATCTCTGGGTTTTTTTTTAGGGAGATTTCTGGGGGAAGGTGCAAGAGATGTCCTGAAGGTTGACGTTGTCATGTAATGGACCAGCAAACTTCCATGAGTGCCAGTTCATGCCTGGAGAGCCAAGACTCCTCAACCTTAACTCCCACCTGAAGATTAACCCTAACCGTAATTTACTACGGAGAACTGACTACAGCCTCTAAAAGTCAGTTTACAAGATCTCTTGGAGGCCCAATCATTCTTTCTCAGCCTGCTAGGCTCTTCCACATCCCAGGTTCATGCCTGGTGACCAATATCTCCTCAACCATAACCTGAAGATTAACCCTAACCCTAATTTACTACGGAGAACAGACTACAGCCTCTAAAAGTCAGTATACAAGATCTCCTGTTGGCCCATTCATTCTTTCTAGTCCAGCTAGGCCATGCATCCTCAACCCTAGGGAGCCATGCGTCCTCAACCCTAACCCTAACCTGAAGATTAACCCTATCCCTACTTTACTATGGAGAACTGACTACAGCCTCTAAATATCAGTATACAAGATCTCCTGGTGGCCAACTCATTCCTTCTAGTCCAGCTAGGCTCTTCTGCATGCTAGGTTCATGCCTGGAGAGCCAAGACTCCTTAACCTTAACCCTCACTTGAGGATTAACCCTAACCATAATTAACTACAGACAACTGACTACAGCTTCTAAAAGTCAGTATACAAGATCACCTGGTGGCCCAATCATTCTTTCTGGCCCTGCTAGGACCCTCCACATCCCCGGTTCATGTCTGCGGAGCCATTTCTCCTCAACCCTAACCCTAAATTGAAGATTAACTCTACCCCTAATTTACTACGGAGGACAGACTACAGCCTTTAAAAATCAGTATATAAGATTTCCTGGTGGCTCACCCATTCTTTCCAGTCCTGCTAGCCTCTTCCACATCCCCGGTTCATGCCTGGGAGGCCATGCCTCCTCAACCCTATCCCTAACCTGAGGATTAACCCTAACCCTAATTTGCCATTCAGAAGTCCCTCCAGCTACTAAAAGTCAGTATACAAGATCTCCTGGTGGCCCACTCATTCTTTCTGGCACTTCTAGGCTCTTCCATATCCCCGGTTAATGACTGGGGAGACATGCCTGCCCAACCCTAACCTTAACCTCAAGATTAAACCTAACTCTAATTTACTATGGAGAACTGACTATAGAAGATATATATAGAAGATCTCATGGTAACCCACTAATTCTTTCTGACACTGCTAGGCTCTTGCAAATCCAATAATTTGTTCATGTAGAGAAGCCCATAATGTTTTCTTAGGGACTAGAGAGAGGGAGAAATCATCCAGCCTACTGTAGAGTGGATTAAGCTTTCACCTGAAGCCTTGTGAAAGTCACTACAAAGCACTCCAAGTCAATGTGCATATAGTGTGGTATATGGCTATCTGAGGGCCTATTGAAGAATTTAACCTTGTATTTCCCAGCAGTCAAACTAGAGTTTCAATTGTCAGCAAATTGTATCACAAATCCAGAAAGAAGTGTGCTATATAATGCAATGATTATGTAGCAGACACTTTTGACCTAGCCTAGGCCCTCCTTGCCCCAGTACAACTTGCTAATACACCATACAAGGATATTTTTGCTGACTTACAATGGCATTTGTCACCCAAACTTTCTAAAATAGCATAACATAACCCTTTCTCTAAATACAGCCAGGCTCAACAGAGAGTATTTCATTGTATATTGCTAAGCTTAAACGTTTGTAAGTTACCAAATGTCCATTTTTGCCTGGACAGGTCTGGAAAATAGGGGGCAGGGGTAAATCAGTGTCCAGGGAAAAATTCCATTATTTATTAAATATCCAGAAAAGTCATGCTGTCCAAGGCCCACAGCAAGGGCCAAGAAAAGGCCCAGATTGCCATGCGTGAGAGGCTTGGAGGCCACGTTTCCGTGCTTTTGGAAATGTGTCCTCCAGCTCCTCCCATCACCCATCCAGCCTTCTTCTTGGTCATTGCTATGGTGGTGATGACCAAGAAGAAGCCTGGATGGCCACACAGGAGGGGCGTGAAGGCCCGTTTCCAGAAATGGGCCCTTCCAGCCCCTCTTAGTCCCTCCCACTGCCCATCTGGGCTTCTTCTTGGCTGGTGCAATGGCAGCAAACAATAAGAAGCCTGGATGGCTGTGTGGGGCTGGGGGCTGGGAAGGCCCATTTCTGTGTTTCTGGAAAAGGGCCCTTCCGGCCCCTCATAGCCCCTCCCACCTACCATCTGGGCTTCTCCTTTGCCAGCCCAATGGGAACACACCTTGCAAGCCTCTCGCACAAGAAAACGCACCCTGCAGGCCCATCATGCACAGCGATCAGGGCTTCTTGTTGGTTTCCTCCTGAGTCAGACAGAGAGTACCAGGCTGGGGAAGGGTGCTGCCGAAGTTTCCTCCTGAGTCGGGCTACAAGCAGAGGACAAAAAGCAGGCAGAGCAGCAGGTGAGACAGTTTTATCCAGGGGGTTACAAGGAGTTGAGAATTTTTCCAAAACTGCCCTCCACCTGTCTGGACCTCTCTTCCCCCAGGTCTTATCCTGTAATTTTCTAATCCCCTTCTCTGTAACCACATGCTACTGCTAAGAAGATTTTCAAGGTGAATGTAAAAATCCCCATCATTTGCCCAGAGAAATGGGGGGGGGGGAGAGTGGAAGCAAGCATAGGAGCAGTCTTGGGTAGGAGGTGTGTGTGTATTTATGTGATGAGAGAATGGGGTGCATGGTTGTTTGTCTATGAATGGATGTTTGTACATGTGTTTTGGGGTGGGTAATCCTGAGTGTGTGTGTGTTTGTGTGCATGTTGGCAGTGTGTGTGGGGGGGCTGTAGTTTTGTGCATGTGAGTTAGGGGGAATGATTTGGAGGTGATATTCCTATTTATGGGAAATAAATTTGAGTAAATTAATTTTCTAAGACTTTATTTAGAGATGATTTGAGAAAATTGGCTTAGCTTTCTGGAAAGCAGAGGTTTTGCTTAGGGTGACCAGATAAAATCCAGGTCAGGGCTCATGCAACTTTAACAGTTGTAGAGAAAAGGGAATTTCAACCAGTGTCATTTGTATGTAATTAGTTCCTGGTGAAATTCCCTCTTCATCACAACAGTTACAGTTGCAGGCACTATACTAGAGTGACCATATACAAAAGAAGGCAGGGCCCCTGCAACTTTAACAGTTATGATGAAGAGGGAATTTCATCAGGTACGAATTGCATACAAATGACACTGGCTGAAATTCCCTTTTCTCTACAACTGTTAAAGTTATATGAGCCCTGACCTGGATTTTATCTGGTCACCCTAGTTTTGCTGGAACAGAAAACTGACTTCAAAGCTGTACCTTTGTCTTGTTACCTCACTCGTTTGCTTTTCTTTGATTGTTTTGTTGGAGGAGAACATTGTAATATATTTACGTTTGAGTTGACTTATTAGCAATATTTATTTACTGCTTCTGATGTGAATAAATCCTGATGCAATTTTGAAAAAGAATATAAAAATGTTCAATGGTATCATAGTAGAGGTTCATTTGAAGATTGTTCATGGCCGTGTGAAAGGCAAAGTAAATGGATGCAAATTCAATGGGATTGTTAAATATCATGATATCATTTATTATCTGTCTATATTGAAGGATGATTGTTACTGGCAATGATGTTTTTACCTCATTCATGTGATTTTTACTAGCGCTGGCATTTGTTTTATCCTTTTAGTAACTGTACAGAAACAGTCGATTCTTGTTAAATATAGTATCCTCCCCCAAGCTGGTTCTCTCCAGATGTGTTGGTTACATACATCCCTAGTTTCAGGTGGAGTCTAAAGACCTACTTGTATTTTTGCTCCAGATTGACCCTGCGAATGTCAAAAAATCAGATCCTTCCCACCATGATTCAAAGTTACAGGCCTGCTCTCTTATTGGACCCAGGCATGTGATGGCCATGTGTTGCATCAACATGTGGATCCGTTCAGAGGGAGGTTATCAGATCCACCACTTATCTCTGAAAGTCAGTAACTTTATTGCTTGGAGCCAAAAAAACAACAACCTCAGTACAGTCATATATTTGTATATGCATACATACACATATCCAACAGGATCATCCTTGCTGCTAAGGCATTTTTTTTCCTATCTGGACAGTGGTAAAACATCAATCCAGGAAAGAAGAGCACATACCTGATCTAAAAGGGGTCTGTTTGACAGGGATCTGAGAATAAAAGCAAGAGATTTACACTTAGGATGGTCATAGAGAAGACATCTCAGTATGTATTGGGAAACATCCTCAACCTCCCCAGACCCACAAATATAATGTCTTTGATGGATGGGAATATTAAGAAATCTTCCCTGCAGAAAGGCAGAAGGCATACATTTTAAGTGTAACGCTGTGAATTCTTTTCTTAGGTGGAGAGGAGGCAGTAAGAGTTATAAAGTAGCTCTCCAGACCAAATGACATCTTATATAATGGGTACCAACAGGTATAAGACATCTGTGAGATTAAATCAGATCAGCTTAAAATAGAGATTTTTTTTTCTTTAAGCATCTGCTTAACTCTGTGAGAAGCAAAGGAAGCTAAAGACTCAGTATCAATCCCATAAACATGCATTATAAGTCTGATCAAGTGAACCCAAGACTTTGGGGATAAGATCCAAAGTTGCTTTGAAAACAGTTTTGGAAGGTGGGAGTCACTCATATAAGCCAATTTGAACCAACATAAAACAAGTGCAGCATATATATTTTAATTAGGAATGTCTGGATTTTGTGAAATCCGTCCTGCATGTTTTTCGTGGATTGTGCAGTGCTGTTCATTCCAATGTCCATTCACAGATGGATTCAATTTTTTTTCTGTTATGCAAAAAAATGCAACTAATTCCATAAGAAAGTTTGCAACAATTTACATAATTTATGTTAGAACATAACATTTAGCATATTGTCTCCCCGTTCCATGTATATTTTCCAACAGAGCGTATGCCTCAGCAGAAACATGCATATATTCCTGACAATGAATTTGCATACATTTCGGAAAAGTAAATAATAATAATAATCCAGAAGTCTGTGGACCCTGCATGGCCTGAGGAAGCCGGTCTGCCGCTGATTCCACAGGTCGAAGTCTTAGAAAATCAAACTCATTTTAGTCTGTCTCAACTTCTGCAGAATCCCTAGTTTTATCAGAAGTCAGTCCTATTTCTGTCCTTAGAGGTGATGTAGGTGTACCTTGGAGACAGTTAAGAGGGGTCTCATAAAAGATTTCTGGGCCATCTAAAAAAAAAATCGAGGCCTTCATATATCCCCATTCCTTTGCCCCATATAACAGTTATGGAACTCCCTTCTTCTGCAATATCTCAACTGCAGGGATGACCAAACTTATCCCTTGTGATTTAAAAAACTGAAGTAGGGATTAGATAGACTAAGATGGGTTTAGTTTAGTTACATCTAGATGTTGTCTCCATGGAAGTTGGGCATTGAAGCTAAGGCCCAGATATCTGAAGATGTGCAATTGTTCAATAGATATATTGTCCAGCTTCAATGTATCTCTGGCCCTTTCTACACCATAGAGGTATGGAGGGAGGGCGATCCCAGAAGTGCCTGATACACACCATCAGCGCACAGGGAGGGAGGGAGGGCGATCCCAGAAATACCTAATACACACCATCGGCACACAGGGACCAGCCGGGGCCATCCCAGGCAAACAGGTTCAGGTGCTAGGACATGATGTGACACTGGCTACATCAAAAACTAGGCATGAGCATTTGTCGCTAGACTTTAACGGGGACCATCATGCCCCAGAGCCCACTGAGGGATTGGGTGATTCTTAATCAATTCCAGTGCACAATAATCATTGACCAATCCATGCTATGGATCACCCCTGGTATCTTCAGGAATATGTGACCTGCAGGGAACTTTCAGGCACTCTGTTTTCAGTTTCCTATTCGGTGTTGCCTGTAGCAATATGCTGCATAGCCTCTTCTTGATAAGCTCTATTTATTAAAGTTGTTGTTATTGGTTTTGTATCCTCTATGTGGTCTTCTCTTCATGATATACTTCAGGGAGCATGGAGAGCATGCTTTGGGTGAAAGTGGTAAAAGTGCCTCCATGTGGGATAAACACATGACTATTCATGGTAGCTAACCACAATTACCTTTTTTGAGTCACTGTCTGGGTTCAGATATCACACTAATCCATGATGGGTTAAATAAGCCATGATGGCTTATTTAACCCATCATGGGTCATTGTGCCGTCTGTTGGGAGTTTTTTTTAAAACTCACGATGGGTTATTTGGCCAAAGTAAGCCACTCTGATAATCCACAGTCTGCAGAGTGAGTTATTTAACCCATCATGGGTTATTGCGTTGTGTGGTGGTCACAGTGGGTTATTTTGGTCACCTACAGAGTTTCTTGGAAAGAGTGGTCAAAACTGCTGCTGCCACTCTCCTCCAAACAGCAGATCTCTGTTTCCACAGAGTGAGGGTTACCACAGATCTCACAGCCCGACCCCAAGTGTCCCCCAGAAGTGCACTCTGTACACTCCCCAAGTGTCAAACACCATGTTGGTCAGGTGGCAGCAGCTGCACAGAGTTGTCATTTTGCCTTGTGTTCACCCTTCTGAGGGGATGCTGCATATGAAGTTTTGTCCCACTCCTGCAAATTTCCATGGAGTTATAGCTGCTACCTCCTTTGGGGTAAAAAGTAGCTTTCACTCTTGTGGCTTTGTCGGTGTGCAGGATTTTCAATGGACCTCATGTGCATCCTGCTAGGGGAGGCTGTGTATGAAGTTTGGTCCCCAGTCCTGCGTACTTCCATTGCTTTAGAGCCACCATCCCCTTGTCAGGGTGATGCTGGAAGCACTGAATTAACCTCTCCTATTGGGATATTGTGGAAGGTTAATGAGATGTTGTTAGTGGAACTGACTTTTGAGAAAGGCCAGAAAAACTCAAGGGGAATTAGTCCTCTAGAGTAAAGGTTTAACAACTGAAACTTAAGAAGGCTAGTTTCAAAGATCTAATGTTCAATCCCAGTGCACTTGCTAATATAGCAAAATGACATCAGGGCAGGTTATACATTACTGCTTTATAATGGTTTATAACAGTATTGACAACTGTTGGGGCCCAGGACATGCTTCATATGCCGTATTCAAACCACTTTCAAAGTGTTATATTCTGCTTTGTGTAGATCTGGTCAAGGTTTTCAGAAACTGGAAAGAAACCCCATATTTTTTTTTCTCCCCATATGTCTGCAGATTTTATCCATTTCTAAAACAAATGCATTTTAAGAATTAAGCGTCCTAATTGCTTTATAAACATGTACAATTAACAATGGGTTCTGTATGAAAGTTTAATTAATTCTTACTAAAAGAAAAAGAAAGTTTCCAGGTAACTCATTTTCCCCACCTTCTGCAAAGAAACTTGAAATGCAGAAGATAAAAAAAGCTTCTGTAATTGCTATTACACTTAAAGACGTTGATGGATCCAACATTTCACTTTGAAATTATACTCTTATTATGAACTGCTTATTAGGCAATTATATGTTCTGTTTAAGCTAGAGCTGGCTGGGAACTGAGGTAAAAAAAATTAGAGCAACTCAGTGGTAGTACTCACTGAAAAGCAGTTTTCGCTGTGAGGTTGTCAGATGGGCTTTAGAAAGGGACACACAAGTAATCAGCACAAGCCGCCAAGAACACTTTTTCCCCATGTTATATTCCGAGGGGACCTGATTAAGTAAAATATTGTTCTTATTACTTTTGAATGAGTGCTCCAGCTTGATCTGGCTAGGGAAATAATCACTTCTGCCACTGCACTTTCAATCATAGTGTAACAACTACCTAAGAGGTCGAAAATCACTGTTGCTGCAGGCTTGCTGCTCTTAGCAGGTCAGCTAGGCAAATGTTTTAAAGCCCTTAAACCTAGAACTGCAAGAACTTAATTGTGGAGAACATCTGAACTTTCTGAAAAACAATACAATTTATGGTAAACCCAGACACACAGCATTGAATGCAATCCACTGCTAATAACTGTGCGGGAAAGTGACGAGCCTTATAGCTCACTCCAAGATACGTTTGCATTCCATTTTGTCCCTTCCCCCAACCCAACCCACAAAACCTCAATCACATCTCTTTAAAAAGTATCAATGTTATCGCGATCAGTCTAGGCAACAGAGTGTTGGGCCACATAGACCTGGAACCCAGATAGACTTTGTGCATTTTGCATTCTGCTCTTCTTCTGTCATGCATAGCTTTACTGTGCAATAAATAATGTGATCATTAATAACATTAGTCTCAGCTCTTTTTACCAAAATAACAACAATCACAAAGAAACTATTTTTTATACTGCCCGCTACTCATACTGTGGCTTTGCCACCTCTTTTCTTAGCAAATGGGCAATTGTCTGGTTGTCATTGGGAAAAGAAGTGATGGAGAGTTACCATCATGTGTTTGTAAAATCTATATGCAAATATATTATGACAGGGGCACAGCAGCTAAGTATATCACTCCTTCTAACAGAGAAACAGTTGGTGAATGCCAACATGTTAGTAGCCAAAACGAGGCTACTGAAAACAATGTGGCAAGTGTCAGTATCCTTGGGTGGAACCAGTTTGTTTCAAGCATGGTTTGCAGAAATTATCTATATCTATGAGGGCAAAGAACTCAAAAAGAAAAGGCTCAATGAGGAACAAACTAGCTCAAAAGCCAGAGAATGTACTGTGACAATTGACAAAGAAAAACTGAATAGGCAGCAGGAAGAGTGGAATGCCCTGCTTGCAAGGAATGGGTGGCTAAAACTTTGAACCAGAGCACTCTTCTTAGGACTTAGGAAGGATTCATATTATATTGTGTCTCTCATTTGTGAAGTTCTAAGCTCAATTCCCAGAGCAGCCTGGAATCAGAGTATTCTTTGCCCAGTACTCACTTTGTACTCTGAGGGGCAGGAGATCATCAAAGCAGAGTGCTGTCCCCAGTCGCCCATAAGGATGCCAGGAATTGAACTTAGGAGCTCTACTACATGTAAATCACTGCCCAAATTCCTTCTGGCTGTTGACAATTAGGGAACAACACATAGTCAGGGACAAAGGATTACTGGAGCCACAGTGCTAATACTCATCAATTTGCAAAACAGGGTTGGTACATGTGACCCAAGGCTCAAAAGAAGGGAGTGGACTGTCATTTTGCTTATTTTCACAATGGTGCATGCCTGTGGCAGCGGTACATGCAGCCAAAGGGGTAGGAGAGGGAAGATCCACAATGCTATTGCCTCACTACTGCTGATGTTTGATTGTGCCTATGAAGGCATGGCTTAGACCAGCCTTTCCCAACCTGGTACTCCTCAGATGTGTTGGACCGCATCATTCCCAGTCAGCATGGGCAATGATGGGATTTGCAGTCCAATACATCCAGAGGGTGCCAATTGGGGAAGGCTGCCTTAGATTGTTCCCAGTGTTTTGTGAGGATTTGTCTGCAGGGGTTCTCTTGCAGGGGCAAAGAGGTCATTGGCAAACTGTTAATATGCAGAACCACCCTTCAATTCTGTTGACAAAGATCTGCGTTCAGCAAGGAAGAAGAGCTCAGGAATCCAGAGGCAGAAAAACTGACAAAGAAACAATGTCCTTCAAAGGAAAAAAAAAGTTAAGTTGTAGCCCTTTGTTTCCCTAACCCCAGTCATGTGACACCTCACACTTTGGGCCACTCTAATTTGCTACTAGCTACTTTTATTTATTTATCGGTCATAAATGAATGAAGCAACTATGGAAATAGATGTGAGCCCAGACATATGAACAAACTCAAGTGAGTACAAGTGAGCAGAATGCTGGTTGCCTGTGGCATCGTGTGGTTGATGGATTGTAGAATGACAGTCAGCAGATAACACTTTGCTGCTGTTGTATATTTTGTCTACATGAATTAGTAATTGCGATGCTTAGTACAAACAGGTGGTGCCTGGTCTACTTTGGGCCAGGTTGTCAGAAGGTGCAAATCAATGTGGCGTGATAAAGGTAGGCAATTTTTTAAAAAAACAAAAAACAGCTGACAGTCTGGCCTTTCATCTTTAAATGAAATGGTTCTTTGGGAACAGGTGCAAGGCAGGTAAGTGTAGATGATCCTTTGGGCCAAATTGAAAGGAAAGTGCAGAAGGGGATGCATCCCATTAGCCAGACAAGGGAGTTGCTGTGCTTCTCTGGAGTTCATTTACAAGTGCCTCTGAAGTTGGGCATCTCCATTCCCAATCTGGAGCATCAGGTGCAGAGGAAAACTTTTGCTCTGCAATAAGGTTTGAATGCTGGCAATAGATACAACCTTAAAGCCTTTCCTTGCAATTTTCTTGTCCGCAACCATGACAAATGATAAAGTCTTTCAAAAGTGTTTGGCAGCACCTCTATCAGCAGTAAATCCATGAACGTGCTCAATCATTATAATGTGTTTGCTCCTGCAGCAGAAACAGTGGCAACAGCCTGTTACAGTTCTAGTTCTAACCCAGGCTGAGATGCAGCAATGACAAGCCCTCTCTCTGCCCATATGGCATGTGCGCTCACAAGGCCATCCAACCTCACATTTTGCTTCTGATTGGACCACTCAGAATGGCCAGCCTAGCCAGGAGGGGCTGTGAAAGCGATAGGATCTTACTAAGAATAGCTCTATTGGATCAGACCAAAGCTAAGAAAAATAAGAAGAGCCCCCCTGGATCAGAGCGAAGCCCTATCTAGCCCAGCACCCTGTTACCCACTGTGGTCAATCAGATGCCCCGGCAAGCCCATAAGCAGGATATGAAGGAATAGCAGTCAGGGATACAGGAAACTGCTTTATACTGTATCCATGTAGCTCAATATTATTTACACCATTAATCTTTAACCATTTCAGATCAGTGACCATTTTTAACCCAGCCATGCTCATTTTAGATCAGGCCATGTCACCTTAGCTCAGGCCATGGGTTCTGATCCACCAGTTGAAGACCCATTGTTTCACAGGCAGCAGCCTAAATAGGTTTCAAATAAGGAGCTTTCCTAGTGTTCCCTGAAGATGCGAAGAACTTAACCTGGGACCTGTTACTCAGCTCCCTTTTTGGGGATTCAGGTATGCTGAGAACAGAGGCCTATAGGAACTATGGAATAAAATGGAGGGATTTTTTTAGTCAAGAGGTAGTCTGGCTCATAGTTTTGTCTGCAAATCAAGTCTGTCTTTGCTGAGGGAAGACATCTGCCTGGATTTTGGTATATGAGAATCGAGCTACGACCAGTATGGAAGAAGGTACAAATTAATAGCACTATGTCCAGCCATTCTGAATGACCTTCATGGGCCTTGCGTGGCGTGTAGCTTGGTACCCCAATTAGGGTGACCAGATAAAATCCAGGTCAGGGCTCATATAACTTTAACAGTTGTAGAGAAAAGGGAATTTCAGCCAGTGTCATTTGTATGCAATTAGTTCCTGGTGAAATTCCCTCTTCATCACAACAGTTAAAGTTGCAGGGCCCCTGCCTTCTTTTGTATATGGCCACTCTAGTATAGTGCCTGCAACTTTAACTGTTGTGATGAAGAAGGAATTTCACCAGGAACTAATTACATACAAATGACACTGGCTGAAATTCCCTTTTCTCTACAACTGTTAAAGTTACATGGATTTTATCTGGTCACCCTAACCCCAATAATACTTGGGAGGATGCCAATAATACTTGGGAGCACGGAAAACTGTTTTGCAGGTTTCTACTTCCCAACATGTCATTCACCAATCCAGAACTAAATTTCCAGCCAGCAACTGGAAAGAAGGAAAATAGCCCAATCACTTAACAGAAGAACTGAGATGTGACCGTGGATGAAAAAATGACTGCACCCCAGTAGTTTTGTATCTGGTTTTTTTTTTCTTTTCCTCAGTTAATTTTGACTTTTCGCTCTATTTCAGATTTTGTTAAGAGGTTGTGTCTCTTTTGTAGGCTGTTTAGACCTCAAATTGGGTTTTGCCTCTTTAGAACATATCTCTCCTTTGGCTTTGAGGCTGTACTTGGCTACACCTCCTCCCCTGCTCTGCCCCAGTCTCTTAGATTATATGCATGGCTCCTGATTAGCTTGGTGCATTTTTCCTCACTATTTTATTTTTTTCACTGGTGAGGTTCAGATTTCACAGTTTTATTTTTAAACTTGTTTCTTCAATGCTTACCTGTACTAATTTGTTCCTATTTTTGATTTTCCTAGGTTCTGTGCCTTGGGATTGGTCTCTTCCACTCTTCATCTGAGGAGGTCTGTTTGTAATCTGTAAATATGTCTTTCCTTTGCGTCTCCCCCTCCCACCCTGCACTCTTACTACTACCTCCTTCTTTTCTTCTGCAGCTTTAGGGCAGTATCCAATGTTAGTCCTACTTAGAATAGACCTATTGAAATGAATGGGACTTAGGTTAGTCCCATTCATTTCAATGTGTCTACTGTAAGTAGGGCTAACATTGGATACTACCCTTAGGCTACACTGCCATATATTTGGAAACTTTAAGCTATATAGGATGACCATATCAAAAGGAGGACAGAGCTCCTGTATTTTCAACAGTTGTCTTGAAAGGGGAATTTTCAGCAGGTTCCCTTCATCACAACAGTTAAAGCTGCAGGAGCTATACTAGAGTGACCAGATACAAAACTGTTGTAATGTAGAGGGAATTTCACCAGGTGCTAAGTCACAATTGAAACTGCTGGTAGTTTTGCCTTCCATAATTTTGTATGTCATAACTATTTTTGATGCTCGAGTACAGCTTTTCTAATACTGCTTTTCTAGTAGGCCTCAGCAAGAGTTACACCGTACTTTGCTTTGCCTTCTATAATCTTTGCATGTAGGAATCACACTGTTTTGTGGTTCATGGTTACAACTCATGTTTCCCAGTTACCTCTAAACTAGGCTGACCAGATAAAATCTAGGTCAGGGCTCATGTAACTTTAACAGTTGTAGAGAAAAGGGAATTTCAGCCAGTGTCATTTGTATGCAATTAGTTCCTGGTGAAATTCCCTCTTCATCACAACAGTTAAAGTGGCAGGGGCCCTGCCTTCTTTTGTATATGGTCACTCTAGTATAGTGCCTGCAACTTTAACTGTTGTGATGAAGAGGGAATTTCACCAGGGACTAATTGCATACAAATGACACTGGCTGAAATCCCCTTTTCTCTACAACTGTTAAAGTTACATGAGCCCTGACCTGGATTTTATCTGGTCACCCTACTCTATACTTAACGTTGTTTTGCATATTCTTTCCTCCATAAATCATTTATGTGTATTTCCTTAGGATGTTTCTTGTGTAACATGTTTTTATCTTTCACAGGTTGAAAAGCATTCACTCTTTTCTTGCTTGAATTTTAAATAAATCGTTGAAATGTATTGAACTTTTGAATAGCCTCGGGTCACCCCTGGTTATACTCTTTCGTCCACTGGGGCAAAGTAAGAACCTAATTTTCAGGGTCTTTAGCATGCAAAGAATATATTCTATCATTACTGGGCTACAGCCCTTAGCAGTCCCCTATTGTTGCTCTCTAGAGCAACTGTCTCTGAACCTAAAGATTTTAAACTGAGGGGTCTGAGCTGGAAGTGTTGCATAAAACGCTTTGTGGATTTTTATTCTGGCGGGCTTGCCAATATCCAGAACCAGAATTGAAGCAGGCAAATCAGTGGGAAAACAGATTTATTACAAAATGTTGTACAACAGGTTAGCCCAGTAGGCTAACGCCATGAGGCAAGGCTAACAAAGAGAAAATGGCTACTTGATGCCTTTTATACTTCTTTCTCAAACTATGACCTAATTCCTATGGAATTCAGCTCTCCCTCTCTCTCTGCTGATAAGGCAGAAGCTGCAACTTCAAGGAGACAAAAGAACAAAGAGACATACAGGGTTTGCCAGACATACAGGGTGCAGAGTTAGTCTAGAATGGCATTGCATTGGTTCAGTTATTATGCTACTACAAGGTCCATTCTACTACAAAGCCTATTTTTCTATCAGAAGCAAATCCCAAGTGATATTGTTCTTTCTTTCTTTCTCTCTCTCATCTGTGTGTGTGTGTGTGTGTGTGTGTGTGTACGTGTGCGTGTGCGTTATGAGTGTATATATCAGAAGTGATCCATTCATTGGGTGGGAGAGAGCTCTGTGCCAGTTTCCCCCTCCCATCTCCTGAAAACCCCCAATGTAAATCCCTATTGCAGCTTGTGTTTGCGTTATTGCTTGTGTTGTTGTCCAGGGCAGCATAAGATCAGCACAGCGGTCCTTATTACCAATTCTTATTTTTGCTAGTAGCTGATTGGGATATTGCTGTGAGCATGCTCTGTTCTCTTGACTTCTGCTCTGCTCAGGGTCTGCCAGAGTCTGCTCACAAGGCAATTGGCAGGCAAGGATGCCATACTTTGGGGGCGGGGGGGACTGCACATCCCTCCCCATTCCCACCCAGGTTCTAAGGAACTCAGCATGAGTGGCAGAGAAATGGGTTTGAAAATTGTAAATATTTTTCTTGCTGAACATGTGCAGAGGAGCCACATGCTGGTGGCATAGTGGCCATTTCAGAGCACATTTATGATTGGACATCAGAACAGCAGTAGCACTCTTTGGGAATACATTTCAAACTATTCCATGACTGACTAAGAGAGTGAGACAGGAAGTGAGCGATCATGTGATTGGGAGCAGTACCCAATGAGATATGAGCGTTAACATAAATTATGTTGCACTGATGTTAGGGACTTCTAGCAGACATCAAGAGCATTAGCTAGACTGGCAGACAGAACTGGCCCACTATGTTTGGCTGCCTGAGACAGGGCAGCAAATAACACCCTCAACCTATGTTTTAGCACATAGTACCCAAGGCTGGTGAGATTATTTTGGAACCTGAGGCAGAAATTTCACAAGCACCTCTCAAACTCTCTGGCAGTAAAAATACAACAGTAATAAATTAAATAACTCACAATTTGCTACCCTTTCATCACAACCCAAATCAAGATAAATACTTTGCCTAATAGTAGAGCCAGCCCTGGTGATTGGTTGTAAGGAAACATGTTGCTCCAGCTAATATAATTAGCATTGTGCTGGAGGTCCTTTACGCCAGCACACTCATATAACATTGAATGTGAGACTTTTGTGCTTCCGAGATAATATGCCAATAGGTAGCTTGCAAACATGGAGCTTCTGTTTATCCCTGGTAAGATAAGGTTGGGGCTGCAAGCTGTGTCCACATTTGAATCACATGACTCTTCCCACAATATAAGCGTGCCCTATGTGGTTATACCTATCAAGTCGTATTTGCCTTTATGTATTAAGAGTTCAAGTTCGTTCTTTTTGTTCCCCATAGTATATAGACATCGAAGGCCACATGTTTTATAGTCTGGCTTCTTTTGTACATTATTGAGAAAACTATACACAGGGAACTTCTCAGGGAACTGCACTGGCTGCCTATTGGTTTAAGGTTCTAGTACTAGTATACAAAGCCCTAAACAACTTGGGACCAGGATACCGCCCAGAGAGCTTCAGCTATGGGGCGGTATACAAATGTAATAAATAAATAAATAAATAAATAATACCTGAGAGAGTGCCTGCAACCTGCCCTGTCATCTGAGGGCATGCTCTTAGTGATTCCTTATGGACCTGTGGTCCGATTGGAATCCACCAGGAGAAGAGCCTTCAGTTTGGTGCCCCCTTTTCTATACAATTCCCTGCTTTTGGAAGTCAGGCAGGCGCCAACCTTGTATTCCTTCCAGCACCTCCTGAAAATGTTGTTGTTCCAGGAAGCTTTCCTTGAATGACTAGCCTCTATTTTATTTGCACTTCGTTTCTTTTAAAAATGTATTTTAATGTGTTTTTATTCTGTTTTTATTCTGTAATTCTATTTGTTCACCACTCCAAAGTTCTTGAATGGGGAGCAAAATATAAATATTGCAAATAAAATAAGTAAATAAATAAATAAAATGCAGGTTTCACCTTCACATGTTAAAAGTGAAATGTTGTCGTGACGCTAAGCCCACCCCAGGCTTCTGCTCACGAACTTTAGGCAAACTGACACACTCTAAAAATGGTGAGACTTCTTTTATTGTAAAATCACACGGAATTCAAGCATAACAGTTTTATTTCTGCACACACACACTTGAAGCTGAAGATGGACTAGATAGCTTTCAGGTACAATGGCTTAATGCGAACAGCAAATAACTCAGGGGGAGACATTTAGAGTTAGCCCCTGTCCCATGTGGTCAAGAGTGGCCACACACACTGACTCATAGGAACACGAACAAAACTCAAAGGAGAAACCCCAGCACAGAAGTGCATGAAGTCTGACAGTAGACAAGATCATCTTGCACCAAACCAGACTCAGCCTGTCAGGAACACTGAGCTGATCACGTAAGCAAGATGTCAGGGGAATAACTTCTTCGACCTAGGAAACCTTCCCTGCTCGTAGCTTTGGCTCTGTGGAAGGCTCTCTCGCAGGTCACACACACACACAATTCCAGAACAGCAACGATCAGCCTCAGAGTTACCCTGTGCCCGTACTTTGGCTCCATGCAGGGAAAACAGGCTATAGAACACGAATCCAGAACAGTATTCTGCAAGTCCAAATCTATGAAAAGCCACAGAGCACTTTTCATGGCATAGTTCTTAGAAATTCCAAGTCTAAATAGCAACAGAACATGTACAGAGTGCATCTAACATCTCCAAACCAGATAGCATCCCAAACACGAGGAGTTTCATGGCAAGCATAGAACAGATGAACAGACAAACAGATGATTCCTAGCAAAGGGCCTCCCCTTTGCTTGTAGATATATAGGATAGAAGCTGGCTAATTCCAAGCTACTTTGACAGACAAGACTTCAGACCTGTAACCCAAACTCATGTGCCAACAGGGTGGCATGGTTCAACCTCCTCTTGATGACGACACTATGTGAGAGACAACTTTCAAGATAGCCCCCACCTTTTCAAAACATACTTTTGTTCTCAAGGAAACTCAAGGCCTCGGCTAGCAGCCACAGATAAGCACAGAACAGAGACAGACTTTCTCACAACAATTGCCAAGCTTTCAACTCACAATTCACTAGGCCAGCCTAGTGAATTGTTCATGAAGCACCTGACATCCAACAAATGTGGTCTGCTCTTGCTTCCTTTTTCATCACTTTTTTAAATGTGAAGCCACTCTCGATTGTATGCAGTAACCACATGGCACACTGCCTGTGTTCTTAAAATGCTTGCCACACATTTGCCCAACTTAGAACAATATGAAAGAAAATGGTCCTTATTATTGAAGCAATTGCCTTCTGGACTCCAGATAACTTCCTCTTTCACTAGACAAACCTAAGATCATCTCCGTTCCCACTTTGTAAAGCCAACCAAAATAATTCCATCCTCTTTACTTTGACTGTAAAGTATGTTCTGTGTCTGTTTCCCCTGATTCCTTTTACACATTGACAGTTCAGAAATAAATATTGCATGTTGGATCTCTGAGAGTCAACGCCTGCCCTTTTAAACAAACACATTCTTTTTGTATAAGAGTTGCATCGGAGAACATGTTTTGTCTCCATATGCAATTTGGTTCCCTTTATTCTGTCTGTTTACAGGTTGTGCATGCTGTCTGATTACATTAGGGCTGTCATTCAGGGCTGTCATTATAATCTGGATTGTTTTGTTAGTGCCGTTGTTGTTAGACTCATTATTTTCAGTCTGCTAAATGTCCTGACCTAGATTTGATTGCCTACCTGGTGACTCATTATTTAAATTAACCGGTAGATCCGCATCAGGCATTGCCTTCTCTTTCTTTGAATTAGATGGCCCACTGATTCCTCCACTCCAGATGACTGATAGTTTCAATGGCTGTTGCCTATCAAAACATAAAATTGTGAACATGTTGATTTAGCTCTTGAATTTCAATTGCAAATAGCTCGAAATCAGGAGTGAGGAATGGGTGGTCCTTCAGATGTTGTTGGACAACAATTCCCATCACACCTAGCCAGCATAGCTGGGACTCATCAAAAATATCCTGGGGCCTCAGGAGAGATGACTTCAGACTGCCTTCCTCGAAAGGTGAGATCCAGTGATAATAGGGTGGGATACAAATGTTTAAATAAATAAATAAATAAATAAATAAATAAATGTTCTGTTTCTAAATAAGAGGAGGATGCTTAGCCACCATATAGCCCCTGAGAACACCAGCGCCTGAAGGTGCAGGCTGAGACCATGGCCAGGTGAGGGAATCCCTGTTTGTAAAAAAGGACTCCTCAGGAGAAAGTGATTCTTCATGAGTAGGCCTCTGTATAGAGATCTCTCATGTACTGCAGCTGAGCCTGGGTGGGATTCAGCAAGCTCTGGTGATAAAAGCCTTCCATGTCTGCTTAGCAATGGTGGGAAATGTTGTTTTATTGTGTATTTGTGAGTGAATTGCTGTACTACTGTCCTTGGGCTATGTAGTGTATCTGACTGTCTACCTGAGTTTTGACCTCTGACTGTTATCTTGACTACTCCTGCCTTATCCCGATGCCATGTACCTACTCCTTGCCTTGCCTTGCTTTGTTGCCTTGCTTTGTGATTAGCCCACTGAATCTTCTGCAGCCAGTGGAAGAGGCCATAACTCACTGTGATAGAGCACCTGCTTTGCATGCAGAAGGTTCCAGGTTTGATCCCTAACTTCTCCGGGTAGGGTGAGGAAAGGAACCTGGAGAACTGCTGCCAATCAGTGCTGAAAATACTGGGCTAAATGGACCAATGGTTTGACTCAGTATAAGGCAGCTTCCTATGTTCCTGTGTACCACCTGGCCCTCAAGTCTGGCTTGGTCTTGTTGACATTCTTTGCCAGTTTCTTTTATGACCAATGGTATACCTTTACTGGGGTGGGTGGGTGGGTGGAGAGCTGGGCAGTGCCCAAAAAGTATATTGTGAGATGAGTGCTAACTAAATGATGTTGTACTACTGTAAGTCACATTGAATACTGGCCTGTGTGTATGTTTGTGCCAATTAGCCAGGCAGTGCAGAAGCTAGCAGCCAGGCATGGGGACTTCCAGATGTAATTTACTTTACATTGGCCTGTTTCGGATGACACAATGATCAATGGAGGGGGGAGGGGAAAATAGTCAGTTGTGTTGCTTATCGGCAGCATTTGGATGACATTTTAGGCAACAGAGGGGGGAAGAGGCAACGGGCAGTAAGTTATTGGCAGCATTCAAACAACATGATAATCAACACAACTGATAATTGTTCTCCCCCCCACACCCCTGGTTGATTATCGTGTGGTCTGAATGCTGCCATTGACAGCTCCCTGAAAGGGAAATTGAAACTGACCAATCAATAGCCTGGGAAGTCCTGGTCATGCATCCTCCTGTGGTTTCTGTAGTACCTACTTAGCAAGAGGGCTGAGTCAGCCTGAAATCCATATTTGGAAATCTGTCGCAGCTTAATCATATTGAACATATTGTTTGCTGAAATATATTTCCAGAAAAAAAAGTGATTGGGAGGAGTTTGATTCATTACAATATTTTTGGATGTTTGGAGGAGGAGCCATCTGTTTCTCATGATGTTGTTCTTATTACTAAGACAGTTAATAGCAATTACGGGCTCTAGGTGTCTGTTATATTTTTATTCTAAAGTAAATTGTCACAATTCATTCAAAAGAAGCTTCTCAGGAGAAGTCAGAGAAGTCTTCTGATTCCCTATCACAACAGTGATGTAAGGAAGAAAACAGTAATGTTTCAATGACAGATGGTGTCCTCAACTAATGATGGTTCGGGCTAAGACATTCATGATCAGACCTGAAATAGAAAATCGCTAGTTCTAGAGAGAAATGAGATTGGGCCCAAGCTCACGTCCATTGACTCTACCTCAAAATTATCCTCCTTGCCCTCATTTTCTGTGCCAAGGCAAAGTGCTCTACACACATGGCATTTAAGTAATATATGGTTTTTTTAAAAAAGCAATAATCATTATGCTGTTAATGTATTGCCCTGGAACTGCCATCATTAACTTTGCATCTAGCTGACAGTCATTTTGTCTCAACAAGGTCAGTCGTTAAAACATTGCAGTCGTGCTTGTCTCCAGGCGTGTTTGTCTTACGCTGGACAACGGTGCCTTATTTTGAATTTCTTGTGTTACGTTAGTAGCTATGGGCTTATTTGTGATTGCCTTGAAGGTTGTTCAGTGTCTCTTTCCCCGCAAAGTACTTACACTCCTGGTTTTAGCTTGACAGGTTTGAGCAAGGTTGCAAGGGTTTGTCTGGTTTACTGTGGAATAAAACATTTCAATTTTAATGTATTCAGAGAGACTTATGCTATAAAAATGTATGCACAATTAGCTTGATAATGCTCTCTTGTTAATGCCATGCATGCCCCCATCCGAAGAAGCCCCTTTAAAAGAAAAAAAAACATTGAGAAGGAACTAAAAAGGGATAGAGCTTCTGTTTCTGCAGCTGTATATACAGAATGGTTGAAATTAATGAACGTTCTCCATACAACAGACACTGTAGTGTGTGAGGGGACGGGGCATGCATGGCATTAACAAGAACTTGGTGACTATACCAATCTAGGCCCTATTCAATAAACAGTCAGGCACATTTGCTTCAATTTCATCATTTCATTAACCCAAATAGACTGTAAGCATGCTACTAAGGCTGCAATTCCCTCAAGAATAAGGCGAAGCCTATAATAATCAATGCTAAGTCTACCTAGGATTGGGTAGCATGCGTTTCATTGATTAAGGATGAAGTGAACCATAGTATGGTACTTTGCTATTGGCAATCTTTCCTTTGGATATCAAAACAATAACAAAAACTTTTAAAAGCTGACAAAATGGTAAGACACTTCAATTTACCAAACAATAGATATGTATAGTAATATCTGCAGGCATTTTCTGATTTTGTACACCTCACCATATATGTGCTACACATATGTGTCAAATTTGAGATCGGTCCCTCCAACCCTCAATTTTATATGAATTTATTAAAGATCGTTTCAGTTTTGACAGATCAGAATGACAGCTCGCAACGAGTGTTCATGCAGACTTGTCAGAATGGAAACGATCTTTAAAAAATTCATATAAAATCGAGGGCTGGAGGGATCGATCTCAAATTTCATACACATACTTAGGCATACCCCATAAGCACTGTGACAAAGTTTCAAACCTCTAACTTTTAAAATACAGAAGTTATAGGCATTTTTTCTTTAAAAATAGGGCTGCAAAAAATATTGTTTTTTCACGATAATTATCGTGAAGACGATACGGTTCACCTATGATATGAATGAAGACGATAATTTTTTTGGTCCGAAATGACGATAACGATAAATGACGATTTTTTTTGGCGTGCACACCCCTACGATGTACACACCACAAACACTGAAAGAGATTTCACCAGGTGGGAAAAGAGTAATTCTCTCCACTACAAGCATTATTTCTGGGCGAATATGAGTGGGTGGTGGGAGGAGGTATATTCCCAAACCCAAGAAAGAAAAGGGGGGTTCTGAGAGAAGCGTCTTGCATGCCAGCAACCCTACAAGATTGAACAGATGCCCAAATTTCCACTGGCTCTCTGAATTGTGGCAGTAAAGAATGCTGTGATGCTTTGTTATGTTCATCTTTCCTTTCATCCAGAGTTCTTCAGATGGACAGTTCTTAGTGCTATCAATAGAAAGGCACTGTGTAGTTAAAATCTTTCTATAGTTATCACCTTATCTATGAGCACCAACTTAAGTAAATTTGGCTTCACCTTGTCTTAACTGTCTTTCTTTGTTCCTTTTTGCTTCTCTTTTTTTTTAAACTTGATACTACATTTCTCTTTATTGCCAATGCTGTACAGAATTCTTAACTTCAGTCTGTTTTTCTCTCAAGGGCCTGTTTTTCTCTCAAGGGTCAAAACTCACAACCAATTGTCTACAACATGTGCCAGGGGACATAAGTTCAATTTCCAACACAAATATCACACCCTTGTAGGAAACTGTGCCCCCTTCCCAGTGCAAAGCATAGACTCTTTCATGAACTACTGCTTCAATAACTTTGATGGTCTTTATAAGTATTTATATATACCTTTTAATTTTACAAGTACTTAAAATATATACCTTTTAATTTAAACTTGATTAACTGCCTGGGCACAGCAGAAACTATTTTCCCATTAACTCCTTCCTTTCTGTTGATTGTTTGGGGAAATGTCAGAATCAACAGGTTTCTGCATATTGGATGCATGGAGTTTTGCAGAGACTGGGGGACACATGCTGTTCTTAAAAGTTATCATACTGCAGCCAGACAGAGAAATACCATGGAGCTGACTGAAGGGTTTTGCTTTGCCTAGTCAACTATCAAACAGATTCTGCGGCATGGCTAAGGTTAAAAAACACACACACCAACAACTGCAGAATTAAACATTAATTCTAAGCTTCTTATGCTGAATACTGTGACTCCAGACTGTGTGTACATTAGAAGTGCTGACAGACGATTAATTTCTCAAAGAGAAAATGTTTTAAAAATTAAGCACAGCCATCAATAAATCAGCCTGGGCTTAAGCTTTTTTAAAAATAATAATAAGAGGTTTGCCGCTTTCTGGCATTTAATAAAATATGGATATAAGAATACAGGCTTTACAAAACTACCATTGAAAGTAGTCAACTTTTTTTTAATACTGTTGATTATTTCTTTATGCTGTAGACAGTGATTAATGAAATGTAACCCACTGCGTAGTTCGGCGGCTTTGAATAACATTTCATGCTGTACTGATACATATAAGAAATCTAATTCTTATATATAATTTAGGCCTTTATACATCTTCAGAATGCTTTACCAACTAATGAGCCCTCATGCATCTCTTTGAGAGCATTACTACCAAGGGCGATGGAAAAGCTGAGACTGAGAACAGCAAGGGGAGATTGAATGAGGATTAAAATGAGAATGGAACAGAATTGGAATTTGGTAAATGGGAATGAAAGAGTTCCTAGCTTCTGTTCCTAGCTTCCCCTCAACAGACAAAGCTCTCCTTTTCTTGTGAAAGTATCATATTTTAATCTGTTGGAACCCTTGAAAGCCCTGCATTTTCAGACACAAAATAACATACTGCTGACTTAATCTTGCCCTTCTGTTGCTTGTTCCAAAGGAATTAAAGCTGGACCTAGAGCCATTAAAAAATCCACAGAAGCTGTGACCTTGACTTCAATGGTATGTGGATTGCACCTTACCTGTGTAGTTTAATCCAGTCTCCGGATGAGTACCTTAACCCCGATGTCAGGACAGCGCATTTATCAAAAGCTGTTAGTCGTGTGTTTATATATCTGTTCTGAGAATGCTCAGCCAGATGAACAGAATGGTTCATTTTTATTCCAAGGCTTGGCACTCACAAATAGCAGATAAAGGCTGTTTCTACACCAGCCTTTTCCCCCTCGGTTGTCCCTGGCTGCTCCCTGTGTGTCCAAATGATGCACAGGGACTCCCAGGGGTAGGGGGTGGACAGGCACGGGTACAGGTTTTCCCAGGGATGAAGAAACCCTGGGAAAACCTGATTCTTCGAGCAAGTAAGCACAGCACCAGAAACAGGCATGAAGCCATGCAGCTCCATGCCCTTCAGGGGAGAAGGGGGCTGCATTTTTGCCATCCATGCGGGGGGGGGGGGTTACTTACATTTGCATTGGTGTACAAGTGCACTCCCAGCTCCATCATTTTCTTTTTTAAAAAATGGTGGCAGCGATGTCCTGTTTGCTTCTGGGACGTTGCACTCCCTGTGTAGAAAGTGGGTGCCAATCCCGAAAGCAAGTAAGTCCGGGATTGCTCCCAGGCCCTCCCTCAGAAGACCATGTCTGGATTGTATCCTGTCAGATTTTGGGTGGAGCTTCAGATGACTGAATTATTTCCACACAATCAATCACTCTCTGCGCTTAGAGCAGCCAGTTCTACCATATATTTTTAGTTGGTGAGTAGATGGAGAGATTCTTCCATCTGTTGTCTGAAGTGGGCAAGTGCAGGCACAGATTAATAATCTAACCTAAATCTCATCTACAAGAATTCGCCTTTACGCCTTGTTAGGCGATTATGCGCATATTCGCAGAAGCGCATTTACGCCTAATACCTCTGTATGAGAGGCGGCGAAGCGCATTACTGGACGACCAAAATGCGATTTAAACTGTTGACATGCGGAGAATTGCTTGTTCACATAGCCAAAATGCACTTTAACGGCCGGAGCAAAATAAAACTCGCTATTTAACACGCATTCGATAATGCGCATAATCGGAGAGAAACCGCGCCTCTACGCCCGATTTGCGCTCCGTTCTTGTAGAGGTAAAATTTTTAATGCGCCTTGAAAGAGCTTTAAATGCCTCTTGTAGAGGCAGCCCTACTGTTTTGAGAGCTCAGGTTTAAATCAAATATGGCAGAAGAGGGAGTAACCAGTTACAATAATGTGTGAAAAGCTGGGACTTCAAGAAAACTTTGGGGGGGTTATAGGTGGAATCACTCCTATTATTTGGGAAACCTGTTCAAGAGCAGGGAAAGCAGGGGTGGTGCTAGGTACCTAAAAGAACTGGGGCTCCAGTCCATCTGACAAAAAATTGAATACATTTGCATATGCAAATATATATGCATCATTAGGAATAATGGGAGGCATCCAACTGTGTCATTCTGGAGTGCAAATGATATTACACTAGCAGAAGCTACTTTTTAAGCCATGTGCAAAAGAAGAATCCAAATAAAGTTACATTTGCGCAAGCCTGGTTGCGGAAGCAGTTTTGCATTATGCTTGTGCAACCCACTTTGCAACGGGTTGTACATTCTGCTTGCACCCATTGTGTGCCCCGTTATGCCATCGGCTGCACAACTGCTTGGACATCTGGTTGTGCAAGAGTCATGGGCATCCACTTGCTCATTGGAAAGATTCAGCAGAGCTCCGCTGGTGCTATTCAAGTTTGCAGAATGTCACTGTTGAATACTACTCAATTACTATAATTTAAATTTTATAGAATTAACTTCTTGATTGCTTTCAGAACAGGACTGTGCAATGTCACAAACTGTGCTTGCTTAAAACTTTCTCTCCTTGCACCCACATTTTTTCTTGGTCTTTCAGGCCCAAATCCTGATGGGAAGGATGGAATGCTTGGGATCAGCAAAGAGCTGTATTAGCATCCTGAAAACCTGCTTTTCCCCTTTTCTTTTTTTGTGCAGATAAAGTTCACATAACATGGAGGAGGACCATATAAGCTGCCTTGGGGTCCTTCTGAGAGAAAAAAAAGCAGGATATAAATCTAATAATAAATAAAATAATTACCGATTACAGTGTTATTTCCAATTGGAGTAGGGGATAGAATAGTATAAGGCAACCCTGCAATTCGGTCCAATTTTGCTACCCAGTCTCCTAATGTGTTGGTGTTTTAGGGAAATGCAGATGGGGATGTTCAGTTGATTGCAGCAACAGTGCAATTTATTAAGGGCCCGATAGGGGTTTGGGGGTGTCCAAAAACCTGCTATTTTTAGCTCTTGTAGGAGACCCAAGTGGAGCTTCTTACTATCTCTGTTAGTACACGCCTTGGAGCTGGGACCACACAGCTCCTCTGAAGTTACTGTTTTCTCATGCATTGTAGTAATAAATAACCTGGTTGCCAAGGTAACTGAATCTGCTGTGAGTTGCCTACAGAGCAGAGCATAGGTGTAGATTGCAAGCTTAGCAGGTCTCTCTCTCTCTCTCGCCCTCTCTCTCTCTCTCTCACACACACACACACACACGCACACACACACACTATTAACCATGTCTTCGCCTTGTAATGGTAATTGGCCTGAAGGCCATTTCAAGAATAAAAGGAGTCAGGGAAATAATTGAATGTGTCAACTGTGGGTGGAAAGACATTATACAGACACAGTTCTATCCACTGAGGAACAGCAGAGGAATAGACCTGGTCTACAAATTTCTCAGAGGCCATGTCTACTGATCTTGTTAGACATGTTTTCCAGGCCTTGCCACTGTTCAGTCACCAGATCTACCAGAAATGGTGGACCTGTTCTCTGATGCTATCAGCAGTTTTTAAAAATGTGAAGCCATACACAAAATGTGCAATTCCAGGAAAAATACACAATTTCAAAAGTATTGTTGGAGTTCAATATTAAAGCCGTGCAAAAGTTGTATTGTTAGCTGGTGTAAAAAGTGGCTGATACTAACGTGAAAAGTAAAGTTAGTAGTCCAGGTTCTTCTAGAACCCAAAACCTTGATCATGTATACCCATTTTTTCTCCCACTGCTAAAGACTCCACAACTTGATCGTTATTATCTAGAGCCACCTTCCCCAACCTGGTGATTTCCAGTTGTTTTGGACTTCAATTCCCATCGGCCCCAATAAGCATGGTCAGGGATGCTGTGAGCTGTAGTCCAAAACAACTGGAGGACACCAGGTCAGGGTGAAGGAACTCATTCTGGGCAAGTCATGTGAAGTTTTTAAAGTTATGATAATGGCAGTGACATAAAATATATGATATTGTCAAGACACCTGTAGTGTTTTTGTACATTTGGGGTTTTTTTTGTTCCTACATGAGTTTTTTTTTAAACTTTCACTCCAAATAAAGTTTTGTTGGTGTTCATGTTGCTTCTTAAATGTAATACTTTTCTGCATTAGTGCTGTTCAATGCTCGGGATCTTACACCAAGTAGTATAAGTTTTTCAGTGTCATGGAATGTGACTCTTGGCAACAAAGAACACAGGCACCCATGGAGACAACCTCATTTCAATTTCTTCACAGAGCTGTACGTTACATATTAAATGTAAAGTGTAGTTTGACTTATACAAACAGACAGAATGCCATCCCCCAAATGTAATGAATGGATTATCCCAAGATCTTAAAACCCAGCTAGAAATGTTTTTGCAAGGTCTTCACCCAGCTTCTCAGGTCCAGTACACAAATGTTGCTTTTAGTATCTTCCAGGTACATATAACCTCAGATGTCTTCCATAACAGCCTTTTAGCTACTAGCAAGATAGGCCATCCAAAAATCACCTACTGTTTACCATCAAATAGAGGCGTATAGAGGAATCCAGAAAAGGGGGTTATGTTTTGGTGTTGCAGAACAGAATTATATGGCCCATAAAATTTTCCAAGCAAACTGTGTGACATAATATTTCTCTAACATTCACTGAAATCTGTGTCTATCGTAGACTATTATCTAGCATTCATTTGAATGATGTGGTTTATATTCAGGGTGCTTGAAACCCATGCTGTCCTTCAACTTTTTATTTTATAAAGATAACAAAAACAAAAACAAATAATAGAAGGAAAGGGAGCAATTGTTTTTTCAGATAGCATCATAATTTCTTTTTAGCACATTCGTAAGGCTCGACTCAAGGTCAAATTCATGTTCTACTAATGCAAGCTACATCAATGGAACATGCCATTACCTTATCTCCTCCCACCCATCACAATTAAATATGTATAATTGTTGTGTTAGCCTGGTAATCCACAAAACCTGCATGAACGAATAGCTGATTTTATCCAGCTATGGTCATTCCATCAGCCAATCATGATCATCCTCCTCTCTAATGTGGAAAGACAGTGATTCTTCCAGAGTCATCAACATATTTCAAATGACCTTCCCCAACCTGGTGCTCTGCCAGATGTGGGCTGCCATTGTCCCCAGCCAGCATGGCAATTGGCAATGCTGGCTGGGGCTGTTGGGAATTGTAGTCCAATACAAACTGGAGGGTGCCAGTAGGGGAACGCAAGATCAAAACTTGTTTAGAGTATTGGGCTCAGCCCCCTGCCCTCCACTCAGTCTTTTGAATGGGTTGCTTCTCCTTTGTGATTAGTCATGCCTCCTGGCAGCCATTTGATGGTTGTGCCCGGGACAGTGTTTCAAATTGCCAAAAGTGCCCGCGGGCCTGCAAAGCTTGCTTACCCTACTCTAAAGCATACATGCAGAAGGCAGGAGACTGTTCAGCAACCCTAGCCAAATACACAAGGTATTGTATTGACTTACTTTGTAGATCCACTGCTAAAGAGCAGGAGAGCAGCTCCTGCATATCATGTGGACCTACTTGCACTCAAGTGTCTTCTTGGCTTGCAGAATCTCAGAAGAAGAAGAAAACAGATTGTGGATACCTAGTAAACTTTTATTAAAATGCAAACTGAATTAATTTTTTCTCATCCCTTCTTTTGGCTGCAGCAGCTTTTTTTTTTTAGCACACTGAAAAGAGCTCCTCTGACCTGCAAAGGTTTTTCCATTGGAAGACTTCAGTACTTTCTTCTGCATTGAAATGAATGGGAAGTCTTGTTCACACAGGAGCTCCATGTATGTATAGGCTCACACGCAGAGCTATGTATCAGGAGAAGGAGAAATGTCCTGGACAATGGCCAAGTTGTTCAAAACAAGTTTAAAACACAGGACAGAGGTGAATTTTTCAGGCCATATCCATTCAGTCTGATGCTGTACATTTGCAGACAGGCTGTTAGATTTGAACATTTCAGTTGGCTTGTCTATTGCTACCCAAAGAGAATTATTTTCAGCATGACCTAACGCTGTCCTTTATGGGTCAGCCCATTACAAGTTGAATGAAATTCTATATTAAATTGGAGTTGAACTTTTCAGGAATGTTGACATTTTGAATTTGAAATTTTTATGTTCAGTCAAGCTGTACAGCTCAGTAGAAATACTGCTAATGGCAATTATTCTGCCATAGGTAAGAACTCATGGAGAGTTTCTGAAAGTAGTACAAACGGACTCGCTTGATGGATTCTTTGTACCTAACAATCATAAGGGTCAGTTTTTAGAACATCATTTAAACAGAAGTCCAGAGGTTAGAAAGGTATTTTATTGTATAGAATACTTTGCTATATTCACAAGTATTCAGGTTCCATGATGAAGTTGGCACCATCTATCAATAAACACTTAACAAGTACAAAGCACACAGGTGTGCTCAGACACAGTTGGGCAAAATTCCAAAGGTTTTGGTTCCTAGCCTGAAGATCTGCTGGCTGAGAGACCTTAGGATGTGACAGAACTGGTGATATGGTGCTGCAACAGGAGATACACTGGTGGAACATGACATGGGTGGGACGTAGGTAGAGCAGCCATATACTCTATCCCTTTTAGTTCACGGCCACACCTATAAAAACAGTGCAACTTTACACCAGATCTGGACTGGCTGTAGGTAATTTATCTTCCCTTGACTCAGATAGAAGGGGGGATGAAATAACCAATGACAACAGAAAGATGCCCCATCTTACCCACTGCCCATGCGAAAACATGTAGCTCAACACCCCTCACAGCACACCACTACCAGTATATAAGCCTCACACAAGGAGACCATCACTCAATCTCTGCAGTCTTCCTCTACCTTGTCTTGCAAGCTGCACCTGCTGAAATGCCCTTTTTCTGCAGAACAATTAAAGGTGTAGGAGTTCTGTTCTCTTTTTCACCTGCCCACCCTACTCCACCTCCAATGGTGGGGAGAAACATAGGATACTGAGTCCAACCCTTGCTCCATCTGGCTCAGTATTGTCAACACTGACTGGCAGTGACTTTACAGGATTCCAGACAGGATTCTTTCCTAGCCCTAGCTGTTGATACTGGGTATTGAACCGGGGACCTTCTGCATGCAAACCAGCTGCTCTACCACTGAGCTGCAGCCCATCCTACCACGTGAATTCCAGCTGAGCTCTTCGGTGGTACAACTCATGCTCTCTTCTGCCGTCTCTCACAAACACTTGCTGTCCATCTATTTATTTATTTATTTATTTTATTCCATTTATATATTGCCCCATAGCCAAAGCTCTCTGGGCGGTTTACAAAAATTAAAAACATTGAACAATTAAAATTCCAGTATACAAAATTTAAAAGCATAAAGCATAAAAACAAGTTAAAATTACAATATCCTTCTGGGTCAAAGCACAACAACAACACAAAACCCCTCATCATATGCTGTTAAATGCCTGGGAGAAGAGGAAAGTCTTGACCTGGCGCCAAAAAGATAACAATGTTGGCACCAGGCGAGTCTCGTCAGGGAGATCATTCCATAATTGGGGGGCCACCACTGAAAAGGCCCTTTCCCTTGTTGCCACCCTCCGTGCCTCCCTTGGAGTAGGCAACCAGAGGAGAACCTTCGATGTGGATCGTAGTGTACGGGTAGGTTCGTGTCGGGAGAGGCGTTCCATCAGGTAATGTGGTCCCAAGCTGTGTAAGGCTTTATAGGTTAAAACCAGCACCTTGAATTGGGCTCGGAAACATATAGGCAGCCAGTGCAAGCGGGCCAGAGTAGGTCTTATATGCTCGAACCTTCTGGTTCCTGTTATCACTCTGGCTGCTGCATTTTGCACAAGCTGCAGCTTCTGAACCGTCTTCAAAGGCAGCCCCATGTAGAGTGCATTGCAGTAATCCAATTTAGAGATTACCAGAGCATAGACAACTGAAGCCAGGTTATCCCTGTCCAGATAGCAGCGTAGCTGGGCCACCAACCGAAGTTGGTAGAAGCACTCCGTGCCACCGAGGCTACCTGAGCCTCAAGTGACAGAGATGGTTCTAGGAGAACCCCCAAGCTACGAACCAGCTCCTTCAGGGGGAGTGCAACCCCATCCAGAACAGGTTGAACACTCTCCATCCGGTCAGCAGAACCACCCACTAACAGCGTCTCAGTCTTGTCTGGATTGAGTTTCAGTTTGGTAGCCCTCATCCAGTCCATTGTCGCAGCCAGGCACTGGTTCAGCACATCCACAGCGTCACCTGCTGAAGATGAGAAAGAGAAATAGAGTTGTGTATCATCAGCGTACTGATGACAACGCACCCCAGAACTCTGGATGACCTCTCCCAACGGTTTCATGTAGGTGTTGAACAGCATGGGGGACAAGACTGACCCCTGAGGAACCCCATACTGGAGAATCCACGGGGCTGAGCATCTAGTGACCATGGCCTGCCTCTGCTCATCATTGTTCTCTCTCTCTCTCTCTCTCTCTGAGTGACCTTTGCTCTGTGTAGACTGTTCTTCAAGAGGTACCACCATTGGGACCAAGGGAACCCACCCATCCACCCACATACACACTGTGCAGATGAAGAAGGATGCCCACCTGAGACAGACAAGCACACTCCCAGCTGCTTCCTGCAGGGTTGTCAATGCACTAGCCCTGGCATGCTCCATGGCAAACAGTCAGGCAACAGATGAAGGTGGGACCATAAGAGACCCTGCACCTGCTCTTCTCTGATGTGTAGCTGACAAAGGCACAGGAGTTTTGCTGAAACATTAGCTGGCAACCCAAGGCTCCTGTCCTTACCTTTAAGGATCCACTCCATTGTAGGTGCTTTGCAGTAAAAATTGCTAGGGTTTTGTAGATGGAATTTATTTATTTATTATGTTAAAAGATTTTTAGGACTCCTTTAAAGGTAGAACCCTCTCAAGAATCCCTTTCCTACACCCATGGAGCAAGAAAGCTCTGGGAAGGCGGAGGGGAACTGGAGGAATCGGTGGCATCCCTGGTATAGCAGCCAGGCGGTGGAAAGATGTTGGGAGAGACAGATCTCAGGCACCCCCTAGATTACTGGCCATGTGACAAGAGAAGAGGCTGCCAGGTTTCTGAAGGCAGCTCCCCATTCTGGGGAAAAAGGCAACAAGAGTGAGTAGATGGGGAGGCAGCATAGGAAACAGCAGTGCATGCAAGGAGGAGGAGCCAATTGGTCCCGAAGGGAGCAATGGCCAGGCACAGCTGGATATCTACCCACCCTGGGCATTCTGGAGGCCAGAGAGAATCCCACACTCTCCTCCGCAAATCCTCAGCTGTCCTGAGAAGATCCCAGACAGGGTCTGGTGTCCCAGGTTTTGAGGAAGACAAGAAGCCATGAGGGCGAGCATGCCTTGTCTTTCTCCTATACCTCACCCTACATATTAGGGGTGGGCACAGGATGGCCACTGGGTCCACAAGCAGCCATCCATACTGTCTTTCAGTGAGGAGGACGTAGCCAAAGCTCTTCCTGCATCCTGCATGCCAACCATGCTTGCCTCCCATGTCTTCCATGGAAGAAAATGCTCCTCCTCTGGGCCTACATCCCCTGATGAAGGGAAAGGTCCCTTCTACTGAGCAAGGTGAGCTGCAACAGGAGGCAGTAGCAAGCAGCAGGAGCTTGGCACGAGGGAGAGGGCACTGGCTCAAATATGAAAAAGACTCAGTAAGCATGTTGGATAGTACACGCTAACTACTGATGTGGTCTAATCCCACCCTCACTCTCCCTGGATATCAAGTCCAGGCCCTCCTCAGCCTACTTATGTTGCTCAGGGTGGAGCTACTGTGAAGTTGGTGGTGACAGCAGCATTGACTTCCCACCTGATGGCATTGCTCAGCCTGTTGGCAATGACACCTGCTGCCTGGCAGGAGACATTGGCTGCCTGCCTAATGCTGGCATCTTTTGTCTGGCTGTTAGCAGCAGTGGCATTCCTTCCTGTCTATGTCAGGGCTGCCTCCACCCAGCTCAAATGTTGGTGCTGTGGAAATGGACTGGTTTGGAGTGGTCTCAGAGGCACTGCTGAGGACCTGTGGTGAGAGGGATGGCAGGGATAGGATGGGTGATACGGTACATGTCCTCCAGCAGTTGACCATCACAGTTCTCTATACAGGGGACTTTTCTTTGAAAGAGGGTGGACCATTCAGACACAGAATACCTTATCAGGAACTATGTTACCACATGATAAACTGTTTACCTAAGCCAGCCCTCCCTCCAGATAGTTTGACATACAGCTTCCACAAGTCCTATGCAGCATGGCCAATGGTCAGGAATTCTGGAAGTTGTAGGCCAAAACATCTGGAGGGACCCAGGTTGGGCAAGGTCTTGGATTCACAAAACCAGCTTTTTATTCCTTTGGTTACTATGGAGCATATAGTGCAAGTGTCTTCTTCCTTGCTTTTGGACCTTGATAAAAGCTATTCCCTCTTCGCCAGGCCCTACTGCAAGTGAGTAATGAACTTCACTAGGTGTGGTGGATTGCCATGGCATCCCTCTCAATTCCAGTCAGCTGGATGCCACATGAATAAACCCACATAGTGATATCAACCAATTCTCCATTTTCTGCTGCCAACTGCTTAGTGTTTACAGAACATTAATTAGAATGCTGTTACATCAGCCTTTCTGCTTTCTGTTCCATCATATTGGAAGGATGATAGAATTATCAACTAAAATCAAGGAAGGAGGAACTGTGAAAGGCCAGGGGACAGCAGAATACAAGGAATCCTGCTCTGTTTGTTACCTGCACTTAGGTAGCAGGCAGTTACAATCTCTCGTTCCTGATGCTTGTTATATTTAGCTGAGTCAATCTGCTCCTATCCACAGGCAAGCTGCAGCTGGGAGCCAGATAATTCATCTTTCATGCTCTTCCCTTTGACTGTGTCCCTACATATTAAGGATATTTCTCAGGCTGCACAAATATGTGTGAAATCTCTTGATTGCATTTGCCCCCATGTGTACACACTGTCCTTGACTGGCTATTGTTATGCCTTTTAAGCTAAGCTGAAAACACTCTCAGAGTGAAACTTCATGGCCTCTTATAAAGGCACTCTGTGGCTAGCCCTTGTTGTCACTGTTTGCCAAAAACAGCACAGCGCACAAACGGTTTTAGATCTGGCATGCTCGGGACATGGGCTACTATCTTTGTTATGAAGTCACCTGCTAATCAAATCTCATGCCTTCTTTACACTTTCAAGGGCTTTTGCACACAGAGAGAAAACAATGCAGGCGCTCTTCACAACTAGTTCTACCACTGTCATGACTACAGGATGCATGCTGTCCAATGCACTATTTTCTTCTTCAATAACAAGAATAGAACTCCCCAGGAAGTTTCAATTAAAAGTGCAGATATTCTACAGGCTTTCTATCGTACTAGCGCTGGGATACTTTAAGAAGAAGAAGAAGGGAAATGAGGCTATAGTATTTTAACTTTTTTTGGTGTGGTTCTGCTGTTTAATGCAAAATACAAAGAGATAATTTACATATATCAAGTACAAAGGATTTCTGCTGCAGCTAAGGTAAGTTTGATAGTTAAAAAAAACCAATTTGGGAAGGTGAACCTAGAAATTTCAAAGCATGTTAATCACAGAATATGCATAATTAGTTGTTTGTGCAAGAGCCATTTTTGGTGTGTGTGTGTTTTAAAGAAGCATCATCACTGCACCATATTTTCAGGTTTTAAATGACTTTTGTTTTCATCTTTGCAAAGGTGTTTGAAGCAAAGCGGTCTTATAGAGCAATTCCCACCCATGCTGAAGGCTGGCTGAGGGAGTTAGGAGAGGGTATGAAAGCGCCCTGCTGCCAGAGGAGAGGCACTCCACCAGTGGAGTAACACAGCTACCATAGAGGCCCCTGATATGCTCACAAAATGCTCCGTGGGGAAAAAAATTATCACTGGCAGGAATAGAAGGGGACATTCTGAGGACATTCCAGGGAGAGGCAACACTGGCCTTTGATACTGTACCCAAAGACCACTTGTTCCCCACAGAGCCAGCCCTTTCCAGCCATGAAGCTCACTAGTTGACCTCAGACCAGTCACTCTTTTTCAAAGGGTAGTTGTGAGGATAACACTCATATACAGCGGTTAAATCATATACACTGCCTTAAGATCCTTGGAGGAAAAGTGGAATATAATCATCATCATCATCATCATCATCATAGAAATAGAAATAGAAATTGTGTCTCTCAGGCAGATCCTGCATGATTTTGGCCCTGCAAAACCTGCTCACTGCAGATCACAGTGGAATGACTGTGCATACCATGGGCCATGCTGCTATCACACCAGATATCTGGGGGCGGGGGGGGGGGAAGTAAGTTCATTTATTTCCAATCTTATTGGGATATCAATTTGTTGATGGATCCAACCACAGTCATTTTAACAGACTGAAAGTACAGGGCAAGGAGGTGCATGCACAAGAGTGTGGATGAGAGACTTCAAGAGAAGAGATTCCTAGAAAATGCATCATGAATAAGGAAAAAAGTGGTGGTAGTGGTGGTGGTGGTGGTGGTGAGAAAGAAAAGAATGGCTTGGTGCACATTTGCTGGTTTGCATATCAGTGGATCAAAACAAAATCAGAAGGAACAAGGACAAAAGAGAGCAAATGAGTTACATTGACATCATTGGGAGGCATACTTAAGATCCATATCTTGATATACTACCGCCTTTCAGACATAAATGTTGCTGCAACTGGCATTCCTTTCCTTTCAAATTAGTTTGCCAGTTGAACAATAAATTATGAACTCATGGACCCTCCAGGAATGTTAGAGTCAGAGCCACTGACATTGAATCAGAGCCAGGAGCCAAGCCACGGATCAGTACTAAGTAGTCAAGCTGAGAGGCAGAACTGGGATGTCAGCACTGGGGGGACAAGTCAAAAGTTGGAACAAGCCAAGAGCCAAAGCTAGGAAGATTGTTGTTGCACAACATGTGCAGAACTTCCTGTTAAGGACTGCCCATGGCCAGTCTGGGTGGATGGCATCACTCCAGTCTCTGGGAACCACTTACATTTGAGGGAGAGGCTCAAGCCAGTAGCCTGTGTGGGTCGTTGAATTGGATAGCTGTACACAGAGCCACATCTAGCCCTGGCCGCTCCGAACAGATTGTGACAAGAAGGATCTCTACAGAACAACCAATTCTAAACTTCAGGGAAATGATACAAATGAGGCATCACCACAGAAGACATTCAGTGCCTTCAAGAACATAAGAAGAGCCATGCTGGATCAGGCCAAGGTCCATCTAGTCTAGCATTATGTTCACATGGTGACCAGCCAGTTGCCTATGTGAAACACACAAGCAGGAAGATAGCAGAGGGAACTTCATTTGTCAACCATCTTAAGGCTATGTTCACATCTGAGTGCTGTATCCAAGAAACAGCTGACTTTCACAAGGAATGATTGCACTCCTCTATGATTAGAAATATATTCAAGAGTAGAGAGATTTGTATGCAGCATGGTTTGGAATTTTTCAGTTAAGATTTATCAGAAGTATCAGGCTGGGTATTATGGATTTAATCCTCACGCGGTCTTGGAGAGAGAGAGAGAGATGTGAGACAATTTGTATTTTATAGCTGTAATCAACACAGTCCTACACAGATATATGCTAAATCATCAGGAGAATAAAGAAATACCCTGGCAGGTTTTCAGAATCTCAAGTAGAAGATTCCAAGGATGAACACATCAAACTCATCTTCAAAATGTTTGTTACCAGTAGTAATCCTTGCTATGGGATGAATCTTACAATCTCAGAACAATATTCACATTTCATGTTTTGTGGTTTGTTGACAACAATAGTCACCAAATGTTTTAGTCCATTCCTGTATAGTAGAAATTTAATGGGTCAGGTATGATAGTCTCCCAAAACTGTAGCTGGCTTCAAAACCTGCTTTTACCCTAGATGCCCCTAAATGCACATGTTTGCAGTTAAGGACTGACTTCCAAGACAATATGAACTGGATAAATGTCTCTGCATGACCCTAGTTCAACCAAGGATATTAAGCATTTTTGGTCTGGGGAATCAGGTGGAGTCTGCATCACCTTTTGTGTACTGAGGTAGATTATTTAATTATTCCATTTTAGCAAACTCTGAATTAAGTTTTAATCCCACCATTCCTGTTAAATGTGGTATCCTAATGCTAGGAAACCGGAGGAAATGCAGAGCAAAGAACACTGCAGAATCAGACTGCATGGCTGACTACCTCTATCTCACACAACCATCCCCCCAAACAAGGTGCTGTTTGGAATGAGTGATGCATTGCTTTTCTTCAGTGGAAGGTTGCACTAACCAAAATAGCTTTTATCATTCACCGCTCCAGATTCTGTCTATATGTGGAGCGGTATACAAATGTGTTAAAATAATAATAATAATAATCATATGTCTAAAAGTACAAATTTATCAGTGAAATTAATGAGTTCTAAATATCACAATCTGCCTTCAGAATTATGGGAGGGGCTGTAGCTCAGTAGGATAGAGTGCATGCTTGGAATGCAGAAGGTCCCAAGTTCAATCCCTGGCTTCTCTAGGTAGGCCAAGAAAAGAATCTTGCCTGAAATCCTGGAGAGCTGCTGCCGGTCAGTGTCAACAGTACTGGGCTCAATGGACCAAGGTTTGACACAGTATAAAGCAACTTCCTGTGTTCTATGTTCCTAATTGCTAGGGAGTGGAGGGATGGGGTCTAGGCAAGAAACCACCATTGGGTTCCTTAATGAATCCTTCCTGGCTCCAGGACCTAAGGAAGTAGAGTTAAATGCAACTACTATGGTGGAGAGGAAGGTCTACTTGTGGGAGGACACTTACACTGCCAGAGGTTCTACTGGCACAATTGTTCCCCAAATGGTGTTTCCTAGTCCCTCTGGAGGAACTAGGAAATGGAGCGTATTAGGGCCAGGCATGGATAGTTACTTCCAAAGTCCATGGTTTCCCTAACACATCCACAGGAGTGTCATAGATAATTTTCTCCCTTTGTCAACATTGGGATAGGTGGAATAAAGAGAAATCAGTCCCCACCTCCCACTATGGACATAGTGAACTAGTAGGGCTATGGATCCACCCATGGCTCTGTCAGCGGATCCACCTCCTCTGCCATAAGTCACCCATAGGATTATTCTACTCTGAGCAAAGGAGAGCAAAGCTCATACAAGTGCCGTCTTCCATGGTGATTCATGCAAACAAGCCAAGGCATGTGCCAGATTCTATTGGAGAAACTCTCCGTTCCAATTATAAATGCTATATACAATGCTAGATAGGACAAAAAGAACACAAACACCATATGGTATATTTGATGGAAGGTTTTGATTAGGTTCTACAGACCTTCTAAATGGGCCCTCCCACCAGCTTCATGCCCCCAAGATCTGCTGCACCTTGCTGCCCCGTTCCCCCCAAACTGGTGACAGGTCAGATTATTGGCTTATTTCTCAGAGGTTATATTTGTTCAATCTTCACTGGTTTCTCTGAAGTCTGTATAGTTTGTGTGTCAATGGTGCAGCTGTTCCACAAATTCCACTTCACCTCCCTATAAGATGCCAAAAACAAACACACAGACACACCCTAAGGGCATGATGCAATGTTTCTTTTTAAAGTCTGAAATACTAGGGGCCAACTGCTGCTCATATCAAAAATTACACAGATACTTTAATGTCCAAACAGAGCTTTGTGCGTTTCCAGTGTCTGCGTCTAAAAGCTCTCACATCCAATAAAACTGCATGGCTCTGTTTGATCACTGCTACTGTAGAAGAAGGAGGAGCTGAGTTGACCCTGTCAGGATATGAACCTTTGGTTCCAGGGAGTCTAATTGTTTCAGCCATGATGCCAAGACCACAAAGCCAGCCCTTGAGGTAAGGGAAAGTTGTAAAATATAAAAGTACCCACAGCAATTATTCTTCCTCTTCTCTTTTTGTCTTAGTAGCTGTCCTCCTTTGGGGCCATGCTGTTCTCCATTCCTTGACCGTAAAGCTTTGAGCTATGAGCTACGCCTAATGCAGCAAACGGAGACATGAACATTTACAGGTTCTATGACTGTAGCAGTTTCTTCACAGAGATGTCACATTTCTCCCCCCTCCCCACCCACCCCTAACCCTTTGTACATTCAAGAAAAAATGGAAGCCTTTCTACCAATCACCTAGACGGTTCTGGGCAAGAATGATCACTGACAGCTTAAATATCTCATGTCCCCAGGTGTCTATTTAGTAGCAGAGACTCTACTTTAAAAGGAACGAGCTCGGTGGATGAATAAGGGCCCCTGTTTTGCTTTCACAAAGACATTATGAAATGCTATCTTTTCAGAGTATGGCCTATCAGTTCTGAACACTTTTGCATTCTCTAATTTAAAGACAGAGATGACAGAGATGACAGACTGAAAATACAGGTGTATGCCAAGTCTTCCTGTTCTTTTGCTTGCAAGTTGTGTTTGTTCATTTGAGTGGCATTTTTGTCTCATTAGGTGGTCTGTTTGTTTAATTTTTTACGCACCATACTCTTCTGACAAATTATTGTTTTGCTAATTTGATGGGTCATTCCCTCTCCCCCCCACCCCCACGCCCAGCTTTGTGTGCTAGATGGACATTTTTGCACTATTTCTTCATCCATGTGATGCTCCAAACAAACTAAAAGAACAAGAGCCCCATATAGTTTAAGCAACTGCAGTGAGAGAGCAAGTTATAGGATGGATGAGTGAGTCTTTTACTCCAGCAGTGGGACTGCTTTCACAACTCACAGGGAAGTGCTGGTCCATGAACTACCAATGGTGCCATTAGAATAATAACCTGCTGCACAAGAGCGACGGTGCAGAGGGGACATGTTTGCTGATTGACACTTGTATGGCACCTATTGGCTGTTCATTGGTCCACAGAGCAGTTTCAGCTCAGTCCTGCACCACTGCTCTCTTGTATAACGGGGCTTTCACTATAAGTGGAAATGAGAAAGATGTCTCTGGCTCACTTTTCAGTTATAAGATGATATTGGACAAAAATGCCTCCTTGTGAAGAACCATACGAAGCAATGACAACATACAGTGTGCTGCTCCCAAACCTCACAATAAACCTGGAGGCCATCTAAATGGAAATGCTTTGCAACCGGGCTGTGATTTCAGGAAATCAGATTTGTTCCTTCCATGGTACACAAGCCAATTACAGCAGGATATCCCCCCACAAAACACCCCACTTTGGCATGGCAGACAGGTAGAGAGTCCTGCAGCACCCTCAGCCCCACTGAAAATCAATGCTCAGACCATGGGAGATGAGTGTGTGTGTGCACACACATCTGCATGCCCCTTCCTCTCTCCAGCGGCCCCAGAGCAGTGTGCTCAGCAAGAACAGCCCGGTTATGGGGGCCGAGAGAGGATGGCGCAGCTGAGGATCTGTGGTGCCCCTCTCTCCCACGACAGAGGCACCCCAGGCTCCACAGTGGACCTTCCATGGAAGTAGGAGGAGGATTCAGCAGCGCCCAAGCCCATCCCTTTTCTTTTATCCCTCCCCATCACCTCTGCACTTCTGTAGCTGCAAAGGGGTGGGGCTTCAGTGGAAGTCAGTGGGAATTATTTCAAAGTTGACATGTTTACTGAGATCTTCTCAGAGAAGAAGTGGGATTTTTAAAAGAACATAAAACATCTCAAAGCGCAGGCTTATTTGGGGGTAAACAAAGCACATTTTAAACTCATGACACCTCTGGAGAGATTCTGAGCCTATCTACACGCACAGGATAAAACACTTTGAAAATGTTTTGAAAAATGTATATGGAGTGTGTCCTGGGCCCCAACAGTTCTCAAAACTGTTATAAAACATTTTAAACCATTTTAAAGCTGTAGTGTAGATAGGCTCACAGATTTAGAACAATAGCCTTCCCCACCCCTTTCATCCTGTGTAGTGCAGGTCAATGAGAATTACTTCTAAGTAGACATGTTTAGTTCCACAGCTGCGAATGAGTAAAGTGGTGGTGGGGAATAAAAGGAAAGGGACATCCCATAGCGATGACGTAAAACCCAAATACACCCCTAGGCACACCCATCATACTGAGCTGAATTTATTTTGGGGAATCGGGGCACATTCTGCATGAAACGCATTGAAGTGGCCTCAAGAAGAAAATCCAGGACAAAACGCCTTTATGAAAATTCAGATTTTCAGGCAGGAAACCACGCTGTTGCTACAAAGTGGAGGCTGTGTCATGTATCTCTAAGGCGGATGAGACGCAGCAGCGTTGGAGCAAATCACTCATGTAGATGGGTCCCTAGATCCCAGAGAAAGAAAATGAATACTTTCTTCTAAGGGGTCAGAAGATCATCGCAAGTCAGATGCCCTGGAGAAATGCAGGAGAGCAGGAAACTATCGTACCTTCCATTTGCCTTGTTGCCACCAGGCTCAATAAAATCCAACCCCACTCTTTACAGCAGCCTTCCCCAACCAGGGGTCTCCAGATGTTGTTGGACCGCAATTTAACTATCTCCAGGCAGCCAGGAGAATGGTCAGTAATGATTGGAGTGGTAGTCCAACAACATCTAGGGACCCCGGGGTTAGGAGTGGTTGTTCAACTGTATGTCACATGGCAGCCTTCTCCAACTTGGTCCTCTGCAGAAGTTTTGGACTTCAACTCCCAACATTCATGACCACTGGCCATGCTGGCTTGGGCTAATTGAAGTTAAAACTCTGGAGGGTACCAGGTTGAAGAAGGCAGTTGTATCCTGCTGCAGTGCAATCCTGCTCTTCTCTTTTGCAGACTTGGGACCCCCTAGACAATGGGAAAAAATCATTTGCCTTAGATGGAGTTCTCTTTTCACGATTTGGGACACAGATGTAACTTACAGTGACATTGGAGTGGATGTTTGGCATTCACTCGTCATCCCATGAAAGTACTGAGATCCATCAAACTTCTCTAACTCTTGATACCTATACCTCAGTTTGAATTGGACAAAATCCAGGATAACAGAGCTTGATCTTGTAGGAAACCTAGCTCCTGCAGAGCTCCAACAGATTATAGCCAGCAAGAGTTCTACATGAATGAATTGGTAGAATTGGCTTCTCAGCATGAAACATGACTTATACAATTCAATTCTACCTATAAACGTACATCGAGATGGATGGGCAAACCATCACCTCAAAAAAATTATGGGCTATTCAAACATTCCTTGCAAATACTCCCCCGTTTCCAAAAGAAAAGCCCATGTGGGGCTTTGTGAGTATTCACAAGAAATGCTCACAGAACCTAGATTGTATAGACCTTTTACAAGCAAAATAAAAACCTTACCTTTGTAAAAGGGTTGTGGTGGTACACTGATGGCAGGAGTGACCCTCATTCAATATTGCATTGGGAAGTGAGTCAGCACTGCAGGGCTTCCTATTATTAATAGTAATACAATTACATTGTATTACCTTTGATTACCATCTTTCCCCCCGTTTTGCAAGGAACCCAAGGAAGTTTACATGATCCTCTTCCTCTCCATTTTATCCTCACAACAACCCTGTGAGATAGGGTAGGCTGAGAGTCAGTGACTGGCAATTTGAACACAGAACTCCCAAGTCCCCGTCCAACACTCCAACCACTACATCACACGGGTTCTCAAATGTAAGGCAGTTGTTCTCTCCTACTTATTTATTTGTTTGTTTTATTTCATTTCGATACCACCCAATTGCCGAAGCTCTCTGGGTGGTTCGCGAAAATTAAAACCATAAGGTACGGCATAAAATATGGCAGCGTAAAACCACAATATAAAAGTACCACCAGAATAAAACCTAGCAGCAATGGAGAGATTTAAAATACAGATTTAAAATACAGATTTAAAACAGCAGAGCTAAAAGACTAGGATACTAAAAAGTTAAAATACTGGGAAAATAAAAAGGCCTTCACCTGGCACCAAAAGGAGTACAACATAAGTGACAGGCAAACCTCTACCTTACGCAAATGTAAGGCAGTTGAACTAGCAGAGGAGGGGCAGGGGATGAGGCAGAAAACAAGCTCCATTTTGAACCGTGAACCAGACATGCACTGGTTGGGACTGGTTCAAAAAGAGATGTGCCTGCTTGACCCATCCGTTTGAATGCCTCCTTTCCGCCTCCCTCAAATTCTAGTACTCTGGATTGGGTCAAACATCTTTTAGATGCCTAGTGCTCTAGATCAGGTCAAGCAGCTTCTATATTCTTGAGACCAGTCTAGTGCTATGTGGGCATTGTGCTTACTGTGCATGCCAACCTGCCAACTGGGTGCGATGCTGCACTGCATAGCTCTGCCCCTTGGCACCTGCGTACAGAACACAGACATCTGCAGAAAGGAGGTATCAACATGTACAACCGTATTCGGGGAGGCCTGCTCCCTGCTGATGTCTGCACTTTACACACAGATGCCAAGGAGCAGGGCTACACAACGTGTGCAATGTTAGAGGCAGGTATATACTCATTAAGTGGAACATCTGAATTGGGGGTTGGTCTCCAGGTTAATTCAAGACAAGGGAGAAAAAGGGAAGAAAATGGAAGCTACGGTATCAAGGGAAGAATACGACTTCGGTTGAATGTACTGAGGCTTATTTTCAGTAGGAGCGGTCAAGGGGTTAAGCCAAAGGCTTCACACACACAAAAAATGGGTTTTGAAAAGACATTTGAAGGCAGAGAGAAAGAGGGGGTAAAGAGGAAGCATTGAGTCAGTTTTGAGAACAGGAAGCAGATTCTAATTTCTGAATTGGGAGGAGTAAAAGTTACAGGTTTTGGGGTTTGAGGGTGGAAAGAGAAGAGGGAGCAGCAAGGCCTTAGAGGCCTCTCTGAAAGTAAGGACAAGGAGTTTGTACCAGGCATGGGAGCAGACTGGAAGTCAGTGAAAGGATGAAAAGAATGGTGTCATGATGGCTGAACAGTATCATGTGTTGGACTTCAATACTAGTAAACCTAAGCCAGTGTGGCCAGTAATCAGGAATGCTAGGAGATGTGGTCTAAAACACCAGGGTGGGGAAGGCTGGTGTAATGGGTCTGTGGAGTCTTGGAACTACATTCCTCAACAATCCCTGCTGTATTCTCTGTTTGAGAGAGGTTGCCTTCCTATGAGGGGAGAGGAGGGAAAGGAGAGGATAGATACACACAGAAGACTACAGCCTTGGAGCTAGTCCAGTAAAGCACCAGTGGGACTCAGAGATGGAAGCGAAGATCCTTGTTAGCAGTTTGGAAACAAAGGTATTTCTAGGATTGTTGCTCTACACACTAACCCAGTGGGAGAAACCCTGGGCATGGGATTTAATTAGGTGAGAGAACAGAGCAAATGACAAAGGGTTGGGGACTTCAACAGAGGGGAGGAAAGTAGGGCACGAACTCCTCTCTTGTGGACGAAATTGTTTATTGAAACTTTGAATACATTGGAAACATTGGCCTGTTCAGACAACACGCTAAGCCATGGTTAGGCTGCTAACCCCTTTGCAGCAAATGGTGAGTGACTGAGTGTGTTTAAACTGTGGTTACGCAGCCACCATGGTCATGGTTCACAGAACATGCTAAGCCATAATGTATAGCTCAAGATGCTTAACCTCCATGGCTTAATGTGTCATCTGAACAGGGTCACTATGAGCTTAACTGCAGGTAACTATTTTAATCACACCTTACTTAAAATTTGCTAGGGCCCACAGAGACCTGATAAAATAGTCGCGGGACGGAGGAGTGGAGAGAAGAACCAGACAACTGATCATCAGTTGGCCATTTCTGCACTAGGTACTAGCTGTGCATCATGAGATTAGAGACACACTGGGGCATAGCATCTAGCTGAAGAGGTTCACAGTGATCCAAAAGACCACTCTCTGTTGTGTTCTGGCTTCACGGGTTGGCTGCTAGGCCTTTTTCAAAGTTCGTTAAATAAGGCATTACATTTGTGCAGCTTCTGTTCTGGTGGACTGGTTCATTTGGATTTCAAAGACCTTACAAGCAAACTCACTCTAGATTTCAAGTGTTTATCGCTGAAGGGAGAGAGAGAGAGGGAAAACATCTGCAATTGTTCTCTGAAGTGCTGACTCATGGCCTGATGCCATGCATTCGTAACTTGTTTTCAGGGGTTTCATTTAAAACGTTCTAACATGGCACGCAGCAACAAATGGATAATGGTGGGGAGAATTGTTCTGACATGAGATTAGCAAAGGGACAGAGTTGGATCTTGAATGAACAAGATCTTTGTATATACTTGGGAAATCGGACAACTGATCAAAGCTGTATGTACACAGATAGTTTGTGTTTACAAACTGGTAGATCTGAGTTATATCTAAAACTTACTAAACTGAATTTAGGTAGGTGGCAGCTCAAACCGGGATATCAGCAAACTAGCTGGCTTACACCTAGAATCCCATCTTAAAGTTACTGAAATGCTGCCAATATTTAATAAAGGGTGGCTGCGGGGTTATTTTAAAAGACTTTGATCAGGCAAATGTTTCATGGGCAATTGTTTGATACCAGGAAAGAGGAACAAGCAGCCTGTTTATTTACCCACAGGATTTATCTTACAACCAAGGAAAAATCATTGAGGTATAGCAAATGAACACATTTTTGTGTGTCTACGATTATCTTTTTCTTCTAACTAGCTGTATGGGAATGGATTGTTTTTTTATGTTTGATATTCGTCGTCTGGTCGTAGCTAGCTCTCCCACACGAGAGGCATTCAAGAGGCAGCTGGACAACCATCTGTCAGGTATGCTTTAAGGTGGATTCCTGCATTCAGTAGGGTTTTGGACTCGATGGCTTTACAGGCCCCTTCCAACTCTACTATTCTATGATTCTATTTTTATACTCGGTAAAATTATTGCATGACCATTGTGCAAACTGTAATAAGCCTAAGAGCATACATTTCCAGGCTTCCCATCCGCCAAAATTGGCTTATGTGCAGAATTAGTGGTGGTCTATGTGATTAAGGGAGATGGCAGTGAACCGTCACTCTACCATTACCAAGAACTGTAGAATTCTCAGCCACAGGTCCAGAGAAAGCAGAAATAGAGCCTTTTTATGACTACCACCTCTTTCCTGTTGATGGTGCCCTTTGTGTAGACTGTAAACTGAGTGAGAGGCCCGTTTCATCATGGCTTGCAAACTAGCCCATGAAAACAATTGGTATTTTGTCTCTCCCTCTACTCTAAGCACACACACACACATTTGGTTTCTATATCCATGCCAAAGGATAACAGCACACAGGAGTCAGAAGAGCAGAGTGAAAATTATAGTCCCTTGAGGCCATAGTCAATGAAATTAAAGGATGAAATTAGATGGGGTTGGTACTGAGGGATGAAATTACAAGTAGTACTATATTAATGTAGCATGGAATCAATGTGGAATATTCACCAATGTGGAAAGTATGCTTTATATCATCAGCTATATTTTACAAAGGGCAGGATAATTTAATGTTCAAGTAATAACATTTGTAGCCATGAAAACCAAAACAACTAAAACTGTGACAAGGGTGATCAAACATTATTGTCTGAGTGTAAAAGGATGATGGAAGGCACGCATGCTCTCTCTCTCTCTCTCTCTCTCTCACACACACACACACACACACACACACGTCTCTGTTTTCTCCCCCACAAGAAAATTAAATGCTTCTATAATTTTTATTTTTTTCCATGATTGAAAGGAAACAAATCTGATACCAAGATAGCACTCATTCATTTCTGTGTTTTGTTTGAGATGGTCTGCTGATCTCTTGCAGATCCTGTGTGTTTCCTTCTTCACAGTGAATGCCAAGCCTTTGACTCTATTTACTGGAAACTAATGATACTAAAAATGTCCAATTAGCTTAAAAGGTTGCTGTTTAGTGAACAAAATGAATGTTCTTCTGTTCTAATCCCACTTAAATGCTCTAATTTTACTTTAATTATTGTGTGCCATTAGATCTTTGACTCTTCTGAAACCCTTTGCTTTTTCCCTATCCTTTTTTCTACTGGTGCAGCGCTGCTGTAGCTAATTTTCAGAATCTCTCTGTTCCTTTCGTCCTCTTTGTATTAACATACATAGCCCTGTTTTCTCACCCATCTCTGCACATTTTTTCTACTTTCTTTTTGCCACCCATAAGCAACTTTTGAATGAAGTTAGAACATCCCTCAATATCAAGATTTCTCTCAGGTTTTCCTTCGATGCCTTAAAGGAAGACAGACTCCTTTCTTCTTACAAGAGTTAACCTGGCTGGTCAAAGAAATATTCAGAACAAATTCTTCATGTCTCCGAACACATTTTGTCCAACTATGACATCTCACAAGCTCTGCATGTCGGATATTTAAAGTCTCACCTATGAATATTAATAATACTCAAAGATTTATCAATGGCCATTGCCATGAATTTTTAAAGAGTCTCTATAGGCAAGTTCCTATCTAATCAGATGCATAAAGAAGTATAGGAGGCACTTGTCTAGGAAAGCTCATACTACAAGGCTTCACAGTCATGAGAACTGTAGCCTGGAGTCAGATAGAGAGGAAGAGGCCATTGAATCTGTTTCAACCATATAATCAGCAGAGGAGCAAGAACTGTCTCCTCATGATGAACCCCAACTGGAGTCCTCAGGCCTGACATCTTTGAACCAGGGCCTTAAAATCCAGCTCCTCAGATCCTGGTGCCCCCAACGACCAAGTCCACCACACCAGACACCTCTCACTCCCCAGGGTCATTTGCCAGCAGGTAGATATGCATGGGGAGGCAACAAAATGCTCAGCTCTAGGCTCATGGTCTGCCACCACTTTTCAAGCAACAGAGAGGAGCTGGGGTTTGGAAAGGTCTCAGACCTGAAACTCCATTGCAGCAAGTTGCTATCCCAGTGTTCTGCCTGTGGTACTGCAAGTCTTATGCCTGGCCCTCTTCATTCCCTCCTGCCACACTCTGTGTGTGTATCTGCAGCCCATGGCTATCATTGCCTTCTAGGATCAGGAGTGCCATACCAGAGTTACTGCTTTGTTAAGCCTGGTTCTCTCCAGTATCCCAGTCTGTTGACCTGACTTCCTGGTTCCCTGGCTGTTCATGGTGTCTGCTTTTCCTAAGATAGGACAACACTTTGACCCTAGTGAGTCTAGCAATGTTAATACAAACAACGAAAAGGTAAGAGAAAATCTTACAACACCCTGCAGATACACAACTTTCTCACATGTATAAAATGTGTGTGTGTGTGTGTGTGTGTGTGTGTGTATAGTAAATGGATGGATTATGCTATAATGGATGGTGACAAATGATGGTGGGATGATAATAATACCCAGTGATAATAGTTACTTGATTGATAGTTATTACCACTCACAAGCAATACTCATTGGATGATTTACATGACCAATTTCTGCAGTGATAAAACAGCTTAACTTTGATTCTTGCTGACAGGATGAATACAATGTGCCTTGCACACCATTATTTATTTATATTTATTTATTTAATTATTACATTTGTATACCGCCCCATAGCCGAAGCTCTCTGGGCGGTTTACATAGGATTAAAAACAATTAAAAACAATATACAAAAATTAAAACAGCAAAAACATACAACATACACACAATCTGTACATTTAAAAACCACTTCAACACTTCAAAAACTACAAAAACAAAACAAAACAAAACAAACCCAGGCTCCTCAGATATTGCCAAATGCCTGAGAGAAGAGGAAAGTCTTGACCTGGTGCCGAAAAGATAACAATGTTGGCGCCAGACGGGCCTCGTCGGGGAGATCGTTCCACAATTGGGGAGCCACCACAGAGAAGGCCTTCTCTCTTGTTGCTGACCTCCGAGCTTCCCTCGGAAGAGGCACTCGGAGGAGGGCCTTAGATGTTGAATGTAGTGTTCGGGTAGGTTCATGTCGGGAAAGGCGTTCCATCAGGTATTGTGGTCCCAAGCCGTGTAGGGCTTTATAGGTTAAAACCAGCACCTTGAACCGGGCTCGGAAACATACAGGCAGCCAATGCAAGCGGGCCAGAGTAGGTCTTATATGTTCGAACCTACTGGTTCCAGTTATCAATCTGGCCACTGCATTTTGCACAAGCTGCAGCTTCCGAACCACCTTCAAAGGCAGCCCCACGTAGAGTGCATTGCAGTAATCTAACTTGGAGGTTACCAGAGCATGGACAACTGAAGCCAGGTTATCCCTGTCCAGATAGGGACATAGCTGGGCCACCAACCGAAGTTGGTAGAAGGCACTCCGTGCCACTGAGGCCACCTGCGCCTCAAGTGACAGAGATGGTTCTAGGAGAACCCCCAAGCTACGAACCCGCTCCTTCAAGGGGAGTGCAACCCCATCCAGAACAGGTTGAACACCCTCCATCCGGTCAGCGGAACCACCCACTAACAGCGTCTCAGTCTTGTCTGGATTGAGTTTCAGTTTATTAGCCCTCATCCAATCCATTGTCGCAGCCAGGCACTGGTTCAGCACATCCACAGCCTCACCTGATGAAGATGAAAAGGAGAAATAGAGCTGCGTGTCATCAGCGTACTGATGACAACGCACTCCAAAACTCCGGATGACTGCACTCAACGGTTTCATGTAGATGTTGAACAGCATGGGGGACAAAACTGACCCTTGCGGAACCCCATACTGGAGAATCCACGGGGCCGAGCAATGTTCCCCAAGCACCACCTTCTGGAGCCGACCCCCCAAGTAGGTGCGGAACCACTGCAATGCAGTGCCTCCCACTCCCAACTCAGCCAGTTGTCCCAGAAGGATACCATGGTTGATGGTATCGAAAGCCGCTGAGAGATCAAGGAGAATCAACAGAGTCACACTCCCCCTGTCTTTCTCCCGGCATAGGTCATCATACAGGGCGACCAAGGCTGTTTCCGTACCAAAACCAGGCCTGAAACCCGACTGAAATGGATCCAGATAATCAGTCTCATCCAAGAGTGCCTGGAGCTGGCTCGCAACCACCCGCTCCAGGACCTTGCCCAGGAATGGAACATTTGCTACTGGCCTGTAGTTATTAAGATTTTCAGGGTCCAGGGAAGATTTCTTTAGGAGTGGTATCACTGCTGCCTCTTTCAGGAGGCCTGGGACCACTCCCTCTTGCAAAGAGGCATTAATCACTTCCCTGGCCCAGCCAGTTGTTCCATCCCTGCTAGCTTTTATTAGCCAAGAGGGGCAAGGATCCAATATGGAAGTGGTTGCACGAACCTGTCCAAGCACCTTGTCAACATCCTCGAGCTGCACCAACTGAAACTCATCCAAGAAAACAGGACAAGCCTGTGCTCTGGATACCTCACTAGATTCATCTGCTATAACACTGGAGTCTAAGTCCTGACAGATGCCAGAGATTTTATTCTGGAAGTGCCCAGCAAATGTATTACAGCGGGCCTCAGATGGTTCTACCATGTCCTTGGGGCCAGCATGTAAAAGCCCCCGGACAACTCTGAAAAGCTCCGCTGGGCGGCAGGTTGATGATTGAATAGTGGCAGCAAAGTATTGTTTTTTTGCTGCCCTCACTGCTCCTGAATACAGCTTACCATCAGCACTTACCAGTGTTTGATTGCATCCATCAGGCGTTCGTCTCCATCTGCCCTCAAGCCGTCTCCTGTTTTGTTTCATCACTCTCAGCTCCGGGGTATACCACAGAGCCGTTCGAGCTCTACACAGGAGAGGGTGCTCAGGAGCAATCGTGTCAACTGCCCGGGTCATTTCTGCATTCCACAGATCAACCAGGGTTTCGACAGGAGAGCCAGCCCTATCAGCCGGAAAACTCCCCAGAGCCCTCTGGAAACCATCTGGATCCATTAGCCTCCGGGGGCGGACCATCTTAATGGGTCCCCCACCCTTGCAGAGGGGAAAAGCCGCTGTAAGTCTAAACCTCAGCAGGTGGTGATCTGACCATGACAGAGGGGTTGATGTAAAGTCCCCCACTTTCAGATCCCCATCTCCATGTCCAGTTGAAAAAACCAGATCTAGAGTGTGCCCTGCTACATGCGTTGGGCCGAGGGTATGTTGGGACAGTCCCATGGTTGTCATGGAAACCATGAAATCCTGAGCTGCCCCAGATAAAGTGCCCTCGGCATGAATGTTGACATCCCCCAGAACCAAGAGTCTGGGGGACCTCAACAGTACACCAGAGACCACCTCTGTCAGCTCAGCTAGGGAGTCTGTTGAGCAGCGGGGTGGGCGGTACACCAACAGAATCCCTAATCTGTCCCATTGGCCCAACACAAGGTGCAAACACTCCAGACCAGTAGTCACATGGACAGGGAGCCTGCAGAGGGGGATGGAATTCCTATAGACCACAGCAAACCCCCCTCCCCGGCCCTCAAGTCTACCCTGATGCTGAACCAAGTACCCCTGTGGGCATAACTGGGAGAGACTAACTCCTCCCTGCTCTCCTACCCAGGTCTCGGTTATACATGCCAGATCGGCTGCCTCATCCACAATTAAGTCGTGGATGAGGGAGATCTTATTATGCACTGATCTGGCATTTAAAAGCAGCACCCGGAGGCCTGAGGGCTGGCTGATAAGGCAACCAACAAGCCTGTGGGTGTGAGGGGGACCGGAACAAGGCACAGCCATTAACTGTCTGGGCCTTGTTAACCTAACCTGGCAAGTCCTCCTCACAACGCCATATCTCCCTCTACCCGTCACTACCCTAATTGTGCTCCCCTCAGATCCCCCCACCTGGCCCTGTATCCTCCCTCCCAGGCACATAGCTCAAGCCTGGGGAAAGGAAAAAAACAAAAAACAAAAAACAAAACCAAAGACAAAAACAAAAAGCCAGCAGGCAGGCAGGCACACTCCTCTCCTCCCCTGGCAGCAGGCCTCCTTCTCCTGCAGGTTGATGGCTTTCCCAGGCCCCTTCAGCCAGCAGCTTAAATATCCCTCCCAGGAAGGGAGGGGGACTGATGTAATTGTCCACAGCAGCTGGCTCAGTACCTGGGAGCCTGGTCCTGCAGGGAGTGGCAGTCTGCCAGGCTGAAATCCTCTGGAAGGTGGTGGTGGTGATGGCAGCAGCGAAGACCAGGAGGCAGGCAGGCAGGCAGGCACACTCCTCTCCTCCTCTGGCAGCACGTCTCCCTCTCCTGCAGGTTGATGGCAGTTCTCATGGCACTACATTCATCTGGTAACTTTGGGACCATATGACATATTTCAGAAAATACAGCTGCAAGTGCCCCAAGATAATTTTGATTTGTGTTTGGTTCTCTGATTTTATAGTTATTATTTATTTGCCACCTTTGAATTCTGCCCTTCCTCCAAGACATTCAAGGCAGTATATCGGGTTATCTGCCTTTATTTGTACATGCCTGTGCAAAGTGCTGTGGGGGTGGGTGCAGTTAGGCCCTGATGACTTTATCTTCTCTGCCATCAGCACTCTCTTCCTACAGTGCATCTGGCAAGATATCTGGGTGTCAAGGGTGCCATCTAGGCTGCTGTACCAGCCTGCCTGAGCATCCAGTCAGCAGACGCCATGGGCCAATCCTTGGGCAGCAGGCCTGATAAATGTCTGGTCTCAGAGTTTGCTCTTTAATCTGAGCAGTCTGTTGCTCAGCAAGAACTCTGCTGAGTTCTTGCTGTCTTTTCGTGATGGCTGCCTTGGATCTGCCGAACGTTGACTGCACACACTTACCTCTGGTAGGACTGTAGTGCAGTGGGAGAGCACATTTTGCCTGCAACAGGACCTAGGTTCAGTAAGTGGCACCTCCACAGAGGACCAGAAAAAAAGTTCTGGGAACAGCTGCTGACCAGCATAGACCAGTCTTCTCCGACCTGGTGCATTCCAGTTGTTTTGAATTTCAAGTCCATCAACCCCAAAACATCTGGAAGGCACCAGATTGGGAATGGCTGATGCAGATGATATTAAACCAGATGGACCAATGATGTGATTTGGTATAGGGCAGTTTCCTGTTCTTGACTAGTACCTGGAATTCTGTGCTATTTTGGCTCCTCTGATCCATGTTCACTGTTCTGACTTGATGCCTCTTTTGCACTACACAGCTGCTTCTGGGCATGTTGTGGGTGGAAACTTCTACATGAAAAGCATACTACTGAGTTATGATCCCTCCAGCTGATATTTGGATATGCCATCCTTCAGCATATTTCTGGGATAATTACAAACTGCATGCTCCTGTAATAGATCCATCAGGGTTGTTGAATGCTATTAATTAACATTGCTGTAAAATTGACCAACATGCCTCTTGCTATAACACGAAGCTTGGGTCAATAATACTTGCAGGACTTCATAATGGGTTTACTTTTCTAAATCATCTCTAGATTACTAAATTGACCCCAATAATTTTTATAGACATTCAGTTATCTGAATCAGCTCTTTCATTTTTAAAGACAAGAGATCATTGGTACTTACTTGGTACCCATTTTGTTTAATTTATGTCATTTTATTGTATCAATAAGTCATACTGTCTTCTCCATGAACCGTGATTCAATTATAGGAAGATTCGCTAGCCATCTGTTTATTGTTAAATTAATTGCCAGTTAATTGCATTTAATTGAAGCATTTGTTCCTAATTTTCATAGATTAACAGGGTATTAATCTAAGGAGGTCAATGACACAGTTTAGAAAAGGTGGCTGAATTTTGCTCTTAGATGCTGAAAATTGCAGCTTTCATTAAACATAATTCTGGAATCATTTGTATCATTAAATGTTGTAATTTTAGCCAATTATTATAACTGTTTTGGTTTTATTTGCTTGAATTGTTTTTTGAGATGACTATTTGAAAAGACAGGTCTTTTTTGCTTTGGGGTAGTTGGCAGGTTTTATTAAAGAGAGATATAATTATATAATGGTCTTTAACAGCTTTGTTCTTTCCTGCTAGTAAATGTAATTGCTTTAATATAACGCATGGTTAGCTGGAGACCTTACAATCTAGACAGACACCAGAAAAGTGAGGATCTTGGGGAAGGTACCCTCCAGAGAGGGTTACCTAGAAAAGGAGGTGAGGTGGGTCAATACACATTCACAATTAAGGAAGCCTTACCCCAATGTTGATCTGGACCCAGATGATTCCAAATCAAACTATGGGTTGTAATGGTTTGCTCCCACCCCCCACCCACTACCTAACAAGCCCCCCATCTTCTCCTTGAGATGGGGAAAGGGGCAATCAGGGACAGTTTGTGAAAGACAGGAGTGCCATCTCTCCTGGCTGCATCACTCCACTCCCATTTTCTTAAGAATGTAAGAAGAACCCTGCTGGAACAGACTAAGGGTCCATCTAGTCCAGCATTCTGTTCACAGAGTGGCCAACCAGCTGTCAACCAGGGACCCACACACAGGACACAGAGCAACAGCACGCTCACACCCATGTTCCCCAGCAACTGGTGCATACAGACTTACTGCCTCTGATATTTTACTGAACGTTTGCTGCCACCACCCTTCAAATCAGGAAGTCCCATGATCTGTGAGCTAATCAGTGGCATAGTGGAACTCGGGCTCTCAAAGATGCAGCATTGGACTTTTTGATCAGCAGGGAAGCTGATGTCATCCGTCATAATCCAGGCTTCACAATATACCCCCGTAAAAAATTTGAGGTCCAGAGATTTTCTCTGCTGATATGTGATCTTGAGCTACTGGCTTAACATAATAATTTGGGTAGACAATCTGATTCTTGTGCGAAACATTTTTAGGCACTATTTTCAAAATGGCGGACAATTTTCTTTAGGTCGTCAACCACAGAAGTTACTATCTTGTGTTTGGTATCAAATTATAGATTTGTTAGAATATGAGCCTTTATGACCACTCTTGACATTTGTGGACCTAACGTTTTGAAGAGTTCATGAACTGGAATGGAGCGATGATTCTTCCTTGTTCCAAAACATACCCTTGCCTTTGGAAACCCAACTGGACATAAATCAAAGAAGCAAGACGACATCAGTATCGTTCAAAAGCACAACAACTTTCTCTGTACCATTGTGAACTGCCCAATTTACATGTGGAACAATTCTAAGGTCAGCCTCTTCCAAAGTATTCTTTAGTTGTTCAAGAACATGAGTCCTTTTTCTTGTGAATTGAACTGCAGGTTCCAACTCATCATCAATGACTAAACCGCTAGATATCAGTGGAAATATAGCTTTTCCTGCTTCCTCTTGCACTCTTGTTCATGCTAATTTCTGCAGATTTGTCTCATTTAAGTTAGATGACCAGAATTTTTCAAGATCACAAGTATTGGTGTATTGCGTTAGATTATAGCCAGATCTACTGTACCACTAGTAGAGTCTCTATTCTTCTGCTGGACCAATGTTGTGACTCCATTGCTTCCTATGTTTCTATCTTCCCTTATAACATAGATCCTTCTTCATAAATATTTTATTGGTTAAGCCACATTTTAAAGAAAGAAAACGTAGGGCACAAATAACTTGCATGCAGGGCCCTGGGGAGGTGGAGTACACATATGAAGGTTTCAATGGCTCATGTATTGAAAAAGTGTGAGTGTACTTCAATGAACTTGCACCCATGACAAAAGTGGCCTCCATTGATCCTTATGTGGATTGCTCACATCTGTGCTTCTGTGTCTAAGAACTCCATCACACCAGCGATTTAGTGCACTCTTGCTATGCCTGGTGTGCGGATTTGCTGCACAGAACTCACATGATGCCAGGCCTGTCCTTCTGATACCCTGCCTCTTCCCCAGCCTTTCCTAGAACGCTAAAAGTCTGGATTATTTTCCCTAGGTGCATTTAATGCACCCTAAGCCTCCATGTAGTTTTAAAGAAACTGGGGGCTTGAATGGATTGCATCAGGTCCTGGCAGGGAAAAGCGATCTTTCTCAGCAGCCAGCTGCAAGCCTCAATATAAAACCCAAACCTTGCATCCTAGGCTCAGAAGCATTTTTTAAAATCATACACCTGAATATCTGCAGAGACAGGATTATACTCCCTCGATGCCCCCAAAGAGCCAGACTAAAGGATCCATTTTTGCCCGGCAGAAAGGCGGTCTGGTTGAAGGACTCATCTGACAGTGAGGCAGCCGGCAGATGTTGCCAGGTGCAGAGCATCAGTGAAGTGTTTCAGGATATAGCTTTGAGTACCACGCAGCCTGCCCAGTGCCCCTAAACTAGCCTGTTGCTGTCAGGTGTGGTGGAGGAGGATGCCCATCACTAATGTTGATGTTCAACTGCCAGTCTGGTTGGCTTCTGCAATGGGAAGGGAAAGCATCCTTCACTTCAGGCAGCAAAATGCCTTAGGGTGGAGGTGTTTGTGCCTAAATGTATTTAGTTTTCCTCCTTTACTAATCAATATGCAACGAATACCTCTGGGTTATGTCAACGTTCTTTCATTCTTCTGTCTTCCCAGATTCAACAAGAGGCAGTTAACATAGCCTGAATCAAGGGATTTTAACACATCCATCTTGTTTGGTTGGGGCTGAGATCTGAAAAATCAAATAACACAGGGAGAAACGTGTTCCTTTATCTAAGATCAACGATAAAGAATGACAATCCTGATGAACGAATTCAACTGGGGATAAATTACTCGCCTTTGTTGCTCCTAGACAACTGCAAGCTTTTCATTTTGGACAATATAACTGCTTTTGAATGGATGAAGTTGAAATATGCCCAACAGAGTGAATCACATACCGTGTGCATTGATCATAGTTTATTTAATCTCCCTTTGTTTTCTCTTTCGCCTACTCTTTTGCGATAGGAAAATGGTACAAAAAAGTTTCCCTTGTTGTATTGGTTTAAGAGAAATGACGAGAGTACTGCAGCCATCATAAGTCAAATGCTATTAGTGGAAGACTAAAACCTCTTTGAATGAGAAAAAGAAAAGGCCACAACTTGCATGGCCCAATAGAATAAAATGCACAGGGCTGTAAGGCATATAAGGGAGCATTACCTTAATTGTCATTATAATGATTGCTTACGTTGGTATCCCAACATGTGTCTAGAAGCTCAGTAGAGTTTACTCAAATGACTCGCAGAATTCTCCACTCTATTTGTGGGCAGAGGAATTGTGGGACCATTTACCAAATTTGTCTGGTTTCTTGTGGGTGGGGCTCCGCAGTAGCTGTGGCAGTAGCACATCTTATTCACTCCCCCCTTTTTGTTTTGCTGCTGCTGCAACTAGCATCATCAGCCACGGTGTTGGCATCCTGCCCACCATTTGGCATCCTCCGGTAACCCAGATGGAGCATTATTCCAGGCCATGGGGCAGGGGATGGCGGTTGCCACAAAAAATGGGGAATATTCAGAAAAAAATCTGCAAAGTGACTTTCGCTAATATATACACTTCCATATACAATTTTGCCATAAATATAAAATTTTGAAAGCAGTTTTCCCAAATACATTTTCTGTATTATTTTCATGAATATGTGCATTTTTATGCACACTTTCCCCTGGGGTATGCATTTTTGTGCACAGTTTTTTATGCAAATGAGTTTTTTAAAAACATATATATTTATTTGCTGCCTTTTAGGGCAGGAGCCCTCCAAATTGCAGTCTAACAGCATTTTGGTTTGTATACTCATTCAGGTAGGTTCGCATTAAAATGTGAACTAGGGGCACAATCTTATGGCTTGAGCACTTGCTGCTTGGAAGCCTCTGAACTTAGAGGCTTCCGAAATTCCTATGCCCTGTCAGGAGTTGTGGTGGTGATTTTTGCCTTCCTACTTATGTTCTTTGGGTTTGTTTTTTTGTTTTTGTTTTTTTGCTAGCAGTAAAAAAAACACGAGGGCACTTTGCAGGGGGAGGGGAGGAGACCAGAGAGGCCAGGGTACAATTTACCCTGAGCCTCCTCCAGACTTCTTCCCTCCTGCTGCAAAGTGCCCTTGCTGAGGTTTTTTTTTTTTTTTTACCATCTAGCAAATCAACAACCCAAAGAACATAAGGTGGGAAGGTAAAGATTACCACCACCTCTCATCCCACCCTGCCAGCTTCAGCCTCTGATCTCCTCCCCTCTGTGCTCACCAGAACACCCCCTTTTCTCCCTCTCTGAGGTTGTTCTCTCCCTGCCAGCTGTGAGGGGGAGGGATTCAGATCTCCTGTATCAGACCTCAGGAGGGGGGAATCCAAACGCTGCCTGGGGACCATAGGATTATTATCTAGATTATCCCCCCCCATGCAACTTGCCCTGTAAACTAGCTTGCCATCGCCATGTATGGTGGAGGATGCTGGCTCATTGCTAGTGTTATAGGAAGATTCAGCTTCTAGTCCAGACAGCGAAATGAGGACTGAGCATACTTCTGTGAGAAATAATTCTGACTGACCATTGGAGGAGAAAAAATAGGAAAACAAAGAGAGAAAGGGTGAATAGAGTGGTGGGAATTCCGAACAGAAGCATTCCACATTGCAACATTTTGTTGAAGGGCTCTATTTTTCATATGATTATAATAACCCCACCTTCCCCAACCTGGTGCCCTCAAGATGCATTGAACTGAATTCCCATCATGGGTCAGAATGATGAGAGCCACAGTGTATGGCCAGATCTACACCAAACCGGATACGACACTTTGAAAACTGTATATGAGTGTATCCTGGGTTCAACAGTTGTCACTACTGTTATAAACCACTTTAAAACAGTAGTGTATATCCTGCCTATGAGAGTCAGTCTAGTGGGGCATCAGGTTGGGGGATGAGGAATACAAGGAAGACATTTTGTTTCATATATCTGACCACTGCGCCTGCAACATACAATTTATTCATTTTACCCTTGCTTCGTTACCAAGGCCAGATCTACACCTTGTGTCAAATCGTTATGATCCCATCATGATAATGCTAGATCCCTCTTGTGCATTTAAACTCATACGACACACAATGACATTCATTGCGGTATTTTGTATAATGTGGAATAAAAAGCAGGAAATAACACTATGAATGCAGTAAATGGGATGTGGATTGTACCCCAACAGTTATCAGTGCACTTCAGTACTGCTACCTTGGCCATGGACAGAGCAAGCCATCTCTTTAATATATTACCATTGTTGCTACAGGGTGTAATCTTTTATAGTAAATTTATTAAAAAAATGAACTACAATAAATTCACATGTTTTATAAAAAGCACACTCATCACATTATTTTTTTATATGATCACTATCTAAAAGAAATATATGAATATATTGTAGAGTTAAGTCAACTCTTAATCAGGAATTAAAACCTTTATATTCTTATTGATTCCCTCCTACCCCCCAAAAAAACTTTTGAGACAAAATTTATGAAATACGTGGTTTTCGTTAAAATGTTACTGGAAGATGTTGCAGGCTGAACTGTTAAATTTCTCTTGCATATAGTTTAATGCTTGGGAGTTGTTGTTGGCATTATTACAACTTCATATATTTACTGCTTAATTGGTCTGCCTGTAGAGAGTGTGGGCCTAGACATTCCAAGATCATGGCATATAAAGGTTAAGTACCATTTCCAGTAATTTCCTTTCAAGGAGTTTTAAAGTTTCAGGGAAAAAAATGTAAGTGTTTTTAATGTTTTTGCTGACTGGATTGTTCTAACTTTAGATGTCAAGATAAATGCAATCTCTTTCTCTTTCTCTTTCTCTCTCTTTCTCTCAATCTCATACAACAAAATTGCATCCAGTGGCTTGCTTATATAGATTTAGCTGTCTTATTTCAGAAAACCTTGCCAATAAAGTGTTGTTATGGCTGAATATATAAGGATCTAAGTAAAATGGGGTTTGGGGCATATTTCCCCTTAACAAGATTGAAATGGGTAGCAGGTATTTAAAAATTAAATTGTATTATAAATTGTATTAATGGATTTTATGAAAGCTATGAGTTCTCCAACGTCTTCTATTTCAATTTCACTTGCATGGTAACATGCTAGATTTTAACATGATAGAATGCCTATCTCTTTGAAAATAAAATAAAACTAGCAACACTGACCTGCATGGCTTGTGTTGTATTGATATTCATTTTTTATTATTCATGGGGAAATGTACAACTCTGGTTACAGTTCAACAAATAGTGTGCAGATGAGCGATTGCGATCATACCCATGCTTGAATATGTATTATCTAATATGACAGGGATGAGACACAAAATGGGCTATAAATGCTAAAAAAAAGAAAATAAAAAGGTTTTCATATGTTGAACAAATGGAAGAGGCTCCGAAAATACTCCTCAACTGGGGTCCTATATGATGTAGGGCTGGTTGTGTGGGCTATACTCTGAAAGGTGTCATTCAGTTTGTTAGGGAAGCTGCTCATAGTGGATCCTGTCTTATGAACAGATTATTTTCAGGGTTGGTTTCAAACATAAAAGCTGGGTAGGATTTTAGGGTGTTTCCAGACAGAGGGGGTCCTATTGCAACGTTTTTCCTAACCGGATTTTCTGTGGGGGGAAAAAGTCAGAAGAAGTTGATGGCTACAAGTAGATAATGGCAATGTTTGAGTGCCACCCCCCACCCTAAATTTCAGTGAATGAGATAGAGCGATAGTGGGATAAAAGCATCTTCTGGAAGCACTCAAATTTTTCACCAAGTTCCTCTCAACTATCCCAAGAGATGGGTTTTCACTGAGAAATATAATGTTGCTGAGATACACATGAATGCATATTGCTGTAATTTCCACAAATTGCACAACCACAGTGGCTGTGATAACTGAAATTATGAAAGGAGTCTTATAACACTTTAAAGACAAAAGAATGTATTATTGCATAAGACTAGAATCTACTTCATCAGATGTCATCATTAGTTCGCACATTACATTTCCCCATGTGATGCTGTAGACTAACATCACTGAGGATTTCATAAGCATGCAGTACCTGGACCTCAGTTCCTTCCTGCTCTGCACTTTAATAAATTGCTGAAATAACGTTAGAGATCAAAGTTCTCAGCTTCAGAATATGTTGTTTGTCAGGCTGGATGAAATTTGTGCAACACTGTGGAGCCACTGGTATAATAAGAAAAGCATATGTCTTCATAATAATATAATATCTTAATGGCCACATAGTGTGCTATAAATCATATTGATGGGCTACAGTAATAAATACTTGGTATAAGCCTATTAATTCTCCGTCGGAGGTAAGATTGATCTCTGATACAGTGGCTAAATTTTAACAGAAAACTAATGCTACATCTTTCCCTCCATATGCGCCATGGGGAGGCACTGAATTGTGTAGTGCTGTGTGAGCCACCCAGAGGGTCTATATTCAAAGCTGTATCACATTTTCATTAAAATCCCAGGATTTCAAGCCATTTAAGAGGAAAGCGTAAAATTTATAGCAAGCAACAATGCAGTATCTTTCACTTCAGCTTGAAATCATCCAATGGGGTTTTCCAAACAATCTTTCCCCCCCGCCCCCGGTAGATTACACATGCCCCCATATTGTCTCATGCCATCCTGTTCTGAAAAAAATAATAATCTTGTCCATAGTCCAGTGAAACTAGTGCTTGCAGAACAATACTTTTGCGACTAGGGTTGAGTGGATTTCCCTCCACCATTCCATTCTATTTTGGTATTTCTGTGGATTTACACTCCCATATGTTCTGTTCTTCCCGCTGTCCAGTTTAAACAGACAATGCAGCAGAAGTTTCCTCAGGAGTCAGGACTGCATGAATACGTTCTGTTAACTTTTGGTTTCACTTTCTGTTCCCCTCCCCTATCCCTTACAGGGCAGGGCGGAGGGGGGGCAGTTGGCCCGGGGCCCATGATTTTGAGGGGGCACTCTGACGAGGAGGTTCCCCCTAGCTTACACTACTGCTTCCATAGCGTAAGCAGCTCATCAAGAAGCGAGGAGCCTGCCTTGCGGAAACAGTGCAGAAGCCATCCGTCGTGAATACCACGGTCAGACTACAAGCTCCAGAAGGCCATGCCGCATGGCATATAATCTCTGGAGTGGAGGGTGAGGTAATGATGACGATAGTTAATAATGAAAATAATAATGATGATACTGTGAGGGTGATAATGATGATGATAATGTTTGATAATGATGGACTGTTCTATTGTTGTTGCTTCTATTTGTATAGCTACTAAAAATAAATGTTAATTTCTGATTAAACATTGAGGTGTTGTAGAACAGGTTTAATAATAAGGTGTTATGTAGAACGGACATATTGGTTGTTATTGATGGATTTGCCGAAAGAAAAGCACGTAAAGCATTTCTGAATGTGAAGAAGTCATGTCTTACATCTTAAATAAAAGTGCTTCCCATTAGCTTTTTTTATAAATCGTTCTAATTCATATATGGATTTAGCACTGAATCACTGCCACTGATTAAAAAATACTTAATGAGCAGTTTGAAATTAGGGGCACACACTTCCCATCTGGCTTGCGCATATTACCAGCTCTGCATGGCCCTGATCCCTTACATTTATATCCAGACTACTCATCCTTGTTCAGTTTTACTCCATAGCCCAGCCCTGGATTAACCTTTAAGCAATATAAGCATGTGCTTAGGTCACCAAGGGAAGGGGGGCACCACGGAGTACCAGTACCATAGCTGTAGCCATCTAATTTTAAGGCATTCCAGATTCATAGAAAGGGCCTTATATCAGTTTTCTTTAAAAAATGCATAAAACAGTGATGAAAATTTGTATTTTTTTCTGTTGCCCTAGGTATAAGTAAGTAATTGGCTTATATTGCTTGCTGCTATTTAGTGTTAAATAAATATAATAAAATACAGTTTATATTTAACATAGTTGTGTGTTCTGGCATGGGGGATGGCCTTGAAGAAAACTGAGTTTTTAATGTTTTATTTCAGCTTCAGCACTTATTGAGTCTTAATGCCTTGCCAGCTAAGCAATAGAAGGGCCAAGGGGGCACCATTATTGGGCTGTGCTTAGGGCATCAGCTGGCCTTAATCAGGCACTGCCATAGCCCCAAATTCTCTGTTCATTGACCTTCTCTGTCTTTGAACTTAAAGGCAAGGCCTTGAGAGAGAGAAAGAGAGTGCAAGGACATACACTTCTGTACACCACCGGTAGTGCAGAATATGATCGATCAGGTTTATTTATTTATTTTCATTTCTATACTGCTCAGGACAGTTGACAAAAATTAAAACCACAAAGTAACAATTCATGATTATCTCCCATCTCCATAAAATGTGGTTAACATATTCATAGACTATAATTAGAAGTTGTATAATTAGTATTCATGATTATATCTTTGACCTAGGCTTTTTTATTAAATGTTTTAAGAAAATGTCCAAATCTGATTTAAATTTTTTAAAATTTCAATTTCAATTAAAATAAATCTGTTTCTTTTTTTAATTTAAAAACAAACTGATTTGTATCCTTCCTGGCCAGAAAGGAGTCTTGGTATGATCATATGAGTGCATCAGGTTTCCTTTTCACACGCTGATTTAGTTCATGCACTCATGAGCCTTTTGGCATGGATTGAATCAGGCACAAGAATGAATCCTTATATGATCACTCAAGGTTCCTCCTTGCTCTGTGATTTAATCAAGGGACATTTGAGCTAGAGAGTGCCAGTAACCTGCAAGGGAGAAAAAAAAATTGTCAATAGTATAACAGTGCAATCGTAAGTTCCATTGAATTTAATGGGACTCACTCCAAGGCAAATGAATATAGGATTGCAGCCTAAATGTCAAGGAGTTATTCCATGGCATTAAAGTCCCTCTAGAAATTCTCCTTAGCCCCATTATATTTCTTTTATGATGATTATTAATAGTTTTGGTGGTGAGGTAAAACTCTTAACATAGTTTCTATTTCTTGCTCTTAATGGCCAAGCTTAGTATTTAAATAGCTTAGTATTTAAATAGAGCTTAGTAGAGCTTAGTATTTAAATAGCAGCCTGCAGCCATCCACCATCCACCATCCCATTCCTGACTTTGTTTATCCAATTTCTGCTTTTAAATATGACATCCCAGTAATTTATCCCAAATCGTTATATCTACACAGTAGCATTAAATGGGGTTTCTTAGGAAACCTTCCATTGTCTTTAGTAATATCACTCACTGCAGCCAAATCTGATTGGCTACGTAGTCCCGTGACATCATTATATTCACTATGAAATCCCTGATTAGCTAGAATCATGCAGAGAAGAAGCCCCTTGAACTGTCTAGTTCATGCACAGTTACCAGTTATAACAATGGTTTGATAAGACTACATGCCAGCCAAAGCATATTCTAATGACACGCTTTCAAAGTAGCCCTGAAGCATTTGTAATGACCAAAATCTTTATGCAAAGCTTATTTTATAGTTCTTCCGTGAGTAATGTATTCACATGGTGAATCCATGCGTAGCCCATGCTGCATACCTGAATAATTTTTCTCCCAGTGGTCCTGAATAAGCTTTAATAGCCTGGGATAAGAAGACTATTTTTAAGAAGCAAATGTAATCATGTTATGTAGGTAGGTAATTGTTGTGCATATATCCCTTCTGTATTTCTATCCAAAGAAAGGGTAGGATTGTTTCAGACTTATGAGTTTGATTTTAGGGGTAATAGTATACACTTAATCTTTTAGTTACAATATATCCACTAGTGATGCTTCCCAATTACTTAGTTCACTGCTACTTGACTGAAAATAGTAAATAGAAAATGGCTGAAAATCACTTACTGTGGCCAGATTGCATTGATTTCTTAGAGATTAGAATTAGTCCAGAAAACCACACAATTCTCTATTTATTTCATATACATTTGTATAAATTTTAATGTGTATTTTATATGAAAGGGTACTGGGATTACAATGAATAGTTTGTTATAAGTGAGTTTGAAACCGAATTATCTCTAGGTAATAATGATACAGGCCCTAAGTATTATAACAAAATTGGACTTTCCCCAGTTTTCATAAATTACATTATCGTTGTTCTGGGGAATCAATAAGCAATTTCCATGCCAAACCAGTGATGCAGTCAGTAATGCTTTTTGGCAGTCTACGAGCATTTTCAGACCGGGAGGTCATAATCGCATGCTTTGCCTCCTGCTTCTGTCCCACAGTAGGAACAGCTTCTACTTCACACGGGAAAGGAAGAGGAAGCAAGTAGCGACCACGTGGCCCATTCTGGGAGCGTTTTTATAGTGCAGGTTCTCCTGCACACAGCAGGAAATGGTGGCAATTATCGTCAGAGCCATGAAGAAATGGATTTTCTGGGTCTTATTTTGTAGCGCAAAAAAACAACAGAAGAAGTGGGAGATGCACAGGAGGATTGCTGCATCATCAAAATGACCCGCGAAGATCCATGAGTGGCCAGTCACGTGTGTGCGATAAAACACTCATCTGAAGAAGCTCCACAGCTATTATTAACACCTGTGATGCCTGAATCACCAAAGTGGATATTTAAAGTACAAAGGTCTTCGAAGTTGCTGCTGACATGTTTTGATGAGATTCTTATGATAACTTCTGTGTTACTGAATATAGACACACCATCACCCTAGGACCTGTACCATCAATTTCCTTTACTCCTTCAGAATTCCTACATGGTAATTTTTTCAGATGGGCCATGAATACACTGTCATATTTCAATAGCGGATTAACCTTTTCTGATGTCCAGGCCATCATATTTCCTTTTACTGGTAAGAATTTATTAGGCTGGGCATAGCTAAACAATTCTGTTGGGATAATGTTCCCTTTATCTATCAGAATTCATTACTTGCCTTATCCTACACCATTTCTTCACCTGCATATAAAACATTAATGGAGGCACGGTAGTGCCTCCATTGTTAAGGGCCGTCAGTAGAAAACATGTTCCACCATGTTAAAGTGATAATTGGGGGAGGGGTCATTCTAACAGCCATAAAATCGAAAATATTTCACCAATCTTTCTGACATTTACAGGTTCCAGAAAGAAATGTTTGATTTACATTACCTGAAAATTTCAAGAAGATTGGTGAAAGATTGAGGGAAGGAGAGCAGTTTAAGATAGAAAAGGAACACAAACCTGTCTCCCTGCTTTTGTCAGATTTACTTCCGGGTTGCGACTTTCTGTACCCAGGATTTCCAGGGAAATTATAGACTTCCTGCTTAATCCATTGATGGGGTCTTCTTCTGCCTTCAGTCTAGTTGATGGAATGCTTTTCCTTTTTAAAAAATTCCCTACGGTTGATTTTTAATGAATATTTATCCAATTCACAATGCAACGCATGCGTACCCGGCACCACAGAGCTTATTATCAGAAGGGAGGGGGGAGGGGGGAGCTGCTGCCTCTTTCTTCCCTACTCTGGTGAGGACAACGGAAGCTGCTTTAGGCAAAGGTCTAGGTCGCAGCGGGCGAGTGAGCGAGAGAGATTATCAGGAGGGAGAAGGGAGGGGGGAACTGCCGCCTCTTTCTTCCCTGCTCTGGTGACGAGGAGGCTGCTTTAGGCAAAGGTCTAGGTCGCAGCGGGCAAGTGAGCGTGCACGAGAGAGAGAGAGAGCGAACGAGAGCAAGCGAGCGAGTGAGAGAGAGCCTTTCCCACAACCTGACCCAGTGGCTGGTTGATACTCGGAGCAGCTGGAGGCTGCAGTTGCCAAGGCCCTGGCTCAGCCCTCTCTTTCCCCAAAAGTTGAAGTATGAAGTATGAAACGAAGAACAAGAAGAAAGAATCCTTTTGTAAGTTGTGATTTATAATTCCATTCATCAACTACTTTGATCTGTCTCAATTATGTAAAATAGTTAATGCTGAAAGTTCCTCAAACGCTCTAAACAACCCTGTCTATGCCATTAGAAGTTAAACAGCTATCAGCTAAGCTAATAAATTGTTTGGGGAAATTGGGATCCAGAATCTGCCTTCCACAAGAAGGACCTTTCACAAGAGGAAGAGCTTGGCTTGTGGGACAGTCTCTCCACCCAATTTTTTAGAATCACCACTCCCAAACACACACGCACACACACACACACACACAGACACACACACATACCACACTTCACCCTGATTCTCTGTCTAGCATTTTCCAGTGACTGGAGGGGCTGCCATGGGAACAAGGGGGCAGGGAAGTCCACTTTCACCAGGACAGTTGGTTCAGCTTAAATCTGTATCCAACCCATAATTCTTCTTCTTCTATATATTACATATGAAGCCCACCCTGCCTTTTCCATGGAGCTCAGGGTGGTGTACATGGTTTTCTCCCCAATTTGATCCCCATAGGCAGGGCTGAGAGGTGGCGAATGGCCCAGGTTCACCCAGTGAGCTTCATGACTGATGTGGACTTTAGCCCGGGTCTCCCAGTTCTGGCTCTGCTTATATATTTCATATTCCAACAGCTAAATCTGCAGGAGCCCGGCCCTCTTGACCACATATAAAAGAGGGCAGGGCTCCTGCAGCGTGAACTGTTGTGATGAACAGGGAATTTCACCAGGTGCTGCATGCATAAAAATAACACCTGCTGAAATTCTCTTTTCTGTACAACTGTTAAAAATACAGAAGTCCTATCCTTTTTTCCCCCTATGGTCACCATATACAACTTAAATTTGTCACATTTGTTAAGGAGATTGTGACAATGCAATTTGATATTGCACACAAAACGTATTGCACTGGGTGCAATCTGGTGAAGTTCATTCTGTCTAAGCCAATAAACTTTAATGGCTTTCTTACAACGAAAGGTGCAATCTTATGCACATTTAGACAGAAAAAGTCCTACAACTCCCAGTATTCCACAGCCAGCAATGCTGTCTAAAAAAGTTTTTCCCCGTCTAAACCTGCATTAGATTGTGCCCTGAATCTGTTCAGTCACAGCTAACTCTACATTGGGTAGAGTTCACTTGGTTCCATAGCTCTTACTTTTGAATAAATATCCACAGATGAAAATGCAGCCTGTGCAGCCTTGAAACTTGACCACAATCTGCTACTTTTAGATCGAAACAGTGGGGGAAGCATGTAGCATAAAATGAGCTCTACTAATTAACATAGTAAACTGTAACTTCTTGTAACATAGCATATTGTCCTGTATCATCTTGTGTGCTTCCAAAATTAATCAGGGATTTTTTATTCCAGTAGCACAACCTTTCAAATTTTCTCCAAATACAGAGACAAAACATGAAATGCTTCCTTTTCATGAGGCAGTCATAAAAATATTATTATCTCTGGACACTGGCTATAGAAAAGTTCAAAAGTTTTTTGGATTTATATCGGACATCAACATGGTGTAACACCCTGGCTGATCTGGCTTGGTTGCCAACTGTATAATATCTGGACAGCCGTTACAAAAAGCCATGCAATTCATTAAACAAAAAACCTATGGTTTACAAAACCAACGTTAAGGCTCTACAGTTTCCAACCAAGCACCAAAAAGCAGGGAAATTGGGAGTTAAGGCTCCCAAGCCTTAACGCCACATCCTCCCTAAGGAGGCAGAAAGTGCAAGTGAAATTCTCATTCTCCCAAAGCAGATAAACCATGAGAACAGGATTGAGAATATGATATGCAGAGGTGACTGTGGGGTTGTGGAAAACTGATGACAAACAACTTAGGGCCACCTACTTCTCTTTTTTTGTTTAGAGCAGCCCTTCCCCAACCTGGTGCCCTCCAAAGGTGTTGGACTACAACTCCCATCATTGCAAGTCAGTATGTCTCATGGTCAGGAATGCTGGGACTTGTCATCTCAAACATCTGGAGGGTAGCAGGATGGGGGAACGCTATTCCATATCCTTACCAAATACAGGGTCTGCCCAATACTTTTGTCTCAAACACATCTTGCATATAGCAACATGACTGATAACAAAAGGGGAACTATTTGTTGCAAATGTAGAACCAGAACATGTGCCAGGCACTTTCAACTTTTGGTCAATATCCTGCCCTTCAAAGAACCAATGTTTTCTTAAAATGTGTTTATACAAAATATACTGTTCACTCCCCACAATCCCTCCACAGTACATCATCTCATCAAAGCTACAGAGGAGCAGAACAGGTTTAGTTTGGCTGTCTTGAACTACTTTCAGATGAGATTACTTTGCAATCCTGTACCACTTGGGGGTAAGCCGTAATGAATTCAGTGGCACTGACTTCTGAGAAGCCATGTATAGGATTCAAGTGTAAACCAACCTTCTCCAGTCTGCTGCTCTCCAGATGTGTTGCACTATAACTCCCATGTTATGGGGAAGACAAAAATCATTTGATCATTAATTTAAAAATCATACTTACACATGAAAGTATTAGGTGGTAGCTCTACATTTGATCTCACAATGCTGAACACGTAAGAGAAATCTTCTGTGTTAGTCCCCCAAAACCATATATGATATTTAATAAACAGACATCCTATGCCATGTGTTGAAAACTAATGTTGACGTCTGAAGGACTATCTGGATTAGGTATTCAAGATCCATTCATTGTTGCTTCATTTGGTTTAGACAGTTTAGATATGGGCAGAAAATAGATCCACCTTGATGTTTTGGAAATCAACTCGCACCATTCCTGCTCACTGCCCATGCTATAGGGGCTTTTATGAGTTGAATTCCAAAACATCTGGAGATCTATATTCTGCCTGCCCTTGCTCTAGAACTGCATTCCCCAACCTGGTGCCCAACAGATGTGTTGGATTGCAACTCTCAACATGAGATGATGCTCTAAAAAAAGAGAAGTAGGTGGTCTTAAATTGTTCATCATCATTTCCCACAACCCCACAGTCACCTCTGCATATCATATTGCATATCCAGATGTTTGAGATGACAAGTCCCATCATTCCAGACCATGGGACATACTGACTTGCAATGATGGGAGTTGTAGTCCAACACCTTTGGAGGGCACCAGGTTGGGGAAGGGCTGCTCTAAACAAAAAAAGAGAAGTAGGTGGCCCTAAGTTGTTTGTCATCAGTTTTCCACAACCCCACAGTCACCTCTGCATATCATATTCTCCATCCTGTCCTCATGATTTATCTGCTTTGGGAGAATGAGAATTTCACTTGCACTTTCTGCCTCCTTAGGGAGGATGTGGCGTTAAGGCTTGGGAGCCTTAACTCCCAATTTCCCTGCTTTTTGGTGCTTGGTTGGAAACTGTAGAGCCTTAACGTTGGTTTTGTAAACCGTAGGTTTTTTGTTTAATGAATATAGATATGGGAGTAGCAAAGAAGCTCTAACTTGTTGGGGTTCTCTAAGTTTTACCTTCAAGTTCTGTCTGACTCGTTCCCCAGTATAAGCTTTTTTGTTGTTTAAAAAACAGGAAAAGTGCACATTTGGGTGCAGTTTTTAAAATCATGCACCCAAATGTGTTATTTCTCCCCATTGAATAAAGCATGAAAATGCTTCGTCCCACCCCAACTGTGCATTTCTAAAGTACATGTGTCTAATATGCTTGCAAATTCAGGAATGTGTGAGCTTTGTCCAAAAAATAAAATAAAATAAAGTTTTAATGTTTGGAGGTGTGAATGAGTTTTGATGTGCAATGAACTGAACTGAAATTCTCATCCATCCCTGCACATGGGCCCATCAACCAGGTAATGACATCCTGCAGGTTGACTCCATCAGTAGTCTTTATTCATTAAACAAAAAACCTATGGTTTACAAAAACAATGTTAAGGCTCTACAGATTCCAACCAAGCACCAAAAAGCAGGGAAATTGGGAGTTAAGGTTCACAAGCCTTAACGCCACATCCTCCCTAAGGAGGCAGAAAGTGCAAGTGAAATTCTCATTCTCCCAAACCAGATAAACCATGAGGACAGGATGGAGAATATGATATGCAGAGGTGACTGTGGGGTTGTGGAAAACTGATGATGAACAACTTAGGGCCACCTACTTCTCTTTTTTTGTTTAGAGCAGCCCTTCCCCAACCTGGTGCCCTCCAAAGATGTTGGACTACAACTCCCATCATTGCAAGTCAGTATGTCCCATGGTCAGGAATGCTGGGACTTGTCATCTCAAAAAATCTAGATATGCAATTTGATCTGCAGAGGTGACTGTGGGGTTGTGGGAAATGATGATGAACAACTTAGGACCAGCTACTTCTCATTTCTTAGAGCATCTCCTTATGTTGAGAGTTGCAACCCAACACATCTGACAGGCACCAGGTTGGGGAATGTTGTTCAAGAACAAGGGAAGGCAGAAAGTAGATCTCCAGATGTTTTGGAATTCAACTTGTAAAAGCCCCTATCAGCATGGGCAGTAATCAGGAATGCAGCGAGTTGATGTCCAAATCATCAGGATAGATCTATTTTCTGCCCACCTCTGTACTAAAGTATGATGTTTTCCAGCATTAAGATATGTGATCAATCAAGGAACTACAAAAGAACTGTCAAAACCAAATGAAACAACAATGAATGAATCTTGAATACCTAATCCAGACAGCCCTTCAGACATCAGCATTAGTTTTCAACACATGGCATAGGATGTCTGTTTCTTGAATATCAGATAAAGGATTTCTCTTACTTGTTCAGCAGTGTGAGATCAAAGACAGAGCTACCACCTAATACTTTCATGCGTAAGTATTATTTTAAAATTAAGTATGAATTGATTTTTGTCTTCCCCGTAACACATAACATGGGAGTTACAGTGCAACGCATCTGGAGACCACCAGGCTGGAGAAGGTTGACTCCTATACATGTCTTCTCAGAAGCCAGTGCCACTGAATTCACTAGAGCTTTCTCCCAGGAGGTATAGGATTGCAAACTAATCTCATCTGAAAGGTGTTCAAGACAGCCAAACTAAACCTCTTCTGCTTCACTGTTGCTTTGATGAGATGATGTATTGTGCAGGGATTGTGGAGAGTGAACAAAGACAAACAAAGTAGCAGGCCATAATAACAGTTCTCATGTGGCCATATGCCTCATGTGGCCATTTGCCTCTGTGGGCTACCAAATGGAGGGACTAACAGGCCATAAAGTTGCCTGGCTGGGTCTGCCAGAAATCCAGCCTCAACACTCCTGGAAGGTCCATGTTCTATAGTACCTGCTGTCAGATGAACCTGAGGGAATCCCACCCTCCACCCCTGGGTTTAATTTACTGGCTTCCCCTGGCTGGACCTTGCAGGAAACTATAGGGACAGACAGAGCAGGCATTCATAGCACACATAGAATGCTGAGACTGGCAAATCTAAAAGCAAGTGTGTTGTTTTTCAAGAACTAAGGAAATTCAATAGGTCTTACTTTTGAGTAAATATCTAGGGATGGATATTCAGCCTGTGCAAGAACTGAGTAGGGTGACCATATTTGGGTAACCAAAAAAGAGGACACCTACTGGGGGGCAGGAAAATGGCTTTCTGGGGCCACCTTAAAGTCCCCAATTGGAGCGGAGGAGGGGAAAGCATGTCATTCTCACCCCACCCCACCGCTCCAATCAGGCCCTTTTCTATAATGCCAGGGAATGACACGTTTTCCCTTTTAAGGCCTTGATTGGAGCAGTGGGAGAGAATGACACACTTCCAGAAAGCATGTCATTCCCCCCTGCCATGCTAATGGTGGCCTTAAAAGGGAAAGTGTGTAATTCCAGGTCATTATAGACTATTGCATAAAATCCCCCCTGACACTGAGGATAGAACAAAAACCAGGAGAAATCTGGGGAAATCCTGACAGTTTTTTATTATTTATTATTGCATTTATATCCCACCTTTTTTCCGCCAAGAAACCCAAGGCAGCATACATAATCCTCCTCCTCTCCATTTTATCCTCACAATAGCAACCCTGTGAGATGGGTTGGGCTGAGTGTCTGCAACTGGCCCACAGTCACCCAATGGGTTTTCATGGCTAAGTGGGGAGTAGAACCCAGATCTCCCAGCTCCCAGTCCAACACTATAGCCACTAGGCCACACCCTAGTGGTCACCCTAGAATTGAGCCATGCCAAGTTGGAAGCAGATCGGTTCGTGCCTTGATTTTTAGGATAATTTTTTTAAAAAGTTTGACTACAAATGTTTTTCTAAAATTCAAGGCATGAACCAATCTGCTTTCAACTTGGCATGGCTAAAGCCTTACTTAAGAGGTACCATGGTGCCAAGTTTCATTTCTTCATCTTTACTTTCTTTCTTTTTTTTAATGTACTGCTCAAGGCCCTAGACCCCAAAGAGGAGTATTGGGTTTGAAGTTTTAAAAATTCCTAAAACTCAAGGCATAAACAGATCTGCTTCCAACTTGGCATGGCTCAATCCCTACTTAAGAGCTACCATGCTGTCAAGTTTCATCCCTTTATCTTTAAAATGATGGAATTGTAAGCATTTGTAAATGATGGAATTGTAAGCGTTATGAGGGAAGACGGCCGCCTCATTGACTTGAATGAGAGGTTAAACTAGTCCTTAAAAGTCAACCGAAGGGAATTTTAAAAAAACGAAAAGCTTTCCATCAACTACAGTCAAGGAGGAAGAAGACTCCACCACTGGATTACTTAATAAGGCTCTAGAAATTATGCAAATTGTGAGCACAAAAAGTAGCAACCCGGAAGTAAATTGTACAAAAGCAGGGAGACAGGTTTGTATTCCTTTTCTAACTTAAACTGCTCTCCTTCCCTCAATCTTTCACCAATCTTCTTGAAATTTTCAGGTAATGTAAAACAAACATTTCTTTCTGGCACCTGTACATTTCAGAAAGGTTGATGAAACATTTTCGATTTTATGGCTGTTAGAATGACCCCCCCCCCCCCAATTATCACTTTAACATGGCGGAATGTGTTTTTTACTGACGGCCCTTAACAATGGAGGCACGGCTGTGCCTCCATTAATAAACGCCTTTTAAAACTCTAGTAGGAATCAGCTACACAGCACAGTCTTGAAATGTATTGACAAAAAGTATCTCTTCTCAGCTGAGTTCAATAATGGTGCAATCGCATGCATGACACCACTGAATTCCTGTTGCTGTTTTGGGATAAAGATAACTTTTTTCTGACAACAGTAGGGGTCAGGGGAATTCTATTTTGCAAAGGGAGAGACCGAGCATGCCCTTTTTGTGTCAGCTCTAGATTTCTTTGATTTGGGTGCTACATTTAAAGAATTTGATTCTCTTCTACAGAATTTAGATTCATCTTGTCCATCTTTTGAATAGAATACTGAAAGATGATAGATACTCTGGGCAGAAAAGGGGAAGAAAGGGTAGAATCCAATGCCACCCTCGTGTGGGCTGCCTGGCATGCTGGTGGTGGGGCATCATTGGCCTTGTCCACCGCAGCCATGCGTGGCCCATACCATTGGCAATGTCGCGCTTCTGGAGAGAAATGCCGCAATGAGCGGAAATGCTCATTTCTAGAAATGAGCATTTCTGCTTTTTGCAGTGCTTCCCTCTGAAAGTAGTACATTGTGGCGGCCGTGGTAGGAGCCATGCACAAGCAGCTGCCGGTATGCCTGGGCCACCCAAACAAGGGTGGCATTGAGTTCTAACCCAACCTTCATTTTGTTGTTCTGAGTATGCTCCATTGCACTTGAGCATGCTCAGTATATATGATGGGTTAAGGAGAAATGACACCACTCTGGAGGGATTGGGGGATAGATGAAAGACAAGTATTATCATCTGAATGGTGTAGCAAGATATTTTAAAGGTCTGGCTGTAACAAGGGTATGTGACCCCACTTCAGGCAGAAAAATAGCTTGGGCTGGCACTGTACCATCCTATGTGTGGAGCACTGGAAAACATTCTGCAATGAAATACAAGCTCCAATGAAAGAGTGCTGAGCAGAATAGGACCTCTTACACAAGCATGTCAAACGTCTATTGGATATTTACCCTATTGTATAAGGGCACCTTAAGGCCAGCTTTCTCTCTGCGGCCAATCATCATTTTTGAGAAATTACACTTTTTGATTCCTCTCCCCTGCTCCCCTTTTATATGCAATTGCATAAAGAAAGACACGAGAAGATCAGTGGTCAAGTAGCAACCTACATGCCACAATAATTCATTCATTCATTCATTTTAAAGTGTTTTTATCCGGCTCCTCAGCCAAAATATCTCCAGGAGCAGCTTGCATGCAATCAATAAAGCAAGACTGTCCCTGCCTGTAGGCTTACAATTTAAAAAGACATGGCACACAAGGGGAAAGGGAAGAGAAGGGAAGAGGGAAAAATGAAGTAGATTTTTTTTACCAGGGCTGGTGGAGCAGCCCTACTTCATCTCTTGTCTCCTTCTCTATAGCCTCAGTACATGCTACTGGAATGGCTGGTGGTGGCGATAGTTGAGAGAGGAGGAGTCTTCTTGAGGGAGGTCTTCAGCAGGGCAGGTGGAATGGCACAGCACTCCCTCTTATTTCCCTCATCTCAGCCTGCTGGAATGGCTGGTGGGAAGGACATGCAGACCAAAAAAACTCAACCCTGCCAAAGTTCTTCCAATTCCACCTTGAAGCTCATTCCAACTCTAGTCTGTAATCAGATTACAAACTTTGTGTTTTTTCCCCTTTCTGGATCAAAATCTGTCCATATCTTTCCAAATGTACACATCAATTGTGCAAGTCTTTGAAATGTACACTTCCTTCTCCCATTGATTCAAGCATATTTGTGTGCATTTTGCGAAAGTGCACATTTTTTCTTCCATGTTTTTTCAAACGTATGCATGTGGTTGAATGCATTTTTCAGGGGGGCGCAAATCATATTGCAATTTTGGAAATGGATGGACGCGGACTGCAGATTGCATCTGTATTTGGTCCAGAAGGCATGAACTGGGTAAATCCTGATCAAAAATGAACTGTGATGAATTTTTCATACATCCCAAACTGGTGGTGGTGACAGTTGAGTGGGGAGAAGCCTTCATGAGGGAGGTCTTCAGCAGGGCTGGTGCAATGGCCCAGCTCTCCCTCTCATCTCCCTCAACTCAGCCTGCTGGAATGGCTGCTCCAATTGGAAAGTGGGAATGATGGCTTCAGGGCAAACATGAAGGGAATAGTCAATCTTGCCTTCTTTATACGTTCTGTGGAGGAGAGCCCTGAATCTGTGGACCAGCATCAATTAGTTATGATGGTAAGGCAGGACACTCCTCAATACCAGTTACAGGGAACATGAGTGGGAGGGTGTTCTTGCACTCATGTCCTGCTTGTGGGCTCCCCAGAGGCATCTGGTTGGCCTGTGTGGGAACAGAATGCTCTTCTTATATTCTTAAGACTTGGCAACTGTAATGCAAAGACCATATCCCTGTTTAATAGCATTTTGAGTGTCCCATATTTTCTGGTTTGCAACATAAGGATGGTGCAGTACTAACTGCAAGAAACCAGATGGACATAAGAATGTCCTCCCAGCTTTAAATTTCTGAAGTTATGCACTTGATCTTGAGGGAGATTATCGCCAGTGGGTTATATTAATCACACCAAAAGTTAGTTGTTGTTTTTTATCACTATGGTGATCTTAGTAAGGCTTCTTAGTAAGGCTTCTAGCTGCCTCCCCACGATATAATCTGATGAAGAACCAGAATTTAAGAGAAGCCTTTTCATATGATGCTATCAACTGAAACATTTAAATAATTCTAAGCAGCAGCTTCCTCTCTCCCATAGGGAAAGAATTGAAAGGTTTACACAAAGTATGGAAAATATGAAAAGGGCTTTTCCCCTCAAGCGTAATGGGAAAAAATGGGTTGAGATGATTCAAGAATTGACCTTAACTACAATAAACTGCTCACAGCATGACTAGCTATCCATCATTTTGCTCTGTGCCTGGCAGAATGCCACATTGGAAAGCTGTAATGTTCAGAAATGCCAGAAAGGAAAAAGAAAGTTACATGGCTACAGAGATTAGGAAAGAGACAGGTTCAAACAACCTTGCAGCCCTAACTGAGCCTCCAATCTAATCCATATTGATTTGGGAGTAAGTATCGATGAACTAAGTGGGACTTACTTCAGAGTGAAAATGCAAAGGCTGTATTGTGCATGCCTTCACCAAGAAATGGCCCTATCTTTCTGTCTTGCATTCATCCTTTTCACGAAGCTCATTTGCTACCGGTCCAGGTTTAAGGTTCAGGTACTAGTGTACAAAGCCCTAAAAAACTTGGATACATGAGAAAGCACCTTCTCACTTACCAACCTGCCTGGCCCTTGAGGTCATCTGAGGGTATGTTCCTGATGGTTCCTCATGGACCTATGGACCAATTGGAGTTCACCAGAAGAGCCTTTAGTGTGGTGGCCCCTTTCTATGGAGTTCCCTGCGTTTGGAGGGAATTGCTTTTGGTGCCTCCTGAAAACATTGTTTTTCCAGGAAGCTTTCCCTGAATGACTGGCTGTATTTTTTAAATTGTATTTTAAAAATACAATGACAAGTTAAAATATTAATGACAAGTTAACATGTAGTTATAAATATAAAAGGGGATTATCGAATAGAAATTATTTTGAAAATATATGGGGAATATTTGTAGATTTTGTTTTACAAAAAGGGAAAGGATGTATGCCTTCACAAGAGTCATTACAATTTTGGAAGGATATATAATTAAGTAGCTATTTGTGCTTGCTATTGGTTCTGTGAGTATATGTGTTAGTAATTTAAAAATAAAAATAAATAATAAACAAAATTACAATTTTAATGGTGTTTTTTATTCTGTTTTTTCTTCTTCTATTTTTTCACAGCTCAGAAATCTTTGGATGGGGAGTGGTATATAAATATTGTAAATAAATGAATTCATTTTTTATTGACTGATTGATTTTTGATTTATTCAATATTTCCTTCTTTGTGTCAGGAGTTGAAGTCAATGCTCTTAGCTATTTTTAACTTGATATGCCAATTCATTCTCAGCTTTTGTAGTCAGGTTAGAATGGACAAGAGAAGATAGTCATGCTGGAGTCAAGCAGCATAGCTGACATCACTCAGCTACTGCATTTATCTTAACAAGTCTTTTGCTCTGTCTCTGTTAGAAGTAGGTTTGAGGTTGGTCTGTGAAGGTACTTCAGATACTAAATAAGACAGATACATTTTTAAGCAGCATTTGAAACTACTTTTCCATATCTAGACAAAAGCAAAGCCCTATTAAACAAAATAATGATTTATTTAGACAGAGTGAAAAGCCAAGACACAGAATGTTTGTTGTTTGTTTAGCACCAGCAAGACTATGTACAATAAGTTCAATAGACTACACCCTGCCTTCAGGCTTATAATTTAAATTTCTAAGGTACAGACTTTGCTTCAGATATTTAATGCTTTAAGTCAGGCTCTAATCCTTAAGTTGCAAAGATTTTACTGAGACCATGTTAGAAAGCAAGGTTTTTTCTTCCACTCCAGCTGAGCAAAGGCACAAACAGTCTGCAGAGAACTATAAATCAGTTCCAAGGAATAGCTGGATTTTATACTTTCAAAAACTGGAGATCAACCATTGGTTTGTAGGGGTGTGCACGGACCCCCCCGGATCGGATCGGGACCCGGATCGGGACCTCCAATTTTGTCATGGATCGGTTCGGACAAAATCGGAGCCCCCCCGGACCGGACCGGATCGAGTCCGATGCCGATCCAAAAATCGGAAATTTTTGGATCGGCCGCCATTTTTTTCCCCATAGACTTGCATTGCAATGCAAGTCTATGAGGAAAAAATGGCGGCGGGTGGGTGAGGGGGGGCCTAACTCCCTCCCCCCCGGGGCCGTCTGCTGTGGACGGCCCCGGCAGGTAAGCCCCCTCCCCCGCGCTCCCTCCCCCCCCTGGGGCCGTCCGCTTCCATCCGCAGGCGCCCGCGGGCGCCCGCGGATAGAAGCGGACAGCTCCGGGGGGGGGGGGGGTAAGCCCCCTTCCCCGCCACTGCTTAGCTTCCCGGCCCGTCCGCTCCCGTCCGGCGCCGGCGGCTACTACCAGCGGGCTCCGCGGCCTGCTCTAGAGTAGCGCGCCAGGTGATGACATCACCCGGCGCGCCACCCTGGAGCAGGCTGCGGAGCCCGCTGGTAGTAGCCGCCGGCGCCGGACGGGAGCGGACGGGCCGGAAAGGTAAGGGCCCCCCTCCCCCTCCTCCCCCCCCCGCTGTACACTTTCATCGGCGGGCGCCCGCTGGCGCCCGCCAATGGAAGCGGCGGTGGGCGCCAGTGGGCGCCCACCGATCCGCCGATCTGCTGAACCGGTTCGGAGCCTTTTCGGACCGGTTCGGATTGGATCGGCCGATCCAGCTGTCAGATCGGAAATCGGATAATTTATCCGATTTCCCACTGGACCGGACTCGGATCGTGGATCGGGTCCGATCCAGTGCACATTCCTATTGGTTTGTTTCTTTACCCTGGCAGTTCTGGGTGCAACCTGAAACTATTACATCACGTGAAACAAATTTGAATGTATGCAACCTTCTTCCATATTTCATCTGAAGTTTATGACCATGCAGACTTCATGATTTCAGCATCAAGTCAGCTCTTTTTTGTTTTCTTCCTACCCACACACAACCTTGTGTCTGATAAAGAAATCTGGAGGTCTCAAAAGCTTGCACATTTTTGTGACCTTTGAGTTGGCTTAATAACAGTATTACTCTAATATAGTAATTCAGGGAGGGGCCCTGGCTCAGTGGTAGAGCAGCTGGTTTGCATGCAGAAGGTCCCAATTCAATCACCAGCATGTCCAGGTAGGGCTGGGAAGACTCCTGGCTGAAACCCTGAAGAACCACTCCCAGGCAGTGTTGACAATACTGGGTTTGATGGACAAATGGTCCGACTAACATAGATTTTGGAATAAACTGGGAACTAGACAAAACTAAATTAGGCAGCTCTACTTCTGTATTATGAAAGGAATACCATTTATTAGAAGCTACCATTGGAATTTATTTGAAGTGTTACAGTTAGCTATTGGCATGCAGATTGAAGGGAGATGGGGACTCAAGGAAATGATGGTATGATCTGACTAACATAATTAGTCAAATCTTCAGGAATATTGATTGAGCCATCTGGGTAGGATTTCAAAAGGCCAAAGAAACCCCATTCATTTCAGGAACAGAGAGTAGTTGAGTCTGGAAATCATAATCCTTTGACTTGTTTAAATGGCTATTTTTTTCTGCCATGTTGATGCCAAGATTTTGAACACTGATGGCAGTCTACATATCTGACATGACTAGCCCTCCAATCTGCAAACACAGATGAGATGGTTAAATCACATAAGTGAGTTTAAGAACAACTATACATTGGTACCCATGTTACAAAATGGGCTAACCATGGCCAATAGAGGCATACGTGCAGGATTGGTAGAAGAGAGGAGGGTATGTTCTTGTTTTCATAGCACACATACAAAATACAACTTATAAATAGCATGGCTGTAACGAATCCAACAGCCAGCCCTAGCAACACTGGGAAAGGAATTAACAAGTCTATTATGGATTCATGTCCTGATTTTCTGGAATGAAGTATATAATTATCATTGACAGTGTGCTATGCTACGGGACATTGTCCTCTTGCCTCCACTCTTGGGAAGAAGGCATGACATTGCTGGCTGGAAAGCAAACAAGCAGAGCAGGGAAGTTAAAAACCACATACGGTAGCAGGCTTGTGGGAAGACCTGAGGCTTAAGTATGTGGTTGACTCTTTAACAGTAAGCTCCCAGCCTCCCAAAACACTGCTATCCAAAACCACAAATAGCTAATACATGGTATTGCTGCCATAATGTGTACAGCAGCTCACTGCAAGGATGATTGCTATCCCATGGAGAGTTTTTCCACATTACTGACACCCCATGGAGCAGCTGCCATATGGAGGCTATTTCAAGCAGCCGCCATGTAGTGGCTGTAACTTGTGGTGGGGCTCTGTGACAATGTCGGGTCTGGAAACTAAGGACACTGAGGAAGAGTTGAAAGAGCTGAGCACGTTTGGCCTTGAGTAGAGAAAATTAAGGTGAGACAAGAGAGCAGATTTCAAACACCTGAGGGGCTGTCCTGCAGAAGGTGGACGAGCAGGCTTGTTTTCTGTTGCTTCAGAGCAAAGGACTAGAACCAATGGGTGGAAAACGGCAAGGAAGGATAATTCAGCTCCATACTAGGAATAAGTGTTTAAAGATGAGAGCTGTTTGATATTGGAACTGTCTGCCTCAAGAGGTGGTATTTAAATGGAGGCTCCGCGGCCATCCTTAGAGATGCTGTAGCTGCATCCTGAATTGAGCAGTGAGTTGGGTTAGATGACCCCAAGGTCGGTTCTAGGGATGTGCAAACTTACCGATGCCTGCCTCGTCCCCTGCTCCCCAATCACCTGCCAAAAGGCTTTCCCTCTTCAGCACGCAGTGCGAGCCACAATGCAGTCAGGGGTCACCTGATGAGTGGCGAGCAGCCACCGTCCCCTCAGCAAGCCTCATTTCTCTGCAAAATGGTGGCTTGTGTTTTTCCATGAAGTTAATGTTGCGTAAATGGGAGCCATACTCTTGCATAGATGGCCCCTTTACGGCCACCATTTACAAAACATTAAATTTCCTTAAAAACCCGAGTCACCATTTCTATGTAAAATGGTGGCTCGGCGAGGGAGCAGGAAACTTATGGACTGTGCCGTGCCACGCCATGCCTAGCCAGCGAGGATCCAGAAAGTGTACCGGCTTGGCAAGAAAGGTCTGAGAGGCTGATTAGAAGGGAGTCCGCCAAATGCCACCCCCTTTTCAGACTCTCATGACATCCCTAGTTCCATCTATGATTGTATGTGATGCAGCCTTGTTGAGACAATACCTCTTCACATTGCATATGAGGTATTGTATGTTTTAATACACTTAAAAACAGAAAATCAAGGGCAAAGTTTATGGTCTGGCCTCTCCCTCATATGCTAGTTTTCTACATGCAAGGAGGTTTGTTTGTTTTGATGTGAAGGAACTAACAGGCATGCAATCCCTTATATACATTCTGAAGTGATACAGCTCTTGAAGGCTTGATTTACATGTTTATTTTTTTTTAAAAAATGTGTAATGTCTCAAATTTAACTGGCTCTTTTTCATGCGTGTAGGATGTCACCAACCTCAGGGGCCATAGCTCAGTGTTAGAGCACATGCAGAAAGTCCCAGGTTCAATCGCTGATATCTCCAGGTAGGGCTAAGGAAAGAATCCTCCCTGAAACCCTGGAGAACAGCTGCCAGTTGGTGCTGACAATAGCTAGATGGACCAAAGATCTGACTCAGTATAACGCAGGTTCCTATGTTCCTCTAATGCCTCTGAACATAGGAATGAAATAGTGCACCAAAGTCATGCTTCTAAGAAACTAGGGCTGCCTCTACACCAGAGGTTTAAAGCTCTTTCAACTCTCATTAAAATTTTTACCTCTACATGAGCGGAGTGCAAATTGGGAGTTGAGGCGCGTTATCTATCCGATTATGCGCATTATCGAATGCGCGTTAAATAGCGAGTTTTATTTTGCTGCGGGCCGTTAAAGCGTATTTTGACTATGTGAACAAGCGATTCTCCGCATTAACTACTTCTAAAGCGTATTTCAAACAACCAGTTGTGCGCTCAGTTACCTTCTGCGTACAGTCATTTAATCATAAAGCGCTTCCAAGAAGATGTGCATAATCGGAGAACCAGGCGTCAAACCGAATTCTTGTAGAGGGGGTCTAGTACATAAAGGACATGTCAAGGGCTTCTATTAAAGCAGTGAAAAGATGGCCATTTAATTGTGATCTGTCATGTGGCATGAAAAAAAATACGCTTTATATAGATTATTTAAAATATTTTTTTCTCTAGGCTAGGTAAAGTTACGTGGTATTCCACACAGCTGACTCAATCCATTTTTTTGCATGTAAAAATATTTTTTAATATACTTAAAAGGAGATTGTACCATAATGTAAGCAAAGAGAGAAGTGCAACATTACAATGTTCAGTAATAGGTTGAGTGACATTTAGCAATTCTCCTGAGTGTTTATGACTTGCTGGAGGGAAATGCACTTTCTAAAGATCACAGGCAGTCCCTATGGAGACCTGTAACCTTCCTTGAAGCAACTCACCAGAAACTGATAGGTTTGTTCTCTCTGCAAGTGAGACAATTGCAATTGGCTTAAAAATATTCTAGAAGCACCTCAGGGAATACTAATAAAGGGCCCCTTAAAACTGACTCACCTGTACTTCAAATTGAGAAGATATCAGAACACTATTAGCTATCTATATAAAGCCAAATGCTGAGGAGAGTTCATCTAGATCTGTTCTATTTGCTGTCTGTTCTCCACCCACCCACCCAATAGTGACTCAGATTAAAGTACATGTGTATTTTCTAGCACTTTATTGTTCACCAGTAATGTGGGGTGGGAAATTCTCCACAGGAAATTTTCCAGTACTATATTTCCCCATGGGGGGAAATCTGTGTCTAAAAATAAGTTGTGTCATACATTTATAGTGCAACCCTATGTGTATTTATTCAGAAGTAAGCCCTACTGAATTCAGTAGGGCCTCATCTACAAGAATTTGCCTTTACGCCTGGTTAGCTGATTATGCGCATATTCGCAGAAGCGCATTTACGCCTAATACCTCTGTACGAGAGGCGGCGAAGCGCATTACTGGACGACCGAAACGCGATTTAAACTGTTGACATGTGGAGAATCGCTTGTTCACATAGTCAAAATGCGCTTTAACGGCCAGAGCAAAATAAAACTCGCTATTTAACGCGCATTCGATAATGCGCATAATCGGAGAGAAAACGCGCCTCTACGTCCAATTTGCGCTCCGTTCTTGTAGAGGTAAATTTTTAATGCGCCTTGAAAGAGCTTTAAATGCCTCTTGTAGAGGCAGCCTAGGTCTTATACTTAGCTAATAGGATTGCAGTCTTGATTAGTAACAAAATGAATAGATATAATACCAGCAAAAAAATGGTACTTTCACACACACTTTCTTTCTTTTTTCAGGTGAGTACCCTGAGGAAGATAAGTGTGTGTTATTGATTCCCATCCACCCCGAACCTAATATTTCAATTCACCCACTTTGAGCTATTGGAAAAACCTTTGAGATATTGGGCATCAGAAAATGTTTTGGAAAGTCCACACTACTGAGGATCTCTCAGGAATCTTCCCCAACACTTCTTCGGGAAATGTGCATTACACTCATTAACAAGTTATGCTTTTCCCACTTTAATTATTATTATTATTAATGTTGTTGTTTTGTTGTTTATTTGATTTATATCCAACCCTTCCTCACAAAGAGCCCAGAGTAGCTCCTAAATATCACTGCCACACACCTTCCCACTAATGTGGGACAAAGCATTCCCCAAGTTGTATATCACAGATGTTGGCCCAAGGAGCCTTATTCCTCCCAATCCCCCCCCCCCCATTGGCTTTGACTTTATTGAGGTCACTGAGGCCCATGTTTCCCAAATTATCTCTTCCTTCCCACTCACTACCTGTCCTCTTGATCCTTTCCCTTCATCCCTTTATACTACCCTGTGTCCCCATTTCCTGACCTTTTTGACTCACCTGGTGAACTGTTCCCTTTCTACCAGCAGTTTTCCAGGCTCCTTAAGCCCACCATCCTTTGTGGAAAAAGCCTTTCCTGGACCTATGCTCTTGTGTCTGTTATCATCCTGTTTCACTTCTATCCTTTCTGTCCAAAATCCTGGAGAGAGTGGTCCTCTCCCAATTGGCTCCCAACCTATCATCCTATGATTTCAGTGACCCTTTTCACTCAGGGTTCCGAACGGGCCATTCAACTGAGACGGCACTGTCTTGTGTATTGAAAGATGACCTTGTGGCTAATGCACAACCCAGTACATCTTTCAGCAGCATCTGACATCTGGGACCACAGGATACTTTTGGCTTGGTTGGCATCTCTGGGTATTACAAGCACTGCTCTTTCCTGGTTTTTTTTTTTTTGGGGGGGGGGGTGTCAAATCATTTTTTTCTGGTACTGTTTCAGAACCCTTTTCCCTCACTATTGGGGTCCACCAAGGGTCTGTCGTAGGACCTCTTCTTTTCTTTCTAGGCCCTCTTATTTCAGATTCTGTCTTTTAGTATCACATCTATGCCGATGATAACCAGGTTTACCAGTCCTTGAATTAGCTTGGGGAGGGAGAGTGGGCATCCATGGGGAGTTGCTTGTTGGATATTTCCTCATGGATGTCTGCTCACTGCCTCAAGCTGAACATAGATAAAACTGAAATCTTGATTTTCCGCCCTGACTGCCCTTCCTCTTTTCCGTTCCAACTTCCCCTCTTAGTGCACCCAGTTGATCCCAGTCTCTGTTCCCAGAGACTTGGAAATCCTGGTGGATGTCCATCTCACGCTGGGTTTCTTTATTGAGAATGTAGAGAGGGCCTGTAAGTTTCATCTACTGAACTTCCGCCGGATTCGCAGATTCCTCTCAAGTGACTACGGATCTCATGGTTAGGGACTTGGTTGTCTCACACCTGGATTACTTTAATTGTCTCCTAGCAGGTCTTCATCTTTCCTCTCTCCATCCTTTGATCCTGGTCCAGAAAAGTGCTGTTAGGACTGTTATGGACCTTCCTCAGTTTGCCCATACCTCCTTCCATTGTAGGGCCTTGCATTGGCTTCCATTGAAGGCCAGGGCAAAATTGAAGATCTTGGTCCTGGCCTTTAAGGCCATATGAATGCACTACCCAGTTTACCTTTTCTCCCTTTTGTCCTGATATATCCTGGGCCGGGCCACCAGGTCCATTGGTCGGGCCCTCCTGACCCATTCTATCTCATGGATCGCAGTGTCCCGGTTTTAGGCATTCTAGGAACTTGTCCCACAGCTGTGGAATTCACTCCCCCTGCCACTGCGGTAAACCAAGAGCTTGGAGGTGTTCAAGAAAGGTCTGAAAACCTGTCTTTTTGAACAGACGGGGGTGGCTGGTTGTTCCTGAGGTAGACCATGCTGATAGCCCTTGTAGTGGCCACTATATATTTTGCATGGGTTTTTATTTTAAGTTTTTATTGTCAAAACCTTGTAAGACTTGGCGCTGCTCAAATCAAAACACTAGACTCGAATAGGAAACGGAGGGGGACCTCACAGAAGCAAACCAGGGGGAAAAATGTAGGTGTGATAAAGTCCCTATTGTACTAGGAGAATGTTGCTTAGCAGTAGCTTAAAAGACTGAAAAGAGACTGAACTACAGTAGTTGGTACAGAAGCATAAAGACTGAAAGAAAAGGTCAGCTACAGGTCATGTGATGGAGAACAACTGCATATAGCAAAGGGGTGTGTGCCCCAAATCTCAGGTAAAATAAAAATAAGGAAGAAAAAGCAAGCAAGAAAATTCCAGAACTCAGCATAGTTATGAAAGAGGCAGTTGTTATTTCAGAAAAAAAAATGTGTGCAGTTCTATAAATTTAGAAGGAAGGGTCCTAATTAGGAAGAAAGGGGATAGCGATCTGTAAGACAGAGAAGAAACAAGCTATAGGCATCCTGAAAAGCTAAAGATAGGGTTAAATGGTGCAAGAAGTATGACAAGGTCAGGTCAAGAGACTCTCTCTTGGTGCAAGTGGAGAAGAGTCAGTGGCTCAATTCGGACGACACAATAAGCAACTGGTGTGGGGGAAACAATCGTCAGTTGTATTGACTAGGGATGTGCACTGACCCCCCGGATCGGATCGGATAGCGGATCGGAATCGGACCTGGGGGGTCGGATCGGATCGGATCGGAGGCTGGTCGGATCGGATCGGACCAGATGTCCGATCCGGATCGGACGCCATTTTGAATGCTTTTTCTCATAGCCAAGTATTGTTTTACAAAAACGCCTATAACTTTTTCATTTTTAAAGATAGAAGGATGAAACTTGGGCACATTGTAGACTGGTTAGGGATAGTTATCTGTGAGAAATTTCAGAAAGATTGGTGCATGCGTTTTGTGGCAATTAATTTTTTAATAAATACCCAGGAATGCTTATAACTTTGTCATTTTTAAAGTTACAAACATGAAACTTTGCCACATTGTAGGAGGTACCTTGGGACCTATGTGTGTGAAATTTCAGAAACATAGGTGCTTGCCTTGTGTGGCAATTAATTTTAGAAAAATGGGTAGTAGTGGGGTAAATACAGTTACGCCTCCCATTTTTTTATTTTTAAAGATACAAACAGGAAACCTGGGCACATTACAGGTACCACTTGCCTTGATATGTGAGTGAAATTTCAGAAACATTGGAGCTTGCCTTGTGTGGCAATTAAGTTTTGAAACAATGAGGAAAGAAACACCTATAACTTTGTCATTTTTAAAGTTACACACATGAAACTTTGCCACATTGTAGGTGGTACCAGAAAAGTGAAAGCAGACACGAGCCCTGTAATGGATACTAGCAACAGGATCAAAGGGATCGAGATGAGAGAGATCCTTCCTTGCATGCATGGCTGCAAAACTCAGCTAGGCTCAGCCGTTCTGCTTGAGTAAAAAGTGAAAGCAGACACGAGCCCTGTAATGGATACTAGCAACAGGATCAAAGGGATCGAGACGAGAGAGTGTTTCCTTTTCTTCGCGGGAAGCGGGAGGGGGAAGAGGGGAAGACCGGGCCTCTGTGGAAAATTTTTTGAAACATTTTATCTAAAAATTCCATAGCCATCAAATGCCTGGACCTATCATTCTGAAATTTCTGACACATATCTACCCCTAACCCATCTACAAAGTGAGCAATGTTCAGACTTCTAACTTTTAAAATAAAAAGGTTATAGGCGTTTCTTTCCTCATTGTTTCAAAAATTAATTGCCACACAAGGCAAGCTCCAATGTTTCTGAAATTTTACACACATATCAAGTGAAGTGTTCCCTGTAATGTGCCCATGTTTCCTGTTTGTATCTTAAAAAATAAAAAAATGGGAGGCGTAACTGTATTTACCCCACTACTACCCATTTTTCTAAAATTAATTGCCATACAAGGCAAGCACCTACGTTTTTGAAATTTCACACACATAGGTCCCAAGGTACCACCTACAATGTGGCAAAGTTTCATGTGTGTAACTTTAAAAATGACAAAGTTATAGGCATTCCTGGGTATTTATTAAAAAATTAATTGCCACAAAACGCATGCACCAACCTTTCTGAAATTTCTCACAGATAACTATCCCTAACCAGTCTACAATGTACCCAAGTTTCCTGTTTATATCTTCAAAAATAAAAATGTGGGAGGCATAACTGCATTTCTCAGTGGGAAAGTGCAATGCAATGATTCCCTATGGGAAAGTGCTTTCCAATGATTCCCTATGGACAAGTACTCTCCAATGAATCCCTATGGGCAAGTGCTGTCCAATGAATCCCTCATTGTTTCAAAAATTAATTGCCACACCAGGCAAGCACCAATGTTTCTGAAATTTTACACACATATCAAGTGAAGTGTTCCCTGTAATGTGCCCAAGTTTCCTGTTTGTATCTTCAAAACTAAAAAAATGGGAGGCATAACTGTATTTACCCCACTACTACCCATTTTTCTAAAATTAATTGCCACACAAGGCAAGCACCTATGTTTCTGAAATTTCACACACATAGGTCCCAAGGTACCACCTACAATGTGGCAAAGTTTCATGTGTGTAACTTTAAAAATGACAAAGTTATAGGTGTTTCTTTCCTCATTGTTTCAAAACTTAATTGCCACACAAGGCAAGCTCCAATGTTTCTGAAATTTCACTCACATATCAAGGCAAGTGGTACCTGTAATGTGCCCAGGTTTCCTGTTTGTATCTTTAAAAATAAAAAAATGGGAGGCGTAACTGTATTTACCCCACTACTACCCATTTTTCTAAAATTAATTGCCACACAAGGCAAGCACCTATGTTTCTGAAATTTCACACACATAGGTCCCAAGGTACCTCCTACAATGTGGCAAAGTTTCATGTTTGTAACTTTAAAAATGACAAAGTTATAAGCATTCCTGGGTATTTATTAAAAAATTAATTGCCACAAAACGCATGCACCAATCTTTCTGAAATTTCTCACAGATAACTATCCCTAACCAGTCTACAATATGCCCAAGTTTCATCCTTTTATCTTTAAAAATGAAAAAGTTATAGGCGTTTTTGTAAAACAATACTTGGCTATGGGAAAAAGCATTCAAAATGGCGTCCGATCCGGATCGGACCTCGTCGGATCGGATCGGATCGGAGGTTGGTCAGATCGGATCGGATCGGATTTTCCCGATTTTGGGTCGGATCGGATTCGGATCGTGGATCGGATCCGATCCGATGCACACCCCTAGTATTGACTATTGTGTCATCCGAATGCTGCCATAGTCAACTCAGCGCTGATCCTCATCCACACCACAGTTGATTATTTATTACCATGTTGTGTGGGGAGTGTCCCCTAGGTTTAGGGTTAGTCAACCCACCACTGACTATCGTGTCGTCCGAATTGAGCCACTGTAAGCAACAAAGTTGCCAATATGCAGTAAATAGAATATGTTAGCCATACTCAGATTTTGTTTGGTTTCTTACCAAAAAGCAGGGATTATAAGCAATAAAGCATATATTGCATGAGCTAATCAGAGCTGGAGTATGCTATGGACTGGGATGGGAAAATAACTTTTCTTGACAACCCTCCACCCCCCAGAATTACTGATAGGCTACCACCATTCAGGATGAACCTGCTGACACATTGAGTCTGACCAGCTGCTTGGGGAGTTTCTTGCTCAAATCCTAGGCAGGATCTACACTAGTGCTTTATAAGAGTTTATAATAGTGTTTGCAACTGTTGGGGCCCAGGGCACATTCCATATACCATTTTCAAACCGCTTTCAAAGTCTTATATCCTGCTTGGTGTAGATCTGGCCCTAGAAACAAAGGATTCAAGAAAAATCTTGACAGAAATGTAGTTTTCTAACCGAGCAGTCCTTTGTATGGAGAAGATTTTAGTGAGAATTCCCTTTGATACAGTGCAGCTATGGGCAAGACAACAATCACACACACACAATTCCAAAAAGTCAATGTAACTTCACTAGTTATATGTTACATACGTCAGTAGTCTTAGGTTCCAGAGCATGAGCTGCAGGGAAGATGGTATGAGAGAGAATATATTGGCCTCAGGATAAAGGAATGAGCTAACTCTTACTTTCATGCAAATCTAGGTTCAGTAAAATCCAGCCAGGAGAATTACGGGTTGTTGTTTTTTTAAATCAAATCATGCAATAGCGACGGTCAATCTGTTAAATTCCAACAAAAACAATCTGAGTATACCTAGACAGTAGAGTACAGAGGGCAAGGTTAGTCTTTGATCCAGTTATATTTGAATGCACTTTCAAGGCAAGGATAATACATGTTGCAGTTCTGAAAGTGGTATGTACCCGTAACATAGAGCATCATCACATGGGAAAATCGCGATTGCTTATTGTCATTTCTCTGCTGGTGTGTTAATACACTAAGAATTAAGGAATAGGGTGTTCTGACCTGATAGAGAGTGTTCGACATATTCTGGATGAAGTTGCACTCCCACTGAAGGAGCAAGTTTGTAGCTTGGGGGTTCTCCCAGAATCATCTCTGTCACTTGAGGCTCAGGTGGCATGGAATGCTTTCTACCAATCAGTTGGTGGCCCAGCTACGCCCCTATCTGAACAGAGATAACCTGGCTTCTGTTGTCTGTGCTCTGGTAACCTCCAAGTTAGATAACTGCAATGCACTCTATACATGGGGCTGCCATTGAAGACGGTTCAGAAGCTGCAGCTTGTGCAAAATGTGGCAGCCAGATTAATAACGAGGACAAGAAGTTCAAACATAAAAGACCTATTCTGGCCCGCTTGTATTGGCTGCCTGTATGTTTCCGAACCCAATTCAAGGTGCTGATTTTAACCTATAAAGCCTTACATGGCTCGGGACCACAATACGGAACTCCTCTCCCGACATGAACCTACCCATACGCTATGCTCAACATCTAAGGCCCTCCTCTGGGAGCCTAGTCCAAGGAAAGCTCAGAGGATGGCAACAAGAGAGAGGGCCTTTTGCTGTGCTCATTTTCTTTCAGGTACACATTGGTTGCCAGGTTCTTATGCTTCATTGTCATCTTAGATATTTACTGCCAAAGAAAATCCTTAATAATCAGTTAATAATCCAAATAACTGAAGTGATAAGCAAGCCCATTTGTCATCAACATGTGGTGCGTTTTGTTTTGTTTGTAATTCTTCTGTTTATCACTCTGCATCCAATTTTTCACATGTTTAATGTAAAGGCACCTGATCGCATTCTGGATTTGGGGCTAAAATATCACATATCAAATATTTAGGAGTCTGAATATCAATTTATAGGAATTATAAGAATCAGATATCAAAATAAAGAGAATTAAATATAGTTCCCTTTCCCCTTTTATTGGTGGAGATGAGATAATCCCTCCTGGACTGGAAGGAAGGAAATACGTCACTTCAAACCCTTTTCTCTAGCACACGAGCAACACATTACCTTCTGTCTTCCCGACCAGAGTAAAGGTCTCACTCACTTTGAAAATGGAGAGGGTATCTCTCTGCTTCTCGGAGTTATGATTTTCTAGTTTCTCTGCCTTAACAGCAAGACACAAGATGACTCAAGTATCCCCTCCTTCCCAGCTGAAGTCATCGACAATTCTTGCTCAAAACGATGGATGAACCTATAGGGAAGCCACAGTGAATTTACTTCATCCACACTGAGTGCTGAGCAGTTTCCTTCTGCTCTGAAGTAAATAATATCCCATAATGATGGGCAGAAGAATTCACAAAAAGGACACTCACAGCAAATGCAGTAGAAAAGCTTCCCAACAGGGATTGTATGCGGGATTTTGAAGCCTATGCAACAGCAATATCCTACCCTGTGTCAATTTGTATTGCTAAGTAATTGTATTTATTCAAGGAATAGCAAATGTCAGGTATTATGGCAGCTGAGATGTGTAGAGGGAAGATAGGATGAGCACATTGCAGGGGTCTCTGGGGAATGCACACCTCAACTTCTTATAGATCCCTGTCAGTGAGAGCTAGGCACTGCAGCAGCAACCTCCAAGTGCAGTCTTTTATTTTTCTAAATAGGAATAAATTGCAACCATTCCCTTATAGGAAATAAAATGAAAGGGTGCATTTGGAGTGGTTTGGATGCTAAGCTTGCTCCCTGCTTACTTCAATCAACCCACCCTGTGAGAATCAAATGTCCTATCTGCATATTTCCATCTTGGCTGATTCTTGGTCACACAAAATCTAACAGAACCCAGAGGATGAGATTTAACCCATATCCTCCACAACCATGGCATTACTGTAGAATACAAAGTGCTGTATTTCCATATGATTTTAAACTTAAGGAGCCCCTCTGTTTCCAGTTTGTGTCATTTCTGTGCCTTAAACCTCTTTCTTTTACATTAGGGCTTCCTAATTTTCTTTTAAATTAGGGCATCCAAAGCCCCCAGTGAATTAAAACTGGGAGTTGGCACATCCGAAGCCATAGCTACATAGTTCTGGGCTCTCGAGCCTCTTTTCTTGCTTGGTGCAAAATCTGCCCAGAAGTTCCTCAGTACTAGCAAAACAAGACACTGCTAGCCCACATCAGTATCTGTTTAGATGTTGTATATAAATGTTGTAAATAAATGAATAAATGGGAAGGACATTGTGGGAGATTGGCTTGACTAGTACCTGCCTCTGTTCTGCATGCATCTGACTAGGCCAGAAGTGGCTTAGCACAATGGCCTCACCTCTGATGCTCCTTAACCCTTAAGAGAGTAAGGAGGCCCATAGAATTATTTCTGTAGAGTAAGAGGATGACATCCAGCATCATGTGAACACACTTCTGCTCATGCAACAGAACTTCCCCTTCATCCCCTTACCCACTGCACATACTTGTGTCCCTCAAATCTGCTGTGGAGTATCCCCAAATGTAAGAGAGCAGGGGGGCAGCAAGGAGAGGATGTTTTGCAAACAGCATCTTGTTTTAATCATGGACACACAGGGTGAATTTGGACAACACTTTAGGCAACGGAGGGGGAAATAGTGTACTGACCATGCGTTATTTTGGCTGAGCTGTGGCGGCACCCGCTACGTTGCCCCTCCCCCCATCGTGTGGCTAAAAGTCCCGGTGTCCTTTTGGGCTGTGTCTCCTCCCTCCCATCCCCCTCAGTCCTCAGGCCGTATCCCAGCATGCACTGCAAGTTCTGCTGGCTGTATTGGAGCAGCCGGGTTTTTTTCAGCTGCTCCGGCCGGCGAACTCTATGACCAAACAGAATAGTACATGGAGAGAGAGGGGGTTCCCTCCACACGACACTTTAAACAACGCAATTTGGGATAAACAACGTGGGAGAAAATAGCATACTGTCAGTTGTGTGTTGCCCTCCACACGACACAATAAGCAACACAACTGACGATTGTCCCCCCACCCCCGTTGATTATCGTGTCGCCGAACCAGGCCACAGTTGGATACATGCCAAGCGAAAGAGCGGAGGTTTTGAGGGCTCTCTTTCCTATAGTATTTTCCCTGCCCTCCAGAAGGGAAATCTTGACATGTAGTGAGCCAGCCAAGTGATTATTTCTGTCTAAAGCACATGGACTTGTAAGATTTTTCCCCATTTGGGGACTGTCCTGACTACAGCGCATTGGCACAGCGAGCTCCCAAAACCCCATGCTTGCGCTTCCCGTGGTGGTCCTCACACCAAGGAGCTAGTGCAAGGTTTGTAACCATGGGAGGGAGGGGTCGCTCTACAGCACCACTGCAGGGTCCTCCCCGGTTCCCCCCTTAACTTTGTGCAGCTTTCCTAGGCTGACCATATGAAAAGGAGGACAGGGCTCATGTAACTTTAACAGTTGTAGAGAAAAGGGAATTTCAGCCAGTGTCATTTGTATGTAATTAGTTCCTGGTGAAATTCCCTCTTCATCACAACAGTTAAAGTTGTAGGCACTCTACTAGAGTGACCATATACAAAAGAAGGCAGGGCCCCTGCAACTTTAACTGTTGTGATGAAGAGGGAATTTCACCAGGAACTAATTGCATACAAATGACACTGGCTGAAATCCCCTTTTCTCTACAACTGTTAAAGTTACATAAGCCCTGTCCTTTTCATATGATCAGCCTAAGCTTTCCTCCTTCTCCCCACACCGGAGGATGTGCGGAGGCGTTCCACCAGCCATTTCATTCACTGCCCTCCCCTTCCTCCAATCAGGGGTCGCCACCTCCGCTGTGACTCCAGAGCAAGGCAACAGATGGCAGATTGCGGCCTTGCTTTACTCCACAGGAAAAAGCCTGGGTGAGTGGTTGGCAGTACTTCAGCAGACCTCACAAGAGGCATTAGAAAGAGTGTTGGCAGGATTTAGGCCTCTGATGCAGGTGCAAGGTGATCAGTGCACTATCAACAAGCCTCCCCATTACAGGAGTGAGTTCCATCACTTCCTACAGGCAAATCAGGAGGGGAAAAGTGTAGCCCCCCCCCCCCGCCATGTTACAGCTGAGGTAAATGTGGAGCCTCATTTTTTTATTCACTCAACACTTTAAAATATTGATTTGCTTGTTTATTTTTTAAAGGGGAGGGTGTAAAAAGGTTTTCTGTCCTAAAATACAGTCCTCCAGTGTCTCTAACACATGCTAGAGTTTGGTGTGTGTGGTTTTAAGAAAAGGGGCCATTACAGCCTGTTCCGTTCCATTCTGGCTTTTACACCGTCCCTAAATTCATCAAAACAGTCTGGCAGTGAGGCCTTTGCTTCAACCTGGTAGCTTTCCTTCCCTCGCTACCACAATCAACTGTAAGTATGTGTAACTTATATTCTCACCTTGTTGTTGCCTTCACCTTTCTCCCTCTCATTTCTCTGGTCTTCGATTTCCACTGTCATACTTTCAAAGCAGCCAGAGGCAGACTTCAAGCTCACGGGATCCACTTCATTGTTTATTTACTTAGAACTCCAAAATTCAGCAACCAGAGCCAGGTGCAATAACAACAACAACAATAACACTTAGAATTAAAGAATTTGGAGTGCAGAAATTTGATTTTGAGTACCAGAACTAAACTAAGTTCACAGTGCTTTCTCACAAAAAATCTGCTGTTGGCTAACTTCGTTTCAGCAATATATAGGGAGTGGTGGTGGTTAGGACATTTTTGCTGCTGTGTTCTTAAGCAATTTGCTAATCTACTGCCAATTATGCAGAGAACAATCAGAAGAGACTGCTCTTCGTTCTTTAAACTGTAAATTCCTTGTGGAAACAGCCCAATGTTTCTGTTTTGTTTATAAAGCACTATTTACAGTGAAGCCGTAATAACAAAAACATCGTATTTTCAGAGGATTGTTTGGGTTAAATATTGACATAGCCAATTAAAATAGCATATAATCTTGCGTTTTCCCGTTGAGGGTGTACTTCATAATTTATAAATACATTGCAAGCCCAGTTTAATGGATACCATTTTAGGCTGCAATCCTATATCCATTTACTTGGGAGTAAACTCTATTGAACTCAATGAGACTTACATCTGAGTAGATATTAAAGGATTGATTGTTCATTGGCGGGGGCAAGATCCTACAGTGCACATTAGTTCATCTGAGTTATAAGAACTCACAGGCACTAAGGAATATGGAGCTGATTCCAGAAGATTGTTTCTGCTTCTCCCTGGACATAAAACAAACCAAAGAAGTGTTTCCAAATGGGCCTATCCAGCTGCTGTGGGTTAAAATTAGAGTACTGCAAGCCACAACATGTTAGGGAGAATGGGAGGAGGAGGAAAAATGATCTGAGAGGTGTATGGCTGCTGTTTCATGGACTTCCTCAGTTCTGTTTCTCAGCAGGGGTGTGGTAACTAGATTGTCACCAGGCTAAAGCAATCCAAAATTGATTGATTTTCTGAGTTTGGGTATATTATCTGATTAATCAAAATGTGTCTAAATTGGAATATGAGTAAATTAGCATTTATCATTGTTTATATATATTGTGGTAGGCAGAGTGTAGATCTTCAGATATTTTGGACTTCAACTCCCAGAAACCCCTGCCAGTATGGCCAATAGTCAGGAATGCTGGGAATTCATCCTTTAGATTAATGACAGGATTAAATTCCAAATTAATTTATAATCTGTGCTGCCTTTGTCAAACTGTAAATTACCCCATGTGTTTCCTTGTTGTTTGTATTAATTTATATTACTCACTTGAGCATTTAATAAAATGTTTTATTAAACCTGGGATGTTGAGAGTTGAAATATGGAGACCAACCTGGTATATTCTTCTCAGTTTACGAGAAGGAGAAATTGCCCCTTCTATTTTAATATAAATACATAGAAACTTTCCAACATTTTATAGTATTGGAAAAATAATTGTGGTATAGAAATTAATATATGCTTGCTATTTCCTAAGTAATTTGTATGAAGGCATGTAAGAGTTGATATTAAATGTTATTTATCGTATTTAATTTAATTATGGATTTATATACGTGGTATTATGCAGGTTTTTTGGGTTTAGTTGCTTATATCTCTTGGATGATTTGATGTGATAGATTTGGGGTAGTTTAATATGTGGATTAATTATGTTATATATTGTTATGTCTCCCCTCTGCATTGGAAAAAGTTGGGGTAAGTCCCTGACTTTTTTATTTCGGATCTTCGGGGGAAGCCCGGGGATGGCTTTGCGATGGTTTCTTCGTCCTATAAACAACACAGAGCTACTGCGGAGCCACCCTGGGCCTTTCCCCTCGTATAGACATCCCCAAAACCTCAATTCTTGCCATGTTGTATCTGTATTATTGTTTACAAGATGCACTCATTAATTCAGCATTCATTCCATCCATCAAAGTGATCACGAACACTAAAGAATGTGTCCTATAAACACTTTGAAGGGTTATTTCTACATTCTAGTGATAAGATACATTTGTGCTGTGTTAAATAGGACCCAGGTAAGTTAGGGGTAATTATGTGGTAGAGAATGAGTAAAATGTGGGAGGTGTGTGTGTGTGTGTGTGAGAGAGAGAGAGAGAGAGAGAGGTGACATGATATAAAAGGCAGGAGCAAATAGTTAATTAGTTAGTTGGGACATGGGAGATAAGACCTTAAGGATTGATGAAACTATATTTAGTTAGTGGGGGTTAGAGGGGGTAGAATAAGCAGGGTAAGACCAAGAATTGAATGGTTATATGATATAATATTGCTTGTATTAAGTAAACTTTAATTTGTTTGTTTTTAAAATATAAAATCCCTTGTGTTGCTCATCTTTCTGTGCTACCAATAGTGTTCATATTTCCTGGAGATTTCTGTGTGGGTAAAAGGGGCATATTGAGTGTCTATTATAACAGGTGAATGTAGGGGCTAAAATTTGTGGGTCAGTAAGGATAGCTGTTCCAAAGTGAAGGTAGATGGACCAGAGGGCAGGTGTGTTACAGGGACTCTTTATTGATTTTAAAATAATGTTTACTGTATCTGATTAATCAGTTAAACATTTATGTGCTACAGGTAACATTACGGTTACAAGTATTGGGCAATCGAGCTAGATGTGTAACAGTGATAAATATGCTCTCCGCTGGGGGATTCCCTTAAAGGGGCTTGGATGTCACTTCAAAGCCCAATCCAGCTTGGGGGTTAGCAAGGCAACAATATCAGTCTGCACTGTGGTGGGCCTGAGCTTTTTGCCACTGCTCAACATTTTCCCAGCATGCAGCCTGGGTGCTTGTATTGGTCAGGAATTGGGCTGTCTGACCTCTGGATACTTGCCATGTACCAAGCCAAAGTTGTAAGCAATAAAAGTTGTGGCCATTTTAGCCCATTTTCTGTCTGGGTATAGTTTTTGATCTCACAACCTGCCCTGCTCTACACTGCAGGCACAAATATGTTTTTACAGGTGATGAAAAACATAACACTTGAAGCACATGGGATTGTTTTTCAGCCTGACAGTATGCACATTTACTGAGAAGCACATAGCATTGATTTCTGCTTACTTGACTTTAAGCACACTCATGTTTGCAGAGATTATATTTTATCACAGCAGATGTGTTTATTGTGTTGTCTCCTAATGCTATATTTGTCTGATACCTTTTATTACACACATGCATGCAGTCAGTGTCAACAGTATGAACGCTGAATAGAGAAGCAATGCTTTGATTTTGTGTTATCAGTTAGATTTTCCCAAACAAGCTTGGATCCATCCAAACAATCTGCTATTGCTATGTAAATCTGCAACCTAGTTACCCTAACTGCTAAATTCACTACCACCACACTTCTGTTCACCTTTTAATTATTATTTTTTTCAGTTGGGCTATTCTGGTAAGTAAATAGGAGAAAACATGGGTAAAGCCACAGAAGCATGGGTCTAATTAAAACACTTTTCCCTTCCTGTCACAACCTTATCCAGAAAACTGGTTGAATATTAGAGCTGTGCATGGTTTCAGGCCCAAACCATGAATCTGAGCTGACGCAGGCTGAGTCATCCTGCCTCGGCCCAAATCTGGATTCGGCCGAGACTGTCCAAAGTACTTCAGGCTTCCTTAGCCTGACTCAGGGCAATGGTGAGCTTCTGCCCCCCTCACAGGCAGGACTTACCTGAGCCATATAGCAGTCGCCCGTCGTCTATGACAGCTGCCATTTTCAATGAAGATGGGGTCTGGGGTTTCCTAGGTCTAACATCTCAAACTATGAAAATGGCCCTTTACTCTAAATTGACAAACAATTTGATTTACCGTATTTCTTCTATTCTAAGACACCATCGATTGTAAGACACACCTTAAATTCAGTACCACCAACAGGAAAAAAGCTTTGATTCTAAGAAAAAAATATGTGATAACAGTCAAACTTGGAGGCAGGGGAAAGTGGGAATGGAAGGGCAGGACTTCTCATACGATCGCCAAACTACACCGACCCCGTGAGGTGAGCACAAAGGGCTGCTATCCCTTTCCCCATTAACAACAGAGTCTGTTGGTCACTCACTATCAATCCATGACAGTTACTGTCTTCCCGCCTAAATACAGCATCTTCTTCAAAGCACCAGCTTCGTCTTCCTCCACCTTTGCCACCACCACCCCTCAGGTGTTCCTGTTGCCTCCGCATTAAACCCACACTCCTTACAGCATCAGCCCCGGCAAGTCTTACCATATGCTTGGGCTGTAGCTGTCGCCGCCTTCCAAGCTCGGGTGGCTGGCGTGACACCATGACCATCCCGGCCACTCCCATCCCGGCTACTCCCCTCTCTAGTCGTCTCCCCGTCGGCCACGTGCACCGTGCGGTGTGAGGAAAGGGAGGGGCGGGGCCAAAGCATGAAGCTCCCAGCACTCTAACTGAGGAGGAAAGGAATACCTTTTCCTGCCGGCTCTCTCCTCTCCCCTCTCTTGGGGTGGGGGAAGGGGCGAGCCCTACAGCAGTTGATTTGAGTACCATATTTCTTTGATTCTAAGATGCCATCAATTCTAAGACGCACCCCGTTTATATGGGGGAAAAAATGCGTCTTAGAATCGAAGAAATATGGTAGTATTTGCCAAGTTGACTTCTTATGGTATTTAGTACTTGAACTCTGATCACATTTTAGAGTTGACAGGTTATAGTGTTTTGGTATTTTGACACCTAAGGAAAAACAAAGGGTGACAAAAATGTTAAGAAGCCAATATGTGAGCTGTGAAGGCAACTTTCAAATTTAAAATCAATTTAATAATTTGAAATTTGTTAAATGTAGACAGGATTCTGCATGGGATTTTCAACTTTAGTGTTTAGTCTGTTTTTTATTAGATAAACAAGGTGCATAAATTGTTCTTAGGAACTCAACTATTTTCTCATTCCAGCATGCCACAGTCTGTTCTTCACGGAGGTCAATTAAAGTTGCAACCAAGAATGGTTGCAATCCTGTGCACCCTTAGGAGCAAGTCCCACTGAACTCAATGCAACTTACTTCTGAGCAAGCGGAATGAGCCAAATGAGCTGTGGGAGTTCATTTTCCTCCACCACCCCTGAATATTATCCTAACTTTAGTATTGTGATTTTGTATGATGGCTTACATGAGTATTCAGTTCTTTACTGTCTTTGTTCTAGACATTTTATTTTATTAAAATATATCAGTTTTATTCTCCAATGTGGTATTTGCTATCTCCTGTTAACAATGCCAAGGAGACACAAAAGCCATGACATTGCTGTTTGATAGTTTCATACTGTTTTTTTTAAGTAGCATTTATATGTAGTGTGACAGATATTTGTGCTTATTGAATATATAATAGAATATTATGTGTGCTGGTAGAATATATAATGATTTTCCTGGCTCATTTAATTTAGACTGCATCTGGTGTGTTAAAGTATGGAGATTGCCAGAGCTAGCGGTGAGTCTGAGTCCATGGGGGGTGGGATATCAAAGTCCAAGAGTATAAAGAAAGAACAAACAGAAGGGCGGGGGATGAGTTGGACTTTGGTAGAAAGAGAAAACGGGCATTATTTTTACAAACAACATCTGTTGTTAGTTGAAGGTAAGGAAAACCTGTCTTTGACAGAATTAGAAAGGAAATTGGACAGAAACTATGGGGCTGAAAGGAGAAACTAGAATAAGTTAAACTTTAAAGCAAAAGGTGGGGTAAAACAATTGTTTTATTTTTGAAATAAATCGTTTTTTCCGTGTTGACAAATTCCTTACATGAACCATGTAAAACAAGGTCTTAATGCACTGGGATTTCAAGGGCCATATTGACGATGGCGCATTTGTGCCACGAGCCATCAAACCCCTGTGTGCGTGCTCCTTTGTGTTAATCCCATGTGAATGAGTGAGCATGGGGAGGAGGGGAGAGCTGCAGCTGTCCATGGAGAGTAAGGTAAGGACAGCAGGAGACCTGGGAGGGATGCGCTGAGGCCCAGCAGCGTAGAGAGGAGGGGAGAGCTGCAGCTGTCCATGGAGAGTAAGGTAAGGGCAGTGGGAGACCTGGGAGGGATGCGCTGAGGCCCAGCGGCATAGAGAGGAGGGGAGAGCTGCAGCCATCTGTGGAGAGTAAGGTAAGGGCAGCGGGGGATTGGGGAGGGACGCGCCGAGGCTCAGCAGTTCCCATCCGGCACTCTGGAAGGCACAGGTAGGCGAGGGGGCGCCCCAGCAGCTATTTGGCTCGCTGGCTCTGCCCCTCCTCCTTGTCTAGCCAATCAGGGGTTGCCACCAGCTGGGGCATGCTGTCGGCACAGCTCCAGAGCAAGACTACAGACAGCAGATGCCGTTGTCGCCTCGCTCCAAGTGAAAAAAGTTGGGGTAAGTGCTCGACTTCTTTAAAGTGAAGCTTCAGGGGAATGCCCTGGGGCAGCTCCACAATAGCTGCTGCATCATGTAAATGATCTGCCGCCACTGCGGATCCACCCTGGGGCTTTCCCTTCGTCAAGATGTGCCCTCAGTTTCAGATGGACACAACATCTTAGTTTTCAACAAAATTAAGATTCTTGGAAAAATCAGTGTGTTGAAAAAATTGCAAATGTTTTGGCTCAGCAGTAGTTTGGGGGAGGGGGAGTTTCATTTTTTTCCAGAACTAGTTTGTAAAGCAGCCAAAGTTAAGCCTTTTAATACTAATGTTAATTGTGATGATATAACATTAACTGTGTACTTAAATCTCCCACTGAAATGAAACAACTTAAAACCACTTAACTTTAGACTTGGGACATAAGCCTAATTTTTATTCTACAAGTAAAATTCTTTTCCTTATTCTTCACTCAAAGTTGAGCCTCTTGAAATCCATTCTGTAACAAGATTTTGATTTATTTTCATTTTAGATATTTTATCTTATTTCATAGTGCTGGTAGTAAATTGGATATTTTCAGTCCCCCTCCCCCACAATAGGTACAAGATTTGTGTATTTAACTCTGTATTTATTTAAAAATGTAATAAAACTAAGAATCCAGATTTCATTAAAGTCACTGTTCAGGTGTACCAAATGCAATACTGATGTGTCTCTGTACATAATTACAGTTTAGGTGAAAACATATCTAGCCATTTGGGTTTGGGGTCTCCCATGAAATAAGTAGTGCTGGGTCCAGTTGCATCTTCCAGACGTGACCAACAAATAATGTTAGAGTTTGGAGAGCTCTTCTTCACATTTTTAGGCAGGCAGCCAGCCTTGCTATCTTCCAGGATATGCCATTCCATTCCTGCCCTCCCTCCCCACAGGATTTCCATTTTTCTGTCTCAGCAGTCAGTCAGCATTGTGTGACCACTCAGCATACTCATGCCTCTTTGGGCTGTTTTTGCAGCATCCACCTTTTTGGACTTCTGCAAACCTTGGCTTTTCCAGAGCCTGCTAATACCTTACTCTTTTGTGTGAGTTTGTAATGCAAACAAAGTGATTGCAGCAAAGTAGTGAGGGTCTGAGAGCCAATAGTGGGAATCACCAGAACTCTAAGGACCCTTGTCCAGGGTTTTTATAGTGCAGGGGTGGGCAACTTTGAGAGATCCAGGAGCCATTTGTCCCCTGGACCTATCCCCCCATAGGCCACATTCTGTCGGTCGTTGTGGAATCCATGGGGGCATGAAGTAGCAAAACACCCCAAGTTTGCTACCAAAATTCAGTGGCAAACTACTCTGTACTTCTAAAAGGGTTCTATTTAGCTTGTTCTGAAGTGAGATCTGACCCCTTTAGCACTCCTTAGTGGATATAGAGTACCCGAGGTGCCATTTTTGGGGGGGTCAAAAAAAGTAAAAAATATTTTTGTCAATTGCAAGCGGTGGCAGAGACTGCATGAGGCCCATGGGCCATGTGTTGCCCACCCCTGTTTTAACAAAGATTGCAAAGGCTCTGGGTCCATCTTAGACCAAACAAAAAATAGGGCAAAGACTCTGGTCAGAGCCATCAGTAGTCTCAATGGGGCAGATTCCTTTTCCCAAGCCACGCTCAGGATGGGCTAAATCTAATCAAGACAGTACTTCCCTGAGATTGCAGTGCTTGAGGGCTGGAAATTGCTGCCTGACTACTTCAGTGATCACTACTTAATGCAACACCTTGAAGGTCTGTGACTCTCTGCCTGGGGTGTATTCATGCCTCCATTCTGATTACTGTGCCTGATCTACTCATGAATAGGCTGACCATCTGAAAAGGAGGACAGGGCTCATATAACTTTAACAGTTGTAGAGAAAAGGGAATTTCAATCAGTGTCATTTGTATGCAATTAGTTCCTGGTGATATTCCCTCTTCATCACAACAGTTAAAGTTGCAGGCACGATACTAGAGTGACCATATACAAAAGAAGGCAGGGCTCTGCAACTTTAACTGTTGTGATGAAGAGGGAATATCACCAGGAACTAATTGCATACAAATGACACTGATTGAAATTCCCTTTTCTCTACAACTGTTAAAGTTATATGAGCCCTGTCCTCCTTTTCAGATGGTCAGCCTACTCATGAAGCACTCAGTTTTGGTGTGGTTTGATTGTACCATATTGCTGGATTTCTCTCCTGGGTATGTGACCAAATGCTAATGACCTTGTGACAAGATCGCTGAGTCCTTTTCCCATTCAGCTAGAGATCAAGCAGTTCAGGACCATCTTTCCTCAAGGTGTCAAACCATACTTCTGAAAGTGAGAGTATCCTATAATATGAAATACTGGGGTCTGTACTGAGCAGACTTCCAACAATTGTTATGGAGTCTATAGATTCATATCGATTTATGTAATAGACTTATAGGTTTGACTTTGTTTCATTTTTCTTACTGACACATTATTGATTACGTTGGCATGAGAATATGAATGCTTTTTGAATGTATTTGAATACTTAAGATTATTAGCTTTGTACTCACCATACTTTTGCTCAACTAGAATTCTGGCCAAGTCAGGGAAAACAGAATCAAGCGGAGATGGGGATTGGGAAGACAAGAGAAGTCAGATTATTAAGCCTGGGTAGATGTTGAATGTGAAAACCTTTTGACAAACTAAATAAAAAATGTACTGTAGGAACAATTTAGAAGATGTGATTGTGTATTTCACTTTTAGTAGGCGTCTCATTTGCACTTTGCACTGAGCTGCTGCTTCCTGTCACACAGTAAGGCCTCATCTACAAGAATTCGCCTTTACGCCTGGTTAGGAGATTATGCGCATATTCGCAGAAGCGCATTTACGCCTAATACCTCTGTACGAGAGGCGGCGAAGCGCATTACTGGACAACCGAAATGCGATTTAAACTGTTGACATGCGGAGAATCGCTTGTTCACATAGTCAAAATGCGCTTTAACGGTCGGAGCAAAATAAAACTTGCTGTTTAACGCGCATTCGATAATGCGCATAATCGAAGAGAAAACGCGCCTCTATGCCCGATTTGCACTCCGTTCTTGTAGAGGTAAATTTTTTAATGTGCCTTGAAAGAGCTTTAAATGCCTCTTGTAGAGGCAGCCTAAGAAGCACACTAATTCATCAAGATGTGTTTTCCAGTGATGCAAACAATCTGATAAATGCTTAAGTAGACCTGAATTTGAATCATGTCACTGAGAAGAAATTTGGGGAACCATTGCTTGGGTTTTAAACCCTCATGTTTTGTATTGCCCAGAGTCCTAAAACTGAGACTTCCCCTAGCACAGTTGTTAAAAGTTGTTAACAGCTCAGGACTGCCCATTTCCAGTCATGTCTCTCAATCTGAAAACTTCCACTCTCTTAAATAGTTTCTGTGAATCAAGAAGCGAAGGATCCTAAAGATTGCTCAGGCTTGAAAATACAAGTTTAAATGTGGCGATGCACCTGCTATTTTCAGGAGCACAGATTGTAAAAACAACAATGCTGCCTGCAGCCTTCTGATTCTGCAAGTGTGAATGACACTATAGAATCTGTTACTGCTGTTGGAGCAGTGGTAGAACACAGAAGTTGCTGATTTAGCTTCCTATGGAAAGCATAGTATTTAAAACTAATAGCTTTAGGGCTATGGCAGTATGTTGCCTTGAAAAAATGCTGGGAATTGAGAACTTCTCACTTTTTTCTTACACCCAAGCATTTCATTTTTAAAAGCTTGTAGTCTAACTCAACAGACATAACTATAATCTTCACATCAGACGCTAGCCAATATGTATGTCATAGAATCTAAATGGAGATTTTTTCCCCCTCTTTTCATTTTTAGTCTGAGAAATGAATAACTTGAAAATGGATCTGTCATCTCATGCCTCACCAGTGACCATTATAGAAACCATTGCCTCACAGCTGGCTTGCAGTCCAGAAGATAAGAAAGTTGCTTTGTACTTAGATGAACAAGATGAACTAAAACACCTCCGTGAATGTTTCCATATGCCCAAAGTGAAGGACCTGCCTCAAAGTAAGAATTGCAATTATACCAAGGTGGCTTTGCATCTTCTTGCATATGTTTATCGTGAATCTGTGGGAATCATTGCCACTTAAAGCATAAATGGATGGCATACAACCACATCTCTGAACACAGCAGGTCTCCTGCATTGCTAAATCAGTACGTCAAGTTGAATGCTTTATGCTCTCATTCCCATCTTGAATAAAATGAAAGCATACAATACAGCACTTATGTGGTGCTTATGCTGTCACTCAGTCCCTTTGAACAATATGGTGACTGATTGAAAATTATAGGTAGGAGTGTTTCTACTTAATGGATTTGAGCTTCTTTGCTTCCAGTTACTTATTGCCCAAAGAAACTACTGCTTCCGCCATATGTAAAAAGTTTTGCACTGCTATTTTATAAAATTGTTGGAATTGTTAATTGTTGGAAGGTATCCTGCATAAACCTCATTTTGAATGAGTAGAGGCACATGAGTAAGTGGATTGTTTTTGTGGCAATATAACAGGCAGTCTAAATACCTATGCTGAATATTAGGGCGGCGATATTTAGGGCACAATCCTATGGGATGTGCCCTGGAAACTGTTAAGCCTCCAAACTCGGAGGCTTATGAGGATCCAGTGCAGTGTGGGACAGCTGGTGATATCTTGTAGCCCAACATCCCCAGTCTCCTTTCCTCTCTGCCCTTGAGAACAACTTCTTTTCTCCATCTCTGCACTTGATTTTGTCAGCACAGAGAGCTAGCTGCCATGGTTCTCTCCTCACCAACTACAAGGGGGAGGGAGCGTGGTTTGCTGGATCCCATCTTGGAGCCCTGTTTACAAGCTTGGAGCCATTAAACTGAAAAATCCTGTGTATCGTCCCGTCCCCCCAAGTCACTGTCTAGGGAATGTAGGATTGTTCCCTTCATTTATTAATGGGTTATAAGATTGAAAAAATAACTTGATCAATTAAAACAATATTCCTAATTGGGAAGCATGGGTGGGTTTTTTAATGTGCATTGTTCACTGTCTTAGAAGACACATTCAAACCTGTGTATAAGAGGCCATTCCTCTTCTAAGATGTGCTTTAATTTTAATAAAAGTAAGTTCCAGATGATGTATTCACACACAAGTGAGAGTGGCTCTTCTGAGATGGTCTATGCTACAACTTTTGCATATATCTTCCAAAAAAATGCTTTTTAAAACTTAAAACTATCATTTTATTCATTCATAGAGAGAAAGAGAGAGTTCATGGATTAACCAAGTAATTGATGAAAATTATCCAATTAATTGGCTAAAATTTCTATTATCAGGTGATAGCATTTGTTACATGAGACATATTGCCTAAGTGATGAGTGAGCTCATCCAAGCTATCTTCGGATTAACTTGGAAATGATCCAATATTTTTTCTTCAGAAAAAAAAAATGGGAAGATTTCAAACGATTTTTCTGAGCCATTGCAAGGCTCAGAAAAATAAACCATGTTTCAGCCTCTTAACTGTGCCCCCTTCAGTGTAATGGAGAAACAATAAAGGCAGATTTTTGAGGCTGCAGGAGTGAAGTCCAAGGGTATAGCATGGTGCCCACCACTTCTGGGTTCAGAGCAGGACATAGGCTTTTCCCCAACCCCCTTGGACTGCATGGACCAAATGCTTCAGCAGCTGGGTATCATAGGAAATGACTGCAGGTTTGATTTATTTCCAAGAGATCAGCCCATTCTTAGAGATCCCCACTGGTCTGCAAGGCTAGAATGGATGATCCCTGACAAACTTTGCTGAGCTAACACAGAGTGCTCTCATGTCCCATGTGAATTAAGGAAGCTGACAATTCTTCCCCATGTCAATTTTTTGTCCCTCCTAAATTAGACTGCTGAAATCATAAAAATGGGGAACATAAGAAGAGCCATGCTGGATCAAACCAAGGGTCCATCTAGTTCAGCATTCTGTTCACACAATGGCCAACCAGCTGTCAACAGGAAACCCACATGCAGGAAAAGAGTGCAACAGCACCTTCCTGCCTTGTTCCCCAGCAGCTGGTGTACATAGGCATACTGCCTCTGATACTGGAGGTAGCTTATATCCATCAGTACTAGTAGCCAGTGATAGCCTTCTCCTCCAAGAGAAGAATTCTGGGGCATTTAAAGCTCACCTTCTTTTGAGGCCTCCTTTGAAACCCCCAAGTTCTTTTCCAAGAACTCCAAAGGAGACCCTAACCAAAGTATCCATTAAATGTAATGATTAAAAGTATTGAAGTTTATGGTAACAAAAGCTTTCAAGGTGAATGCCTTTTAGGGCAAAGGGTCAATCTAGTCAAGGGATTTATAATCATGGCTCTTGATCTCTTTTTAAAGAGTTGTTCAAATCTTATGACGTTTCCTCATTTATATTTTAGAATTATTCACTAACTAGTATTATAAATAGGAGTTGGAATATCTTACTTCCATTCTGGCTTTGAAAGATCTTTTAAATAATTCTTATTAATGATTTTGGCAGTCTGTCTAGTTTGGGAATAGATAGTTGATGCAAATGTAAAAGCATACATAATACACAAATGTCACATGACATTTCTCGGATCTGCTAATTGGAGGTTGATATTTGGGGGAGTGGAGGATTCTGTTGAAAGCTCTCAGATATGCATCTATAAGCCCTTCTTTATGAACATTCTACAGTGTTGATTTCATAATTAAGCAAGCAGCCTGGCTAGAAACTCACACTCTTTCATCTTTGTGTTTGTGATCGTCAATAAACATTGCGGGGACCACTTTAGTCTGACAAACAGGGTAGTATTAGGTATTGTGGGTGAAATAGTCTGGAGCTTGTCTTCCTTCTTGTCATCCTTCCTTGCCCTCATCAGCAACAACTACAGCACACCTTACAAAGAGATGATGATAATTTATTACAAAACCGTTCTACCTTCAACCCCAATTCCCAAAGACTGGAACTCTTTTCTGAAAAATGACAACAACAAGCAGCAGCTATTCAGTATGCTGGCTCACAGAGCAGTGTGCCAGCTAGGTTCCACTGCAGGAAAAGAAGTTATCATAACCGATAGTTCCAATATTGTTGCAGAGAGCAAAGGCGATCATTCACTATTAATTCAGTTCTCCCATGAGGAGTCTGATACAAGGTTGATTCTCCATGCTGCTGAAGCTGTTCAAAAAGGACATAAAACTACTCATACGCACAGTTGATAATGACATAGTTGTATTAGCAATTACTTTTTTCAAGGAAATGAAAGTGGAATGACTATGGGTAAGTTTTGGCACAGGAATGAAGTTCATATCCATCCCAATAGATGTGATAGCAACATCACTAGGTAGTAAGACTCGAGCTCTCCCATTCTTCCACAGCTTCACAGGTTGTGACAATGTGTTTTTCTTCATGTGGCATAGTAAAACTAAAGCTTGGGAGGCATGGAAGTCTTTCCCTGAAGCAACTGCCATATTTGCAGAGTTATCCCAGCCAGTCTGATGTGACACAGCAGCAATTCAAAACAATAGAAAAGTTTGTTATAGTAATGTAATTGTACTAGCAGCAAAGAAGATGTAAACAGTTTCAGGAAAGAACTATTTGCAAAAAAGGAAGACACATGAAACAGATCCCACAAACTTCAAGTGCTTTATTACAGCATGTAAAACGTGCCACCTTTCAAGCAAGTCATGTGTGGGGAACTTCTTTAAAGCCAATACCATCATACCCTGATCCCAGCAACTGGAGATGGGAGAAAGACACTGGCTCAATTCAGATGACAAGCTAAGCTTCGGTTGTTGAATGAACAACTGACGGTTGTTGAGAAGGGCGGTGATCTACAGACAACACGCTGCAGCAGGGGCTGCAAGGAATCGGCTACCACCCTGGCTGCAGATCAACAACTCGGCTCTGACGGACAGCTCGGATGCTATTTTCCCCGCTCACCGAACTCCCTTAGTCCTCCAGCAGGTATCCCAGAAGGCACTGCGGCCGAAAACCATGGGCGCCGCCATTGAAGCTGATGTAGGACATGCCTCCCAAACCCCATTGGCCGCCTCAGTCAGAGGGTGGAACTCAGCAGCCACGGGCGAAGAGGCAGCCAGGAGAAACGGCAGCACCAATACAACAGTTGAACCCAGCTTCGCACCCCAAATATTGGCACCTACGCCCCATGGAGCCACCCCCGCCCACCGTATATGGGAGACCTGGCACCTGCGAGGTTCCCACACCTCCCCCAGGCCCCACCCACCTCCCTCCCAGAGCAGCCACCCGCACACACAGGAAAGACGGCGAGAGTGGGGTGCTTTAGAAAACTTTATTAAGCAGGGAGAGCATACATGGGCAATAAGGCACATGGCCACCACTATGCCAGGGCAGAGCCCACAGAAAGGACAGTTGCCCCCAGGAAGGGAGGCGGCGGCTGGAAGGCACAGTGGTGAAGAGGGGTCATCCGAGGCCATGCTCCCAGGGAGCCAAGCACGGAACGTGCCAAGGGGAGGAGGCGGAGAGGGGTGGCATGCCAGGGAGAGATGCCAGTCCAGAGATGGAACTCCACAACCGATGCTCACATGGGGTGGGGGTAGTGCAGCCAGATCCAGGCACTGATGCTTTCACGCACCCGGGACGCCTCCGCACGGGCGCGACGCTCTCCAATGGGATTCTCGGGCCCCGGCAAAGGCTCGATGTCCCGCCCGTCCACAGGGATGGCATCGGCGACCTCGCCCGCCTGGGGGAGGTCGGGGTGCTCAGCGAGTAACACATCCCCACGGGACTCGCAGATGTTGTGCAGGATGCAGCAGCACACCATCACGTCCGGAATGATGTCAGCCTGCAAGTCCAACAAGCTGAACAGGGAGCGCCAGCGCTCCTTCAGATGCCCAAAGGCATGCTCCACGGGCAGGCGGGCACGGCAATGGTAGTAGTTGTATTTACGTTGCACGTTGATGTGCGGGTAGCGGTATGGGGCCATCAGCCACAGCTGCAAGGCGAACGCCTGGTCGGCCAGGAGGAGCAGACCCACCGCATGCCCGCACACAGAAGCGGGGCCAGACTTCAGGAAGCGCCCCGATGCCAGCTTGGCAGCCAGGGGGGTGTTCCAGAAGACAGCTGTATCATGGCTCCGCCCAGATACGCCAGCATAGACATCAAGGAAGCGGCCCTTGGCATCTACCACCGCCTAGAGAACCATGCTGTAGAAATGCTTGCGGTTGTAGTACTCTTCGCCACGGGTGGGAGGGGCCAGGATGCGCATGTGGGTAGAGTCCAGCGCCCCCACCGCCCGTGGGAAGCCCAGGGCACGGAAACCACACATGTTCTCCTTCTCGTCCCCCACCCGGATGACATCGGCCAGGTATAGCTCGTTCAGCACGTTCACCGTCTCACGGAAGATCTCGCACGCGGTAGACACGCCCACTCTGAAGATTGTTGACAGCGGCAAGTAGCCCACGTTGAACGCCAGCTTGTAGAGCATCAGGCCGAGCCGACGGGACACTGGAATACTTCTGCGCATATTTGTACACTCCCACTGTAGGACAGGTGTCACCTCGGCCACCAACACCTTGAACATTGCACGAGACATGCGGAAGCTCCCACGGAAGCACTCGTCGTCCCAGTCCCCCAAGTCCTGCATCTCATTCCACATGGCATCCGTCTGGGGGAGCACCCAGCGACGGACGGTCTCACGCTTGGCGAGAAGCTCGGCCAACGTCGAGAGGGGGGCAGCGCGATGAAGGGCTCTCTCAGCCGTACCTTTGGCCAGCTTCTCCACGATCATCGGGGGTGCCCCACAGGGATGAACCAGGGCAGGATGGCGGCCCGGAGACAAGTCACAGCCTCCGTTGCCCCGAGGGGCCAGCGGAAGGACTTTGTCCCAAACACTGGCTTCGTGGGCATGGCCCCACTCATCCGCCTCAGCCGGGCATGGAATTTGTCCTCCTTGTCGACGTTGACGTGGTTCTGCGTGGCCGCCTGGATCGCTCCTTGCAAGCAGGCAGTTGCGAGCTCCCTCCGGGACATAGTCGCCAATGCCGGGCGGGCCAGGGGGGGGCGCCAGGACGGGAGGAGCAGTGGGCGTGACGGAGCAGGAGGGCGGAGGGAGGTGGAGCAAGGCTGGGAGCCTGGGACTGCCAACTACAGCAGCATGGGAATGGGAGGGCAGGAGGATTTGTTTAGGCTGAAGCGCACCTGCTAGATAGTGGGGACTGAGAGGAAATGGCCAGAGTGGGGCGAGCAAGGGGGGATCGGCACAGCAGGCCGCGTCTACTCTACGGCTAGGGGGATGGGCGTGAGCCTCCATGCCGGCGGACAGGCCTATGGCTGGCCGTTGATCGGACGCCGGCGATGCCGGACGCTTTGTTCCAGGTGTCTTAAGTGACGTACGACTTCTCCCAGGGCCACCTCCAGAGCGTGGAGACGCCGTGCCGTTTGGGACCTACGCCTTCTGCGGATGGCACGGCAGAGGGAGCGCAGTTTCCCTGGGGGACGAGAACAGAAGGGGGGAGAGGAGGGGGGGACTGTCATAAGTGACATGGAGGCCACATCAACATCAATGCATCCCGCCCAACAGCCCTGTAACTAACCTCCACGCCGAAGGGCCCTTCGGCGTCAGACAATGCGCCCTGCTCGGTGCCCGTGGGACCTGTAGGGTGCTGCCATCTTGACTGGATCTGGCTGCAATGGGGGGAGATTGGGCCAGGAATGAGAGGCATCCTGCGTGTGCAACAATGTTGCATAGGGATGCTGATGGACATAGCCTTGAGCGTCTAGACTGGGCCGAGGGAGGCAGCGGCCAGAGGGACGGGGAACTGAAGGGGCCTTATTGCGTATAGCGGTGGGGGTGAACCTACAAATGCATTCCCCTATGGTCCCATGGCGGATGAGTATAGGGACCTATAGGACGACCGTGCCTTAGGCAATGCCGCCCTGGAAGGGCCTTTCTGCTCCCTCCTCGTCCTCGTCCTCCTCGTCCTCGTCCTCCCCCTCCCCCTCTTCATCGGAGTCTGGTGGGATGTCGCGGCCCCTCTTTGGCCGGCTGCCCCCCCTGCCTTCCCTGAGGCACCTGCTGCTGCCGATGCCGAACGTGGGTCCAGTACGGTGCGGCCATCAGTGGGGGCAGATACTGCTGTTGCTGCGGCAGTGCCATGTATCCGTTTGGCCCCATGTAGGGCACGGGCTGCGGGGGCCCATGGTAGGCGCCCAGGAATGATTAGGCCAGCTCCCTGAGCACCTCGGTTTGGCGGTCGATGGCTGCTGTGCGTTCACGCATGCCTCGGTTGATGATGGCATCGGTGGCCGACATGGCCTCGGTCATTCTGGTGACATGGCGCTCAAGACCTATATGCATGTTCTTCCCCGCCTCCCATATGGCTTGGGCACACTCCTCCATGGCTTGATTGGCCGTGCGCGTAGCCTACACGGTGAGGACGCGCTCCTTGGTGCGCCTGGCCTCCTCCTCAGCCGCCATGCGTGTGAACAGGTCGTGGATGCGTTCTCCTGTTGTCTCCGTGACCAACTCCCTCGCCACCTGCAGTTGGTCTGCCCTGCGCCTGTTGCGTATTCAGACACACCTCTGCGCGTGGGCTTCTTCGGCCGCGGCTTCACCATGCTCGGCTGCGGGCAGCAGCAGCTCCTCCTTTAGGGGGGCCGCTCCCTCCATCTGCTCGTCCTCCGGCTGTGGAGGCCCCTCGATCTGCTCCACTAGCACAGCCTCCCCAGCCTCGAGCTCGCACTCCGACGGCGCCTCCTCCTCCATAGCCGCCATCTCCACGTAAGTTTCATCTGTGACCTGTGTATCGATGTCCAGCAGCTCTTCCTCGGACGGTGACAGCTCTGGCTCCAGCATGTCGCCCACCTGTTGTTCCAGGAGCTGCTCCATTTCGACCTGGTCCCGATTCCGTCACGGCATCCAAGATGCTGCTAGTGAAACCCTGTACCATAGCTGCATGTGTCAAGGATCCCAGCTGCGTACGGGGTGCCAACACTGGCTGTGGCGCCCGACCTGCGCTGACTGCCACGGTCCCCTTCGCGGGTGTTTTCCTCGGGCGCGACGGCCCTGGCTCATCCTCCTCCTGCTGGGTCTCTGGCACCAGGGGCTCGGGTGAGCGGTCCTCGACCTGCAAGTCTGCACAGATGAGGCGTAGAAAGGCCATGGGGCTGCTGCTGCTGGAAGAGGCTGGCGTCGGGGAGATGCTCCTTGAGGTGCTGGCTGGCCTGGACGGTACGAGTGGCATCATCGCCAGCAACGAAGGGCTTTCGGATGGCACGGGATGGCTCATCGGCTTCACCTTGGCAGGATATGCTACGGATGTAGCCTTCAGAGCCTTCTTGGGGGGAGGGGGGCTGCTGCCGGAGCCTTCTTTGGGGAAGGGGGGGCTGCCTTCAGGACCTTCTTGGGGGGAGGGGAGCTGCTGCCGGGGCCTTCTTGGGGGGTGTTGGGCGTGGGGCGTCCTTCCGTGGGGTCAGCTCCGGTGTCCGTGCGTCGGGGCCCTCCTCCCATAGAGCCCCTAGGTCCATCCGTGCTCATTGTCGTGTGCGCGGCGGCTCGTTGGTGGCGACCCCGCTGCCTGCCGTGTGTCCCGGGATGACGTAGTGGCGTGCCAACAGCAGGCGTGACAGTTCGTCGTAGAAGGGCATGGTGCGTGGCTGGGTGCCGGTCCTTTTATTGTGGGCGCCAGTCTCCTTAAACTTTCACTTGAGTACGTGCAGCTTGTCCTTGCATTGCTTGCCATTGCAGTCGTGTCCCCGTTCCCGCATCTGCTTGGCGAGCCATGGGTAGAGCTGATCATGTCTGGCAGTGGCCATGATCCTCCTGGCTTCCGGGCTCCCCCAGAGCTCAGTGAATTGGCCAGTCTCTGCGTGGGACCATTGCTTCGGTTTACGTTTTTCCGTGGGGTCTTGGCTGCCCCCCTCTCCAGGGGTTTGTGAGCCGGTTTCTTCAGCCATGTCGTCCCGTCCTCCTTCTCCTTATGGCTCCATGTTGTGTGCGGATGTGTGTTTCGAAGGTGTCGGTGGTCTGTGCCCTGGGCTGCTTCCCCCGTCCCGTGTGTTTGTATGATGGTGGGTGCTGGTGGGCTGTTGTGCTTCCTCTGGATGTGCCCCGTGTGTAGGCGTTGTTGTCATTGCTAGCCGGGGCCGCTTCGTGTCCTTGGGATTGTTGTGCATACCTCTGCCTGCTTTCCAAAACATTTGCAGGTGGCTGGCTGGTGCCCACGGGCGCCCTTTGCCTTGCAGTTTCATGCGTCTTGGGGATGTACATGGCTGTTGGTCGCTGTCCAATCGTCTTGGGTGAATGGGGGGGCCTGGGCGCCGCTTTCCCGTCCCTCGTGCTTCTGGGTGAAGCGAGGGTGGAGGTGGCATTGTGGAGGGGGTCTACTTTGGGTGGATTGTTGTTCTCCCTGTTGGGGTGGGGGGGGCTGCCCCCTGTTCCTGGGTGCCCGGAGTTGTTGCTTCTTCTGTCACCCCCTCCCCCCCTTGCCCATAGCTCCGTTCTGGTGCGCTTCCCTGTCCGTTTGGGTGGCTGACTGGGCACGCTGCGTGAGTGCTGGCAGGAGCAGGCCCCTTGTTGAGCTCCGTGCCGGCTGCCTGGTGGGGGAGGCAGGCATCCTGGTTGCTATGGCGGCGAAGCCGGGGCTCTGTTGCGAGCTTGCTTGAGCGGCCGCCCGCTTTTTGCCTCTCTTGCCGCTCCGCTCTCTGGTTTTCCTCGCTGAACAACTCACGGTTGTTGCTTCAACAATGCCCCAATTCGGACAACCCGTTTCTCAGTTGTTAAATCCCTCAACAACTCGCAAATGAGTTGTTCATCTCAGTTGTTCCTCTAACAACTGTGGGTTGTTACTTAGGCTGACCATATGAAAAGGAGGACAGGGCTCCTGTAACTTTAACAGTTGTAGAGAAAAGGGAATTTCAGCCAGTATCATTTGTATGCAATTAGTTCCTGGTGATATTCTCTCTTCATCACAACAGTTAAAGTTGAAAGCACTATACTAGAGTGACCATATACAAAAGAAGCCAGGGCCTCTTTAACTTTAACTGCTATGATGAAGAGGGAATTTCACCAGGAACTAATTGCATACAAATGACACTGGCTGAAATTTCCTTTTCTCTACAACTGTTAAAGTTACAGGAGCTCGGTCCTTCTTTTCATATGGTCAGCCTATTGTTACTTCAACAACTGTGGCTTGTTGGGCTGAATTCGGACGACACGCTGAACAACAAATTAACTAAAAACAAAAGTCTTTAAGCTCTGTTATTTAAAAAAACAAAAAATGGTTAAATGTAATTTTTGTGTGTGTTACAAGGTAATTTAATACATTTGCTTTGCAGTAAACAGATTTCTATAATGATCTGAAACCCCTGATCCAGAGAGAAAAAAATCAACCTCTTATGGAAATTTTGTGTTATTTTCACTAACTCCCTCCCCCCTCAATTGATGCCTGAATACATATTCTTGTTGAAAAGGGTGTAAAATATGACCTATGAAAGTTTCAGGCTTGCAACACAAAGTGCAAGATTGAAATGAGGGTGAGATAGTGCATCTTGTTGACTTCTCAGACAAATGGGTAGGAATAAAGCCTTCTCTCCTGCCACTCCCAGACTGTGGAACGACCTGCCAGAAGAGATCCTCCAACTTACCAGTCTTCTAGAATTTAAGAGAGCGATAAAGAGTGATCTCTTCCAGCAGGCCTACCCAGTCGAATTTTAAGACTTTGTTGATTTTAATAATATATTAACTTTATCTGCTTTCAATCAGTTTTATGTATTTCATATGTATTTTACATTGTTTTTTACTGGTATTGTTCCCCGCCTTGATCCAGAGGGAGAGGCGGGTAAGAAATAAATATTATTATTATTATTATTATTATTATTATTATTATTATTATTAAATCTTGATGAGGGTTGCTCTTATGAAAAGATTGTTAATGAGTTTTTTGTAGCAAATTTTATGATCTTTAATTTTGTACTGAGACATCTTTTCTGTGAGATTACAAATAATAGAGATATTGTGTGAAAAATTGATTTTGGTTGCCATTTTCCAAGATGGCGGCCATTACAATGATTTCCTGAGATGCTCCTATATCTAATTTTAATCTACATGGTCATAAATACCACCACACCAAATTTCACACTTGTATCACAATGTGCACGATTTGGCCAGAAATTGTCATTAAGCCACTCTACTACAGTTCATACAAAGCAGCTGCCATGCAAATGGTGACTGTTCAGTGAGCATGGGACCTCAGTGAGTGGTATAAAAATGTATGTATGTGTGGGTGGGTTTGTTTGTTTTGTTTTTGTTTGTTCTGATTCCTTTGTAAACTTCAGGATGACTCTTTTGAAATAAGTGGTTATTGGTTTTCTTCTAAGGACTACATGATAGCTTAATTAGATTAATATGGATTTAATCCTAAATGGTGTCAGCTAGAGATAGTGGAACTCACCTTTGCCTGCCTGACATGCTGCTCGCCAGCCACCTGCCAGCCACCCGATCTTGTTCGCTACATACTACGAGCTCTCAGGTGGTCTACGATCACCCAACTAATGGCACGCAGCCACTCAATCCTTTGCTGAGCTGCCATTTTGCACAGAATGGGAACTCATTGTCCGTACATCCCCATTTTGCCCAAATGGTGACTGTAAATAGAGCAGTTTATGCAAAATAACAGGTGTGAATGGTCCAATTACTCAAGACTGCAATAACAGAAGCTCAGCTGAAATGCATAACACAGGTTTGGAATGGAAGCACTAAGTACAAGAAGTCATCAGCATGGTTAATGAGCAGCATCAAGGAAGCTATTAGAGAAAAGAAACTACCTTCAGAAAACGGAAGTTTTGTCTAGGGTTTTACGAGCTCGGACGATGTTTGCCTCATGAGCTCTTGCGCTACTGCTCACACAGTCTTCCCCAATGAGCTGAGCCATGCGAGCCTCTGCTAAACTTTCACAAGGCTTGTGAGCCCTTGGCAACAACCCACCCCTTTCTCCCATTGGCGTGAAAGGGGGAAATGCATGATATCTGAAGGGTCCAGAAATTGCACATTCTCTCCACCCCCCCGCCCCATTGGCACTGTTAGTAGAGGGGGGAAATGCGCAATTTCCAGCCCCTTCGGAAATAATAAGTTTCCCTCTCCCTGTGCCAATGGGAGCTTGAAAGGCCCTATTAACACAAGGGTACCCTTGCCCTTGCATTAAGAGGGCTTTTATGGCCCGCATTAGCTCATTAGTGTGGCAGGGGGAATTGCCCACTCGTAAACCCCCACAAGTGGTTGGGCACAGTTCCATATTGGGAAAGCATGCTTTCCAGAGCCTCCAGAAATTGCACAATTCCTGGAGTCTCCAAAAAGCGCACTTTCCTCTCCTCTGCTCCAATTGGGGCCTTAAAGGACCTCTTAATGCAAGGCTACCTTGTGTTAAGAGGACTTTTAAGGCCTCGATTGGATCGGGGGGGGGGTGTCGGGAAGGTACGCTTTCCAGAGGCTCTGGAAAATGTGCAATTCCCCCAGCCACTTCAATGGCAGGTGCCATTAGTGTGCCCGGGGAATTGTACACTTTCCAGAGCCTCTGGACACCGTGTGTCCTCCCTCCCTGAGCCAATGGGAGCCTTAAAAGCCCTATTAACGCAACAGTACCCTTGCATTAATAAGGCCTTTAAGGCCCCAACTCATGCCCAAGCGCTTGCAGGGACTTGCGAGCACTTGGGCACGGGTCCATCCTTGCGCTGGGCATGTCTGGTTGGGTCTTTGAGTGCTGGACAAGGGGGCAGGTGGTCCACTGCCTTTGTGGACCTTACCGGATGCTTGCAACATCCCTAATCTTGTACATATGAGTACAAGGTTGCCCAAAGAAGATGCAAGCAGGCAATAAGAAATGGGGGGGGGAAAGCATTTTGAGGAGAATATTGCTAACAACATCAAGGTCAACAATAAATTCTTTAAAGATATCAAAAGCAGAAAACCAGCTAGGGAGGCAGTTGGACCACTGGGTGATAATGGAGTTAAAGGAGTACTAAAGGAGAATAAGGAGATTGCTGAGAAGCTGAATGAATTGTTTTCTTCTGCCTTTACTGCAGAAGATATAGGACAGATAATAATGCCTGAATGGACGTTTTCAGGAAGGAAGTCTGAGGAACTGAGGCAAATAGTGATGACAGAGTTCTCATTGACAAATTGAAAGTTAAAAAATCATCAGGGCCAGATGGTATCTTAAAGAACTCAAATGTGAAATAATTGAATGTGACGAAATCACAATGCTTGCCATGTTGTAACTGTATTAATGTATATATGTGTTTGCCATATTAAATAGAGCCCAGGTAAGTTAAGGTTAATTGTATGGCAGGGAGTGAGAGAAATGGGAGGGGTGTGTGTGTGTAGACTGAGAACCCAAGTACATCCCGTGAAGTTGATTAGTGGGAGATTCAGGACAGATAAACGAAAATACTTTACACAGTGCATAGTTAAATGATGGAATGCACTTCTAGAAGATGTAGTGAGGGCTACCAATTTGGATGTCTTTAAAAAGGGATTGGACAAATTCTTGGAGGACAATGCTATCAGTGGTTACTAGTCCTGATGGCTATGCACTACCTCCAATATCAGAGGCAGTATGAGTATGTACATCAGTTGCTGGGGAATATGGGTGGGAGGGTTGTACTCAAGTCTTCCTTGTGGGCAGATTGTGGCCAATGTGTGAACAGAATGCTGCAGTAGATGGCTCTTCTTGCGGTCTTTTTATATTTCTTCCTTGATTACATTTTTATACTCCCCAATAGCCAAAGGTCTCTGAGAAGTTCACAACAAATTGCAGTTTAAAACAGTTTTCACAACAGGTTCGTTATCGCCTGATGATATCTCAAGTATTTGTTCCAACTTACCTGTTGGGGTACTGGTCCAGGCTGCAGCTCCATTATCATGAGGAAAAATGAGGCTAAATTATAACTCATGCTTGAGTATATTTATTGAAAGGTTCCCCCCCCCCCCCCCCGTAGCTATATACATATTGTGAGATTTGGTGGAGTTAATCAGAAATAGTGTTAGAGCACAACAAACAATATTCTGAACAGTGAGTTGGTGGCCAACTGTCTTGAGAGAGAGGATATGGTTAGACTAGGAGTTATAATCTGAGAATCAGAGAGGTTTGTGATTCCCTATGTGTTATGCTCCTTCTCAAGAGTTATAAGCCTCGGAGTTCCTACGTAGGCAGGAGGGAAAGACAGCTGGTTGACAGTACAAAGACAGATAATCAGGGCCATTGATGCAAAGGACAGTGGGAGCCAGTGCTGCTTGTAGGAATTACAGGCCCCTAATACATATGTGTAAATGTCTACTTCACAAGTATCCTGCAGAACTTTCTGAGAATTTTCTTTATGTAAAGTTCCATCTGAGAAAAAAACTAGTTTTGGAAAAGAATCTTAACTTCTTATTAAGATTTACAAAACCAGCTGCGCTATGGATATTTTGTACACTGCTCATGAGTGTGGCAGAAACTGAAAGAATGCTAGTGTTCACCATGCTTGTGTTCATAAAATCAAAAACTGTAGCCATTCTACTATGGGGCGAGACTGGTTAAGCCACCACTGTTGCCCCATAGTGGAATGGCCTTTGTCTATTGAGTGTGAACTTGCAAGAGAGAGGCCTTGCTTGTCATTCCGAAGTGAATGGAACGTCATCATGAAGAATTTCAATGGCAGGCCTTCCACACCCTGGAAATCCCTCTCCCGTGCAGTTCAGGAGGCAGAAAATGTGGCAGCTTTCAAATGCCTCCTAAAAATGCACCTTTTCATTCAGGCTTTCCCTGGGCTGTAAGGAAACTAATCGTGTTGCTCTATTTTGCTGCTAATAAATAGTTTTTACTGTGCTTGTTTAATATTACAGTTTTTATGTTGTGTTTTTAGTATTAAAACCAAAAGGAGGAAAGCATCCAAGTCAATGCAAAAGAAGAGAGAAGCAGGTATTCAGGATGCAAAAGGATTTATTTGTATGAAGCCCAACATGTTTCGGCCTGTGTTCTATTAAAGGCCTTCTTCAGGGGTTGTTAGAAGATGTCTGCAGATTTTCCTCTAGCAATAATATGTCTCCTCTAATGTCAGTCGTCAGCGAATCAGTAGAGGAATTTTATTGCTAGAGGAAAATCTGCAGACATCTTCTAACAACGCCCTGAAGAAGGCCTTTAATAGGACATAGGCTGAAACGTGTTGAGCTTCATACAAATAAATCCTTTTGCATCCTGAGGACCTATTTCTCTCTTCTTTTGCTGTGTATTTAATATTGTATCTAAATGTACGTTAATATTCTGAACCACTGAGGCATTTTTCTATATTCCACAGTATACAAATGCTACAAATAAATAAATGAAATTAATTTGAGGAATATAATTCATGGTTTTGCAACGGAAAATGCCATAAAAATAAAGCTTTAAAGTGAATTGGTCTGGTTATAAAATGTTTGCAGCCCTGTTGATCCATTAGAATTTTTTTTAAAAAAAACCAAACTGAAAAGATAATACCTTCATTAAGACCATCCCAAAATATACAAAGTAGTCAGCAAGCTTTGTAGGAGTTTTCTTGGGGCTGGATGTTGGGGTGAGCATGGTATTTGGAGAAAAGCCCCAGTGTGGTCCACGGTGTAATTTGGAAAAAAAATGTAGAAAATATAGTTTCAAAATTAAAATAGAAAGTTTTCTCTCATGACTCTTGAGATCACATATATTGGAGGGAATCCAATACGTGTGTGTGTGTGTGTGTGTGTATGTGTATGGCTGTGGTACAAGTCTGTTCTGGGCCTTCTAAAAATTTTGCTTGGTCTCTATTGTTGGCAGCCCTGCAAATAATTCCCAAAAACTTACTAGCCCATAGAGAAATTGAATGAGCCCATCCAATTACCTAACATACCTATACTGGTTATTTGAACTACGTTGATGGCTGCGGGACGTGGTGGTAATCATTCCTGCCCTGTTGACTGAAACTGATCCTTACCACAAGTACCAGTTGTGTGGCTCATTACAGGTTTGCCTGTTAGTACTGTCTTCTTCTCTCCTCTTTACTGTACTGCTCTTCTTCTCTCCTGTCATTCACCTGCTGCTGCGTTTTGATGTGGCAGGTTGGGGCCTTGTTGAAAAAGAAAACCACCAGCTTACAGTTGAATCACACAGTAGCATTAGATCTATGTAGGGGAATGATGCTGAATACAAAGATGTTGCCTGCTGTGTTTAAGGATGTCAGGATCTGACATTTATTTTGAAGCATGCATTTTTAAAAATTTCATACATCATCCAAATATCTATGATGTGGTTAAAATAGGACCATCGTTTACAGAAATTAATCCTTTCTTGTAAGTTTTTTTTTGTTAGTCTACCAGAAATGAGACAATTAGGCAGTTTGATTGATCGAATGTCTTTAATGGCTTTGTGTTAGCTTACTGGTGGCACTTAACAAAACACCAGGCTAAGGCTTCCAGTCATTTATCAGCTAAGTGAAGCCCAGATTAATAAAGAAAACCAACACAGAGTCATGGAAGATCCTCAGGATTTTGCAAAAGCTGTATAATCCATGTAACTGATCAATAAGACTTGAATATACCAAAAAGTTAAGACAGTATTAAACATACTTGTGATGGGGAGGAAAGAGAGGTGATACGTTCAGGAAGACAACGTTATTTAGCTTTATAAGGTGGAAAGCTTTAGCTGTAAGAGATAGAAAGCTGAATATGGAATTATTTACTCTTGCAAATCAATTTCCCAATTGATTCTTCTTCATAATTTCATTTCATGATGGCTTGTATCAGTTGTAGGAAAGTACATGCATTGCATGTGCTCCAAGCACTTAGACCTCACTTTACCCAACACCCCAGGGTCCACAAATCTTGCTTGTAGCAGGAGAAGGGGGAGCTGCAGCAGTCAGCAGTCCAGCACACCAGTAGAGCATTGCTTTGCACTGGGAAGGGGACTAGGACTCCAAATTCTAGGATCCACCATGGGGGAAGCTTAATCTATTGTGTCAACTTCCCATGGCAAGATGGCCCTCCAACGCTTGTGGCACAGTGCATAGGAGTTGGTTTCCTTATGCACTGTCATGCCCCTGTGGGAGAAATCCTCCTTAGAGGAGGAGCTGGAGCACCCTGAGACAGACAACGTTGAGGAACAGCCCAGGTCAGAAGACCCAAGATTCCTGGGCCCTCATGGCAGATGTCCATGGATCCATTCCCACAAGAGGAGGGGAACTCCATCTCTGAAACAGACACTAAGTGGTCATCTAGTCCCTGAGAAGGTTGTTGTCTCAAGAGACAGGCCAGTAGGACTCCTATGAGAATGAGTGCTCAGTTGCAAGGAAGGCTTCTCAAAGTAAAGGCCGCTGTGTGAATAGGACTTTTGCCAGAGGGACTGTAATGAACTTCAGCTGAGCTCTAGGTGGTGCTGGCTATATAAGCTTTCAGTGAGTGCTTTGTAGCTGCTGGAAATATTCCTTATTTCCAGTTTGTGTGCCTTGAACTCTTGTATCTGGTATCATGCTCTGTCATAGAACGTCTGTTCTGCTGATCTTTTGATTCCTGCTTGATTTAGCTTCTTAGACTGTGTTTGCATTTGACTTCTTACTTGTGTTTGGAGTTTGGTTGTTTCTCAGACCTTTCTTTTGGAACTCATTCTTTTGTTTCCTGTTTCCTGACTTCTCCTGCCTTGAACTACTCTCTTAACTGGATTGATACCTCTGTGCTTGACCATATTTGCCTGTATACAGGCTTGCCATTGGATTTGCCAATTAATTTGCCCTAATGCTAAAATCTGACCTAGCTAAAACAGGATGTGAGCGCTCCTGTTTTGTTTAAGATATGTATGTCTCTTGTGTTTGCTGTTTGTTTATGTTTGTATGTAAATTGATTTTATAATTTATTCTTAAGGGTTTTATTCTCTGTAAACTGCCCAGCTATTGGATGGTATAGAAATGCAATAAATGAATGAAATGAAATGTACAGTGATTTGTTCTAGCGAAGTTACATCTTGAATTTATGAAAACTGCTGCCATGAAAAGTTTTTATATCCACTGTAGAAACCAAATCTGTTGCAGGTCTCAGATGAGCATGTTTGAACACACAGTACAGCCCAGTCCAAATAGATTTAATTCTGGATGCTAAGCTGGCATCTTGCTGTTTCCTTGCATGGAATATATATATCTCAAACTTGTTCATGCCTGCTGTTCCTATCTACAAGATGATGTTTAATCAATAATTCAAAGAAGTCAGAAGCTGATATTTGATAAACTTATATAGGAAAGCTTATTTTCACAACAGTTTTATTCTTTCTTTAGAATATTCTTTTGCTGTTCTAGAAGCATTTTTTTTTTTACAAAACAACTTCACAGCAGGTCACTGCAAAGAATAAGAGCACAGCAGTAGATGCATTCGCAGATGACACTAGAATGTTTGGGAGCATCTCTGAATCCATTTCATTGCTTTAGCACCAAAGAATGATGTTCAGGAAAGTTTCTCTGAAAAGTGAAGTACCATGTGGTATACATTAACTGCATGCCACACTGCACAGTGAGTTTAGTGGACTGCATATCTTGTAACTGGTAACTGCAACGGTCTATATGCTTTGTAGATGGGGGGGAGTAGCTGGAGCTGAAAAACTCTTTGAACTGCAGGAATCAGATCTACTGTAGGAAGGCCCCACACGGAGGCATCTTCAGTGAGTATTCAGGTGAAAAATACAATTAAAATTTACTGAAAAACCAAGCCATTTTCTTTGTGCCTAATGCTGAAATCCAGCATGATTAAGTTTCTCTCAGCAGAGTTATAGAACTTGGAGGAATGGTTACTGATCCTTTGTATGTGCATGTAGGGCCTAATACCCTTTTCAGTGAAGTCTGCAGATATTCCGTTTGATGCCAATTAGAGTAAACTATGAGGCATACATTTTAAGTACATATAGACCTGTACTATTAAATTCTGATTTGCAACATGTTGGAAACTTATTATATCAACCATCTCTTCTCCAGCTGTGCTAATTGAGAATTTCAACTAGAGATAAACCAGTCTAAAAGCAAGCCAGTAATGAAACTACATGTGGAATATGCCAAATGCCTTTTGGGACAGTATTAAGGGTAACATCCATTTCCAAGATTCTGGAATTAATTGTACCACTACATTTATCTTTGTTGGAATATTCAGCTTAGTCCTGGCTGCCAGTATGGGTGACAGGTTGGGGCAACACATTCAGAAAAGTGATACCAGGTATTATCAAACTCCTGGAATATGATTACTGTTGTTTTTCTTAAGCTGTCACCAATGCCAGCTACAGGTCTAAAGAACAATAGGCATAAGTATCATTTGCATGGTGTATACAAGCATGAGTGATCTTGCTTGACATTTATCTGTATACCAAATGGATCCTAAATGCCTCACTCCTGAAGCTGAAAGAGATAATCCAAGTTCTTTATATATTTACATAAAACACTGTTTAGTAATATTGTCTTGAAAGTGAGGTAAAGCACATCCCATAAAGCAAATATACCATTAAGGGTGAGGGGGAGATGCTTATAATAGCTTAACCTTAGTCTCAAAATATACAAGAGACTTATAGCATCATCACACGGGGTGAAATCGTGTGTCCTTACTGTTGCTTCTTCGCACTTCCTCATTCTTCCCAGTGGGAAAATAAAGTAAACAAAGACCACGTGGCCCATTCATAGGCTGTTTTTATTGCGCCGCTTTTCCTGCACACAGCAGGGGATTGTGGCACATTCCGTTTTTTTAAAAAAAGACGGATTAAAAGGGGTCTATTTTGCCATGGAAAAATGAGCGGGAGGTACATGGGAGGTGGACGTCATCATCTAAAGAATTCACACCCATCCGTAAGTGGGCAGTAGCGAGCGTACAATAAAACGCTCATCTGATGAACCAATTGTATGAAAAGGAACATAATTTCACAGGTTCAGGATGAAAATAATAGTGAAACATGGCATGCTTCCAGTTATCAGTTAGACATGCTTTTGAGTGGTAAACAGTCTCTATCTAATCTTACTTTATAGATAACTCATTTTATAGCTTCTCCAGTTTATTTCTTACACTCACACACTCAAACACACATATAAGGTATTATTTTACTGCCCAATAACACTGCCCCTTCAATCCTATTTCCTCTCATAATGATTAAAAACCATCCACCACTAAGTGGTCACTTTTTCAGAAGAAATATTAGAGGGGCCAATAGGCTGAGGAAGCAGACATTCAAACAATATATGATCTTTGAAAAGGACTACAAAGCAAGGAGATAGTTAATACAAGTTGCTAAGGTATTTGTGACTGTGGGCTGTGATGACTTGTAGGCAGGAAAAATGCAAGTTGATTCAAAATGGAATGGAATAGGTAAGCAAACGGATTGTGATGGTTGAATATAAAATTTGATATTAAAGTTAAGAAAAGCAAAAAAAAAAAAAAGGTCTCTGCCCCAGTATGGAGCTGTCAGTTGTGCAATTGGGAAGGTAACAAAGGAACAGTGCATTTTAGGGAAAAGTAGTTTCTATAAGCTTTAGCGCTTACTTGGCATTTTATGCCTATAGATAGAAAAAGCAGATTAGAATGCTCCTTTAGCTTTTAACGTGTTACCTCTTCTAATGCTTGTCTGGAATTTAAGGAGTCCTAGTGAAATTTACTGTTCTGAGACCCCCAAAAAAGACTTGCTTCTTCTCATCTCAATGAGACTCCATTATTGTCCTTCAGAATAACAAAGGCCTGTGAACAGAACCAATTTGGAAGTGTGAATAATATTTACACCTCTGTTATTGCTCATTTTAGAAAGGAAGCTGATGAAAAACAGCACAAGCTTCAGTAATATAGATTACATTGAAACTGCTCGTGATTTAGACTTTTTAAAAGCCTTTAAAGCTTTAATTAAGAAGTTATCTTGGTTGTCTCTTACTTCTGGCAAATGCATTAGTGGTTGAGTTCAAAGTAATATCACAAAAGCATAGTCTGAAGAGCTTTGCAGTTGTTTAATCTGTTTTCCTACAGCCCTAAAATGAAATTGCCTCGGACAACTGTAAACTCATTATTATGTCTTATTTATATAATAAGTGTTTTATGTAAATTTTCATACATTTGCTCACTTGTACACATTCTGGTACAAGACATCAATGGCTGATACATGCAAAAATGTGCTATGCCAATAAATGGAACACCATTTCTTATGGCTGTGGCAGAAAACCGCAGTATATGGAATAAAAGCTAATCACCTCTCTTGACCTCTAATTTATGGACATGATATCTTACTTTTCCCCCCAGTGAGAGGAAAACATTTTCAACAGTTATCTTCCTCTACACAAACGATCATTGTCGTCCACAATTCATAATGACAATATGATAAAACTATAAAGAAATGCTTTAAATTTAATATGCTTCCAGCTTAGGGAATGGACTAATCTTTGTTATTATTCTTCAAAAATATTATACAAAATGTATTTATTAATTACATTTCTAGAGGAATAAAGTACATTTTAGAGGAATCCATACACACACGTGCTGCTTAACGTTGCTATTTTAAATTTGGAATTAAACTTCACTGGTGTTCATAGCACCCTTCAAGAAAAAGATTCTGGCATCAATCCAGCAAATCACTGGCAGGGGGGATTTTTCACCCCTTCTCCTGGCACCTTCCCAAGCCACCCAAAAAGACCCTTGCAAGAGGGTCAGAGGGCCCTCCTCAATGATGTGGACTGTGGTGCAGAGGGGGGGAAGGGGGTTGCTTCAAATTAGACAGGCACCTTCTATGAGCAGAGTTTACATTTGCCCAAGATGACATTACCCAATTTCCAGCAATTTTCTCTGTTCCCTGAGCCCCTCAATTCATTCGTATTCCCTACCACTCAGGAGAGGCTCCTAAACAGCAAAGGTTATTTGGATACCTACTTTTCTTGGTTAATACCCATAACACTGAACTGAATAGAAGAACAAGTTACTTTCAGCTTGTATCCATTCCTTACTATTATTTTAGTCTTATTTGATTACATGTGTATCAGTATCTGAGCTTTCCATGTTCCCAGTTTGATACTGTCAAGAACTCCATTTCTGATTTTGTGCTCTGACTGTGAGATCGTTTCAGTGCCATTTTATTTCTGTACGGCCAGGAGCTTTCTCCATTTGGTCAAGCTGAAACCTCACTACTACATTCAGTGCCTTCTGTGAGGTTCATTGCTACCATGTTATGTGTTAAGCTTAGGGGCTCAAAATAGAGGATGTTGGATTGAACCCTTATTTTTGCGCCCCTCAGAGTGTCCTGAAAGGTCTAAGAGTCCCCTTGCTTAGGCTGAGATGGATGTAAAGACATGGTGGCAGTCTACCCAAGTAGTCGTTTATTCCTGGCTATACTTCAGGGAGCTTTCTCCCTTCACTGATACTTTAATAGTAAACCTTAAGAATCCCCTAAACCAGGGGTGGGCAACTTGTGCTGTCTAGATGTTTTGGCCTACAATTTCATCAGCCCTAGCCTGCATAGGAAGTGGTGAGGTCAAAACATCTGGAAGGCCACAGGTCACCCACCCTCGTTCTAAAGAAACAAATGAGGATGTGCTGTCCTGTGAGAATCTTGTGCTGATATTTGATCACTGATGGTACTCTTCACATTACCTGTGATAGATATCCATCTTTTTTTTTTTGCACTGTAGATGACCAGGCCACTGCTGACTGAACTTAGATCATCATGTGGCTTGAGGGATTGGATTCACTGAATGACAGCACCAAGTCCCTGCACATACAGTTTTACATTTAGATGTAGGGATTGTGTCACATATGTATGATCTATAGCATTGAGCATAATGTTGGTGCTGAATAAAAATCTAACTGTTAATAATAGAAGGAACCTAATGCTTCAAGTGGGGTGCCTTTGTTAGATGTCCCGCATTCTTGACCCAATGGTTTCCCTTTGTTACTGAGAGACTAAGGAATAACTTGCTCTTACCATACTTTTACACATCTGATATATCTTCCATGCTTGTCCAGCATGGAACTGTAACATTGTAAATGTTATGATGTCTATATTTAATAAATAGATTGTGTAGAACTGTTTATGTGGTGATTTTGTGTGTGCATTAGTAAGGGGAATTTTTATATGTCTCATAAGTACTCTCCTGATGCATGTACTAGAAGCCTATCTCAGCAATATAACCTTTTGGTAGTCATGCTGAGTTCATCAACTGTGAATGGATCTGTCATTTTCTGTGTGTAATATTTTATAAGAAGGTAATAGTGACAGTGTTTTTAATGGCCTTCTTGGGTTTTTCTCCACTTCAGCCGATCCAGTTGTAGTGAATGACAATGAAGACTGCATCTACTTTTCTGGTAACTCCCTTGGCCTTCAGCCAAAGAAAACCAAAACATACTTGGAAGAAGAGCTAGACAAATGGGCTAAAATGTGAGTTGTACCCAGTGGCACAAATTACTAAATATGCTTATCTGAGGACAAAAAACAAACAATTATTTTCTCTTGAAAATGAGCCTGAGTGGAGAATTTAAACCCGTTCCTCAGGGAAGAGTAATGCCTATGTGGTGCTCTTACAGCAAAGCTGTGTCTTCTTTAAAAGATGTGAACTGTAACACAGGAAAAGGAGAAATGGCTGCAGTAATATTTGCCCAGCTCCCGTTTTCTCGTATAATAGGAGGTTCACATTTGTATCGCAGTTAATTTCATCTCATTACTACTTAACTGTCCTATTTCAAATTTTTACTCTGTATAAAATGCATGTGTGTGGTTCTTGGTACTAGCCTGCATATGTGTTTCAAGTTTACCTCATTAATTTTTTTAATCTGACTCAAGATTGCTGCCCTGATTTGTGAATTTCAGCCACTTATGTTTTATTTATTTATGTATTTATTCATAATTAGATTTATATCCTGCCCTTTTTGCTCTTTGAAGAAACCCAAGGTGGCTTACATGATCCTCTTCCTCTCTGTTTTATCCTCACAACAACCCTGTGAGGTAGGTTAGGCTGAGAGTAAGTGACTGGCCCAAAGTTACCCAATGAGCTTCATGGCTGAGTGCAGACTAGCACTCGGATCTCCTTAGTCCCAGTCCTGTATTAACCACTACACCGGGTCTCATTTGGCATTGTGAAACAATATCTGCAGTGTTGCTGTGCTTGGAAAGACATTTTTGTTTGGTCTCTTGTTACTGCCAAAGTTAGCCACTAAACCACATTTACTTATCCCATGAGCATTTCTGTTTCCTTGCTAAATTATTTAAGGCTGCAGTCCTATGTATGTTTAAACAGAAAAAAGTCCTACAATTCCCAGCACGCCCCATCCAGCATGGCTGGTTGAAGGACCACAGTCATTTACTCCAGTTATCCATATTCATATGTCATCCCTCCTAATGTCATACATTTTTACAGAGAGTTGGTGCCCTTGAAACATCTGCATAGTTCAAGACAATGCAGTATTTATGTTTTAAATTTGTATTGTTGCTGCTCATCATTAACAATCTCTATTTGCCAAGTTCATATTTTGCTATGTCCTGTAAAAGTTAAGAGTGATTACACATGCAACAATGGATTCATCAGCAACATTAAATTATCAGTATATTCAAATCGAAGAGGAAATGGAAATTCAGAATTATGGATGTGTTGATCCCCAGAATCTAACTATAGGATAGGTGCTGATGATCTATATAAAGTAGCTGTTCAGAATCAAGTTTTGGACAAAACTAATGCTATTTAATGTGGCTCTTAATGGCAAATGGCATGGTGACCTGGAAGAGGGAAAATGTGAAGAAGGGTGACATGATCTTCACTGACTCTCTAGGCATGTTTTATTTTCCGTAAACAAGATAACAAACGGCAAACCTGATAATGCAAATTGCACTAAGGCTTCTGTCCTAAACACACTTATCTGGGAGTAAGTCTCATTGACCTCAATGGGTCAGATGTGTATAAAGATTGCACTATATTGCTTACCTGTTCTCCCTTTAAAATAGGAGTCACACTTAATAAAAGTGGCAGGCTGCTTTTTAGATCACTGTAAGGGAAGGAAGGGGTGAAGGGGACCATTTGAACTTTGCTTAGTTCTTGTCTCTCTGTTGTTCATTCAGCACAGCTCTGCAGTTTTGTCAGCCATTTAAAAAACTGCAATCCTGCCCGTTTTTCTTTGATTATCGTACTAGATCAAGGAAATGGCTGACTTCATTCAGGAGGTTAAAGTGAAATAGTTCTCTTCTCCATTCAAATGAAGTCTGGAGAGATAATATTTTATCTCCCACACTTTTCCTTTTCATTGCTTCATTTTTCCACACGTTATTGTCTTAGTGAAGGAATGTTAGGCTAAGACAGACATTCTGGGGTGTGGTCGCAATGGTTTGAACAAGATTCACTATATTCCAAATAATTTAGGTGCAAATAATGTGTGTGGAAAGTTCTAGGGATGGGCGAACTCACCTGCATCCAAACCGTCAGAGGCTCGCCCTGCATTGGGCGAGCTTCTTTTAAGACTCAGCAAGGCCCGACGAGCGCTCTACAGCCATCCTCCCTCACTCCAGAAATCGTGCATTTACCCCTTTGTGTAAATGGTGGCCGTAAAGGCTGCATTTTATGTAATGGGGGAAATAAGTAATTTCTGTAGCCTCTGTTGTGGTGCATAGTGGAGGGCCCAGACAAGTGCGGACGGCTGTCAAGCACTTGTTGGGCTTTGTGGGCACTCAGAGTGCAGGTTCACAAGCATGGCGGAGGCGGCCGACTGGGTCTAGGAGGGTGGACATGGAGGAGTCCGTCGGGCATCTGCGACATCCCTAGTTGAAACCTCTTCCTCCACACCTACAGCATAATCCTTTGCATGTTTTCTTAGAAGTTATAAAGCTCCTTCCAATCTGAGTATGCAAACCATGAACTGCATTTGCTTTGGAATTTGTATTATGAAGGGTTTTTTAGAAACATTTCACACTAAGTAAGAGCTTAGAGAAAGAACAGGAAATCTTCTCTTTGCTGCTACTTTCTGGGCCTTGGGCCTTGGAATGGATATGTTTTCCTGGTTCAAACTGGTGCCCAATTAAAATCTTTAAAATCTTGGATTTCTCCATCAGTTTCTATGTGCAGTCTTCCTAAGTATATTTAAAAACAGCTTCTCAGTGTGAACCAGGAAACTACATATTTGGCAAAGACATGGTTCTCTCTGCACTTTTTATATATATGTTTATCTGTTATGGATCTGTGAGGGGGATGAATTTCCCTACTAGTGGAGCTCTTCTCTATAGCCGTGAAAGTCAATCGCTGCAAAAACAGCAAAGAGTCTTGTGGCACCTTAAAGAGTAACAAATATATTCTGGCATAAGCTTTCGTGGTTTCCAGTCTAGGTTCTTTACAAGGGTTTGTCAGTAGGCTGCCATTTTAGGCTAATCCTTGCCTGAACACCCTAGTCTCACCAGCATAGCAAATTAAGCTGCCCTGCCGTGGAGCTTTCTCTTCAGTCCAGCATAAGGGGAAAGGAAAGGTGCTTTGGAGTTACTTTCCTAAAGCTAACCCCTCCCCCCCAAAAAAAAACTGAAGAGAAACCAGAGTATAAAAACACACACATAACTTAATAAAACCTTGTGGAATATCCTAAGGAGACAGGAGTAACTTTACCACTGTGCAGTCTGCACATGGTGGTGGGTTTTGTGAGAAAGTCTCTTTTAAAACAATATAGCCAAATGTGTAGATTTCTGTTTTTGTTTTTAGTGTTTATTTGAGAAAAGAGGAAAACAGGATGAGCAAAGGAAAAAACACACAGGGGTGAGACTGTGGCACGTACGGGATGCATGCAGCTGCCATTTTGAATATGCAACCTGTGCTCAGGAGTTGTCATGGTATGTAAACCTGGCAAGTGTGGATTAAACAATTTTTGCATACTGTGTCGTCTGTTTATTTAACCCTGGTATAACGCATGCTCACTGCATTCATGACACAACAGTCCTCGAGGGAGTTGCATATTTTACCTGGTGGGCACTGTAGCTCACCATGTCTTATATAACCCACAATGAGCTGCAGTGTGTCACCCGAATCCAGTCGCAGAATTCCAAATAAAATAAATAAAGATAATCTATCATAGCTAGTTACATATTAGCTGCTTGAGTTTCAGAGAATGTGCAGAGTTCCTTGAAGAGAGAATGGTCTGAGAGAGAGTATCTTTGGCCTCCTGATTAGATGTTTTAGGAAGGCCCAGATTGAGAGTAAAGTCACATATTTCTGGCAATCTGAGGTAAATGAAAGCCAGATTGCCAGCAGAGACCAAGGCCTCATCTACACCAAGCAGGATATTGCACTGCCAAAGTGGTATGAAAGCGGTATATAAAAGGCAGGAGCCACACTACTACTTTATAGCGGGATTGAAGGGCATTGACAACTGTTGGGGGCCATTGACACATACCATGTACCACTTTCATACCGCTATATCCTGTTTGGTGTGGCTCCTGCCTTTTATATACTGCTTTCATGCCACTTTCATAGTGTAATATCCTGCTTGGTGCAGGTGAAGCCCAAGTATTGCTTTGTCTAGTGTGCAGTGACCTCCATTTCTGATATTGGTAGTCTAGTCAGCAAATCAGAAAATTTCTTAATGGCTGACCCACCTTAACGACTCTCAATTTACATCTCAAAAGAGCTGTGCAGTTTCAGCTGCACAAAGCATCCTTTCAAAGAGCTTAAGAACTGGATGTATATTCAGAACAAAACCTGGAACATATGCTTACTCAGGCTACACAGCAGGATGCTAACTTTCCAGACGCACCAGGGGGCACTGTTGAAGTACATGGGAATATAGTATTGGTCACGTATCTTTCTCCATCCTCCTTTACAAACCACTTTGTTCCTTTTCCCCTCTCTCCTGGTTTTCTATTTGTTTCCTATAAACATCTACTCAGCATTCTGTGGACACTCAATTCTCATTGGGCTATTTTGTTCCTATAGTTTTTTTGTACTTCTGGAAACTTTGGAGTTCCCCTGAATTCGCTGAAACCTCCTTCTGATGTATGGGTGCTGCTATTTTAGATACATAAATTTAGATACATAGCATTTTTTTTATTTAAGAAATGTACACTGTTTCCCCCCTTCAAAAAAGCAGCTCCTCAAAGAGACTTACAAAATACAAAAAAAAAAAAAAGACAATCACGAATCATTACTACACATTTAGAATAAGTAACTGTGGGCAGCACTTAATTGGGTCCAGTTGGCAAAGGGAAGAGAACAAATTGGACACAGGCATAGCGGGGATAGCAAATTGGACACCACTTTATTGACTCACTTAAATAGGCTTGGCGGCGGCAGACATGTCATTGGCCAGTCCACTTGTTGACCAATTTCCCTTACTGGCCCACATACCAGGAGCACTGGTCATGGATGCCAGGGCCAGGGGCACACCAGGGCACAGACGACTAATGTTGACCCCTTTCCACCACCCCAGATATGGCCAGCTCACAGCCCCTATGCTAGTCTGGTCATGGTGCCACATCCTCGAGATCCCTCATGGAATCCTCACCATGTGGGAGGTGAGAGAGCCCAGTCCTTCTCCCCCTCACCAATGGATCCAGCTCAATGCCTATCACACTTACATAAGTTGTGACAAATGTTGTAAAATGAAGCATCCACAAAGAATTTATTGATAGTCCACCTATTTACAAAAATTGGTCTTTGCCAATTGGTATGCAGGTAAAATTCCTTCCCAGCCCCATTTACTGGCGACTACTTTTGCAACTGCAAGACATCTTACTACCAGGGGTAAAGTCAGCAACTGCAACCCTGCAGCCTCATGGGAGGTCTACTTTTAGGAGAATCAGGTTGAACAGGAGCAAGAACAAAAGAGAGATCTCGCTCTGCTGGATCCATCTCTTTGGCCCCACCTGATCAAAGCGCTGATTGCCTCAGCAGTCCCTTCCTGGGAAGGAGATGCTGCTGCTGAAGTTGTGCAACCGCTCCTCACTTTCTCCCTTTGCTACAGGCCTGCATGCCTCCACAAATCATGGCTCCCCATTAAGAAGGGAACTCGACAAGCAACAAGGGAGAGGGCCTTCTCTGTGGTGGCCCCCCAATTGTGGAACGATCTCCCTGACGAGGCCTGCCTGGCGCCAACATTGTTATCTTTTTGGTGCCAGGTCAAAACTTTCCTCTTCTCTCAGGCATTTGGCAATATCTGAAGAGCCTGGGTTTGTTTTTGTTTTTGTAGCTTTTTGGGTTGTTGCAGTAGTTTTATATGTATGTGTGTATTGTTGTTTGTTTTTGCTGTTTTAATTTTTGTATATTGTTTTTAATTGTTTTAATCCTATGTAAACCGCCCAGAGAACTTTGACTATGGGGCAGTATACAAATGTAATAAATAAATAAATAAAGACAAAAACACAGAGAATCAAAACTAACACTCAGTAAATAAAATTAATTAAGAGCAGAGCCAAACAGAGTTTGACTCAAAGTTTAAAAACAAATGTCCTCAACTGCTGACAGAGCACAGCTGTAAAAGAAAAAAAAATAGATGATGATATCCAACATGTATGAGTATGTGCACATATATACAGCAGTAGATCAATGCTAGTTCAGCTCACAAATAGACAAATATTTTCAAAAAGACACCTTGCCAAAAGTATATAAAATCAGGTCAAAGAAATTTATTGAGGAAATATCAGAAGCACACAGTAGATAGCACTCTGTTATTTTTGGAAACCTAAAGAAAAATAAATGTCAAAATAAGACCAGACCAAAATAGAACAGTCAGAGAAGAGCAGTTTATTTTTAGAAAATTCAGCACAGAAAATCCAGTACAAACACAACATGGAAGGCTAAAGGCTTATGGCATTAGAAACCTTTTGCTTCTAGCTGAATCAAGTTCCAGCCAGTAGTGACTGAAGATAGTTCCCATTCATGTCAATCACCTCTCCATTGCAACGATGTCTGTGTTATCACCAAATGTTTTATGATGGTCAGTGTCTGTACTTTTTGCATTTCAATTCCCTCTGCAATTCCCTCTTTCACCCCTACCCAAACTTGTATATATAAATTTGCCAATTCAACGTTAACCTGTTATGCATCTGTTGAAAAGTATGCCAGAAAAAAAACTTAGGCCAGAATACATTTGTTAGTCTTTAAGGTGCCACAAGACTTTTGTTTATTTTTGTTGCAACTGACTAACACAGTTACTCCTCTGGAAATTGTTATAATGCTTCACTATCTTTAAAAAATTTTTTTTATTTCTTTCAGTTTATTAATTATGGGCTGCTGTGACATATTTTACCCACCATCTTGTCAAATTCATATCTTCTTATACAGATAAATTGTACTTTAATCTGAAAACCTTGGGGGTTTAGCTAAGGTTTATGGAAAGCCTTATTAAATGATGATCTTTCTATATCCAACCTACTCCACATCCATTCTTCATCTCTTCTTGTGAAATGGTTAAGATATCTTATAGGCCTAATGCCTTTCAGGATGGCAATTAGGAAGAAGTAAGGCTTCAACTGGATAAATGGTTTGTAAAATTACTCTGCTAAGTGTGTGTATAAAATAATAATAATAATAATTAATAATTTATTTCTTACCCGCCTCTCCGTTTGGATCAAGGCGGGGAACAACAATATGATAAAATACATAAAACTGATTAAAACATGACACTTTATTGTTTTTTTAAAAATCTAGGGTAATTTCCAGAGCTTTCATTCTGTTCCATGCTCAGTATTTGAGAATTTAGTACATGCAAAAACTATAGCCTATATTCTTACTATTTCCCTTATGCTACACAGAAATATTAAAAATAAGTGTATTAAAATGCTGAACTGAAATTCCTTTGGATTAGATTAAATTAGTCCATGAGTCACATCAAAATACTTTTGTCTATAAAATTGCCTTACTGTTCTTGTTTTAGGGTTAATTTTTAGTTGGATTTGGATTTGGATTTGTCCTACACAGATTTCCACCACCTCACTTCAGTATAATCACTGTGAAATATCTATAGTAGCTCATAGGAACTATACATTAAATATATAGTATAGGATTTTTTATGTTGGGGATCAATGAATCTTGTAAAATGACAGAACAAATGTAGGAGAAGGTCTACATCCTACTAGTTAATGAAGGACAGACATAAAAAGAGGATGCACAATTCTTCTATTGCATTAGTAGCCAATATGTGTCACTGAACTACCAGAAAACCTTCTCAGCCACTTCTCCCTTTCCTGCTTCTTACTTGTTATCACTGCATCTGCCTCTTTGAGCTAGAGAAGCTTAACAAAATACCCTAGAGCAGGTTGCCTGAGGCAGAAGGGCCATTAGAGGGCCCTGCCTGCAATACACTTTGTTAGCTTTCCTCAGCCAGCTGAGGAGGAAGTTGCAGTAGAAGCAAGCAAGAGATTGGACAGGTAGGAAGGGGTAATACTGATGAGCTATTATGCTTTTCTGACAAGGCTCAGGGTAATGTGAACAACATGAGTCCTGTTTTTATATGGTGCCTTCAGCCAATAGGAGCCATCCATCAGGACATTCTCGTGTGCATGCCTCATCAAAGTGAATGAAAAAGAAAGTTTCCTCGAGGATTCTGCCCCAAGTTTTTTAAACACTATGATTACATCAGAAAGCCAGTTTGTTCTTCATTAGTAGAATATAAATCATTCAAAAAGTACCTTCCAAAAACTGTTACAGCAGCCTAAAGAATTCTTTTTGCCTTAAATTGTCTTGTTGGAGTTGCTTATTGCCTACCCAGTTTCTTGGTAGGTCCCTTATCTGCCTGCTAAAGCAAACTAAAGGTCTATCTTATTTCACATATAGCAGATAAAGGGAACGTGCAAATAACTACCAAGAAGCCAGTTAGAAAGTGTGGCAGCAGCAACACAGCCCATCACAGTGGGAGAATTCCAGGTACAAAGAATTATCCGAGTTGTAGCCTGACAGCTCTAATACAGAATTATGCTGTCTTGGTGAACAAAGACAGTGCTGGGTAACTATTAATTTGTGAAGGATTGGTAAATCTGTTACAGAGCACTTGTGCTGCATGTTCTGTATCCAGGATGAGGGCTAAGAAAGATCTCGTGAGATAGGAATGCATGAAGATTTTGTTTCAGTTCATTTTTGTTAAGAATCTAGCAAAATTTGCAAATTTGTTCAAATTCAGGCTTGAACGAATTTGAGATTAAAAAAAAAGAAAGTGGGAGAACCCAAAATTTAGAGGTTTGTACATCCAGGCCTGGAACTTCGAGTGCTTGGCTTAAGTCTGGATTTGAATCCCTGTGTGTTCAATCAGGTTTGTTGTGCTGAATTAGGGTTCTCCCCATTTTATTTCTGACAGGCTCCTCATCTTTAACAGCTACATGTCAGGCAGGTACAATGTCCATGCTGGCTAAGGTGACCATCCGCCCGGATTTGTCCGGACATGCCCAGAAAATGGGGAGCAAATCCACATCCAGGGGAGAAACTGTTTTGGGGGGCCAAATCCAGAAATTTAGCCCCCCCAAAAGGTGACCAGATGGCCCTGGGGCGATCCGGGCCAACCGGGGGGCGGCGGGGGCTAACCGGGGCGGCGGGGGGTCACGCGGCGGTGGCAGGAGGCAGGCGGTGCGAGGCACTTACCTGCTGGGGCGTCATCACCCGGTGCGCTACTGAGAGACAGGCCAGGAAGCCTGTTTCTCCGTAGATTCCGAGCACCGGAGGGAAGCGGACGCCCCAGCAGGTAAGGAGCGCGGGGCGAGCGGCGCGGGGCAAGCGGCGCGGGGCAGGCGGGCGGCGCAGGGTGAGCAGGCGTCGTGAGGCGTGCGAGCGGGGCGGGGGGCAGCGCGGGGCGTGCGGGGCGGGGCGTGCGTGTGGGCAGCGCGGCACGGGGGCGGGCGGCGCGGGGGCTGGCGGGTGATGTGGGGGCAGGCGGGCAGCGTGGGGTGAGCGGGCGGCATGAGGCGTGCGTGCGAGCGGGGCGTGCGTGCAGGCAGCGCGGGGCGGGCAGCGCGGCGCGGGGGCTGGCGGGCGGCATGGGGGTGGTTGGGCGGTGCGGGGGCAGGCGGCACGGCGCAGGGGTGGGCGGCGTGGGGGTGGGAGCGGTGCAGCGCGGGGGTGCGGCGCGGGGGCGGGCGGCACGGGCGGGGGGGCGGGCGGGGGGCGCGAGGCATGCGGGTGGGGGGCGGGCGGTGTGGCATGGGGGCAGGCGGGTGGTGCGGGGGGGTGGCGTGGCGCCGGGGGGGCGGGCAGCGGGGGGGCGGGCGGCACGGCACGGGCGGGGGGCGGGGGGCGGCGCAAGGCATGCAGGCGGGGGAGTGGGGCAGTGCACGCACGTGGTGGGGGGGTGGCGGGGGGGTCCGGGATTTTGGTTCTCAAAATCTGGTCACCCTAATGCTGGCAATGGGTGTACTTATTGAATTTGGCCAGTGCAGATAGAGGAGGAATTTGTTTTGGTTAGGTTTTCATAAGAATTTACCCAAATTTGCAAATTTGTTCATATTTGGAAAAGAAAGAACTTGAGATTTTAAAAATTTCAAATATGGGGAAAATGTGAAGCTGACAGATTCGTTCATCTCTACTCTGAGACTTTGGAGAACCAGTACTGAGCTAGGTGGATTAGTAGTCTGACTCAGTATAAGTAATAACTGATATGACGAAAAATACCCAGATAGTCAAAACAATAGTTTTGTCTTTATACCATAATATACAATGATGCTACCTTCCATGTACTAATTTATTGGCTTCCTCTTATCAAAGGCATAGATTTCTTCTAACAATCACATATTATTTTCTGAAATACTTGGGGTAGAATGTCAATCGCTAAAATATCCTTAGAAATGATTGCCCTCAGAGCCTACGAGTTTGGAGTGGAGTAGCATAATGTGTGCAGATATAAATTATCTGATTCAGGGCCACAATTTTACAGCCTAAATGTACTAAGATGTATTGTGCTGTCAGCAAAGGCTTATGGAATGTCATGTGATTAGAACAAAGAACTCCCAAGACTTTGCCTTCACTATCTAAAAGTCTATCTATAGACATACACACACGGTCTCTGAATTTATATTGGTTGTCAAAAAAGAATGAAAACCACTAGATACTCCTACCAATAATATAGACAAAAATAATTAATACTTTCTTTCCACCTTGTGTAATGCTTCAAATGTTCATACTTTGTTCTTCCAAAAATAAAATATTCTGCAATTCCAGGTTCATATCAGTTTTTCATGATAGCCTGGAAATTATTTTTGAAATTGTGTATTAGAACTGCACGTAGGTGAAGGCAGCTGTCACCAGCTAAATTCAATGGGAAGGGCATTACAGAATACAGAAAGTGAGAGAAATGGAAAATAGCATTCAATTCTATTTCATCTCCCTATCTATAACCCATAGTTAGAGAGTTCTTTCATAACTGCAAATTCTAGTAGGATTTTTGAAGGGTTGAGTGCAGAGAAAACTTCTCTAATTTCTCTTCAGCTTCCTGCATTTTCCCAAAGCATGTTAATGGTCTTAAATAAGCAAACAAACAAAAAATATGCAAAACCGGAACTAGTTCTGGGAGTTTCATTCTCCCAAGCATCATTTAAATTTGTTCTCTGTAAAAGTTACATTGCACTTCACTTAATAGCCTATATTTTCTTTAGTCTGTAAGCATGCTAAGTTCTCATTTACTTTTAATTTATTGTACAGTGGTTTCTTTTGCTTGGTGTTCCAAGTCTTTGAATGAGAAGGGTATTTTATGGATGGTTCAAATTATAAGACCGGTGTTGAAGGGGAGAAAGGTTAAGGAATTCACCTGGGGATGTGGGAGACAAAGCATATGAAATACAGCTTTAATTTTTTTATTGATGTGTTTATATTAGAATCAGTAAAATATATAAAGAAATAAATAATTGCTGCTGCTACTAGTATTGTTTCTCAAGCATTTGCACAATGTAGTGCAACGGTGAAAGCTGAACCAGTGTTTAATTGCATTGTTTGGCCGAAGATGCATATGACTGTTGTTCACAGGATGACATGCCTGGCATCAGTATGGGCAAGGCTTTTCTCATAGCCACCATGCATTGAAATGGTTGAAGATTGACCCCATGTCCAAGAAGAATTACTTAGGGTCCCTTCATAATGTAGTGGCGGGGAAGATGCTTTACCACATCTTTTTCCTGTGCTATCACTGTAATGTTTGGAATGGTTGACTTCCTCTTATCTGGGAAGCAGTCAGGTATGAAGAGACTTTGCAATTGGTCTTACTTATGTGGTTATGAGCATCCAAATGTTACAAATAGTGATATTATGGGGGGGGGGGGATATTAGCACAAAACATAAGACAAAATGTCTCCTGAACTGCACTGAAACAGTATCTGGTTACAGCTAGCTTCTTTTTCCCTATTAAGTCTCTAGAGTTTAACTGAAATTCCAGTACAGTCAACAAATTGACTTTGGCTGACATGTGCGATGTTTCAGTCTGGCCTCTAGAAAGAACCCGAAAAAATAGTGATACTTTTTACACGTCTCGGACCTAAATGGATTAACTCCAATCTTCCTTCATTTTGTTCACTGAACTATGAGTCAAAAGTCTGGTTTATTTCCTTCACGTGGGATTAAAGCGCTGTTCCGCCCTGTGTATTGCTGTCCTCGCACCATGTTCTTTGTTGGGGGGGGGGGGGGTGCTTTGAAGGACTTGCTGATGAAAGAGGAGGGTGGGGCAGTTCTCCTTCTCCAGCACACCGGCTTGTGCTGAATGGGTCTGAATCACACTTGCTTGCTTTCCCATTCCCTTGGCAATGCAGGTTCCTCCTGATGAATAAACAATTGTAGTCCAGTAAATTCTGTGAGGTAGTCTGAGGGCTGCTTTTTAATCCCCCCTCCCCATTAATAGCTGTTTGACTTAAAAAGCATGGACTGCTGTTCCACATGTTGAAGATGGGGCCACAAATGCCCCTGGGAGCAATGGGATGTGCCATGGGGGCAGCCCTATTTTTTCCCATGCACTGTTCCTGGTTACGTCAGTACCATCCCACTGCTCACAGGGGCGTTTGCGGCCCTATCCTTAGTATGTTTAGCAGCAGCACCAGCAGATTCTAGCTGCTTCAAGTGGCTATTTGTGGTCTTAAAAGGGTAGGGTAAGGTTAAAAGGCAGCTCTCAGATCACTTCATTGAATCAAGTTCTTTTTTTAAAAAAAATGTGAGTGTTTTTTTTAAAAAAGCATAATAATGTGCAAGCAGAACATCAAAAATAGACTTTAAAAAAAGGAAGTGAAATTGACACAAACTGAATTGATATGTCCAACCCTACTGAGAAGAGTTCTCCTTAAAGATGCACTGCAGGTCTAGAATGTCCCTTTAATGGAGAGATTTCAGAATCACATAAGTGGAGTTTGACTGAGATGTGTGTGTGCATTTTAAGGGGTGGCTTAACACGAGCAGGTTTTGGTGGGAGAGAGGCTAATTTCTGATACATTATGGGGGGGGGGAGTCATTCTCACTTAGTTCCCTAGATATCTAGCCCATACAATTTGTTTGCTGGCATATTAGCACTTTATTACAGAATTTCCTCCCACTTCTTTGTGATAAGATCACAACACTTGCCCATTATGGCGTCTGTGTTGTTTTTTCACAGCATCTTGTCTTTCATGTTCTCCCACCTGGCCTAGCTGTTTTTTGTTTGTTTGTTTGTTTGTTTTTTGACACTGCCTCTGTACTAATACATTTCGACCACATGTGGTGTGGCATTTCACATGCCAAGTGGATTTTGCAGTGTTTGAAAGTAGCATTCTTCAGTAGTCTTCTAAATGTTGATAATCCTAGTAAGTATAGCATCTTACAGATGCCTAAACATTTTGATTTTAATGGGTTTAGACATCTTAACTACACGTAGGATTGCACTGCACAAATTTCTTAAATACAGAGTGATTTAGGGAGAAATCCTATTTCCTCTAGACAGTATCTGGGGGACATAGGATATTTTGGTCTCCTGGCTCTGAGGTAAGAAACACGGCTTCGACCTTGGACCCAGGGAACTGCTCTCCATGTCCTGTCACCCTCATAGCTGGCATGGAGAGAACAGTGCCAGCAATCTGCCCATACTCAAAAAACAGAGCGCAGAGACAGGGAAAAGGGGGCATTCCCAGGGGCGGAGTGGGGAGGAGACCAGGGGGCAGCCATATGGCATATCCTATGGCCACCTCAGCCTCCTTTTCTCCTCCTCACCGAAGCCTCTGCTAGATGGGTAAAAATGCCTGTCTAGCTTAAATGCAGAGCAGGAGGCACAAGGCGCTTCCTGCTTTTTATAGGATGCTTGTACATTTCTGTGTTCAGAGGCTTGTAAATACTCAGGGAGTATTCCATAGGATTGCATTCCCTAGTTGTGAAACTTTGTAATCTTGTATAAGCAGCAGCTATGACTAATTCCTTTCCTGAATGTTGCTTAAAATTGCATATTTTTACGACCAAGTTTTAAACATAAAACATTTTATGTCTTGAGAAATGTGCATGTTTCGGCAGACAATTTCCAGTATTCATTTAAAACATTCGTATACCACCTTTCATTGAATAGATTCAGTGGCGGTGAATAGCAGATATATTATAACATGCAATAAAACCATAACATTCATGTTAAGATGAGAAGGCAACTAAAAACATAGAGCAAGCTAAATGCCTGGTTAAGTAAAAATGTTTTAAACTTGCATTAAAAAAAAGACTCCAGTGCACCAGGTGCACCTAGGGCCATACAGAGTTGGTAATATGCCCAGGCCAGATGGGAAGTGTGTGCCCCCCATTTCAAAAAAGGAGGACAACATGGCCGCCCCAAGGGGGCATGCCCACCAACATGTCCATTCTACATAACACCTTCATATTAAACCTGTTCTACAACACCTCAAGGCACATATATCCCCGCCCCGCATGCAGCATGGCCCGCTGGAGCTTGTAGTCTGACCGTGGTATTCACGACAGACGGCTTCTGCGCTGTTTCTGCAAGGCGGGCTCCTCGCTTCTCGATGGGCCGCTTACGCTACAGAAGCAGTAGCCTAAGCTAGGGGGGGACCTCCTCATCTGAGTGCCCCCTCAAAATCATGGGCCCTGGGCCAACTGGCCCCACTGCCCCCCCCCTCTGCACGGCCCTGGGTGCAGCTGTTTTAAGAAGGGCATTCCAAGCAGGGGAACCACCACTGAGAAAGTGCTTGCCTTGGTGATTACATAATGCACTTTCAATAACAAAGGTGCTTGGAAAAGACTTCAGCAGATCTCAAGATACAGGGCATATGTGGAATTTTGAGAAAGTGACATAGGCGCACCCGCAGAATGGTGCAACAGGTAAGTGCAATCCAGATGTCTTATTTCCCAGAAGGCAAACGGGTGAAACTAAAAGAAAAGTCACTTGCCAAGAACTAAGTACAAGGCAGAGGTGGGTCTGAACTCCAAAAGGCAAACCTACTCTTTCAACCCCAATAAAGTTGGAGCTGGAGGGCAGCGCTTCACTTTGCAGCATGTTTATATCCCAGTTTTTAAAATAATAAAATAAGTCTTAAGACATAAAATAAAAGTTAGGAGAGGCAGGGAGCCTGGCAAGCATAAACGGAGGTGTGTGCAAGCACTTTGGAGCTCATGGGCACCATGTGGGAGGCCCCAGGTTTACAGTAATCCAATTGGAATCTGAGCAGGTATCACCATATGTGTCAACTGTGTGTGTTAGCTGGTAAGAAACAAAGAAAGAATACATAAAAATATTTCAATCCTGTATTGCAATGGAATGAAGAGACTTCAGGATGTTGAGAGAGAGAGAGAGAGTTTTATTCCTTGAAGTAGCCCAACATTATTCTGCTGGCTATAAAATATGGGCCTTTGTCAAGGGGCCCAAAATGCCTGCAGAGATCTCTGAAAAGTTTGTCTCCATGATGAATCCAGTTGCATTATTCATCTTGGATGCAAACCGTTTTAGAGATCTCTGCAGGCATTTTGATCTAAAGACTTGTCAGATTGAGTGATACAACTTATGGAACTATATTTGTTTGCTTTTTAGTTTTTAAAGTTATGTTTTGGATTCCTAAGCGCACTTACCTGGGTTTCAACACCACTGAACATAGTGGGATTTAAATCTGAGTAAACGGGCCCAGGATTCTGTTTTCATTTTTCTGAACTGCCCATAGAGCCTCAGCTAGGGGGCAGTATATAAATGAAATAAATAAAGTCTTCATTAAATGGGTTCCAATTTAATCTTCCCATATTCTAATGCCCCAACGTGTTAGGCATCATGTATTTTCTTTTTAAAGCAATTGACTACATCTGGTTATAAGTATTAGTTCAACAGGTAAGTGCAATCCAGATGTCTTGAGAGTGACATTACATTTATAATTACATTTCTAAGCAAAAGTGCTCAGTCTTGCATATCATTATTGTGCTTGAAGACACATGCAGATGGGATGTGTGAATGAGTGTTAACTAGTTCTGACTCAGAACACTCGGAATTATGAAACACTGAAAATGAAGGTTGGTTTTCACATTATGTACACTACTGAAGGTCTCACTACTGAATCGCTTGCAGATGAAGAGTTGAAGTGTCCCCATTGAAAGCATTATGTGTTCTGGTAATATTACAACTCTCTGTGATGGCTGAACTGTGATGGCTGTCATGCCTTTGATAACCTGATGTTACAAACATCAAATGATGAATATAAACGTTTGAATTAGCCCTGAAAATATGCCTAGGGTTTGATTACCTTAATAGACTTGTATATTGCAAGAATCTTCAGGGAAGTACTTTCCCACCCTCCTGAAATGCTGTGCCATATAATGCTTAAGGAATTCAGGATCAAGCTTGGCTGTTAGCTCTAGCCTAAGCACTTTATTGCTGTATGGTATGGGGATGGTGGTGGCATATTGTAGAGGGAGCATATAGTACAGGGAGGAGTTTCATGGTGTACATCTCCCCATCCTTTCCAGAATATGGTAAGTTGTTAGGGTCTCACACAGGCCAGTTCCCCACTTCTCTCCATCCTCCCTTTTTTTTGTTGTTTGGCTCCTCTTACACAGCTGACACCTTCAACATTTCATGGCTTAGCGATAGACTTAAATGCTAGTCTTATTCAGTCTGACAGACTTCCAGTTTCCCTCCTTCCCTCAAAGAATTCCTGTCTTTAGTTTTTGGTGTTTCAGGCCTGGAAGCTCAGAGGCCAGGTTTTCTACTTTTAGGGCACAATCTTATGCCCTTTGAAGGAGTGCTCTGGCAGAGCAGAAGGCATGATGGAGGCAATTTTTGCCTCTCTGTTCCTATGTTTATTTCCTTCCCCCTAAGATAAGCTCCTGAGCCTATCTAGAGAGGTTGCACGGCTGGGGCTGGGACCGCTGGAGAGGCCACAAGATCCTTTGCATCCTGGTCTCTCTCTTTCCTGTCCACTGGTAAGCCACCGCCCTTTTTACCTCTCCAAAGTTGCTTTTGCGACCTTAGGAATTATTTCCATGACAGGCGGAGGGATTGGAATCCACAGTCCCCCTGCCAAGGTTATAGGATTGTCTATGGCTTCAGGAGGGGAAATCTGAATGTTGCAGAAATCCCTGGGGACACTCATATGATTTCTCTGTAATTTCTTTTTATTTTAATTTACGAACATATTTTCCAATATCTAGGAAATTCCTCTATTATGAAGGAATCACTAGATTATTTTTGGACCCCATTAAAATGCTGACTCCTTTTTGTTTCCACTTGATCACCCAATTTTACTATTAGTAAGGATGATAATGATGTTTCTATACTCTATGATGTTTCTATACTGCCAATAGCCAAAGCTCTCTGGACAGAGCGCTCTCTATTCCTGTGTTGAATATGGGCAGTTTGAAGTCAACATTGTGGCTCTCTTTGTTTCCATTCAGACCTGGACTGACCCAGTTGGATCAGGACAAATGGAGAAATAAACATATTTGTGAAGGTGCCAGGCTGCATTCTTTTCTTTCTTTCTTTCTTTCTTTTTTTGCCAAATTAGAGTTCTGCTTCTTGAATACTGCAGCATTGTTCTCCTTTTTCTAGCAAAGCAGGAAGGAAGCTCATTATAATCTGTCCTAGGTCTTTCAACTTGGTTTTGTCCATATACAATCCAAACTACACTAGATAATTATAGGTATATTGCTTGTTTGCTGTAGCTGCATTCATGTACTCTACCAATTCCACAATGAGTGCTGTGTTCTTGTTGTTATCACTATGCCAAAGGGACATATATGGATTTTCATTTATTCTCTTTTTCAGAGGCGTTCATGGTCATTTCATTGGTAAGCGGCCTTGGGCTTTGGGAGATGAATGCATCGTGGAGCTTATGGCTGATATTGTGGGTAAGAGAAGACAAATGTCATTTGAGATCATTTTTAAAATAAAAATAATAATTCAAACAGAACTTTTCTTCCAAAATGTTCCTAGTACTTTTCTTCTCTGATTGCTTCTCAGTAAGTATGAGGGGTAACAGTGTATTTTTAAACTCTGAAATGAGAATATTTAATACAGATAGTAATATATGGCCCAATATATATCATAAAACTAATTGCAGTGTTGGGCTCTGGGATCACCATAAAATACTCAGTCTGATGCATTAAACCAAAGGAAACTTGGCACGCCTAGAAATGTCTTTTCATGTCACAGTGAATCAGTGATCGTTCCTTTTGTTTACAAAGCAATGGCTGCCTGTTACATGATAATACCTTTAATTGATGTCAAGAGAGCCAAATGTTTACAAAAATTAATAGTACAGAATTTTTTTTGAAATTTAGAGTTAGTATTACCTGTCAAATTGTCTAAAGAATTTACATGGAAGGGAGAGGACAGGTGATGTGAACAGTTGAGCCACTCCTTACTAATTACAGTTGTACATCCATATTCCCCAAAAGAAATGGATGCGCTCACTATCTAGGTAAGGTAGGGTGACCATCCGCCCAGATTTGTCCGGACATGCCCGGAAAATGGGGAGCAAATCCGCATCCGGGGGGAAAAACTGTTTTTGGGGGCCAAATCCGGAAATTTAGCCCCCCAAAAGTAGGGTGACCAGATGGCCCTGGGGCGATCTGGGCCAACCGGGGGGCGGCAGGGGCAAACCGGGGCGGCGGGGGGTCACGTGGCGGTGGTGGGAGGTGGGCGGGCGGTGCGAGGCGGGCAGCGCGAGGCACTTACCTGCTGGGGCGTCCGCTTCCCTCCGGTGCTTGGAATCTACTGAGAAACAGGCTTTGCGGCCTGTCCCTCAGTAGCGCGCCGGGTGATGACGTCATCACCCGGCGCGCTACTGAGAGACAGGCCAGTAAGCCTGTTTCTCCGTAGATTCCGAGCACTGGAGGGAAGCGGATGCCCCAGCAGGTAAGGAGCACGAGGCGGGCAGGCGGCGCGAGGCATGCGGGCGGGGGGGCTGCATGGGCGCGCGGTGGGGGGGTTGTTTTGGGTGGGTGGGGTGGCGGGGGGGGGGGACCGGGATTTTGGTTCTCAAAATCTGGTCACCCTAGGTAAGGATTAGTATTGCATAAATGATTGTACTTATGAGCGATATGAAAACCTTGTATCCCCACAATAGATGTACTATCTTGAAGAAAGCATGCTTGTGAAGTGTACATTTGCTGTGGGGAAAAAAGGTTATGCAGAAACCCTATGATATATGTGCATGTGTGTGTTTGGTTCTCTCTTTTCGTTAATGAAACTCTATATGATTATTGTGATGAACTTTCAAGGCCAAGTTTTGGCAAATGATGAATTTCTCTCAAGATGTGTCAGGCAATTTTTCAATACATCTTTGCTTTGTCTTAGCCAGATGTTTCTATCCATCCAGATCTTATAACTGAGCTAAGTAAAGGACTGCAGAATTCAAGACACATCTCATATTCCCTTCATTGTTTACAAAGCAAAAAACTGGTAAAATGATGGATACATTGAAGTATGCATTTTTTTCTAAAACAAGAGGTTCTGTTCTTTTTCTACGATATACGTGGTTTTCTGTATACTGCAACTTGAATGTACCTGAACAAATAGAGAGGTTATAATGGGAATCTTTTTTGTTTCAACTCTGCCAAATTAAAATATAAGAAGTACCATGGATAATTAAGAATGGATAGCTTTGTTTGCCTGGTTGGCAGCTAAGTTTACATTACTGCTGTGAAATTCATGGAATCATTGTGCTGTGTTAGTTATAAGAGGTTTACCTACAATGAAGAGAAAATGTAAATTTTGGGTTCTCTGATAGAGCAGCTGGAAAAGATAGAAAACAATGCACATTCCTAAATATATTCTTGACATACCATTCATAGCTTACTGTTTCATTTTTTCAAATGTGTATTTTATTCTTGTGTGTTCATGTAAATAGAAAGTATATCTGTATAACTATCATTTGTTTACAGATTCAGTCATAATTGCAGTGCAATGCACTCATCCAGACCCCCCTACATAGAACAGAGAATATCTGCATATAATTTTCATAGACAAACCCACCCTTCACATCACTAGTAGATAGATAGATGCACCTTCAAACACTTGTTGGTGCCTGGGCTCTGAACGATGGTCTTAGCAAAAAGTCCAGTCAAAGCACTGAATATTTAAGGAAGGGAGGAGTCATTATATTCTTCTTCATGGTCTCTGTGCATCACACACTATGGGCTTGCGCCGACGCCGAGCCTCATCCGGGAAACTTCTATAGCCTAGACTTTTGGCAGGAACCCCTCCCCCCACCGCCCAATCGCACATGCTCGGGTTCCCGCCTATCTCAGTTAACTAAGTTAACTCAGTTAACTAAGCTAACGAGCAAATACAACGAATACGAACGATTAGTTCTAGAGAAGTCTCCCGCGAGACAAACAGCAAGGCGGTCGAAAAAGAACTGAGGTAGGCGGGAACCCGAGCATGCGCGATAGGGCGGTGGGGGGAGGGGTTCCCGCCAAAAGTCTAGGCTATAGAAGTTTCCTGGATGAGGCTCAGCATCGGCGCGACCCCATAGTGTGTGAATGCACAGATGACCACTCGAAGAACTACAGTTACAAGTAAGCAACCTGCATTTCATTAAATGTTATGAATATTTAAGGAGGGGAGGAGTCACAGAGCAGTCATTATAGTGCCTATTTGGGTATATCTGCCTTCCTTGACTTCGTTATAGTGATAATCTGAAACGTTCCCTCACCTCCTAATTCAAGGGACCTCAGGCGCACAGGCCAAATCCCTCCTTCCAGTTTGGCCTTCCAGGATTCCCCAGATGGCCACAACTTCTTCCATTGGCCCCATCCATTTCTCCTGACCACTGAACATTTGGTGGTTTCTCAGCTTTTGTGCAGTTTTTCCCCATTGTAAAAGGTTGAAATGGCTTTCTTAAGGCTTAGTGACTGACAGGAAGAACTGTAAAATAAAATGTCCCACCCCTTTCGTCTTTGTCCACCCCCACCACTGGAATGCAGCCACTTGAGAACATCTCCAAAATTGAATTCAGCTATCAGGTTGAATGAGGTCCTCCATCCCTTCCCTAATTGATGATTTTCATTTTATGTCTATGATATCTCCAGCCATTGCGATACCGGATCTGGCCTGTGTGGCTTTGCTTATCCTTCTCTTGTGTGCTGCCTCTGTGGCTGCTAGAATCTGTGAAGGTGAGCACAGTGGAGAAGGCTGTATGGAACTCAATGGCTGGTTGAAAGCATCTGGCTTTACTGCCTCCTCATGGACTGCTTGCTCCATGTTTCTCTTGAGTCAGAACTGCCCAGTCTCTATGGCAGTGTATGCCACACACAGTTCCTTACTGCAGGATTGCCATTCTGGTCTTCAGCAAAGTCTTCAGAAAAGCTATTGTTTTCACTGTCCACTTTAAAAACAAACAGGATCCACAAAGTAGCAACACAAACCAAAATGATGGGAAGGCAGAGAGAGCAGCATAGCAAGAAACAAAGCAATTACTGGCTGTGAATGTAACATGAGAAAATTTAATATAAAATCTGCTAGACAGCCAATATATCTGTTTTACACTTTGCTTGTTCCCTTGGTCAGAAAAAAAGAATCTAGTTATTTTTAGATCTGGGACCTGCATATGCAGCTAAACATAACACCATTTCTGAAGCAAAAGGAGAAGCATACTAAAAAAAATAAGCTTTTCTTTCTATTGTTTCGACAGCATTCAGATGCTTTGTTATTTTCAATGCCTTCCTTTAAAGACAAGTGGGATTTTAGAATTTGTTGAAGCATTTATTCATTCTCTCTCACACCCAGAGTGTCAGCTCGGTGGTGCCTTTCCACCCATTATCCACTGTCTATACTCGACATTATAGATCTGCATGCAGAAGCCTATTTGTATTCTCTAGTCTGGGGTTTCATATTGTAAGTACTCTATAACAGAGGATCCTCACACTGTTTAACCTGTGTTCCTGTGTGCTTTGGGCAGTATCTCATAGCTCTGTTGCTCAGCAGAGGCTAAAGTTTGCTGTGGTGTTCATGGTATTGTGACATTCCCCTTCCCCATCCCCACAGGCTGTACAACTGAGTTGCAAAGTGTAGCTTGTCATTAGCTTCCAAGTCTTAGGATTTTATTGTGGCCAATTTCACTTTATTGATTTTGCATGTTAATGTGCTGCTTTTTCATAATGGGAATAAATTACGTTTTCAACTATTCCAAATTGTGGTCCCACGATGGCAACAATCTCACCAGGGTAATAACTACATCTTTTTGCCTTTAGATAAAAAGAGAAAAGGCAAAGAGGACAAATACAAGATAAAACATGATTAAGATACTCTGTGCTCAGTGTAGTATTTTAGACAAACATGTATTGTTTCCAGTAACATGTAGCACAGTTCCATGGAGGGCGGGGGTGGGGGAGTCATTCTGTTCTTTTGGTAGGCCTGACATGAGATAATACACTTTTTTAAAAGTTGCTTTGTCGTTAATACTTAACATTTTATAGAGGAGAAGGAACTGCCGGAGCTGGGTCTGCAGAACAAAAAGTGAGGTTGTCTTATGGGATTTATTCAGGAATAGAATCATAGCAGTAAATGACTTTTCTTTTGGCCATTTAAAGGTTTATGGCTCTGTAACACCTTGCTTATTAAATGAGCACACATTTTCTTGTTAAGTGAAGGCTCCAATAGTAAATACATTGTGAAATGCAGACTCAAGGTCACCAGAGACCCAAACTCTCTCCACCTCACCATCCCCAATTCTTGCAATGAACAACATAGCAGGGAAATAGAAATTCTTCTTTTTTTCTGCTGCACTTTATTAATACGTTACAACCATGGTAGTATCACTTTTTGATGGAATAAGATTAACTGTATTGCTCATCTTGTAGAATTGTGCTCAGCCAGAATTATATTGAGGAGAGAATGAATACTGAACTGATTTGCAGTGTCTTTGGATGATAGGAGTTGTTTGAAATACCCAAACCTTTTTTTTTTAAAGAATGGGAGAGCTTTCAGCTCATCTTGTCATTCTTCCCATCACTCTATTGTACACACACAGTTTTGACAAGGATTTGGCTCCTGTTGTACTAACAATCTAGCACAATCACTATTTCCTAAATTTACAGTGGAAATAGTGGTGGGAGCATAAGCTCTGCTTTTTTCCATTACAAAGAAGATTTATCAGGAAGGACATATGGGGGGGGTTTGCTGTCCAGGATATGTGGTGCTGAGTAATGGGATGGAGAGAGAAAACTTCATTTTGTCTACTGGATACTTGTCTTTGAATATTGTAATAGATTAATTGGATCACAGAAGCATCATTTCCGAAATGCAGTGCAGGTTATGAAGGATAACGATTTTCCGAGGGCATAGATAAGGTTTGTTTTGTGGGCACCAAAATCCAATAAAGAAAAGCTTTTAATATATATATCATTTACAAGAGACCAAGACTTACATGATAAATGTGGTGTCATATTCAATCTAGGATAGTGACATGCATCTAAAGGTGAACTTCAGATTATTTATTTTTGTTCCATTCTTTTGAACTGTAACTGAAAGAAATGTAGTTATATTTGTACTCTGGATATACTTTGGATCAGTCAGGTCATAAAAGGACCATGATTTGGGTCTTATGTTTCACTAGGTTCAGAGAGTTGTAGTGTTTTTCGAAGGTCATAAACCTTGATTCGAAGGTCATCAAAGGCAGAGAGCATTTGTTACCATGATTGTTTGGCACATGTATCTCTACACACATCTGCAAAGTTATTTTGCTTTGTTCCAGGAATAAACCTTTCTAGAACACAAATGACTGGGAAGAATGATGCTCAAATGTGCTTGGGGATCTATTTCCCATTGCACCCTTGCAAATGTTATAATGGAAAACAGGCTGCAACCTGTCCGGTAGAGCTGACCCAGAAACTAGCAGGTTTATTGGAGCACATGGGGAGGTACATGGGGAGCAAAAGAGACAAGATTAAAGCTTTTCCAGAAAAGAGTTGTATTGTGAAGATATATCAAATAGGCAAGCAGGGATGAGAGAGAGAGAGAACAGAATGAGAAGTGTTGCTGCCAAGAAGGCTCTGTGGTGATTACTTCAGCTTTTGGGGAGGGAAAAGGAAAGAGAATTGCAGTCAGGAATGAAAAGCTGATAAGAGAGAAAGAGTTGTACCATTCTTTCCTTACGTTATGTCCATAGAACAGAGGTCCGGGTCACATTTAAACAAAAGGTAAAAAGGGACTTTTCTCAGCCATGTAAGATTTTACCAGTCAGAATCTACTGGAAGTGGGACTGTAGAAAAAAAATAGTCAAAGCTTGGGAGTTATGGGTTAATCACAGCACATAGCAACTTGTTATCCACCTGATAAATGCAAAATTTGATGACAATATTCCCATCTCTTAACTTGGCTTCATCGCGGGGTGGGGGGCTCTGCATACTACTAAACTGTGGGAGAGAAAAGAAGTATTTGCATCAAAAGTCTTCTTTATGCCTTTTTGCTTTAAAATTATCAGCTTCTCTTTTTTCATCCCACTGTTAGCATTAATCCTCAGGTGCTTCCTGCTATTTTCTCTCTTAAGATGCAAGCCTTGATAGAGATGACTTAACACGTCAAACCAAAATTAGAAGTTTTATAAGGCGCTTGCATGTCTTTCTGGTTAGTGTGAATATTTTCCTCTAACTCCTGAGGCTGATGGTTTTTCTTTTTCTGTATTCTTCCATTTTAATGTGGATTTAGTCATCCTTTTCAACTTTATTCATCCACATTGACTAATCGGAGTGAGAGAGAACTTATCATCGCTAGTGCATTGGAAAAATCCATTAGTTGTGCTTATGCTATCCATTACATTTATTTGTTTTATTTCTTACCACAAAGCTCAGTATCCATAGTTGAATGTGATAGTATAACGATGTTCCCAGCTTCTAACTAGTTATCATACAGTATTATGTTTAGTGTTATGAAAGCTTGAACAATTGTTAGGCTTGAAAGTCTGTTTTTGTTAAGAATGCATTTTAGCTTGGCAGCACAATTATCACTTTAAAAATAGATGATTGCCCCTTATACGGAATATATATTTAATGGCAAAAGCACACTGGTGCTGAATTTGGCCAAGGTGTTGATTATTATAACAGATCAACAGGTGGATTTCAAGGAAGGAAAGGCTGTTCCTTCATTATCTGCTTTATTTGCTTCAACAGGGCGGTAAAAATAAATATTGTCCTGTTAGAATGGTGTACTGAGCCAGCCAGAGAAAGTTTTTTAAAAAATTGTCCATGGTGACACATCAAATGTATATTTACTTTTCAGTCATTAGAGAGACATTGACTATAAGCCAATGTCATGTGGTTTTGCACATCATTGGAAAAGATCTTGCACAGGACAAAAGGAAAAGGGAAACATCTGTGTTATTGCTTTTCAGGGGCTCATAAAGAAGAGATAGCATTAATGAACGGCTTAACAGTTAATCTGCATCTCCTAATGGTAAGTCATAAAGAGTAAAAGAATTGCCTTGCTGTATCAGACTATAGTATATCTAGTACAGGATTCTTTTTCCATCCGAGCTTGATGCCTTGAGATAGGTAAGAAAGTGTTATTTGTCCTCTAGTACTTGATATTCAGAACTGTACTGCCTCCAAACATGAAAGCTCTATTTTAGCTGTCATGGTTAATAGCTGTTGATAGGTCTGTTGTCCATGAATGTATGTATTTCCTTTTTAAAGTCTTCTATGCTAGTGACCATAATCGCATTTTCAAGCAATGAATAGAGATGTACAAGCCTCTGGCCTTGGATTCAGAAATCGGAATCACGGAGGCCATTTTATGATGGAACCGCCATTTTAATGCACAGCCCTAGGACTCTGTAAGGAAGAAACAGCCTACAATTCCCAGTTTGAACTTCCTGGGAGGGCTGTATTTACCAGGGCCCAAGAACAGTGGACACTCATGGCCTTGCTGCTGCCGCCTGCATGACTGCCTGTGTGTTCCCCAGGCACCCCGCAGGTGCCTGTTTATGTTTGAGGGTGGACAGGAACTAGGTCAGGCAGAATGATTTGGGAACGTATGGGGGGGCAGTAAGGGTAAGGGGTAAGTCCCAGCCAATTTTGAATAGGCACAGAAATTGGCCAAGCCATTTCCTGATTGGGGGGGGATGTGTTGTAAACCACTGTTGGCTCACCCACCTCTATAATTGGCATTGAACTTTTTATCAGGAATAAGAGGGCCATAATTAATTCTCAGCTGTTAAGTAGAAAACAAAAGCCTAATTCACTTGTGACATTTTAACCTATCTCTGAGAAGCTCTGTGTGTCTCCAGGAATGTGAGAAATGTAACATTTATGAATCTGTCAATTGCAGATTCAGCTGGCAACAATCCCCTTGATTATAGCAGCTAGATAAATTGCCTGTGTGAAAATTGCTTTTGGCTATATCTGTGAGTAGATGGGTCAGGGCTGCTTGCTGGCACCTGTGTGAACTGGTCCAAATTTTAACTAGAAAGAAACACATTTTTGTCCAACCGTTTAGCTGGAAAGTGACCTATCTTCAAAAGCTTTTAATAAGTTTTATATATGATATTTTGGGCCTAAACAGTGATCCAGTTCATACATCCTAACAACCCACAGTTAACATACTCTGGGATGTTTAGAAGATGAGCGGGAACGAGTATCCATGCTCTTTCTCGTGCACTTGCCAGCTCATGCTGTGGTAAACAACCCAGGAATGTTTCTGAATTGTTTCTGTGGCATCCAGACCTGGAACTCTGGGTTGTTGGAGGATGAACCCATGGTGGCATCCCTGGATTGTTTATCAGAGAGGGAGTGGGCGGGCACATGGGTACCAAGATGTACTCACACTCCCATTCATCTTCTAAATAGCCCATTTTTTTGATGTCCAGGTTACTACTTCATCCAATATGCTTGCTCTCTTGTCAACACAAAATGCTTGTTGGAAAAGAAAGAATGTGTACAATATCTTTAAAATCCTTGACACTATTGTGTACAAATGGAAATGGGCTGAAAGAAGATATTCCAACACTCCTGCACATAACTATAGTTCGTGTATGTGAATTCATGCAGGACCTTACATACCTTTCTCTACTCAAGCAGGTACCATTGGGAAATATGAAGAAAGATGTTAATTACTCTACCTGGCATATGACGATATCTGGAATTGTGTATTGTTTCTTATCGGAGATATTAATAGCCAGATTGTTTGGCATTGGATTGCAACTTCTACATGTGAATTAAAAATTCACTGTTTTATTTTTACAGTTATCATTCTTTAAGCCTACTTCAGATCGCTATAAAATTCTCCTGGAAGCCAAAGCTTTTCCCTCTGACCATGTAAGGAATCAATATTGTATCATACTTGTGTAGTACATTGTATGTTTCAAAGGTATACCAGCAATCATATCTGATTATTCATTAGCTTGATCCTATAAAGAATATAATTAAAAAAAAAAAAAGCAAATCTGGTCACACACTTCTGGGCTTGGCATATTTTACTGATCGTGCCTTTATTCCTTTTGTTCAAATAAAACCTTGCAGAAGGAAAGATTGAATGGCCACGTTGATTGATTAGTCCTTTTAAAGACATTGAGCAAGCTGTTGGCCTAAAACAACAACAGGTTATAAATGTTTTATTAATTCTTGTTGCTGTTTTACTTTATGAAACCAAATCAATATAAAGCTTACACCATTAACAGTTTTATATCCCTAGACAGATAGAGAACTGCTTGTCGATGGTGCTTTAGATTACTAATTCAAACATCATTTGTGTGTTATAAAATGAGACAACAGCCCATGCAGCATGGATTTCAGCAAATTAATCTTCAGATTTGTGACTCATTGCTACTTTATCAAACTCAGTAAACACTTAGAAATTGATGAGAAATTTGATCATTGAGGCACAATAAAAACCCTCCAAATGCAGCTCACATAGAGCCTTTCTAGATTCCCAGTTGTTGATTTTTTTGCAAAAATTATTCCTGTTTTGTTCATGCACTGCTCGAAATACGTATCTTTCCTCAAGGAAGTACTTCTTTTTGGATAATATCAGTTTTTCAGTACTCAACCAGAAGTATGTTGTTTGTTGCCGGGGATATGTGATTTGTCCAGCAAGAGGGCCATTCCATTTGGAATGCAATTGCCACAATCACAGGTGACATTACTGATGACAGAGTTGAAGCTAAACATGTGATGAATGAATCCCTAAATCTTCCATGTCAACTAGCTGAGTTCAAACAAATGATGGGTCCCAACAAGGTATCAGAAACTCTTCTATTCCCATATGGCTTAAAGTGCTGTATCAACTGTATCGGGCATCAACATTAAGTTTAGCACAGTACCCCACCCCAGATAATCTTTCTGAAACAAAACAATGATCTATCTTGGCTTAGCGAGAGCTTTTATAAGAGCTGCCTTATACCAGGTCAGACTATTTGTCTCTCTAACACCGCCTTGGGTTCCTTGGATGAAAAAAGGGCAGAGTATAAATGTAATAAATAAATAAATAAAATAACCCAATGTTGTCTACTCTGGTTGTTCATGGCTCTCCAGGCTCTTAGGCTTTTCTCATTACCTGCAACATAATATTTTTAACTGGAACCTAAACGCTTGAACCTAAGCGCTTTCTGCATGTAAAGCATATGCTCCACCACGGAAAAACAGTCTTTTCCCTATTTAGCAAGTAAACAGAGGAAGTAAGTGGGACTGGAAACATTTTGCAGACTTCTTTCTTTCTTTCTCGATCGCTTTTCTTTTTTAGTTGCCTCTTCCACTCGAGGAGTGTTCGAGGCAATTTACAGTAAACCATAAAAACAATAAAATACTACCATTTAAATTGCATGTTGCTTTGAAGGCCCCACTGGGCAGGAAAGGGAGCTATAAATACTTTTCATAACACCATTTAATAAATAATATACCATTACAAAAACTAAAAACTACACTGATAAAATACATGCATTGCAACAAAAAAAGGGGAACCTTCCAAAATGAAAGAGCAGCATTGATCACTAAAAGCTTTGCAGAATGGTTTTTACCAGCCGCCTAAAGGCCAATAATTAGAGAGTCAACCTAACCAGCCTGAGGAGGCAGTTTTGCCTCCTTGGGTCCTCAGCTCTCTAGGAACTTTGAAATGTAATAGGGCCTCAGATAGGGGACCAAGGCTCTGGACAGGTTCATACAGGAAGATGTACTCTTTCATATACTCAGGTCCTAAGCTATTTAGGGAGATATCAGTGGGAATCAGCACCTTGAATTGAGCTAGGGAACAAATAGGATGCCAGTGAAGAGTTCAAGACTGGTCCACCTGTAATTTCCAAACACTTTTCAAGGACAGTTCCATATAGAGTAATTTATTTGCAAGAACATTAAGGCATGGACCACTCTGGCCATCTTCCCCAGAAAGGGATCCTCTCCCCCTTGCACATCCTTCCCCCTCCATGCATACATCCCCTGGTAACTGTGACTATGTGAAAGAAATGTTTGTCTTGTTGTTTATACCTGCTCACTTGAAACACTCAGAATCCTCTGTTTACAGTATGCTGTTGAGTCTCAGCTCCAACTTCATGGCCTTGATAAGGAGAAGTGTATGCTTATGATAGAGCCACGAAAGGTTTGTAAAGCCTACTTTGTGTTATATCTTCTCAAGAATGGATATTTATAGAATTATGTTTCTTTCTTTGCAGCTTATTATAAGTAACCGGAATTCAAGTTCTGAGACTGTGGTAAAGAAATTTACAATAAACACACAGATATCATTATTGTTAAAATATTCTCCCAGATCTGCCTTGTGGGTTATTATGTAGAACTGTTACACCCAGGGCAGTTCCCACCTTCCATGCTCTGTTTAAAACAAGAAGTGCAAAATGTAGTGCAAGGGAAAAAGAAGGTGTGATGTAATGCAGGGTTCCCCTTGGTGACTTCCCATTGTTGATACACAGCCTATGGTGTCCTGGGTATGCTATACAGATGAGTGAGAGAGTATGGCCTTATCTACCCCAAGCAGGATATTGCACTATGAAAGTGGTATGAAAGCAGTATATAAAAGATAGGAGCCACACCACTGAATAATAATAATAATAACAACAACAACAACAATAACAACAACAACTATTATTATTTCTTACCCGCCTCTCCCTCTGGATCGAGGCGGGGTACAACAACAAATACAAAACACCATAAAATACATATATGACTAATTAAAAGCATATAAAATGAATACATTATTAAAGTGCACTGACAACTGTTGGGGCCCATTGACACATACCATATACCGCTTTCATAGTACTATATTCTGTTTTGTATGGCTCCTGCCTTTTATATACCACTTTCATACCACTTTCATAGTGCAATATCCTGCTTGGTGTAGATGAGGCCCAAATCTGTAGTCCTATACTAAGTTAACTGAGAGTAAGCCTGTAATCACCCGGACTTACCTCTGAGTAAACATGTGGAGAACTGTGTTATCAGTCCCCTATATAGTTTGTGGATCGTGAGTGTGATGAATGCACGCCTGTACTTTAGATCTAAAAAAGCTTCCATGTGGGCTGATTATAAAACCCTTGCCAGTGTTATGGTGAACATACTTTAATATTATACTTTATAGCAGAGGTTGGCAACTTGTGACCCTCCAGATGTGTTAGCTTCACTATTGGCTATACTGGCTTTTACTGATAGGAATTATAGGGCAAAAATCTGGAATGGTGCCCACCCTGCTTGACAATATAAACATTCTTCATTCTTGTCTAGTACAATAGAATTTTGCTTTTTCTTTAGCTTCCCTGATACTGTTCACACGTAAGCGTGGGATATAAATACATAGATTTCAGGCTTTTAAAATTATGGATGTATTTTAGGACTATATAAAAACAGGCTCACGCAGGTATATAGATGGTGGGTTGGATCCATCAGCAGAACTGTAAGGGAAATTATTTACTCCACTCCTCTACTCCCCCGCAGCCCCTATGATCCCTTAAATCTTCTGTGGATGGTTGGGAACCCCCCTGGAGTGGATTTTAGGGTGGGGTGGAAGTAGGGAGGAGAGAGAGGGAAAGTTAGTGGACGTCCGCTAACGTGATGTTGGATTTAGTCCATATCTATATAGATAGTTATGCATACACGCACACACACTTTTTAAAATATGAATGTTGGGTTTTAGATTTGGACTACAAATCTAAACAAATGAATAATCTCAAGAAGATCATCATTACACTCTATATTTCTTATACTGTACTTCCCCTGAGTATATATTCATAAGCATCACTCTATATAGATATTATCTCTCAAAGAGATCCTATGAAGAAAACATACTTTTTCCTTTATTACCACAGCAACAGTTAAGTTTCTGTTTGGAGGAGTATGCAATTTAGATCATTATATATGATTGCATTACTTTCCTTCCTTGGCATGAAGAACATTTATTACATTTCCGTAGAACTGCTGATGACCTTTTGATTCTGAAAAAAAGTATTTTTCAGAAAAGTGAGAAGCTACTCCCAAGTCCTTGCTAGATGTTCAAAGATCGTAACGATAATAGAAGTTACTTTCAAATCAGCAAATCTTATCCCAGCTCTTTGCAGTGTCATGTCTAATTTCATTTGGAGTTTTCACTGCTTAATTGATCCCTTGGTGGTGGTATGTTTTACACGATCCCTTGCTAAGAGGAAATGAGAGGGGTGATATTGTCTTTAAAGCATCAAAAGTATTTTTTCTTGTTGAAATTTATCTGTATTTAATGACTTCAGGGTTTTTGCATTTTTAGATTATATGAATCCTTTTGTTTTCTGAAATACAAATACAGTAAAAATAAATTTCTGTGGGATACGCATCTTGTCTGAGAAGTATGATGAGGGATGTGGGGGCAGCTTTTAAGTCTTTTTTGGGCTTGTCACAAATTCAAAATGTCAGATAAAAATATTGCTGAGCAGGGCCCAGCATGGCATTTGTTATGTTGTTGTGTGCATGCCAGGGTTGGCAAAGCTTCCTAATCCTGAGAGCTGCATACTGAAATCTTGACATGGCTTAGAGCCACAAGATGCAGAGTGATTGACACCACTTCTCCCTTAAGGCATCTGCCGCAACATTTCCTTTCCCCAATGGCTTAACCGTGGTACCTTTTCTGCAAATTCCTCAGTTTGACCTCAGTAGTCAGAATGATTCATTATTATAGTTTTTTTAAAAAAAAATTGTATTTTTATAGTACTCTTTGAATGTTCAGAGTGGTTCAGATGAATTCTTAGAAATCTTAAGAACATCCTTATAAGATAAGTTAGTGTTCTTATTATCCCCATATTGCAGATTAATGATGGGGAGCTGAAGCATAATGACTAGCTGGTGTAAGGCTACGGTTTTGATTTGAACTGTAGATTTCCTAATTTGGTCTCAGATTCTTGCTCACTACACTGCACCAGCTCTCCAAAAGTGTTTCACAAGACACAGAAAAGCTTTCAGGCTATGTACACAGGTTCACAGAAGAACTCTGCTAGATCAGGTCCATCTAGCCCAGTATCTTGTTTCCCACAGCAGCCAAGTACAGTGGCCGCCAGTGAGCTTACAGGCAGAGCTGAAAGGCAGTAACTCTGCCCACCGAAGCTCGTATTCAGTATCATATTTGGCTCTGAATCTGGAGATCCTTTTGTCATCATGACTAACAGTGATTGACATACCTATCCTCCATGTATTTTTGAAACCTTCTAAGCTAGAGGCAGGGCTGTTGGAGAAATCCACAATGGATGCAAATGAGTATGGATTTTTGTGAACTGGACCTGCGGATTCCTCAGCAGATTCCAAGTCATTCAGATTCTGCAGATTTGTAGAACTTTTTTTCACTTTTGGGTGGGCTGCTGGAGGTGGGATTTGTGCTAATTTGCATTAGCACTGATTTGCATTAACTATTGCACATTTGCACGAGGGTGCATCAGCGCAAGTAGAATGAAAATGTGGTTGAAAATAAATCCAGTCTGTCAATGAACGGACGACGGAACTGTGCCGGACCATCCACGGAACGCAGACAGAATGGATTTAACGAAATGCATACATCCCTAGAGAGAGGTCATTGGTACATCTTGGGTCAAGTTATCAATGTAGTAATACCTGAATAAATAAATAAAAATGTACTACATTTGGCATATGGACAACCGTAATTTGTTCATGCGTTGCGACCATAAATTCCACTCTCAATTCCAAGAGCATATTTTTAGGCTGAGAGAGTGAATTTTCTATTGGTAATGCATCATTAGTAACAAGCTGTGCGGTAGTTCCTTGGGAAGGTTCACAGCAGCCCTAGGCTTGTCCACCTCAGTATATGCTCTTTGCATTGGAATTTAATTTTGTTTAATCCAACCAATTAAGGCAGTCTTGAAGTGTTCAGGCAAGCAAAGCATGTAAGGAAGCAAAGTGAACAGCCTTTTAAAAAAGGACTTTTTACCACCTTGAAGCTATGTTACTAATGATTATTTGCCCATTCAAAGATTATTCCAGGGCACTTACTTTTGTAGATTACTGCCATGTTAAGGATTTGCTTTTCTTCACTTACTGCAGTCAGCAAGGCACATCATAAAAAAATAGATTATGAAACAAGAAATGACAGTTTTGTTACTGCCAGGGCTGATCTAAAACATGTGCTTCACTTTATTTCAGGGGGAGGAGACCTTGAGAACTGAAGATATCCTTGCTGTAATTGAGAAGGAAGGAGACTCCATTGCTACAATTCTGTTCAGTGGTGTGCAGTACTACACAGGACAGCTGTTTGACATCCCGAGAATAACAAAGGCCGGCCAAGAGAAGGTATACTTGCTGAAATATTCCTTAGATTAGTTTTTAAAGAATCACCCATTCCTGCCCCAACAAAAAACAAAAACACTTCATGTAGTCTGTCACTTTTGTGAAAATGAATTGAAATATCACAAGCCATGGTTCTAGTAGAAATGAAAAGGAGCTCATTGCTAGCATACATTACATTTACATTTTATATTTATTACATTTATATACCTCCCCATAGCCAAAGCTCACTGGGCGGTTTACAAAATGCAAGTTTACAGTAGAAATATCACAAAAAATATTCAACAATATACCACAACAATATTTAACAATATACTAAACAACAATATCACAGTAATACTCAAAATATACTAAATACAAGTTTGCAGCAAAACAGAACCGATAAAGAAAAAAGAATTCATATAGGAATTCTTGTTGATCGTATAGAATTACATATATTTGAACACATAGGTTAAAGGTTATATTGGCCTATCAATTAGATTACTTAGCTTAAGTGCAGTGGGGCTTGGAAACTGACAACAGAAGATGTACCTAGCAAAGTACAAGAACCAGGAAGAGCCAGTTACAGAAAAATAACACAGGTAGAGTTCAAAGGAAGATACACCTTTCTGGAAAATAGTTTCAGCAGCTGATGTATGAAGATGGTGGGCATTTCTCAGAAAAGACTGGAATTATACATGCAGCAACCAATTAAAAATCCAACAATACTCCAGGAGCAAATTGGGATTAAATTCATATTCCGGGAGTAATAATAAAAAAGATGTTTAAGTTTGGGAGGTTTCACTTCTGACATCTGGGTTTGCATAGGTTGACTGCTGCTAGGGAACAACTGGGTTGGTTAAACTTTGACAAGAATCAGTATATTAAACAATACTGATGTTGTTTTAAAGCACTCTAAAATGTCACTTTTTTAGATCTGTCAGTTCAGGACATAATGTTGAAGGTGGAGAAAGGGAAGTGGCAGGTTTGTAGGGAAATTACATCCTTCCTCTGCCATTATCCCAGGGAACCAGACTGAATTAACTGGTATGCTAAATATGCTATAGACCGGGGGTGGGCAGAAAGTAGGTAGGGATCTACTGGTAGCTCTCAGAGTGATTTGCAGTAGATCGCCAGGGGTTTCTAAACCACAATGGTTAACAGTAGCAGCAACCAAAAGCCTTTTCGTCCCACCTAAATTAGACTGCTGAAATCATAAAACGGGACCATAAGAAGAGCCATGCTGGATCAGACCATCTAGTCCAGCACTCTGTTCACACATTGGCCAACCAGCTGTCAGCCAGGGACCCACAGGCAGGACATGGTGCAACAGCACCCTCCCACCCATGTTCTCCAGCAACTGGTGTATATAGGTTTGCTGCCTCTGATACTGGAGTAGGTCTCTGTGTGAAAAAGTTTGGGAGAGAGCACCAGCTCTAGTACTGAAAACAAATTCCTGGACTCAGCACGAGCTTAGAGCAATGGCAGTTCTATGACTACTTTCCTGAGCCAGTATTTTGCACTTGGCTCCAGTTTTAGTGAAAAACAAAGTAGATCCTGCAAGCCTGAATTCTGCCCATCCTTGTGACAAAGCATGGCCCCAGCCAAATTGAGGCTTCAGGTTTTATGTAATTGTTTGCAACCAATACCTATCAGAGTGAAACTGCTATCTATTCAACTGTTGATTAGCTCATTTAGCGTGGTGGCTGTTCATATATCACCTGACAGATGAGCAGCATCAGTGTTTCCATTCATGGCAAAGCTAAAGTGCAGTTAGCTTGCCTAGCTAACATAAGTAATGTAATATAAAATACGTTATTTATATAGCTTCATTGTCTGCCATCTAGTTTCTGAGTCCCCTTATGTGAATGCTGGAACAGGGCATTTGAAATTGAAGTCAGAGTACCAGCATAGCCCCTATAGCCTTTAATTCAGCACTATCTAGTAAATGAAGATTAAAAGTTAAAGAGTGCCAGTCACCTGACACATGAGCTCCTCCAGTGCTATCTGAACTTATTCTATCCCTTAAACTCCAGTATCATTGTATAAAATTGACTCCAAAAAGTACTGCATTCACACTTATTAAGTGTTGTTGAAAGTACCTTGCCAAGCTACCTAATTAACAGTTTGTCCTGACCCTTTCAAGAAATACTCAAGTGATCCATCGTCCAACTATCTATTCATACTGTTGTTGTGAAAAATCACTCCCCTGGTTCTCTGGAGTGAATTCATAGTTGAACATTAACCATCTCAGCTGTGGGAAGCTTTTCATCCATAAGGGGTACCCACAAAATTAGTTTTCAAAATGTTGCAAGAATTATGCATTCACCCTGCTTTTTCTAAACTATACACAGCTTTAATATTGCCAGCTATTAAGATCTGAATACATTTTGGGCAGTATCCAACTGGGCCACTTTGCAAGCGGGGCCTACCACTGATTTTGTTCCAGAAGCAGGGGCTACTTCTGTTTCCATTCCACAAGCAGTGCCTTCCGCTTGTACAACAGGGATTTAACATTACTTTTAGGAAGTCCTGAAACGAGCTGTTCCGATCCAGCTGATACGAATCAGTGCACATTTTCTTAACTTGTATAATTCATTCAGCTTGTTCAATGTTGGCTTTTAGGCTTCAGAATTAAGTTTTTTTACTATTGCGGAAGATACACAGCCATTGTCCTTGACCAGTCTTTGAAAGTTAGGCCGAATTTTGAGGGTTTTTGTTCACAGGTTTACCAGGGAATAGAAGACATGTCTGAGGTATTTCTACTGTGTACTCCTGGAAAATAACAACAACAGTGAAGTGCAACTAGGTCAAATCCAGCCTTCCATCATATCTTTCATGCAAAGCTTGGGATATGGGTGTTCATTTATTATTCATTTATTTAAAAGTATGTATGTATGTATCACCTTTCTGGCTAACAGGCTTTCAAGGCGATGGACAAAAAGTGAAAAATTAATACATAATAACATTTAATAGGATACTTTTTAAAGACAATGGTGACTTATGAAGGCTTTGATGGAAAATCTCTAGGCTTTAAATGGATTGCAGCTGAGGCTGTTTCAACTACAGTTCTATGAAGGTACCATGGTGACTGTAGGGAATAATAATCCTCCCAAGTTGGCCCCTGGTGTGGGGTATCTTATTTCATGGGCAGTTGGGCAGTGGTAGGGATCCTGATGAAGGGCCTAGGGAGGGAGACAATGATGGAAAACACCCATGCTCAGACCTTAGGTGCTGGTGCTTGGACTGGTAAGACTGTAGCATTTGTACAATGTAGTATGCCATAAAAGTGCACATCTTTTATGAAGCCTGAGATTGCTGCTAATTTAGTTTTATACTGCAATTTAATCTTATTAAAGGATAAAATTAGACTCAGTTTACATGGCAGATTGTCATTTTCAATGCACTTCTTGTGATTCCACTGACTAGTCCAGTGTTCCCATTCACTTTATTTTACAGGATGTAGTGAGTGGTAATCCATGCAATTGTTAAAGTAATTACAAGACCAGTTCAACACAGCCTGATCCACTGGAACATTGCATTTATTTTAACTTCAACACATTAAAAATTATCAAGACTGTCGATGCTTAATTTGTGTCAAGATAAGACGAGGATTTCATGTATTTCACCAGCAATTGGCTCAGTGGCTGCCTTTTCCTCTGCTCAGCAGCATCTGCTATTGCAGTATTTTGCCTTCTGTCAGGAGGGCAGGTGAGCTCCTGGTGGTGCTGACACTATTCTTATTCAGCTCAGCAATTTAAAAGGAGACAGGCAGATTACTGAGTATATCACCTCCATGAGGTAACTCATTTTCAGTGACTCAGCCTTGGGGAATTTACTAAAACGGTAGGCTCTATGGACATATCTCAGGGATTCTTTTTAACCTTAGGAATCAGAAAGAACAATTGTCAATTAGGTTTTCTTATCAAGAGGTCAACAGAATTTCAGGAGGTGTATCTTTTATTGGATATGCCTTATCTAGCTAGACGTGCTTTTAAAAAAAAGGCAAATGCAGGGAGGGAGAGATTCACACTGGACATGCTGGCAATGCTAAATAGTAAGTGAACTTCCCATTTATTAAGAAAGTTTTCACTTAAACTGTTGATCATTTTTGTAAATAGTGCATTTGGGTTTTTTAAAAAATCTTTATTAAATTCGGATTACAAACAAGATTTAGATAGATTGCAATAGCAAGGCACCCATTTTCAATAAACATTTCAGTTTCAATTAAACAATTATTAAAACTAGTAATTATGTTAAAAAAATAATATTCTACAGAAGATATAGTAAGAAATTACAAAAATGTAACACTCATTCAGGTAAGATTACTAAGCAATAGAAGTTCCTAAATATATTTAAACTTGGGTTCATAAAATTCTCCCAAGGGAAAAAATTCCCACTACATGTGGAATTGACAGTCACTTTTATACATAATGCATACATACATATATACATATACTAAAGATGTTGGAGAAATCTACAACGGATCCAAATAAGTTTGGATTTTTATGAATCTGAGCCATGCATTCTGCATCAGTCCAGCTTTTCCCATTGGGCAGAGTCCGCAGACTTGCAGACCCTTTTCCTAACTTTTGGGAAATTTGCACAAATTTCATCATATAAAAATACGCTAAAAGAAAACCAGGCCATAAATCTGTATTTCTTCCATAGGGTAAAGTGTGAAAATGCACATTTGGGGGGAATTTGTGCATCTGCACACTTTCAAATTTGCGACACTTCGCAAACTAAAAAAAATCTGATTCCCTCGATGTGTGGATGACAGAATGAATGGCACCTGACAATCTGCAAAACACATAGGGAATGGATTTTGCACAATCTGTACATCCTTAATACATACACATCAATCTTAATATCTGAATAAAGGTGGGGGAACATGGAGGTGAATGTAATCAGTGAGATTCATTTTGAGAAATCCATGGTAGACCTAATATGTCCAGTCTCCTGCAATAAGTACGGGCATTCCACACATTAATCCATAGCTCTTACACTTATGCCAAGCTAAAGATTATGAATACCTACCATAAAAAACACCTCTTTGTCTTCTGTATAATTCCCTTTTTCTCTTCTGTAACATCTCATAGAAGTTCAGGGCTGGCCCAAGAAATTTGCTGAACAAAGTGCATATTCCATGTGGCAACTAACCAGTCTGGCCATTGAAGCTTACTTTAACAGTGGTGACAGGACAGCTTTATTCACTGCATTTTAGGACATCAGGCTTGCTGCTCCCTATCCTCCCTATCTGCTGCCTGAGGTGGCTGCCTCATTCTACCTGATGGTAGGGCCGGACTGTAAAAGGTACTTAGGTACTGGCATTATGATATTCTGTTGTCCAGCCCCTGCTCTACATCATTAGCTGCCTGCCAATAGAGGAAAGTGGAAACACATAACATTATAACATGGGTAAGTTCACAGCATATAAACATGAAATACACAGTAAACATTAATGCAGGAAAGAAGGCAGGATAGAACTTTTGATTAAACAGAGATGTTCTGCCAATATTGTTCTTTCAATTGATTAATTACACTTTTTGGAAATCACAATAGCATTAAAAAATTGCAATAATTTATCGGAAACCTGCCTCTGTGACCTGGTTTGCACAAGCTCACCATGACTTAATTTACCTAAGGGACTGACATGTGTTGGGCATTTTTTTTAAAAAAAAAAATATTATTATACACACACAAACCGACAAAACATCGACACATCAACTACATAGTAAAAGAGGACCATATACAAAGTTAAGGTGGCTCCAGGATTTCCCCCCTGCAAAGATATGTAACCGTCTTTGTTCTTATCACTAAACAAACAACCAATTTCCCCCCTCCTTTATCTTAATCCTTCTCAGTCGTTGAATCCGCAGATAAACAATTCATTTTTTTCTTGTCCATCAGATAGTCTATAAAACCTAAAACCGGATGTTGACTTTTCCCTTATAATTGACGTGAGTTTCGCCATCTCTGCCAGCTCCATAACTTTCAAAATCCATTCATCCTTTGTGGGTAGTGCTGGACCTTTCCATTTTTGTGCATATAGCAATTTCGCTGCTGTCGTCATATGTAAAAATAAAGTCCCACAATTCTTTTTCATCTGACTATCCATTAGTCCCAAAAGAAAATATTCTGGCTTCAATTGTATATTAATCTTTAAGATTTTTTGCATTAAGGAATGAATTTGTATCCAAAACACTTTTGCTTTCATACAAGTCCATCACAGATAGTAAAAAGTTCCTTCTTGTTCTTCACATTTCCAACACATTCCAGAAGATCCCTTATACATTTTAGCTAATTTTGAAGGGGACATATACATCTATACATCATCTTATAAAAATTCTCTTTAAGTCTGACAAAGTAAACTTTAGATCTTTTGACCACAAATGTTTCCATTGTTCCATTGATATATTATATCCAAAGTTTTGTGCCTGTTTTATCATACATTCTTTCACTTGTTCTTCCTCCATTTCAAATTTCAACAATTACTTATAAGCTTTTGAGATAACGTGTTCATCATTTGTACAGAGTGTCCTTTCAAATTCAGACTTTGTTTGCTCAAATCGACATGTTTTTCCATCTAATTTAAACCTTTCCACAATTTGCAAGTACATGAACCATTGACAAATATGGTGTTGGGCATTCTTTCATGGTGCCCACAAGCACCCGGATTGCCATGGCTTGTCGTGTCATGCGTATCCAAGTAGCAGCTGTTGTTTGATTCAAAGCCCTCCCACCGAAATGTGAGATAACAAACTTACTGTGAAATCCACAAAGTAAATAATCTACCTGTAGCATCTTTGAAGGCTAGGAGCTGTCCTCTAAGCCTAATTAGCCAGGCAAAGCAAGGCGGTTGCCTGTCAACAAATGGATGGTTTCCTGCCATGCCCGATAGGCTTTTACCAGACTCCCCCTTCAGGAAGGGTCGTCTTGACCAAACTTCTGATGTGCAGCCAGTCTGGCAGACCGATTCCCACTTCCTTTCACCTCCACCCACTTAACACTGCAGCAGACTCTGGGATCTGTCAATTCTGGTGCTCCCTCCCCTGCTGACAAAGGCTGAGTTCCCAAGAGGGGGTGAGGGGGAAGACAGTTTCTGAACCTGGGCTTCCTGTTCTATAACCTCCTGGGAAGATTGCTCTCTTACTCCTAGAGAGTCTTAGGGAATTTTCTCCCTGTTCTCTGTTTTGACTGAATTTCTTGCTCTGCCTCCAAATCTGACTCAGGATCTAAAACTAAACCAGGAAGCCTGAGCCCTGTCTTGACACCAATTCCTGATGTCTGGATTCACATAATACAACAAGCCATGGTAAGCCAGGTGCCTTTGGGTGCAATGCACAAATGGCATCCGTGGGTACCTGGCACAATACGATTGCTCCCCACAGGTAAATTAAGCCACCTGATCTAAAAGTATTGTGCTACATACATTATAAGTAAGAAGGGACTCACACACAAAATACTTTATTTTGTGTGTGAGTGTATGTGCATATGGGGGTAGTGGGGAGATGGTTCTGAAAACATTTCATGAAATCATTCAAGAATAGCTCGGAGTCCTTTTACCAATACAAAATTGAGAATCAGTTTAAGAACCATTAACAATTTCATAAGTTTGTTATCAAGCATCAGTGTGTACTATGGCCTCCCTACATAAGTCACTGTTCAGAGAATTGCTATTTCTATTTAATTTGGTAAAGCAATGTCAGTGGTTTATGATACGTAAACTCACCAGCCCCAATGCACGTCCTAAAAGAAGAATGATAATTCACCTAGATGAGTCATTATATAATTTAATGTTTAAAACACTCCTAATGTCATCAGAAGGAAGTACATGGAAATATCACTTTATATATAAAAGTATATTTGGAATGAAAACTACATTTGGAAAGAAGTCTAGACCACAGTGTCTCCATTACAGCTTATCAATTGATTTGTGTCCTGATATCTAAATTACACTTTTAACATTGGCACATGATAGAAATACTGAAAAGGACCAGCAGGCTGGGGTTGCTGCTGCTGCTGCAACTACTCTTTATTGGTATTTATGAAAAGAAGCTAGGTAATGCTATTATAATATATGTGATATCTCCTCAACCGAGTTTTTCATAAGTGCCTAATGGAATTATGCCTTGGTCCGATGCTTATTTACTTGCCTAAGTCCTATATACTAAATAGGCAAAATAAGTGTAGCTAGGATTTCCACTTTAGACATCTCACCATCATGGAGAGTCAAATGTTTGAGATATTTTAAACTTTTGTGGAAGCTAACTGAATTGCAATATACATTAATATGTTTACAACTATGCAACTCTAACTATTTCATCCAGGGTATTCAACCTTTCCAGGCCCATGGGTTATATGACAAGTTTTTTTCAGGCCACAGATACATATGCCTGCACCCTCACCCCACCCAATCCCAGTGTCACATTTATATATTTTTTCAGGTTCACCAGTACATTTTCTTGCTCCCCTTCCACGATTCCCACTTATTTTTGCTCCCTTTCTGCTCCTCCCCCTCCTCCTCCTCTTTGCTCAGTGTTTCCTTCCCTTGCCACATCTCCTTTCTTATTCCAGTCCCTCCTGCTTCTGCCTCCTCTTCCTCTTGTTCTCACCCCTATTATTCCACCCCACTCACCCCTACTCTGCTCAGCTCCTCTGCAGCTTCTGCCTCCTGCCACAGTCACCTCAGCAGCAAAGAAGCAGGAAGTCAGCAGACTGGGAGATAAGTTTCCCAGACTGCCAACTTCCTGCTTCCTAGCTGCTGAGGTGACTGCGGCAGGAAGCAGAAGCAGCGGCAGAAGTGCCATTGGCAGGTCCTTGCAGTTGCACTCAGGGATTCTAAACCATAAGGCTGGGTTTCAAAAACCCAACTTTTCTTGTATTCTCGTTTTATTTAGCGGGAGCTTTCTTATTTCAGGAGGGAGTATATTCAAGAACTCTTATGGAACTTTATTTATAATGTATCACTTTGTGGTATTTTTTATACACAATGAAAAGCTTTCATGCATACATATTGCATAGTTCTGCGGCAATTAAAGACTCTCATAGGCTGTGTAGTTACAGAGGTAATGATACCTGGGCATCTCAGAAACCTGGAGGATTCAAGCTAAAAACTTCCATAGTACCAGCCTATCATTAGGCAGAATGAGGTTGCTGCCTCGGTCAGCACATGCTGGGGGCAGGGAGCAGTGGTGAGGTGTTGGAAGAAGAGCTGTGTGCACCATGCCCCCTAAAGTAGCCTGCTTCCCTTAGTTGTCATGGAGGACACAGACAGTGTTCAAGTAAGATTCAGTTGCCCCTCCAGTCAGCTGAGTATCATCTTGTGCCTCTCAGACGGCAAAATGTACAGGTAAGAACAGCTGATCTATACTCTCCACTGACTTCCCACTTAATGATGAAGCCTTGCTATGAAGCAATCTAGTGCAAGATCAAATGGCATACATTTGGGGTGTATGTATTTGCATGTGATCAGCTTCATTCCATGATAGGCTGTGCAATGCATTGAGGCTTTTTGATCTTTTGCTTCAGGTGTCTTGCCTGTGCTAGTACTACTAATCCTTCAGATCCTTCACATTTTTTCAGTGGATTTATATCAGCTAAATTGCAATCTGGATTTAATTTTGTATTACTGTTCTATAGATAAAAGTGTTGAACACAAGTACAGGTAGACTGAATCTTCAAGGGTGGGAGGGTAGGATTTTAAAAAACAGTATCTTAAATATTTTGGAACTCTTATAGAAAATACCATTTTTAGAGCCGAACAAAATGCCTACCCCATTGTTAAATTACAGTAATGACAAGTGGAACTGCCATAAAATGTTGTGCAGTGGAGTGCTTCTGTTCAAGGTGCCAGCCAGCCAGCCAGCCATGCCCTCTTCCAGGATACACCTTTACATTCCCCCTCCCGACCAGTTTTCCATTTCTTTCCTCCAAGTCAGCATTCTGTGGCCTATTTGGGTTGTTTTTGTGTCTCACCCTTAATTTCTTTTACTGAAGTTCTTTTGTACTTCTGAATACCTTGGGGTTCCTCTGAAACTTATGAGGTAGTAGCATGGTGCTATTTTGGCTACATATGGATACACACTCAGATAATATATTTGCTATTAGTATGTAAGACAACTTTCCCCAACCTGATGCCTTCCAGATGTTTTAGACTACAACTCCCAGCATTCCTGACCATTGACTATGCTGGCTGATTTATTCCAGTTTTTCTTTGATCTATTTTATAACGGAATAAGGGGGAAAGCCGTGGGAGATGTCCTGGTGATACTGACCGTGTCAAAAGGATGTGCAAACTTGTGGGAGTGGCCAGCCACAAGCATGCTTTATTTTGCTCATGTGAAGAAGTCCTTAGAGATTTAATAGGCATTGAAGAATCTTAGTGCCAAGTATTTACTAATTAAGTTACTTATTTTCTTTTTCCTTCCTATGCTGCAATTACTGTCAGAGCGAACAGCTTTGCACATAGACAGCTTCACTATTAAATATTAAATGAACTAAATTAAGCTTGAAAAATTACCTCAAGCTATTTTTTCATATTCATTGTATAAATCAGAATTTTGGCACATTGTGTTCAGATCTCAACTAGACATGGCATAAGATCACTATAGACCTAGTTTTTTAATATTCAAATATAACACACACACACACACACACACACACTGTTGTTTCCATGGGACTGAACACAGTCCACCAGCCTCTAGATACTTTACAATCCTCCTGTTTTTACATCTTAGACAAACAGCAACAACAGAAGGACTATCAAGCCCCAGGTGAATCACCATACATGACTGCTAGGCTGTGCTTTGCTTGATGAATGACGAACTGTGAAGGACTGTCTTATTACAAGCCATCTTTTAGACACTGATGTCAGGACAATGATTCCCTCTTGCTGATTCCTCTCTTGCTTCTGTCTCTGATCCTGAAGAACTTTCTCAGTAAAGGACAAAGAGCCTGTATGTAGCTGAACAAAATGGACCCTAGGGGATTCCATACAGTTCTATGAGCCCAGCTAAGCTTACTAGATTCATTTTACATATAACTGCAACAAAGGAGCAACATTTAGGGGTTTCTATTTTAAGTTGACTTTTGCCTATAGAATAGAAAGTGTGATGTTTTTGTTTCCTGAAAACCCTGTGCAGATAATCCAGATTTCTTCTTCAGTCCCAGCCAATAGGAAGTATATTAAATATGTTACGTTTCTCTCCTAACATAGTAAAGTATCCTAATTTCATAGGTATGAGTGATACTCTTTTTCTCACCAGCCCCTCCTTAAATGAGCTTTTTTCCCTTTGGCCAATTGCTATGACTCTCAAGACATATTCCAGTTACTTCCACTTATTCCAAGGTTAATTTAAGGGAAGATTTCCACTTAATCCAATGTTAAAGGAAGAGAAGATTTGTTCAAGACACTAACTAAAACATTGAGCTATATATAAGCACAACATAAAGTTCCCATAATATAATTAAAATATTATACTACTCATTATGTGGGAGGCACCTGTGATAACAAAAATAGTTAAGTTTTTTCTTCATCACACTATAATATTGAATTCAAGTTTTAAGGGCTTCCTAATATGATAGTCCATTCATCATCACACCTGCATGTCAAACACTTTCTTTTCTCATCACTTGATTACCCAGTACTTGATGACTAGGAGGAACAGAATGTTTAGTGCATCAGTGAGAAGATTGGAAGCATCTACTTCCTGTTTTAAACTAGCAATGAGGGATAAATTCATTTGACCTAATTTGCACATCTTGAACTAATATGTGAACCATATTAATTTGGAAGCTATTATCCTTTGGTATTTGCATTTCTCTGATTTTGCAATGCATTCGCATTACAAAAATGTGTACGTAGGAATTGCATTAAAATGCATACATTATGAAAAATTGCTTCTAAGGAGGGTTGTGAAAAAACTCATGTACATTGGAGGAAAACGTGTAAAAAATAATGCTGACTTAGAAGAAAACTTTCACAAATTGTTGTTGAAAGGATACAGAATGAACTTGTTCTCGAAAATTGCTAAACTGGTTTGTTAACAAGCAGGATCATAAATTACAGTTTGATCCTGGCTTGTTTCAAAACCCATAGTTTAAGTTACCCAGAATTCCTTCCTCCCCACAATAAATTCTGGCTAGTTTAAAATAAAGATGGACAAAGTATCTATTTTGCTTTCTATAATGTTCGCAGTTTTTCAAGAACAAGTTCATTCCATCTCTTTCCACAACAGTTTGTTAAAGAAACTATGTTTCTGCTCCAGGCATGTTTCTGTTCATTCATGTAGTGTTAAACTGGTTTAATGCTATTCGAAAACAGGTCAAAAGGTGTATTAACTTGATTGAAACACGTTGTGTTTGAAGAGATGTTGGGTGACACAGAGGTTCTAGCTCTGTTACATGTTTGTGATGGAGCATTTACAGATGGAGGGCATCTTTGCATGTTACAGAAAATGTTGGAAGAGGAAGCGCAAGTGCCATCTTCTGTTTTCTCTGTTATCTTAAGAGCCGTACCGGATTAGATCAAAGGTCTATCTCTTCCAGCATTCTGTTAACAGAGTGATCAGACAACTGCCTGCGGGAAACCCACAAGTAGAACACAAGTGTGATAGCACCCTCCCACTCATGTTCCCCAGCAACTGGTATACAGAGAGCATCATCTGACTCTAGTTACTGGGCACTCATGGATTTTCATGCATCCTATTCACGACATCGTCCACCTCCCACACATCTTCCGCTCCTGATCGTTTTTCAGTCTCAAATAAAGACGAAGCAAAATCTGATTTTCTTCCTCTAGCAAAATATGCCACCATTTCCTGCAGTGTGCAGGAAAAGCAGTGCAACTCCCCCCCCCCCACTGAATGGGCCACATGGTCTTTGTTTACTTCCTCATACTGCTACCTCCTCCTCCATCTGAAGAGGAAGTGCTCTGACCCTATTGTGGGACAGAAACATGATTCAAAGCGACAGGTAGAAATCACGGGGGAAAAACTATCTGAAGAAACTCAGAGGCAACACTGCCTCTGATCCTGGAAGTAGTATAAAGCCGTCAGGATTAGTATCAAAGCAACAGCTGTCTAGTTCAGCATTCTTTCCAAGAGTCTCGGCCAGTAATGCATCAGTATATTATTGTCTACCTTTTGCTCACTCGATCTATAATTTTTTTACCCATCATTTCCAGTTATATTTTGCAAGTGATGAGGCCTGAAAGTTCATCCCTTCATTTTGAGAAAATTTTATAGGCTGACAGCCTCATTAGTGGCTTCATTAGAATTAGCATGTCACACTTATAAATGCAATTACTTTCTGAGAGCTAGATAGTTTAGAGGAGATTTAATATGCCAAAGTATTGTTTTAATAATTTAGATGGAGCAAACAACAGAAGCTGATAGTTCCAAAGCTTGTGTGTGTTATTATTGGATAAAAGATTTGGGAATTTATGTCCTCACTGTTCATTCTCCCACCTTACTTATAAAAAGCCTTTTATATATATATATATATATATATATAATTTGATTTGTAGTCCATATACAAAATGTACTATAATTTTTCTTTAGTTTCCGAAATACTGTAATTCGATACTCCTGCTTTTTATATTATTCTTTACTTTAAAAATACTGCCATCAAGTGGTAATTTCTATGTATAAAAATTAGTTTGTGTCTAAAATGTTCTTCCAGTTTCACAAGTAAAATAATATTCTGATATTTTTACTAAAGTTTCGGGACCCTGCTTCTAGTTGCGAGTGAGTTATTTCCACAATATAGAAATATTGGAAATACCTCTGGAATAAAGGAGAAATACAAATATTTAAGACCTAATAAAATCAGAATACAGAAATACACATTCACAGAACCTGCATAACTTTACAAACAACCTGATTTCCATCAGCAAAACAGAATCCTATCTTTGTAAAATATAGATGGATTAAAACTATAACCTGACAATATATTTTGTGAATGCTTCTAAATTTAGATCCATAAACAATGTGAGAAACATTCCATAACATTATATTTTGTACTTAGAAATTGAACTTTATATGGGGACATCAAAATCAACAGGAATTTTCCAAAAGCAACATTTTTGCATCTCTCTAAAGTGTTATGTTATCATTCAATATGCAGTTATGGCTTGCTGGGAATCAAAATGGCTTTTCCACAGCTAACATGACTGTTGGGAAATAGCATGTTCCTGGCATGCACAATTTTGATCTACTTTTCTATATGCCTACCAACCATGCATAGCAGCTCATCGGAGGCGAAACCTTTTACTTTAGTTTACATGCCTTGGACTGTGGGGCGGGGGGGGGGGAATGTTGGTGTATTTGCACTTGTGGCGCATTGCAGGCAACATTACCTAGGTGGTGAATAGTATTTGCCTTAGTGAGTCATGTGGTTGGGTGGCAATGATAGCAGTGTCATCTGTTTTGCAGACTTCCAGACATTCAAGCAATACCTCATTGCTAGGGAAAATGCAGATTCTGATTCAGCTAGTGGCCCTATTGCAATAGGGCTGTGTGGAACAAGGCTGTGTAAGGATCATAAACAACAGTTAGTCCTCGTGATATCATTTCTAGTAACTACCATTACTGCCTCCCTGGTGTCATTTTGTGCTTTTTCAAGCATGTTAGTTTTTTAAAATTAGAGTATAAAGATGTTCCTACTATATCACTCAAACACAGGAGCTCTCTTGGCCTCCGTTATTTTTTTTTAAAAAAAGAAAAACAATGCAAGCAACCTCCTAGACCACCCCCACCAGCAATCTGCAACCTATTCAGACAACTCAAGAATCTAGCAGTTTAATTATTTTAATTGATCTCAGAATTCACCTTTAACTCCCTGTTCAGCAATATTCATTGATAACTTTATTACCTCCTTTCAAAATGATCCTTCTGCAGCCAGGGTGTTCCCCTTCCCAAACCCTTCCCACAAATTATATGCCTCTACAACTAGACTGAGTTCACCTAGTAGTAGGATTTCACTAAATGTAAACTACGACATTTTGTTATCATTTCGAAAGGTCCTTGATCTCCACTATTTCTGAGTTAGACGGAGCATTATGTCAGAACTTTCTACAGTGTAAGGGGTATGCTCAGGCAGTTGTGCAAGGAAGTTAAGCAGGGAAACTAGTTATTTTTAAAGGCATGAATAGGCTGGTTTCCATATTGACAACCTATGCAAAACCAGTGGACCTGTTCAGAAGACACCTTACACCCTGCTGATTAAGGCTTTTGCTTAAGCAGCAGAGTTTAAGGTGTCTTGTGTAATACATTTTGCTAAACCTTTCTCATTCACTAACCACAGTCTGACCGTCTGGAGCAGGATTAGCAGCTCTAACTGTGGCTTAAAGTGTTGTGTGCGACAGCATGGCTTGTGGTTAGTGGTAACCCCAGAGAACCACCGTTTTGCTAACAGTCCCTGAAGTGCCATCTGAACAGGCCCTTTGTCAAGCTGATATAGGTCTGTCTGTAGTTCTATCATAGTTGAATAAAAAGTAGATATATTCAGTTGTATGGAAATGCTGGTGCTTTCTGTATCTACTAAGCAAATGTAAAACCACTTCTTTGTCCATTAGGGCTGCTTTGTTGGATTTGACCTGGCTCATGCTGTTGGCAACATAGAACTGCATTTACATGAGTGGGGAGTAGACTTTGCCTGTTGGTGTTCCTATAAGGTGAGCATTGCTTTAGCTTCTCAAAGTATTTGTAACTAACCATTTCAGTAGATATGGACAGACTTTGAGCGAAATGGAACAGTTGGTTAAACGTTGAAGAGAACAGTTCATTATTTATTTGATATAAACCTAGTTCAAGGGTGTTACATTTTAAATCAGATAATGCAGTGAAATAATTTATACAAAAGTATATAATATCAATACAGCTAGGTACAAAATATCAATTAAAAATGGCTGTTAAGATGTTGAACCTTCTGCAGGTTTCTAGGGAAAAGAGTTCCAATATCGAAAAGTAGCTGAAGAAACCACTTTACATGCTCTTACCCAGCATTACCAGAAACTGTGCAATTTAAGAGATGAAGTTGGTTTAAGGAATGTCTGTCTTACTGGTTCACATTCACATTATACTTAAATCAAAGTCAGTCTGCACTTTCCAAAGAGAACGAGGTCACTTTGCGCTTATGTGCATGATAAAACCAAGAAGATACTTAAATGCTGACTTCTGTCTTACAGTACCTGAATTCAGGAGCAGGAGGTCTAGCTGGTGCTTACATTCATGAGAAACATACCCAGACTGTGAAACCGGCGTAAGTATGCTTCACATTTTCCTATCTTAAGATCTGTGCTAAAATTGAAAAGTTTGTTGAATGCATTTTCTCTCTACTTGTATGAGTGTTGACAGATACAATTCAAAGATTTTAATGGGCTAAATTTACTGTGAAAACAATTCTACAAAATCCAACCCTACAAAAGCATGGAAATGTACACTAAAACTACAAGCCTATTCACACTTACTTGGTAGTAAATGGTGTTGAAATCAGTAGAACGTTTGAACAAACACGCGTAAGATAGTGCTGCAACGGTGCAATCCTATGCATGTTTACTCAGAAGTAAGCCTGATTAATTCCCTGGTAATTATTCTCAGATAAATGTGTAAACACACTTACTAGGGAGAAAGCACAACTGAAGACATTGAAACATTCTTCTGAGTAAACATGCATAGGATTATGCTGTAACCCAGCAAGTGTTATTTGTGTGAAGACATTGTGCATGAAGACATCACTATGGTTTTGCATGGTGCTATTAGTAGGAAGTTAAATTGCTGTAATATTGTCATTCCATATATTTCAAGATTCCATAGTAGTGCAGTGCATACTTTTTTTTTCCAGAAAAAGCCTAAAGGGGTCAAATAAGCATTGCATTGTAATTGCTGTTTCAAAATTGTGCTAAGATCATGTACAATTCTGAAACAGCACTTTACACACATGTGCATGCATTTTATGCATACATGTTGTCTATTGCGCCTTCATTCATTGGGGCTGATAGCATCTCACTCACATGCAAGTAAAATATGGATGGTCTAGCTAGGGATGTGTGAGAAATTTGTTCTGTCAAGGTTTTGTTTTTTTGTTTTGTTTTTAAATGGATTTACCTGATTTGCATCTTTGGGGCCCAAATGTGGACCTGAATGCAATTTGCAGTTGGAAATATGTATACGCTGAGCTTGTGAAGTGTTCTGCAAAACAAAACAAAATGCATTTGACAACATGCACACATTTGAAAAGAAATGTGCAAAAGAAATTAAAGGAGTACAACAGACTTGTGTGTGGCTCTGCTTTTAGGGCCTCACTACATTATCATTTTGTGAGGTGTTTCTAGTTTCAAACTGGGAATTTAGTGGATCAGGCACCAGTCTTTACTTGCTATATTAACAAGATAGCTAGCCAGAGTGGGAGAAGGACAATGAGAGGTTCTTCAGGCCAGCATAGAGAAACTTATTAGCACAGTTTTCTAACTGGGAAATTAGGTGATCAAGAGGGTCATTTCTTCCTATATAAGCTGTGTGTCCACAATGCTTGTTTTCCATTCACCCACATACTTTGACTATGCCTTGAGTGGTCCTTGTTGATTTAACTAGCCCTACTTTCTAAGGCTATATAGCACTGATCACACTGAAGAAAGTGTATTTTGGGCTTTGTTTGATACTCCTGCAAGTCAGTGCTAGAAGTATAATACCCCCAACTGAATCTGATAGATATAGGAATAGCTTTGCTGTGGGTAATGTAACGTTGCTGCTGCTCCCAGGCTTCATGATACTGTGGCAGTGGGAAAAAGGGATAGTGCAGCTTGGAAAAAGGAACAGGCTTCTGTTTGCAGCATGCATAGGATGGCCTAAGCCTATGGGGATTGAGTGTATACACATACACACATAGAACCACACACAGAGAAATCTGAAGAATAGTTCATGATGATGCTTCAATACAGTGCAGCCTTGTGCACAGCAATGGAGCACAGGAAGTCATCCAGCCAATGTCCTGGTAATAGTGAGAGACAAGAGCCATTCCTCTAATATCCTCCAAATCCTTGCTCAGAACAAATGCCTCCATGCCACTGCTTTCCTCCCTTGCCTTAGAGAGAGAGTCAGAGATGACCCTGGCTGCTTTAGGGTCTGGTGCTGCCTGCTTTGGAGTATTATTTATTTATTACATTTCTATACCGTCCCATAGTTGAGGCTCTCTGAGAACGTCATCAGACGAGTGTTTTATTGTACATTCATTACTCCCCACTTATGGATGTTCGCGGATCCTTTTGATGATGTCGTCCTTCTCCCATGCATCTCCCACTCCTTTTTGCCTTCTTTCCATCACAAAATAGACCCCATAAAATGTGCTGCCATTTCCTGCTGTGTGCAGGAAAAGCGGTGCAATAATAACGGCCACTGAATGGGCCACCTGGTCATCGTTTACTTCCTCTTTCTTCCCCTGTGTGAAGAAAGAGGAAATATTGTGGGACAGACCAGGAGGGGAGAGGGAGAAGTGATGGTAAGGAAATGTGATTTCCCCTCATCTGATGACACTCTGAGTTGTTTACAAAGATCAAAATATTAAAATCCCTTTTACATAAAACACACTAACAATAGACATATATCTAAAAACAACTTTGAATAGTCAATCATACCATAAGACAGATCCAGGACTGCTTAAAAACCCATCATAAGCTGCCAAAACATCACATTTTCTTTTATGCAAAACATTGTGGCTGCTCTACAGAAGAACAACCTTGAAAGTAGATATGTGGATTGTGTGTAACAAATTAGAAACAGTTGTGTATTTCTTCCACAAAAACAATGATGATGCAGAAAGACCATCCCACACACAAGAGTTCAGCCTTGTGGGAATCTGCTTTCTGTTATAAGCTTGTCTTAAATTGTGGTTTTAAACATCATCTTTAGACAAAAGAGAAATCTATGGCATGTTTTTATTAAATTAAATTAAAGCTAGGAAGCATTAGGCGAAGATATATATTATCAACATCTATATAACCTATGAAAATGAAGTGCTATTTGAAGAGAGGCTTGTTGCATAAAAACACTTTTCAGTCCAGGTATTACATACTTTAAGTATAGTGGCATAATTATATAATATTTTTTACCAGTGGCAATGTTTTAAGAAATTGCTGGTAGATATTTTGATGTTAGCTAGAATAAGGGGATCTAAATCAAAATTCTGAGAAAATAGATATTATGGTGCAAGCAGTGTTGCATTAGATACAATGCCTTAGCTGTCTAGACAGATAATAATATTATTCACAACTGTCTAGACACAATAGTTCTGATTAATTCTTCTTGGCCATTGCAACTGAGAACTCATTATGGGGCTTAAGAGCAATTTAGAAGCTGATTCTCACAAACTCTGATTTGCTTGAGATAAATGTCAAGAAGTTTGATACTCCTTTAAACGTTTTTCTTTGTTTTCCATTCACTTGTCTTCCTTACTGGATGATTACATTCCATGAATCTACCTTGGTCTACATGATTATTTTCCAAGAATTTACCTTACTTTTTTATGAGCTTATACAAAGAATGATATACTGCATTATGTAATTATAGACACAGTTATATATTGCAATTATAGTTCTGCAAATATTTAGAAATAGCATTTTCCTTGTAATTTACATAATCCAAATTAAAGAAATAAAACTAGTCTGCTGTATCAGAGGTTAGTGTTTCTTATAGAATACCAGCAATGCAAATTATATCCTATTAGATCTATAAAATGGTTGCAGTATCTGTCTACTATTCTCTAACTTTGTGTGAAATTTGCAGGTTTATATTTACAATATTCTGGAAAGGTACTATTTCTTTTGGAGAGGGAAGGTAACGCTCAAAAAGACAACCATGTTGAAGATTACTGTATAAATTGTGAAAAACTGTATGTTTGGGAGCATTTGTTGTAATTAGTTTTTTATGCTTCATAGGAATTTAATAAGAAAGACAGGAATTCATTTCATTAGGAGGATAACAATTCACTTTAGGCTTGGCAACAACAATTAAGCATCCCCATTTTGGCATGCACCCCTTATTCCTTTGAAAGCGGGTAACAGATACTGCCTATTAGAAACTTTTCCTGCTGCTGGAATAATAATAGAGTGTAGGGTTCCAGTCATGTACATTAAAAATGTAGTCCAAGAAACCAATTGGAGAAACTGTATTGGCCAGGGATAGCTTAGTTTTTTTTTTTCAGTGGGTAGGGCAAGGTATAGTCCTATCTGAAACATGGTCCTGAGGTCAGGGGCGAAAAATCAGATATGCTCCCCTAAATCATGCTATTGAATTCTTGAGGGTGCAGCCTCTAAAGTCGGAGGTTGATGGATATTCTATGCAGAACAGGAGGAGTACGGAGGTGATCTTAGCCTCCACACTTCTCCTGCTCTGTATTTTTGCTAGACGGGCATTTTTGTTTGTCTAGCTGAGGTGCTGTAGAGCAAGTGGAGAGGGGACTGGGAAGGCTGGAGGATTCTTCATAAACTGGACTTCCCAATCCCATCCCTACCCACAGAAACACTCTGTTTACCTGCTCTCCAAGGTTGCTGGCGCAATTTTCTCTGAATCAGCTGTGAGGGAGTGGGGGTGGGGTGCTCAGACTCTTGCATCCAAGGTTGGAGTACTGCCTCCGACCTCAGATCCAGGAATGCAAACTATCCTATCCTATACCCCCCCCCCCCCGATGCAGTCTAGGCACTGCTTAAAACTGGTTATAGCTGGGAATGTGAAATCTTTAAAGTTAGCCTGTATATGTATTTAGTATTTATTTGGGACTTTAAGATCAGTCCTCAAATTGTGCATCTTAGTCTGACGCAATCACTTCCTCCTTGCCTTTCTCTTCGTTTTGTTTTCCACCCACGTCACCGGGATGTTTCAAGTCTTCCAATAAGGCAGTGAGACAAAAGCGAAATTTGTCTATGTCATAGTATTCCATTTTATAGCTGATTTAAATGCAGAACAATTTGCTGTATACCATACAATCAAATAGAGTAGAATTTAACTGCTATTGAAATAGCAGACGTTATGCTGTGTCTGGAAGGTCTTTAATCGTCATTTGGATCAAGGATGACACCCAGTGGCCAAACAGGTTCATTCCAATGTATAACTGGGACTATGATTTCATTTCTTTGCCTTTTAGCCTTCTCTTGAAGGAGTAATTAAATTCCTATCCACTTGATCTTCTGGTTGTCATTTAAATGATTTGATCAATTGTTTTCACCCAGTGGCCAATATTATGGCAACCTTTACCCCTGCTTAATATAGATTTTTTTTTAATTTCTCATTTTTCATATTCTCTTCACATTATTGATATTTATAGGAAAGTAATTTGTCTGAAATTTATTAAATTACAACATATGCTGCAAATTATAGCTTTCTTTAAACAAAGTGCCAACGGGCTGTGCGACTGAAAGGTCCTTATTCTTGTTATCAGTAAAGCAGTTAATGCTTAATATATCTTATCAAGATGTATTAAGCTGCATTTGTGGTTTCTAATATAATTTGTGTTCCTTTGGTTCAGAGATGCATATTAACATTAAATCTTTTCGAAAACACAAGGCACAAAACAACATCATGTGCTGCAAGCCCCCTTTGTATTTCATGTATTTACCCCTTATCTTTGTTTCTCAATCCATAGGAACTACATACTAATAAGGGGTACTATTGATAAATTTTGTGAAAGCCAGCATGATATAATGGTTAGAATCTTGGACAGCCATGAAGCTCATTGGGTAACCTTGGGCCAATCATACCCTCTCAGCCTAACCTACCTGACAGTGTTATTTTGAAAGTAAAATGGTGGTGGGGGGGGAGGTGGGAGGTGGGAGAAAAAACATATGTGCCAGTTTGAGCTCCTTGGGAAAATGATGAGAAAATATTGCAATAAATATTTTGCGAAGTTCCCTTTAGGAAGGACCTGGAGCCAGAGGATACATCTGCCTGGGTTTTTCTATTCACCCAGTTCAGCATATTGATGTCACGCATAGGAAAATCCAGACTGGGAAGTGTTCCTAGAAATAGCAAGTAAATAAGAGGGAAAACTCCATATTGCTATAGGGTGATATCACAGAGACGGTCTGTTCGGACAACACACTAAACCATGGTTAGGCCACTAACCCTTTTGCAGCAAATGGTTAGTGGAGAATGTGGATAGGGAGACATTTTTCTCCTTCTCCCATAATACTAGAATCCGGGATCATCCCATGAAGCTGATTGGTGGGAGTTTCAGGACAGACAGAAGGAAGTGCTTCATCATACAGTGCATAGTGAAATTCTGAAACTCACTACCACAAGATTTGAATGGCTTTAAAGGAGTGTGTGTGGATAAATTTCTGGAGGAGAAGGCTATCAATGGCTACTCGTCCTGATTGCTACGTACTACCTCCAGAATCAGAGGCAATAAGCCTGAATAAGCCAGTTGCTGAGGAACATAGGTGGAGGGTATTGTTGCATAAATGTCCTGCCTATGGTCGACAGCTGGTTGGTGTGTGAACAGAGTGCAGGATGAGATAGACCCTTAGTCTGATCCAGTATGACCCTTCTTATGTTCTTATATTGAGGTGAGATTAATTATGAATACAAGGGTTCAGAGAAGTGTAGATTCAGTAGGGTCTTAGATTCTTGGGAATATTAGAGGAAGGGTATAACATGAGAATGAATTTTGTCTTAACTAAGATGAAACAAGGCTGATGGTACTTATGTTCCTATATGCAAATGCTAGACACCTAAGAACTTCAGCTTCTCATATTCACTGTGGATATTAATTTGATAGGAATATTATAAAAAATGATGGCCTGGCATAATCAACAGGATACAGTAACGTTGTGATACAAACTATATTGGAACTAGGGATGGAAAGCCCTCCCATTGGATAGTTGGGCTCAGGAAATCAAACAGTCATCGCCAAAATGTGAAAAATGGCTCCGTTTATTCTGATCCCAAATACAAAACAAAATTACAACTTCAAAAGCATAATAGTATCCAATCCCTTCTCCTGCATCCCCCCTACAAGACTCTTTCCTGCACCCCCATCTCAAATCCTTTCGAATTGCTTCTCACCCACTTGCTCATCCTCTTACTTTCTTATTTGGTTCTTCAGCTCTGGTGTGGTAGCAGCAGCAAGACGTCTCCTCCATGTCCTGTATCTGGGAAATTTAATTTCCCCAGGGACAGTGCATATCAGCCCTTGAGAAAACAACGTTTCCCAGTCTGCTTCTGCTATATAACAGCATATTAGGCATCAGAGTGGAAAAGAGGGAGAGACCAGTCTTCAGTATAGGCTTGGGAATAGTCCCTATTTGAGTTGAGGGAAGTTTGAAGGAGGCTTGGCTCAACTTGAATTTGATCCTCCTTATTTGAGAGGATTAGGGTTCATAGTTCATAGAGACCCTCCAGTCTGAAACACTTTCCTATCCCTAATCATAGTCCTTGTTTTCAATGGCATAGCTCAGTTTTAAGACATGTGAAAAGTTAGTAAAGTAGAGAGCACCTTGAGCATATCCAGAATGCTTTTTGTTGCCTCATGTAGGTTTGGTTAAAAGAAGTATGTCATTACTACTTTTTTTCTACCTGATTTTTCAGCTCATGTGCAAATACGTTTAGCCTGTGGACGTTGTGATTACATGGTTACACAAATTGTTTCCATTGTATATAGATGTTTCTGTGTGTACATCAATGCACATAGTCCTTTCTAATTGAACATTGCTGGCATATATAGGCCCAAGGATGAGTGTGCAAGGCCAATACCATCAAATGGAAGGAACACAGCTGTGGCCGTTCATGTTTGGCGTAAGGATCAACCCTCAACTTTCACATATCTGACATATCTAGTGGGTGGTCAGGTCAGAGTAGCCACAATAATGTACAGTGTAACCATTTTAAGGATTAAGTGCTCATTTCATGCTAAAAATGTGCCACTGGTACAAATGGGTTCCAGATTCTGCCTCCCTTAGTCTAAAATGCCCATAAGAAGCAGCAGGTCCTATGAGGTTTCTCCCATCAAAGGAGCACAACTGTGTTACACCACAGATAGGAAACAACTCTTATCAGCATATCAGGTGTGGCATCAATGTTGAGGTACAAAAGCCAATCCTATAAAGTGATGTCCATTTAGTGATTCACAGGATGGATCCATAAGTAAGGCTTTTTGTTACTTTTCTTACCTATCAATAATAATTTAAAATACATTAAAAGAAGGATCCCTGCCAGAACTAAATGAATACTTAGCATCCATCTTCACATAAGATATTGAAAGTTTCACAGATGAGGTTTCAGAATAAATAGTTTAAGTAGGAATATGTTGCTAGATATAGATTTGATCTAAAAGATCACAATTTTAGAAATTGCTGATTTATGTAATTCAAAATGGAAACGGCCTGTACACTAGCCCCTCTTTTAGAGGAGCAAATGATGGCTAATGTAACTCAGTCATAGATAGATAGATAGATAGATAGATAGATAGATAGATGACAGATAGATGACAGATAGATAGATAGCTCCGGACCTGAGCCTGGAAGACTGCTGAGCATGATTTCAGTACCATGCAAATTAATAGGGAGAGGATATGTATAAAATCAAGCATGGTTTGAGAGAAGGGAATATTTTATCCTTTCACATAGTGCCAGATCTAAAGAGACACTAAAAATGAGCACCTATCAAGTATCATGTGCTCTTAAGTTGGATGAAATGAAACTGAAGGGGATAAAGGAATAGTGACGAAAGGTCAGAGGAGTATTAACTAGTAGCAGGAAGCATTGTAAAGCCATTGCTATGGTAATGTAGGAAAGGCTTTGCAGAATAAATGGTTCTGAAAGGAAATAAGAAGGGGCATGATGGAGTCTTTTCTTAATGGAGAACAGGAACAGGTCCTTTGCAAGACATAGCAAGCTGAATTATAGAAAGTGCAGAGACAGGAGTGACAAGGCAACAAAGACTTGCTAATTGGATTTGAGCTGGCACTGAGTCAGTGAGAAGCACCTCTTGGCTGAGCTGAATAACCTTCTGATCTGGATTCATGCTGACTTGGACACCATAAGCAGAACTTATAACTTAACCCAAAATTTCAACAGCACCACAAAATTGCAGGAAGGGTTGAAATGACAGCCTTCAGTGAAGAGTAGTGATGGGAATGTTTGACTGTGTTGACTCCCAGCTACTCCAGTCTGTGGTGAGCCAGTTGTTTGTATGCATGCACTGTGTTACTCAAAATTCTGCTTTTGACATACCAGTTCAAGAGCTCAAAAAATGACATTTCCAAACTAAATAGCAATTCATTATCTGAATCATACATTTATTGTGGCCTAAAGTTCTGTGGACAAGTAGGAAGACTTACTAGTACCCAAGGGCATGAAACACTCTTGGGTACCAGTAGATCTGTCACATTTCTATACACAGCCTAGATATATCTAGTAAGAACAGTGTGACTTCTTCACAACCCTAATCATGGCATGAGATGGGAGTATCTTTTCTGCCATACTAATTTAACTCTTGAAAAAGAGACCATTAAGTTGTGTAGTGTGAAAGATACCTCCAATCAATCATGCTTAAGTATGTATTCAATAGAACTGAATTTGCTGATATATTCCTATTCATCAGTTTCATGCTTTCCTTTTGAAATATTTTTGTTGAAGTTTGAGAACATAAGAAGAACCCTAGGGGTTGTCTGCATGGCGCTGGGTTGGTGCCACCTCTCTCTTCAACCTCGTGCTTTCCCTCTCCTGGGGCAGTGTTGGGTAATCCCAATACCAAGGAGGGAGTGCAGGGTTACTGGGTGGTCATCCAGGTCCCGGAGCTGCCTCCACATTCTTCCTGGTGGAAGGTGACCAATCACTGATCGCTTTCCACCAGGCTCTGCCCCTGGGTTGACCCCGGATTGGCTCCAGAGCAACGTTATACAGTGGAAGTGCCATGTTGATGTCACTCCAATTGAAAAAGTTGGGTTAAATACCTGACTTTTTCAGAACTCTGCATCATAGGGAAGCCCCATGGTGGCTGTGAACCTGCGCTTGTGTCATCTAACTGATGCAGCACAGATCAACGAGCCCCCTAGTGGATCAGATCAAATGCCTATCTAATCCAGCATACTGTTTCCTGCAGTAGCGAGCAATATAGTTGCATATGGGAAGCCCACAAGCACAACATGAGGTCATCAGCCCTCTGTTACTGTTGTTCACCAGCATGTGGTATTCAGAGGCATGATGCCATCATGACTGGTAGCGACTGGTAGCTTTATCCTTCATGTACTTGTCTGATCCCCTTTTAAAGCCGTCTTAAATTGGTGGCCATTACCAGGTCTTTTAGGCTTGGCCAAGATTCTTTGCTGCCTATGGCAGTTGCCTGCTTCCCCTTTGCTGCTTTCTCTCCCTTCTGCACCCCCTGCTTCCTCCCCCATCCCCAGCAACCCACCAATTGAAATCTGAGAAGGCACCAGACTCAGCTGTTGGCGCGCCATTGCCTTGTTGCAGTAAGGATGTATGAGGAATTTCTTTGAGTAATTCATTTTTTACCAGATTTTACCCAGTTTGCACCTTCCAGACATGAGTATGGACCTGAACACAAGCTGCGGTTGAAGTCCATACATTTCTGAACTTGTAATGTGATTTGGAGGGGTGGGTGGGAATCGTGTTCAAAAATGTGTACGTATGGAAAATGTGCATGCAAAAGTGTGTACTTTTGAAAATCATGCACAAACATGCTTGAACCAATGGGAAAAAAACATTTAGTTTCAAAAATGTGCACAGTTGAAGTATACATTTGGGAAAATGTGCATGAAAAGACTAAAATTTGTGTGAAAAAAGAAAAAGCAAAGCTCACAATCTGATATGGACATGAGTCAGAATGAGTTTGAAGACAGAATTTGATGAGCTTGTGACTTGCTGACTCTGCAGCAGGAAAAACATCTCTAAAATAGATTATTCCTGCTGCAGCAAAGCAAAAATAGCAATGTTCCTTCAGCTGATTGTGGCACCATCCACAGTGTTGTGCTGCAGCCTACTCTGCTATAGGTGCACCACCACTATCACTTTTCCACAGTGGGAACATTTGTTTCGTTTTTTTTAAGCAGTTTTTCTTTCCGCAGCAAGGTGGTGGTGTTCCTACGGCCCCGCTCTACAAGATTTCAGTTTGACGCCTGGTTCCCCGATTATGCGCATGTTCTCTCAATCGCTTTTACGCCTAATCCCTATACATGGGAGGCGTTGAAGCGCATTACGGGCTGTATGAAAGGCATTTTAAAGTTTTTGACATGCTGAGAATCACATGCAAATGTTGCTGAAAGTAATGCGCTTTGTCCCAGAGAAACTCCCCAAAGCGGTTCCCTCCCTTTATTCTCCCCGCCCACCAGAATCTCCCGCCTTTGGTTTCCTAGGTTACCTGAAAGGAATGAGCTGATTAACATGTTCGGCTACCTGTCTTCTCCCCTCCTTTGCCCGATTGCCATGACCTCCTCAGGCGTAAATGGGAATGTGTCTCACACACACACACCAAAACAGACAGGGGGATGCTGCTTCGTTCCTTCCCCCTCCACTTCCCAGCGAGCTCAACAATTGTAAAACATACACACACACACACACACACACACACACCCCTAAGCTCAGGAACCCAGCAAGAACCGAGGGGAAGTTATGTCTGCTGATGGCTAATTATACGCACATCCGCACATCCTTCCTACCCCCTTTACGTCTCATAAAACCACCTCCATCTGGCCCCGTGTCTCCATGTTAAAAATATTTAATCAGGGTACTTCAAAGAAACTTTTTTTTTGGTTCACGTTGGGTCACTTCTTCTTGGAGTTTCCATCCAGAGAGACGGAGTACAAGGAGGAAGTTGCCAGGAGGAGAGAGGAAAGGAAACTAAACCAAAAAATTGGAGGTTTTCTCAGCGAAGGAGCAGTTCTATGCATGACATTACGAACACAGTCCAACCCCTGATCGTTAATGTGCCTCCTCAGAAAGTTGTTTACACGGACATAAGGCGCTCTTACTCCCGCCGTAAATTAAAACTCGCTAATTAACGCGCATTCGAAAATGCAAATAATCGGAGAGAAAACGCGCCTGAGCCCCTGCTTTGCGCTCCGCTCTTGTAGAGGTAAATTTCCTAATGCGCCTTGAAAGAGCTTTAAATCGCTCTTGTAGAGGCACCCACATTGAGTGCAGTCAGATCTTGCCCCAATGACTTGCTCTCTGAGGAAGGCTGTGAGCACCCTTTCTCAGAAAGCAAGATATTGGCAAGAAGCAACAGGAACAGTGCTGTTAGGCAGAGGTTGGTGGCAGAGAAACATGAGCATGTAGCAACAACAGCAGCAACAGAAGATAGCTGTGCACTCACTCGGTCACCTGCACCAAATCTTCCATATGGGTCAAAGGGATCACCTTGTTTCATGATAGACCAGACCCTGCGGTCTTGTGGGAATAAATTCCATAATTACAGGGTCTGTGAAGAGGTATTTCCTTTTGTCTTCCTGAATTCCCTGTGATTCTATTTCATTTGATGATACCGAGTTCTAGTACTGAAAGAGAGGGGGGGACTCTATCCACATATTTATTATTACATTTATATCCCACCTTTTTCCCTCTTGCAAGGAACCCAATGTGGTTTGTATGGCAGTCTTCCTCCCCAACAACGCTGTGAGGTCAATTAGGCTGAGAATCATTGGCAGTGTTTGGACAATCAGTGGGGGAAACAATGCAGTATGGGTTGTTTTCCCCTGCCCCCACTGGTTGCATGACTGGTATTTCCCTAATTACCTGCACCATGAGTTGCCATGTCATCCAAATGCAGCATGACGGGGGTGGCTCTCATCCACCCCACAACTCCTACCTCAAGCCATGGGTTGCAGTAGCGGGATAAGAAGCAACCCCTCTATGCCATACATTGGGTTCAGACAATACAGCAAACCATGCTGAGGATAATTAGGGAAATGCCAGTCATATGACTAACGTGTGGGGGAAACGATCGACTGCGTCATTTCCTCCACTGATTGTCCAAACCCAGTCAGTGACATGTCCAAAGTCCCCCAGTGAGCTTCATGGTCAAGTGGGGACTAAACCCCAGATCTCCAGAGTCCCAGTCAAAACTCTAGCCACTATACCACACTGGCTCTGATGTAGCAAAGATGTGTTGAAATGTGAGTTACTCTCATTATGAAAGAAAGTTAATCTTCTTATGACATCTACAGCAACCTTTAAGGGTACAAACTAGTGACTTGAAATGGAAGGATTATGGGAATTTAGAAGTGTGAATTTAGAAGTTGAGAAAAGAGTGGCATCATTATGCTCTGAAATTCCCTGAAACCTATCCTGCTGAAAGCTAAGAATGGATCATGTGTAGTCATGCTATGCTATTATACACTTCTTAACAGTAGGGTAGATAGCCATGGCAGGATATTCTCCTAGACTGATCATTAATATGACCCAATAAGGTTGCGGGGATGGCATGTTTGCTGGTACAGCTGACCAGTTCAGACAGCACATCAAAAGTCTTTTCCCACTCTTTTCTCCCCCCTAAGCAACTGAATTCTGAATAGGCGCAACTTTCCCAAAGCCGAATCCTTGCAAATAAGTACAATTTTAAAAGATGAAAGGATATATATATATATATATATATATCAGCCAAAAGAATAATAGATCAGCTTTGGCAGAGGATTAAAGCAAAACGGTACACAGCCTAGTATTTAAAACGAAAGGATTTATTATGAAGTCTTTAACTTAGAGCAGGCTTAGCAGGTAGGGTTTTTAAACTAAAAGAAAGTTGGTATAATATAGTGGGGTGCTCTAAGTACAAGAAACAGGAGATGTCTAAAAAGCATCTCATATTTTTAATGATAGAAGCAAGCAGATATTCAAGGGGGGAGACATGACTTGCACACCAGGCTCTGCTTTTGAAAAAAAAGAAAAAGAAAAAAGCTTATAATAACTTAATATGACTTCTTGGCTGCCAGATAGATTAACTGCTTTTGTTTTGTTTTTTATTGTGTAGTCCCTGCTTTGCTCACCAGCATGTTTTTTTATTTTTTAAAGCCTGTGTGTGGCCAACCTGCACAAGGATTGCTAAAAGTAGCACATGCAGTAGGTGTTTGTGACATCCCTGTACTTTGCTAGTTCACTGGGCCTTGTTATGCCGTGAGATCAGATCTGCATCTTTGCCTAATTCAGCCCATGTTACGCTGCTGCGTCCTTTCTGGGTAACGGATTGAGAGGCAAAACTACGCTAAGGGCTCAATCTTTCATACGTGTAGACAGAAAAAAGTCCTACAACTCCCAGCCAGCCATGCTTTTTTCTGCCTAAGCACATATAGGATTGTGTACTGTAGCCTGCACAAGTATTGTACTATGTAACATATAGCATTTTCATGAGGCTCCTTTGCTACACAGATAGGTCACACTTGTCTTAACATTACAGTATTGTGTGATGGTTAGAGTGTTGGTCTAGGATTTGGGAGAGATCCAGCTTCTAATTTCTACTCATCCAAGAAGTTCACTGAATGACCCTGAGCCTGTCTTTGTCTCCCAGCCTAACCTACATGTGAGGATAAAATGAGGAAACTCAGGAGAAAAATCTGATAAGTAATACATTCCTCCCCCCGATATGATAAAGAGAATGTTTTTGTTTCTTCAACTGCTTCCCTTGACTCTGATGAAACTGCCAAAGCTTAAATGTCTTCATAACCAGTTGGGACTAGTCTTGTTCTGGCTCACATACTACCCAATTTTAGATCACTTGTTCTGGCTCACGTACTATGTGTTATGTAGAAGAGGAGAACATAGTGCATGCCTGATTCTCTGGACATCCCACTGTTTTATGCTAACATTTAGGAATAGGGAAGGCAATTAGGGTGATTTCTAGAAATAGGATGCAAATTCCAGGAAATTTGAAATGTTTTCCCCAGCCTCAGTTATTGTACAATGCTTCCCCAGTGGATCCAATGTCCCATATATGATGAGCATGCTCTGAGGCTCACAACCCTAACTTAACTGGGATTCCCCTCCCCCCCTTTTCACTTTCACCAACATGACTTTATACATCAGACACATTTCCACAGAGAAATACAAATTCTTTAATAGAAAAACAAAAATATTACTCAATCACAGAGGAAAGGGATCAAAGTACAGACCTGCCATTCTTACCAATCCTGAGTCCTCTACAGTACTCCATTTCTATGCACAGATGAATAGGCAGTGCGGCAGGAATCATTTTACACACATAAGTCCTATGCTAGCATCGCCGTGAACACATGGAGCCTGGGCCAGCAGGTGTGAACTGCCTCTGCCCACTCATGTTGAAGTTGAAATAAAAATAACAACCGCACAAAGCTTCAGTAACACTATCATGAACTACATGCAATGTGTGTCCTGTCCCCCCCCCCATCTCAAAACCATTACACAGATCACTAACATGCTAAGGAATTTCCCCATTTGAAGTAGGATTTAAGACTGAAGGGCAGATGTAATGACATTTATAGTGATATGGAATATCCATGAAAACACCTTACATATATACACGCACGTACACAGTGCACACAAGAAATGAACTATCTAGCCTCTGTTTCAAGAATACAATGAAGGGGGTTCTGTATGTAACATCCATGAAGGTTATGGTTCGCAAAATGAGAGGCAGAGTTATGTGTAACAGAGAAAGTGTTCAGCAATTTGTTTTTTCAAAGATTTGCTTATATCAGTAAACAGCAATTCTTTTCTAAGAAGGGTCATGTGAGGAAAAGGCAATAGGATAGGATAGCTGGGTTCTAACAGCATGCTGGAGATGATGGACATTGTAGTCCAACACATCTTGGGGGGAAGGATAAGATTGGGGAACTGTGATTTAGATGTTTTTGGTTCAGGTGTGACAGCTGCATTGAGATTTTGCACAAAGAAAAATGAACTTATCTACTGTGCAGCTACCCATTTCTCATGTACTGTAGTAAGATTACATTAAAATGTTCATGAACTGTAAGAAAATTTTACACCAACTTCTTAAAGTACCCTTGACTGCACTCAAAAATAAGCTAATTTTTTGCTGCCAAATGAAGAGGGGAAAGCTTTTTAAGTGCCTCTAGCTCATTTGAAAACCAAAAGTTAAAACTTCCCCTGAGAAGAGGCAGTTTAGGAATAAAGGCTTTGGCTAATTAGGTTTAATGGGACGTTGTCTTGGGAGATGTGATTTATTAGGCCAATCTAGGCACACAATAGGCCTGCAGGGTTCAGTTCTTGGATTCTCCAAGTAAATGGCAAATATCCAAGGACATTTTTTTTAATATTGGAAGGAATATTAAGAGAGTCGGGCAAACTACACATTACATACACATTCATGGATGGCTTTTAAGATAAAAAACAGCCTGAAAAGGCTGAAAGTTTTGAGTGTAGACTGATAGCTAATACAGATTAATAACCCTTTCTTTACTAGGCATTTCCCATTCAATCCCCCACCCCACCCCACCCTGGTTTTCTTTCCATGAGGTTTCAGATACTTGTCTACCAATCAATGATTCGTTACATGCCTTTGCATGTAACACGTTGTTTGACCCTAAGACATGTAGGTTTCTGCAGTTAACCTATATCGTCTTTCCGCTCCTCCTGCTTTCTTCAGATACTTCCCTTTAGTTCAGCTAACAACATTTCTAGATTCTGGTTGAAGCCAATCCATCTTTTCCTTTCTCCACTCAGCCCCCTTGACACTTATTTCCATCTCATCTTCCTTGCTCTGACTGGGGAAAGATAACAAAGCACCCATCGATATTTTCAACCAATATTCAGGTTTTTTGTTGTGATCATCTGTCTGTTCATTTGTAAAGGCAGGCTTGCAACATGGCTGAAAAATGCTCTCTGAGCCATCTTTTAATATTACATCTGCTTTCCCTCTCAGTAACTTTATCACAGCATGTTTAGTTATGCAGTGAGTCATCAGAAAGGTCATTTTAACACTGGAGTCAATTGTCCACTAATAGAACCAAAAACATTATCGGTTGGCTCTCTCCCATTATGAATTTGCAAACTTGTCCTCAGTTTCTGTTCTCTATGAGCTCCATCAGATGAGTGTTTTATTGCACGCTTGTTATTGGGCGCTCACGGATTTTCGCGGGTCCCTCCCACAACATCATCTGCCTCCCATGAGCCTCCCGCCCCTTCTAGCCTTCTTCATGCCACAAAAAAAATCCACCCCAGTAAGTTTGACTTATTTTTAAAGATGGAAGTTGCCGCTATCTCTTACTGTGTGCAGGAGAAGCAGCGCGATCAGAACTGCCCACTGAATGGGCCACGTACATGTAGTTTACTTCCTCTTTCAAAGTAATGAGGGACAAACATGTGAGCGGAGCAGCGACAGGAAGGAAACACTATTTCCCCCTGTGTGATGATGTTCTACGTCTATGCAGCACTTAAGTCCCCTGCATACTGAATGCACATTAGAAATCTGTGATTTCAGATGCCCATTTTGGGAGCTGAGCATGAAGCACATATAGAATATGTGAGAATATTTAGCAGACAGAATGTCAAGCAAACAACAAAGAATCAAAATCATTGGGGACAGTCTAAAATTCTGCAGAACCTCTGGAGCTGGTATGTAGGTGGTGTACATTTTAAAAAACAGGCATGTTATTTTTCAAGACATTTCACAAAATATTGTGACATGGGCTAGTTTAGGGTGACCAGATAAAATCCAGGTCAGGGCTCATGTAACTTTAACAGTTGTAGAGAAAAGGGAAATTCAGCCAGTGTCATTTGTATGCAATTAGTTCCTGGTGAAATTCCCTCTTCATCACAACTGTTAAAGTTGCAGGGGCCCTGCCTTCTTTGCTATATAGTCACTCTAGTACAGTGCCTGCAACTTTAACTGTTGTGATGAAGAGGGAATATCACCAGGAACTAATTGCATACAAATGACACTGGCTGAAATTCCCTTTTCTCTACAACTGTTGAAGTTACATGAGCCCTGACCTGGATTTTATCTGGTCAGCCTAGGCTAGTTTACATATCCAGCATGTAACAGGTGCAATAGCCAGACCATGATAGGTGTCTCTTGGCTTCTGTTAGTTTGCAATAAATGGCTTAGTGTGACATTGATACTTATCGATTCATAACCTTGCACACTGAATGCTAATCTGTCCCCTCATGTTAAAAAAGTGGATTGACTGTTCCAGAGGCAGATGGCTTCCACAAACTTGCAGCTGTCTTTTCACTTTGACAGGGGATTTGTGCTAATTTGCATTAACACTAATGCACATCAACATGAACTAATGCAGATTTATGCAAGTGTGCATTAGCAAGAATGCACATTCATGCTAGTGTGAATTAGCATAAGTAGAATGAAATTGTGGTTTAAAAAATCTGATTCCATTAATGGCATGACAATGGAATTTCTTTATTTTAAAAAAATTATGCATACATGAATTTGTTTATATCCATAGCAATAAATACATATGAAATGCATATATCTGTATCTATATGAAAATACAATTTATTAGGAATTACACAAGTAGACCAGATATCCAAATAAATATCCATTTGAAGGTGGCATATATGTGCCACCTGTTCAAATGTTGAAAGGATTGTAAGGTTCTCAATACATTGCATTATAGAAGATGAGTATTAATCTTTTCAGTGTTGTAATATCAGTATTTTATGTGTCAAAAGGGCATGGGGAATGTATTTATGATGACCATTCATTAATTTCCATGATGAAGGCATATAATTTAAAAAACATGTACATCAGCAAATATGAAAGACAGTTCCACTACAAAATTTGTCCTTATAATAACCTCCTCCTAAAAAGAAGCAACTCCTGGACATTGCTAAAAATATGTTTAAAAGAAGTATTATCTGCATTGCATCTCCTGCAATTAGCCGAATTAGACAATCCCTTATTCAGAGACAGACACAAAAGTTTTTGCTGAATATGACACAGCCTGAGATCTATAGAAATGACAGGTATAGTTGCCAAAACTGATTGATCCACTGATTAGGCAGAATTGGACAATCCAATTCCATATTTTATTTCTGCTTAAAACCATGTAATTCATATTTATTTTCTAGTAACACAAATTTTAGATATTTTTCTGTATATCTCTAGTTAGAGCAGCTTTGCACGCAACCACACTTGAGGGAAGTCTTTAAAATAATATTAGAAACAAGATGAGTTTGTGAAGTGTCTGAATTATTGCCATGTGGAAACAATATCAAATTATTTCCTCCCTGAGTTACTGTTAGCAATGGAAAATATTTTAAATTGAATATGATCTTGCATCACCATTTTATATTGCTTTCTGAGATATATATTCAAAAGTCATTCAACTCAAAATACAATTTGAAATGATACTTTTTTTGTAAAAAAGTAACCTAGTCAAGATATTCTTTGTAATTGCGGTCTTAAAAAGGGATATATTGGTCTCTACATTCAGAAATGTAAGGCTGTATGGTATTATTCATTCTGATGCATGCATCATTAGGACTCTGACTACATGCATACTCTTCAGAGATTCATTCAAGGAACTAAGGAAAGACAAAATTATTTACTAACTGCATCATAAAAGTTAAACTCTGCATCTCAGGAAAAACTTATATCTTTAATATAATTATATCTTTATTATAATTGAAACATTTCAGAAAGTTCTATCACATTTTCATAGGCTTTTTTAAAAGGAGAAACACATTGTGTTATTATTTTTTTACCATTTTGGAACTCAGTATTTTCTAATGCTTTTAGAGTAGTTACTGTGAACTTTATTAATAATCTGTATGAATAAATTGGCTCCCAGATTGATTTTTAATTTCTAAAAGAAAACAGGGAGTTGATATTCCTGGTAGTTCCTCCAAAAGTATTTCTGGCTGTATTTCCTCAACCCCCCACCCCCAGATGGAGTATTTGGCTAATAGAAGTGATGTATGTGCACTCTGCAATAATTGTGGATCATAAGCTGATTTAACGGTTTTAATTCAACTTCATTAGCCTTAGAGGGGTTGTTTGGGTAAGATTTTTTCTTAGGATTTAATTTAGGCTCCAGCTCTTTTTGCAGCTTCCTCACTTTTTCTCTGCCTGTTCTCTGTGAATGAAATTACCTTTCTTCATCACAAAAGCCTTAGAGGCTTCCAAAGGAGTTCTGTATGAATTCAACAAACCCTGATTGGATTCCCAGCGTAATGGCCATTTCTCTTTCACATACTCTGAGCACAGAAAACTTGTATCTTGTTATAAAAGTGAACTCAATCTCCTTTTGTTTTGACCTGAAGCGGTAATATGGAGGGACATGTTCTGAGATTGGTGTATTCCCAGTTGAACTGAATCTAAAAGACTAACAAGGAAAAAAATCAATCTTTAAAGAGGACATGTGCACCTTCTGTCTTCAGACCCCTATCAGCTGTAAATCACCTTGCACTTGGTTGGCCAAACAGTCTGTGCTCTTTTCGTTTCTTTTTTCATTTCTTTTTTTCTTTTCATGCAGAGTGAATATATCTTGCTCCGTTTACCGCAATTCTTAAATTAAACCTTCCACATAAGACACAAGTAACAGGTACAAGGACATTCCGTTACTTCTTAGGTAAAATGATTACTCCAAATTGTGGCATTTTATATGTCACAATCAAAGCAGCATAGTTATGCTAGTCACTAAATCATAACAATGCTTTTAGAGGGGTTCCCCCCCTTGCTACTGATCTTAAGGCAGGTTGGCCATTTTTAGATATAAAATGAGAGAGAGAGAGAGAGAGAACTGACTAATTTCACCAACCATTAAAAATCCCCAAAAGTTCAGCAGCAAAGAATGTCTTGCTTTTCTGCTTTTATTATTGTAATAATATTTCCTTGGTCATTTTGACCAACGTGATTTGAAAATCACAGCTTTTCATGGGACTGTAGGATATTTACTTCTCTCCACTAAGAGAGCAATCTGCTAATAATGTACAGCAACAATGTCCATGAATCAAACACAGTTGATAATTAGACAACATTTGTACTGAGATGAAAAGGGCAAGAAAAGTACATCACAGTGGGTGAAAGACTTGAACTATAGCAGTATGAAATTAATAATTACCTGAAATATAAATCCTTCCAGACTCTACAGATTTTCCTCATAAGCACATGGGATAGTGCTTATGAGGAAATGAGATAGTGACCTAGATTTAATTTTATTGTTATTTTTATTTGGCTTTTCAGGTTTAAACTATATATGTAGTACCATTCTTATCTCATTTTATCCTTAGAATAGCAATGTGATACATGTTAAACTGGGTAAGAGTGACAAAGTGTGTATTTTAATGTGTGGTGAAAATAAATATGGAGAAAAAAATAGATATGGTGTTCTTGCAGCATAGTGGCAATTTTTGATATAACTGGTGGGGGAAGATGATAGCCAGTTAAGCCAATTTCTGTTCTGCAAATTCCTGTGCTCAAGAACTTTGCAGACATGGTAACTTCATAAAATGTTACATGCACTGATAGTGCTTTACAAATGGTGGTCTTAACTTATGAGTGTGTGTCAGTGGACCAGCAACCACACCCATCATTCCTAGAGGATTCTAACCCCTGTTCTCTGAAGAGGTTCCAGAGTCAATAGAAGACTCAGCTGAGACTCAACACAAAGATGTTGTGAGGCTTCCATCTGCTCAGAACCCATTCTTCCAGAAGAACCCCAAGGGCCGCCCCCTCCATCCAAAGGATGATACTGTCCGAGGACTTGGGTCATGAAGTCATTGGCATGCCACAACCACTCCCACATTATTAAAGTGTGAGTTTGCTGAAACAGATTGGGCCCTTTAAGAGTCAAATTCTCAATTCATGTGGAGACATTGCTAACCAGCCTAAAGGCTGGTAACTTCCTATTTAAGCCCTAGTCTTGCTTTGATCTTTGTTGGAACAGCATATAGACAATCTTGCCTGTCTTCCAATTCCACCACTACCTGGAGCTTTCCGTGGTAATGATCTCCTTCCAACTTGCTTCCTGAGAAACTTGGCCCAAGCTGATCCCTTGCAGAACCCTGCAGGCCAAGCTAAATCACAGAGCATCATCAGAATCCATGATCTGAAAAAGCCCAATGTGGCCTTCCCAAAGTTGAACATGAAAAAGAGAAGTATTTGAGAGCCAGGAAGTTTTAAAAGTTCAGTGTAAGAATGTGGATAAACTACAGCACATGGGGGAGAAAAAACTATTTTAATAGTGTACAAACTGCTATTATTTTGCTTTCATTTCTTGTTGACAAGGAATGAACAGATTGTTTCATCAAAACTGGTGACAGATTTTGGTGAAGAAGCATTGTTCAGAATTGGAAAACTCAAGCTACAGTCTGAATTCCTTGACTTAAAAAAAAAAAAAACACCCATCAGTACTCAGTGTGGAAAGGATTTTTTTTCCTTCCTAAAACGCAAATGAACCCCATGATCCTCCAGGTTATAAATTATAAATGAGTAGTATGCTCATCTGTTATTCAGAAGCATGGGTCAAAGGAATGTTTTTGGTTTTTTCCCTTAGTGTTCTTTAAACTGGATCTCTTTTGATGTCTACACCGCATATACATAGCAATCATTATATCCCACGCTATTGCATCATTAATGCAACTACAAACGAAACAAGTCAAGTTGTGAATGCCCAATGCTTCATTCTAACCATAAAGATGTGAAGGGAAAACTGAGCTAAATAAAAATACTTACTGATGGGATTGCTCCCTACAGTAATCGTGCTTGAAAGCAATGGGGGCAAAGGATGATCCTTTTGGGCATGATTCTTGCTCTGTAAAATATCTTCTGTCTTGCTACCTCTTGATTGGCAAAATGGGAGCATGCTGTGAAGGTAGAAACCAAGCCTCTGAAATATGCTTTAGAATTTCTAATTATATTTCATTTCTGCCTTGAAATTGGGCAAGCAACTGTATAAATATTGCAGCTATCACCTGCTGTATCTGTATACTCTTACTATTGTATCATTTTGTTTGCTTGTTTCAGGGATTTATAAAAAGTTCAAATTACAACAAAACTAAACAAAAAATATTAATGCACTACAAATTAAGGACTGTAGAGCTCGCGGGGTGCTCACCCCATGAGTTTGCCAAGCGCTGTTCGGCCAGTCCTGTTCTGGGAGCTGGCCTGTCCGAGCCCTCGACATAACACATGTTCTGAGGCCTCTAGAAAGTGTGCAATCCCCCCAGCACACCATTAGCATGTCTGGGGGAATTGCACACTTTCCAGAGGCCCCAGAAAGTGTGCTTTACCTCTCCCCCTTGTATGCCAATCGTGGCCTTAAAGGGCTTCTTAAAACCTTGTGCAAATGGTCCTTTACCCTGCCACCACCATTAAAGTAGAGAGGGAAAATACACGATTTCCCCAGCCTTGCAGAAAATCACTTTTATCTCTCCCCCCCCCCCCCCACGCTGATGAGGGCCTTTCTCCAGCCTTGGTGAAATTGTATATTTCACTCACTGCGTTAATGGCAGCCACCATTATCACAGTGGGGGGAAAGGACAAAGGGTGTATGCAGGACAAAGGGCGTGCAGTTCTGGGCGTGCAGTTCTGAGTTCTGCCCAGAACTGCAGGCCCGTTGTCCTTTGCAGTGTTGTGGCGGAAATCCGCTGGGTGCATCTGCCGGGCCTGTGAGGGCAGACATGGGGGTGTCCGTTGCCCTCACAGGCCCAGGTGGATTTTCACCCCATTGCTAACCACAATATAAAAGAGCAGCAGAAAAACAAACAAAAGCAAAGGAGCATAAAAGTAAACATAGGAAGGATTTAAAAGCCATGGGGTGGGGAGAGAGATTGTTGCTTGGTACCAAAGTGACATCAAGGTGAGTTCCAGGTATACCTCTCTGTGGAGACCATTCTAGTTGGGGTACTAACTATCTTTACTTTAAAGTCACCTCTCAAACTACAGATGGATAGTGTATCCTTCAGATATTGTGGTTCCAAGTCATAAAGGCTCCAAAGGCAAAACCAGAACTTGAATTGAGCCTGCAAACAATCTGGGATCCAGTGCAATTGGCGAAGCACAGGCAAAATATGATCATAACACTCAGTCCCAGTCAGTATCTTCACAGCAGTATTTTGCACTGTTTACACTTTCTGAACCATCTTCAAAGGTAGTGCCATGTTTAATACATTATAGTAATCTAATCTGAAGGTTACCAGGGCATAGGTCAATGAGGCCAGACTTTCTATGTCCAGGTAGGGCTGCAACTGTTCACACCAGCCTAAGCTGGTTGTAGGTGCCATAGAAGTAATGTTTTGTGCAACAGAGTTAACTCATTAAAACAAAACAAACAAAAAAAGGATGGACGAACTCCCCTGTGTCCTATTCATGCTCTACTTGCTGAACTCCTGCCAGTTGCTTGATCTCAGAGGGTGTGCAAGGTGAGCCGCCAGATGGTCTGTGGGCACCCGGCAAGAACTCATGTCTTTTTTGCTTTGTCCAAAAGCCATGTTTTGCGCAAAATCGTGACTGGGAAATCAGGATTTGGTCCAAACTGCAGATGGAAATAGTGCAATTTGCATAAAATTGCAGGGGTAAAGGACCATTTGCGCAATTCTGGCTTTGCAGAAATCAAGAGGAAACAGCGAGCTTACCTGACTCAGCACTTGCTGAGTTGAGCCAGCTTAGAGATCCACGAGCTGGCATCCAGCAGGCCGAGATGGCAAAACCTCGCCGAGCGGAAAACTCGACTTATATCCGATAAGACACGACATAGAGAACATCTTCGTTCCTATGGGGTGGCAATACGTGCAGCGAAGAACGTGGACAAGCTGCTTGGACAAGTGAGGAGGACGACTTGCCCTCTCGATCCGTGTCCTTCTTGGCTGGTCGCCCAGGGAGGAGATGCAGTTAGATCACAATTACAATATATTACTAATGCATCTCTCAGGGAGGGGAGTTTTCCATCATGTTTAAAAGAAGCGGTAGTACGGCCGCTTCTAAAAAAACCCCTCCCTGGATCCCCTGGACTTTGATAACTACAGGCCAGTATCAAATCTTCCATTTTTGGGCAAGGTGATCGAGAGGGCGGTTGCCTTCCAAATGCAAGCAGTTTTGGATGATACAGATTTTCTAGACCCATTTCAAACTGGCTTCAGAGCAGTATATGGAGTTGAGACTGCTATGGTCGCCTCAGTGGATGATCTACGCTTAAGTATTGACAGGGGGAGTGTGTCCCTGTTGGTACTCCTGGACCTCTCAACGGCTTTCAATACCATCGACCATGGTATCCTTCTGGATCGCCTGAGGGAATTGGGACTCGGGGGCACTGTGCTTCAGTGGTTCCGATCCTATCTCTCGGGCAGGTTCCAGATGGTGATGCTTGGGGATAGTTGCTCTTCAAAGAAGGAGCTGCTATGTGGTGTACCACAAGGTGCGATCCTATCCCCAATGCTGTTTAACATCTACATGAAACCACTGGGAGAGATCATCCGGAGGCATGGGGCGGGGTGCTATCAATATGCTGATGACACCCAAATATATTTCTCTATGCCTTTGACAACAGCGTCAGCTAAGGATAGTGTGTCTCCTCTGAATGAATGCTTGGAGGCGGTAATGGGCTGGATGAGGAAAAACAAACTGAAGCTGAATCCAGACAAGACGGAGGTGCTTACTGTCAAGGGCCACAACCTGGGGTTGGAGGTGTGTCAACCAGTTCTGGATGGGGTTACACTCCCCCTGAAAGGCTGTGTTCGCAGCTTGGGGGTGCTCCTGGATCCGTTGCTCCAAATGACAGCTCAGATAGATGCGACTGCCAGGAGTGCCTATTATCAGCTTTGGCTGATACGCCAGCTACGCCCCTTCCTAGAGTTGGAAGACCTAAAATCAGTAGTGCACGGGTTGGTAACTTCGAGGCTTGACTTCTGCAATGCGCTGTACATAGGGCTACCTCTGTGCCTAGTCTGGAAACTTCAACTAGTTCAAAATATGGCAGCCAGGTTGGTCACCGGTACATCTAGGGGTGACCACATTACACCAGTTTTAAAAATCTCTTCACTGGCTGCCAATCAGTTTCCGGGCAAAGTACAAAGTGTTGGTTATTACCTTTAAAGCCCTACATGGTTTGGGTCCAGGTTACCTACGGGATCGCCTTCTCCCATACAGTCCGCCCCGCACGCTCAGGTCCTCTGGGAATAATTTACTACAGTCAACAAGAACTAGACTGACAACCGTTACCCAGAGGACCTTCTCTTCTGCTGCTCCCAGATTGTGGAATGACCTGCCAGGAGAGATTCGCGAACTCACCAGTCTTCAGGAATTTAAAAGATCTATAAAGACTGATCTCTTCCGGCAGGCCTACCCAGATGAATTTTAAAGTGTTTTATTGGTGTTTTATTGGTATTTTAATGATGTATGGTTTTATGTGCTTTTAATCAGTTTTGTATTTTATGTTTAGTGCTGTTCCCCGCCTCGATCCGTTGGGAGAGGCGGGTAATAAATAAATTTATTATTATTATTATTATTATTATTATAACAAAAATCAATCAATCAGCCAATAACAGTTAGTGGCATGAGGTGTGGCTGTTGCACATGTTGATGCTGGGGGGACATTATTATTATTATTATTATTATTATTATTATTATTATTATTATTTATTACACTTATATACCACCTCATAGCCGAAGCTCTCTGGGCGGTTTACAAAAATTAAAAAGATTGAGCATTAAAAAGACAATATACAAAATTTAAAACCATAAACATAAAACAGCTGTCATTAAAATACTTTAAAACATTTTAACTGTTAAGCCTGGCCACATTCTCAATAGGCCCTTCATGCATTCTGTATCCATGGGTACTAACAATCTGAATAGGGTTATTGGGTAAAGACACATCATGGCACAAAGTCTAGAAGACCATGGGAAATGTAGTTGTCCTGACAACTGCTGCAGTATGGATTTTACCACAGAATTTCTCTGGCTGACTTTAGTCATCCCCAATTATAAGCTTTTGCCAAAGTAAAGAAGCCATATGTAGTAAGCATGTTCTTGCTATTGAGAAATCAAGTGCATTTTGATAGTTAATACATCCCAAATACTGATTTTGCATGCAGGATATTTGCTCTTCAATCAGTTTTAGTATAGCATCTTACTGTGCAGTTTTGCTGCCTCTTATTTTTATAACTTATTTTGAATAACAGGCTGATGTTTGGCAGGAAGGTATCAGCCTTAATTTTGTTTCTCCCTCAGCAAGATCAATACTTCTTGGGAGTTCCAATTTTTCAGCCCCTTCCCAGAGCATAAATATTTATGTAGGCCATTAAGATGGAGGTAGAATAGACCCAGATGTACAACTAAGAACAACTGAGAATTAAATGCAACTATAACATCCCGAATTGTGTCTAAGGAGTTATAAAACAGCACATTCTGTGTTTTAGGTGGAGATGGGGGTAGGCGGAGTGTTGAAGGATAATAAGGTCACCATCAAAACCTAACTTCTCAAACATTGTTTTCTAATTTTGTTCCATCATTACCAAGAATGTTTCTACGCTAGACTAGTTTTGGAATATTGTCACAGAGGTTACAAAACTGATTCACATGTTGCCCTCTTAATGAGAAAATGTGTGGAACCAATCTGCTGTTTCATTCCTGATCTGTTTGTTGTTTTGGTTTAATCTTGATCTTGGAAGAAGGCAGAAAATGTAGGGAGCAGTCTCAGTACTCAGTTGTCCCCCTAGGACTGATCTGCATCCAGTATCACCTCTCTTGTGTAGCTGCCTCCTTCTGGTATTCAAGAGAAGTGAATGATAATAAGATAAGAAGAGCCGTGCTTGATCAGACCAAGGGTCCATTTAGTCCAGCACTCTGTTCACACAGTGGCCAACCCGCTATCGACCAGGGACCCACAAGCAGGACACGGTACAGCAGCACCCTCCCACCCATACTTCTCAACATCTGGTGTATATAATGCATGGAACAATTTAATTAATAAAGTAACGAGTTATGTTGGCCTTCAGAAATACTTGAATGTTTTCAGATTTTTCAGTAAACTGATTCTCAGTGTTGGTACTTCCTATTTCACCTACCATTTGTGTAGAAAAATAGCTATTGAACATTGAATGTGTGTTGCCTGACTAAGCAATAGAGTACAAGGCTGGCTTAGTTTGTGGTTTTGATGAATACTCAAGGCCTCCATGACCTACCCATATTGCCTTCTTCTCCCATCTTTATGCTGTCTCTTCCTGGCTCCTATCCTTCCAACCTGTATTTCTTATGCTCCTTTCAGTTTTGTTGGGTTGTTGTTGTTGTTGTTGTAACAGAGGTGACAAATATTCTTTTTCTTTCATGGCCATTTTTCTGATTAATATAGGAGAGAAGTATGAAGCCCACATGAGGGCTTTTAATCAGTACTTAGTAGATTATGAGGTGGTTTTATAGATACCACAAAACAATCTCTTTTTTTCTCTCTCTCTTTTTCCTTCATTGTTGTTGTTGTTGTTGTTGTTGTTGTTAGTATTATTATTAGTATTATTGTGAATTTAACAGAACAAAACAAATCGGGGGGGGAGAAAAGAAGAACAAGCATTACATGCATAGGATATACCATTCAATAAAAAAGGGGGAGTTATGCATAGGTTTTAAGAAAAGTAGAGCAAATATCCATGTATTTATCCACTCGCAAGAGGCATCTATATACCACCCATTCAAATATTGATAGTCTTGTCAAATCCTCAGTCCATTGTATTATGGGAGGTGAACATCTATCCTTCCAACATGATAATATCAGTCTTTTAGATGTTATAAGGGCTCGGACAAGTACTAATAACACAGGTAAAATTATGGAAGGCTGCAGCCTGGCTGCAGTGCCCCCAGTGGTCAGCACCCAAGATTAATGCTTTACTTGCCCAATGATCAAATTAATATTATCCACTAAACATTCTGACAAAGCGGCCATTTTGTAAGGTTAAGGCTGGCTGAGTAACAGGGGGCAATTTTTGTCCAGCTCAGATTTTAATCTGAGCAGAATTCAGGGGGTGGCAATGGTTATCTCTTCTTTCTGGCAAGCTTTCTGAAATCCCAAAGCTCATATCCAAGCCTGACACTGGCCATGTGGTATTTGAAGAATCACATCATTGACACCATTCATATAGTTTCTTCATGCATATCTTAGTACAAAATGTGAAAGAAATATTTTAATTGTGTCACTAATTCTGCCATTACCCTTTTTCCTTTTCCTTTCTTTGTTGAAGGTTAATAGGATGGTGGGGTCATGAATTCAAAACCAGGTTTCTCATGGAAAACAGTATGTATATTTCCCATTCAGTTTTACTTAAGGGTTTATATTGTGATTTATTTCCAGGTATATAGATTGCAGCAGGAATAAGGAAGCTGCTGCAAAATGGTCACCAATCCTCTCTCAAACCAAAAGTTTATCAAATCCAAATTACTACTACTCATCTAGAGGATCTTCACTATGGTCCTCTTTATTTCTATTATGGTTATGATTATTAGTTACATTTCTATACTGCCCCATAGCCAAAACTCTCTGGGTGGTTTACATAAGATTAAAACAATTAAAAACGATATACAAAATTTTAAACCATAAAAACATGCAGCATACACAAATAACATGCATCTAAAAACAACTATAAACAACTTTAAGCTGTCAGCCAAACCTAAAAAAAGATCTGGGATCGGTGAAGCTCATCACATATTGCTAAATGAGTTGCTGTAGTCTGTAACAGATTGAAAAGTAACTATATATTGGGTTTTTAAAAATATATTATATTGTTTTGTTTCTGTTGTGATTTGCCCTGAGGGCACAGCACTTTAAAGAGTAGGATATCAATTTAAAAAATAAAGGGGGGGAAATAAACAAACTACTTGCTAGAAAAAAGAGAGAACGCTAAGAGCTAGCATGCAAGAAAAATGCCATTCAGATAGATGGATAAATAGATATTGCATTTTTCTATCCAAATCATTACATCCATGTACAGCTGTTTCATAAACTTAAAGCATGCACATTATAATACAAAACTATATTCAGAACTGATCGGTCACTTAGGTAAGTACAGTACAGAGCAACACCGTGATTCTTATCAAGGCAAAGTCAACAAATTCCTTACACCTTCTGTTCTTTCAATTTACCATCTTATATAGCCCATTTATCACATAAACCATCTGTCTTTTATGTGAGGTATATATGATTATACTATTTTAGTAGTGTCTAATCTTGTTTGTATGGTCACTTGAAATTTGAGGCTTGATATGCTGGTTTGTAAGAATTGTTTAAACCCTGGTTTAGCTGCCACAAGAGACTGTGGTTTAGCTGATTTGGGACATATGGATTAAGATGTTAGAGAAAAAGGAAGAGGAAAGAGGAGTTGTGAGAAGAGAGGGCATGAATTGTTCCTGGTTTGATAAACCGTAGTTTATTGGACTCGGGTTATTATGTCTGAACTGGGCCAATCACTGTTATCCAGTTTCTTCAAAAGGTCTAAGATTCTTAAAATGAGGGTACTACCTTTTTCATCACAGCTTTCACTAAGAAACATATTTATTTCCACAAACTCACAAAAGCCAGGAATCTAATAGAACATATTCATCTTACAGAATTGCAACTGAGTCCTGGAATCGGTGGATTTCGATTATCAAATCCTTCCATTTTATTGGTGTGTGCTCTTCATGCTAGTTTAGAGGTGAGTAGATTCTATACCATGATAAAGTACTAACAAAAGAAATAACTCCTGTGTTATTTATGAACATTGTCTTCCATATGGTAATAAAACTATGGCTGAAGACAAACGTATATAAAAAGTATACTAACTGTGCTTTGACATCTGCCTCTAGCATACCAGTGATTGTCATTCTTATTGCTTTTGCTTGTTTGTTTATCTGTCTGTCAGGTTGCTAGTGCTGCCACATCTTCCTCCTTCAGCAGGGAAAAAATGTCCCCCTGCTGAGAGGAGAGGAAGTTTCACTGCTTCCATTTGAAACACATAGCTGCTGAGCACACTGTTTGAAGGACAAGGTAGTAGGGGATAGGCAAACTCCTTTGAGCCCTAATCATGCTCTACTTGACGGATGTCCATTGTTTGCTCAACCCCAGCATGCATGTGGGGCGAGCCACCAGATAGTCTGTGGGTGCCCGGCAAGAGCTCACATCTTTTTTTTGTCCACAAGCTTTGATTTGTGCAAATTCACGGGTGGGAATATTTCCAGAAATTGCAATTTGCATAAAATTGCAGGTGTAAAGTAGCATTGTACAAATTGTGTTATTTTTGGCAACAAATTTGTGCAAATTGTGATTTCTGTAAATGTTCCCAGCTGTGAATTTGTGCAAATTGTAATTTCCGCAAATTCCAATTTGCGTAAATCAGGATTTACACAAAAAACAAGCAGAAAAACATGAGCCTGCTTGATTCGGAACGTGCCAAGTCAAGCCAGATCAGGGATCCACGAGCTGGGGTCTTGGGGGACGAGCTGACAAAAACTCGCCAAGCTCAACCCCCAAACCAGATTCATCAGACATTCCTACTAGAGAAGTGATAGCCTACAAATATCATAAAGGCTGTCGTGCAGAAGATAGAGCAAAGTTGTTCTCGGGGGGGAAATAGATTTTGGCTGACCATTAGGAGAAACAACCAAAAAGTGAAGGCTATTTGGTAGTGCAATAGACTGTCTTGGCAGGTGGCGGGATCTCCTTTGCTGTAGTTATTTAAGCATAGGCTGGATGGACTTCTGTCAGTAGCTGTATCCTGCATTGCAGAGCTTGCATTGAGCAGAGGGTTGGGTCAGATGATCTTCAAGGTCACTTCCAACTCTGATTCTATTATTTATTTTTAAAGGAAGCATGTTCTAGCACCATGAGCTCTTTCACATTACATCTGTCTAGGGATGGGTGAGAAATCTGTTTGGTTTGCATGTTTATGCAAGATTACCCCATTCGTATATCTTCCAGACCCAAACATGGAGCTGAAAACAATTTGTGGTTGGAAATCTATACATTTCCAAGTTTGTGATGGTTTTTGCAAAACAAAACAAAATGCTTTCAAAAATATGTTTCCGTCTGAAAACAGTCAAGTGAATTTGAAAATACGTATGCAGAAAATATGCACTTTCAAAATATGCAGAAAAAACACACTTTAGTCAATGGATGCATATATGCAAAATACATTACAATGCACACATTTTGAAAAAGGCATTCAAAAATATGTTCACATTTCTGTACATGGAACAAAGGCTCGTGATCCAGTGCAGAATAAGACAGAACAAGTCTAGCTGTGGATGAGTTCCTGAACAAGACCAAGCTTGACAGATTCGCCTGTCAAGCTTGGTCTTTCTCCAGCCTGATATTACTGTCTGTCTCCAGCCTGATATTACTTGTTATATAAAAGTTGCATTTGCATATTCATATATGGATTTTTTGCAAGAAACCAAGGATATAGTAAGGACAAATAGGTGTAGTCTGCGGCTGCTGCTGAGCCAAGCGTCCTGCAAAGAACATTTTCTGTGAAAATGGGGTGGGGTGGGCTTGTGGCCAGAAAGGAGGAAGAAAATATAGAAATTAGAGGGGGGATTTGCATGAGAGGTTTACCAGGCAAAGTGGTGGCAGCAGCATTCTGGCTTCTTGGCTATATAAAATATACTTTTGCTTCCCCCACTGCCAGTGGTAGGGGTCACCACATTCCCCCCCCCACACACATACACAACATTGTCTCATGACAGTACATCATGACATAGTATTATGGGGGAACATGGGTGCTGATAGTAGTGCTGTCGCTGCTTGCAGTGGAGGTAAAAGTATGACTTAAACAGATGTGGGCAGAAGATAGATCTGCATATGTTTTGGACTTCAACTCCCTGAAGCCATAACCAATAGTCAGGAATGCTGGGAGTTGAAGTCCAAAACATCTGGAGATCTACTTTCTGCTCATCTTTGATTTACAGGAAAGGGAGCTGCTGCTGCTGCCACTGCTTTTCCCAGTCAGCTCTGCTCTCCTGACTATTTACAGATTTTCTCCTGTCCATTGAGGGGGAAATGCCATAGTGTCCCCCAACTTTTTAGGCTGTGAATGGACCTTCAAAAGTGGGGAAAATGAGCATAAGTTTCAGCTTAAACTTGTGTGGGGGCTGACTCTCAAATATTGATCAGACTGATGTAGTCATATCTTGGCGCAGTAGGTCACTGGTTTTATTTAACATTATGTGATGTTGAAATTTTGCCATACAAAATAAATTGCACTGTTCTCTACTCTAAAATACACTTACTGCCAAGTCATTAGGTCATTTTTCTTTCCTATAGTTATAATGGCTACAAAGTAATACCACTTGGGCTCATAAAATACCACAGTAATTCCATTGCATTTAAGGTTAGCTTTCTATTTTAACTGCTAGTTGATTAGCAGATGACCTGAACCATGTACAGAAAAGCCAGACACTTTGACCGCAGTTGTTTACACCTAGATTTACATCTGACAGTTCATCTATAATGTAGAATCAGATATTTTAACTCCCTTTCTGAATTTATCTGTCGATGTTTGGAAGAACAGAATGAAGGTGGGTGGAAACTTTAAAACTGTTATAAAGATGTCACCAGTGAGTCTGCTGGATTCCTACAGTGAATGTTTGAAGTAAACTATACACCAAATCCCAAGCAGACTCCCCAAATTTCAGTAAAATGTTGAGAAATAATAGTTAATATACCTTGACATAGTGTTCTCTTGACAAAGGGGAGTCTTTCTTATTTCAGCTTTCTTCTCATAGAACTTCTTTCCTTCTCATTTAAGGTTTTACCCTTAAAAGTGGCTTAAAAATAACTTTCAATAAATAGGTGTGTTCCTAAGCCCAGGTCAGGGAAATTAATGTGAAGATTGTGTAAAATGTAATTTCCGTGCAAAGAAGGTCCAGTGTACTTTGCTGCTTTCTGCAATTGCTTGTAGGAAACAATTAGTGATCTTTGGGGCTGCATAGCATGTTGACTCATATTGCACTTACATGCTGATATTTCTCAGAAGTTAATTTTGTGAACACATCTTCAAATAAAAATTATGGTTTATATTTTTTCATATCCTGCAATGTTCAAAGTTTTTGTGACATACTCATCTCAGCCTTTACAGTCTTAGTTAGGGACATTCTGAAACCATCTGGAAATAGGGAATAATTTTCTAAAATAAATAAATCACAGAATTACCAGTAATTTTAGGTGTCCCCCCCCCCCCCGGTGTTAAATTCTACACTGTGAAACTGCAAAGGGGCACAGCAATACTTTTTTCCTGTTTTGCAATTAATTTTGTTTGTCCTTAAACATCTTTTGTATTTTTGTAAACGTTATGTGACCTTAGAGATGCTACTCTGCTCTGACCCAGATGGTGCTCTTCAAAAGAGAGAGGGGGATCTGCCATTTCGCCCTCGGCAGGGGGTCAAAGGCAATGAGAGCTCATCAGTTTCTATGGACTTGCCTTTCTGTGCCTGCATTACTGTTTTGGCACAATCAGGATTCCCTTGTGCTAATTTGCAGTAGTACAGTGAAATAGAATCTGTCTCTAGCAAGAGATGGCTTACAAAACTGTCTGCCATCTTGCACTGGGATACATTAAACAGAGGGAACAGTTTCTAAAGAAAATGCTAAACAATATAAGCATTAATGCACAGCAAGGACCATTTCTTGCCTTTTACAAAGAAAGATGTTTGTTGTGGTGACATTTTTCCTAGCTGCACATATTTCTTTTACAAAATCTCAACTGAACAGATTTTATAGGGGCTATATCAGCAGGAAAGAATCTAAAATTGTGGCACGATCTCCCTGATAAGGCCTGCCTAACACCAACATTGTAATCTTTTCGGCGCAAGGTCAAGACTTTCCTCTTCTCTCTGATGAGCCTGGGTCTGTTTTGCTTTTTTAGGTTTATAGCTTTTTAAGTTATTATATTGGTTTTTAATGTATGTATAAATTGTATGTTTTGCAGTTTTAATTTTTGTATATTATTTTAAAATGTTTTAATCTTCTGTAAACCGCCCAGAGAGCTTTGGCTATGGGGCAGTATACAAATGCAATCAATCAATCAATCAATCAATCAATCAAATAAAAAAGGTCTTTACCTGGCAACAAAGACTACCTGGGGAGAGAATTCCAGAAATAGGATACCACACAACCAAGGTGGTCCCATATCTGCCACTATCGACCTTGGCCCTATATAAAGCAGTCATTTTTGATATTTTAAGATATAGGAAGGTACCACTACCAAGTACCTCAGCCATGTACCTTATGATGTAATTAAGAGCCCCCATTTTGGAGGGGTCAAAAAGTGTGTGTGGGGGGGGTATGTCCCAACAAAGTCAATTAGATTGGCCATTATATACACTATTCCCCAATTGCTGCTGCTTGTTTCACCCATGTCCCTTATGAGGTAATTATCAGACCTGAAAAGGGGTTTTGTGGGGCTGCCATCCCCTAAACGCCACACCAGTTGTGCATAGGACTAGCAGTTTTGGAGATGCCACAACATTTGTAAGATGTCCAGATAGTCAAACATTTTGTACTTACGATATAAGTATTTTGACACATCTTCTTGGAGTATTACTTCAGCACTGTAGGGTGGGAAGAAAATTGGTGAACATAAATTCTTGAATCTGTCCTAAGTTTCAAGACAACATGCAGATATTCTGTTCAGAAGGAGGGCTTATTTAACATATTAAAGTTACAGTCTTCAGTTTTTGAAGAAGCCATGCAATTATCAAAAACGTTTTTTTCATAGTTAAAGTAATCCAAATAATATTGTCTGTGTCGGAAAGGGAGTATTATTCTACATTTTTGGTTGTTACAGTTATACTGGCAATGATGTATTTGTTTTCTTTATTTTAAATTTAGATCTTTGGCAAAACTACAATGAAACTCCTGAGAAGAAAATCCGTTCTTCTTACTGGTTACTTGGAATACTTGATAAAGCATTACTACAGTGAAGATAGAAATGACCCTGAGAAGCCCTTTGTAGAAATAATCACACCTTCTCATATTGAAGAAAGAGGATGCCAGCTCACAGTGGCTTTCTCCATTCCAATTAAATCTGTGTTTAAAGAATTAGAAAAAAGAGGAGTCGTTGTAAGTAACCAAGGTTTCATGTTGCTGATTCCTTTCATCCCGTGGGTTAATAATTCTAGAATTGCTTGTGTATTGTGATGTTTAGGGAAGTGTAATGGTGGGTAAAATGACAGAATACTGATATGATTCTTCTTCAAACATTATAAATAATTTGATTTATGGTAGTGCTGCCATGCAGTTTTCATGGAACAAGATAAACCTTTTCTTGCACCAGTGTATTTATTTTTTGCTGGGGAAATTTCCAATAAAAGGCATAACTTGATGAGAATTTTCAAGCATAAGGCATAAACCAAAACACTAAGAGTGGTATGAAAACCCCAAGAACTGAATATTCAGCAGTTTTAGAGAGAATGGGGAGAAGCTTGTCTCGAAGATGTTTGTTTGGGTGGATGCTTCTGGCTATGCAGGGAACTAGCTAGCTTACAGTAAAATGAAGTGGCCAAGTGGATTTTATATCCATTTTTTCTTCTGTTTCTTAAAGCTTCTTTAAAGACAAGCCACATTGAGCAGCTAGGGAGAACAACTCCTACTGCATGCTTCCAAAATTGGAGTGGAAGAATGTTCCTGGAGATGATACTGTGTGATCAAATAGTGTTATTTCAGGGACATTGTATGAATAATAATAATATAATAATAATAATGATGATGATGATGATGTAGAAGAAGAAAAAAGGAAAAGCCCTTGTGCCACCACGTTACAGTAAGTTACTAAGCTCTTGCTACCCACTTGAATCAAATCGCAACCTTGGAAAGGTACGGACTTTGACTACAAACTGCATTTGAATATGCACTCAGGTCTGGGAAGTGCAAATTGGATCAATTCTAGTAAAAAAAAATGAACTGAAATTAATTTCTCATACACTCTTAATGGCTTAATAGTTGAATCACTTATTGAAGTGATTATGACCTGCATTGTTCCATAGTCATTTGGAGGGGTAGAGGGAATGTTGCTCTCTGGTCCAAACACTGATGGGTTTTTCAACTATAAAAAATTAAAAGAGTTGGTATTGAAGCCGCAATCACCATTTCTTCTAGAGTAAGAAAATAGCAGCTGTACCATACTACCAATAGAGTTTTTTAAAAAAAGTGCCCCATCTCCTCTCCACACCTAAACCACCCAAACCATTTTCCTCTCAAAAGCCACTGAAAATGCTCTCTCCCCCCCCCCCCCACACCATTTGCTGGCAGAAATTAGGAAGGTGAATTGGGGAAACCGATTTGGTTCAAGCCTAGAAGAAAGCAAAGCGAGAAAGTAGGACTGGGGAGAAGGAAGAGCTCAAGCAAGATAAGTTTGGAGAGAAGGGGATTGTGGGTAAGGAACCAAGGTGGCATATGAGTCTAAACTCTGACAGGATTTTTTTTTGGGGGGGTGCATTAAGCAGTGATGAGGAAGCCTAAATATCGCACAATGTGGGGTTTTAGTTTGTCAATACATGATTGTTTGCCTAGAAGAATATATTTGTCATGAGAGATGTTTGTTGGACAGGTTTGAGCAGGCTTGGAAGGCCCAGAGGGGGCTGCAAGGGGAAGCCTGGTCATGTGATGTTGGATTTAATATCTTACTGTCACGTTCTCTGTATCTTGTTGTCTATTGACAAAACATAGAAGTGAGATGGATGGACCACTAGCCTGTTCATAGCAGTGCTTATGAATCTAATAACTTCCTAATGTATAATTTGAAGGGCAGAATGAGTGTACTTGTTCCACTGAGTCACTGCCATGGAAGTCTATAAACTATTACTAATTTGTAAGAGTATAATGCATAGAGGAAGAGGAAACTACTCTGACCTGTCCTACTTTATAATTCTTACTTTCCCCCCATTATATTAAAAAATATTTCCCACCCACTATCTGTTTTCCTCAGAAGAATTATCAGAATCCCCAAGCACCCAACATTCTACAACACCAGGCCTTCTGGGACCACCAGCGCACTGTTTGTTCCCACATAGGTATTGGAGATAGGAAAATCAAAGCTCTGCCTGCCTCTTTCCTTACATTCCTTTTCTTTTTAGAACCCATGCCTGAAAAATTATTCTTCACTGTAGATGTATGAAAGTCAGCTCTATCCTGTTCTCTGCTTTATAGCAGAAACAGAAACATGCTCCCAAAGCAGTAGGATTCCTCATCTCATTATTCCGGCATTAGTGACTATCCCCTGCACTGGAGCCATAACCACTGCTGCTCAGAAGCCTCTGCATGCCATGGGTTCACTGTGAAATGAACAGTTTGGAGACAAAGAGGGAACAACTGCAAGCATTTTGTTGTATTCTAATGGTAGCAAATAAAGGGTAAAAGCTTAAAAACTATAAACGTGCAATGGTGATTTTGTTATATATTCATTAATATATCAAGGGAGACAGGATATAAAACTGAACAAGCAAAGATGAGAAAGATGCTCCATTTTTCAATCTATAGAAAGCTTCAAGGGATGGAGTTCTATGTTTACTCTGAGGAGACTGATCACTTTTGATTGCGAGTGATAAGGAACATTGTAAGTCTGGCCTCAGTATTGACACACGAACCCTTATGAACTGCAGACCTGCACACTGACTCATAGGCAAGTGGCTATTTGGTTGCATCCCAAAAGCTTGGAAAGTTCTCATGAATTTATGCTTGTTCCTATCAGAATCACAGTTCATTGTGAGAGAAAATATCCCATAATCCCTTTGTCTTCAGTTTCTGTCTTAGCTTTTTAAATTTCGGAATGTAACAAAGATTGACCGCTGACTCCACCATGCCCTTATCAGAGTTCCTCCCTCCCACAGTCCTTTTCATGTTAGTTTAGGAGCTCAATCCTGCATGCATTTACTTGAGAGTAATCCTCATTGAACCCGAGACTTACTTCTGAATGTATAGGCTTGCACTGCAGATGTTTCGTAGTAAAGAAATATACCAGCAATCCTTGGTTTTCTTCCCCCTCCTGTTCTCCCAGCTTCTAGCGGCCGCAAATTGTTGGAAGGATTGCATTAAGCAGCATTTTAACAGGAACACAACCTGTGAGTTTTACTGCATTTTCGCTTTGACAAACAAATACGAAGATATATTAATTTACTGAATGTTTATTTTCTGTTTTGCAGTGTGACGTGCGGGAACCCAATGCTCTCCGTGTTGCCCCTGTTCCTCTCTACAATTCATTCCATGATGTGCACAGATTTATTGAAATCTTGGGCTCTGCAATTACATCTGCAAAACAAAGAAAAAATGCTACACTTCTTTCTTGATCTTATAGCTGGTGCTGCTATATCTTTTTAAAATTGTTAAAGTTTTGAATTTTGACCTTTGTATATTATGGTTTTAACTGTGAACTGCCCAGAGAGCCTACCGTTGGGCAGTATAAATATGTAATAAATAAATTAAATAAATAAACTAAGTTGTATCAATGCATATGATCATTTTTTGTTTGTTTGTTTGTTTCTATTAGTCTGGGCTAAGTTCCACTGATTTACCCCTAAAGATTGATTTTGCTTGGATAGTTATTTACAATGTACTTTTTATTAAAACTAATATTTCCACTCATTTGGACTCCAGAAATTAATGTGCTTTATATTTTAATCACAATTTATATTAAATGAAATTTGAATTTGTATTAAACTAAATTCACACATTCCTATTCATCATCATCTAACCAGAATTTAAGAATTTATAAATTATATCTTACATTCTATTTAAATTGTTCCATTCTTTTCTGGCCATTTTTGAGGCATTATTGATGAGCAGAATTTATACAGGGAGGAACTGGTGTTTGGATAGGGACGGAAGAGGGAGTAAACCTAATCTATTTTACATACATGAGTTTTCAGGAGGTTTGCATTCAAAATCCCTTAGCCTTTACCTTATCTGATTTTAAATCTATATGCTGTTATTTCTGTGTTTCAAAGTAACTACTTAAAGATCATGGGATCAACAGCAGAAAAAGTGTATTTCTTTGAAGGAAATTTATATTACATTATGAACCAAAAGCCAACTTTTTCTAAAATGGAGTCAGTGGTAACAGAAAATATGCCATATCCATCAGATACAGGAGACCCCCTAATAGAGTTGGTCTTCCATGATCATGGGGGCATGTGTGTTGATGCCATACCTCTGACATTTCTTCATTGCTTTACCAGTTTTCAAAGTATGGCAGTCACCTTTTGGTATGCTGTGATATCACACTTTTGTTTTTCAAGTGCTCACTGATTCGTGGGACACTTCCATGAAGTAAATAGGATTGTACTCCTGCTTCAGTATAGAATCATGAGTGTAGAGGTGTTCTACAGGTGCTCTTTAAGAGGTAAAAGGTATGCTGCTTCGTAAACTGTCACTATAAACTAGCACCTTGTCAAATCAGTGGACCATACGAAAAATATTTAGATGCTATGCTCTCTGAATATGTAAGAAGCAATGAGAGACCAGCATCATGCAGTGATTCCTGCCATTGTGGCAAACTTATATTGGTCTTATATTTCAGTTTCCCCTGCATGATGCCTACAGGTAAATATGATCTATAAAAAGCATGTTTTATATGAGAGGAACATGGGAAGATGAATGAGTGTGAATGTTACTCTAAAAGGAATGGGAAGGTGGAGACTGATTGTGAAGAGTTCTGTTAGGCTGAGATTTAATGGTCTCATAGAGCCGTTCAAGGGTGTTTAAGATGTGGCAGAGAGGAGCTCCGCTAGCAAACTGATGGTATGCCTGCAGAAAGCTCTGTGCATGTAATCCCCCCATCCCACACAAATGGAGTGTTCCAGATCAGGATCTTAAATTTGAAAACAAAGCTCCCAAGAGAGTGCCCAGAATGGGCCCTTTACTCTGCCAGCTATAACTTTCCCCATTAGTTTCAGGATGGTGTAGGGATTAGGGGGGGGGAAAAACTTTGTCAGGCTAAAAAGACCAGTAAAGCTGCCCCCACCTACTTTGGACCTGCCACTTCTCTCTCCATACGCACATACTTAGGATTGCACTGATAGGAATATTTATAGGGGTCAGGGAATATCACCTAACCAGTTCTCTCCTATTAGTTCAAGGAAATTGCCGTGACTATCTCCCTAGTTTCCCACTTGAGGTGGGGTTGGGTGGGATTGCACAGAGTGAATTTTTTCCTGACATCCCTCAGGGTAGTAGTTCAAGACCTGTTGCAGGCTTGAGTGCTGACAGACATTTACCTCACTTGGGACTGGTTTTGCTGTTCTGAGCTGTCTACTTCTTTCTGGAGTCTATATTAGAAACCTGTTTCCACATTGTGAAGATTATTTGGTGAGGGGCACTGAACAATGTTACTGTTTTTCTAAGTGGTCATCATTTTCAATCATCACCCTTTCCCCAAAAGTTATGAGCTTCTGGGTCAGAACAATGGTCCACATGGTCCAGTATTATTTATTCTGGCTGGCAATAGTTCTTCAGAATTTGAGGCAAACGTCCCCATCTCTAATACCTGAGATTTTTTAACTGGAGTCATCAGGAGTTGTATCTGGGCCCTTGGGAATACAAAGAATGTGTCCTACTATTGAACTATAACTATACTCATAGCTGAAGCAAATTTCAAGCTTGTTTATGTTTCATGCTCACCTGGAGCATTTAGCTAAATCCAGCTGTGAGAAGGTGATGTAACAGAGCATCCAGTTACTATGCTTTTTCTTGGTACTTTGATATCAGCAGTGGGACCTTCTTGGTATTTTGTTCCTGAATTTTTTAAAAATACATCTCATGGATAATACTCAAACTTAACATTAGGTGTCAGCATTTTACATATTATTTAGTGAGAATATATCTACTAGAAGAGCTACCATACAAAAAAATAAAGGTTATAAACTTCAATTTCTAAAGCTATCAACATCATTGGAATTTTTTTAAAAACTGTGTCAAGTAATACATCAAAGATCTTAGCTCTGTCCACATGTAAGACATGGTAACATCATGTTTAAAATAAAGAATCGCATTGTACTTAATTATGCAATGTTCTTTCCCAGTTCAAATGATAGATGGAAGGCATTTAAGGAGCGGAAAGAAGAAAAACAACAGAAAGATATATAAAACTTTGGCAGAATCCAGCAAAAGTTAGTCATGACTACAACACATTAAAATGAGTGGAATGTGACAGTCATGATTAACTTGCTGATTGTATGAATTAATTCTATCACTGCTAAAATGATTGTAGTGAAATCTTAGGGCACACACTAGGTAGTACATTACTAAAATGATATGCAAAGTGGGAATTTTAACTTTAAAAAAATATTCTTTCAAAAACAACCCTTGTGCTGCTTGAAAAGCTGCTTTTACTTCACTAAAATCTTCATAAACAGATTTAACATGATGTGTGAAGCGAAATTCAGTACAGGTGTACTGTTTGAAATAGCCCTCATGGAAATGAACATTTCAATCAGTTCTTGAAATTTTAAAGTGTGAGTTTAGTAACACATTTATGGGGTTGTCTATTATAAGTGTAATCCTTGGATTATTTTTACTTCATAATAAAACAAGTGGACTTTAAACTTGAGTGAGAATTGCTGCCTACAAACTAAACTTCTGTCAATATTTGTGAAACATATTTATAGGGCTCCTACGGTTCTAACACCAAACATGATAAAGAACAGTAATTCCTTTTTTAATGTTCCTAGCTTTTTATTGCTTAAATGTACTCTTCTATGCATCATTTTACATTTCTTGTTAAATATAAGTGAAAATTGATTGGGGCATTTCTCCATGGAATTCTATCTTTATTTCATCATAATTGCTTCTTATTTGAATAATGACAGATCAACTGCTTCATTCAATTGCAGTTTTTAAAGCTTTGAAGTCACAATAACAGCAAAGAATTTAAATCCTGAAACCATTATTATGGCCAGGAAGACATCAGGGGGAAATGGAAACTTACGGTGTTATAATTTTCCTGAAAGGAAAATTATTTTGTGGCTGCACATCACTTCTGGTAGCATCCACAAAATGTCAACAAAATGCCTCAGTTTCTGCAACTTCTAGCTTGCCAAAAATGACTTGTACAGACCTTCAACCAAGGTAATATAAATGCTAGATGAGGGTCCATACAGTAAGTACACTTCTTAATGGTTACTTCTGAACTGAAATCAAATGCTCCACACACAAAAAAGAAGAATGTTTTAAATTCAATGCAGCTGCGGAGCTGTATTTTGCCAATAAAGAGTTCATTAGATCTTTTTTCTCCCTGACATTTACATCTAGCCCAAAGTACATTTTAATACTCCAAGGTATGAATTTCAAAGTCCCCTTTATCTTTGTATTCAGTTTTGAGCCATTAATCAAATAATATGAAACAGCTTTTTAAAAAAGAAAAGAACAACTAAGCAATGGATCATGCATTCAAAATGTGCATTCCAGAAGTTTTTACAAGGTAATATAATTGAGGCATACAGTACATGCATATAATCACTTAATGAGCAAAAGGGCATTTTTATTTTACTTAGAATTTACTCATATATTGAAGACAAAATATGTGAGTTAGATACATAACAAAATCACATCTATCTATCATCTATATATCAACAAATCTTCCAAAAAGTGACATCAAGGCTGAATACACATAATATAGCAACTATTTTGACACCCATGAATTATGGAAAAAATGTTACAAATCCTTCACTTAAAAAAAAAGAGGGTAATTTTTGCCACCACATTGCCAAGTACACATAAATACATAGGCAAATTGTTCCATCCAGTTCCTTGTCAGTTTCTTGTATTAACGTTGACAGTATAATTTCACTGATAATTTGTTAAATAGTGATTCAAATATCAAGTGATCCACTTGGCTGAAGCAAATTATACTAAGTTACTCTTCCTAGGGAATATATTATTTATTTCCTAAGGGCATAATATAATGGACTGTGCCCTCGCTGCTTGGATGGCCACAAACTTGGAATCGTCCAAGATTCCTACGTCCTTCCAGAATGAAACAGGGAGGGAGAGAGAAATGGTAAGGCGAACTTTGCTTCATCATCGTCCTAACTCCTAAATTTTCACTAGACTGGCTTTTCAACTCATCTAGGGAGTGCACTTTGGAGAGAAAGAGTATCCCCTGATAATTGCGTGACACATGTTAGAAAATAGTAATACCTTTTTTTAGCAGCCTGAAGAATGGAAGTCATTTCTGATTAATCTTGTGCTGGAAGAGAGAGGAGAGGAAATGTTAGTCCTTCTATCTTGTGGCCAGTGGGTAAAGTCACTGTCATTCTCCCTTCAACAATGGCTACCTAGCTGGGAGGGAACGCAGGATCCCAATTGCTGTTAGCTCAATAGTGGAGTCATAGAAACTCATAATATAATGGCAGACATCAACACAGTAGGTCCTTGCAGCTGGTGTGGGAAGAATCACTAGCCACAAAGAGATTACTTTTGGTGCTTTTCCCATCACCACAATGACTGCAATGTGAGCTCTTCAAATAAAGGTCCTTTTGTTTCAGTGTAGTTGTATTTTGAGTAGGTTCAACTTGCACAGTTTTAGATTTGCTCCAGATATGAAAGTACATTGGTGGTGTGTTAATATTGTATTTCTTTTAAAAAAACTTACAGTCACGAAATCGCTGACCTCCATTCTAGAATTACAAGTGGGGTATCAGTTTTGATGATCTCCTGTGACAGGGCCCATCTTGATGATGCATTGGCCCCATGAATCCCCCAAGCCCCACAGTTTTGTTCCTGCTGGGTTGTCCCCAGGCCAAGGAGCAAGCATGGGATTTACATCCAGTGAAGGAGGAAGTGCTGCCATTGCCCACGCCACCACTGCTTGAGCCATTGTTGCCGCCTGTCCCTCCCTGACTTTCCCTCCTTGCCTTGCAGAGTTTTCCCTGCCAAAAGAACAGAGAACTTTACTTCTCCCCATGCCTGAAGAAGCATGGGGCATTCCAGCGGCCATTCAGCTCACCCCCTTGCCCAGGTGGACAGTGACCAATCAGGGGTCACCATCAGCCTGGCCATGCCTCCGCCATGACTCTGGAGTGGTGATATACAGCGGAAGCATTGTCCTCGCCTCGCTCCGGGGGGGGGGGGACATTCAGGGTAAGTCCCTGACTTTTTTACTTTGGATGGCTCTGCAGTGGTTGCTGCATCATATAAGCGTCACAGTGCCACCGTGGAGCCACACTGGGGCTTTCCCCACATATAGAAAGGCCTCAGTAATGATGGAAAGGCATGATGCAATTATTCTTTCCAACAGGAGATCTACACTGTTAGAGAATAGTGACAACTATAGGCCAACTATAAGCCTTTTCAGATTTGTGAAGTCAGCAGCATGTAGGCAACCCCAAGAACAGTCTATGGAGAGTTCTGAACAAACTGTGTTCAGCTTACCGTTTGCAAAGGACCAGGGTTGCTGTAGTTGGATACTGCATTACAGATCCTGTATGGACCAGGAGGCTTAACTAGATGGGCCGCCAAGATCCTGTCCAACTCTATGGTTCTATTTGTGACCTTTCTTTCTATATTCCTCCATGCATGCAGAAGACTGAGGGTGCCCTTAAAATTGCAGCACTAGGGTGGGTGCATTCCCTTCAATCTAACAGCAGAAGACAGCAACACGCAGATGCTACCACTGTGTTTGCTAAAACTGAGAGTCTGTTGGCAGCCTGGAATTTCTTACAGAGCCAGTGCTGGCTCCAGGTTAGGGGGCAAGAGACCCCCAATGGGCCCCCTTCTCAGTGAATCTCTCATCACCACTGTCTTTAGCTGGTTTTGCTCCTCATCCTCTTTCCCAGCAGTGAGTAAGCAGGCAGTGATTCTAGCACTTCTCACCACCACCACCACCACCACCACCACCACCATTGCCTGGGCCAGAGTGGTCCACTGTTAAGATCTGTAAGGTTAGCAGGCACTAGAAATAAAGCTTTCTCAAAAATGGCCCTTGCCCTATGCAATTTCCTACTGATTATATATATATATATATATATATATATATATATATATATAGTTATTTTTAAGCAGGTTTAAACATGTATTGTTTTGTTTGGCTTTTATCCTCATAGTTATACTAGGTGGCCCAAAAGTAGGTATACAGTTGTTTAGAATGTTGATGGGAGGGGGAGAGAATGTGTGAATAGAAGATGTGTGGGTGGAGTCAGAATGACAGTTGGGAAGAGTGGCAGGTGGTGACAAGTGTGGAGAGTGAGGGGAGTGAGGCCCAAAAGTAGGTACAGTTGTTTAGTTGTTTAGTTATTTTCCCCCCCTGATATTATGAATGATGGCAGCGAACTTGAGTCAAGAACAAAGAAAGTGGATTCTAAAGCAGTACTGGAAGACTGAAAATGCCGAGCGAGTGTGCACAGCGTGACAAGAAGCATCTGACACTCCTCCACCAATACGTCTGACAATTTATTGTCTTAGAGATAAATTTGAAGCAACAGGTGCAGTGGCTAATGCACCGAAATCTGGACATCCTAGGATGTCTATGACAGAGGAAAATGAGATAAGAGTCACTCTAACATTTGTGAACAGTCCCAAAAAGTCCACACGATGTGCGTCTAAGCAGCTATCCATACCTAGAACGTCCTTGCAAGGCTTAATGCGTAAATTGAAATTGAAGCTGTACCATCCAAGACTGTTACATGGTCTTCTGGAGGACGACTCAGACCTCGGTTGCAATTCTGTGAGATGATGCGTAACCAAATCTCTAACGAACCAGACCTTCTTGATAAGATCATCTGGTCAGATAAGGCTTCTTTCAAGTTGTCAGGACATGTGAACAGGCATAACTGTGTGTATTGGGCAGATGAAAATCCTCATTTGACTATCACATCTCAACAGAACCAGCCAGGCATCACAGCGTGGAGTGCACTGTCCAGCGAAGGTGTTGTAGGACTGGTTTTCTTCCATACAACTGTAGATAGTAACAATTACCTAACATGTTACGTGACGTGGTAGTGTCACAACTCAGAACCAGGGCTAACTTCGCTGAACTACTCTTCCAACAAGATGGGGCACCTCCTCATTATGCTTCTACAGTAAGGGACTATCTTGACAACACCTTCCCACAGCATTGGATCGGACGACGTGGCAGCATTGAATGGCTGCCACGTTTACCCGACTTAACACCAATGGACTTCTTTTTAGCCCTTTCAAGAACTTGAATTAAAAGAGTTCGTCTCGGAAGCATTTATGGACATTGATGCAGACCGGAATTTGTGTCGTACTGTGTGTCACAGTGTTCTGAACAGGTTCGAGGAATGTTGCAACATTGATGGAATACATTTCGAGCACTTACGAGATTAAACAGTGTTAAACAAATGTAAATGTAATAAACAATGTAATAAAATGCAAATAAACTATACTGTATACCTACTTTGGAGCCACTTGGTATATACTACTTTTGTTGTTCAAGTTTTGGATTTGGCTTGTTTTAACTGGTTCATTCTTACATTTCATAGAATCATAGAATAGTAGAGTTGGAAGTGGCCATCGAGTCCAACCCCCTGATTAACTTGTTCTATTGCTATTGCCATTGGATTGTATTCTATATTGTAAGTCACCTTTGTTAGCAGAAGTCAGAATTTGTGTGTTCTTAAAGAACAATGCTAGAGACAATTATTTAATATTAAAGGACAAAAATGATAAATGTTTATTCTTAGAACATAACTGAAACACTAAACTATACAATAGGAATGGAGAGAGAAAGTAATCTTGTCTAGTCTTCTTGAAGACTTCTTACCAACTGTCATTAACAACCATAACTGTCACTGAGAGAGCATAACTGTCATCGAGAGCAGTTAGAACCTGGAAGCAAACCTGAGAACTGTATTATGGGACACACATAGAATCTTCAGGTTAAAGAGATACTAACCAGTCAAAATAAAATATAGTACAAACATATTTCTAACTGATTAAGTATGTGATTCTCCTGCACACTATATGTTGATTACATCTCACAACCTTGGAAAGGCTGCAGTCTTGAAAGCTATCTAAGAAATATATCAAAAAGTTTAACAAGTAAAAAAAAAACATGTTAATAACTTCTGTGTGGTATCCTATGAACAAGATCTTGAAAATACAGCAAGAATGGCTGGTTACAAGTGTATTTTGAAACAAGGTTCAGTTGAAAGGAATACAGTGAAATTCCTGATCAAATTTAAATATGTTTGAAGTTCATTAATCTCTAAATCAGAATTAATTACAAGGACGCTCATTAACATGAATAACTTGTATAACTTTTGTTTTCAATTTAAGAACCTAGAATCTTACAAATAAATCCCCTAGAAAAAATATTAAAAAGAAAGTTTTACCTTCTGGTGTACATTTTTATACACATGCTACCAAATGTGTAAAATATTGTTTTTCAGAGGCTTTGAAGGCTTTATTATTCCTTGTCTTTTTTAGTTATGGAACAGATAGAAACTAGTTTAATTTCATCAGCTCAACCAGGCAGTGGAATAAGACATTTTTTTTGCAAGGCTGTTCATCCTTTGAACTGTGATGACATTGTCTCAGAGGACAAGATGTTTGATGAGTTTTGTACTTTAAAGCTTCTAATAAGAAAAAATAGCCCAGAATCTGTTTCGTGTAGAATCATGTATATATGTGTATGAGACCATTCAGTCTTCAAAAGACCATAGGGGGAAATGGTATCATTTTCCATTTCCCTTCAGTGTCTTTCTTTTAAATTTAAACATTGAAAAAAGTTGAAGGAACACAATTTTAGGTGCTTATTCCTTTATCAATTTAAGAAACATATATGTGTGTGGTTGACTTCATGCTGATGAGAGTGTTTTACTTGTTAAGTAGATGAATTAAGAGGCACTTGCTACCATCTGACCTTGTGAAATTTATGTGTGCTATTTTAAAAACAACAACACACAGCACTACAGTTATTTACAGTGCAATTCTATACATGGCTACTCAGATATAAGTCTCATTGAGTTCAATGAGGCCTAATTCAAGGTGAGTGGGTATAGGATTGTACTCTTAGTAAACTTATACCTTATCAACATCAAGAATACCACTTTAGTTGCACAAATCCCTTACATGGGACATGCAGTGGTCTCACTCAACTTTCATCAGGTAGTCTTAAATTAGGACTGTGCAAGCCTCAGGCCTTGGCATCCCAAAGCCGAAGCTTGGAGGCCATTTTAGTACGGATCCGTCTATATGGCGGATCCACCATTTCCTTCCCCACTCCCAGGCCCCGGGAAAGTCTACAACTCCCAGCGTACAGAGTGTAGAGCTATAATTGTTGCCGCCTGCTATGGCATTCCACACTCCCTGGCACAGGTGACTCTATGTTCCTGGCCCCAGCATGTCCTCCTGACTCACGGCGGATCCGCCATTTTCTGACGGATCCATCCTAAAATGGCCTCCAAGCTTTAGCTTTGGGATCCTGAGGCTTGCACAGTCCTATCCTAAATCACTTACTTCATTTGTTCCTTTTCTTTTTAAATATATTTTAATTTATTAAACCTACTTAATGTATCTCAATTTCTACATCAAAAGAGGAAAATACAAATATGTTTAAAACCTTATGATACATAAAACGTCGGTAGCATTAGTAATATTACTAATGCTGATAAAGTTACTGTGAGGTTATCCTCGACCACTTTCTGCTGCTGCCTCTGTCTCGCCTTTACTATTTAGGCTCCACGCACCACAGCCCAGCAACCTGGCTTACAGATAACTTCTTTGTTCTGCTGCCACTAGTACCTTCTCAGGTACACCCACAGACCACAATAATAATTTATTAATAAGAAATTGTGTGTCAACAAGCTTCATGGGTACTTTGGTTCAATTGCGTATCAGTTACAAGGTTTCAATGCTTATTCATTTCAGTCAGAACTCTTATACGTTTATAAATTGTTCTTCATTTGATCTATGCTCTAAAATCTTATCTCAGACTCTCAATTCTCTCAAATCCCTTTCAATGTCTCTCTCAAAAATCCCCCTCAAATCTTCCCCCAATCAACCCTGTCAACTCTCTCTGTCAGACACATATATGCACTCCACTTGCTCTCTAGCTCCTCCCATTCTTACACAGCCAACTAATCCAGACACTCCAATCAGCTAATCAACACTCACCTTCCACTTGGGCACACAGCCAGCCAATCCAGGCACTCCCCCACAACTAGCCAATCATTCTATACTTACTAAGACCTATAACCACAAACAGTAAGTACAGTTCGGCCTAGTTGTTTACTTTACCTGTTATTGTTCTTAACCCTTTTTAAAGATATAAACAAATGCATATCACAAACAATAAACTTTGCAATATATTTACAACTACAAACAGTAGAACATCACAGTTACTGACAAAAATTAAGGTTATCCTAGATGTACTTTTCCATATATCAATGCAATAGGAAGCTCACTGATACAAAAACAAACAACCCCTCCCCCCAATTTTTTTAAAATATACAAAAACAGAATTATTAAAGTATTGTGGTAAATTGATAAGATTGAAAAATAAATAAAGGATCTCACTAGCAATGCGTCAAGGGAATTTTAAAAAATCCATGTGATTGTTTTCATTTTTAAAAAAAAAAAAGTGAATAAGGAAGTTATAAAACATCATTCCAAATTATGAATATCAATTATTTTTACAAAATTAGTGTCATACATTTGATTTTTTTCTCTAGCATGTATATAATAAGTAAGCTTCATCATAACAGCTATGTCCAAGTTTCTAAAGATCCAGCCAGTCTCTTAACTTTTAACTTAATGAGTTATGGGAATAGTCTAGGCGTGTACAACTTGTAACCTACTTGTCCAAATGTGACTTCTCAGTTATGCATTGTGACATTATGGCTGGAATCGAACGTGACTGAGTGATGGGACTTTCTCCTGCTATCCTCCCCCTTGCAACCCCTCTGCACGCCCCTATGCTATTCTGGAGCAGATTTTGAGGACAGAGAAGTGGCAACAGGAATGGCCTCTCCACCAGTTCCATTGACAGAAGCAGTTCCATCAGCAGGAGGACCTCATTGGATTCTACCCCATACGTTTAACAAGTTGTGTCCTCTCCCTACCCCCACCCCATATTGCAGTTGTGATCCACTAACTAGCATTTGGCTAGTGGATCACAATCTGTGGACGCCTGGAATAGTCTGAGAATCACCTGCACAATTTTCAACCCCATTTCAATTGGTTGTAATGGAAAGAGTAACTTTTCAAAGTTCCATTCTCTTCATAATTTTCTTCCTCATCCTCATCATCTTTTTATAGCAGATTTCCAGACAGAAGGGTCAACAAGGAGGGCAATAGTGAAGCTTGACAGTTTTAAATGATTTGAGTTATAAATAAATCTCCCCGACGAGGCTCACCTGGCACCAACACTATCAACTTTTCGGCACCAGGTGAAGACTTTTCTCTTCTCCCAGGCATTTAACAGCATATGTTGAGCTTTTTAACTGACCCCTAGACAGTTTTAAATATATAATTTGTTTTTAGGCTTTTATGGTTTTAAATTTTGTATACTGATTTTTAAATGTCCAATGTTTTTAATTTTTGTAAACCGCTCAGAGAGCTTTGGCTATGGGGCAGTATATAAATGTAATAAATAAATAAATAAAATTGACATGGGATGATGCAATACAGAATTGGGATACAATGGCACTTTTCACCCATCATGATAAACTATGGTTTCCTGTTATGTGAATGAGCCTTGGGTTCTCATGCTCTCCCAGCCTCATCTGATGAGACTATGAGGAGATTAGAAGCTTCTGCTTTTACTTTTAAAATACAAATAGTTTCCCATTACATCAGATCTTGAGGGAATTCTTGTTAATTTGTATGGTTTGTATAAACAAGCCAGAATCAAACTGTGACTTATGATCCTGGTTTCTTCATAACTATAGTGTAAACTAGCCATAGTTACCCAAGTTCAGACATAGCAGGGAACTCTAGGTCATTTAAAAGCAAGAGTGGATGCTTCCAATCTCACAGCTGCAGGAGAGGGATGGGAGAAATGTGCAAGCCCATGGCTCGTCCACATAACACTAAGCCACACTGAAACTGCCTGATATGAAATGGCAGAAGATTGGGTATGGTCTTTGTAGATATTTGCATATAACACATAACTACTACTAAATAAATGAGATGGAGGAAGTAGAGTTATATTCATAGTAATATTTTAAGAACTCATGCAGAATTTGGCTAACACTTGTTAATTTCTTTTAACTTTTTTATTTGAAATTGTATAGAATGTAGTTTTAATAAAAAACTTGGAATGTCACAAATATCAAAACTTAGGGCATCACCAAATGAAATGAAATTTTGATTTTGTTAACTGCATCATCCAACAGTAGTATAAAACACATGCATATGTGACACATGGATGGGACAAGTTTGATTCATATTAAATTTCTTAATATTTCTAGGCTTGGTTATGTCAGTTTCTCTTTCACAATGATGAATTAGATTAATTAGACACACTAAACAGATGCATTAACCAATTTTCACAAATGAAGACAAATTTTACAAATTCAAACTAAAAGGCAAATCAAATTATGGTAAATTAAACTATTATGAATCAAAAGGCAAAGTAATCAAAGAGGAAATTCAAAATGAAATACTTGAAAAGGATTGGATTGGTAAAAGAGGGTAAAATGCATCCTTCGAGTCAATGCTTTTCTTCTTTTATGCCTAATATATATAGTGGGCTATGTGAATTACTTAACTACTGTGAGGTTTTAACAGTCTCCAAGTTGTGGGTGTAGATGAACCAATTGGATCAATGCTAATTTAGATGTTATGTGTAGGGCAGGGACAAAAGGTTCACTTGAAAGTTGCAAAAATTCCTATTTGCGAGGTGTAGGGTGCAAATAACAAGTCGAGACAAGAAAGTTGGGTATAAAATGGGCCACTTTTATTCAAGATCTGCAGAAGGGAGTAAAACCTATGCGGGCATCCTCTCTTGGCCTTTTCCAGGCCAAATCTTAGGAATGGGCGAACGATTTTCTGACCTCGAGGTGGCAGCACACGTTCGCCACCCCTTGGTCTTACCCCATGTGGGGTTGGGAGGCCTTCCTTTGCCACAACATCCGTGCTGCAGGGCTCCGAATGTGTGAGTAGAGTTGGCCTCAAAGGTAAACCTTATTCCCATGATCTGGTGCCGCGGGGCTCCCAGATGTGGGCCTCAGGTATTACCCTTTACCTCAACGGTTCCTGAGAATGTTCACCATTTGAAAATGCCCCTAAGGATGCCCGCACCTACCACCATGGGGACTGACAAGCCACTTGATTAGTCGTTCCCCCCCCATCTGGCCTCTATCGCTACCCTTAAACCCTTCTGCAAATCAGCCCAAAACAAGTCATTGCCGCAGTCCGAAAGATGTACACCATCCGGACGGTACAGCTCCCTCCGGGAACGCATGATGTCAGGATGTTGAATACTGACATCCCCATATTTGGATAACTCCTTAAACATTTCAGAGTTCACCTTCCTGCGGGCACACTCCAATGCCAGAGGGTCGCTACCCTCTCTCCAGGCAAGCCTGGGCAACAAACATGACCACATGATCAGCACGCCGGGCCATCGGTGCCGAATGATTTTCAAATCGGCCATAGCTTGCAGAATCAGGGCCTTGCCTTTAAGCAAGCCCAAATCATTCCCCCCTAGATGGATCATAAGGATTTGTGGGGGGGGACGACGAATAATGACATCCCCATATTTGGATAACTCCTTAAACATTTTGGAGTTTACCGTCCTGCGGGCACGCTCCAACGCCAGAGGGTCGCTACCCTCTCTCCAGGCAAGCCTGGGCAACAAACATGACCACATGATCAGCACGCTGGGCCATCGCTGCCGAATGATTTTCAAATTGGCCATAGCTTGCAGAATCAGGGCCTTGCCTTTAAGCAAGCCCAAATCGTTCCCCCCTAGATGGATCAACAGGATTCGCGGGGGGGGAACCGCAGGCACGCTGATGGAATAAGGTGGGAAGAAGACGCTCCCACCACATGCCGCGTCTGCCCAGCCATAGGATGGACGCGTATTGACTCAGCCCCAGCTGAGTTCCAAAGCTGGATGAGGATGCTCGCCGGCCGGCCCAAAAGACCATGCTGTGTTCGCATATGAACACACTCACTGGGGTCTGCCTTCTCCAGGTATCTATAATCAAACATGGGCATGTCAGCAACACAAACAACTGACTACTTCCCAGGAAACTTTCTGACTGTACGTCTTGAAGGCAGAGGAATGCCATCTCACCACGGCTTGTATCTGTGTGGGAGAGAAACCCGCGTTGGCCGCCGTTGATGCGGCGCCTATTCGAAAGGAATGGGTCCCAAACAGATCTGCTGGGAGACCCAAGTGCCTCACAGCCCACTTTGTCACCGACCAGATACTTGGTCAGTGGAGATCCGTCCAAATGACAAAAGAGGAATCTCGAGTCACTCCCCCTTTTCCCGAGGTATGTCCTCAACGCTTTTACTGGGCATAGTTCTGTCAGTGGTGCGAGAAAAATGGCAATGTCCACCCCTTTTCCCCTTTGATCCATTTTAGAATGTCATAACCTAATAGTGACTCCTGAATCTGAGAAGGTTACATCCCTACACTGCAGCGCTCTGCCTGTGCTATCAGTGTTTGATGCTGCTACAAGTTCAGAAATCCTAAAGGCTCCAAAGAATGCCGTCAAGGCGGCCGCATGAAAAAGCAGAGCCTCATAATTTGGAGAGCATAGCTCGCCCCAGGCCGTCCCTAGTCCCATCAGAACATCAGGGATACTGGGATCCTCGCATCCGGGGCTCTTGGCGATGCTCTAGACCAGCCCTTGAAGGTACGCTTAACTCACTCATCTGTTATAGAATCCGCTACACCGCGGATTTTAGCCAAAATTGACAGAGCAGCTAGTTTGCCTCCTATGGTGCGTGCAGCTAACCCAGTCCCGCGCAACATCGCGCAGAATTGCAGTATCTGGTCAACCGGAATTGGCCAGTGCTCCCGTAAATTGTAGGTGGTCAGGAATTCCTGAAACTGCCTACCTGTCTTGCTATAGACTGCCCTGGTGCCAGGCGCCACAGACTGCCACATGGCTTGCACTATGTCGGCCCTCCAATTTCCCCTAGCATTGCTGGCATCGTTTTCGGCAGTGGCCGCGCCCCAGGAGCCAGTTCCCGGAACCTCTGAACCTGCTGACGCGATAAAGCATCAGCAATATCATTCTTGGTTCCCGGCACGTGCCGTGCCTTGAACCAAATGTTATGTGCCAAACAATACAAGGTGAATGCCCTGACAAGCCCCATCACCCTGGGGCTACACAAGGTCAGCATGTTGATGACCGGCACCGTGGGTTGGTTGTCGCACCAGAAGTGGACTACCGAGGTAACCATTTGTGCCGCGTGGCTTTCCCTTTGCCTTTTTTCCCCCCAGGCCCTTCCTTGGTGACATGATACCTATTGATACGCTGTGGCTGTCCCGCTGTCTTAATCCTGCGCTCGACCACCAAAATAAAGGGCACAGTGCCCACGAGCCTGTATCAATGCTCACAGCCTGCTTATGACTGCAGCAGTGGAGCAGTGCGATGGCACCACCCAGTGACCAAACTAGAGAATTACTTGTGAATGCAACAATAAAGGAGTGCAATGGCACCAGCCCGTCAAATGGCACCACCCAGTGACTAAAGTAATGAATTACTTGTGACTGTAGCAATGAAGCAGAATGCAAAATGGAACAGAGCACTGGCACCACCCAGTGGCTAAAGTAGGAATTACTGAAGAGGTTCCCTCCAAGGCCCAGTAAGGGGCGCTAGGCCCTAGCTAACTCCCTCCAAATCTCTGTCGCAGGGGAATGTCCTGGAGTGAAGCCGCCCAGGCCTAATCTGGAGCCCAAAGGATCGCAGTGGGCCCCTCCCAACCGTGTGGGTGCAAACCAATGCCGCCCATCCCCCGCAGCGCGGTGAACCAGCGCCGCTTTAAAGGAAGCTTGAAGGCACGTGAACCCAGGAACCCGAGGTAAGCCGATGCAAGGAGAAGGGTTGGATCTGAGCCCACCCGCCTCTGCGCACACTTATCCCTCGGGTGGGGGGGTAGGGCCGGCCGGCCCGCCCCGCAAACTTGGGGGCCGAAAGGCCCCTGGATAGTCGCCGCCGGTGGGGTGGATGGGTTCGCCTCCCGCTTTCCGCCGCTGTAGCTGCTCCTCACTGCTGCCAGGCCACCTGAAAGGGGCTCGCATGCCTCTCTCCAGCCGCGCCGCACTGGAAGGCCTGGTCTGCGCGCCTCGCCCAGCTGTCAGAGCTGGAGCCGAGCTTCGAAGAGATGAAGAGGGCAGGCAGGCCCGTTAGCCGGCTATTTAAGCCGCTCGGCCCTGCCCCGCCCAGTGGCACCATATGGATGCTCCAATCAGGAGCATCCACCTCGGCTCGTCCCCCCCCCACAAATATCATCCCACGCCCAACTGGGCTGGGGATTTCACTTCTTTTGGGTCTGACCTGCTCTCTTTCCACCCTGGACCATAACAGTCAAGGTTTGTTTGTTTTTATCCCATATCATACACAAAACAGGCAGAGGCATATCCCTGACGTAACAGCATAGGTAGGGCCATGCTGAGGAAGGCCAAACCTCTTCAGGGAACAGTCCTATGACTTGCAGCCTTGCTCAGAAATTCCCAAAACTGGAGATTTCTGAGTTTCCTACTGGAAGAGTGATCTTCAGAAGATTAGCGGAGGCAATCTTTGCCTTCCTGTTCTCCGATCTTTGATTTTTTATTTTTTTTGCGAACAAGGGCGTTTTGGAGAGCATGGGAAGGAGGCTGCTCTGGGATGGCCCCCGGCTGGTCCCTGTGCGCTGATGGTGTGTATTAGGCACTTCCAGGATCACCCTCCCTCCCTCCCTCTACACCCCTATGGTGTAGAAAGGGCCTTAGTCTATCATTGTGTTTCCACGATGGTCAATCAGATGTCTACAGAAAGCCCACAAGCAGGACAATGAGGCTATTAGCGCTCTCCTACTATTGTTTCCAGTGAGGGGTTTTCAAGGTGTGTTTCCTCTGTTCCCAGAGGCAGCATAAAGCCATTATGACTAACAGCCATTGATAGCCTTATCCTACATGAATTTATCTAATTCCCTTTTAAAGCCATCTAAGCTTGTGGCCATCAGCATGTTTTGTGGTAACAAATTCTGTAGTTTAACTATGTTCTATGTGAAGAATACTTCCTCTTGTCTCTCCTGAATCTCCCATCATTCACCTTAATTGGATGACCCTGGGTTCTAATAGTATGAGAACGGGTAAAAAAGTCTCTTTATTCACATTCTCCATACCATGTATCATTTTATAAACTTCAGTGCATCAAATCTCCATACTTGCCCTTTTTTCTAAACTAAAAATCCCCAAACATTGTAACTTTTCCTCATATGGGAGTTGTTTTATTGTGCTTTTCTGTGCCTTTTTCAGCAATACAATATCCTTTTTGAGAGGTGGTGACCAGAAGTGTGCTTGCATCATAGATTTGTATAAAGATGTTAGGATAGTGGCAGTTTTATCTTCAGTCCCTTTCCTAATGATTCCTAACATGAAATTTGCCTCTTTCACAGCTGCCACACAAATTGACTGGGTTCACATGATCACAGAGGGAAAATGCCATGGTAACTTATTTTCCTGTGTGTGCTGGTTGCAAGCTGCCTAATTAGCATAATTACCCTCAACGGGCACAGGTTATCATAGTGTCTGAACCTGGTGAGGGTGGATGGCTAGGGTGGTTTATAAACCACCCTGACACCCATGGCTTGATCATGTGAACCTGCCCACTGGATCAACACTAGCCACCAAGACCCCAAGATCTCATTTGCAGTCATTCACCACTAGGTCAGACCATAACAGTCAGGGTTCTTTGTTAGGATGTTTTTGTCCCAATGTGCATGAATTTACACTTGCATTTTGCCATTTTATTGCTTATTCACCCACTTCGGAAAGATTGTTTTGGAGCGTTCCACAATCCCTTTCTGTTCGTACCACCCTGAATAATTCAATGTCATCAACAAAGTTGGCCAAGATACTTCTCAACCCTTCTCCACTAGAACACTGCAGAAAGCTGCAGGGGGTCTTAAGCAGTGCCTGGGAGTGAACCAGCACTATAATTATAGGCATGCCTGAGCGGATCCAGCCTCTTACATTTTGTGACTCCCCTTTTATTTCTAGAAGGCTCTTTGGAGGAGGCATCATTTGGCTAAAACTGAAGGGAGATTGGGTTTGTAGATTTTATTAAGGGCCTCTCTATTTTTCCCTCCATAATTAAGCATTAGATTGAATCTGCATCCAAAGCACTTAATCTGTTATTGAAATATGGTCCTTCCCAAATGGCATGCCACACCTCCTTGTCCATATTCCAGGAAAACAGTACACAAAGATAATACTGTTAAGTGTTTGGGGTTAGTCTATATTGCCTCTAGGGATTCCTTACCATTCAGTGCTGCTGAGTACAAAGAGACAGAGGATTGAATTGATAACTTTTGTTCTTCAAGGCCTGAGCATGGTAGGAGAAAATGAATCTGGGGGGAAGGGTGAATCTAAGACAAAATGAGAGTGGCTTTTTTTGGGAGAAGATCCTTGGGCAGCTGAGATGAAGAAGGGTTTTGCTTGGAGTTGTGATGTTGCAGGCCTTCATCCTGAGCACAGTGTAAATAAACCCTTAAAAAAAAAAGGAATATCACAAGTTTCCAATGCTCTTCTTCAATATGATTAAGACTTGTTGCTTTGCCACAAATGTGAACTTACAGCAGACCAGTAAAACCCATGACACACCTGGTCCCATCCCCACCAACTTGAACACAGCTTGCCAGCCATGTATGGCAGATTACTAGTGTTCAGTAATGCATTTCTGCTATCTGTATGAGAAGGCGGAAAGGGAGGTGTGGCCAATCATCTGGAAGACCATGAGATGTGGCAGGTAGGTTTTCTTTGGTTTGGAAGATCATACCTTGTGCTTTCCTGCTTTAAGGGGATAGAGCACTGCCCTGTTATAAAACACTGCTCTGTTTTCAAACGTTCACTCCTTCTTCTTAGAAAAAATACCCCTTCTAGATATGTCCTTTCAATATCTGTCTTAAAAAACCAACAAATGGAAATTGCATTATTCTGATCCTTTGTGGTTTGTGAATACTTGTGTTACTATTCCTAAGAAAGAACTTGCTTTAGAGGAGAAAAGTTAAACAGAGACTCTGCTTTGATAAATATCATAGCAATCAGTCAGTTTTTCAGAATATTGACAGTGGTAGAGAACCTGACATATTTTTCAAGAGAGGCTTTATTGTTTAAACTGATTTTTTCTTTCTTTCTTTTTTCACCACAGTACTTCTGTCATGGTGCTCTTAGCACCCAAAGGTCTAACGTTCTCACAAATGAGGACACTCTGCATTTGCAGTTGACATGTTCCTAAACCCTGTCAAAAGCACTCTTTAAATAATGCATCAGCATGTGTTTGTGGTGCTGGCTTTATACATACACGTTGGCTATTATAAGTGAAGGTTTGTTGTCAAAGGCACAGCTTCCAGCTTGTCAAATATCAGTTCTGTGACAATGTATTTTAACGACAGCTACCCCTAAATGAGAGGATGCACAGTTGCTCGCAGCTTACTTATGGGTGGGTGAGGAGGGATATTCACACATTATTTGACCACCTCTAGCACACCTCTACAGAAATAATTATGGTGGGTTACATTGGGGAGGGGGGTGTCAGAGAAGCCTCTAGCTGTGTTTTACAGCCTCCAATATGATATCTGGTGCTGAAACTTAGTGTCGCCACAAAAATAAATGTATGGAGAGAAAATGTTGAAGTCATGCTAAATTATTTTGTACTAGAACTTTAATCAAAAGTTTCATTACAGAAGCTATGCTTCTATAACCCTTTATATGTGTTGTGGGGGAGGAGGGGATGCTACCACAAAATGGCAGCAACACACAAAGGACAAGCAACCTATCAAAAGTTTCAGTACTAGGCAGAGATGTGCCTGAGCACCCCCCCCACCACTAAACCGTCCCTTTGAACTCATAGCTTTCAGTGCCAACAGAAACCTATTTCACAGAAAACTTAGAGCCTATCTATACTACTGCTTTAAAACGGTTTATAACAGTTTTAAACCAGTTAATAATGGTTATTAACCGGTTTAAAAAGGTTATAAACTGTTTTAAAGCAGTAATGTAGATAGGCTCAAACTTATTAGCTCTCCCAACCACCGCCTTCTTCCAGCCAACTCATTCTCCCCTACAAACACTCTCTCAGCACAGCTCTCCACCTATAGACATCCTCCCTCCCTCTCTGTCTGTCTCTCTCTCTCTTTTCCACATAGACATGCACCCCATGTTCCCAAGCACACACACATTCTTCCCTTCCTCTCCACACTGCAAGCACTTGAGAACATTTGATCTTTTTCAGGATTTCTCAACCCCCCCCCCCGAATATAAAAGAGGGCAGGGCTCCTGCAGCTTAATTGTTGTGATGAAGTGGGGATTTCACCAGGTGCTGAATGCATACAAATGACACTTGCTGAAATTGCTTTTTCTATGCAATGGTTAAAGATACAGGAGCCCTCCTTTTCATATGGTCACCCTCCCTCCCTTTCTTTCAAACATGAAGCCCCCATCCATTCAGATTTGCAAGCATACCACCTATCTCCCTGTGCCCATTTTGTTCCTAGGTGGCTTCCCCAGACCCCTCTGACATCCTGCTGCTCTCCCTAGACCTCCCTACCACCGCTGTCTTCACCACTATGACTCAGTTTACCAGGCAGAAGTAGTGACCTTTTTTCCTTTCCCCCTTTTTTTCCTCATGGCTGGGCATGGTGCAGAGGAAAGCATCAGATACAGCTACCCACCATGTTCATTGCCTAAGGATGTATCTAAACCCCATGTGTTTAGAGACATAAATGGGAATTGAAGATAGCAGCACCTGGAGGCCCTCACTTTGCTTTGAATTGCTCCCAGCTGCCATAATGAATACAATAAAATAAATTTAAAAAGTGGAAAGGTAAGTTACCTCTGCAGGTGCCAAGAATGACGCTAACTTATGCTGTTGCCTGCCCCCATTTTAATTCGTCAGACATTTACCCATGTGTGTATAATTGGTCACAGATAGGAGTTTTAGTGGTGGGTGCTATTGCTAAAAACTACTCAATTCTCACTGGTAATGGTGAACCTGTGTGCATGTGAGAGAGACAGAGACAGACAGGATTGAATACAAAATAATTATTTCCACACAGAAAATGATGTCCATGTTTTTTGAGGGACATTTTTGAGGCACCTGCAATCTGAAGTTGTACAGCCAAATTGGCATCCTCACCCCATTTAGACTGTTTTTCAGCCTATCTACCAGAGGTACCCAAAAGCTACAAGCAACAGAAAAAATCATTAATTAATTAATTTAGTGTTATAAGATTAATTCATTTCCATTCATTAATCAATTCAATTTATTATTTCATTCAGTATTATACTAAACTTTAGGTCCCTTACAATGAGCTTGTATGGGGGAGTGGCCTAACTGGCATGGAGTGAAGTTGGAACTCTCTCGCTCTCATTAAGAAGCGATCGAAATAATTATAAAATCCCTATTTGGAGAGAATGGATTGTTAATCAAAGATCTGATTTCGGGTCCGGAAGCTTTGCTGTATCTGGAGAACGAAACTGCTGGATAGCTGTGGTATCAGCAGAGAGAGAACTCTGGCAGGCGATCAGTAAAGGTAATTAATGGATTTTAATTAGGAGAAGTAAGGCTGACTGATAAGACTGATAAGACTGGAGGGAGAGACGGAAGCGATTATAAGTGGGAAAAGAGACTTTAACCTCCAGCCGAAAGTGTTAGAAGCCGAAACGTACTTGTTTGATAAGAGCCAAGAGGATATCTGAGGCAGACAGCGAAGATTTAGGTGAGGGGTGCGGATTTATGAGTTTAGCTTTATGAAAAGAAAGCAAAAAGGTGAAAAGTCCAGTGCCCCCGCCTGGAGCAGGCTGTCGAAACCCTCAGATAGGAATTGGCAGCTGCTCACTAGAGTTTCTGGAATCATGCCAGACAAAATGCCGGACAAAACACAGCCTTCAGACAAGGCCGGAAAAACATTTCCAAGTCATTCCGGAAGCTCTAAATCTGGCGTAGTTCCTAAAGTGGCAGGTGCAGTTCCTAAAGTGGCCAAAGAGAGTCAAGCAGAGACATCAGATGATTTAATGGACAAATTTCAGAAAGTGTTAGAGGCGGCCTTGCTGAAGCAGGAGGAAAGATTAATGCAAAGAATTAAGGACTCACAGATTGAATTTATGTCGGACCTTCAAACTGTGGTGGAAAGTGTGGAAAATTTGGAGAGGGAGACTGGGAAGCTGCAGGAAGATAGCAAGCAGCAGGGGGAGCATTTGAAGGAGATGGACTTGCGTTTAATTGCCTTGGAAGATAGAGACAGGAGAGTCAACATTCGAATTAGATCTTTTGGAGAGAGGGAGGGGGAGAACCCTAAGGCTCTAAGAGACACAATTTTGGCATGGATTAAGGAAGTGGAACCTCAGGAAACTTGGGAGATGGCGGATATGGAGAGGATCCACAGAGTGGGTTATAAGAAGAAGGGGATGCTCCCAAGGGATATAATTGTTAAATTTGCCAACTACTACAAGAAAGAAAAGTTGATGCAAGCAATTAGACGTCAAGGCCAGCTGATGCTACAAGCAACACCAATCGAGGTTTATCAGGATCTATGCCCTCAAACCGTGCAGTGGTGGAAGAGTGTTAAACTGTGTACAGTGGCGTTGCGGAAGAGATCGATAACATATAGTTGGGGGTATCCAGTCTTTTTGAGATTTATGTGGAAAGGGAAACAACATAGAATAACATCAAGTGAACAAGGGATGGATCTTTTGGAGAAGCTGGGTTTAGTTGATCCCATGGATGTTGGAGAAACAAAGCAGGATAAAGGCGCTGTAGGAGGAAGCAGTCAATGAAGAAATATTATTGTAATAGGGATAAGAAGAGATTATAAGGGAGGGGAGGGTCAGATTTTTGCTCCGGGAATGTTGGGTTTCTTCTCCCCCCCCCCAAAGAGTTCTAATAATAATTGGGGCCATTGCCCAGAAAGGTCTGGTGAGGAGGGGGGTGAAGATGGGGAATAAGTGTGGGGGGGGAGGGGGAGGGAGGGGGTATGTGTGTCACAGAGGGAGACCAATCTAGAGATTTTTGTGAAAGAGAGAGATGTAAAATAAATTAAGGGTTGCAACTTTAAATGTTAAAGGGCTAGGAACTGTTATAAAAAGGAAGAGAATATAAATGTTATTAAAAAAAAGAGAAAGCAGATGTAATTTTTTTGCAGGAAACTCATCAAACAAAGGAGGGCGTAAATGAGCTTCGGATGAGGGAAGTGGGCATTTATGAAAAGTCTTTTGGTACTTCTAAAGCAAGAGGCGTAGTGATAATAATTTCAAACAAATGTGGTATTACAGTACAAAGGGTGAAGAAACATGAAGCGGGAAGATTTCTGATAATTTTTTGCATGGTGGGGGAGGAGGAATATATATTGATCAATGTATATGCTCCAAATGGGAAACAAATGGAATTCTTCGATGAAGTTTTAAATGCGAGGGGAGAAGTGGGTAAAAAGAACATTGTGATGGCAGGTGATTTTAATACGGTATTAGATAAAGGGAAAGACAGGGATAATATATTAAGAGATCTTAAGAGTGGTGGGAGGACGGGGTTAAGCAAATTAATGGAGCAAAAAGAATTAATGGATGTGTGGAGGGTAATAAAAGGGGAAGAAAGGAAATATACCTTCTACTCACCAAGGTTTAAGAGTTATTCTAGTATTGATTATATTTTTGTGTCAAAGAATATGAGGTCTAAACTTATAGATTGTGCTATTGGGGTAATTAAAGTCACCGATCACGCATTAATGACGATGGATATTAAAATGAAGAAGGAATATAAACAAGCTAAGAGATGGAGAATGGATACAAGGTTATTAAATAATAAAAAATATAGTGGGGAAAATAAAAAAGAAATGCAGGAAATATGGGAAATTAATGAAAAGGACTCAAACTCGCATGGGTTAATATGGGACGCTATGAAGGCAGTGGTAAGAGGGATTTGTATTAGGGAAATGTGTACCCTAAGGAAACAACAGGAAGCAAAAAATAAAAAGATTGAAAAGGAGGTAAGGGATTTAGAGGAGAAGCTAAGAGAGACAAAAGATAAACGCCTATTTGCCCAAATTCAAGCTAAGAAAAAGGAATTAGAGAAAGAAGAGTTAGAACAAGTCCAAAGGGATTTGTTATATCTAAGGAGGGATTTTTTTGAATATAGTAATAGAAATTCGAAGATGCTGGCTAGGTCCACTCAGTCAAAAAAGGCTAAGAATATGATAGGGACAATTAGAGATGAGACAGGGAAAAGTTGTAATTTAATGAAGGATAAATTAAATATATTTCAGGAATTTTATAGAGAATTATATACATCAGATATGGGTTCACAGGTAAAGGTATTGGAATATGTAGAGAGGAATTGGAGAATAAGATTACAGGGGCAAGATAGGGATTATATGGAAGGATTAGTTACTGAGAAAGAAATAGAAGGAATTATTGATAAATTAAAAGGAGGAAAATCTCCGGGAATGGATGGTTTGGGGCCGGAATATTATAAGACTTTTAGAGAAATTTTAATACCAAGATTGAAAAAAAATATTTAACAGTATAATAGAAGGAGGAAAGACCCCGCCATCGTGGGATCACTCCTTGATTATATTAATCCCGAAACCAGGAAAGGATCTGACGGATCCAGCATCTTATAGACCAATATCTTTAATAAATCAAGACTCAAAATTTTTTACGGCAATAATGGCAAAAAGAATGGGTACGTTTATATATAAATATATTAGAAAAGATCAATGTGGATTTATTTCAGGAAGGCAAATGCCTAATTTAATTGGAAGAGTTTTAAATATAATCAATATTATTATAAAAAGGAATTTAAAAGCAGGTTTGTTAGCATTGGATATATTCAAAGCCTTTGACTGCGTGGAATGGCCAGCACTTAAAACAATTTTGAAAACATTTGGGCTTGGAGATAAATTTATGGGAGTGATGGATCAGTTGTATAAAAATAATAAAGCAGAAATAATAGTTAATGATGGGTTCACACAACAGATGGTTGTGCACGCGCTGGTAACTAAAGATGGTACTAACGCGCTGGTAACTTCGAAGCTCGACTTCTGCAATGCGCTGTACATAGGGCTACCTCTGTGCCTAGTCCGGAAACTTCAACTAGTTCAAAATATGGCAGCCAGGTTGGTCACCAGTACATCTAGGGGTGACCATATTACGCCAGCTTTAAAATCGCTCCACTGGCTGCCAATTAGTTTCCGGGCGAAGTATAAAGTGTTGGTTATTACCTTTAAAGCCCTACATGGTTTGGGTCCTGGTTACCTGCGGGAATGCCTTCTCCCATACAATCCGCCCCGCACGCTCAGGTCCTCTGGGAAGAACTTACTGCAGTCGGCCAAGACTAGGCTGACAACCATTACCCAGAGGACCTTCTCTTCTGCCGCTCCCAGACTGTGGAATGACCTGCCGGAGGAGACTCGTCAACTTAACAGTCTTTTAGAATTTAAGAAAGCTATAAAGACTGTTCTCTTCCGGCAGGCATATCCAGTGGAATTTTAGAATGTTTTAAGGATGTTTTTAGGATGTTTTAGGATTTTTTATGCAGTTTTAATAATATGTGCCATGTTTTAATCAGTTTTATGTATTTTATCATGTTGTTGTTCCCCGCCTCGATCCAGACGGAGAGGCGGGTAAGAAATAAATTATTATTATTATTATTATTATTATTATTATTATTACACTAGTTCGAGGAACTAGACAAGGTTGTCCACTTTCACCGATCTTATTTGCGATAGTGATAGAAATTTTGGCAAACATTATAAGGGAGGATGTAAGATTGAAGGGGATAGGAGGGAAGGAGAAGATTAAAATGAATATGTTTGCGGATGACACATTACCGACATTAGAAGATCCCCTGGAGACTGGGGAGTTGATTAAGAAGCATTTGAGAGAATTTGTGGAGATTACTGGTCTACAAGTTAATTGGGGGAAGTCAGAAATGATGTTATTTAATTATAACAAAGAGGAGATGGAGGAAGGTAAAGTTAAGTTAGGTCTTAGGCTTAAAAATATAGTACATTATTTAGGAGTTAATATTGCAAAAGATTTAGATAAGTTAGAGGAAATTAATTTTGCAAGTTTGAAAAAACAGGTAGGGGAAAAGTTAGAGGTATATAGAAAATTAAAACATTCTTGGTTTGGTAGAATAGCGGTTATTAAAATGAAGATATTACCTAAGATTATTTTTTTTGTTTAGAATGCTGCCGATTAAAATATCGGAAGTAGACTTAAAGAGCTGGCAAAATATGATTAATGCTTATTGCAATGGGGATAAGAGAGCTAGGATTAATAAAGGGTTATGGTATAAGACACAAAAGAAAGGTGGTTTGGGACTTCCAAATATAAAGAGTTATTATATTGCTAATCAGTTAAGATATGTTATAAATAGTATATTAGAGGAGGAAGATTTAGAATGGTTAGAAACGCAAACAGGTGAACTAGATTTCAAATTGCAAAATATTTTTTTTATTAAAATTCAAAAGAAAGATTTGAGGGGACTGGACAACCCCTTGCTGGAAAATATTCTAGAGATCTGGGAGAAAGTTAAAGGAAAGTTAATACCAGGAGACTCTCCACTCGCCCCAGTGGTAGTAGTGGGAAACTTCCCAAGGAACTTAAAAGTAGAGTTGGAAGGGAGTCTGAAGGATCAGGAAATTATTAAGTTAAGGACTTGGATGGAAAGAATGATAGATAAGGTGCAAATTAGAGAGTTGTTAAAAGGACAAAAGATAGCTTGGTCCAAATGCTTACAATTGGAAAAATGGACACAGGAATGGAAAAAGATAAATAAGAAATGTAGAAATAATACAAGATTCGAAGATTTAATTGAATGAAGAGGAAAGAAAGAAGTAATTAAAACTAGAAAAGGTTTGACTAGTGAAATATATAGAATTCTGATAGAGGATGATGAATATCGAGACTCTCTTAAAATGATTTGGGAAGATGATTTAAAGGAACAAATTAATGAATATGACTGTGGGAGGATATGGGATGCAAGAATGTTAAAGCTTTTGTCGATTAGAATTAAGGAGAATTATTATGAGACAGTATGGAGATGGTATTTAACGCCGGTAAGATTTCATCAGATAGATAAAAAAGTGTCCAAGAATTGTTGGAGGGGGTGTCAGGAGGTTGGAACTTATTTTCATATGTGGTGGAGCTGTGAACATGTACAAAAAATTTGGGAAAGGGTGTTCAAAGAAATAAGTTAAATAATTGGAAGTAAACTGGAATTAAGCCCAAAGCTGGCTCTACTAGCAATATGGGATAAAGGAAATGAGAATATAAACAAGAGAGAATTGATAAACAACCTCCTGGCTCCCGTCAGAATAATGATTGCTAAAAACTGGAAAGGGCAAGGGATATATACTATAGAAGAATGGTATAAAGAAATATTGGACATGGCACTTAATGATAAGCTAACGTGTAAAATGAAAATAAAGAGGGGAATGTCCAGTAAGAATGATTTTGGAGATATATGGAGCCCATTTTTGGAATATGTATTAAGAACGGGGAACGGCAAATACTAGGGGTGTGCACGGACCCCCCGGATCGGATCGGGACCCGGATCGGGACCTCCAATTTTGTCCCGGACCGGTTCGGACAAAATCGGAGGCCCCCCGGACCGGATCGAGTCCGATCCCGACCCAAAAATCGTACATTTTTGGATCGGCCGCCATTTTTTTCCCCATAGACTTGCATTGCAATGCAAGTCTATGAGGAAAAAATGGCGGCGGGTGGGTAAGGGGGGGCCTAACTCCCTCCCCCCCCCGGGGCCGTCCGCTGTGGACGGCCCCGGCAGGTAAACCCCCTCCCCCGCGCTCCCTACCCCCCCTGGGGCCGCCCGCTTCCATCCGCTGGCGCCCGCGGGCGCCAGCGGATAGAAGCGGACGGCTCCGGGGGGGGGTAAGCCCCCTTCCCCGCCACTTACCTTCTCGGCCCGTCCGGCGCCGGCGGCTACTACCAGCGGGCTCCGCGGCCTACTCTCGAGTAGCGCGCCGGGTGATGACATCACCCGGCGCGCCACCCTGGAGCAGGCCGCGGAGCCTGCTGGTAGTAGTAGGCGCCGGCGCCGGACGGGAGCCGCCGGGCCGGGCAGGTAAGGGCCCCCCTCCCCCTCCCCCCTCCGCGCGCCCCCTCCTCCCCTCCACGCACCCCCTCCTTACCTTTCCGGCCCGGCGGCTCCCGTCCGGCGCCGGCGCCTTCTACTTCCAGCAGGCTCCGCGGCCTACTCTAGAGTAGCGCGCCGGGTGATGACATCACCCGGCGCGCCATCCTAGAGCAGGCCGCGGAGCCTGCTGGGAGTAGTAGGCGCCGGCGCCGGACGGGAGCCGCCGGGCCGGAAAGGTAAAGGCCCCCCTCCCCCCTCCGCGCGCCCCCTCCTCCCCTCCACGCACCCCCTCCTTACCTTTCCGGCCCGGCGGCTCCCGTCCGGCGCCGGCGCCTACTACTTCCAGCAGGCTCCGCGGCCTGCTCTAGAGTAGCGCGCCGGGTGATGACATCACCCGGCGCGCCATCCTAGAGCAGGCCGCGGAGCCTGCTGGGAGTAGTAGGCGCTGGCGCCGGACGGGAGCCGCCGGGCCGGGCAGGTAAGGGCCCCCCTCCCCCCTCCGCGCGCCCCCTCCTCCCCTCCACGCACCCCCTCCTTACCTTTCCGGCCCGGCGGCTCCCGTCCGGCGCCGGCGCCTACTACTTCCAGCAGGCTCCGCGGCCTGCTCTAGAGTAGCGCGCCGGGTGATGACATCACCCGGCGCGCCATCCTAGAGCAGGCCGCGGAGCCTGCTGGGAGTAGTAGGCGCCGGCGCCGGACGGGAGCCGCCGGGCCGGAAAGGTAAGGGCCCCCCTCCCCCCTCCGCGCGCCCCCTCCTCCCCTCCACGCACCCCCTCCTTACCTTCCCGGCCCGGTGGCTCCCGTCCGGCACCGGCGCCTACTACTACCAGCAGGCTCCGCGGCCTGCTCTAGAGTAGCGCGCCGGGTGATGACATCACCCGGCGCGCCACCCTAGAGCAGGCCGCGGAGCCTGCTAGTAGTAGTAGGCGCCGGCGCCGGACGGGAGCCACCGGGCCGAGAAGGTAAGTGCCCCCCTCCTCCCCCCCCCGCTGTCCACTTTCATCGGCGGGCGCCCGCTGGCGCCCGCCAATGGAAGCGGCGGTGGGCGCCAGTGGGCGCCTGCCGATCCGCCGATCCGCCGAACCGGTTCGGAGCTTTTTCGGACCGGTTCGGATTGGATCGGCCGATCCAGCTGCGGGATCGGAAATCGGATAATTTATCCGATTTCCCACTGGACCGGACTCGGATCGTGGATCGGGTCCGATCCAGTGCACATCCCTAGCAAATACCTTCAAAAGAGTCTTTACAATTTTGGAAAGAATAATAATGAATAATTGAAGGTCTCCTGGGGGGAGGGGAGCACGGGGGTATGTGGTATGTATTATATTTTATGTTGTTTATGTTGTATTATGTTTGAAAATAAAATAAAAATTATATAAAAAAACCAAAACAAAACAACAACAACAATGAGCTTGTATGAAATCTTGGGAACTCTTACAAAATTGTCTGTTGTTGTTGTTGTTGTTATTATCATTATTATTCAGGTTGCTCTGGTCAGTTCAAATCTTCTTACAATCTCCCCCCTCCCCCCAAACCCTTTGCCATTGGAAGAAAAAACTCTCTTGATGATCTTACAATCCTGTTGGTATAATTTCAACTTCAGCTTTGTCATGCTACCCTTGATCATCCCCTGATTTGCAGCATAATCTATGAATGTCCCATCAGAACTAAGCCCTATTGAGTTAGTACTTATTGCCAGTTTTGTACAGGATTGCAGCCTTGAAGTCATATGCATATTTATGAGGGAAGGGAAACTATTAAAACTGATAGAGCTTTCAATTCTAGTAACAGTTTTCTCACAGTCATATCGAATTTTAGATATTCTTAGACAGGAAGTGAGGGTGGCTCAAGTTTAAGCAATATGCAAAATAACTACTTCTTTAATAGCATATGGGTGGTATTAACCTATGACAAAAGGAAGCAGTATTTCAGAGTGTTTACACAATACTTCCTTCACCATAGTATTAGGATTTTAGAAGCAGAGCTTTAAAAAAAGTTCCTCATTTTGATAACATACAAGACACCCTCAGAGCTGCAGGCCTTATTTTCTTCATGCTTTAGTTTTCATTTCCTAAACACTGCTCATTCAGGTCTATAGGCCTCATTCTCGAAATACTGTTTCATCAGGGCTGTATGTACAGAAGGCCCCATGTGGGCCTGTTCCCATCCCACTGCCAGGGATATTCCAGGCTCCTCCCTGAATGCTCAGCTTTTATTAAAACAAAGTTAAGTCTCTAGTACTTGTACCTGGGGCAATTGAAAGAAAACCATGCAGGTAGTATACTACCCTGCTGTAAACTAAAAAGGGTAGTATAAAAGCACTGTCCTATGCATGTTTAGACAGTAAAAAGTCCTACAATCCCAATGTTAGTTGTAGGGCTTTTTTAAAAACCTAAATGCATAGGATTGCACCCTAAACGTTAAGATTTAATAAATTAACTTTAAATATAATAGGTTACTATAATTATGTCTGACTGTTTTGCAATAAGGTCCTTCACCACAACATTTCTGACGTTTCCTTTTTGCCATTGACTTCCCTACCTCCTCATCTTCTTAATCTCTGGCATCTTCAATCCTGCTTTTAAGTTCGTAGCATCTCAGCCAATGGCTCCCAAAGACTCTTCTGTCTTAGTAGTCCTTGTGATATAAATTCAGCCTGGTGAATTACTGCAAATGGGTTCTGCATAAGTGCATGTAAAGCCATGCATGGCTTGGCACCCCAATACTTCAAGGACTGCTTCTCCCTGTATGAGTCTGCCCAGTCCCTGAAGTCACCTTCAGAGGCCCTTCTGTTTATGCCCTACGATTATGGAATATTTCTACAAGGAAGCTCACCTGGTACCAATGCTGTCATCTTTTCAACACCAGGCAAAGATGTTTTTATTTTCCCAGGCATTTGGACATTAATTATGGCCCAGTAGTTCTGTTTTTGTGGTATTTATTCTTGGTAGAGAAGAGGGTATTTTTGTGTATTGTGGACTGGGCTGGCATCAAGTATAGTGTGGTTTGGGACCTGCCAAGGGCCCACACCCTAGCAGGACAAGGAGTTGGTCCTCGTCTTCATCATTGCAACCTGCTTTGTTCATCTTCCTCTTGCTGTTGCCCAGACTACAGTGGTGGTGAGAAGGAGGAGCAGGAAATGCTACTGCCTGCTTGCTCATGGGCTCTCTGCAAGTGGTAGCAATGAAGAGAAAGAGGATGAGGTGCAATAGCAGCTGGTGACAGTGTGCAGGTTCTCACAATATGACAACCCATCCTGTGATTCAGCTACACAGTGAGGATTATTTTTGGAACAACTCATGGTGCACCCAACAGATTATCAGGCTTACCGTGGCTTGTTCTGCTCATCGTTCCCCTTCGGACCTCCAACCAATATCCTAGTGTTCTTTATGGAAGAAGCCTTATTGTCTGCCTGTTCCATATCCCTCCCTGTTCTGATTGTGTACCCTTTTTGTTCCCTGGCTTTAAAAACAATAACAGCGTTTGGCCCCATTGATTTGTGCAAATGGGGACGTAATATTTTTTAAATTATGTTTTGGGTCCAGAAATTTGCGTAAAAGGGGCTGTCACTATTATTATTACTTATTATTATTATTATTATTATTATTATTATTATTATATGCTGATGATTTGTCGGTCTTTCAAAGTTGTGCAAGTGTGCACTTGCGGCTGTCCAACATGAATAACCTTGCTTTCTCAATACCCTTGTATGTTTCAGCTGTCAAAGGAATGAAGTGTACTAGGAGACATACAAAGAAATTTACAATATGAGACTGCATATAGACTAATTAAAAAAAAAACTTACAGCCTCATTGAATACATTTCAGGGGCTGATTTTTTTTTAAAAAAAAGGGGTTGGTGAACAAGTGACAGCCCCTACAAAGTGCTTTTTGGACATCATTGGAGGAGCAGTCACTAGTGGAGGAGGCTTGAGACGCATGGGCAGGTGCAATTCAGAAGAGTTGTAGGGAGGTTTGCTGCTCCTGCTGAATGGCTCTGTGCCCAATTGCCGCAATCAATGATGGATTGGCTGTGCTGGGTTCAAACAACATGCCAACCCATTATGGGTTGAATAAGCTGTAGTACAAGCCATGGGTTGTCAGGGTGCTTGTTGCCCAAAAATAAGCCAACGTGCAGGAAGCTGTCTAGGTTGAATGGTCTAGGTTTGTAGTTACCCATGATGGGTTGTTGTGTCACGTGAACCCAGTCAATGGCAGTGAGAAAGAGGGGCCCCATTGAGGATGCCATGCACAAGGGACCTCAGAAACCTGGAGCCGGCACTGATTATGGATGAACATTTTTCACATTGTATGGGACAAATTCCTGGGAACAGTTGCCTCAGGACTCTCCCAGTGCCTTGATATGGTGGTTCCTGTTGTGTCCAGGGATCCTTGGAAGTACAAATCTGGTTCCACACAAAACAGGAAATGAAAATTTATGTTAGTTTTTCTTCCTTGCAGACAGACACAGTAATAATAATAATAATAATAATAATAATAATAATAATAATAATAATAATTTATTATTTATTACCCGCCTCTCCCTCCGGATCGAGGCAGGGAACAACATAAAACACACAAAACTGATTAAAAATACATAAAACCAATATATCATTAAAACACCAATAAAACACCAATAAAACACTTAAAATTCATCTGAGTAGGCCTGCCGGAAGAGCTCAGTCTTTATAGATCGTTTAAATTCCTGAAGACTGGTAAGTTCACGGATCTCTCCCGGCAGGTCATTCCATAATCTGGGAGCGGCAGAAGAGAAGGTCCTCTGGGTAACAGTTGTCAGTCTAGTTTTTGTTGACTGTAATAAATTCTTCCCAGAGGACCTAAGCGTGCGGGGTGGATTGTATGGGAGAAGGCGATCCCGTAGGTAACCTGGACCCAAACCATGTAGGGCTTTAAAGGTAATGACCAACACTTTGTACTTCGCCCGGAAACTAACTGGCAGCCAGTGGAGAGATTTCAAAGCTGGTGTAATATGGTCACCCCTAGGTGTACCAGTGACCAACCTGGCTGCCATATTTTGAACTAGTTGAAGTTTCCGGACTAGGCACAAAGGTAGCCCTATGTACAGCACATTGCAGAAGTCGAGTCTCGAAGTTACCAGCGCGTGCACTACCGTCTTTAGGTCTTCCAACTCTAGGAAGGGGCGCAGCTGGCGTATCAGCCGAAGCTGATAGTAGGCACTCCTGGCCGTTGCATCTATCTGGGATGTCATTTGGAGCAACGGATCCAGGAGCACCCCCAAGCTGCGAACACAGTCTTTCAGGGGGAGTGTAACCCCATCCAGAACTGGTTGACACACCTCCAACCCCAGGTTGTGGCCCTTGACAGTAAGCACCTCCGTCTTGTCTGGATTCAGCTTCAGTTTGTTTTTCCTCATCCAGCCCATTACCGCCTCCAAGCATTCATTCAGAGGAGACACACTATCCTTAGCTGATGCTGTTCTCAGAGGCATAGAGAAATATATTTGGGTGTAATCAGCATACTGATAGCACCCCGCCCCATGCCTCCGGATGATCTCTCCCAGTGGTTTTATGTAGATGTTGAACAGCATTGGGGAAAGAATAGCACCTTGTGGTACACCACATAGCAGCTCCTTCTTTGAGGAGCAACTATCCCCAAGCATCACCATCTGGAACCTGCCTGAGAGGTAGGACCGGAACCATTGAAGCACAGTGCCCCCGAGTCCCAATCCCCTCAGGCGTTCCAGAAGGATACCATGGTTGATGGTATCGAAAGCCGCTGAGAGGTCCAGAAGTAACAGCAGGGACACACTCCCCCTGTCAATACTCAAGCATAGATCATCCACTAAGGCGACCATAGCAGTCTCAACTCCATATCCTGCCCTGAAGCCGGTTTGAAATGGGTCTAGAAAATCTGTATCATCCAAAACTGCTTGGAGTTGGAAGGCAACCGCCCTCTCGATCACCTTGCCCAGAAACGGACGGTTCGATACTGGTCTGTAATTATTAAGGTCCAGGGGATCCAGGGAGGGCTTTTTAAGAAGCGGCCGTACTATCGCTTCTTTTAAACAAGATGGAAAACTCCCCTCCCTGAGAGATGTATTAATGATATGTTGTAATTGTAATCTAATTACATCTCCTCCCTGGGCGACCAGCCAAGAAGGGCAGGGATCGAGAGGGCAAGTCGTCCTCCTCACTCGTCCAAGCAGCTTGTCCACGTCCTCGGTACTCACCAACTGAAACTGATCCAGTGTAATTCTACTTGTGGAGTTGCTGGACACTCCATTGTCAGCCTCTGCTACAACGATGACATCTAAGTCGGCTCTTATCCGAGAGATTTTATCTGTGAAATGGTCGTTAAAAGCATCACAGCGAACTGCCGAAGGCTCTAAAATCAGGTTCAGGGGTGAAGGTGCCTGAGTTAGACCGCTCACCACCCTGAACAGTTCTGCTGGACATGAATTAGCAGACGCAATGCATGCAGAGAAGAAAACTTTCTTCGCTGCGCGTATTGCCATCCCATAGGAACGAAGATGTTCTCTATGTCATGTCTTATCAGATATAAGTCGAGTTTTCCGCCATCGGCGCTCCAGTCGTCGTCCTTTCCACTTCAACTCCCGGAGTTCTTTTGTATACCAGGGCGCCCGATTAGAAGCAGGTCGGAGAGGACGTTTGGGGGCGATCGTGTCGATAGCCCTAGTTAGGTCTTGATTCCATCTATTGACCAGGGCTTCTACAGGATCGTCGATGATACCAGCCATAGAACCCTCCAAGGCCTTCTGGAATCCAGAAGGATCCATCAGCCTTTGAGGGCGGACCATCTTAATAGGTCCGCCACCCCTGCAAGGGTGGGTTGTAGCTGTGATACTAACCCTGACCAGAAAGTGGTCTGTCCATGACAATGCAGAGGTATTTGTTACCTCCGCCCACAGATTTGTCTGTTCGGAGCTGAAAACAGCATCTAGGATGTGACCTGCTGAATGTGTAGGTCCAGAGACCAATTGGGATAGGCCCATGGTTGTCATGGATGCCATGAACTCTCGAGCTGCACCTGATAAACCAGCCTCGAATGGGATGTTGAAGTCGCCCAGGACCAAAAGCCTAGGCGAATCCAACACCAGCTCCGAGACCAGTTCCGTGAGCTCGGCCAGGGAGTCTGATAGGCAGCGGGGTGGCCGGTACACTAACAGAATCCCTAGTCTATCCCTGGCCTTCAGACTCAGGTACACACACTCGATGTGATTCAATTGCCGGACAGGAAGTCTGGTCAGGTTAAGATTGTCCTTGTAGACCACAGCTACTCCACCCCCCCCGCCCACTTTCCCTCACCTGCTCACTAACACAGTACCCAGCTGGGAGGGCCTGGGCCCATGTTGGCCCACTATCATCTCCCAGCCAGGTTTCGGTGAAGCATGGCAGATCGGCCTCCTCATCTATAAGGAGGTCATAGATGATATTTGTTTTGTTTTTAACCGACCTGGCATTGCATTGGAGCAAGGAGAGGTTCTGTGGGTGGCCTGGTTCGTTCTCCAAGATCCCAGGGTAGCAGGGCGACCGGAAGGCAAGATAGATGTTAAATATCTATCTCTCCTTCCCCTGTAATGGCACTTCGCCCTGCTATCACCATATCTCCCTTTGCCCTGCACAACAGATATTGCCGCTCCCAGGCACATTACAGCTCAGCTGCACTCCCGGCCACCTCAAGCGTTTCAGAGGGGTGGGCTGGGCCGGTGTTTCAAGCCTTTCCAAAGATGGGCTGGGCTGGGCTGCAGGGAGGCGCAGCAAGTGAGCAAGCGAGCGAGCTCCCAAACACACCTCCTTCTCCCCACCGGTGTTTCAGGCCTTTCCAAAGGTGGGCTGGGCTGGGCTGTAGGGAAGCGCAGCGAGCGAGCTCTTACGCACACCTCCTTCTCCCCGCCAGTGTTTCAAGCCTTTCCAAAGGTGGGCTGGGCTGCAGGGAGGTGCAGCGAGCGAGCGAGCGAGCAAGCTCCCCCACAAACCTCCTTCTCCCTGCCAGTGTTTAAGCCTTTCCAAAGGTGGGCTGGGCTGCAGGGAGGCGCAGTGAGTGAGCAAGCGAGCGAGCTCCCACACACACCTCCTTCTCCCCGCCGGAGACACAGGCAGACTAGTCTCTGCCTTACCAGTCTAGTATAAATCCTCGGATGGATTATTTGTGCTTAATTCAGGTTATTCAGAAAACCTGGCCTGGCTCAAGGAACGGGCCTGTCACAAACACTACAGTTACCGGGTAAACCATCTTCGCTCAGCTCTCAACTTTCGTGATGAGACAGATGACGGCAAAGCAGAGCCTTGAAGTGCTGCTGCTTCAGTGGGCTCCCAGCATTCCAGTGAGGCATTTTAGCTCAGCCCTTGCATTTCCCAACAGCTCAGTTGAGGCTTGGGAACCACCACTTTGAGGTGCTTCAGGCACCTTGTGGCAGTGGCACCAAATGGCACTCTTCTCTCTTCTTGGGGGTGTGGGAGGGAAAGACTTGTAGGGAGAGGGAGGGGCCTCAGCAGAAATCTGGCAGTCTGGATGGGAATATCTAGCAGGCCAAATTTGGCCCAACCCTGATATAAGCCAAAAGTTCCACATTCCAAATTTCTAGAGTCTGAATGATAAAGGGACCATGGGCAACTGTTTGTGTGACTGTTTGCTGCAAGATACAAACCTTCACTTTTGATTGCTACTGTGTGGGGCAAGAAGCTTGATGCCAATGCTGGATGGTATTGTAATGCAATACCACAACCACAGGGCTGCCTCTGCACCGTACAGCTTCTGAGTAGGGAGAAGTGTGTAGTGTGGATGATACAATGGCCTGCACAGTGCCCTTCTACCCATTCAACAGCTGTGTGCTTGCATAAATCTGAAGTAGCAGCCCCCTGTGCCTGTGCCTCACAATTTCCTCAAGAAAGGGTGTCAGTATGCAGCAGCTGTGGAAGCTGGTCACCATTCAATGAGCCACTGCTGATTAACCACTAGAAAATTCTACATAAGCCACGTTGACATGAATGGAAATTGCATATTCGTGGTGGCTTGTGCCCTAATTTTAGAAAATCATTAAAGACAGTAGTATTTTTAGGCATTGCCTAGTAGAATGAAGATCCAGAGCTTAAAATCTCTCATGTAGGTAATTTTCAAACAGGAAATTGATAAAGCAGAATCATTAACAGCTGCACATTAAGCTTGCCTGAGGTGCAAAACCCAAATCTTCATTTTGTGTGCAAACGTAAACTGCTTGTAGTAGTTTGAGCTGTAATTTAAGAAATAATTATATGGCAAAAGGCAACAGAACCAAGTGTCTGCCTGCAACATGCCCAAATAAATTTCTGCAACAGTTTTATTTTCTAAAAAAAAGCAGAGGAAAAGGAAGTTGGTTCAAACCAGCTATGCTAATTTCTCATTATATTTCCTTTTTGTTGTATTGCTTGCCTTGTGAAAATGTGTAGTAAGTTTAACTTTCAATAATTTTCATGCTAGAACGTTTGTCAGTAATAGTGTTCACTTGAGTGCTATATGTAAAACTACATGTATGACTTACTGTGGGGGTGTTCAACTCTCTTAAACAGGAAGTGGTTTCATTGTGTTTTCCTCCTTGCTTGCTTTCTGTTGCTTCAGGCGAAAGGAGAGTGGTAGCCTTCAGATATGTAACCGTTTCCATATTTTCCATTTTCTGTTTAAAGTTGCAACTGGATACTGGCACAGTGGCTAAGAAGATGATGTACAGCAATCTATAGGTAAGTACAACTAATTTACTTCTAAACCGAATCATGCAACCTGTCGCATGTTGTGGGTGAGAGGGGGAGGGGGAGAGAGAGAGAGAGAGAGAGAGAGAGAGAGAGAGAGAGAAACAGACAGTTAGATACCAATGCATTGTTATGTTAAATATAGTACATATACAACTTATTTAGATCCCTGGCCTCATGTGCACACACAACACAAAGGCTTAATGTGAAGAAAGATCCATATATTGCTATCAGTATATATACTGGCTGCACAGTTGAGAATTATTTTTACATTTTCAAAGGCTTGGCGTTTCTTTGCCATAAAATATTAGCCAGCTTTGGATTATCACTTGCTTTAGAAACATGGTCAGCAAACACTTTCATTGGATGGTGGGTATAGGGCCAGTGAAATACTGAAGAAATTAACAGAAATTAAAAGAAGTTATGCCACGATGACAAAGCTGCATTAGCAAATTTTGGTAGGATACCCCACTGCTGAAGTATAGCAGCAATAGTATGAAACAGTGGGAATGCTAGTAAAAAATAGTTTCCTGTGGGCATATCATTAAGAATGAAAAACGTGCTCAACTGCAGCAGCACATTTATATTAAAAATCAGTGGTGGAGCCATATCAGCGATTCTAGAAGTGTAAGAGATTTCTCTAAATGCTGATGCAAAAAAATGTCCAACAGAGGCAGAGGGAGCACACACCAGCTTTGCTCCACAATGCTCATGAAAAGAGAGGGTGGAAACTGCTGCCTTCTGCCTCATTAACTAGAACCCCAGAGTTACACATTCTTGAGCAAGGGCAAGTTGTTGTTTTTCTGAAAAGTTTGCTTTTCTGAAAAGTTTGCATCTCCTTTCCAGATGTCTTTATGCCACTTTCCCTTCCACCCCACATCCTCAGATGTTATGCAGCTATCCCATCTGCCCCCAACTATCTTATTGAAAGACCCCTCCCCCTTGTAGTTTCTTAGTAATTTGGTATCATTACCAGCAACATAGAATGAATATTTAGGTGGGTATTTATTTAATTGCGGGGCGTCTGCACAGCTAAAGGCCATTTCTAAAGTTACGTTTTAAACATACAGAATGAGTCTCACAAGTCCCATGAATCTGTGCCTAATGTCTGCATTTCCAGGGTTGACGATCCCTTTGAAGACGGTTCAGAAGCTGCAGCTTGTGCAAAATGTAGCGGCCAGAGTGATAACAGGAACCAGAAGGTTTGAGCATATAAGACCTACTCTGGCCTGCTTGCATTGGCTGCCTATACGTTTCCAAGCCCAATTCAAGGTGCTGGTTTTAACTAGGGATGTGCACTGGATCGGACCCGATCCACGATCCGAGTCCAGTCCAGTGGGAAATCGGATAAATTATCCGATTTCCGATCCCGCAGCTGGATCGGCCGATCCAATCCGAACCGGTCCGAAAAGGCTCCGAACCGGTTCGGCGGATCGGCGGATCGGCGGGTGCCCACTGGTGCCCACCGCCACTTCCATTGGCGGGCGCCAGCGGGCGCCCGCCGATGAAATTGGACAGCGGGGGGGGGAGGAGGGGGGCGCTTACCTTCTCGGCCCGTCCGCTCCCGTCCGGCACTAGCAGCTACTACCAGCGGGCTCCGCGGCCTGCTCCAGGGTGGCGCGCCGGGTGATGTCATCACCCGGCGCGCTACTCTAGAGCAGGCCGTGGAGCCCGCTGGTAGTAGCCGCCGGCGCCGGACGGGAGCGGACGGGCCAAGAAGGTAAGCAGGGGGTGCGTGGAGGGGAGGAGGGGGCGCGCGGAGGGGGGAGGGGGGCCCTTACCTTCCTGGCCCGGCCGCTCCCGTCCGGCGCCGGCGACTACTACTACCAGCAGGCTCCGCGGCCTGCTCTAGGGTGGCGCGCCGGGTGATGTCATCACCCGGCGTGCTACTCTAGAGCAGGCCGCGGAGCCCGCTGGTAGTAGCCGCCGGCCCCGGACGGGAGCGGACGGGCCGAGAAGGTAAGCAGGGGGTGCGTGGAGGGGAGGAGGGGGCGCGCGGAGGGGGGGAGGGGGCCCTTACCTTGCCGGCCCGGCCGCTCCCGTCCGGCGCCGGCAACTACTACCAGCAGGCTCCGCGGCCTACTCCAGGGTCTATGGGGAAAAAAATGGCGGCCGATCCAAAAATTTACGATTTTTGGGTCGGGATCGGACTCGATCCGGTCCGGGGGGCCTCCGATTTTGTCCGAACCGGTCCGTGACAAAATTGGAGGTCCCGATCCGGGTCCCGATCCGATCCGGGGGGTCCGTGCACACCCCTAGTTTTAACCTATAAAGCCTTAAACGGCTTGGGACTTCAATACCTGATGGAACACCTCTCTCGACACAAACCTACCCGTACACTATGATCCACATCGAAGGTCGTCCTCCAGTTGTCTACTCCAAGGGAGGCACGGAGGGTGGCAACAAGGGAAAGGGCCTTTTCACTGGTGGCCCCCCAATTATGGAATGATCTCCCCAACGAGGCTCGCCTGGTGCCAACATTGTTATCTTTTCAGCGCCAGGTCAAGACTTTTCTCTTCTCCCAGGCATTTAACAGCATATGATGAGGGGTTTTGTGTTTTTGTGTTGTTGTTGTGCTTTGACCCAGAAGGATATTGTAATTTTTACTTGTTTTATGCTTTTAAATTTTGTATATCGGTGTTTTAAATGTTCAATGTTTTTAATTTTTGTAAACCACCCAGAAAGCTTCGGGTATGGGGTGGTATATAAATGGAATAAAATAAATAAATAAATAGGATTGTAAGAAGCTGCCTCAGTGGTTGAGTGTGGGTTGTTGTTGAACCATGGGTTAGTGTGTTGTCTGAACCTAGAACATTTTCCACAGGGTGGCTTGTTAACCATGCAGGGTGACTTGTTAACCTTCCTGAACACTCAGCAATGAATCAATAGGTTCTCAGAGTGAGAAAAATAAGGCACACTGCATGGTTTACAAGCCGCCCTGTGGAAAATATCCAGGGTTCAGAGAACATACTAACTTATGGTTCAACAAACAGCCGACATTCAACAACAACCCACCTTCAACCACTGAGTATAGGTTAGCAAGTGGCACAAACCCATTCTATGTGTGATGCCAGAGGCCCATATAGGTGGAGGGAAGCTCAGTTCATAATATTCTTACCAAGTCAAAAATGGTGAAGGAGAGATAATACAACTTGGGCTTCCACACATTTGAGCTGACACTTTGATGGACCTCTTCACAGGTGTGTGGGGCATGGGAGAGTAGAGGAGGGGAGGAGTATGTACTCTCCTCTCCCAAATGCAAAGTGGATTTCTAGTCCAGTATATGTGTCATGTCACCTTCCACCCTCAGATGAATCCTTATCAGAGGATGGTCTGGAGCCTCCTTAACCAAATGTTTCTGGAAAACAAGCCATTTCAGGGGACCCTGGGGCTGACCAAGACATTTTCAGGTGAAACCTAATGGCTTGTGGAAATAGCATCTTTCTTCCAGTTCTAGTGCTTTGTTGCCCAGATCTTGTTTTGTGACTGACTCCCTGTTCTGCTGACCTTTGACCCCTGCTTGACTCTGCTCCTTGGACTGCATTTGATTGGACTGCTTATCTGTGCTTTGAACTTGGCCACACCTCAAACCGTGCCCTGGGAGCTCTCCTTTTTGACTGATAACACTATGTTCTGACCCTTGCCAGTTTACTGATTAGTCTTGCTCGAACTGCCCTCTTGCTGGAGTGATTCAACTGCGCTTGCCTTTGCCTGTTTACTGACTTGCAATCATTCTTGCCCTTTATTTTGCCCTACCACTGAGCCTGACCCAGCCACAGCAGGACAACACAAATAAAATATGTGCAGATTTCCAGTAGAAACCACTGTCTCGTATCTTTGAAAAGAGGACCATAACAGATCTCAGAAACAGTTCATAGGTCTTCATTTCATGTTACAGTGCTACTTTTTGTTTGCTTTTTATATCTACACCTCCTTCCAAACTGAGAGTTTCCACTGTACACTGGCTAGCATAAATACACACTCTGACAGCTGTGTCCCTGTCCCATCATTTTCTGAGTACACAACAAAATAAAGTGTGTGTGGGGGGGGGGGGAGAAAGAGGAGATTGAAATATCTCTGAAATCCCTTTAGCTGTTAGAATGCTGGTCAACAAATATGACCGATATTAGTTTTATGTAATGGCCTCTTTGAAGAGCACTCCTGCCTGCTCTCATGGGCGTAGCTCGTAATCCTTTTGTACATCCACAGGAGCCTCTGTTTGGCAAAAGGGGAAATGTGTAGGCTAGTTTTGGCTGTGGGGTTGCCCATCGCCAATCACTATAGTAGAATAGGAGGGAACATAGCACAATGATGCACTTTGGATGCACAAGGACTCAGTTCAGCCCCTAACATCTCCAGTGAAATTAATACCAGGTAGAAAAGCTGGGAAAGATCTTTGGCTGCAGTCCTGGTAAGCTGCTGCCAGAGTTAGACAGTACTTAACTAGGTAGGTGAATGGTTTGATTCAGTATAAGTCAACTTCATATTTTCATAAGAAATGGAACCAGGCTTGGACTATGAAGATGATAAGGCCTGATTCTCAGTGGCTGGATAGAATAGTGCCATGGACATTATGCAAAGCAAAGTGACCTGCTTCAGCTGGGACATCTTGGGGTGGTTAAATATCAGCAAATTATTTGCTTAATAGTTACATTTTCAGCACTATGAGTTGGGCTAACATTTTGATTTTCTTCCTCAGACTTCAAAGTGTTTAGGGCCATCTCTGGTTAGGGTTCAGGTTTAGTGTTCACTCCAATGGAGATCTATGACTGAACTCCTCTATTTCCCCCTTAGAAGAGAGTAAATAATGCTTGGAACATTATTGTGGTAAAAGCATAGTCTTCATCCTGAGAGTGGATGGTTAAGGTCAAGGGTCCTGCAACTAGGTGCAATGTATGGTTCTGTGTAGATGAAATAGACATTTACTGCACTTCACAGAATTCATTGTCATATAGAATTCTTTTCTCGGTGCCAATCCAAGGAACGAGTCACATACATGAAAGCTTGGGCATGAGAGGATGTAGGATGCAGTATGGCTTGCATCAGCTAGTTGTGTTACATTTTGATGCACATATAATATAAAAAGCAGCTGGTGTAAGCAGAGAGTTGCTGGCAAATATTTGGAAAACGTTGCTCTGCATTTTATCCAGAACATGGCATTTGTTGCATCAAAGTGTCTATACTTCCTGCAGCTCTTAGGCTTTTCTTACAGATTTCCTACCTAAGTACAAATAGGGCCTGACAACCCTATAGTTATGAGAAGTGACAGATTTTAGAATAGCCCAAGGTCCCAAATAAGAAAAATATTATGCCCACAATACAAGTAAAATGGCTGAAGCTACAAAATGCTTGATGTGTCTCAGACCAGATAAGCAGGTTTAGCATTTTGAAAGTGCTGAAGAGAGTCTGCCGACATTATTACTATTTGTGTTGTGCATACATACCTCAATAGTATCTTACCAATCTAGTTCACTTTGCTTATTAGAGGTAAATATACTCCCATTTTACTTCTGTGGAAGCAGACTTCTTACATTAATTTTGGAGGTTGTAAAACTTAAATCTACATTCTTTACCATCTCATTTTAGTCTTTGTCTGAAATCATCTCCATGTGAACATCTTCAAGTTATTACATCAAAGATGTTTAAAACTAGTATTTTCTGTGATGGGATAACTTTGGACATTTTCATGTGTAAGCTATTTCTTGCACTTGCCCGTGCAAATATGAGATGGTAATAATAATAATAATAATAATAATAATAATAATAATAATAATTTATTTCTTACCCCCCTCTCCATCTGGATTGAGGCGGGGAACAACAATATGATAAAATACATAAAACTGATTAAAACATGACACATATTATTAAAACTGCATTAAAACATCCTAAAACATCCTAAAAACATCCTAAAATATCCTAAAAACATCCTTAAAACATTCGAAAATTCCACTCGATATGCCCTCCAGAAGAGAACAGTCTTTATGGCTTTCTTAAATTCTAAAAGACTATTAAGTTGACGAGTCTCCTCCGGCAGGTCATTCCACAGTCTGGGAGCGGCAGAAGAAAAGGACCTCTGGGTAACGGTTGTCAGCCTAGTCTTGGCCAACTGCAGTAAGTTCTTCCCAGAGGACCTGAGCGGGGCGGATTGTATGGAGAAGGCGATCCCGCAGGTAACCTGGACCCAAACCATGTAGGGCTTTAAAGGTAATAACCAACACTTTATACTTCGCCCGGAAACTAATTGGCAGCCAGTGGAGCGATTTTAAAGCTGGCGTAATATGGTCACCCCTAGGTGTACCGGTGACCAACCTGGCTGCCATATTTTGAACTAGTTGAAGTTTCCAAACTAGGCACAGAGGTAGCCCTATGTACAGCGCATTGCAGAAGTCGAGCCTCGAAGTTACCAGCGCGTGCACTACCATCTTTAGGTCTTCCAACTCTAGGAAGGGGCGCAGCTGGCGTATCAGCCGAAGCTGATAATAGGCACTCCTGGCCGTCGCATCTATCTGGGCTGTCATTTGGAACGACGGATCCAGGAGCACCCAAATAACACAGTCTTTCAGGGGGAGTGTAACCCCATCCAGAACTGGTTGACACACCTCCAAACCCAGGTTGCGGTCACTACTAGGGATGTGCACGCCAAAAAATATCGTCGTTTATCGTTATTGTCATTTCGGACCAAAAAAATTATTGTCTTCATTCATATCGTAAGTGAACTGTATCGTCTTCATGATAATTATCGTGAAAAAATGATATTTTTTGCAGACCTATTTTTAAATAAAAATTCCTATAACTTCTGTATTTTAAAAGTTAGAGACTTGAAACTTGGTCACAGTGCTTATGGGGTATGCCTAAGTATGTGTATGAAATTTGAGATTAATCCCTCCAACCCTCGATTTTATATTAATTTTTTAAAGATCATTTCCATTCTGACAGGTCTGAATGAACGCACGTTGCGAGCTGTCATTCTGACCTGGCAGAACTGAAATTATTTATTATTATTGTTATTATTATTATTATTATTATTTATTACATTTGTATACCACCCCATAGTCGAAGCTCTCTGGGCGGTTTACATAGGATTAAAAACAAAAACAATATACAAAAATTAAAACAGCAAAAACATACAACATACACATAATCTGTACATTTAAAAACCACTACAACACTTCAAAAAAGCTACAAAAACAAAACAAAACAAAACAAACCCAGGCTCCTCAGATATTGCCAAATGCCTGAGAGAAGAGGAAAGTCTTGATCTGGCGCCGAAAAGATAACAATGTTGGCGCCAGGCAGGCCTCGTTGGGGAGATCGTTCCACAATTGGGGGGCCACCACAGAGAAGGCCCTCTCTGTTGTTGCTGACCTCCGAGCTTCCCTCGGAGGAAGCACTTGTTGAACGTAGTGTTCGGGTAGGTTCGTGTCGGGAAAGGCGTTCCATCAGGTATTGTGGTCCCAAGCCGTGTAAGGCTTTATAGGTTAAACCAGCACCTTGAATCGGGCTAGGAAACATACAGGCAGCCAATGCAAGCGGGCCAGAGTAGGTCTTATATGTTCGAACCTACTGGTTCCGGTTATCAATCTGGCCGCTGCATTTTGCACAAGCTGCAGCTTCTGAACCACCTTCAAAGGCAGCCCCACGTAGAGTGCATTGCAATAATCTAACTTGGAGGTTACCAGAGCATGGACAACTGAAGCCAGGTTATCCCTGTCCAGATAGGGACGTAGCTGAGCCACCAACCAAAGTTGGTAGAAGGCACTCTGTGCCACTGAGGCCACCTGCGCCTCAAGTGACAAAGATGGTTCTAGGAGAACCCCCAAGCTACGAACCCGCTCCTTCAAGGGAAGTGCAACCCCATCCAGAATTGATCGTTAATAAATTCATATAAAATCGAGGGTTGGAGGGATCGATCTCAAATTTCATACACATACTTAGGCATACCCCATAAGCACTGTGACCAAGTTTTAAGCCTCTAACTTTGAAAATACAGAATTTATAGGTTTATTTATATGGCAGTCCGATAAAACGATAAAATCACCCAAAAATTATCATCTCCGATGATTATTGTTGTTTTTTCTATCGTGTCGTCATCATTATACACATGCACGATAACGACCTTATTGTATCGTTGTCGTACATTTCAACGATACGATACATATTCCTAGTCAGTACCAGTGATCTACATCTCTGAATCTGAGACCTCCCCTTCTACCACAAAACCAGCACTCTGTCCTCTACACTCTACTGGCAGTCATTTGTTACATGTCCACATTATATTTTAGTAGGTGCATAAAAGGGTTTACAGGTTAATTTTAAAAACACAGGCATGCATACATACAAGTTCCTCAGCGGAGGCCAGACACTTCATTTTAGCCTGTGAGCAAATTTGAGATATCTGTCTCAAATGTGACTATGGGAAAACCAAAGGCAAACTATAATGCCTGCCAGCTGGATGTACTGGAAAGGTTATTGAAAGATTACACAACAGAAGAATGGCTTTTGAGATAAGGATAATCTTTTATGTAAACTGCACTCTTCCAAGACAGCTTGGATGAGTTGGTGAGTAATAAGGTGTCTTAGATTATTGATCCTACCAATAAAATACCCTGATATTTAGAGATATCCGGCTAGTTCCATTACTTTCTTTTTATTGAATATCCTGGAATAAAGCCTGGAATAATGCATAGTTTAATATTATCAACTGTTATATTTTTCAGGTTGACATATTAATCATGCATCAGTTAGCATCTTCTGATATCAGTGCTGAAAAGCTGCATCCATCCCATGAAAGCACAGGTGTTATTCAGATGAGGCTCAAAAATGCTAATAGCCCCCATGACAGACACAGCCAAAGCAAATCTATGATACTGTCTGATAATCTGAAAGTCACTGAAACTGTAAGTACTGTTCCATAAAGAATTTATTTCTCTGCTATTATTTCATTAACACTATTTTTGAAAAGTTCTGAAATCAAATAGAATACATGCTCCAATTTAGGGTAGCCTATTCTTCACAAAAGCTGGATTAGATAGGGTTTTGGTCTGATTCAGCATGGTTCTTACGTTCTTAAAGCTTTAATCCTATACTCACTGACCTTGGAATAAATCCTATGCATTTGTTTTATCACATTTGTTTTATTATTGTTTCAATAGAGTTTATGATTGTAAGCCGCTTTGATTGCCATTTTTCTTGGTAGAAAGGTGGGCTACAAATCAAATCAAATAAATAAATAAATAAATAAATAACTGTTATACATGTTGATTTACAAGTCAGCACTCTGTCAGCTTGGGCAGAGAGACTGTTCAGCGGGGTAGGTGGTAATTAACACAATCCTAATCCTATCTCAATTTCTCAAAGGCAATTCCAGACACTCAGAGCTGTGTTGGACAGCTGCTTAAGTATTGAGGATAATTTAGTAGGCCACCAGTATTATGGAGTCTAGAAGACAAATCAGAAAGAGAAATAGCTTATAGGTATCAAATTTAGCTTCCTCACATCTGAAGCATTGTCTCCCGCTATAGCACTCACTGCTGTTTATCATGCCAATGGTGTTCCATCCTCCCTCCTGGCTCATATTTATTAATTTATTTTAAATGCTTTTAGGTTACCTTTCTAGCATAGGGAAATATCCAACAGTGTCATTCTTCAAACTCATATAGCGCTAGCAGAGCTCCATTGAATTTTTCTGTTGCACAAGTGGTTGCCCACGAGTTATGTGCAACCGTGACTTTAGTTGGATTTTTTCTTGCCCCTAGTTCAGAACCTAGTTTCCACTAGCACAAAATCGTTTGCACTAAGGTTGGATACTGCCCATAGTCCCCTCAAGGCAGTTTACAGAAGTATTAAACAATAAAATATTAAACAATAAAATCACAATTAAATAAGAGATACAATTTAAAGTAACAGAATGACTACATGCCATAGGTCATTTGAAAATTGTTTCCCCTCAAACAAGCCATCCACCTGGGTTCAGATGACAAGTCATGCTCAGGTGGGTAATTTCTTAGGCAAATGGCACCTAGCGTGCTCCATGGCTTATTTAAGATGCGATGATCATGGCAATCAGGTCAATATAAACATAAAAATAAGTAAAGCATATAAACCTAAAAAAAAAAAAAAGTTCTAAACCAATGTTGCAATCAATACCCAGCAATCTAAGTGCAGTTCAAACGCCAAAAATGTAAAAGCTAATAATTTCACTTCCAACAATCTTAATAGCCTGCAATATACCAAATACAATAATCTCAATCAAAAGCCAATTGACAGATGATATTTTAGATCCATTTTGAAGGCCAGGATTGATGGGTCCAACTGTGCAACATTTGGGAGTGCCATTCATTAGGAGCCACCACTGAAAAGGCTCCATCTCTAGTGCCTAACCATGTAATTGCACCTAATAGTGGGCCGATGTGCAGGGCTACCAATGCCAACTTTACGACATGGGCAGTTCATAGAAGTGTAGGCAGTCTTTGAAATAAAGTGGTACTTCAAATGATTAAGGTGAAAAACAATGACACTTTGGCCACAGTGCACCAACGATATCCCATTCATTCAATGGGGCTTTGTCTTTTTGACATCTATGATAGGAAAGAATTTGATCCACTCATGCATGCCTTTGACCTAGAAAGCAAGGAGAAGTCTGTACACTGTGAAGTTTTGGATTGCAAGCAGTGTCTGTTTTAAGCTCTTGGACGTTGCAACAAAGGATTTTACTTCTTAGAGATACAGCCTAAAATTGTATCAAGACAGGTAAAAGAAAAAAATGAAAGCTCTTCCTAGTAGTTAAAACTTGAGGGAATTAGCAATAGTTTAAAACTGGAGTCTGAAAGGACCCCAATACTTAAACAGCAGAGAGAGCCAAATGGCCATGAATTTATTTTTTCCCTTCTAAAAAGATGTAAACACTAATACTTTAGAGGTGAACTCTGTTGCCAGTCATGTCCCTTCCCCTTTACTCATCCTGTGCTACTAAACAAACTGATTGGTATGAGCCTCCCTTGGTTAATTTTCCTCTATAATGGCTGCAACTTGCAGCTGAGGCCATATGATGTTGCAAAATTATTTATGCAATGTTAGTCACTTGTTTGGGGTTCCAGCTCTGTTTTTTGGCTCACAGCAAACAAGTAAAAGCTCAAACGCTATACTAGGATCCCCACCACAACACAGTACTTTCTGTTTCTCTCTTCAGAGGCATGTGAACTATTAATTGGCTCTTCTGCTGATACGATGAACCTATATGAAATATTCAGCTCTTTAACTGAGGTAGTAAATGGAATAAGCCTCCTGCAGTTGTGAGAGGGGTTTTTTTTTCACCATGCTATTTTTACCCCCATGTTCAAATGCAAAATTAACCACAGCCGTTTCATCAGCATAGCTCAGCGAAGACGTGATTTTAATTATTCTTCTCTCAGTTGGCTGAAGTGAATGTTTAGCACAGAGAAACTGGTGCAACATTTCAGGACTGGAGGGGGGGGAAACCATTCTTAGATATCAATGCAGTGACTGATGAAACATTCATTTCCTTATGTTTACTTTCCAATTTAAAACTATCACTTGCCTGTGACACATTTGTACATAGCTCTTTAAAAACGCACACCCAGAAAACCCATAATTGAGATGTTCTTCAGCTAGGAAGTTAAAATAGTGTTTACAGTAATTTATTTGGAAATAGTATAATGTATTATCAGTAAGAACTGTACCTTTGAAAAAGTTTAAAAGTTAAGTATATTTAATGATGCCTAACATATTTTATTGGCTGTGTTTAACAAAAGGCACTAGGCTGCAGTTGTTTTTGACAAGCATGAAAACATCACAGCATGAGACTGCAAAAGGAATTATGTAGAGAAATTACAAGTGATCCATCTCTCAATGAATTATCCACCTCAATAGCCTGCAGAACTCAGCTACCAATTAACACCTACTTTATTACATGTTGGGATGTACTTAATAACTTTCATGTGTTTATGCACTATTACCTTGACTGATGCCTCTTGTACAATTAGGCATAATTGGCATATCAATATGCAAAAGTTAAAAGGATTAACCCTCTTAAAACTAATGAGCATTTCTGTATCCAGCTGCTAAATGAGACAAAATTAGCATTTTTCACTTTTGGGCAGGATTTTATCATGCAGTTTCTCATTGTTGGTATTACCTTGTTACATAACTTTCTGTGTTGGTGGGGGAGGGGGAGAATATGTAGGGATGATTTTTAAAAAAAGGGATTCTCAAAAGTTGCATCAGAAGCAAACATTTGCTGCTGGGTTTTCCATAAGCAAAGCAGTTGCAATTCATGTTCTTTTGTAGGGAGCTGAAAAAGTTGTGTTTTCTTAGCAGCTAATTATAGTGACGCAGGGTATGTCATTTCACCATGCAAACTTGGCTCTGATATAATATATTGAAAGCTTGCCATACTCATAATTTCCTCGCTCTTTCTAGTATTTTCATCTCTCTGTTTTTTTATGCAGAGTTTTTGACTAGATATTGACAGAATGAAAAGTATTTTGGCGTATTTGCTTGAGCACGCCTGTTAAGTGGCTGGCGAAAGGCAAACGGGAAAGGCCAAAGTCTTAAGCAAAAAATCCAAACATTTCAAAATACATCTTGAGAAACCTGAGGGATTATGAATTGGAAAGATTTACATATGACTTGGTATTGCTTGAGTGTCGAGATATCAGAGCAGAAAGGCATGATTCATAATGGATCTTTAATGAAAGTCCTAGAAAAGAAAACCTTTTCCTGAAAACATGTTTCTCTGCCCCATATTTTTGGAAATTAAATTATATTTGTTTCATTTGTACACTACACACATTGGATTGCAATTTGTGGGATTTTAAGACTGCATGTTCCTTTTAACATCTTGCAAGACACAAAAACATACATCAATAAGTGGAGCAGAAGATCAATACATAACAGGGGATGAAGCAAAAGGAGTTGGGATTTGTTATAACCATCTTCATAGTAAAACACATGTACCTTTCTCCTAGATTTATCTTGTTTGTTAGTGAATTCTTTTTAGCCGGACTTCCTAATGACCATTTTAAAGTGAAGCTTCTACAGATATGCACACTTGGTTCTAATTTCACTTTACAACTGTTATTGTAAATAGTAAGCTATCCTATGCAATATTCGCTAATTCAGGAGAGATATTTTCATATTAATTTTTATAAAAAATCTTGACATACTTATTATACAATAACAAAAACATTAGTAGCTCTACAGATCAGAAAATGGAAAAAAAATAACTCCTAAATCCAGCACTGTTCACTGCTGAACTCTGTTTCACTAGAAATAGACAGTCATTTTAATGCTGCAACATTCAGGTAATTCATTGGTAATATAATTTATTAAAATGTGTTAATCAACTAAGAAAGTGTCCCTCAATTAATCAGGCATGAGGTTTTTTTAATTAAATGGTGAATTACTTTTTATTAGACGTACTTACAAGAACTGCAGGTAGTAGGTGTCATCCTAGAAGAGATATTGGCCCTACTACCCAAAACACAAGGGATCATGGTGCCTTCATGGTGCTTCTAACATGGTGCCTTTTATGATACCTGCATGCACCATTTGAAAACATAGAAGTTGATTAAACTGATTAAAGCAATTAATATATTTAAATAAATATATATATATGAATTTAATGAATTAATCTATTAATCAATAAAAGCTATAAGATCATCCATGTTATTTACTAGGGTGACAACTTTAGTTATTTACCATTATATTCAAATTTAGCCATCTACAAAATTATACTAAGCCTGCTGTATTGGAACGTTTGATTCTGGGACAGTTGTCAACCAACTCACTGGGCAGTAATCCAATATTGCAACTGTGCCTCCACGCACTCTGTTGTGCCTGCAGGACCAACTGCTAATGCAAAAGAAACTAGTACTTCCTAAAACAACCCCAGAAATTAGCAGAAATGCTTGTTTCTGTAATGGGACAGGTCAGCAGAGGTCCACGCAGCTGTCCCATTCTGGAAATGAGAGTTCTGTTCATTTTAGATTGCTCCCAGAACCTCTAGCTTTCTGTTGTGCTAGCGGTTGGTCCCACTAGCATGAGAGCAGAATTGGATACTGCTCACTGAATTTGTCTAACCCTTCAAAACCTTCTGCCAACCATAAACAAACAAACAAAACATAGTTAAAAAATAAAATGTTCCTACAAGACCTTGCAACGCAACCATGAACTATCAAAGTTAATTTGATCCAAGACAATGCTTCATTTTATTTAGGTGTGACTGTCTAACATTTAGAGTTGTGTTTAGGTAGGTACCTAATGGAGGTCATCTTGTTTTCAGCATTACTGTAATAAGGGAGATGGATGGTATATAGTGTTCTCTAAATGACTTCTGAGGTAATTGTATAGGACTAATATTGCCAGCTAGTAACTTGGATCATGAAGATGCTAAGTTTTTCTGTAGCTGTGCCTGGTTTACAATGGGAATGTGCTAAGGGTAGGCAGTGGCGGATTAAATGCCTCTGTATACAGTTGCTGGAAAACATGCATGAGAAGGTGATATTGCATTCATGTCCTACTTGTAGGCTTCCCACAGGCAGCTGGTGTGAACAGAATCCTGGACTAGATAGACTTGATCTGATTCAGCATGGCTCTTTTCTTATGTAATTAATGCCTCATCTAAATAGTACTAATCTTAAGGCTGGGCATTGACTCTATTAAGCAAGAGGTCTTCCTGTGTTTCCTGTTAATATGTGTTCCCTCGATGTCTATGAATGTTCACCATTTTCATATTTTAAACCTCAGAGAGTTGCATTTTGTCTCATTCAGCCCATGAAACATCTTTCATTGGTGTATAGATTAAGAAGTAGAATCTGTTTAGTCATTCCAAAATGTTAATGGATTAGATTTCTTTTTATTAGATGAAACAGACTTGATTGTCTTATTTATTTGTCTAATACAGTATCACACAAGTAGGAAGCAATTTCCCTTTGTTTCTTGCATATTCCTCTCCCCTCTCAACTACTTGCAAAAGTTATGAGTAGCCAAAGAGACAAATAAAATGGCTAAAATTACCGACCCTTCCGTTGAGTGGAATTTTTTTGAGCCATGTCAGCAGAGGCAAGGCTGTTGTGTGTATTTACTTCATATCAAGCTTATAGTGAAGTTTGAGGCTTTGTTTGTGGAAATTGTCCTGAAGTAGATCCTGATATTTAATTAAAATGACATTAAGTCACATTGAATAGATAAGAGTTGGCATCTCAAAGAAAGGTAATTGCCCGTATTGGTTTTGTACAAAAATAGAGCTGCTTGGAAAATGTGCAGCCAACACAGACTGTCAACTCCATTTATAGATCAATATGTGAAAACCATTGATCAGGCAGACATGTGTAACAGTAACACTTTGCATTTATTTCTTGTTTTTCTACAGCGTTAAGGCTTACAGGATTATCGGCTTCTAAAATATTTTGACTTCCGTGTAAATATGTGATCTGTTTAGTGTTAATTAAATGAGTCTGCAGTCCTTTCACAAAAATGTTTCCAGTTTCATGAACCCCCACCCCCGGTTATAGCTGCAGGTAGTTTTAGTCGAAAAATGGATTATTTCCTTCTTGGAAAAATCATTAGAACAGATTTTTAAAGGAGCATATTTAATGGAAGGGCTATTTTTCTTTTTCTTTTTTTTCCTTCTCTTTTTTTGACAATTTGTTTTGCTTTGTACTTTGTACTATCCTGGGATAAAAATATAGACACTGGCAAAAACATTTTTTCAAAAAAGACTGGGTAAGATGCCCATAAGGTTCTGTTTTCTTATATAAATTTGCTGCTTCAGATCGCCTCGAAACTTAAAATTCTTTTAAGGCAGAATCCTATGCATCTTTAGACAGAAAAAAAGTCTTACAACTCACAGCATTACCTAGCCAGTATGTCTGTCCAAAGATGCATAGGATTGCAATCTTACTGCTCCTGCCATCCCCTCCCTCACCAATTTCTACTTTTTCTACTTGTATAAGAGCTGACTTTCTCAGCTTTTATACTGTATTTTAAATTAGGTTTTTATACTGTCATTGTTTTATATTTTGAATGGTTTTTATGGTTTTATTTTTTGTAAACCGCCCAGAGAGCTTCGGCTATTGAGCGGTGTGGTGATACCCCACATTTGTCTCCTTAGGTATGTCTGGGTCAGTGTGTTTGGGGAGTGCGGAATGTTGGACTGAGTGGGTGTGGCTGGTGATGCTGGAAAAGGGAGGGGGAGGAGTATATATTGTGTGATGGAGTGGTTTGTAGTGTGTTGGTTGGGTGGAGGGTAGTTAGGTTGAAGATAGATGTATTTAGTTGTGTGTTCTTGTCAGGAGTGTGTGAAGAGTAAATAAATATAAGATTTTAAGGATTTAGAATTATTATTAAGATTACTAGAATCATTAGGAATAAGCAGGTTTTAAAGTGAATTTGAATGAACTAAGACCTGTAAACAACAATAAACATTTTCTTTTATTTTTGCTACCACAAACCACGAGTCAGCCCAGTATAGTTACAGAAGAACCTTTTCAAAACCTCAGTATCTTTCCCTCTGCTATAAAGAAGAAGTGGTGTTTCTTTTACCCTTCCCTCAGGTGTTTAAGTGGTGGTGCTTAGCCTGAGAGGGGTGTGCTTGTCTAGGCCTAGTGTTTGAGGCTGTGGCAGCACAGGTGGTATAAAAATGTAGTAAATAAATAAATAAACCTGTAGTTAACACATGGACATTGCTCATGACAAGCACTGTATTGCATTATATTGCACTACCATTTTGACATTTAGTGTAATGTGCCATGGGACAAAATGACAGTATCAAAAAGGTAAATTCTGGCTGACACTTTCAAAGAAGATGGCTTTTTATGATAGGTCTAAGACCAGCACTGAAAGTGATCTGTTCTCAGTCAATCCTTATTCTCAACTTATTAACTTTCTTGATGGTCAACTAACATTTATTTATTTATTTATTACTTTTATATCCCACCCTTTTTCCTCCTTTAGGAGCCCAAGGCAGCATATATAATCCTCTCCATTTTATCCCCACAACAACAACCCTGTGAGGTAAATTAGGATGAGAATCTGTGACAGGCCCAGAGTCACCCAGTGAGCTTGCATGGTCGAGTGGGGACTAGAACCCGGATCTCTCGACTCCCAGTCCAACACTCTAGCCACTACACTGTAATGTTCATATCATCACTATAACCAGAAGTTAATTTTACCACACGTTTGCAATTTATGAAAACTCCAGGGAAGGAGGGGAATGGTAACATTCTCTTCACCACTTGTTACAGAAAACCAACTTACCAAGTGGGTATATGAGTACCATAGTAAGAGCTATATCTGGGATATTTTAACCAATACGCCCCATTTGTATAAGAAAGATTAAAAACAACATATTACCATTTCTACCACTACAGTATAATTAAGAACATAAGAAGAGCAGTGCTGGATTAGATCAAAGGTCTATTTAGTCAGTATTCCCACATTCTATTCCCATATTGGGCAACCAGATACCTATGGGAAGCGTCAAGTAGGACATGAGTGCAATAGCACTTTCTGCTCATGTTCCCTAGCAACTGGTATATAGAAGCATACTGCCTCTGCTATATTATATAGCCGTTGTGATTGATAACCATTGATTGTCTTTTCTTCCATGAATTTGTTTAATTCCATTTGATAATCATCTCAAATTTGTCAGTTGCGAACTCATAAAAGAAGCTTTTGATTGGGAGGGGGACGAGAAGATACATGACTGGATCTCCTCCTCTCTGCTCATAGTGCTGTCTGCATCCTGTACTCAACAAAATGAGAGGCCATAGGTTTGCTCTTCTATTGTACAATAGCCCTGCCTCATTCATAGAATTCTATGGATCGTTCAGATGTCATTGTCCTACATTTGTAACCCTTCCGTGTTTTCCCAGCACTTTTTTTATTACAACAGAAAAGGAAATCTGTTAAGGAGGGAAAGATGGAATTGCTATGAAATGTCTTTTGATTGGTACAACTAGGAGCAGTCTATCTGGAAGCATCCAGGATAAATATGATGTATAGTCTTGCTTTATTTATTGATTGATTTATTCATTACATATTTATACTTCCCAACAGCCTAGGCTCTCTGGGCAGTTTACAACTAAAACCATAATATAACAACCCAGATTAAAACTTTAAAAGTCACATAAAACCAGAATAAATTACAATGCAGGAAAGGCTTGTCTAAAAAGATATGTTTTTAGGAGTTTAAAAGATATGACATTTTCCGCCTCCCGAACCACACAAGGGAGGGTTTTCCAGAGGGTGGGTGCCGCTACAGAAAAGGCCCACTGCTGAGGTTCTTCATGACGACATTATCTTTGTCTCGGAATGACGAGCGTTGCTAATGGCTCATGACACTTAATGGAAATGTCTAAGTTTGGGGTTAATTCTGTTGTGTTGCATCATGTATATAAAAATACATATTAAGTAAGAATAAGGTAACTATCAAACTGTTCCTGAAATTAAGCATTTGCTATTTTGATGCTACTTTGTGTGCTTCAATTAAAATATACCTCAGGCTCCATGACATGTCCTCTCTGTTGCAAAGAATGGTAGAATCTACTATAATGATGCACAATATTCAGAGTGTGATTACGACTATTCACTTATCAAGTGCCAATCCTGGAGCCATTTAGACTTCACTCTGATTATTTAGAGCAGTCCCACTGAAGTCTATAAGGATGTTTTGAGAATTACAGCCTACAGATGTGGCTCCAGCTGTAGTTCTAAAAATTTTGGGGGCAACTCCACACATTACATTTTTTTTTCAATACAATTTTTAATTTTGTCACGAGTGTAGGTGTTGGGAAGTTTCTCAGCACTTATACTCATGTCAAAATGAACAGCAGCATAATATGTCCCACATGAATATGTACAGTTTTTCTGGCTGTAAAAAAGTGATGTTAAATGAATCGTCAGGAAATGTATCTGTACTCAATAAACGTAACTCCAATGCAACTGAAGTTGGTTTTGATTAAGGTACCCTTTGCATGCTACACCCCCTAGGGGGAGCTGCTTTTCACAATGTTCATCCCACCTTTATATGGGTGAGGCCAATCATATGGACACCTGATTGTGTGAGAAATGCTGATTCCAGACACAGGCTGCATGGCTGCAGCTGAACCATAGGATGAAATGTAGGACGAACAGCAGGCCTGTAATATGTAAAAGATGTCCGAAACAAAATAGAAATCAAAGGAATAAGTTACCATTACAAACTTAAATCCAATTGCTTTCAGTGGGCCTTGATCACTGAAAGCTGGTACATAGTGTCCTTGATATATATTTTACCAGTTGCTTGCAATTGGTGTGTACCACTGAGCAGGTGGGAGCCTGTTTAAATGGGCCCATCATGTGGGCTGGTGAGCCAGTGCTGATTCTGTGGGAAAGACTCATGTAGTCAGGCCTTGCCTACCTGGTAATTTAAACGTTCTCCCAGCTGTGTGGGAGGTATTTATGGAGAGTATAAATACATTCCACACATGCAGTGAGGAGAACATCTAAAGAGCACCCATGGATCAATACTGATGACCATTTTGCCACACATGACAAGGTAAAAATTCTCCATATCACTTGGCAGGATAATGCTGATGCTGGCTCTACACATGCAGAAGAATGAAGTGGCGAAATGCTGACATGACAGAATGGAGTGTATCAATGTAGACTTCAGCGGAGGGCCACGATTTAAGGCCCTCCCATTTCCATATAAAACAAAACCAAAGACCACCTTGAAAAATGAAAATTAGCTTATCCGGGAGAAAGGTTCTTGCTCACCGTGCTCTGCTGTTTTGATCGTTTCAGGGACTTTTACTATGGGGGACCATTCAGAAAGGACACCCGCCACCTTCCATCCGAAGTGGTTGAGTGCATTCTAGCACCTCAGCTGGCTACTCCTTCACTCTGCTGCATGAGTAGACCCAGTCCTAACTGCTCAGTAAAAGAGGGGTAAAAGCACTCATCCAAGAAGCAGGTTCCATGCATGAATTCACTATTCTGCTTTGAAGAAATGTCTGAATTCTGATTTTGGACTTAAGTGAGAAGAGCTAGGCTCCGTGTGAAATCACAGCAATTTTAATATTCAGTTCAGTTTGATAGGGTGGTGAAAATGTAATGCTTTATTGCTGTTTCTCTATGGCCAATAATTTATCCCTTTCCTATTTTTCCATCAGTGATATTAACATTCAAACTAAACAGCCCAATCCTATGCAAAGCACTAAGCCCATTGATTTCAATTGGCTTAGGCACGCTTAACTCAGCATAGCATCAGGCAAGAGAAAATGAGCTTTGCAGAAGCATTTTAAAATATTTTTGTTTGTGTACTTTGTTATGTTTGGTTGGCAATAAAACCGCAAATGTTGAGATTCTCTATTGTTGATCTGCTTTCTGCTAAGATGCCTTTGCTTTATAAATCTCCAGCTCCTTTTCCAGCAGTTGTCTTTGGGGCAAGTTCATACCTGCCCAGGTATGATAGAAGTTTTGAAGCAAATTTCTCCCCTTCCCTGTAATGATGTCTTTCTAATTTGCTGAACATCCTATAATGATATTTTATAGCAAATATATTTTCAGTATAATTGTATAAATCCAGATTTAATTTACTCCAGATGCCTTGATGGAAGGAATAAGCCATGTGGTTTTCTTATTGATTCAAAACAAAAATATTATGTGATATTATTATTAACTGTTATTGAATAGATATGGGAAAGGGTTTTGAAAACTTCTAGGCTTTCACCTCTCCTCAATGCTCTGATATCTCATGCTGTGAAAATCTTTTACCCTATTTACCAAGTACAAATTAGTCTTGCCAAAGGTTCTGAAACTTTATTTCTTCTGCTTAGATCCTTATACTTCAAAGGAAGATGCAACCCTGTAAATTAGGGAGCATGCTTCTCCACTGCGATTTTAAACTTGAATTTAGTGAAATTCGTTTATAATTCACTACCGATTGAATGCTGTCACAAATGTATGAGGGGATACATTTTTTTTTGTAAAGTTAGTCCTCTGATTACTAATTTGAATCAAAAGCTCTAACCTTGTTAGCATCTGGACTTATTTCCATAATAACAACCCCTTCAGAACCTACAAAGTAATGAATAATTGACAACAAATGAAATGTTTTGATAGTTGTCGGCACAAAGCATGTTTAATGTTTTGTGTTGCTTCCTAGCTAATTATGTAGATGACACATTTGTCAGACCTTGACTGCCATTAGAAACGTGTTTCCAGAGGGGAGAAAAACAGGCTATTCATAGAGTAATTAACTAGAATGCTCAATGACCTGTGAGAGATTCAAATGGCTGCCAGTTCAGACATTGTTTTGTTACAGAAGCAGAGGGGTAATTAAAATTCCAAATTACAGTGCTATGATGAAGCATTTGTTTGTTGACAGTATACTCTTACTCTAGTTTGTTAATTCTTTTTTTAAAATGGCTTTTAATCCATTTTATAGCTTTAGGAGTTCTGTCTTTGAATTTACTGACAACTAATATTATGGAAAATTGCTCTTCCGAGAAGTACTGCAGGCTTTGGCAGTTTCATGGGAGCACAAGGTGGGTGGGATGGAATAGCAGCTCTTTCCCCTAAACTGACATACCATGTGCTGTCGCCGAAGCGCCACTAAACTGCAGCCCATCTTGTGAAATGATATGTTCATAATTCCGCACGGAAGAAGATGTCTAGTTGCAGGAGGAAATGATTCAGAGAAAGGGATCATAATCAAACAAATTGAGAAAGGTGTCTTAAAACATTACTGCAAAGTCTTAATAGAATCAGCAGAGTGATGAGCGTCATTTAAGCAAACATTCCAGAAAACAGATGTAGATGAAGAAGGAAAAGGGGGAGTGTGGGAAAGAGAGGATTGTAAAGGGCAAATCTAAAAGAAGGCACATAACTCCAAAATGGCATGATTTACCTCTTAGTATCGTCTCTTACTAACCAATGTCCAGAGCAAAAAAAAAAAACATAATGAGAGAAGATGTGGGTGTGGGTGTGGGTGCGTGGGTGTGTTTTTCTAGAAAATGTAGCAGGGAATTGATTGAAAGAAGCCAAGGTGGTAAATTTCCCTAACAGTGAATTTAATGCAAGCTCAAGTGAAATATTTATTTACTTTGCCAAAAGTGAGAATAAGGCTCTGTTAAAAAGATCTGACAGAAGTCACATGGTGTCTGATGCAGGGAAGCTGACAGCGGCATGGAGTGAGCGCTGATTATCCTGAAGACACTGTCAGCTAGGATTGATTTCTACTTTCTCCCTTTATGTAACGGTTCCTGTAATACAGCTGACCCCGAATCACGTTACCTTGTCATCTCTCTGAATGGATCAAGAAGAGATGAGCTGAAAATAGCTAGGCACTGACCTTGAACTTGCCAGAACAGTGAGAAGTGACAGTGGCTTTGTGTATGTGTGTGCGTGTGAGAGAGTGGGTTACACATACAAAGGCAGTGAAGCTGCTTTTTCAGTCGAGTTCACCACAGCAGCACAAGGGGGCAGAACAACATTAGAGATTACAGGTAAAGCTGATATTCATGTTCCTTTCCTTCGTGCTCCAAAAGTGCTTACTCGTGCCAGTCGCCTTCTCTGTTTCCACATCAGTGAAGTCTTCTGTAAAAAAACACAGACGGATCGAAAACCTGAGTAGGATTTGAACCTTTCTGCCAAACAATTCAAGTAGAACTTGCCAATGGCCTCCTACACCTTGAATGCCATGTGTAGTTGTGTCAATGAATGATGGTACCCAAAATCAGATTCTTTAGAAAATAAAATGCCAATGGATAGTGGGCTGCCTATATGGGCTCCATAGCCATCTCTGTAGCTGAACTACCTTCCTTTCGAAGCTAAGTTGAGAGAGAATAAATACTAGAGTTACAAATATGAAATGTATTGTATAGTGGGTAGGTTTTCTAAATTTTGTAAATTTTTTAATCCTATCATTTTGTGGCATTTTAGAATGGAAATTGGGCTTCACAATTCACATTTAATTTATTATCTATATTTACTTTATAAAAGGCACATTAATGCAATTTTGGGGGGATCATTATAAAGTTGCCTGTTGTCTAGAAATAATTATCTATTTACTTTTCTCCTTGTCCACTTTTTTGTTTATATTTAGTGGAATCTCACGATCATTAGTACCTAAAGCCTCTACTGCATGGGTGTGCTTGGCTGCAATGTTGCACTCCGCAGTGAAACATATTTGCAAGCTGACACTATTAGAGGATCTTTCTGTTTTTGGAGAGTGGTATTTTTGCATTTATTTTGTTTGTTTACTGCGTTTCTCAAGTAAGATGTTTGGCTACAGTCCCATCCTTGGCTTGGCAAGCAGACAACCGATGACATGAGGGCATCCATGTCCTCTCCAGGTCATGAGCCCTTCAGACCTTGGCTGCAACATGGTCATTCTGAGCTTGACACACTTGCTTTGTACCTCCTAGCTCTTCAGGGTCCTTGGGGTTCTTATATGCACTGCCATTTAGCTTAGCAATTTGGAGATAGACCTACTTCATATCTCCTTTTGGAACAGAAGCCATTCTCTGACAGAGATCCTGTTCCTTTGGTACAACCTGGTTCAAAGGTGTGGTCTAGAGGAAAATTTCACCCTAGAGATTTCTTCCTGCTTTCATTGTGCTAGGCTTTTAATAAGGGACCCTATTCCCTGATGCGTTGGAAGTGAGTTTATTGCTACCATCTGTTTAATTGCCCTCTCAGTTTTCTTTGGGGAATCATGAAAGTATTTTACCCTGCCTTTGAATCTCTCGCTTCTTTTAAAAGACTGAGTAAAGTACACATCAATTTCCAAAGAGTATATTAAAAACTGATAAACAGCAGCATCTCTGAACAGTAAAACTCAAGGAAAACAATTTTTTAGATGAATGTTTGTTGTTTGTTATCAGCAAACACAGTGCTTGCTGTACAAGTAAATAAGTAGGCTTCTGGATTTTTTGGTTGTGTTCCCCCCCTTTTGAAATTGTTGATTTTTCACTCCTAACTCATAATTTCTTATTAAGCACAATTTATAGACGCGAGAGACCCCTCTTAAGAAGGAGAAATATGTACATCAAAGAAGTTGTCCAAACAAAGGGTGCAGATGGAATTTGACAGATTCATATTTTTTAAGGACACACTGATACAGTATGACTGTTCCTGTACAGACAACTCTAAATGGAACCCCAAACTGTAGGAATATATGTGGGTCTGTTACAACTTAAATTCTTGCAACAGGCTTAGTTAGAGTGATAGAGCGAGATCATGGGTGCGACAAATGTTTCAGTCAAGCTAACCCCAGGTTGGACTACTTCAGTCAAATTAATCCGAGATTGGACTACTATGTCACTACTTTGCCACAATCCAGGTTTTGGGGTATCCTGGGCAGACTGCCTTTGGTGGTCTCCACCTAGCCTATTTGGTAATGGCTGTAGTGTTGGCAACGCTCATCAGAACCTTAAACTACATATGCCAGCTATCTGGTGCATCTGGCTTAATTATGCTGGCCCGTCTCCTGATATGCATACTTCAGGGGTGGTCCAACATAATTAAGTTGGTAGCACTGGGAAATTCATCCATGTGCAACCTGGAGCTCTGATTAGTGCTGCTGCTGGGCCGCCAGTCCCCAGTCTTAACCTTGGGCCTGCAGTCTGTCCTGTGCGGAGGACTGGAGGGGACAGCCTAGCAGTATTGCTGATAGGAGCTCCAGGCTACAAACACATCATTATCTAGAGAGGGGGCAGGATAATTAAGCCAGGGACCCCAGGGCTTTTGTACACATAGCTCAAGGCTCTAATGAACACCATGACCATCATTACAGATGGACAAGTGGCTGATTGGGAGCAAGAGTGTCAATGGCGGTGGTTGTGGCTGTGGTGCTGATAGAGGTGCTGGGCTCGGCAGCAGCATGACTAAATGTTATAATGAAAACATGCCCTCAGAAAATATATACTGATATACCCAACGATAGAAAACATGTGAAATGAGACATAGACAGGTGTCCATGTTTTCACTTATTTTCACTGCATGCAATTTTAACACAACATTTCATGTGTTCATGTTCACAAAGCTATACACTTCCATAAACTACCCTATAGTAACCATAATTTTAGTGAAATATCTAAACACTTTGGAGTGATCCAGATCAATGGGGTCCTAAAAGTGCTCATGTCTAGTAGTGCATAAGAGCTGGATTGAAACTAGAGAGATCTGGATTCAAATTACATCTCAGCCATGGAATTCAGGCATTATCTGTTAGGCCAGAGGGTGAGCAATATGCAGACAGCATGCATCCCACCCCACCCCGCCTCTAGTGTAGTGGCTACTGCCCCCACACCCGGGCTGATGGCAAAACAAACAAACAAACAAACAAACAAACAATAGTTTGCCATTGAATGTTGGTAGCAAGCCATAACAGAGGCTTAAAAGGGACAAATTCCCAACCTTGTGTTAGGCTAACCTGCCTTTACATGGTTATCTGGAGGGGGGGGGGGGAACATATGCAATAACACCCATGAAACCTGAGTTCCTTGGAGATAAGAATATAGATGTGATCAATAGTTTTTCTATTCATTTTCCTCTGTTTATTAAGAAATATTGCAAACTGTACCTAAACATCAGGTTGACCTGCAGGAATTGCAGTGCTAAACATAGACAGGAAATACAGATCAAACAGAACGGTGACAATGCGGAATACTCTTTCTGTACCATTAGTTTTGTTTTATTCTTTCATTAAAATTGGAACATTCAGTTCCCTTCCATGTACATGTCATGCTCGGACTGCTATTAAATTGGAAATATGTAGGTACTGAAACTGAGAAGATTTGATCAAATTTCCCACAGCTGGTTTTGGGCACCTGACCTGCTTACTTTCCCACAGGGGAAAAGAAAGCTCTGTTTCTTTAAATTCCCAATGAGAAGGGACATGTGTCTCCTTGCATTGAGTTACATTACATCACATCATGTGGCACAAAGTGACTCAACGCAATATGACAGAAGTAAAGAAAACATTCTTTTAAACTATTATTTATATATTTCTTTGACTGCTGTTAATAAAATGATGGCAATAAAGACATCAGGAGGGGAGATGTGAACTTCTCTAGAGCAAAATAATATAGACTATAGAACCAGTCGATGGTACTTTACACGACAAAATTAAAACTGGCGTTAAGAGTGCTGCTAGCCAATACTTTGTTTAATGAAGGTCTATGCAACAAATTAAGCATAATCAACTGCAGCAGGGTTGATCCTTCTGCCTCAAGGAGTCAACGTATTTATTGAAATATAATGATGGCTATGTACTTGACTTAGGTCCCAATTCAACTTAACTTGCATGCGGCAGAGGGTTACTGGCTATAGGTATAGCCCCACTCAGTATCCAATGATGCAAGGAAGAGTAGGAGGGATACAGCCTGTTTCCTCTGCTATATCCTCAAACAAATGATCATCAATAGGGCCAGGTGTATGGGAAGCAGACCACTGGTGGGTGGCTTCAGAAACTGCGACTACAATATCCATATGAGTGCAGAGTTCATCGTCCAGTTCCTCCTAGCTGGATCAGGGTCTTCATTCGTGAAGGTACTGTGCTGCTTTTACTGAATAAATGTAATTGTGCTATGTACTTTAGTAAATACACACTCACCTAGGATTTAATATTATATTGCGGGTAGGAAATCTTCCTCTCTTCACTGAGTTCCATGAGATAAAATTCAAATGCTCCTTTAACAAACATATGAATGAAATAGAAACCCATATTTATTAGAGTTTGTATCAGTAATAGTAACTGGAATAGCTTCAGGTGTGTGATGAAGTAGGCCATATGGCTGGAACTTTATTAGAAATGGATGGACCCATGATAAATGCAGCCTTCCAAGAGAATTCGCCAGCTGGGTGCAGGTAGGACGCTGAAGTTGGGTACAATCCAATAGAATACTACTTCCCATAAAATCAGACCATTGGTCCATCTAGCTCAGTATTGCCTATACTGACTGGCAGCTGCTTTCGATGTTTCAGACAGGAGTCCTTTCCAGTTCTACTTGCTCCTATTCTTGGCATTAGGACCAGCAGACAACATGTCATTAGCCAAGTAGTGCTAAGTCTTTAGAAGAAAAGGACAACAGCATGTGTCTCTATTTTATGTATAGACATTCTATAAGTATAGAATGGGATTAAAAACATTCCTAGCTCAATCCCCCCCCCCCAAATCTGAATTTATATTCTCCTAAACCCTTCCCACTGACAGAACAGCTTCCAAAAATAGAATCGGGAGGGGTGATTCTCCTTTCTCTCCTGCAGCTCTGATGCACCCACAAAATCTGTTCTGGATAGTTTGGAGGCTCTCTGGAGATGGCTTCTGAGTGGGGGGTCATGTAGGGCTGCTGGGATAGGAGAGAAGGGGAGAGTCCTATTGCATGAATGGACGTCTGCTTCCACAATGTTAGACTTCACCCTTGAACTGAAATTGCCCATTCACTCATGCATGTTACCATTGCATGCTAGAGTATGCATGCATGCACACATGAAGTAGCTTTAGATGTTCATTTGGAATAAAGCTGCGCTCAGGAATTTCCTGAATTTCTAAGTTTTGTCACTGTGATTGCTAGCATGAGATTGTGATAGCTGATGGACCTAAAAACACTAATTTATGTATCAGACATTTATCATAGCAACTACTATGAATGTTTGATAAGATTTGTACCTGGTAGAGTCTCAATTGAATTAAAGTATACAGCTTGGCTCTCTATTGTTTCAGTTATTAAAGTTCCAACTGAAATGATATATTTCTTATTGATCTTCAACCAGAAGCTCTTATCCAAGAGCTTTGTTTCACATTAAAGATGCTAATGATTGTCTCCACAAAGTGAACAGCTTAATAGACAAAAAAAAAGTTAAATGGAGAAGGGGGTGCTAATCACCTTTGATAGCTCTTCATTCCAACATCATATATAGCCATGAAGTGCAAGCTAAGCATTAATAGATCTTTTTAATAAAACATCTCAAAGAGGATCAAAACCCAATTTTAAACAGGATTTATTAGCTTGTATTTTTCTAGTTAAAGCCGGGGTTATTCTATTTATACCTGAAAAGGAAGTAAGGAATACTTCCTCTGCTCCCAAGTCAAAAGCTGTGTTCAGTGTGTGTGTGTGTGTGTGTAAAAGTGGTTTTGGACCTTCCTCTCCAGCTTCTAGCTTTTCAAAGGTAGGGGGAAGAAAATCAGAAATGCCTTGTCTGTCCCCCATGAGACACCCATAAATTCCTTCAAGCAGGTGAGGGTGTCTCTTCACCCATAGTGTCTATATGGGTAAATTGCTGAGGACTCAGTGTTAGGAATGGTGGCCAGCAGGACCAAGCAAGGGCAGACCCTTTCAAGGGGGAGAGTGCCGCTCTTCCCATCCTCCTCTGCCTGCTGCGCCTGCTTGCTACTGCTTCTTGGTGGGGCCAGCTCTGGTCTCCACTATAGCATTGACTTCATTCACAGAAGTTTACATTTCCCATAGGAATGCATGGCAGCCATACCCTTATATGAAAGAAGAAAGTAAAGACATTTTAGATTAAAGCTCATTTATATTGGGCCAGTTCACAGGTTCAAATATCTTACTGTGGCTTATTGAAATGAAATAAAGTGAAATTTGAAATGAAGTGAATTTTTTTTTTTTAAATGAAGCAGAATTTAAAATTTAAGTGGTGGTGCATGCTGTCGGCCATTTTGGTTATTCAACACCCAGCTGCACCTTGCTGTATTGTGTTAACCCAGGGGCAGTGGGTTAGGAGATGGTCTGTTGTTGGGTTTTGTAAAGGTTATTGAACTCTTGTATAACCCACTGGCCCTGGCTTCACATGACACGGCAAGTCGCGGCTGGGCATTGAATATTGCAAATCCTGCCTGACACTGCTGCAGCAGCAGATCACTGGCAGGATCTATACTACTGCTTTAGAATGGTATTGACAACTGTGGGGGACCATGAAACATTCCATATGCCATTTTCAAACTGCTTTCAAAGTATTGTATCCTGCTTGGTATATGGCCACTGTCTCACAGAACTAAATAAGAGCCACTGAGACCTGAGCCAGCTTTTCAGGTGTCATAGGGCCCAAACTAGTAGCCCTGTGAGTGGGTCTGTTTATCAGATCTTTACCAGGATCATGATAAGATGCTGCTTCTCGCTCCTAATCCCCCTCCTGGCATTCAGAATGAACTCATGAAAGGGGCAGCAGGATTATACTCTTCAGCCTTGCCTCTAACATTCCAGTGGAGGGAGCTTCAGACCTGTGCACATTTAGCACTAAGGTCTGAAGGGGGGTTTCCTTCTCTGCACGTTAATGCAAGGTTTGAAACCCTGTGGAAGTTTTTAAATGCATCTAGCTGAACTCACAGAGACGGCCCCTTCAGACCTTTGCACAGAAAATGAGAAGGTCCTGCAGAGATGGGAATGGATGTTGAGACTGGGGCTTGCAGACATCTCCCCATTGCCTTCTTCATATGTCCATTTCAAAGGCCTGAGGAGGGTGGTGTTGCACTCATATCCTGCTTGTGGGTTTCCCTAGGGGCATGTTTTGGCCACTGTGGGATCAGAATACTGGACCAAATGATCTGATCCATCATGGCTCCCCTGATGTTCTTATGTTAAGAGTGCCCTAGAGTCTAATTTAAAGAGAACAACTTCAAATGATAATATCAGTTGCAATCTGCCACTGAGCACCTTTTAACCATGGAGAGAGAAATAAAAACACTCAGAAGTGAGTTAGATTTTTTTTAAAGCACAACATTAATTTAATTCAGTATCACAGATAATAGTCACATGTGGGATGCTTGAAGAATTCAGCCTGCCTGAATTCCAATACAAAGTGACCTGGTCTGCACCATCTGAACTCATGAAATCCAACAAGTCCCATTAATTCTTATAGGTTTACTCTAAGTAGGATTTAAGCTGGATTTTGCCCTTGGTTATCCACTGGCTTTTGTACATCCGGATGTCCTGAAACAGTTTTTGGTTTATATAAATCACATTTTGAAGTGTTTTAAGAGAAAATATGTTTTTAAAAAGTATTTCAATGTTAATATTGGTGTGTATTATTTTTTTAAAAAAGAAACACAGTTTGATGTGGAAACCGGATGGAATGGGCTTATGCCTGAACGTATTGTAAAATGGCACAAGAATGAAATAATATTCCTCTATCCCTAATTAGATAGTAATATTTTACTTAATATTATACCACTACCATTCCAACCTCATTTAATGCAAGTCTCCTTTGCCCATCATGGTCTTCTATTCCAAACATTCTCAACCACATTTGAAGTTATCTTCAATAAACTTCACCTTACTTCAGAAGGTTGTGTTTCAGGCACTAGGGTGGCTGATCCACAAGTCAAGTTTGCCTTGGGAGACAGCAGTAGAAGGTGGATAGCTTGCTCTGCCTGGTAGTGTGTTCTGTCCTAATTTATCATAGTTCAAGCCACGCCTTTTTATATCCTTGGGTAAAATAAAATTTAAAATTGGTGTCTATCTGTACATCTTTCCAGCAAATCTAGAGATGATGACTTGGTAGGCAAGTTCTGATATACACCTGAGCATCCCTCTTGTGAAATTATAGTCTTGTCATTCGTGGAATTACAGCTCCCCCTCCTGGGTAATGGTCAAGTCATTACACAATCTTGCAATTCTTGGAGTTGGTTATTATCCAAATTCCTGATAGTTACCAGCAGTGTCCATTGATATGGAGAGAGTGCTGTTTACTTAATCCAAAGGAAGTCCAGTTTTTCTTTGAACCCCAAAGCATACTCTAAGAGTTCCAAAACTTTGTGTCTTAAAGAAGCATTCTCAGAAAAAGATCCAGAGAACTCCAAAAAGAGACATAGTTAATTTCTTAGGCATATCCAGAGTCACCTAAAGCAGGGCTATGATCACCATAGGAATAGCCACTGATTTTTATCCGATAGAAAAAGGCCAGGCACTGGTTACCAGCTCTCTGTGCCACCATGGCTGCTGACTGAAGGAGAAAGCTGAAGGCAGGTTAAGCTAGGACAACAGCAACACCGTTACCTTGCATCTGGAAATCAGGTGATTCCAGGAAGCCAGTCCCATGCTCCTGTCTGCCATAAAAGTTTCCAGGTTTTCTGTACTCTCTAGGTCTCGGCAACTTGCCGCTTAGGGAAGCCACAAGGCTAACCTTCTGTGCCTGCTCAACCGTGCCAGTCACACCCATTCTACTTCCAGATATTTGCCAACCCTCAGACCTGAGTCCATGGCCAGATCTACACCAAGCAGGATATAACACTTTGAAAACTTTTTGAAAACAGTATATGGAATGTGTCCTGGGCTGGAATAGTTGTCAAAACCATTATAGACTGTTATAAAGCAGTAGTGTAGATTCTGCCCCTGACATAGAGCTTCTTTACAAGAAGCAAATATCCCTCACCTTTACCAGGGCTTTGTCTTCTGGCATCTTCACGACACACTACATGTGCCCCCCTTTTTCTTGGCAGTTTCCTGTGTGAGCAGGGGCCATATGTTTCATTTATACAACCAGTAGATGGTGATGTAATATTGCACAATATTGCATGATTCCAGAAATGCACCACCTCTGATGGTGCTTTATAAATGTATTACTGCATTTTCAGCAAGTTAAAAAATGGAATAAATGTGAAAAATGATTGGAGAGTCACCGGAGGTTGATGATGTTGTGAAAAGAACTTGCAAACTTCCGTGAGTGACCTTCCATGAGTGCACAAGAAAAGACTTGTTTAAAGGAATCCACAGTCCCTATATGCATTGACCTCCTTTTCATCATGCTGGAGTGCAACAGAATGCTGGAGAGTGGGGCAAAGCGATAGAAAGTTGGGAAGTAGCTGTTATAACTTTATATATTGGGACTGCAACAAAATGTTGCAGTGTATCCTTCCTCTTAAAGGGAAATCCTTCAGGCCAGTGATTCCCTTCTAACAGAACATTCTACTCTTCCCAACTCCCTGTTCTTTTTTCTTTCCCATCTGTCACTTTACTTTCCATGGCTACTGAGCATGTTCAGTACTTTGTGGGCTGTTTTTGTTTTGGTTGGGGGGAGAATCGTCCCCTTAGGACCTAAAAAAAAGTGGTTTTTTTGTATTATTGCAAACCCCTGGTTTCCCCTGAGCTTGGTGATACTGCCTCTTGTTTCTCAGCGGCCCCATTTTGGCTACAGTCCTGGCACTCAACAGCTGAGTTTGCTATTAGAAGGAGTGATATAGCAATTATATATTTTATATATAGTAATTATATAGATACAACAATTATATAGTTCATATACAGTAATTATATAGATGCACACGCTGGTAGATTCCCATTAAAAATCTGTACCTTTGAGCTATAACTAACCCTATATGCTATATTAATGTCCAGAAATTTGAAAAAGTGAGCAATAAAATATTTAAAAGAAATACATGCATGGGATATAAATTGAACTGAAGGATGTTCTGGTGATTTGAATCCTTTTGGTGTGAGAATCAGCAACAATATGATCAACATTTATTCCTAGATGGAAGCACAGGTTGTTGTGCAACCATAAATACTAGGGGTGTGCACGCCAAAAAATATCGTTGTTTATCGTTATCGTCATTTCAGACCCAAAAAATATCGTCTTCATTCATATCATAGGAGAGCCTACCCAGATGAATTTTAAAGTGTTTTATTGGTGTTTTATTGGTGTTTTAATGATGTACTGGTTTTATCTGCTTTTAATCAGTTTTTGTATTTTGTGTTTGGTGTTGTTCCCCGCCTCGATCCGTTGGGAGAGGCGGGTGATAAATAAATATATTATTATTATTATTATTATTATTATTATTATTATTATTATTGTCTTCACGATAATTATCATGAAAAAAATGATATTTTTGCAGCCGTATTTTTAAAGAAAAAATGCCTATAACTTCTGTATTTTAAAAGTTAGAGGCTTGAAACTTGGTCACAGTGCTTATGGGGTATGCCTAAGTATGTGTATGAAATTTGAGATCGCTCCCTCCAACCCTCGATTTTATATGATTTTTTAAAAGATTGTTTCCATTCTGACAGGTCTGAATGAATGCACGTAGCAAGCTGTCATTCTGATCTGTCAGAACTGAAACGATCTTTAATAAATTCATATAAAATCGAGAGTTGGAGGGAGTGATCTCAAATTTGGCCCATATGTGTAGGTTTTTGTATCGTATTGTCATCATTAAACACATGCACGATAACGACCTTATCGTATCGTTATTGTACATTTTAACGATACGATACACATCCCTAATAAATACCATGTTTGGATCCTGTCAAGACTTGTAATAGCTAAGCTGGGGCTTCAGTGAATGAAGTAAAGGGTGAATTACTTCGAGCTTTCTATTAGCCATTAACAGTGCAATCCTATATACATTTACCTGGGAATAAGCCCCATTAAACTCAAGGAGACCCAATTTTGAGTGAGTAGGCATGGATAGGATTGCAATGCACTGTAACAGAAATAGAAGCAGCACATCTAGTAGGTTAAACAAATTTAGGAAGGGAGTGTATGCTTTATTTTTTTTTAGAAGAAAGAGGGATCTTCTAAAAAGAGGTATAAAGAAGAGTTAATATGAAGAATAAGCCAAGGTGGAAGTCCACAATTAAGCCTTTGATCCCAGCATGCCAAACCTCTAGTGGATTTTTGAACTGATTCCTTACTTTGTTGGTAGGTTGAACACATTCCTGTGGAAGCACCACCACGTGGCCCCATAAATCAATGTATTTTCACCATTCATTATTTATTACAGTTTTAGTTTCAGGTTTCGAAAACAATTAAGGGGAGCATTTAGTATGAAAATTACCGTAATTGCTTGTTAATTGAGGTTATCTGCTTCACATTATTCAAAAAGCAAATTGTGTTGACACTTGTACCCAGAAATGATTACTTAATAAACAAAGTCAGAATGCATCACAAATAAAACACGGCTGTCTGCTGATGGCTACATTCATCTGGTAGGAACTGTTCCCAGGAAAGATGTTCGGGAAGATGTCTTTCCATTGTTTAAACTCACAATTACAAATGAAAGACTATATTTCTGGATTCCAGTACATGGTATATTTCATACAGTAATCAGGTAAGGGAATTTGTACATAAAGGCACTTAAATCACAGACAATAAAAAGGGCCAGAAAAGTTTGAACACTCAATACTCCCATGTGTTTGGTAGCATCTCATCATTCAGAATGCCAAAACTCTCATTTTTTTTTACTCAGTTCCCATAATGCACTCATAATGGCTGGATTCAGATTTAGACATGTGCCACAGAGGTGGCAGAAGTGGACATCCCTACTCCTTTTGTCAGGTCCTCCCAGTGTTACATAGAGGATCAATGTCCTCGCAATGTTACAATGTTATCCCCCTCCCAATGTTACATAGAGGATCAAAGAATCTTGTTAAATTGGAGGCTGAGGGGGAAGGGAAAGTTCTGCCTGTAGAATTCTGCTTGATTTTCGGAAGAATTTGTGATTTGTGAATCCTTGTGTCAGTCATGAAACATCATCCACCCTTCTCAGAGAGCAAGGCTATGTACAGTGTGAGTAAACCCCATAGATATTAGTGGTGTTTCTGAGGAGATATGAGTAAGATTAGGCTGTATGGGTATTTTTACACAAGATAGCAATCCTTTGTTGTGTCTGTAATAGGAATGTAAAATTACATGGACTTGACTCTACATTTGATTTTGAAATGGATCTGTCCTGTATTAATAACATTCACACATGCTCACAAATAGCACAAAACAGGATCAAAAGTATTTTAGTGTCATGAGGTCACATTTTCAAAATGCAAGATCAGTAGTTTTATATTCATTTATTCAAACAGGTTAGGTAAACCATAAAACCATAGAAATGGAGCAGAAGCATCTTCCGAAGTGTACTCAGTAGATTGCAAAGGGGTCAAGGTTAATGTTACTAGATATAACAGGACACTTCAATATTTAATGGTATGTGGTTCCCCCCCCCCAATTTATAAACACTTTAAAGAAATGCCCCAAAGTAGACAGGGCTATGTGTATGTTACCTTCAAATTTATAGAAAATGAATTTAGCTACATGGATTCTATGTCCGAGGTCAGATTTCAAAAACTGATAGTTTCCTGGCTAACTAAATGATGTCATGATATTTTCCAAAGAAACTAGGGTTAGCACACACATTGCATGTTATCCCTTGGTTGCGCTGCTGTTACACCAAGATGTAACTGCAACATTTATCTGTAGCTATTTGCAAGGGTGCTTCTGTATAGCAGTTAGGGCTCACTGACTAGTTAGTGTAAAAAGAGGAGAGAACAAGGCTTCTAAGGTTGCCTCTACAAGAGAGGTTTAAAGCTCTTTCAAGGCGCTTAAAAAAATTTACCTCTACAAGAACGGAGCGCAAATCGGGCGTAGAGGCGCTTTATCTCTCCGATTATGCGCATTATCGAATGTGCGTTAAACAGCGACTTTTATTTTGCTCCGTCCGTTAAAGCGCATTTTGACTATGTGAACAAGCACTTATGCACATTAACTACTTGTAAAGCGCATTTTGGTCATCCCTTAATGTGCTTCGCCGCCTCTCGCCGCCTCTCGTGCAGAGGTATTAGGTGTAAATGCGCTTCAGCGATTATGCGCATAATCGCCTAACCAGGTGCAAAAGCGAATCCTTGTAGAGGGGACCTTAAACCATTTAATGCTGATGTACACCTGCTTTAAAATCACTCCACTGGTTGCCAGTTACTTTCCGGGTGAAGTACAAAGTGTTGGTTATTACCTTTGAAGCCCTACTTGGTTTGGGTCCAGGTTACCTGTGGGATTGCCTTCTCCCATACAATCCGCCCCGCACACTCAGGTCTGGGAAGAATTTACTACAGTCAACAAAAACTAGGCTGACAACCATTACTCAGAGGTCCTTCTCTTCTGCTGCTCCCAGACTGTGAAATGGCCTGCCGGGAGAGATTTGCCAAGTTAACAGTCTTCCAGAATTTAAGACAGTTATGAAGACTGATCTCTTGCAGCAGGCCTACCCAGTTGAATTTTAGGAGTTTTATTGGTATTTTAACAATGTAGTTGTTTTTATACATTTTGATCAGTTTTATGTATTTTATATAATGTGTTTTTAATGTTGTTCCCTGCCTCGATCCAGAGGGAGAGGCGGGTAAGAAATAAATATTATTATTATTATTATTATTATTATTATTATTTAGAAGAGGGAATTTAAAAAATGCGGGTACCTGGAGCATGTCACTGGAACAATGCAGGGACAGATAGAAACTACCCTGGGATAAACTAACAGGTTATATGGTGTGTGTGTGTGTGATTCTTACAAAAGGTACTGTATACACAGATTATAAATGTCATCAGATGTGGGGAAAATCATGGTTCCTTCCCGCTGCTTCTCCTCCCCTGCTCCTGTCCCACAATACTTTCTCTTTCTTCCCAAAAAAGAAAGAGGAAGTAAACAAAGACCACATGGACCATTCAGGAGCTGTTTTTATCTTGCGGCTTTTTCTACACACAGCAAGAAATGGCTGTACATTCCATTTCCAAAAAAAATCTCTGGTTCTTTGAGGTCTATTTTGTAATGGAAAGAAGGCAAGAAGGAATGGGAAGTGTGTGAGAGGCAGACGGTGTCGTCTAAAGGACATGTGAAAAACTAGGGATGTGCACTGGATCGGACCCGATCCACGATCCGAGTCCGGTCCAGTGGGAAATCGGATAAATTATCCAATTTCCGATCCAACAGCTGGATCCGCCGATCCAGTCCGAACTGATCCGAAAAGGGTCCGAACCGGTTCGGCGGATCGGCGGATCGGCGGGTGCCCACTGGCGCCCACCGCCGCTTCCATTGGCGGGCGCCAGCGGGCGCCCGCCGATGAAAGTGGACAGCGGGGGGGGAGGAGGGAGGCCCTTAACTTCCCGGCCCGTCCGCTCCCGTCAGGCGCCGGCGGCTACTACCAGCGGGCTCCGCGGCCTGCTCCAGGGTGGCGCGCCGGGTGATGTCATCACCCGGCGCGCTACTCGAGATGGCGCCAGCGGATGGAAGCGGACGGCCCCAGGGGGGGTAGGGAGCATGGGGGAGGGGGCTTACCTGCCGGGGGCCCCCCTCACCCACCCGCCGCCATTTTTTCCTCATAGACTTGCATTGCAATGCAAGTCTATGGGGAAAAAAATGGCGGCCGATCCAAAAATTTCTGATTTTTGGATCGGGATCATACTCGATCCGGTCCGGGGGGCCTCCGATTTTGTCTGAACCGATCCGTGACAAAATTGGAGGTCCCGATCCGGGTCCCGATCCAATCCGATCCGGGGGGTCCGTGCACACCCCTATGAAAAACCATGAGTGGGCAGTAGCGAGTGTGCAATAAAACACTCATCTGATGAACCCCTGTGAGAATCTAAGAGGTGTCACTGCTGAGTAGAAGTACAAAAACAAAACAAAAAGAAGAAAAGCTTCTTGCTTTATGTAATCTCCCTATTTTGTAGCATATGCCTACATATCAACAAGGCTCCCACCTTTTTTCCTCCAAGGAACCCAAGGTGGCGTACATAATCCTCCTTCACCATTTTATCCTCAGATCAACAACCCTGCGAGGTAGGTTGGGCTGAGAGTTTGTAACTGGCCCAAAGTCACCCAGTGAGCTTCCATGGCCAAGTGGGGACTTGAACCCAGATCTCCCGACTCCCAGTCCAACACTCTAGCCACTACACTACGCTGGCTCTCTCTGCATTCCTCTGCCCCACAAACACTTATTCTCCTTGGTGATGTAAATCCTATCCCAATCTTTTAAATGTCTTAATAGGTTTTAAAAAAATTCACAATCCATAGATAGGCAATACCTGTATTAGGACCAATTAAAATTCTATGAAAGTGTGCAAGCTTTGTTGAAATCTTATCAAAAGCTTGCATACTTTTGTGCAATTTTGGTTGGTCCTAATGGAGGTATGAAGGTCTATGGATTTTGGATATTTTTCTCAAGGACCAGCACAGTATCTTTGTTTTTGTTTTTAATTAGGTAAAGATGCCCTCAGTGGTTTAAATTGTTTAAATCTCCTTTTAAAGTTTTAGCTGTTCTGTTCTACTCTGTTCCACCTCACCTATAGTGTTTACAACTGTACAGATTTCATCCCTTCTCTAATTCTTGCTAACTTCAGGAACCATTACAAAAGGCATAAAAAGTGAGTTTTCACAGCAGTGCTTATGTGACTATGGATTTTCTTAATGTGCTTCACTCTTAGTGACCCTGAGATTCAGCTTTGTTCTGGACTTGTAGCCCATGGCAGTAGAGCAGGGGAGACAAGGCATCAGCTGAGATGTAGAGCACGCATAAAGGAGAAGATGTGTAAACACTGAAATGACATGGCAGCTGAAGCCTCTTGTTGCTCATCTGGGTTGCAGGTGTGGAGAGAGAATGGGACGTGAATAATCCTCAATAGGGGTGGATGGTTTTAAAGAATCTGGATGCTCCATCACATAGAAAGCCAAAGACCAAGTGCCTTTGGTCTCCTTGCAGCCAGATTGTTTCCTTATAGTCTAAAAAAATAAAGGATATTGCTTTCAAAAATACAAACCACGGAGCTCATCTAAAATACTTAAAAGCAGAGTGTCAGGTTTAAAAGGGAAGTTAACATGCTGTTTTACAACCAAATTTAATTTCAATTACTATAATAAATGACATATTTGCACAGTAAGTAGTGTGCTTATAATATTGTGTATCTCATTGTTTTGTGCGCTTGGCACTACTAATCATGGCACACCTGCTTCATGACATGTATGCCACAGTCAGAAACATATAGGGCCCATTTATTGAAACATATATGGTCATGGGAGTTTCTCATTGTTGTAGTATTATTTTTCAACCTCCAAATCTAATTGAAGGCTTTGTTTCTAGGTGTCCCAGTATGCTACTGAGCTGCCCTTTTATACTTGCAGTTTATATGCATAACATCTTCTAGGCTAGGCAATTTCATGTGTAGGGAAGTGTTTCGTTTGTAGCGAAACTGTCTTCCTCACCCCAGAGTGAAACCGATCAGACTAGATTTCACTTCTGAAGATCTGCTTAGGAGAAAGAGTTCCAATTGGAATCTGTTTCTTGAGCAGATTGTGTAGCGTGGAAGGTTCTAGCCAGTTTGCCTACTTGAGACAGCAAGCTGTGGTGCCTACCTGTGAGAAATGATGGATGTCTCTGTTTTACTTTCTCCTGCATTCAATTTCCTTGGAAAAATCAAAATCAAAAGTTCTTTATGTCCTGCATATAATTTTTTTTGCCAATTTTGGTGTTTTTGAAGAACAAACCAAAACAATTTTTCTACCATCTGCAGTGCACCAGCCAAATTCAAAAGGACAGTATTCCCAGTATGGAGAAGGCCATGTTGTACATGCCTCTGCCACACAGCTGTTAAAGATGAGGAGCCTGTCAGAAAAAAAAGAGGTGGAAAACTTAATTCAGCACCACCAGCATGGTTGAATACGTAGGGATTCAAACCCAGGCCCTGATCCTGATGGATGAATCTGTCAGTTTTGTTTTTTTCCAACCTTTTTCAAAAAATGAAATAAATAAATCTTAAAAAATGACCTGAACAAAATTCTCACCCATCCCTACCTGTGAGCAGATCTCTGTGCCAGTAGACATCCTAGCACATGCTTTCTGGAGATAAACCTTTTTAGGTTAATGTCCCCAGCATGTTTTCTGTCCAGAAAACACAGGGAACATTGTAGAAGCACCTCTTTAATGAGGTATTCATTTTCTATCAACAAAGCCATGAGAGCCATAATCAGGTATGCTGTCTTGGATACGTTGAGGACTGTACCAGCTGGTCTGACTCCTGGGGCATCCCTGGGAAGAACTAGTACAAACATATCATGGTTTCCTTCCACCCTATTTAGACTACTCCTTTGTTGAGGACTGCAATCAAAGCAATCAAGCACTCGTGAGGCATTCATTCATTACAGCTACAGCCACTGAGGAAGCAAAATGAACCTGCACGTTCTCCTTCAGACATACATAATCGGAACAAAAACTAAAACAAATGTGATATTGTCACTGAACAAGAATGTCTCAGTAGAAATATCAGGATGCTGGGCTATATCAACACATTTGAACTGAAATGACTACCTAGTGTGCTTTCCAGCTTTCCTAATTTATTGGCTATCCCCCACCTCCATTATCTATCATGTGTCTTATAAAGTAATAGAGAAATGGTTATTCCCCAGGTTGGGGGTTTGTTTTGTTTTTGTCGTTGTTATTTTACTTGTGGTCTATTTTTTTCATTTGTTATATTATCCTCAGAAGTATTTTAAGGAACTTTAGACCTTAAAATTATAATAAAAAGAAATAGATCAAAACAGAAAATGTAGGTCTCAGCTGATCTCTGAGCAATAATAAAATAAAAGTATGCCCCACTCCTGAGCCCCTCCCTGAAATAGGTCCTGTGCTGAGCCTAAATCCCATAATGACCTTCACAATCACTTCGTCTTCTGTTTGAAGTGAAAAGACAAAAATCCCCGGTTCTCATCCTGCTTTAAAAACATCACAACGATCTTTAATTATTTACTTGAGTGAGGTACTTCATTTTGTTATTTCTTATTTATCAATACTTATCAATACTTGGATATGGACTTAATTTAAAATGTGTGCTCTGCGAATAAGCCTCTTCTGCTAATCACTTTGTTTATTGATGCCATAACTTTGACTTACGAGTATTTTTGTGCTGTTCAGAGGCTGGCTGCAGCTGTACATGCATGATAATAATTTAAATTATAGTCAGATTTCCATGCTAGCACTTTTAGCTCCCTCTGCCTTAGTTTCAGGCAGTCATCTTTGTGAAGTATTCCCCTTTCAATTGCCCTATCATTGTATTGGATTCAATGTTTGCTTTTTTAAAAAACTGTACACCACCTTAGAGGGTTTTTTTACTACAAAAAGATGGGATATAAACACCGTAAATCATAAATCACAATTTTTGTTTGGCATGTTAAATGTCCATAGGTTTAATTGATTGCAATGTATCATAGAGTGTTAGTATAGGGGAAGGACTTCCTGCAGGAGAAAAAGTGATCACTTACAATATTTTGCAGGCTACCCATCTAAACCCATCATTGCCTGGCACCTACACACTAAGGGCAAGGTTCCAGCGAACTTGTGAGTGGGCAGCATGCCATCTGAACAGATGGGCATGGAAGTAGGCAGCCAGTAGACCATGTATGTGCATCAACTGTGGGTGTTGAGGGCAAGATTCCCAATGGAGAGTGTCCAAACAGCTGTCTGGCCTGAGCCAACATGCCTACGACCAAGGAAAAGTGCCATCCCTAAATCCTGCTGAGTTGGATTAACCTTCAAAAAATAAAAATTGCTTCTGCAGTAGCATAAGGTGAGCTTTTGGCTTGTTTAAATCTGGGAGAATGAATTAGGCAGGCAAGATAAAAAGAACCACTAATGAAGCATCCGCTAGAGGGGAATAAATATAGAGCAAGGAGTATTAAAAATACCACTTACACAAGGGCATCTCAGAGTAGATATTAGCTGGCAGTTTGCAACATCCTCTTTAACTCTTCAGCTCCCAGAATGGCAAAAACTTTTATCAGCAACATTCCAACAGAACCGAATTTTACTTCTGATTGAGGCATGTCTCATTTTCCTATGAGTATCATTTTAAATGCACTGTTATACACTGGGGGGGGGGGGACTTACTATTATGCAGAGAAGATTTAGGCCCTAAACTGGTTGCATGCAACCAGCAAGGTATTAACTATTATAATTAGCATGTGATTAATAGTATTAGAATGTGAATACTATAGATGTGTATTTATTTATACCTGGAGTTCTTAATCCAGCAAGTGATGGATTTGTGTTTGACTAAAACGTTACAGAGAAATAGAGCTGGGTATTGTCAGCATGCTGGTGTCACTTTGCCCCAAATCTCCTAATGACCACTTCCAATGACTTCATATAGATGTTAAACAACATTGGAGACAAAATTGTACCCTGTGCTCTCCCCCACCCCATGGTTCATTTGCCAGGAGATTTGGCACAGTCACCCAATGTTATTCTCTGGAATCAACCCCATAAGTAGGAATCACTGTAAAATGGTGCCACAAACTTCCAGGTCACAGACATGGTCCAGTAGGATACTGTGGTCAAATCATATCAAAAAAAGCCACTGAGGGATTGAGAAGAAGTAACACTCCCCCTCTCCCTCTCTTGAAGTTCATCCGTCAGAATGAACAAGGCCAATTCTGTTCTAAAATCAGGTGTGAACCCAGACTGGAATGGTAAGATAATCACAGTTTCATCCAAAATTCCTGCAGTTGAATTGCCACCACTTACTTGAGCACTTTGCTCAAAAATAGGGTATTTGGTGGCATCAAATGGCATGGCATTTTTATTTGAGACAATAAAAAAAAGTTCATAGTTCAGGACACAAAATAAAGTTGGGATTAAATACACGAGCAATATAAAATCGTTTAATAGGATCTATATCAAGTACTATTAATATATGGCTAATTGAAAGTCCAAGTATTGTGCCGTATATTGACGGCTTGCTCCATGAGCCCTCAAACCCCTGCATTTGCACTCTTTTGCATTATCCTCATGGCAAGGAACTCAAATGCGGGTTTTAAAAAAATGACCAAGAGGAGGAGGAGGGGGTTTTCCTGCTGGTTTTTCCCCTCCTCCTCCTCCCAAGGCAGGTTCTGTGAGTGAACGAGTGCCACAGGGTGTCCCCCCACTTTTTTAAAAAGACCTTTTTCGGTGCTGCGCATGTGTGCAGATGCACCCCTCTGCATAATTGAATGGGGGCCCTCCATTTTTTTAAAATCATTCTTTTAATTTTGTTTTACCTCATGCGCTTCTCCGGTGTGGGCTTCTTTCTGCCCAAGCCAGAGAAGTGCTGAGATGTTCCAGCGGCCCAATCAGGGGTTGCTATTGGCCAGGACACGCCGGGACAAATGTGTGTCTGCGCCTTGCTGACAGGAAAAAAGTTGTAGTAAGTAGCCTACTTTTTAAAGCTGTGCTTTGGGGAAATGCCTCAGGATGGCTCTGAATGGTGGCTGCATCATATAAATGACCTGCCACCACTGTGGATCCACCCCTGGGCAAACCCCTCGTCAAGACAGGCCCCTGGTCTACACATTATGGCTGCAATAGAGAACCCATTTGCAGCACTGTCTATATAATGGGTGGCTGTAACATAGGCTGACCATATGAAAAGGAGGACAGGACTCATGTAACTTTAACAGTTGTAGAGAAAAGGGAATTTCAGCCAGTGTCATTTGCATGCAATTAGTTCCTGGTGAAATTCCCTCTTCATCACAACAGTTAAAGTTGCAGGCACTATACTAGAGTGACCATATACACAAGAAGGCAGGGCCCCTGCAACATTAACTATTGTGATGAAGAGGGAATTGCACCAAGAACTAATTGCATACAAATGACTCTGGCTGAAATTCCCTTTTCTCTACAACTGTTAAAGTTACATGAGCCCTGTCCTCCTTTTCATATGGTCAGCCTATGTAACATGTAGAGCAATTTGCCACGTGAATTGCCCACATTGCATAGAGAGCTCGTAGTATTACAATCTATTCATAGTAGTGACATGAAAGCTCCCCTGTGAAAGCTTGTGTGGGAGACCAAATTCAGATTCATTTCTTTAAGCTATAGAGGAAAGGCGTACACAAGAATAACAATGCCGTATAATAGGAACTCCCCTGAGCTTTTGATAATAATGTGGGCTAGTGAGGTTAAACATTTACTGTCTCAGACCATTAGGGTTTAGACCTCCAAAATATGTGGTCTCCAGCAAATATAACCTGTTCCCTGTTACTTGTGGGTGTAAATCCTAATATGAGATTAAATGTTTTACCTTCTGTACTGCTACAGTGCTGATTGGAGAAATGTTGATTTAGTGTTATAAATTTTTAGTTTTAGTTTATGCTGGTCTATAAACATAATACATCTTTGCTTTGCTTTGATAATGGGAACTAATATAGAGTTGAAACCAGTGTTGCTCTACCAGAGGTCTGCTAGCACGACAGGACTCTTTCTTCCCCCTGCAGCCTCCTCATCACCAAAAAATCTGCTCCAGTAGTTTTTCCCGCTCTTCAGAGCAGATTTTTAGAACATGTGGAAGGGAGGGCGAATTGCCCCCCTCCTGGTTCTGTTGATGGAACTGCTTCGATCAGCAGAATGATGCAATTGGATTCAACCCATAGTTAGGCAATAAGAACACAGAAGGTGATAATAATTTGGTCATCCCAAATCTTAGGGTCAAATATAATAAAATAAGAACATGGCAGTCCTTGCTTGATCAAACCTAAAGCCCATCTAGTCCAGAATCCTGCTCCTCAAAGTGCCCAACCAGATGCCCACAAGTATGAGATGAAAGCAATAACCCCAACACACTGTTGTCCTCCCAGTGCCTTCAGTGGCATCCAGAATGGTCATTCAGTGGCATTCAAAACAGGTAAATATAGAGCTTCTGTACAACCATCATGACTAACAGCAATTGATAGGCTTATGCTCCATGAATTAGTCTAATCTACTTTTAAAGCCATCTAAGCTATTGGCCACCACGGCATCTTGTAGAAGTTAATTTCATAAGCTCATTTTGTATTAATATTAATTCATTGTATTGGTGGTCTCCTTTTCTTTTAAAAAGGTCAGAGCGATATACAAGGGGCCTCCCTTCTAATCACTGAACAGGTCCAAACCTGGTTTGCTTCAGTAGTGCTACAGCATTAGATGTTCCTAGAGCATTTAATGTGCTCGATATCTCTTCATCTTCTTTATTGGTTGGCCAATCTTATATAGCAAAACCCTATTTTAATGGAAATTATATCCCCACCTTATGGTTGCAGCTGCAACAGCAACTGAAATAGTGGGTCATTGGCCTGTCATGCAAACATCCAAAGGATCACATTGGTTTTGGAGAGAAAAAAATCAGGTCTAGGCATCTGGCTGCTTGCCTGTAGGCTGACGGTGGAGTTTCTGAGTTTTGCTATGGCAATCAACATATATGGCAGTGGGCACATCCGCAGGATACGTATGACATTGTGGCCGAAGCAATCCCAATAATTCATGGTGTGAAGTGCACAGAAGATGCAACTGGGAATGTGTATGTGTCTGTATACTGTATATTGGACCTCTGCACAAGGTTTTTGACCCCATGAAGTACTAGTTGCATGCAATGCTTGTGGCACAGGTCTATCTCTGAATCAAAGCCCTGGAGGAAGTACTATTTTATATTCAGAATTGTACTACTCATTATCCAGATTAAGTTGTGAATATACTGGGTTCCTCCCATTATAATAAATTGTCTTGATATCTGAAAAAGCACCTACATTGGCATGAGCATGAAGGAAGACTCTCTTACCCTGTTAAAAGGTCTATAAGATTTTGATTTATAACTGAACTAAGGGTCAAGGCGAGCAAAGCCATTATCATTATTCTTACACACTCTAGGGATCTGAACTGTGTACAGAGGGCAGTGTACTTAAAAGGAGACGTAAAGAGGGAAAATGTAACACAGATCTGTTTTTCTCATCTGACATTTGTCAGACTCTAACAAAGGAGTTTGAGATATAGTACTCAGAAAGTAAGAGCAGGGTAGAACTTCTTTGTTCAGCAATGCATGGCTAAAACAACTAGCTTGAACCAGGAGTGAAGCAACCCCCTTTTCCGTGTTCAGTTTAGAGACATAGGGCTTTCAATTGTGATATCTCCATTTCTCACCGAGAGCCACAACCATGATGAAGTCCAATATCCCTGGTAGGGCTCATTCTTGGAATTTGAAAACTTCTTACATTTGAGTTCCGTATCTTGGTGACCCTAAATTATATGCATTTGTTTCATTTTGATTGTCAACGTTTTATTGTTCAACATAAAGTTACATTGTCCATCCTTGCTTTAGAACAGGATAACAGGCATATTTTTGCACAGGCTCTGCCTTTGCCGAAACTGACAATGACTTCATGGATGCTAGAGGAGCTCTAGCAGTATTGAGATACCCTTTAGCTAACTACAGGGAGGGAGGAAAGAGGAAAAAATTGCTGAGGTTGAATTTAACGAAATCAGATTTGCCCACAGACTTGCAAGCGGTTAGTGAGTGGACTTTTTAATGCTCCAGGTGACATTGCTGCTGACTGAAGAATGTTCTTGAAATCAGAAAACTGCTGATAAGCTAGCTTTCCCCAAAAAGGAATCTTCTGAAGGCTTCTCTGCCTTTCTTAATACATGAAGGAGACATAGCCAAAAATACTGAGTATATTGGGATGTGTGGCAGAAAGTAGGAGAAATGCGGTTCGTGAATGTCAAGATGCAGTTTGTGAATGCAATAGCTCAGCTTTGCCAACCTGGTACCCTCCATATGCACTGGACTACTACTCTCACCACCTCTAGATAGCATGATATGCTTGCTGGGGATAATGGGAGTTGTAGTTGACACATGGAGGGCATCACATTGAGGACAGACACAATAACTCTTATACCCCATGTTAACATGTTGTGTCAGTATTGTTGCTTGTAATGTTATCAGTATAACATTGCTGTTAACATGGGTGTGATGCCATTTATTTTAGATGACATTGCACTGACACAACTGTTGGTAGGTCTCATCCTAAACAGTCATAGACTGGAACACCAATCTTCAAATTAGGTTGTTAATCTATGGTTATTTTTAGGGATGTGTATTGTGTTGGGTCCAATGTCCAATAACGAACCGATAAGGACGTTATCGGACATCCGATGACCGATAACGATTATTTTCTAAGGGGGCCCTATCTGATCTGATCCGAAATCCATATGTCCGATAACTATTGGATATATTGGATTTTTGAACCGCCAATTTAGGGCCAGCCCTCCCTCCCCCCCCCACTCGCGCTCCCTACCTGTGGCCTTCCCCGCTGCCTCCGCTGCTTCTGGACTACTGAGAATTAGGCTTTGCTGCCTAGTTCTCAGTAGAGCAATGACGCGCCGAGTGATGACAATTTCTACATTTCTACAGGCAAGACTCAAGATCTGGAAAAGTGTTTCTCATTGGTTATTTCTTTTTGTTTATGATGGACTGCATATAGATTTCACTGACTTTGGTTTGCTTCCTCAATATTTTTTCCATATATGATAACATGGGGGAAATGTATCTTAGCAGACCTCTGCATGTTGACTTAGAAGAACATGCTTCACTTTTGCTTTATTGCACCCTATGTATTCTCTTTGAATCATTGGAAGAGTATCATTTATCAACCCCAAAGAACGATGGATGGTCATTTTCTTTAATTCTGAGGAGAGAAATAATATCTTACAATATTTTGCTATGCTATGTGTTTATATATATATATATATATATATATAGTAAGAATCTCTCTCTCTCTCTCTCTCTCTCTATGAGTGCAAATCTTTAAGTGAGAATATAAATGATGTGGTCCTGAATAGTTTAGATACAGATACTGTAGTATGAATATGAGTGCCGCATCTGTAGAACATTAAAAAATAAGGGGAGAAAAAGATAAATGGAACTAATTTATTTTGAATTTACACACATGCCTCTGCTTGCATTAATACTAAAGTTCTATCCAAAATCTAAACAGAAAGTCTGAAATTTTAGAAGTTCTCTCAACAGCATCAGCAAATCATTCTTGTTTATCCTACATGCTAATAAAACAGGAGCATGACACTCCTGAAAACAAGATTGCAAAATACAGAAAATGTGGTCTGACGTTTTTTTCTCCCCAAAGGAGGGACTGCCTCTAACGAAACTATTTCTTATGAAGGCTCGATTGCTTAAGATGCAGAATATTAAGAGAGAAAAACACTTTAGGACACAGCCATGTCACCAGCTGTTACTCATTCCTAATGAAATTGTTAAGTGATATTCCTCATAAATAGGTCAGCAAAACTTTTGAATCACAGAGACTGTTTTCTCTGTTTTCTCTGTGAAACGGTATTAAATTTAGAATGGGTAATCCATTAAGCTCATTAGCTATCATGGGGAGATAAGAGCACTTTCTAAGATGTAGGTTTCAGGGCTTAAAATGTTAGTGCTTACAAATAAACATGAAAGCAGCATGTGCCGTAAAATATGGGATCATAATATTTTAAAGTATATTTTGAGGGAGGCCCTCTGGATTAATTATGAACATTTTGTAGAGTCCGACATTTACATATAAACAGCATATATTATGGCTTCTTGTTAACTGTGCTTTACTAGGGGAGAAGACAGGAAGGGTAGTTAAAAATCAATCAAAATGTACTGATTATTTCTGTTTGGGATTAAGATAAGAAATTTATTTATATGTTTCAGTCTCAGGCAGCAAATTGCATTCTCCTATAAAAATAAAGCACAATTAAAATCTATCAAAGGATAGTCATTTATTTTGGTTGCCTACAGGGTGACCATATGAAAAGGAGGAAAGGGCTCCTGTATCTTTAACCAGCTGTATAGAAAAGGGAATTTCAGTACATGTCATTTGTATGCATGCAGCACCTGTTGAAATTCTCTCTTCATCACAACAATTAAAGCTTCAGGAGCCCTGCTCTCTTGACCAGCTTAATGCTGATTCAGCCCAATGGCCAGCTGCTGCCCCCTCCCTTCCTGCCCACCCATGTGACTTACCTGAAGCCTCCGCATGTGCTGGCAAACTGCCCATCCTCCATGAGAGCCACTCTGGCCTGCCATAGTTTACAACAATACAACAGCAGGCCAGAGTGGCGCTCATGGAGGATGGGTGGTTCACCGGCATGCGGAAAAGCTTCAAGTAAGTCCTCTGGGCAGGAGGGGAGGGAGAAGGGGTGGGAGGGGAGGCAGTCCTGCTTTGGATTTGGAACTAAATCCAAAGTGGGCTAGGACGTTACTGAGGTGCCCAGAGTCAAATCGGGGCCAATTTGAAAGCTCCAAATCAGCCTCCAAGTTGAATCGGGGGGGGGGGGGGGGCTGTGCACAGCCCTAGTACAAAAAAGCTCCAAAGACAATAAAAAGTATTTTAAACCTTTACCCACTCCCAATAAGGCTGAACAAATTACCACTTCTGATATGCAATTTTTGCACTTCCCCCCTCCCCCACAACATAAACATCATAATGTTCGGTTAGTTTATAATTTAGATTTGAATTACCAACATGAGGAGTAGGATCAATATGTGAAAGGTTCTTGGAAAACGTTTCTGGTCATAAAACAGGAAAACAGTCCGAGTATCTGGGGACCTCACAGATACAACTTTTTACAGAAATATAACACTAGCAGTGCTTGAGATGCCACTCTTCATAATTCCCTGGCTTGGAATACAAACTGACAGCTTCTAATGCTCATCCCCAATAGTTCTACAGCTTGGGATGACAACACGATCCAGAAAAGAACTCTCCTAGTCCTCTCACCCAAACTTATTTGCTCAGTCACCTGCACTCTCACAAAGCCCTCCCTCTCGCCTTTCCTGGCTGTTGCAACTGTTACAATGGTTGTGGCAAAAGCAGGTAAGCCTTTCTTCTTCTCTCCATCCCTTGGCACAGAGGGGTTCCTGCAGTGACACAGGCACTTTGGGATAACTCAATTTTCCAGCGTGCCTGGCATGTGTGTCACATGCTTAGCAGTAATCCATATGTATGAAAAGATGGAGGGCAGAAAGGAAGGAAGGAAGGAAGGAAGGAAGGAAGGAGAAAACCTATCTGCACCTACCACAGTGGCCAGGTATCTGGAGCGCAAAGAAAACTGCTGGTTTCTTTGCCCTCCAGGTATCAATGTGGGATTGGGAAGATATGAAGGATAACAGGGTTGGAAATGGGATTAAGACCTTGCCATGTTCTTAATTATATCATCGGAAGAGCAACAATATCCAAAAGAGATTGGCATGCCCTCACTGAAGGAGTCCTCTTCAGAGGAAGAGCTAGGGGCTCCAGAAACCCAGGGCACCCCAGACCAGGAGCTACCACCAGACCCACAGGAGCCTGAGCCCTCGGGGGAGGTGGTTGTAATGCCATCCCTGCCAAGGGAAAGGGATTCTATCTCTGAGGCAGAGGCAGAGGCTGAGCAACCGCCTGACCCCTGGGAGTGTCGTCGCCTCAAGCGTCAGGCAAGTAGGACTTCTGTGCAAAGTTCTTCAGTGGGGGCATGACAGAGATTTTAATTTGGCTTAGAAATAACCAAGCTTTTTCCAACTTTTTCTTTTAAAAAAAAATAGTTCTGTTAGCCAGGCCTACTTATAAATCAATCCCAGAGGGGAATGCCCTTCTCAAAACAATACTGACCAACCTTGCAAGGTTGTTGTATGAGAAGCACCCTCAACACACTAAATCTCTGTATAAATATTTAATATTAATGATCAGGAATCCATTTTATTAGCATGCAGATTTATAGCACTTAGTGCAGCAGGGCAAGCTGTATGTGTTCTGTCAAGTTATTTTCCATCTATGCTTCTACGTTGAGCATTGTTTGATTTGATACGAGCAGCTTCTGACTTGTAAATTGATGTGTTTTCAGATATCCCGTCATAGAAGAAATCATTCCCAACATAATTTAACACTTCCTGAATTCATTAGCCCACTGGAGCAAACGGTAAGCAATTGTATTACAGAATTTTGTTTTACTAATGTAGCTCTTTACTTTAGATTTCATTAATCAAAATGTAATGCATGTTTCTTTGAAGAATAAATACTTACGGCTGCAGATGCCTCAATATATTAATAAGATAGAGAGAACTAAAGATTTGGAGAAAGGTTGGTTAAACAGTGAAAATAATAATTTTGAAAGCTGCAAGCCAGTGTAGCAGTTGATACACAATTTCAATTACCCATTAAGTCAAGAGAATTAAAGCTGACATTTCAGCAATACTAGTAGTTATTTATTACAGGATGACATTGCTTTTCCAAAAATGAGTGGCTGTGTGGTAAATTAAATACAATCAGGTAAAATGCTAGGTGTGAGCTTGCTTGCTTTTTTTTTAAAGAGTTTTCAACTCAGTGAGGAGGAAAAATATTTGTAGAATAAAGAAACAAATTGGCCCTTGTGTTCCATTTGTCCGTTGAGTTATGGTTACTTAGGTTTATAGAGAACTCTCAAATAGAGATAAGAGTTAGTGAAAATTTGGAAGTAGTATCTAAACAGGGAACATAGCCATTTTTAGATGATGAAAATGGCTTTATTTGAGAGAAAGGGGGCTTGTGGTGGGGACAAACTGATATATTAATTTACTTTAATGGCTCTTTAACCAGCATACTGTGGGATGTATGTTGTTTTCTGTGTGTTTTGCCACCTGGAGTCCAAAAGACAGAATAGTTGTTTAGCCAAATAAAATTGAGCAGGTTCCTGGAGTGTTTTCCCAAGATGGATTCTAGGACTTGCATTTCTGGTGTGGACTTACATAGTCTACAAGGCCAAACTAGTAGTCACCAAATATTTTAGACTATGTAAGCAGAAGTGAAACTGTTTATTGAAAGAATGTTTCCCTTTGGAATAAGGCAGGAGTTTGAGGCATATCTGGAAGACTGGTTCAAGTATGCAGAGATATTTATCTCTGTGTTTCTTTACAAATAATATTGAGGATAAGCCATGTGGCTTTCCAATCCAATTGCCACTCTGGTACATTTGTTTTTATTATAAGATACCTATCTGGTATGGTGCCAAGATAAAAGTATGGTCTTGCAACAGTAATTAACAACTATATCCCAATGAGATCTTATACAGGCAGGTTTCACATTCACTTCAAGAGAAGGAGACTGTTCTATACATATAGCCTTTTGTGCACCTAAAGTCCTCCCCCACCCCAAATCTATTCATGAAAACAGAAGCATAGTCAGATGTTACCACAGTGGTATGGCATCTTCCCCACCATCCACTTCCATGATACTCCAGTAATGTTTGTATTGAGGAATCATGTATTGAGAGCAAATCCTTCCCATATAAATGTTGCCTGTTCCCAGTGAGGATAACGTTGTGGCAGTTACTATGTCAGGATGTTTCCAGATCAAAGGCATCTAGTGCTACCAATTAGAAGGTATTCTGCCACTATTCTGTCCTTTTCTCCTTAATGGATTTTCTGGGGTAAGAAAAAGTGGTGGAAACATTTGGGAGGGTGTAGAGTACAAGGACCCCCTGTAAAATTCCATTAGTGAGGTGAGGCAATGGCACAATAAAAGTCTCATCTGGAAATGCCCTCATTTCCCCACTGACATAGTTCCTCCATACAGATCTTACCATCAGAAAGCATAACACCAAATTCATGTCTGCCATATCACCACTCTAATGTATGAATTGGGCTAAGCAAGCCTTTGTAAACAAGAGTGTTCCATATATGACCAGCATGGCACCCTCATACCTGGAAGAAATAATTATTTGATAGTTCAAATTGCCAGCCCTTGGTGCTAGACTACAGTTCTTCAGTGAAGCAATGCCCCATTGGTCTCAGTAATACTTCTGAATAGCTTTTCATACCCACTTCATAATTTTTCTTGTCATCATGTGAAATACACAATGACACATAGAGATATCACATTGCAGAGACATATATATGGCATTTAGTGTATGTAATATGAACAAGTATAAAGTAATGAAAATATGCTAGTTCATCCCTTTTCTAAACATTTAAAATCTAAATTCAAGTCCTTGAATCTTCTGCCTTTATTTTTGTGCTCATTCTTGTTCAGAGCCACTCCTCCAACCTTTCCTCAGCTGGGGAAGGTGTAGGAAGGACAGCACTAAAAACAATCAAATGATGGATATTTATTGAGGCAGAAAAGGTAGCAAGTGCTGTAAGGACTTTTCATGTTCACTAACTTCATGTCATCCATCTGTGGAAGGACTGAAAAGATAACCTGAATTCTCCTGGAAGGATTGTGATGGAAGTATTTTAACAGATGAACACTGATGCAGCAACATACATGTCTGTCTATGGCCAGGTTCGGACGCAATGTTCCTAATCTCCAAACTCTGATCTTGTGCCATGGGGAAGGATTGGGGCGAAGGAAGGATGTGATCCTAACGTTTACTCCTCCTCCTGCCCCATTAATACCTCTGTGCCAGACCCATGTTGCAATTTCTGTTTCTGTTTCTGTTGGAATAAACTATTTAGGCTAGAGGGAGAAAATGTCCAAAATTGGGATCTGTTTCAGAGAAACTAATCTGAAGCTTGGATGGTAAACAGAAGCCTCCTCCAATTCAGATTTTAGCCAGGGGAAAATAACTTCCTTGTACATATCTTGGCAAGAACAGTGTGCATATGTAAGGTACAGAATGAGAAGAGGAAGAGGCCAGATGTTTGCTATAACCTTGGTGCCATGGGGTGGGAGAAAGCTTGAGTGATTTATGTGAACATAATCAAAATTTCCTTATATTTGCTTTATGGAGCAACAATCAGATTCTGAGAAAGAGGTGTTTTGTGGTAGACATGTTTCCCGTTTCCCCTTCTGAACACAGTGCTGACAATATGGCCCCAGAGGTTTGAATGGGATATGTGAACCGATGCATCAGTACCTATGCAATATTACAAGGACTTCATAATTCTCAGGGGCTCATGAAGAATGCGGATTATGTAGCATATGTGTTGCCCGACATGTTCCAAAATTTCAGCTGTTCATGAAAATGCAGAGTATGCTCCTGATACCATTGCATACGTTTTTGTGTTTATATTTAAAATTTTGGCTCACATGCTAACAAAAACAAACAATATTATATATGAATTTTTATAGACTGTTGCTTGCATGTTTTAATTTAAAAGTGTCTTTTTAAGCCTAATAACAGATTTTAATGCTGCAGATAGCCTTTTATGAAGTTGTGCAACAGTATAGTAAAATCCAGCTTTTCTGAGCTGATCCTTCATGACTTGTGAATTACCAAGTCAAATGCAGCCCACAAGCCCGGAATGTAGCCTGCTGACAAGTTCCTTGTTCTGGCAATCCCAGGTGGCATCAAAAGATAAATTATAAGTGAATCACCTTACAGAGCTGGTGGTTCACTTATAATGCATAGCTGGTGGCTACATTACTCTTGAGGACAGAAATTGTGCATGCTTGGACTGAAATCTGGGCTGAGATGAGCTGGAAGTCCAGCCAATGAAGTATCAGTGGCATTATCTTGTCTCAGATAATGCTACTGATACTTGTCTCTGTACAGTCCACATATGGGTTCAAGGGGGGAAATGACCTCTGTTCTCACTCAGTTCTTTCATGACTGTCTCAGTGGTTGCATTGGACAGAAGTTCTTCTTTCATTATTTCCTCACAGGAAACTGAAAAGCTAGATCTTTTATTCCTTTTCTCTTCTTCTCCTATTCTCTGCCATTTCTGCTGTATGGTTATTGTGAGACTAGTGTATGCTCAGCGGCATCACTCCTACAATAGTTGCCTTTGTGGGTGAGGATGGCAAAGTGCAGACCAGCTCAGTCAGATAGGACGCTGCATTCATGAATGGAACCTGGCCGATCGGGAAGTCCCACACCTGTTTTGCTTCTATGAGTCGACAGCAATAAATGCCTGTGCGACCTCCACTAATAACCAATGTCACTGGTTTTGCAGCCAAGCATCTCTACATGTTTTCACCCTAATAGTGAGGGCAGTCACAAGGATAACACAAGACAGGGTGGGCTGCATTTTCTTGCCCCATGATGGTCAAGGCAGCTGTGGTTCATGGCTCTTCTACTACCATCTGCTGGAGTCTTCAGGCCTTCTCTCTCAGGATCAAGGGCAGAGTGTCCATCCTGATGACTATAATTTTAAGCTGATGGCATGGTTGATCTGGTCCTGCTGATGATGTAAGACAGGTCCTGGAAATGCTGTGCAAGCCATCAACATGGGCTTTCTGAGCCAAGTGTTCTTGCTTCTCTAGGTTTGCAGCACAGAGTGGGCTTGAAGACCTGGCTGCCGATCCAGGTCCGGGCCCAATTCAAAGTGCTGGTACTAACATTTAAAGCCCTAAACGGCTTGGGGCCAGGATATCTAAAGGAACTCCTCCTCCCATATGTACCTGCCCGGACCCTAAGATCATCTACAGGGGTCCTTCTCCGTGAGCCCCTGCCAAAGGAAGTGAGGCAGGTGGCCACTAGGAGGAGGGCTTTCTCTGCTGTGGCACCCCGGCTGTGGAATGAGCTCCCCAGAGAGGTTTGCCTGGCACCTACTTTGTACTCTTTTCGTCACCAGGTGAAGACCTTTTTATTCTCCCAGTATTTTAACAGTCAAATTAACTCAATTTTAATCCTTGCTGTTTTAAATTTGTATTTTAATCTGTATTAATTCCTGCTGCTTGGTTTTATTCTGGTTGTGTTTTTATATTGTATGTTATTCTGTGTTTTTAGATTGTGCTTTGTTTTATATATTTTAAAATGATTTCATGGTTTTAATTTTTGTGAACCGCCCAGAGAGCTTCGGCTATGGGGCGGTATAAAAATGCAATAAATAAATAAATAATAAATAAATAAATAAATAAATATTGCCCAACGTCTACCATCCTATGCTTCTTGTTTTCACTCCAGATAGGTGGACCAGTGTTTTCCTCATTTAAGATTTATCTGGTGGCTATTTCTGCTTTTCATTTTCCTGCTAATAATCGTAGTTCGTTACACCTGTTAGTGAAATGGTACCTGAAGTTGAACCTCTACCCTTCCATCTGAGCCCCTATACCACTGTGGAGTCGCTTGATGTTTGAATGAAAACCATTAGCTACTTTTGATCTCAGGCTGCTCACCTTTAGAATGGCTTTCCTGGTGGTTATCAGTATTGCCTTTAAAGCTGGCAAGCTTTGTGATTTTTGTTCTGATCTGCCCTATGACATCTTTCATTGAAATAGGGTGGTGCTCAAGCCAGGCCCATCTTTTCTGCCAAAGGTGACATTGCTGTTCCATCTGAACCAGGACATTGTCTTTCCAGGGTCTTCATTGAGCCTGGATTGTTTGCTGCCTGCACTGGATGTATGGCAAGCTGGACCTTTTAAATTGATAGAATGGCTAGTTTCCATCTTGACTCTTCCCACCATAGGCTTCTATCAAGGGTCCTTGAAAGGCTGGCTGTTGTGAATCCAACATTTTTTGCACATTGGATCTCATCCACCACCAGATTTTGCTATGAGATGGCTTGGCTTCTGATGTTCTTTGGAATCATATGTGCTCCATAAAGGTCGTTGCAATTCACAGGGACATCAGACTATATCATGCTGCTATTTGGTCACAGCCCTGGCCTCCACTAAGCTCTGGATATTTGGATTTGAGCAGAAGCATCTTTTGGGCTAGCTGTGCTGAGCTCGGTGATTACCTGACACCACCTGACCTCCTTCTGGATAACTTAGCTTGCTATTCTCCGACATGTGAGATGGCACAGACACTATAAAGAAGAGAAACAGGTTGCTTGCTTCCGTGTGTGGTTCTTCATATGGTCTTCTGTGTAGTCACCCCCCCCCCCTCCTCCTCCTACACCACTCAAGTGTCTCTAGTGAATTCCTCTTGCTCTGGTGCTTCTAGGCCAGTTAAGGAACCGAGCAGAAAGCTGTGCCCATGCCCCCTTGAGAACGCTTCCTGAAATCTTTTATTGCCTAGTTCTAGAAGGTTCCTAATTTTGCTGTGTTCAGGTATAGAACCCATATGTGTGAGTTTATAGATGATCACTCAACCCATTTTTCTTAGTACTTGCGCTGCAGAGGAACAAGGGCTTAAAAACACACATAATGGAGAACAGACTAGCTACAATTTCCTAGCTTCTCTTCAGGAGTGACTGAAAAGGAAAGATAGTATCAGGTTGTAAGACAGTTTCTAGGATTGCAGATATAACCTGTCCTCTGACATCCATGCTAGGAAATTAGCAAGACAGACAGCTTGTCAGACAGAAACTTGCATCATCTGCAAGCCCTCTCTTGCAGGTGATGCAAGAGAGGACTTCTTATGTTCTCTTGCTTCTTATAGAATATAAACTTTAAAAACCAGTATATTTACTGCAGTGGCTATTTACTGCAAGCTTGAGGAGGCTCTCAGAATATCTCCCATCCCATTGAATTCCACCTCTGCTCTGTGCTTGGAAGAAACTGCTTTAAACGTCCCACCGTGCTCTAAAATGTCTTATATACCCCATTGCACCTTGGTAATGTGGGGAAATTTAAATTGCGACAGGAAGCTACTTGCCTTGGTGCCCCAGGGCAGGCAATGGCACCAATGGGTTCTGCTGGAATGCATTGCTTGTGGCAGCTGACCACGGATGCCTGGTGCTGATGCCGGTCCTGGCACTTCCCTTCATTGATACCTTATCTTGCAACATTTCTATCTTCATGGGCATCCATTTTTCAGACTTTGGAACTAGTTAAATACCGCATAAGTCCTGGTTGAACTGTTGACCACAGAATGTCTAGGGCAGGATCTACACTACTGCTTTATAATGGTATTGAAGTGCATTGACAACTGTTGGGGCCCATGACACATGCCATGTACCGTTTTAAAACCACTTTCAAAATGTTATATCCTGCTTGGTATAGATCTGGCCTAGGACATATATTAAGTATAGATCTAGGACTTGTACTTGAAAGAGTGCTTTCTCCCTTATCATCCTGCCCGGTCACTGAAGTCATCAGATGCTCCTAGTGGTTCCATATGGACCTATGACCTGGTTGGAGTCCACCTAGAATAGAGCCTTCAGTGTGGTGGATCCCTGGAGGAAAGGCAGGCACCAACATTGTATTGTTTTCAGGACCTGCTGAAGACATCTTTATTTCAACAAACTTCTTCGGATCGACCAGCCACAATTTTTATTGGTATTCTGTTTTTTAAAAAAACCAAAAAAACTTTTAATATGATGTTTAACTTATTTTATCTTTTTTGTTCTCACTCCAGAATCTGTTTAAATGTGGAGCAGTATATAAATGTTGTAAATAAATAAACATTATAATGTGAAAGCTTTATTTGGCAGTTTGATGTTCCGAAAAATGTAGAAGCACAAATAAGAAGTTTTCAGCTTCTTGTTCTTTATTGCAGGTAATCAAAGAAGGGTATCTTCTCAAAGCGAGAATTGCAGATGGAGGCAAGAAGCTAAGGTATGAGGCAAATACAAAGCCTAGTACAAGGAAAAGTTCTAAACCCTTCATTATCTATTGATAGAGTAGCCATAGAGCTTGGCTTGTGGACCAAGCTCAACATATCACAATAATTTTATTAATTGTTTTCATATAGTACATAGAATCCATGGTTCCTTTCTCTATATGAAACCTTAGGAAAGGTGCAATATTTCTATTTTATTAAGCCGCAGCCAAATTCAGCACACAAGACATATAGCTTCATTGTGATACCAATTTCACAAAAGAAAATTCTGAATTCACAGGGAGTTGGTTTATATTTTTAAGTAATCCCAGTGGAAGCAGAAACAAGAACAACTATGTTCCTTATCTAATGATCCTAGTGATTCTGGAAAGTTGCTGGATTAAAATTTTTGTAAGCCTGACTCCACATATAAGTTTGAAACACCAGCCAAAAAGGAAGGGGGGGGGGTGTTTGTGTGTGTGTGTGTTTAAAGAAACCATGCTGAGAAGTGCTTTGGAGATGCCTGCCTCATGCTGTGTTTTCATAAGTTTGCTAATAGGTGCTGTATTAGAAAGCAGTAGTTCTTGTGCCACTTCTACTCTCTGCCTCCGGCAGAGGACTTGAAACTGGCAGTGGCAAACACATGTATCAGTCTGCTCAGAACCTAATTTGAGGGGAAGGAAAATCATTGCTTTTCAAACTGGGGCTGGAAACGTCATTTGTAATTAGTAATTTTTGAGTGTGGAAAATGCATCATGGGATTTGGGGCCTGGATTAGCAGATTTTAAAGGTGAGTCAAGCACTGTAATTCTACATCTGGATTCACATACCTGTATTTCCTCAGAGTGGTTTGGGCATTTACAGCCGATCACACTATTCACTGTCTGAGGTGATACAGGCTCTTTCTACACCTAAGGGTGTAGAGGGAGGGAGGGAGGGATGATCCCAGACTTACCTGATTCCGGGATTGTCCCTCAGCATACTCCAGCATGATGTCCTGGAAACAAACAGGGATGTTGTAGGTGCCATGTTTATTTCAAACAACAGGTGCCAGGAGCACAATTGTACTCCGATGAAAAGTAAGGTCTTTAAATAAATTATAATAAATAAATAAATAAATGCCCCAACCCTGCTCCCCCCTCACCCCCAATGTCCCTGAACTCCCCCTGGACTGGCTCCTTCCCTCTTTGCTGACCCCCGTTACTCGCAGACAGGAGGTAAGAAGCTGGGCACCCACGGTCCTTGGGATGGTCCCAGGACCTTGGGGAAAATGGAGGGGTCATCCCTGTCTGCTCCCTGGATCCCCTGTGCATCATTTCCATGCACAGGGATGACCCAGGGAAAAATCCATTGTATAGACATAGCCACAGTCTGATAGGGATAAATCTCCTCAGTTTTTACCTAGAGAATGACAAACAAGCCACCTCTTTAAAGTATTACATCTTGACATAGAGAACATTTTTTATGTCAAACACCCAGCTCTGTGGGGAAACTGAAGCAGTATAGTCTTGTCAGAAGACTGTTCCACCACAAAATTTAAACTGTTACAGTCACCAAAGTCGTGAGTCCTCTCATGGGTCTGGGATGTCTTTGGATTGGCCATAACATGGATGAGTCTAAGGGGAGTCATGATAGAGGTGTATAAAATTATGCATGGTGTGGAGAATGTGGATAAGGAGACATTTTTTCTCCCTCTCTGAAAATGCTACAACCCAGGGTCATCCCATAAAGCTGATTGGTGGGAGATTCAGGACAAATAAAAGGAAGTCTTTCTTCATACAGCACATAGTTAAATTATGGAATTCACTACCACAAGATGAAGTGATGGCCACCAATTTAGATGGCTTTAAAAGGGGGTTGGATAAATTCTTGGGAGAAGGCTATCAATGGCTACTAGCCCTGATGATTATGTGCTTCCTCCAGTATCCGAGGTAGTAAGCTTGTGTGCAGCAGTTGCTGGGGAACATGGGTGGGAGGGTGCTCTTGTACCTGTGTCCTGCTTGGGGGTTCCAGGTTGACATCTGGTTGACCACTGTGTGAACAGAGTGCTGGACTAGATGGACCCTTGGTCTGATCCAGCATGGCACTTCTTATGTTCTTACAAATTTTCCAATTTTGAAAAGATTGGAACATTTTGAACATTTTCCAATATCTCAAATGTTTGTTGGAATCAGAGTCCATTATTTTATGTATCTAGGTAATAATTTGATTTATTCAATACCTGCCTCCATCTTTTCTCCAAGGGAAGCTTAAGGTAGCGGCCTGTGGTTCTCTTCCTTCTTCCCCCCCCACAACAACCCAATGAGACGGGTTAGGCCAGGAAAGAGAGACTGGCCCAACATCTCCGTGAGTTTCGCGGTTGAGCAGACACTTGTACCTAGTAAACCAAATTATTCCCATATGGATCTTTACTCGAGACTTAATGCTATTTGATGAAGTGAGATAGGTCTGAAGAATGGTGCTGAAAAATGGTGCTGAACCTGTTTTTGCCAACCACACAGTCAGGCCAAATAAAAATAAAATAAAATAAAATAAGAAGGTGTGCAATTTGTTATCAGCTGTACATGAAACACCTGAACTGACATATGGTTAAACACAAAATAATTAAATATTTTTTATTATAAAACTTGAATTGCCCATTTCAAAATTTTAAGTACCTTCTTTAAGGACATATAGCAATGTAAACCACATTGATCTTATAGTGTGCTGCCATCAGGTGTCCATTTGCTAGAATGCAAATACAATGGCCACAATAAGAAAACTATCATTGCTTTCAGGTTACAAAAGAGCTCGAAGGTTGATGTTATATTTTATCCAGCTTTGTAGGCCAACGTTTTTCACTGTGCACAAAAGGCATAGCTTACACAGATGTTCTAAATCTGATCATTGCAGTTTTTACTTACTCACTTTTTAACATCATTTTCATGCAGATTTCTGATTTTCCCTTCCCTTAAAAATTGCTATACTGTCTCTTTTCCATCACCAAACAAGCACCAAAAATGCTTGGCATGTATTTAATCCATTTCAGTGGGTTTCCCTTTTGCTCAAATAGTGCCTACTGGCCATGGAATGATCTTTGCAAAGCTGTAGTTGGCCCATCTGTTCAGGTGTAGAGTTACCTTTTGCTGAACTAAATTCCTCCTAAGGGAGAAAATGGTGCTGTAGGTGTAGGCTGACCATATGAAAAGGAGGACAGGGCTCATGTAACTTTAACAGTTGCAGAGAAAAGGGAATTTCGGCCGGCGTTATTTGTATGCAATTCGTACCTGGTGAAATTCCCTCTTCATTACAACAGTTAAAGCTGCAGGGGCCCTGCCCTCTTTTGTATCTGGTCACTCTAGTATAGTGCCTGCAACTTTAAGTGTTGTGATGAAGAGGGGATTTCACCAGGTACTAATTGCATACAAATGACGCCGGCTGAAATTCCCTTTTCTCTGCAACTGTTAAAGTTACATGAGCCCTGTCCTCCTTTTCATATGGTCAGCCTATGTAGGTGTCCTTCTCTAAGTACCGTTGTATGTATCTTTCACAGTGTTCTAGACCTGTACCATTCCACCCTTGCAGACCCAAGACCTTTGTTTAACCCCAAGTAGCAATATGTGATCCACATTATTTTTGCCAGGGTTGTCATATGCCAAGGAGGACACAACTTCTGTAGAAGAAGCAATTCTGGCACTTGATGCTTTTCTTATCCCTGCATGATAATCTACACCTGCTAAAATACCCCTTTATACACATTTGTTAGAAATACCAGAGCCCTACTGCCCTTTGCATCGTAGAATTCTGTTTTTCCCCTTCGCCACCCCCTCCAAAATATATACAAAGCAAAACTAAAAATCGTGGTGGTGTCACTGATGTAACTTCCCTTAGACTAGGGTGTAATGCCCTTGTGGGACCTGACTCACCAATACTCTGCATGAAAAGTGGTCAACTTCCAGGGGTCAGAGGGCCCAGGACCCCACCAGTGACCCCACCCCTGCCTCTACCCCTCTATGCCACCAGAGAGGAAAAATAGCCTCCTTATAAAGACCTAGGGATTTGATTTGCCACTGAAGTTTGCCTACACAGTGGCCAGATCACCACGTGTCATGTCGATATGATCCCATCATGGTGATGCTTATCCCTCTTGCGCATTTATACTTCGTAGTGCACACAGTGACATCTGTGGTGGCATTTTGGATAATACAGGATAAAAAGCAGGAAATAATGCTAGAAAAGCAGTATACCGAATACATAATGTACTCAAAAGTTAGCAGTGCAATGTAATACCAATGAAAAGCACTAGAGTAGATCTAGCCAGTGACAGTGCTTTAAAGTAGCTGTTTGCTACCACCACACAGTTGAATTTTCGTAGCCAACCACCATATTAGGCTTTCAAAGGTACACAACCAAATTTTGGTGGCAAATCTGGTGACAGAGCAGCGTGATATGTGCAAATATTGGGCCACAGGGACTGCATGTGGCCCATAAGCTATGTGTTGCCTACTCTAGATCCTCCTAGGTAATTTCCATGCTTCCCCTCTGCAGTGAATGTCCTTTTTAAGAAAAAAAAATCTGATAAAATAACTTCCTACGTTAGGCTAACCAGATAAAATCCAGGTCAGGGCTCATGTAACTTTAACAGTTGTAGAGAAAAGGGAATTTAGCCAGTGTCATTTGTATGCAATTAGTTCCTGGTGAAATTCCCTCTTCATCACAACAGTTAAAGGTGCAGGCACTATACTAGAGTGACCGTATACAAAAGAAGGCAGGGCCCCTGCAACTTTAACTGTTGTGATGAAGAAGGAATATCACCAGGAACTAATTGCATACAAATGACACTGGCTGAAATTCCCTTTGCTCTACAACTGTTAAAGTTACAGGAGCCCTGGCCTGGATTTTATCTGGTCACCCTATCCTACGTGTCAGCATTTCTTGAAACAAGAGGAGATAATGCTGTGATTTGCCAATGAAATTCATACTTGCTCTGTGGTCCAAGCCCATGCTGCCTTTGTAACAAAAAAAAGTTCAAGTCCTTTGGGGTCATGACATTGCTACCCATTCCAGCTTCAGTGGCCAGATAATGGGTGTCTTGCTAGCATGGATAGTATCAACAGGCAAAATCCAACATCACATGAACGGGACTTTCTCCTCTCCTTTCCCTGCAGTCCACTGCGCCTGCTCAAAATCTGTTCCAGAGGTTCCGTCCAACTCTCCAGAGCAGAATTTGTGGCCAGGTGGAGCGGGCGGGTTGCAGGAGGGAGGAGAAATCATCTGTCCCTCTTTCCCTGGAAGACGCTGTTTCATCAGTGGGAGGGGTTAAGTGGACACCACCCAAGGTCATTTGGGAGGCCACACCTTGCATGAGCTTGCATATGTTATTGACTGGGACCACCGGTGGTTATATTTTCAGAAGATATATCACCCTACTGCAAGAAGGTATGAACTGGATCTTAAATGCATCTAATATCTAGATCCTGCTTCTGCCTTCCTACTTGGGAAGTGTTTTTATGGGATAAGTTTCATATATTTTGCATTATTAATTCCATGTAAATTATGCACTGGAAGTAGAATAACTGGATTTGTAGGACAAGTCTGTCAGAGTGTCTTAATTTTCACTGACTGTAGCTGCACGTTTCTATTCTGCTTTTCATTTAAAAAAGCACACACAACCAATTAACAAGATGCTGCTGTTTACAAAATGGCAGCAAGCCTTCATGGGCCTTGATCCAGAAAAAAATATAAGCCTTTCCACTGACTTCAGTCCAAATGCTTTATTACTCTGTTTGTTACGTGGAGGATACACCGAGCAGGCACATGAGAGAGGCTACATTTGTAACCATGCTTACTTAGAAGTAAATTCCATTCAATTCCTTCCATTTGGAAGCACAGACAATGGCCACAATCCAAGACGGCCTTGAGCATGTTCAAACTAGTTGATTTCAATGGGTTTAAGTGCACTTATTGTGCTGGCTTGTGGTGAATCGTTGCAATAAACATGTTACAAAGTATGTTACTGTATTAATCCTTGAGATTGGTTATAATTATAAGGATGTAGTTTGGCTTTGGCTGAATACTGAGTGAAATGGGGCTATTTTGGAGAGATTCTAATTCTGTCAACCCCAACCCCCAAATTATAGCCCCTTGCTTAAAATAAAAATAAAATAAAATGAGCCTACTGTGAAAACACCTGGACCTATTTCTTTGACATGTGGCAGGCTTCATCCCTTCAGAAGTGTCTACTGTGCCTGCAAATTTCATCCAATTATTTTACAAAGTAAAAAGGTTATGAGCTTTTCTACATTAGGTTGTTCATTGGCTGAATCTACTTTTGGTTTCATCACAGAATTGAGATCCGAGTACTACACAAAGAACATTTCCTTTTCTGCTACATAACCTCTAGATGGCACTGTGGAATAGTGGAATATAACAAATACAAAAGTGAAAAAGTGTTTTCTTTCACTTTTACAATTAAATCTGCATTTCCCTGCTTTTAAAAAAAATCACTGATGCTTCAGATGTCCGAATCTCTAGTTTTGGATTTGGCTCTTGAGTTGAACTGGGTGGCCTCTGAATCATTCTGAGCCGACTCAGAGTATTTTCTGAATTGCTGAACTGAGATCCAAATGAATTTTGTGGTAGGTGCACCCTAACAATTACCACCAAGTCACGAACTAAACACCTGGGTAGAACATCAAGCCGAGGCATTCATTTTGCTCTGTCATGGCCCAGGCACATTTGTGGATTTAATTTGCTGGTTTAAATTGGGGATAGTTTCATACAAGTAGTACCATTCCATGTTGCATGAGAGCACTGGGCCACATTGTTTATTGAATATTTGACTTAGACCTTACTTTAAGGGGTTGGGAAAGGATTTAGGAGTCAAGCGTAAAACAGAGCCACTTCACTTATTACTCACAGGCATTTCACTCATTGTGCAGAGGGATTACCATATAGGCAATCAGAGCTTCCTGAGAGTTTAGTGCTATAATACACATGATTTTGTATATACATATCAGATGTTTAGGTGTACGTGTCAAAATCAAATAACTTTTGAAAAAAATAGTAATGTGTGAAGTAGTCCTGTAGTACTAGTTTCTACAGCTCTTCTGACAGCTCACTTCCACCTTTACTGTAGTTACACCCTCTTTTTTATCCTACGTTTGTACCACCCATTCTACTATGTCCTTTTAGAAAAGCATCCTGAACAGTACAGTTGTCTTAATTATAATCAGACCTCCAAACACAATCAAAAGAAATCTGCAGTTCTTTGGGTACAAGATGTGGGCTTCCAAACCTATTAGGTTAAATCCATGGAGTTAAAATTACTGAAACCTATTTTGAATTTTGATAACATTTTTACCTGCATTTTCTGACCCTGTCCCATTTTGAAAAGCAACCATGTACTGTGGATGAAGAAGACCACAAATATGTTCCTTCCTATCTTCTTTCTGCATGCTTCTCTCCTGCCAACTTCTTTGGCCTCCAGAACGTTTGATAAATATGTATCTCCTCTTCTTCTGTGATTCATAAAGAGGTTGGAACCCTGGTTATGAAAGTGAATCTATCTTTCACAACACATTTGTTTAATTGATCCATTCATTTTTATGCTGCTATTTCTTCAAAGGAAAAACTGGACTTCATCTTGGCTTGTTCTTACGGGTCGAAAAATAGAATTTTACAAAGAATCCAAGCAGCCAGCTGTGGCCAATCTGGTAAGCAGTTATTTTTCTCATGTCTCATCTTTTCAGAAATGTTGTTGAATAAAAAGTTTGGCATCATTAAGAAAAATAATCACAGAGCTGCTAAGCCTTAGACTTCTGAAAGCAGATGTAAGAAAATGACTCAATAAACTTTTAATCAGATGCGAGAGGAGGGGAAATAGAACTCAGCATATCTTTTATTAAGAGGTACTTTTTGAGAATAATTGCAAAGTGAGACGGATGGTGAATGGCTCTCCAGTAATGTGGAGGTAGCGCTTTAAATTAAGGTGCCAGTTATAAATGCTTTATTCTTATTTATGAAATGATCTCTAAATGCAACTACTTCCTCAAATAATGTATTATAAAGTATGTTATAAAATGCATTAGTAATAAATGCTTAACAGATGATGCGATGAGAATCTGTTACAAAGGATATTATAAGATGTAAATTGTATTAAACCCTGTGTGTGCATCTTTAATACATGAATTTAAGTTGCTATTGAGCTTGCTATAAAGTGGCTTGCATATCATAAATAGTAATAAAGTAGTTATAAATGGCACCTTAATATAGGGTGTTACCAAAGAGCAAAACACTGTAAGTTAGCAAAGTGATTTTTATCTTCATATAAATGTGACATCTTATATATCTGCCTAACATTTCCTGAATGTTCTTTATGACTCTATCTAACATAGTTAATGCACCTCAAAGCAGAATTCACCATACTTAAAAAAAAAGTGCCTCAAGGAGAGGCCACCGATTGTAGCTTTCACAGATGTGACAGATACGTTGTACAAATAATCATGGCATGTTTCCCTTCAGTGCTAGTTACTGCAAAAACTGAGTCTCCCCTTCTCTGGAGTCTGAAACACAGAGAAATCCATAAAGTTGTGACACTATAGACTGATCAGGGACAGGTTTGACAGAGCCCTATAGTGATGGCTTCACAAGGCTTGATCAAACCTGCCAAACTGGATTGGTTTGATGGGTGACCAAAAAGGTGCACTATATGACAGGAGTCAGGAACAATAAATAAATCCAGATATGTTAGGTGATATGGAGTCATCCTTTTGTTTCTTTTTTGTTATTAGTTTGTCTCATTGGTATTGTTAGCCATAGGGCACCTTGTTTGTCTCCTTTAATGATGGGGAAAAGGTGAAGGGAAAGAAAAGAGTTTATCTCTTACTCATATGCTATAGTGATAAGATGGTATGTTGTTTTAGTTTCATCTCAGCCAGGTGTGGCAGCGGATGTGACTGAACGACAGCCAATGAACTGAAGCTCAGCCCAGACAAGACTGAGGCTCTGCTGGTTTCTGGGAGGGAACCCATGTTGGATGGGATGAACTTCCCCAGAAGGAGTAGTGTGCAGCTTGGGGTACTCTTGGATCTATAATTTTTATTGGAAGTTTAAATAGCCTCTGTGACCTGGAGTGCCTTCTACCAGCTTTAGCTGCTAGCTCAGCCAAATTCTACCTATGTTTGGATGGGGACAGCCTGGCATCACTGCTGTATGCTCTGGTAACCACTAGGTTAGATTACTGAAATGTGTTGTATATTGGGCTGCCTTTGAAGATGGTTTGGAAATTGCAGCTAGTGCAGAATTCAGAAGCCAGGGAGGGAAACAGACTGAGCAAAACCAGGGAGAATTTGAAAGTGACCATGTGTCCCTTAACCCACGATGCATATAGGCAGTATGTCTAGAAAGGGAAGGGAGGAGAAAGAGAAGTAGCCCTTGACGGTGTTATTCAGAACAAGTTGTCTCTCAAAAATCTACTCAAGGTTTTTCTGGCAGCCTAATTTTTCTGTAATGCAACTAGGGATGGGTGAGAAATTTGTTCTGATGAGGGTTGTTTTTTCTTTACTTTTTTCTTTTTAAATAAATTTATATGATCTGTGCCTCCTTGAACCAACGGCTGAAATAGACACACTTTGCAGTTAGAGATCTATAAATTTCTAGGCTTGTAATGCATTCTGTGAAAGAAAAAACATGCATTCAACAAAATGCACTAATTAGGCAAATACAAAAAAATAAAAATAAAATAATGCTCATATGTTTCTAAAGTGCACACAAACACATGTTAGTCAATAGGAAATGTGTCCATTTGAAAAACCCACACAAAAATATGTATAAGAGTTTTCCCATTAAATAAAACAAAAACCCACGATTCACACATAACTTGTATGGAATCAACTTGGAGCTGGGAAAACGAGGATGCCTGTGGAAAGGAACTTGGCAGATCCACCCTCCATAAGTGTAAACAACATCCCTGATCATTCTTCCTCACCAAGATCAAATACCTTCTTGCCCTGGCCTGTTGGAAGTGAGCTTTTTAAAGGCTGCAGTTCCTTTATAAGACTCACCGTATCTTCTTCAATTGTATCTTCCCAGTGCTCAGAATTCAAGATTGCTACCTAGTGAACACAACATTTCTGAATTTTTTAAATCAGGATCAGACATGAGGAAATGTGCCAGCTCCAGGGGCCAAATTGTCTCCAGGATATCCCCCTAGAGATGAATACCTTCAGAAGGTGTCCCCTTCCCAAAGCACCACTCCTTTCCCCAAACCCTCTTTACCTTTCCCCAATCCCCCATACCTTACACCATCTGAGTCCTTCCTTTGTGTAGAGAGAGGCACAGCATGGACACTCTATGCATCTCTCTGCAAGAAGAAAGGGGCAGCATTTCCCTTTCCAGCACTGAACAGCAAAAGCTGCCCCAATCTGTGTTCTGAGAGGCAGGGAATGATCAGAGGTTAGCACAGTGTTTCCCTTCTCAGCACTAGAGAAGCCTTTCTGTAGCACTGAGCATTGAGTAGGGCCTGGGAGTGTGGGCAGGGCCTGGTGGCGGGCAGAATAGGGAACTCCTGTGGGCTGATGATTCCCCTTCAGATTGTACAGTAGGCCTCATACAACAGGTGACCATCAAACTGATCACAGCCCAAAGCCATTTAATGTGACCTTCCAGTTCCTTAACCATTCTCTGGTTACAGTTCCAAACAGACAACAAAAACTTGGATTGCATCGAGTGTTTATCACTTTTGATTTCGGGATGCAAAAGCATGGTTGGAGGGGCAAAGTGTTTCTCAAAGTTCTCCTAACCTTTTTTGCAGACTGATAAACTGCTATGTCCCATTCTCTCCATCCATTCCCAGTAGTCTTCATGGAATAGTGATACGAGCTAGGTGAAGATTGTGTAGGAGCATACAATGACATCAAGACTATACTTAGTCAATTAGATTTGTAATGACATCACTGAGCCAATTCAGGGAGAATGTAATGCTTCCTGGATCAGCATTGTCCTCACTCTGAATGAGGACACTCCCACTGCCTTTCATAATGTCCACTGCAAAATGACTGCCAGAAGCTTTTGTGAAAATTCCCTCCCTTTCGGCTAACACCTTTCAAAATCAGGAAGGTGTATTGAGTCCCTGGTGAGACACAGAAGGTTCTTTAGCTGGAGATGATTCATATGTTAAATTTACAAGGCATGTGATGTCTCCTGAATTTGATTCTTATGTGTGGACCATCATGGAAATGTAATGATGATTTTTTTGCCTCCGAATTTGTGTACTCCATTGCTCTAAATGCAGCTCTCAAATTCAAAGAATGGTAGGGAAGAAATTCACTGATATTACATTTACACTTTCTACTTCTCAGGTAAAGCTTTCCAGATTTATTTGAGAGGGGTCAATATCTTTCAGCACAATAGCGGCCATAAATAAAAGCTGGATAGGATCCAAAGTGGCAGAGTGGAAGTTTCTGTATGTGGAGGCCTCGAGGTTCATCAGACAAGTGTTTTATCACACACTTGCTACTGCCCACTTACGAATGTGCCCGCATTCTTTAGACGACAACTTCCGCCTCCTGTGCGCCTCCTGTGCGCCTCCCGCTCCTTCCACTCATTTTTCCGTCGCAAAATAGACCCCTTTTATCCACCTTTTAAAAAAAAGCAGAATGTGCCACGATCTCCTGCTGTGTGCAGGAAAAGTGGCATGATAAAAACGCCCCCTGAATGGGCCATGTGGCCTTCATTTACTTCCTCTTTCCCCCCAGGGCAGAAGAGGAAGTAATGAGGGACAAATGCGGGGGTGGAGAAGCAATGTTAAGGAAATGTAATTTCCCCCTCAAGTGATGTCACTCCTCATCTTTCAATAGCGGCCTTCACACTCAAACTCCCCCTGGAACTTGAGGTATCTTGAGGAACACCTTCAAATGCAGTACAAGAAGCTGCGATTGGAAGGGGAAATTGGGAAAATATGGGTAAATGCACAAAAGTGCTTGGGCATGTATGTGGACCTGTTTTGCCATTGTATGTTTTTAATGGAATAAAACATGAATAGAGATATATAGTGTCCAGTGAATTGTAAATAAACAGCCACATCGGAGCTGAATATTATGTGCTATAGGATTTAGCCATTGGACCCATTACTTTATGTCATTAGTGACTAAATTCTTCCAAAGTATGCCTGCTAATAATGTTATAACACAAAACTTTCCCTTACAAGCCTAACAAACAAGGGAACAAAAGTTCTTTAGCAAAGGAACTCTACGGAGGCAAGCTGATTTATTTCTGATGCAGCTAATGTGATGTTTTCAACAAACCATTCACCCTGCTATAATTTTTGATAGCAGCAAAGGAAATAAATGTACAGATGTGATTTCATTAAAAATTATTTGTTTACTGATTTTACTTTCAAGTATTGTTTACTTTGGAGAATGGAAGAATTCAACCATTAATTCAATAATGTAATGAAGTCAATGTTCATTCATTGTAGTATGAATTTAATAACCTAGCAATCTTATTTTAGCAAAAAAATGATGTGATTTACCAAAAAGATGAATATACTCTTAAACCATAAACATATTAATTCATTAATTCTTGATTAAGGACTGTGTATAAAGTGATCATTTTTTAAAAGATGCAAATTGTGAAGCAAAAATACTTTAATGCACAGTTCCGTTCCAACAAAATGGAGAGAGGAATAATCTTAGATCCCAATAATACTTATTTTATTGTTAAAGAACGAATAGATATATAACTTAAATAAAACAACACATACAAGTATAACAATATGCTTATTTACATATTGATCATGTTTCCAGGAACCCAATCCAATTTTATTTCATATTATTTCCAAATTTAACTTTTGTGGATGTTGTAAATACAGGCTTTGTTTCCATAATCAAAATTCAGAGGTGTACCTTCGATTGTTATATTGAGGAAAAAATCCTACTTCTGATACGTATACATTTGATCCAACAGTGCACTTCACATGTGATGTTTGTGCCTGCAGCTGGGAGTTGAGCAGGGTGGTAAAGGGAGGATGAGAATAGACTACTGCTTTGCCAAAAACTGTTCTCCAATTTCCTAAACATTTTCATCCTATGTGAAAGAGGCTTTGTTTTTCTTCCTTATTATCAGGCACTTTTGAATTTCTTTTGGTGATAGTGATATCTGCGCATGGTGGGGGTGGGATGGGGTGTAGGATGTGCAAATGAATGTTCTCCTTGCCTATATTTCCGTCCCATCTCTGCCATGCTCTCTCTCTGCTAATTGTTATGATCATTACCATGTTGCATCTGGCGATGCTGCCTGTTGCTGGCATCGTGGCATTGACCCACTAACTTTACCCTTAGTGAGATTGCAAGGTGACAGATTCGGCATCCCAAGGATGCCACGGTAACATGCCTGTGTTTGTTGGTACAGCAGTTTCAAGAATCGGGTCATAGACACATAAAATAAAATGGTGGGCACCGTGTGTTCAGCCAGCAGGTGCCTCTAAAATGTATAGCATAGGCATATTGAATTTTACATTCATTTCAAATGTATATTCTTTCATTTTGACCATAAATTGATCTCACTGTGGCATGAAACACTCTGCTGCTATATTCTCCTTCAGATGAATTTGTCAGCAACAGGTTTTTTGTGTGCTTTTTTTAAAAAAACCAAAAATGTCTTTTTAAACCAATCTCCATTTTGACATAAAATGATAGGCCTCTATGCATTTTTCACCCTCCAGAGAGTTTTATTCAGAAGAGGGTGTCTTACCTCAGGTTATTAGCCCTTCTGGAAACTAATTTACTGAGTGAAAGTGCCTTCTAAATCCATATTCATAGAGAGCAAGATTTCATTGTAACAGACACTTGTAGCAATTTACAAAGCGCAGTCCCTTCCAGTGGCTTTGATATAACATAATTGGTCTGACTGAAGAACACAAAGCAAGGACATTTAATGTTGGAGGGAGCCCTTGTATTAGCCTTAGCTCACTCTACTGCAGGAAGTGTGAGGGATTCCTGTGGACTTTATGAAGATGTGAAAGGACACACAGTGAGACTGTTCAGACAACATGTTAACCCTTTTGCAGCAAATTGTTAGTGAGTGTGTTTAAACTGTGTTTATGTAGCTACCATGGTTCAAAATAGTTCACACAACACTCTAAGCCATGGTTCACTCAACACAATAACCCATAATGTTTAGCTCAAAATGCTTAACCGCCATGGCTTAGTGTGTTGCCTGAACAGGGTCAGTGTCCTAAAATGCTTTAGTGGTGTCTCAGAAGTGAATACTGACAACAGAAGAACCTCCGCCTAGTAGATAAACCAGATAGTCAACCAGATGCCTCATGATACCGGGCCTGTTCAGACAATATGCTAAGCCATGGTTAGGACACTAACCCTTTTGCAGCAAATGGTTAGTGAGCACGTTTAAACAGTGGTCATGTAGCCACGATGGTTAGGAATGGTTCACAGAACACGCTAAGTCATGGTTCACAAGGCATGCTAAGTCCTGTTTAGCTCAAAATGCTTAACCATCGTGGCTTAGCATATTATCTGAACAAGGTCACTGTTAAGTTTATGTAGTTTGTGATATTGGCTACACCCTATGCCCAGTTTCTTGGGAGTAAACCCCACTGAACTCAAAGGGACTAACTTTTGAGTATATATGTATAGGATTGCACTTGTCTCATCCTTTTTAATGATGGACATTTATTCAAACAAACGCAACAGATTTCACAGGATATCCAGCCAATTGTTGTGAATACTTCTTCCATGGTTTCAGCTTATAACTATGATCCACCTCTCTCAAGGCAGTACCTAATCTACTGTCCATTAAATGCCATATCTTTCCGTATTATTGGTGTATAAAAAACTTTGAAATAACCTAAAACAACCAAATAAGGTTGGAAATTGTCTTGAATTGGAAATTGATTTTTTAACTTTTTAATATAATATTAAAGCTGAAGAAAGGCTGTACAAATAATTCAGATTCCTAGGATCAACCATCAAATGTATAGGAACATCCCTTGTATAGATTATTTAAATTATAAACCATCAATATCATTTTTTTTAGTAGTCCTTCAGTTAGGCTGTGGAAATATTTCTGCCCTGATCTTAAAAACCGGTTCATAATAGTATACATGGAAATTTGAACTCGGCCATTGAAATGACCCAGATGAACTTGACCTACTCTCATATTATCTAATTAATGGCCCCAGTTTGTTACATACAGTCCTTGCTGCTGTGATGATGATGATGATGATGATGATGATGATGATGTTTATCTACAGAAAGCAGGGTATAAACCTGAATGGGTGGACTTGTGTGGAGCGCATATTGAATGGACTAAAGCGAAATCTAGCAAAAAGAACGTCTTCCAGGTAGGCAATGATTTATTATTGTCCCATCAGTCTTTGGCATCACATTGTTGTTGTTGTTTTAAAAATACCTAAACAAACCAGGATTCCTTTCCATATGCAGTTATTTATTTACTGTAAAGTCTGCCAACATGATGTTTGTACTTTGTTTGTTAAGGCAATTGGAAAGCATAACATTTTATTCACTCTTTCTTCTTCTTTTTTTCCTGGGCCAAAGTGACTTGATGATTGAATCTAGTAAAAACCCTCAAGAACTTGTTGATTTGCTGATTAATGTGCCACATTCAATTTGTTTTTAAAAGTTGGTAGGTAATTTGTTTTGGGTTTAAGGCTGGGATCCTTGACCTAGTGAACTCTGTAAACAGAACTTTCACACGCTGCTTACATAAGCTGTACTCCCAGCTGAGTGGAATTTGCCTGTTTGTTTTTTTTATTATTTCTCAAGGCTTTAATGACAGGTTCATTCCAGAGCAAAGGAGGCATAGAGATGGGGAAAGGAACAATGACTCTGCATCTCTCAAAGCCGGTTCAAAAGGCTTTGCATTTTCCACCAAAGTGAAATAATTTTAATGAAGGCAAAGAATTTAACAAAGTTTCTTATAGGCTGATACTAAACATATTTTGATACAATGGTCAGTTACTTCCAAGTAACAGTGGTGTCGATTGCAGCCTTACATGTCAACTAAGAAATAAATACCGCTGAGTCAATGGGACCTACACCCATGCATGCATATATAGGATTTGAGCCTCCAGTGTTGTGGATTGAATCAACAAAGTGTTGTCTAATGGTTTCCTCCTATGACAGTGGGGCTCTATAGTATTTGTTGGGGCCCTGGGGAGCTTCCCTTCATGGCAGACGGATGGCTAATAGCTACCATTTTTGTTTTCCACAATGCCCTTGAAATTAAGTCATTCTTGGACGTGTGGTGGGTGGGAGTTTTTGTAGTGGTGGACATCTTTGGAAGCTGCCATGTTTTTGTTGCAACAACCATTCCTCCCCCGTACCATCACTCGCACACACAGTGTCCCAGAATAACTTAATGTCTGGGACATGGTCAGAAACAAAGATGGCAGTTGTGAGTTGCCTGTTCTTGGTAGAAGTGTTTTGTTTTGTGCAGAATAAAATAGATCAAGCAATATAATTATGCTTTCTGTGACAGAGCTCCATAAATATATTGCTAGCATCATAACATTTACTGTGTCGATTTTAAAAAATAAAGAAAAATGATTTTCAGGAGGGTTAAAGGAGAATATATCTGAAAGGGTGAGGTGGGATCATGAGGAAGGCACCAGAGTACATTGGGCAACCCCTAAACTGAACCCCTATTGTGGAGCTTCCACATATACCTTCCTCATAATCGGGTCAGGCTTACCTGTAACTATCTGTTAAAAATCACTAAACGAGAGCAGTGATGAACACTCTTATACCTGTTCATGGGATCTCAGATGTTGCTTGTTTCTGGGTCATTTCAGCATCCAATGTCATTGTGTCCCACTGCCTTGCAGTATTTGTGACCATTTGCCTTGAGAATGCTTAGTTTTGTTGACAAACGAACTTGAAAGCAGAAACTTGTTTGAAGCAGATTCTCAGGACCCTGTGAGCGCATGGAGCAATTTGCAGCCAGATATCATTTTCGTCTCCCCAGCAAACTGACATGTTAAACTAGGTCTTCATCAGAAGAGTAGTGAATAAAAGAAAATTTATGTTCAAATCACATGCTTTAAACATTTCCGCTAAGTGCTAGTTTGCTCTTTGGTGTTGAGCCTGAAATTTAAAGCACTGGGGATTAAAAGGATTACAACATAATCTTAAATAATCCTAAGTGTCATTTACAGAGAGATGGTTGTAATAACGAAATAACACCATGTTAAGGGATGGCAGTGTTGTCAGTCAGCAAGTGAAACCGTGTCTCCAATGCCCTATCCTTCTCTCTCCTCTCCCTTTTATTGACTCCACTTTTACGTTGGATAGGTACATCTTGATGGGAGCTGCTGCTGAGGAAAGTAGTAACACGGCGGAATGCTTTGCAGTCAGTGCTAATATGGTTACTGAAGCATTAGTAACTAGATTAGTTTTTTGAAATCGTCTCAAGGTTCAATGTTTCATGCTTGTGGCACAACTTTTCCAGAAAGGGCTTATCTGTTTCCCCTGTTTCATTCTTGCTTTTTGTTTCCCCTACCATGAAAGTCAATCAGCCTCTCTTGAATTTAGCATTCCAATAAGACACGGGGAGGAAACTGCTACACATGTTTCACCTTAGCATCAATTCACATGATGATTATCCACCTGTACTGGGGACGTTACTTACAAATACAGCCGCTTCTACACGAATCATTTAGTACTAACAGTGTGTTTTGCGTTGCATAGAACAGGGAGATAATACATTTCCTATCCTGAGATTACTATGTTTGCATGCGTGTGTTTGTATGTGTGTGTATCCATTTGCCTGAATTATACTTATATCCACACTGGGTTGAATCCAAAGGAGAGGGTTGAATCCAGGGGTACCCTTCCATTCATAGGTCCAACCCAATGTATCCTTATATATTGTGATGCTTATTTATTTAAGTATGATATGTTTTTGCTTTGACTGATCATGTTGGTGCAATTGCCTTTGGTGCAATTCACTCATCCATTTTTCTTTTGCTTCTTTGGGCATGCTTATGTTGTTGTGATGATGGGCTTACTGCTTCCGTTTTTCATTAATCTGCTTAGGACAGGGGAATGAACCCAAATTCTCTACCCCATTGTTCATTTTGGTTTCTCCTTTTCTGCACTTTTTCCAGTGGTACTATGTCCTTTTTGCAATGGGGTGACTGGAACTGCAAAAGTTTTCCAGCATGTTTTCCATGTAGAGCTGTATATCTGCAGACATACACACACAGAGAGAAACTGGCAGCATTCCAACGACATGATAATCAAGGGTGGGGGGGAGAAACAATCGCCCGTTGTGTTGCTGATCGGCAGCATTTGGACTACATTTTAGGAAATGGAGGGGGGAAGAAGCAACAGACAGCAAGTTATTTGGCAGCATTCGGATGACACATAATCAACACAACTGATGATTGTTTCCGTGTTGATTATCGTGTTGTCCGAATGCTGCCTCTGAGTCAGAATTGCATGTATAAGCTAGCTCTCTAAGTAGGCTGTATGTAGAATTCATGATCCTTGATCTAGACCAGCCTTCATCAACCTGGCGCCCTCCAAAAGCATTGGACTACAACCCCCATCATCCCCAGCCAGCTTACCCATTCTTCATTCTTGCCAGGAGTGATGGGAATTGTAGTCCAACACCTCTGGAGAGCATCGGGTTGATTGGCCATCTTGAAGTGTTTGGATGAAGCATATGCATGATTTATTACTGTTTAGTGTGATTTCAAGTAGCAAAATGGAATACTGGAAGGATGAGTGAAAGTTATACAAGACCATCCATGCTTCTTCAAGTGTTCTCAGGGATGGTGATGCTGTTCTATTGCCCTGATGTAGAATTTTATCCCTATTCAGAGAGGGAGCAATTTTAATTATATGACTGGTTTGGAATGTGTATTTTGTAAGTACTATGGCTGGGAATTTAGGTCACATTTATTAAACTGTCTGTATAGTTTTCTCTAGAAGAAGAAGAAACCTGTAATATTGCTTCTAGAAGGTGAGAGGGAAAATGTTTAGAATTGCAGGTGTGATACAATCGCAATGATACACACTCCAGAAGATATTCAAACTGATCAGTCAATCAGTTCTTTCTTTCTGGTGCATGGATGGTTGAGTATTGCATCTTTATATAGTGACCTGCCTTCCAGAGGCCTGGTTGATATCGAACAGCTGGTATTGAGAGCCTTCAGGGCAAAGTTCTTATGCTAAATTCTGCATTAAAACCATTTCCCATCAGTTGGTTGGATAAAGAGAGGGCAGGTCATTGCCTCCTTCCAGGTGGATTGTAAGATGCCAGAGGACTCAAACCATGAAATCTGGCAGATTGGCCCAACTGTCTTGCTCTCTATGCCACTGGGCAGCTCTTAGGCAGGGGGAGCGCTCATTTGATACTCTTCAGCTCAACATCAAGAATGGTTGCACATTCATTGCTCATCACTGCTGCTCATTAGCCCAGCTAGTCCACCTAATCTCTGTGGCCAATTGGGGCCTGGCTGGCCTTATACAACTGTTATTTCTGCCTTGGTTCTTCAGTGTGAGCACCTCATCAGGCAGAGTAGCTGTTCTAGAGATTCCTGCATCTTGCCTTGCCTTTCCATCTCTGGGTTGCTGCCCTTTTGAATCCAAACATCTGCCTGACCTTGACCATACATCTTCCTCTGATTCCTGGATACTCATTCACTTCTCTGTACCTTGGCTCTTGCTAACCTGAATCACATGTTCACCTCTGGTCCTTCCACTGACAGTTCGACCTCCCAGAGTACTGCCAGTGGTATTCAAAAAAAGGCCAGGTTCCTGCCAAATCAGATGAAATGCCAACAGTAGGAACAGATAAAGTGATTGGAATGTGGAGCATAAAATGGCCTCTGTCCATTTCCTGTGTGACAATTCAAGTAGAGTCTTCAAATAGAGTCTTCTGAAAAATGCTCCTGAAATACAGCACTTTCTGCGGCAGGATGCATTGATCTTATTGTGTGAGTGAGCCCCCGACACATGGGACATTACCACATCAGTGCCAGTCACTAACAGGGAAATGTAGTGTCGCCACTGAGATATTCCTTGCCAGTTTTGTAATCTTTGGGTATGCCACACATTATTTGCATGTACAAACTTCTGGGTGCTAGAATGAACTGACATGCACCGGTTTCTAATTTCTGTAGAACTGTGCACCATCTCTATGATTCCAAGGCAGGAAATGACCTCAACCACATCTGCCCATGTTACCATTGTTAAGCTACAAACTGAAATGACTAGAAACAATCCTTGCAAGATATCTCTCCAGACCTTTCACTGAGCTTGTTTAAGTCACCTTTTCATTTGCTTTGTACCTGAAAAAAGAGGAAATTAGGTGGCAAAATGCTTTTAACCTACTTAGTTTAGTACATGTGTGGGAACTAATGAAACCGTTCATATCATCTGTTTGCCCATCAGGGTGACACAAGTACATAACAATCTGACAGCATTAGTTAGGGTAGGATAACAGGTGTATAAATAACTGAAGAATTTCATCAGTTCTAGAAATATAAGATAAAGAGGCTGGGAAACATAAAAGATATAGGACAAGGAATCAGTATTCACTGTACTTAGGATGTCTGCCTATTTTTGGTTAGTAGCACCATTTTTTTCAGTATTTTTCAAAATGTTCTCCAATAATAATGGAACACAAATAGAGCTTTGTATTGCATGCATAACAATAGCAGAATATTAACTGAAAATATATGAACCCTGTATTGATGACAGGATTAGCATTCCTTGTATTGAAAGATTTGTAAGGGACAATAATGGAATATGAGATTTATGAAACAAGCATTTCTGCTATGTATGCTGATCTGACTAGGTCTCAATTTTAGAGAAAATGTGCCTGGTTTCCTATTCATGGTGAGCATTTCTACATGAAGCTTTTATTGCACAGTTATGACTGGTCACTCATGGATATTTGTGGGTCCTTTACATGATGTTGTCAACTTCAAGGGTGTCTCCCACACTTTTTGACTGGAGATAACCTGATAAGCAATATTAATCCAATATATAGGCAGTGTGTAATTGCACAGTTCCGCTATACTACATTGCCATCTAGTGGCCATATAATGAAACGTATTGAACTTGCCAAGAATGGAAGCCCTCAATTCAAAGCATGTGTCTGCCCATGTAAAGGAGCTGATTTCAATCCTGCAAAGAATCTAAAAGCAGAAGCCCTGATGTAAATGCTGGATTTTAGCATCGTGAGGTGAAGCCCAGTATATTTCAGCCTATCTCCTGATGACCCATTCAACTGTAATCAAAGTGGCTTTGTGCTAAGAACAGAATGTTTTAATTCCTCCTGCCTGCAAGGTGCACAGCTATTTCAGATGATCAAACAATGGGCTGTTGTTGATAGGCCCTAACTTCCACTTTTATCCACCTTTCCACTGTGAGGGACCTCAAGTTGACATTCATCAGCAAAAAGAAGAGAACCATTAAATCCAATACAGTTATTTGATTGAACTAAAATATAACCAGCAGAGACCCAGAGATAGATAGCTACCCTTCCCGCTATAAAGGGATATAAATGAATGCCAATCTGTATGTTATTTCCTTGTATAATGAGTTACTGGATCATTTGAAAACAGGATTAAGACAACATCCCTATATCTATGACTATACTCACCTCCATCCCACAGCCTAACAAAGTAAAAAATCCTTGGGCTTGCTTTCGGAAAGTCTGCCATGAATGAGCCCTACAGACTTCTTCAGGAAGAGCATTTCTTAGAGAGGTTGCCACAGCCAAAATGTCCCCATTCCCAGTGTATACTATGAGCTAGACTGTATAAAATCCTGGATCTCAATAGTAATACATCGAACAAAGCCAGATGAAATTAATATGTTAGTGTTAAGTCTGATGTAAGTCCTACTGATTTCAATGGGTCTACTCTAAGTAAGTCTGGATCAAGCCCACTATGTTTATAAAATCTGATGTCCATGGCTGCATGTGTGTGTGTTCGTGTGAGAATTCACATTTAAGACATTATGTCATTAACAGTGTGATTCTATGCATGCTTACTCAAATGTACCTCTCGCAAACTTCAGTGGGACTTATACCCAGGTACATGTGTACAGAATTGTAGTCTCTCTTGTCTTGTCTTTTTGACAGCTACACTGCAGCTTTCAAAGCTGCAGATGTTATTTGTCAATCAGGAAGGAAAATATTTCTTTGGTGCCAGAGGCATTTCTGTATTGCTAAAATTAAGCCTAATAATATTTAATGCTTAATGTACACACAAAGTAATTATTTTGTCAGAGGCAGAAGCACCAAAGAGGCTCAAGTAATGGGATGGTTACAGGGTAAAAGCAATATTGGATTTCCCAGCATAAAAGAAAGTTCTCAGGTACCTAGCAATGTCGGTTTAAGAATGCAGCTTTCCCAGTCTTCTGCTGTTTTTTTATGGTCACATTCATCATGTTTGAAAATGTAATTATTAATTTGTAATTTTAATGTATAATAGAATTGAATGACACCTCTTATTGCATTATTCATAAAACACATTGCTGCCATCTGGTGGTCAGTAGTCATGGCAGCACTGATTTTTCTCTGACAGTTTTGTTAGGTTTTCAGCTTTGAGGTTGCGAACTTCAGCAAATAAACGTTGGAAGGAAATTTCATTAAAACATGGCAGGATGTTATCTTCTCCTTCTCCTCTCCTCCTTCTTCTCTTCACCCTCTCCTTCTTATTTCTAAGTAACTGTGGTTAAGACTGAAATGTCAAAATATATATTTCCAATATATTTCTCTAGTGATATTTCAGTGTAATATTAAATATAAAAGTTTACATAGAGCAGGCTTGCACAACTTGTAACCTACCAAGACAAACAATCCAACATCCATTGATTGCACTCTTCCAGAAGCTTAACAGTTACCATAGACCGATAGTCCTATGCAGGTAGCAGAAACCAATATAAAAACAAGATACTTGATTAATAAACGCAATGCTAAATTTTGTAAATTAGAAAAGTAGCTCACATAGTCAGGAGTTATAAAAATGGCTTTTTATTCTACATTCCTTGTTTTATTGTCTTTCTTATCCAAGAGGGATTAAAGCCTATATTGATGATTTAATGAGTTGGGGGTATTTTTTTTATTATCAAAAGGCATTTTACAGGTGCCACAAACATTCGTTATTTGCAGCTGAAATTCGAAGCTCTTTTAAAATGTATAAGGGAATGAGCAGGTGCCAACTTGCCCTGTTTAAAATAGTTAGTAACATTAACACCTTTTCAAGCTGGCTGTTTAATGAGGTAATGTCTGATTTAATAGAGAGGGCTACTATTGTTGAGGCTTTGTACATGTTGTAATAATTTTTATATTTTAAAATAACTTGCGGCTATGGCAAATGCAATCAAGTGTCGTTAAAAAAAAGCAAATGTGGTTTCAAATGTAATTAGTAAAGCATGGCTTACTAGCATTTGTGAATACATTACAGATTGGGATACAATATTGCACCAAACATACCAATAAAATTCTGTTGCCTAGTCTTTTTCAGGCATAGGAGTTGTGGTGCACATTCAAAGTTCCCTAACAGACAAAGTCTTCTCTATTTACTTTAAATAGAGTTCTGAATACTCAAGGGGATCCATGCGTGGAACTGCTTTTTCCATTGGGGTGAATGGGAAAGTCCATTCCCACAGGGCATCCGCATTTATAACACATGACAGTGCTAGAAGTGAAACAGCATACTATTCTGTCTTTTGATTTGTGTTGTCAGTAACAAAATATGAAGAATCTTACTGGACATTTTAGCAAATTACAGAAATATATATTTGAAACAAAGAACATCATCAGATGAGCATTTTATCGCATACTCGTTACTCCCCACTTAAGGATGTTCGCGGGTTCTATTGATAACGATGTCCGCCTCTCATTCATCTCCTGCTCCTTCTTGCCTTCTTTCTGTTACAAAATAGACCCTTTTAAATCTGATATATATATATATATATATATATATATATATATATAAAAGGAAATGTGCTGCCATCTCCTGCTGTGTTCAGGAAAAGCAGCAGCGAGACAAAAACGGCCACTGAGTGGGCCACATGGTCATTGTTTACTTCCTCTTTCTTCCCCTGTGTGTAGAAAGAGGAAGTATCATGGGACAGAAGGGAGAGGAAAACGTCAGTAAAGAAATGTGATTCCCCTCCGCCCGTCTGATGATGCTCAAAATCAACTATTCTGGAGTCCATATTTTCTCTTATATCCATTACAATGTACACAATTCTGAAATGTTTATGATCATATGCTTTTCATTACAAAATGACATCACTCACTTAAATGCACACTTTTTACTGATAAGGGATGGGAAGAAATTTGCCCCCAAATGAATCTTGGTAATAACTAACCACACCGCTGTATTCTTCAAAAGCCAGAAAAGATTAGCGTTTGGTCAGAACTGGAGAGTATAAATGAGGGCATAACTAAAACCTTACATGAAATTTGATTGACTGGTCTGTCACTCTGACTTGGAGCATCACCAAACTTTTCTCTAGGGTGCTTCTACGTGGCTGTTATCCATTTTAGTACATTGGTAGTTTAGTACAAAAACTCTGGAAATACAGAAAATAGGTATGTGGAAAATTCAGTTATCATTCTTCACATTTCAAAAGAAACTTCCAATGGTTTTTACTGGTCATGCAACTAGCATAGAAACAGACAAGACAGTGGCAGGCAAGTGGAATATATATGGGTGGGTGGGTGAGGAAGATGCCTATGAGATGCATATTCAATCACCTTCAAAACACCCATACGGACCAGATCTGCACACACAGCTGAATGGTAGATTTAGGTGGTAGGTTAGATTTCATCTTTCCCTAAAGCTTCTTGTCCCTGCCTGTACAATGGGTTCGTGCTGTAGAGGAAAAACTAAAAATGAAAACCACTACATATGTATAAAATATATAGACCTATAAGATTCCTGGATAAAAAACTAAGGGGTGATGATGATGATGATGATGATGATGATGATAGCAGGCTATGAATTAACTTAGAATTTCAATTTTTTTTAAAAAAAAAATGCACATGTAGCCAAAAGCTAAAATTTTGGCCTGCAGCTTTCTTGCTCATGAGTCAGCCCAATTGGTTTTACTGGGAGTTAATGTGGATGACTTTTATGTAGGAAAGCATAAAAGCATTCAAATGAATCACATACTTCAGAATGACCACTTTTCAGAAGCCCAAAACTTCTCTGAATACAAATTTCAGAACACCATATATATATTTCACTTCCATTCTTTAATTCTTCACAGCCCTGATAATATATTTAAAAAATAAATCAATGAATCCAAAGCAGAGGTTTGAGGTAAACAAATCTGATAGAGTTACCATTCCTGTTGAATGACCATTTCCTTTTTAAAGATAAGCAAGAGGAATTTGAAAGTAAAGACATAATGGATATGACATGGGAGCTATGTCCATGGCCTTCAGTTGTAGGCAGCTAGAGATGGGGGAGAAATTAAATCAGTTTGCATTTGAATTTTAATGCAAACTTACCTAATTTCACACTTTTTACCAGTACATGAACTGAAAGTCAGTTCTCCTTTGAAAGTCAAACTTGTCCAAATTTTGCAATGGAGTTCTCCAATCAAAAGTCCATACAAAAATATGTAAATTAGGGGAAAGGGCATGTTAAAAATGCATTATGTTTGGGAAACTGCAAATAATAATAATAATAATAATTATTATTAATAATAATAATAATGTGTATATTAGGCAAAATTGCTGAGGGCAGTATCCAACAGGATGCTTAAGACGATTCTGTTGTGCAAGCAGTGGGTCCCACTGATTCTGTTGCACAAGCGGGGACCTAACACTTGCTCAATGGAGATTTAATGCTTCCTGGAGGAAGCCCCAAAATGTACAAAAGCTTTCATTTCTGGATCGGAACAGGTCGGCAGAGTTCCCTCATGTGGGCTCTGCTGACCTCCCCTGTGCTAGAAATGAGCATTTTTGTTCATTCCCAGTTGCCCCCAGAAACACTAATTCTGTGTTCTGTGAGCGAAAGGCACTGCTAGCAGAAGGGAATCAGCAGGGCATAGCAGAATAATTGGGGTGCAAGCACCGCATTGCATACTGCCCACAGAATCTCTCTCTCTCTCTCTCTCTCTCTCTCTCTCTCTCTCTCTCTCCCCCCCCCCCCCCGGTGAAATGTGTACAAAACTGCATACAAATATATTTTCAGGAAGAACCAAAATTAAGGCTGGGAAAATTCTCAATATTGGGATGAACCAAATGAAAATCAGAAAAATGAGAAACTGAAATTGACAGATTTGTCCAATCCTATTGAGAACACTATGGCAGGAATGCTTTTTTTAAAAGAAGAAATAGAGTTGTTTCATAACTGTATGCCAGTTCCACAAAGCTAAAAGAATCATATACATATTTGTACTTTCACATACCCAAAACATGGCACAATTCCTTAATTTATCAGTCATGCAAATCAAAGAGAGAAAGAAAACGAATCCTGCAGGAATTCCCTCATAGATAATCAAATCTGACTTGTTTACATGTTTTGTACTAGCATTTTGCTATTCAACCACTACATTTCCTGGGAGAGAGCACGGAAGGAACTTGGCGAAGCCACTTCGCTCCATTTTTCTGTTTCTCTTTAGAAGTGAGGCAGATATTTTGGTGTTGGCTGCATGAAGGGAGCATTGGCTGTCCTCTTTTAGAAAGACAGCACCTCATGCTTGAACAGAAACGTTTGCCAGATTATGGAAAGCATTCATGTTTTTCACTGCGAGTGGGGTCTTTTTACACAGGAAAAAAATCCTGCTGCGGAATGACAGTCCTGTGAAATGCACGTGGCTTCAAGATTCGTAGAATGCTGTGACTTTAACAAGCTCTGTACAAGTTGCACCCTACCGATATGCTTTAGAAAGCATGTGTATTTGAAACCCTCAGGTTTCTGCATACCTGGGGTTATTACATTGTGATCCACAGCAGCCGTGTTTCGGATGTGATAATGCTACTACTAGGATAAGTAAGTCACGTTGCTGTAGCTCGATCAAAAGAAAGGGATCTGCAAAACAGACAAATCCGTGGGGCTGCTTACATTGAAGAGGTACTATTGTAACATAACTCTTGGGATTACTTCACGTAACAGGCTTTCCCCACTGGCCAAAGTAGTTCTGGACCACTGGCACAGTACAGAGTGCTTTAAATATTCAAGGCTGTTCATATACATTCTTTCAGTAATTCATACATCCACCCTGTAAATTATCCCATAGTAAAGACAGAAGGACTGGGACCCAGGCCATCAAGTGAGCTAATGGCATAGCCAGGATTGGAACCAGGCCTTCCTGCTTCACTGCTCAAGCTGAAACTACATGAGGCATTCAGTCAAGCATTATGTATTCCCCCCCTCCCCCCCGGTTTTTAAATTGTTGTTGTTGTTGTTTTAAAGTAAAAACCAACTTCAGGGGACTGTGAGTTTAAGCAGCCAACCAGGGGAATGAGAAGCTGCTTAACCCCCCCCCCCCCATGCCTGTTTTTCCACTCAAAATTGCCTGCCAAATACTTTGGCCCATGTAGAGGAAGAGATAAAGTTGCCCATGAATTTCTCCCCGACGGAGAGAGAAATATGTGTGTGTGTGAGCGTGCGCATGAGCATGTATGCAATTTTGAGTGGAAGAATGCCCATTGGCACAAAGATTAGTCAGCCCTTTTATCTCCATTCTCCTTAAACTCTTAGCCTCCCAAAATTGCTTTTGATTTTAAAAACGAGAACAAAATACCTTTGGGGCAAAGGTACATACGACTGACAATCTTCTGACAATCCCCTGATGTATTGAATGAATGCATAATAGGGGAGTGGGCCTGTTCCCATGCTCCCCCACCAACAACAACATGCGTGCTGGCCTTGTCCCCAGCAGCTGAGTGTTCAGTGTGGGGCGGGGACTATGGATGTACAGTAGAGGTGTTGGACCTCAAAATCGCTAGCGAAATTTGCCCCAGCTGGGGTCCAGTCCAACCCTCTGGGCTTCCCCAGGAAGCTACACCCCCTTCCCCTGACTCCACCCCTTTCCTCTAACCACCAATCATTTGGGAGTATCCCAACTCTTGCATAGTTCTTGCCCCTTCTAAAAAGGTTGAAATGCCTCTCCTAAGGTTTAGTTACTGGCAGCAAGATCTTTAAGCTAAAAAATGCTGGTATTTTGGTCTCACCTCTTTTGCTTTTGGCCCTGCACCTTTTGCCAATGGAACAGCCACCCCTGGAATTCAGCCTCTGGGAGCTTTTCCAAAACTGAATTTGGCCCTTGGACTGAAAGATGTTCAACACCTCTGACACATAGATATACACTTACGTAGGGCACACCTTCTTGGAAGGGTCATGGCTCAATATTAGAGATACATGCTTTTCATGCACAATGTCCTGAGTTCGATTTCCATCTTCTCTAGGTAGTACTGGAAAAACTCCCTGTCTGAAACCCTGGAGAGCTGCTGCCAGTCAGTGTCAACGGTACTCTGCTAGATGGACCGAAGTTCCGACTCAGGCCCTTTCTACACCTACAGGTGTAGCGGGAGGGCCTGGGGACGATCCCAGACAAACCTGCTTCTGGGATCATCCTCTTCTTTCTTCACAGGAAGTGTGATGTCCTGGCTTCCTCCCGGGACGTCACACAGTCGCGGGCACCATTTCCTCCCCCCCCCCCCGGAAGGATCCAAAGAGAGCACTTGCGCTCCATCACAAAACTGGGCCTTCAGCCCCCTCCCTGCCATCCCAGGGATGGCAAAATTGCTGCCACCCCCTCCCCTGATGGACACGTAGCTGCACGGTGCAGCTCCATGCCCATTTCTGGTGCCGTGCTTACTCGTGAGTATGCGTGGTACCAGGTGGGACGGGCAGCCACATCTCCGGTGGTTTCAGGAAGTTCCCGGGACTGTGGAAAAATTGGGATTTCCCAGGGATCCCTTAAATCTGGGGAAACCCATGCCCATCCCCCCATCCCGCCCCCGGGAATCCCTGTTCATCATCTGAACACACAGGGACCACCCAGGGGCAGTGTAGGAATGGTAAAAAAGGGCCAGTGTAGGAATGGCCTCAGTATAAGGCAACATTCTGTTCCTATGTTCCTAAATGTGTGGCCATCCTTCTCTATTAATGCCAAAAACATGACCTTGGGAGGATGAAGGCAGCAAACATGTTGGTGTTTGTGTGCATGACTACCAGGCACAATCCTGTTCCCCTCTCACGGGCTCATTAAAACAGTCCTTGGGTGTCACGTTTAGATTCAGCCTCAGTCTCTTAGCCTCTGCATGACACTAGTCCTTATAAACTACCTGCTTTGTTTGCTTGTTGATTTGTTTATTTAATGCATATTGGTATCATTCCATCATTCATAGTACCAGCTCCAAGTGTATTTATGACATATACAAAGACTTTGAGTTAGAAACAGGGGAAGGTCCCTGCTGGAGCAAGGGGCAAGGCAATGATAATAGTTGATTACTTTGATTACTGTGCCTAGTCTGGAAACTTCAACTAGTACAAAATATGGCAGCCAGGTTGGTCACCAGTACACCTAGGGGTGACCATATTACACCAGCTTTAAGATCACTCCACTGGCTGCCAATTACTTTCCGGGTGAAGTACAAAGCGTTGATTATTACCTTTAAAGCCCTACATGGTTTGGGTTCAGGTTACCTCCCATACAATCCACCCCACACACTTAGGTCCTCTGGGAAGAATCTGCTTCAGTCGGCCAAAACCAGGCTGACAACTATTACCCAGAGGACCTTCTCTTCTGCCGCTCCCAGACTGTGGAATGGCCTGCCGGAGGAGATTTGTTAACTTAGTAGTCTTTTTGACTTTAAGAAAGCCATAAAAACCAATCTCTTCCAGCAGGCCTACCCAGTCAAATTTAAAGGGTTTTATCTGTATTTTAATAATGCATTAATTTTATATCTTTTAAATCAGTTTTATGTATTTTATGTCATTTGTATCAGTGTTGTTCCCCGCTTCAATCCTGAGGGAGAGGCGGGTAAGAAATAAATTATTATTATTATTATTATTATTATTATCATTATTATTATTATATTTCTTCACCCTGCAGCCATCAGTATCACCTCCCACACTGTTGTCCATGCGCTCCCACAAACCTCTGGAGCAGCTTTTAGAGGGCACATGGGACTGCAAGAAGATAGAGGAATGGGCGAAAATTGCTGCCCTGCCTCTGTCTTCCAGTGTGAGCAGTATCCTGCTGTGCACATGTCTAGGTCCAGCCCTTTAATTGGAACAGAAGCGCAATGTTATCATCAAATGCGAACCTACAGTTAACAGCGGGGGATAAGCAAAAGGGTTGTATGGAAGTTGGAAATACTTCATGCTGAGATTGAACAATAAATTACATGTCAAACTAGGACTCATATTCTCAAATATGATATAGTTGTGAAGCAGGGGTGGTATTTATGCATCATGGACTCAGAATTGGAAGGAACCTCGACGCTCATCTAGTCCAACTCTCTGCTCAATGCAGGCTTTGCAGTGCTGGAAGCAACTACAGCATTCCTGGCAGATGACCATGAGAGCCCACCTCTGGAGGTTATCTGTTCTGTTCTTGAATAGCTGTTACCATTAGCCAGTTTTTTCAACTCTTTCTCACAGGACTTAGTTTCCAGACTGCTCACCATCCTGGTCATCCTTCACCAACAAAGAATAAAGTGAAACTAAAGCCCTAATCAGTATTACTTATGTGTTGGGCCTTACTGTGATGGAACAGGAGCAGGGCTGTGCTTTTAGCCCAATACACAATCGTGTGCATCTGTCTGAGCATGGTTTCTTGCAAAGGAACCTCAACCCACAAGCAGCATTGTTGTCAGTCTGTGTGTGCTGTCTGTTTATAGGTTTTTATGTAAATGGGTTTGTACATTGTATGATCTAGTTTTAATGGTTTTTAATCTTAGTGAACCGCCAAGAGAGCTTCAGCTATGGGGTGGTATAGAAATATAATAAATGAAATGAAATGCAGGTGACCCACGTAACCGTATCCTGGTCACATGGAGCCCCTACACCTGAGCAAGTCCTCATGCATTGATGCGTGCTACAGATGTCGGAGGACAGTCGTGTGATATCAGGCATGGGGCTAAAAGGACATTCTGCTTCAACACACTAAGCAATATGAGTAAGGCATGAATGGGACTTATTGTTTCTCGTGACCTGCTCCTACAAATACACATGATCAGATAGCATTTCACTTTTATAGCATGTGTGAAAGCATTTTGTATGAAATGCAGTTAAAATACACCCTTCAAATCCAGCTTTATTTACTCAGAATGTTAGAGAGAATAAACACTTTTGGAACAATAAATTATTTGGCTTTGTTCACATTTTCTTCCCGCCAAACTGTGGAGACGGCAGCTTCCGTTAGTGTTGATAAAAAGTGCCTTGCTAATTGATGCGGAAGGATTTGCTAGCACCATGACATGTGCCTCTTCACATATATTAAGCATTATCATTTTAAAAATACATATCAATCCATAAAGTCTTATTCTCAGTTGGTTCTTAAAGAACCTTCTGGAAATGCCGTAGATCTGCTGATCTGAGAATGCTGTGTTTAAATGGAACATGGAGGCAGGAATTTCATGAAGCATATTTTCTCTTTTGATGCTTATCTGAGAAGACATCTCAAGACAATTGATCCCCCCCTTCTTTTTCACCATACCAGCTATTGGTGAAAAAGCAGTTTCAGTACTATACTTTTCTTTCTTTCCTTGTAATCACAATATCTCACTGATTATATGAAAAGTGGTAAGATACTGCTAAGCAAAGAATTAACAGTGGGCAGGACCCAGTGACCCATAAATGAGCACAAATACTTCTTATGCAAATGCAACAGGCCTTGCCTTGACCCCTTGACCCGTCTGCAACTCCTCACATGGCACTACAGGCTGCTCCCGAAATTAACCCTAGGTTTTAGGTTTATTGAGGAGCGCAGCATGAGAAAGTGGGTGGCTTTTTGAAGCTCTGAAGTTCTACAGTGTGCATGGGGTTCATGGCATGGCTCTCTGGATGTCGTCCAGGAACTTCCTTAAATGATTCTTGCAGCCTCGTAACATTTCCCATGCACAAAGTATCTTCCCTGTTACATAATTGCAGGTGTTTCTTCTGTGTCTTTACTCTCCAATAAATGCATGTGCATATGTGAGGCATAACTCAACATGTGTAGCTCCCCAATAATTGCTCTGGGCAACTTGTGGTTCTCCAGACGTTTTGGCCTACAACTCCCATCTTCCTTTACTATTGGATATGCTGGCTAGGGCTGATGGGAGTTGTTGGCCAAAGCATCTGGAGGACCACGGGATGCCCAGCCCTGGCATAGGGAGCTCCTTCAATAGCTCCCTCCCTCTTTCCCTCTCCCTCTCAATATCTGGACCTATTCTTTGTAGTCTAAGGTCTAAGCCAAGGATGAATGGGACAGTATTTCCAATCCATGTCAGTCCAAAATCCAAATAAATCCAAATGAAATCCAAAATGAAAATGCCTTTAAAAAAAATGCATATCTAAATGTACGTTTTAACATTTTCTCGCAAAATATATATTTCTAAACATATTTTATCCTAAAATATGATTTTTATGTGTATTTTGGTGCATTTTTTTATCTGAGAACTGAATAGCAAAATCTGGAGAAGTGTGAAACATGGATAGCTACAATCCACTCATTCGTACAGGAGAAGGAGATTCAGATGGTTTGCTATGAAATGTGGTACCAAACAAAATCCTCAAGCATTCCTAGTCTGGACACTTTCTCTCAAACTTGAAAGTTGAGAATCTCATGTTTTGTTCTTCGTAAACTTTCTGCAACAATTGACATTAATGTGGCAATGTGAATTTAAATTTTTCATCACCTATGATGGTGCTGCTATCATAGGTGATAGCAGCACCCAGCAGGAAATGGAACAATTCTTTTCTGTGCATCTTGGCCACCTTGCACACATGCTTGGCTAATTTGTTAGTTGGTTATATGCTATCTTGCCATTTTAAAAAAATATATATTATTGAAGTTAATTAAGGGGCAATCTGATTTTGCTAGTTTACTGCACAATATGGGACAGAGTGGGGGAAGCACTGAAGATGGAGACAGCTCATGTTGCATCTCCAACAGGAGCATTTAAAACAAAATAAAAGCAACACCCTTAACTTTTCACATTACATATCAAAAATAGCTTCCTTGTTGTTGAGCTCAGGACTCCCATTTCAAATAAACAAACATAACACTCGTACATCTGCCGCGCCTAACGTAGCAAAGGCTATGAATAACTTTCACAAATAAATCTGATATTTTCTGGTGGACCATATTGCATCTTCTACTTCCCCCCTTTTTGTTTTTCTATATTTCGCACATGTGTGTGTGTGTGTGTGTGTGTGTGTGTTTATGAATAGCTGAATCCTTTTAGTTGGTGGGCCAAGAGGGACAGTTATCCTTGAGTATCCTAGTTGGTTCAAGTAACTAGAATTGGCCCCTTTTGGCACTGTCTGTAAATGTGCTAAAACTTGCTTTGCGTGAAAATATGTTAATATGCATAATTTCCCTCTCTTACCATTGCCAACCTCTCTCTGTATAGCATACAAATGCTGGGATCCAGATGGGGTAACAAGTTTCTGTTGCCTCTGCATCAAGGCACGAGTCAGATTCAAGTTATGTTGTGCTACATGCAAAAAACAGGGGCAAAGAAGGTATGCAACTGTTGTTGTGCTGTCAGGAATGCTTCATAAGCATCTTTGGTTTCCACAGCTGATGTTGCCTGCTACAAAGCCCCCTTCTGCCTACCTGGAGGAAAGTAGTACAAATGGCTCCTTTCCAAGATGGTTATGGTATCAGTGCACTCAAGAAGTGATCCTCAACTACAGATTATGAAATCTTCAGTGAATAGGAGTAGAGTCCCACTTGTAGAGTTTGGGGTGAAATAGGAACATAGGAAGCTGCTGTATACTGAGTCAGTCCATCCATCCATCTAGCCCAGCCTTGTCCAACCTAACTAACAGCAGCTCTCCGGGGCTTCAGGCAAGTGTTTTTTCAGCCCTACCTGGAAATGCCAGGAATTGAGCCAGGGATCTTCTGCATGGAAAGCAGGTGCTATTTCATACTGAGCCACCGTCCCCGGTAGAGTACATGTTGCCACTTGGTGGGTAAAAGACAGAATAGTTTGTGGTTGATATACTCAACTTTGCTGAGGATGCTCCTGCTGCAGTGTTCTCCAGGATGAAAGCTAAAAAAAAGGCCTCTTAGAGCACAGACAGAAGTGAAACCTCAGTTGTTTGCCTTGCAGTCTCTGGTGTAATCTCAGCCCTTTGCACCAAACACTGTTATGCTTCTTAGATGGTAGTCATTTATATATTTTGCAAGATCCCCTGGTTGTGCTTTATCCACTTGTTCAGCTTCATATTTTTTTCCTGATGTTAATCCACTTTTGTGGCAATTGTACAGTGCCTAAGATTGTAGGATGAGCATTTCTCAGGAAGATTCGGCCTTGCAGCCAAGGCATATCAATGAAGTGACCCCAATATAAGGCATTTTATGGAATATTATTATCATCAATATTTATTCAGCATTGTTTGCATGCAAAGTAGTCCATGATCCTTTTCTCCATTTCCAGAGTGATGGCTGTAACAGTCTGCTAGCGACAACAATAAAGAGCCTTATGACACCTTACAGACTAATAAATATATTGTGACAGACATACTTTTTGGGTTCTAGTCCAGAAAAGCTGATGACACCATGGGTTGGATCCCAATTTAGTTATACGTAGAGAAGGCCCATTGGAATCAATGGGAGTTAACTTAGTCATTACTATCTTAAGTCTCATTGATATCAGTGGGTCAACTTTAAGTATGACTAAATCTGCATCCAACTCCATTATATTTGTTAATAGAGCAGACTTGTGAAGCAGGTCACTTGTACCTGTCTTAGGCTGAGAGACATTGGCTCTCAGATTTCAAAAGAATTGCACATAGAGCCGCTTTCCTCTCCACTTAACTCTCGGCAAAGTCATATATGGCAAATCTTTCCCCAGATAAGTATCCACATTATTTTTAAAAGACTTGTGAATAGTTTTCCAAAGATTTGATTCTTGATGTTTAAAAGCATGGGTGTGGGTTTACAATAATCTTGAAGGTTGTAATCATACGAAAGTACCATATAGAAAAAAAAGTATTTTTGTTTTGACTCAAGGTGCCGGCTCTCAGTGGTGATTTTTCCGTTCCAACTGAATCTGCTGTTGGGGAAATAAACCTCTCAAACAAAAGGCCTGCAAACCAAACTACAAATAATTTCCACTTAAGGGAAATTCCATAGTGGTGTGTTACAGCCATATGAAAAATCTACACCTTCTGAGAAAAAAAGGCAGGAAAATTCTGTCAAACAATTAATGTGATGGGTATTCCCAAGATTGGGAAAATAAGTCATCTGTCAGGAAAAAAAATACTGACCCTGAGTTTGTATGAGTACAAATTAGAATATCCTTTTGACCCTATGCATTATAGTTCACTTTTGTCCTACCCTCAGGGTGGGGGCAAAGGGGTGGAAGCAAATAAGACACTGAGTCAATCTGAGGTTGGGAAAATAGGTTATAAAGTTTGGCAAAATGACACTTACTGAAATATAGGATGAAACAGAAATTTGGCTGCCCCATATGACAGCTACAAACAGGGGTTCCCAGTGCCCCAGGAAATGGGAACCCAGTAGTTATCTCAAGTGAGCAGAGAGGAAGAATTATTCTCCACTCCCAAGATGAAAACCATATAGCAGAAGGTTTCTCGCATTCTTCGATGGATGTCATGGGAATGAACAGGTCATAATCAAGGAATTGGACTTAAGATGTGTTGTTTACCACTGGCTCTTCTGTGTAGACAGGGATTGTTGGCTCTAGATATTCAAAGCTACCTGCAGTGATCTGACAGTAAAAATGTCTTACCAGGACCTGCAGTTTTTGCTCTTACAATGCAACAGCTACTGGTGGCAAGCATGTTTGCCGGCCTAGCATTACAACAGCACATCCACTAGATTAAAAGACTACCGAGAAAGAATGAGACTTCCTGGTGAGGTGATTTCAGTGCTTTGACATGAAATACATGTGACATCTGAAAGCAGCCGTAGGCCTTGTTTACACTTTATCACCTGAGGGATAAAGCCACAGACATCTGCCCTATTCCAATGCAGCTCCATTTTGGGTTGAAGACGGGAGGAATGGTATAACATACACATCAGGAAAAACTCATGGTTTTATTAGTGGGACAAGGTTGCCAATGACCCCACTGTTCAGATGATGAAACACATAGAATAAATGTATTTTCTGGATTCAGCAATTCCCTGAATGTTCCCATTTTCCATGCAAATAGTTATTTTTCTCCAGAACTGTTCCTCCTAACATCCTTTTCCTGTTCTGCCTATGTTTTGTCCTTTTCTTTGCACATAAATAGCAATTTTTTAAAAAAAGGCTGCTGTTGCTAACAACCATACATCCTGGGGCCTGTCTTCATATTGCCACTTCACCACTACTTCCCCAAAAACCCTGTGGTATTGTTATGGGATGGGGAAAGGAAATCCCAATGCCAGGAGGGAGTGCACGGCTTCCCAGCGGTCATTGGGTATGGGAGCCCCCCCGCCCTCTTCCCAGTTTGCAGCAACCAACCAGCAGTCGCCGTCTTCCCCGGACCACCCCCAGTTCAATGCCGGAGTGAGGTCATACAGTGGAAGGGCCGTAGTGACCTCTTTTCAAAGGGAAAAGTCGGGTTAAGTCCCAACTTTTTAAAAGTGCAGTTTTGGGGGGAAACCCCACAGTGGCTGCAAGTTGGTGGCTGCATTGTATTTTTTTTTAAAAAAAAAAATTAAACTTTTAGTTTTCTGAAGTTCTGGTTACAGAAGTCAAATATTGCATCATACATATACATTTGATTTTGATACAAATTCCCATCTGGATTTAGTATTGTTGTCATTAACTTACTTCAGACACTTGTTTCCTTACTCCCCGCTCTTAATCCTAAATCCCGCTTTTGCAGACCATATTTTCTTTCATTTTTGTATAAAATGAGGCTTCCATTCTTTAAATCTATATTTTCCATAACTCTGTATATGCCGATGGAGGCATTCTCCCTTCTTCTTTATTCATGAAATCAATAAATTTCTTCCATGCCCCTTCAAATTTGTCTTTGCTTAGTTGTCCTCACAATGTCCTTAATTTTTGAGTCAATTTTTCTAAGAGGGAAGTCTGCCATACCCACACAGCCACTGCAGGGGGAAAAAGACATTTAGACAGCCCCTTGATGGAAAGATCATAATTCCCAAGGAGATTTCCTTTTTGTGAATTCTATTACTTTTGCATGCACACACAGTTTTTGTTTTTTTTAAATCTCAGGGTCATTTCATTGTTCCTGAGTGTCTTTCTACAATACTTTTTTGTAGTTAAAAGATTAGAGTGAAATACTTTATTTCCAAAGAAACTCTTACAATATTTTGAAAAGTCTATGTCTCTGTTTCTAAGGCATAACTAAGCTATAAGCAGTTTCCTCTTTTCTTTTTAAAATGCTAAATTATTAGTACCAATATCAATGAGACCAGACATTTACTGCCTTTCCTTCCCAAAGTTTATATATAAGTAGGTGCCAATAGCACAGGTTCAAAATAAGTCTTTTAGTTGCTTCTAAAGTATGTAATGAATGGAGTTATATGGTGAATAGTGGGAGAGCAGAGACATTAGGCCAATAAACATTCATTGAAACTTTATTAGACATATTTCAAGGGAGTATTTCTGTTTTCCAGGGTATTTAAGGTGTTTTTGTTAAGCGGGAAATAGACCCAAAATGCCAAGCAGATAAAGATTCACCTCTACTGATACAGGATGCATTCAGGAAGTCTGTCTTGCCAAAGGAAATAACACTACTTTTGATTAACTCTACAAATATGCACATTTACATAAATAAGGCAGTACTGTCCTATCTTGGCAAAACAGAGCTCATGGGTAAGTAAGGAGAATATAAATCTGGTACATTAACTGGAGCAGAATGAGAGGACAGGTAGGAAGCAAGCAGATAGGATTCAATCAAGGTTCACATGCAAGGAAGTTTGGTGGTAGGTCTTTCAGGACCAATGAGAGCTCCTGTTCAACTGAGCCTGACTACGAGTCGATCTACACACTAGCTTTCTAACGTTTTATAAGGGTTACGAAAACTCTTCGGGCCACATGACACACTCCCTTGAACGTTGTATACCCGAGGTTTTTAAAAATTCACTTCAGCTATATACAACGGTTTTTACTTTCAATAAATCGTTTTAAGTAAAATAATGTGCCTTCCTTATCGTTTGTGATTTGTGGGGGTAGTGCTTCATTTACCAACGCCCAAATGCTTAACCATTGATTGGTGGGGAAGAAAGAAGGGCTAAGGTGGAAGTGGGCGAGTGATCTACAACACCCACAATGCTTAGCCCTATACTCATTGAAACCTAGGGAATGAAAGGGGAACTAAGGAGGAAGTGGGCAAGTGAACTACATTGCTCACAATGCCTTGCCCTAAACTCATTGTAAAAACAAAAGAGAAAGAGACGGACAGAAGGGTGTGGGACTGCACAATTTTTCTCCTGTAACGTGAGTACTCCTTAATGTGGCCTAAGACGTTTTGGAACGCAACAATTTGGAATGTTTTAAAATACTATTTAAAATGTTCCAAGGTACTGTGTAGATAGGCTCTCTATTTCTCAGTTTCCACCTCCTTGATGGAGGTCAGAGCCTTAAAGGGACAGCACTGTGGCCTGGAACCTAGCACTCCATCATCTCCCCATGAATGCATGCTAGGCAGGCTACCTGTACACCAGAGAGTACACAGCTCTTTAGAGCAAGTAAGTTGACCACTTGCTGGACCAGGTGTCTCAGGTCTGGGAGGGCCTACTGTTCAGTGGTGGTGCTCAGATCATTGCATGTCCTGGTCATTGCTGGACTTTGGGGGCCATAAGAGTCCCCAGGTTTCTGTAAAACCAGGGTTCCTAGTAATGGGGAGCATAGTTAGTGTAGAAAGATTGACATCATGTGTTTTAAACTGGATGGAAGTAACCTGCAACTGTTGCTAACATTTGACTTGGACCTTCCCTAGAGAATGTCCTTCAAGGGTGTTTCTTAGCTTTCATTGGCTCTCAGCCATCTTCACTCCCCCATGTTCATCTCTTTCTTTCCATCTTCCCAGTCTGTATAACTAGACAATATTTCTGTTAGTTCACTGGAGTTCCTGCCTTAGCAATATTCCCCATTTTATAGATAGGGAACTGTCAGATGGTGATTAGCTTTAGGATTAGCATTAGACTTTTCCCCCACTTTTCAGCCAAAAAATGCTCCCAGATCAGCTCACAAAGATCAACAATAAGAAAGCCCCTGCCCTCAGACTTACAGTCTAAAAGAGACAATACAAAAGGAAAATGGATTCGGAAGAGGAGGAAAGCAAACCAAATCAGACACTAATTATTTATTATAAAAGAGAAGTTGATCTAGCTCTTTTTTCTGAGCCCAATTCTGAATTTTTGAAACCACCCTGTTTTCAATGACATCATCAAGAGTACAACAGGACCTGAACACTTCCCCACTTGTGACCCCATAACTAGAGATGTAACTCTTCTATAACTAGGAATGGGTGGGAATAGGGATAGGGAGAAATTCATTTGGTTTCCATTTTAATGTGAACTGGCATAGTTCAAACTTTCCTAACTAACATGCAAAGCAAAATGCAATTATCATTCTGTTTTTGCACTTCTCTGAATTTTGCAATGCAGTTCTCTAATTTTTTTTTTAAAAAAAATGAGTGAATTTGGGCCTAAATTGGGGTCCTTTAAACATTTTCTTATGTATATCATCTAACCAACCTGTGTGGCCCAGAGAACTTTCTGTGGCACTTCCCATTTCAATGGAAAAGGAAAGTCAATCCACAGAGGTCCATAAATGTTAGCTTGACTTACTAGCCACCATTATTTATGTTCACCACCAAGCCCCTCCCATTTCTTCAGTTTTCTGGCATGCACAAAGGGTTTGGGAGAGAGGCAGGGCCATATCTCATTTGCATGGGGTATAGAGGAAGTAAGAAAGAGCAGGAGTCTTTCCTACCACCGAAGGGAGTCCTGCTGTTTCTTACCTGCACAAAACTTGAGATCTCTGTGGTGTCAGATGTCCTGGGCCCTGTCTTCATGGGGCCAAGTAGGTGCTGCTTTTGCCCCAAACCCCACAATTTTTCTTACCCAGGGTGGTGTTGGGTAATCCCAACGCCAAAGAGGAAGTGCAGGGTTTCCAGTGGTCATCCTGGTACCAGAGCTACCCCCTCTTCTTGGTGGAAGGTGACAAATTGCCAGTTGCCTTCCAAAAGGATCACATATTGGGCCCAGAGCGAGGTCACAAGGTGGAAGAGCCATATTGACCTTGCTTCCACTGAAAACGTCAGGGTAAGTTCCTGACTTTTTTCTGTGCAGCTTTGCAGGAAAGCCCCATGATGGCTGTGAATCTGTGGCTGCATCATAAAACTGACGCAGTGCAGATTTGCAGCCCCCATGGGGCTTTTCCAGTGTATAGACAGCCAGCCCCTGTTCACCAGTAGGCTGGATGCACATCCCTGGTGAGTTGGCAGGTGGACTTGTCTAAGCTGAATCTCTGTCTTCTGTCCTAAATTCCTATGAGGATTTAAAAAATGAACACAACAAATACATAATTTAACTCTGAATGTATTTCAGAACTTGGCCTGCCGAAAGTTATCTCAACAAATAAAACTGAAGTGATGCCTGTGTTGCCATTTAGGTTTGCTCTTGAAATTAATGGGTTCACCCATTAAAAAAAGCTACACAAACAAGTCTTAGAAATTCTGTGCAGATGTGTGGCATGCAGGGGGTTCTGCATCATTCAGTTTGCCCAGCAAATTAAACATTTCCCACAGTTTGTGACTTCTTCTTAGTTAGCTGTGACTAAATAAGTTATCTCGGCCCTCCAAGACCGAAGTGTTAAAGTGCAAAGCTGTCTTCAATAAACGGTTGGTTTCCTCAGCCAAGCAAGTGGTACATTAATTTTCATTGTTGCAGCAGGACTAGCTGCTCCATGGCACTCCTCATCTGTATTTCATTAAGTCACATTCTAGGGTGTAACATTGCAAGTTTGGAAATGCAGAAACAGTTCGAGGAATTGATTCTATTTGTTGTTTCAGTTCAATAGACCTTTGATCTGAAATGTTCAAATGTGCCAGGCTGTTCCACTTGAGCCACTTTTAACCATTGTTAGCATAATAATAACCTTGTTATCAAGTTGTTTGAATTAATTCTATCACATTGGTAATAGGAAGTTATAATTTCACAATACCAGGAAACACAGTATTCACTGCCTTGGGTAACGTGCCAGAAGATTCACTAATAGCCATACCTCCTAAATACATAATTCTGTTATTTTGTTCTGTTGACTCTGCTTAAAAATAATGAAATCATAAAATAATATGTTTATAGAAGACCGCAGCATGAGGGTTTCTTGGCATCTCACAAAATATAACCAAAAACATAGCCATCTATATAACAGCATTGCCTACAAAATCCCTGAATTATCCCAGCTGGATTCTCAAAGTGTAGCTAGTATATATGTGTGACAGAGCAATGAACAAATTATTGTGGTTCTCAGAACTAAATTTGCTCTGGAGGAAGCACTGGTTCCCTTATCATTGTAGCATTCCTGTTTAAAGAAGTGAAATCCCCAGCCCAGTTGGGTGGGGGATGGTATTTGTGGGGGGGGGGGGGCAAAGAGTCAAGGTGGATGCTCCTGATTGGAGCATCTGGATGGTGCCACTGGGCGGGTCAAGGAAGAGGGGCTTAAATAGCCCCCTAACGGTCCTGCCCGCCCTCTTCGTTCAACGCAGCTCCCTCCCTCCCCTCCCTGTAGACAGTATGGGCTAGCCGGTCGTCATTAGGAGGCCAAGTAGGAATTTTTTACTCTTATCCTAATTTGGTTAGGAGTTTTTTCGCCTACTTCATACTGTAAGACAGCTGGGGAGAATTAAATAGGCGGATTTGTATTAATTCGGTCGCTTTAATTTGGCGGTAGGGGCAGGAATCCTTAGGGCGTTTTCAAATGGTGAACATTCTCAGGAACCGTTGAGGTAAGGGGTAATACCTGAGGCCCACATCTGGGAGCCCTGCGGCACCAGATCATGGGAATAAGGTTTACCTTTGAGGCCAACTCTACTCACACGCTCGGAGCCCTGCGGCACGGGTATTGTGACAAAGGAAGGCCTCCCAACCCCACATGGGGGAAGACCAAGGGGTGGCGAACGTGTGCTGCCACCTCGAGGTCAGAGAATGGTTCGCCCATTCCTAAGATTTGGCCTGGAAGAGGCCAAGAGAGGATGCCCGCATAGGTTTTACCCCTTTCTGCAGATCTTGAATAAAAGTGGCCCATTTTATACCCAACTTTCTTGTCTCCACTCTTTATTTTGCACCATACACCTCGCAAATTCCTGTCATTAAGTTAATAAAACAACAACAACATTAAGGTCATTCATATAAGGAGACCTGTACTGCATCTGTAATATTTCCTGATTTCCACTGTCTTTTCAAGAATACAGTCAACATTAACAGCCAGATGGAATGGAAGGACTGGATTTAACTGAAGGATTATTTTTATATCAGTTCTGCGTTGAAATAATGAAAAATTTGCTCTAATTTGCCCTAATTGATACTGAAAGGCAAATAAACTATTAAAGAATATAACAATAAAAAGAACAATCATATATGTGGATAAAGCAGTCATATTAAGCTTCAGTTATTCAACCTCACTCTGAATGGCCCACTGGCGCTGACGGGTTCCACTCGGCTCATTGTGGATGCCCATCAGAGCCATGGCAAGTGGCCATGGCATGGCCCTGACATTATTAAAGTCGTTCATTACCTCGTTGCTGACTAAGCCAAAAGGGAGGATGAGCTTCAGCTGTGTTGGTTGGGAGGAGTGGCAGCAGGGGAAGCAATGGTGGGAGGTTAGCAATTGCTGAAGAAGAGAAGGAGAGGGATCAGAGAGAGAGAAGCCTGACACTTTCTTGGGAAGCAAGAATCGGGCTATGGTTGGAGGAGGTAAAGAGGCACTACTGAGGAGTCTCCCCGAGGCCACCAGACAACATCACCATTAGCCTGGGAAAGTGGGAATTGCTCTCACTTTGATCATCATGTCCTTGGACAAAAGCAGACCCTGATGGCCTGCCCTTAAAGGGCTAGAGCCACTAGAAAGCCATGGAAGATCATTATATTCAACTTACCTGTATGATTGGGCTCGTAACTTGGCCTTAAGTACCAAAGCACAGAACTTATGCTTAACCACTCCCAGCAGTTATATTCTGCACTCCCGATGGTACTATTCCAAACATGAGCCAACTGTGGGAAAGTAGAGGAGGCGGTGGCCTAGAGCTAGTGATCCGTGGACACCATTATCTTAAAGAGGAACACGAGCTGAAGACTTCTGAACAGAAGGGATAGGGTAGAACAAAGGACCAAGAGGGCAAGGCACTCTCTATAGTCCCAAGTAGAATATCTATAGTAGAATATCTAACGCTTATCTGTATCCAGTAATGTAACTGGGCAGTGTAATCTAAGTAACATACTTAACTATGTGTTGCTTCAGCTGCATTTTACAAAAATCATTGGGAAATATAATAATGGAACTTCTCAGCCTATATAGTTTGGCCCTTCTTTAGTTTAGTTTAGTTTTGTTTTACAAGTGCCATAAACAAGTTCTTTGTATTTCTTTGAGTGTTAATTGATGTAAGCAAAGGCTGCATTACATTGAATCCCTCTGAAGCTTATTAACTTTAGAGATATGTCAGATTATTCTATAGCAAGTTGAGAAGCAAGTGAACCATTGGATCCAGTTGTTTGAAAATAGCACGGGCAATGAATGTGGCTGTTTGTTTGTTTTCAGGGTCCAGTGGCAGCAGGACATTGAAGCAATTTGTTGTTGTTGGATTTTTAAAATATTGTCTTAATGACTATACCTCGATATATTTTGCAAAATACATGGGTTAGTATATTTATGGAAGCTATCAAAATATGGAAATGATGTTACAGTGTGCATCTCAGAGAATTCTGTTTAGGTTTAACAATATCTTTAAAGTTTGATGTTGTTTAATTTAAATTTTGCTGTTGAAGTTATGTGATTTGGAATTTTATTTAATCCCTCCCTCCCCATTTCACTACTACTGCCATTAGAAGCAAATTACATCTGTATTCTGGTTACCTGTTTTCTTCTGGTCATGAATCAATATTGGATCTATGAGGTCTTAGATGGCTTGAACACAGCATCATGGCCTTGAACCACACCTGTTACGTGAGTGGAATGCATTTTGGTTGTGCAAGGCAGCCTGACATTTCTGGCAATCCCCCCCCCCCCCAACACTTCCCCATGCCACATCCCCCATATTGTTCTGGAGAGTTTCCTGAACCACAGGAATGGCTTTTGGAAAGGTGCAGGAAACTGTGGTGAAGAGAAGGGGACAGAGAAGCCCTATTGCATGCTTGGAGTTCTGATCTTACTTCTTTGGATGCAATCCAGTGGCAGCATATTCTCCCCTTTTGTAATCTCTAACAACAGAATACATTCAATATGCAGACAACCTTCTTTTTGAACCTGTTTGTACTATTATGGAGGGGGAAAATAAGCCTGAGACGCTTATTTCCCCTGCCTTGCATGCCGGTCGCGTTTCAGGGGGATTTGCATAATTACCCTCACTGGCAAGGTTTGCCACAATGTGCAAACCCAGTGAAGGTGAATTGTTGTTGTGGTTAACAAGCCACCCTGGAACCCTGCAACATCCCATGGATTCTAGGGGGCTTGTTAACCATGGCAACAAGCCACCAGCGCTGGATTTGCATGACATGGGCAAATCTCACCAGTGAGGGTAATTCTACAAATCCCCCTGGCCATCATCATCATCATAATATATTTATTTCTTACCAGCCTCTCCCTCTAGATTGAGGTGGGGTAAAACATCAAATATAAAATACATAAAACTGATTAAAAGCACATAAAACTAATAGATTATTAAAATACCAATGGCTTATTCCTCCCACCATGCTCATGTGAACCTTGTCTTTTGCTTACAGATAAGCCCATGAGATCCTGATCTGAATTATATATTCCACACGGTAACTGAGGTTTAAACCTCATACCCAAACCAAAAGTGACATCACAATCACAAAAGTCCCTGTTTATTTTTGTGCCAACATTTTGGGCCGTGCAACATTTGAGAGAAATTCCTTCTTCAGGTGCTACCAGCACTAGTCAAAAACTCTTTGTCACTTAGCCTTGGCAGTGATAAAGACAAGTGACAGGCATTTCAGGGATTTGGCATCACGTTTGTTTGTTTTGGGCTACTTTCGTGTTTCTGTGTTTAAACCTCCCTCTCCCCCCCCCCCCCGGCCATTTGTATTTGTATTCTGAACCCACTTCAATGGAGGCCCTTCAATGTGAGGAAAAAAACAAGATACATATTTAGCGTATTATGGAGTTTGACCCTAAGATCTGCCAGAAGTGTAGCCCAAGTGGTTCAGATTCTGAGCTGCCTGCAAATCAGGAAGTCGCAGATTTGAATCTATTCTCTACCATGATCTTATTTGGCAGCTTGAGGCAAGGCCCTGAGCCACATCCTGCCATCTGCAACTACACTATGGGAAATATAACTTAATAAAAGACCCAAGCTGAATAACTGAGCCAACTTAAAGGTTTGCTGTATCGAGTAAAACAAAATAATGTGTGTGTAGTTCTCCGAACACTCTAAAGTGATATATAAATGTTTAAATATTATTATTGTTCTGTTCACAATATCCTCCATGGACAATATTTGGACAGCAAGGATGCAATAAAAGGTTAAACCTGAACTCTTGAACATCCTTCCCTAGGAGACTTGTCCAACCCTAAGCTAAAGCATCTTTCAGAAGTGCTATAAAAATAATTGTGTTTTGTAGAGGCTTTTTGCTAAGGGAAAGTATAAAAGCTGGGACAGAACAAAATGGGCCGGAACAGTAATTTATACTGAAATAGTTGCAGAAAACAAAACCCGTGGGCTGTGTTCTGAATGTAGAAAAGTAACCCTTGACCAGATTCACATGCTTTGTGAGAACCTGAGAATATTCACAATGCAAAGATTGATAACTCCCTACAGCTCTGCTAGTCTGTACCCCTGACCAGAATAGAAATGCTGAATTTGGAGATGTTCTTGAAAAAAGAAGTGTCAGTGTTAAGCAGTGTGTCTGATGTCCCTCTTTCCAAATATAAATATGCGGCTCTCCATTATAACAATTTTATAAGCCAGGGACAGTGTGCTGAAGAGAATGGATGCCTTGGGGTGCCACTTCAAATAATGAAGAACTGACTAAAAACAAATCAACAAATGATGCATTGCCTTATTTGTGCTCATGTGGAAGGCTCTGTATGCATTGTGATTTCTTCCACATAACACGTTGTGTTTGTCTGACTGATGACATCTGATGCCCTCAACCACCATTGCAAATCAAGGTTTAGGCAGACTACTCCAGATGTGCACTGTAAGATCACTATCCTGAAGCACAATGCTCTTCTACTCTCATCTGTAACAATATTTAACATTAGCATGTCAGTACGCATTACTGTGATTTCCCCCTTTCCCGTCCGTATTGTCAGTAGACAACTATCAATACTTTTTTGTAACTGAAAAAAATTGTTTCAGGACAAAAACAAACTCTTTTCCTACTTAAGATCGTGCTGTGCAAGTGTATTCTACTTTAACGTGTTTCTTTTTGTCGGCATTAGCTCATTAGCACTTGAAGTATTACTACTCTGTGTATGTTTGATTGTTGTAGAACCTCACTGTCCAAAAATGTCTGTTATCTTTGTGTTGTAAGTGAGTTGATACATATACTCTTGTATTATGATAGCTGCTTTTGCATGGTTAGGACTCTATATTGCAGCAGTAACATCTGCATCTGGCAGCCACCTAGGCTGGTAGATGATACGGTAAGTCGATCTCTCTTTGGGAAAATGGTTCTATTGTCGCAACTTATCACATGATCTTTTCACCTGATTACCATGTGATCGACTTGATCCATGTTGTTGCCAGTTGTAGTATCACTTTGTGGCATGGAACCATAGCCAAATGAAAAGAGGAATCATACTGCAACAAGTTGAGCTGTAGTTTCATATCAGCAAGTTCCTGTCTAAACAGCATGTTTGTTTCTGTGTGTAATTTCATCATTCAAGTCCAAGATGAGCGCATTCCCCCACCCTTTAAACCGCCAGTATTTGCTGCTCTCTTCCATAACTCTCGCCTGCAATTTTGTCAGTTTTTGGACCTGATGCATATTGTAACATGAGTGCAGAACTGTTCCTCTTAGAACATTTATGCCACATTATAAAGTACTAGTCTGTTTCAGTACCATCTCTCCGTTATTGAGGGAACCTATGTCAATAGATCCTGTATGTGTTTGGGCCAAAACAAGAAAGAGACAAAAGAGCAGTATGGCTTTCCCCCAAGGCAAGGCTATCTTTTCCCATCTGTTAGTGCTAAGAGGACTTATAGAATTGTTCAGCTAAAATGTGGTTGAGAGACTCTTTTGCTGTTTGTGTGGGAAAGGCCTAAAAATAATCTAATCAATGTGCAGCAAAGCAAGTTGAAGCCACTGAATTGCATATAGCTTCTGATATTAACCTAATTCGGCAAACACTTTTGGGATGTTTGTTCCTATTAGGATGGACATATTCCCATAGTAGTTATGCTAATACCCTTTTCAAGTGGAATGCAATTGCTCACATTAGTCTTATAAAGTGCTGACTAAAAAGGGAAATGACATTTTGACCCTTCCAAGAGGATATGGCCAAAATTGACAACTTTATCAGGAAGGCAAGATGTGTGCTGATGAAACAGAGCATACACAAAGGTTACATTTATGCCATCAACATCAGTAGCGTTTGAAAAAGCTAATCAGCCTAATAATTCTCAACATGGATCAGTGCAAACTGAACTGCTACTTTCAACTTAGCAGTATAAAGGCAATTTAAAGAAATCAGACTTACCATCTGTTAATGCTTGACTCTCTCTATAAGCTAGGATGACATGAGGAAATGATGAAGGGAAAAAGAATCTAACAAAATATATACAGAATTGGTTCAAACAGTACTCGCAAGTCAATGCAACTTGGTAGACTATTAGCCATATCCATTGGAAACAGATTACAAAGGACTTCTTGCAATCCCTACTGCAAAGCAAATTTGTGGAACTGAACTTAATATCAGCAGTATAAGTTGTCATTGTTTTAGATTTTGGTTTGGGGTGGGGAAGGACACATTCTTTTTTTACAATAAAGTCTTGATATTAAGAATTAGATCTTTCACTGTTATATGGTAATGTCTACCTCTTAAAATGGACATGGAAAAAAATACGTTTGGTAAGCAACTCTGGAGAAAGGAAATTAAGTCCCCCCCCTCAAGATTTTCTGTCAGCTGGGATTTGTCTTCAAACTGTGCTAGAGCTCAGCCTTCAATATGTGAAATGGATTATTTTGTCTGGATAGTCTCACAGTCATTTTAGCATCCTATCCAGATTGTTATTCCTGGGTTGTTGTTTTTTCCAGAATATTCAGACCTATAGAATAGAATCTCTCTGTCCAACAAATTAGTCCTACTGACATTGTCCAGTGTTACTGAAAAGCTCAGTCATGTTGGCTTGAGCACATTCTTTGGGCATCGCTCAAGAAGCTTGGAGACAGCCAGGACTGAAAGATTCTGGATGGTAATGTGCAAGATAATGCTATCTAATGAAATCAAAGCTCATAACCTATGTGTCTTTTACTGTGATTGAATAGGAGTTGCCCTCATGTGAGTTCTAGATATATGCATATATCTTTGTTCTAGAGACTGCCACCCTTGGGAAAAAGAACCAAAATGGTGCAATCCTAATAATGTTTCGACAGAAACAAGTCCTACAACTCCCAGTATTCCCCATCCAAGTTTATTTTAGATTTTGATTGTGTTTTTTGTTTTTAAAAGGGGGAGGGAGAAAGAAAAGAAAAGCTGCATAGAAATTCTCTGATGAAATGGTAATTCCAAAAGTATTTCAAATCCAAATTCACATAACCATTTTTGATGCAAAAGTTGCCAGAATTTGACTTTCCTCCCCTCAGGGTTCACATGGCTTTTTTTCCTTTGGGGGACAAGGCCACTCTGTTGAGAAGGGTCACTTCACAGCAACTCTAAGTGTGTCATCACATGGGGGGGGGGGAATCATGTTTCCTTACCATTGTTTCTCCACCCATGTGTTTGTCCCTCATTACTTCCTCTTTAAAAGAGGAAGTAAACATCGTGCACGTGGCCCATTCAGCAGGCCATTTTGATTGCGCTGCTTCTCCTGCACACAGCAGGAGATAGCGGCAACTTCCACCTCAGAAAATAAGCCGGTCTTACTGGGGTGTTTTTTGTGGCGCAAAGAAGGCTAGAAGGGGCGGGAGGCATGCGGGATGCAGACAATGTCGTGGGACAGACCCCCCACAAAAATCCGTGAACACCCAGCAATGAGCGTGCAATGAAACACTTGTCTGATGATGCCCTAAAACCTTAAAGATGATCAAGAAGGTGCACAAAGATCTGCATCACTGTGATAGGAAAGTTATGTCAGCTGAAACCTTCCCTTCCTCATAACTAAAAATACCTGAATCCCCATTTTGACTAGAAGTAACACTTGTGCAAGGCAAGAAACATACCCCATTCGATCTCATAATTAAACTTGTGTAGGCAGCATGACATATAAATATGCAGTAGTATGTAATGAAATTCCATGGACCCTCTGTGTGTAAAGAAGAAATAGATGAAACTGTAGCCAGTGGGGCTCAAATTCACCTAACCTATTTCTACAATAAAAACAACACCAGTCCAACCATTCAATTTGTAAAGTTTTGCTGTATTTAAATATTTATTGTGTTAATCAAGCTATCATCAGTGTTTATGTAGATCCTTTTATTCTCATTTAATGTACAGTAATATAGAAGTAAATTATTTAGAAATAAGAGAAGAGGTAAAACACACACACACACACACACACACAGGAAAGAAAGAGAATAAAAATGAGTACCTTATGGTAATAGCTAGTCAGAATTCTTTTATAACTATAATCCTGCTGGTCCAGATAATGATTAAAGACTATGACAGTCCTTATATTCTGACTAGCTTATATTGCCACTCCTATTTGAGAAAAAAAGACATTGTGAATAGGAACATAGGAAGCTGCCTTATACAGAGTCAGACCATTGGCCCATCGGCCCAGTATTGCCAACACTGACTGGCAGCAGCTTTCCAGGATTTCAGGCAGGAGTCTTTCCTAACCCTAACTGGGATCAAACCTGGGACCTTCTGCATGCAAAGCAGATGCTCTACCACTGAGCTGTATCTCCAACTCTAAATGCATTGGATGTTTTAGGAGATCTTTTGGGAAGCAGGTTTGAAATGAGGGGTTCAGTATTTCTACAGAAGCAAAATGTTTCGTATTTATGGGTGGCTAAAATATAAATAACACTTTTCAGAAGGAAGGGGGGAAGATAGAACCAGTTAATAGGAACATTTAGAAGGCTTTTCCAATCCAGTCTTAAGAATGAAAGAACTGCTGTGCTAGAACTGGTATGCACTGCTTTGGTGCCCAATCGAGCAAGGAAAACAGTGTGCTGAAGGAGAGAAAATGATTACCACCGATGTTGGGATAAATATTAATGTAATTTGGCTTTTTAAGGTTGACTCAAAGTAAGGGAGTTCTTTTTTTCACTGAGAAAACACGCACAGGAAACTGTATTTCCTGAGATAATTACGTGACATTCAATTCATAGTAACTATTGAAAAAAAGAAAGTCTGGATTCTCCCTAGAAAGATTTCTCTCTGTGTTTGTAGGGCATTCAGATGTTTTAAGCTTGAGTTAAAATCCCTTCAAGCTACCTGGCACGGTGTCACCCTTGCATGTTAGTTCTAAATCTTTATTGCTTTCTACAGTTAGGCTGCCATTCCCTTTGGGATCACGCTTACTTGCCACATTCATTCCGACATTCTTTCACACTTCATAAGGCTCCATACCATCATTAATTAGAAGATATTTCCTCCTGAAAGTCCTGCGTATCTCCCTGATGGTGCATGAAGAGATATATCTGCTCCACACGAAATTACTATATGTCTCCCATTGGCCATTATCATTTTAGGATGAGGAAATTGGTTCTAATAGCTGCCGCCATGGAAAGAGTACTGGAACTTCCCTTAAATGAAGTGTGTGTGTGTGTGTGTGTGTGTGTAACTAACAGCAAGTGGTGCTAAAGACTCCTTTGCTCCTGTATGAATTTGGTTCAATGGCAGCCTTGGGGGGGGGGGGGGAACGACACCCTGCAAGCCACTCTGTGTGTGAATCTAGTTATATATAAAACATTCTTGACAGAGAAACATGCATCATATCTCTATCTATCTATCTATCATCTATCTATCTATCTATCTATCTATCTATCATCTTTTGAACTATCTATCAGCCATCCATCTCTCTCTAGAATTGTTTTTAGTGATCATTCATACAGGGGAATTGGGGTGTGTGTGTAAGAATTAAACTTCACAAAGAATATCTTTGTTTTAAAACTCTGTTTCCCCCTTTCTTTCTTAAGAAATAAGAGTTTATGTTAGAGGTGATTAAAACTTTTCCAGACAATCGTAGGGCTTTATGCATAGGTTAAGGGCCATGTAAAAAGCTCAGGCTTCGTTTTTGAAACCTTGGAGACATTTGTCTGTGTTATATGTTTTTCAGCCCCTTAGGGAGCTTCTCTTCCATTTCTTTTTCTCTCTGCAGATATGATGGGACATTTTTCTATGTATATCTGAGTGGTATTGCTCAGAACCGTATCCATTCCATCTACCTTCAACTTCACCTGAAGGGCAAAAATCCCTAAGATCTTGACACAATTCTGATAAATACATGGAATTATTAAAGTTGCCATCTCAGCAAAAGAGGATTGCTACTGCCTTTGTTCTCGGGGGAATACATATTTCACCCAGTAGCAAGACACCTAACTGCTGCTACACTAATAATAATAAGGAACGGGGAAAAAAACCTCCTTGAAATGCCTTTAAGCTAATAATCTTTGAACATAATCCTTTGTTGCTGTTTCAGGGACCTTCCAGATGCAAGCAGAGAAACCTTTTTGCTTTTCTCTACCCCCCTCCCTTTCCACCTTGCACAGAACAGTGCTAAGCCTGTCACCACAGTAAGGTTCAGTGATCTGTCAACATTCACCCCTGATAAAGACAGCGAGAGAAATCCATGGCTCTAGAGAGTTCAGTGGAGACCAAACAGAATGTTTGCAAAAGAGGATTTTTATATGTTTTCTTGTGACAGCAGTAGTTCAACAGAAAATAGTTGGAGTGTGCCAGGGAAAAAAAAGGATGGTAGTAGTAAGTTAGGCTAGCATGACATGATGGATCTGGACTATGACAAACAGAATTGGAAAAAACCCTCCCTGGGGACCAACTACACCAGGTTTGCTGAATTGTATTTCGTGATTTCTTACTGTGCAACAGTGCTTTTTAGTGTTAGACTGACTGGGCTTCAGAATATTTTTAAAATTGTACAAATCAAGATCCATGTAGCTTAACAATGAAAGATGTAAAAGGTTTAGGAGTTTGATGTATTGAAAGGCATTCTGTATTCCCTCATGTAAGTATTAAATGTACACTTTGTCTGTCTGATGAATTTTAAATCTTGGCAGAATACAACATGCACCGAAGTAGTTTAGGGGGCATAAAAGCCTTGCTCGAAAGAGAGTGCATAGACCGCGAAGTGTTCTGATTTAAAGATAAGGCTTTGCTCTTTGCTCTTTGCCTTATCCAGTTTTTCCTAGTATTATGAGCAATGCCAGATTAACCAATACATTAAGACAACTACAAAGTAGGCCCCAAGCCCAATTAGTACTCTGTGATGTAGCATAATTATTGGTGAAAATCTTATGATGAGGAGGGTTCCTGCCCTGTTTCTTGATGAAAGTTCTTTCTACATAACTTGTAGATCATAAAATTGTCTTGCCTCTCCTCCTTTAATACAAGGCAGCAGTAGTCTGAAGTCTTGGGCAGGATCTACACTACTACTTTAAAACAGTTTATAACAGTAGTGACAACTGTCGGGGCCCAGGACACACTCCATATACAGTTTTCAAACCGTTTTCAAAGTGTCATATCCTGCTTGGTGTAAATCTGGCTTTGGAGAACTTATATATTGATAAGCCTGTCCAGGTTGAGAGACAGAATATTGCCTGATGTAGATATTAGGGTCAGAACAAGTCTACATATATGGTCTGGATGTCAGATTGCCTCCTCCAGACCCCCTCCCCATGAGCTGGATGATATCAGGGGGTGGATATCAGGGGCTGAAGCTGTGAATTCCATCTATCCCTTATTTTTTCTAGGATGGAGGAATAATCCAAAGTCTTCAGGCTGAAGAGATTTTCTGGGTTGCTGTCTGAATTACAAATTCTTGCATCTTTGGAATACACTGTGCATATTACATAACTTGTTTCCAAACCCGTGCATCATGATACCATGAATCACTACATCCCCCTTCTCCAATTGGCTGTTTTCACATGTGCAGTGTCTGTTTACTCTAGTCCAGCAACACGGACCCCTGGAGGGAGAGGCAGTGGCTGCAGAAAGCAAAGCACAGCAGCAGGTTATACTGAATGCCCACTGCTGTTGGAATTCCCCATTCCAACCGTCCAATTCTTGTAAAGGTTTTGGGGTATTTTAGTTATGATTGTGGGAGTGGCCATGTACAGTTACTGTTGCTATGTGTGAGTGTGTGTGTAACCCATACTAATCAGCAATAATATTTCTATCAATCTGATTGGTTGCTGTATGGCTCGGATCTGAACTTTTAAACTGACAGGTGTGGGCAAGGAGTAAGTTGAGCTAAAACAAAACAATCCCATGTCCATGTGCATTGCAAACAGGATGTTTATTTCATTTCATTTCATTTCTATACTGCCCAATGGCCAAAGCTCTCTGGGTAGTTCACAAAAATTAAAAGCAGAAGGGGTAAAGCATAAAATATAAAACATGGAAGCTTAATGTTTTAATTTCCTTACAACAGCCAACATCAGACCAATTATGAGTTTCAGCAGCATCCTACGTATGATCACTAATTTAAACTAATGCTGAGCTGGAATGTGTTCCCTTCCCCAGTCACATTTCAGCTCATCAGTAGTTTAAGCTGGTAAGCAGGGCCAGATCTACACCAAGCAGGATATGACACTTTGAAAACGGTTTGAAAACTGTATATGGAGTGTGTCCTGGGCCCCAACAGTTGTCACTACTCTTATAAACCATTTTAAAGCAGTAGTGTAGATCCTGCCCAGGGCAGAATTCTATTTGAAGCTTTGCGTTGCCCTAAAGGCATACCTGCAGTTGTCAACTGTGCCCTCTTACCACAGCACACATTAATGCAAAACATTTAGAAGGAGAAATTAGACTTCAACCATTTCAAATAGTTAATTCATTAATTCATTACTTTTGCAAAGTTACATGGAGCATGCTTGACTTCATGCTCTCCACTGTCCACGTAGGACACCGTTTTGGGCTTTAACCCATATACCCGCATGTTGGAATTCTTGCTATATAGTTGCATACGATACACAGCCAGGGACTTATTAGAAGCATACAGTTGCTTTCCCTTCCATGACCCTCACAGTTTTAAATCTAAAAAGGTCGCACAAAAGATTGTAAGTAATTCTGCAGTCTGAGAGGGGGATATCCTAGTGCCGCTGCCAATTGATTTGACTCACACTATCAGTCATGGTGCTGCCAATCATAATGCTGATACTTGTCAGGTTTGTCGTGCTGCCAAGTACCGTGTGTGAAATTGACAAGGGGTGTATAGAGGCTCTAAGGCATGTATGATTTGTGCGGTGGAGCATATACCTTTGCTTAACTATAAGAAAAAGTACCTCATATCCATATTTCACTATGGTCTGTTAATCTGTTTTTCAATTAGATTGTTCCACACACTTGAGTATTAAAAATGCACACACCAAAGTTTCCTCCATTGTTTAAAATAGCATTGTTCAAAAAGACATTTAAAAAGGAAAGGGAAAAAAGCAAGGGGGAGACTTTTGCTACTAACTGAGAAAGAACATAGTATAGGAGTGAGGTACAAACTACCTAAAAATCCAGAATTTGAAAGCTTCCAGGATTAGTAGTTCATTTTGTCTCAAAGGGCTACAGTAACAACAGATTTAGGTAAGTTATGATTATTCATATTTACAGTTTAATATAAATTAATGTGTACAACTGAAGTTTCACTCTAATCTTTTAAAAACAGCACTCTCATGCATCAAAAAAGCTATCCAGCTACCTGCAAAATGTACTGTATTTACTTAGAAACAAGCTCCATTGATTTAACAGGAATTGCCGTATAGGTGGGTGCACCTGTTATGTTATCATCATTACAATTGACATGCTGAGGCAGCTTTAGGATGTGTGTGGCCTGTTCTGTCTCAGGAGAAGGAAGAAAGCCTGGACACATGGGAAGAAAATCACTCCTTCTGGGATAACAGGAGGTTGGACCCACATTGATAACTTCCTCCCAATAGTAGGTCTTCCTCACAGAGTCAGTCTGTTTCCTCACTCAGGTTCTGGTTGTCTTTGAAAAAGAGGAGAAAGAAGAGTAAGTATTAGAAAACAAGCAGCTTTGTGGAAACATAACACTGCCCTTCTTCTCTTTCCCTCCCAACATGTACACTTACATACTTTTGTTGGTAAAGGTGTATGGAAGGTGCGAGGCAGCAAATCTCATGGGACAAACCTCTCAAGACTATTAAGAACCCATGAAAGTTTCTCAGAGCTGCTCAAGTTCAGGAATGCTGAGATCAAGTGGCAGAAGTTAAAAATGTTCATGGGTTCAGCTACTGAACCTACCTGCTGCTCCTCAAAATGCTCCTCAAATGTGTTCACCACACTACCACCGTCAGAAGAGCCAGGTGCAGGAACTTTCCACCTACATAGGATGACATTATGGAGTGGAGTTAACTTTTAGTTCCTCAGCAGGCCACACTATTCCTCATGTGGGAGTGAGGTTCACCTCAAAGTCATTACTTGGGTTTATATCTCAAGGCTGGAGGAAGCATAAGGCAAGTGGGGAAGTCACAGTGGCTTTTCAAAGAATAGTTACCTGAGTACTTTCAAATATCCAAAGGACCTCCTCCCATACTACCCTGCCTGTGCATTAGGTTCTTCAGAGGAACGCTTCTCTAAGTACCATCACTGGGAGAAATACATTATGCAATTTCAAAGTAGAAGGCCTCCTCTTTCGTGGTGCCCCTGTTCAGAATGCCTTCTCAAAGGAGGTACAATTGTTTTCTCAGCGCTAAATTAAAATGTTCTGTTTTGCCCAGGCATTCTAACATCTTTATTGTGAGGCCTATTGACTGGATCAATCAATTCAATTCCTATTTCATTTTAACATTTACAGATTGTAACTTTTTAATGTTGTGATTCGTTGGTTTGCTGGTTGAAGAGGGTTTGTGCATCTGAATTTGCTGTTGCAATTGGATTTTATTTTAAAATATTGTGTACACCACCCTGGGATCTCTTGTAGGATGACGTGCACTTTATACCTTTTATAAACAAACAAACAAACAAACAAACAAACAAACAAACAAACAAACTAGCAACATCCTCCCAATCCCATGGAGGAGGAACTCTCCCCAGTGTTTCATGATAGGCCAAACATAAGTAGAGCCATAAAAGCCAGCAGGCAAGAAAGCTTTGTTTCATCTTATGATTCCTCAGGTTCCAGTAACCAACAACCCTCCCTTGGAGTGGTGGGGACATACCCCTGTGGTTAGCAAGTAGGGAGAACCCCGAGGTGCCCTCTGTTTCTCAAGGAGAAGAGATAGAGAAACTACCTCATGCTGTGATATTTATTTATTTATTTGCATTTTGTTGCTATATTCATGATTTTGATTTTATAGTTTTATGTCTTATTCTGGATTTAAATTGTTTTTATACTTATTTATTGTAAGCTGCTCAGAGATCTTTATGTTAGGAGAAGTTCATAATTACTACAGGCTGGCTGGGACCCTAAACAGGAAAACTCCTTGGAAGGTGAGGATACACTGCAACGTTTGTTGCTTGTTCCATTTCTGTTGTCTGCAGGACTGGCTTCAAGCAAAGGCTTACTAGGGCATTGGACAAGGACTCACATTCCATCAGGTGGCCACTAAGAAGAGCCCCCTGGACTCCTCCTCTTCTCCATTCTGACTTGCATGCTCACCTTCCTCTTGATCTGGCCCAGATTACAGTGGTGGTTAGAAGGAGGAGCAGTTGCTGTCACAGTCCACTTGCTCACTGGCTGTCTGCAAGTGGTAGCAATGATGAGAAAGGTGGATGAGGAGCCATAGCAGCCGGTGACCATGGCAGTGAGAAGGTTGACTCATTGAAGGAGAGTCCCCATTCAGTAGGCTGACCATACAGTTGTAGAGAAAAGGGGATTAGTTCCTGGTGAAATTCCCTCTTCATCACAACAGTTAAAGTTGCAGGGGCCCTGCCTTCTTTTGTATATGGTCACTCTAGTGTAGTGCCTGCACCTTTAACTGTTGTGATGAAGAGGGAATTTCACCAGGAACTAATTGCATATACATGGCACCTGCTGAAATTCCCTTTTCTCTACAACTTTTAAAGTTACATGAGCCCTGTCCTCCTTTTCATATGGTCAGCCTACCATTGAGGGTTCCTTTCCCAAGGGCCCTCAGAAACCTGGAGCTGCCACTGGTTGTTTCTCCCCAAAAGGAATGATGCCATTGGTGCTGCCTTTCCATTGAGCTGCATAGCAATGAACCATATGGTATCCAAATGACCATGATGAGGAATCTGCAGCAACAAGGAACTGAGGCCACCAGTTCAGTTGCATTACAGGCCTCCACAACAACTTCTTTCTTCAGCAGGATGGCCTACCTGCTGCTATCCTCTGTTCAAGAACCCCACATTAAAGGGAAGGAATTTGCAAGCTAGCCTTCACAAAAGCCTTTCTTTTTTACTTGTTATAATACTCCTGGGTCCTAAACTGCTAGAATATTGTAGAGCTCACTGAAATTTGGGAAGTTATCCCAGAAGAACTTCCTTTCCTTTAGGCTGTTAGGAAAAGAAAACATACTGCAAAATCTCTGGTCCCTTTTGAAGTGCATTTGTAAATACGCTAAGCCAAGGGTACCAAACCTTAGGCCCGGGGACCAAAGCTGGCCTTCCTGGAGTCCCAGGCCAGATTTGCACTTTGTTAGGCTGATCATATGTAAAGGAGGACAGGGCTCGTGTAACTTTAACAATTGTAGAGAAAAGGGAATTTCAGCCAGTGTCATTTGTATGCAATTAGTTCCTGGTGAAATTCCCTCTTCATCACTACTGTTAAAGTTGCAGGGGCCCTGCCTCCTTTTGTATATGGTCACTCTAGTATAGTGCCTGCACCTTTAACTGTTGTGATGAAGAGGGAATTTCACCAGGAACTAATTGCATACAAATAACACTGGCTGAAATTCCCTTTTCTCTACAACTGTTAAAGTTACATGAGCCCTGACCTCCTTTTCATATGGTCAGCCTACACTTTGTGTCAGATCAAAAGCAGGAAATAACACTATGAAAGCAGTATATAGAATGTAGACTGTGCCCCAACAGTTATCAGTGCACGTCAGTACTGTTATAAAGTAGTAGTATACATCTAGCTCCAGTCTAGCCTTCTAGAAGTTTTGAGGCAGCCTCACCTCCTTTTCCCTAATCACTGATCATTTGGTGGTTTCCCAGCTTTTGTGCATTCTCAAAGATTGAAATGAGGCTGCATGTATGTATGTATGTATGTATTGCATTTATTTATTTATTTATTTATTACAATATATATTGCTCCATATCTCAGATAGATTCCAAAGTGGTGAAAATAGGAATAAAACCGTTACAAAAAAAAAACAAGAAAAAAACACAGCATATTAAAATTGATCAATTTAAAACAAAGTACTAATAAAAATGGTGGCTGGCCACTTGAGGAATGCTTCCAGTTGTTTACAGGAGGCACCAGAAGCAACATAATGTTGGCACCTGCCTGACCTAGAGGCAGGGAGTTCCAAAGAGATGGGGCCACCACAATAAAAGTTCTTCTCCTGGTGGACTCCACTTGGGCCAAAGGTCCATGTGGAACTATCAGGAGCATACCCTCTAACAACCTCAGTGGCTGGGCAGGTTAGTAAGGGAGAGGGCACTCTCTCATGTATCCTGGTCCCAAGTTGTTTAGGGCTTTGTACACTAGGACCAAAACCTTAAACCTGGCCCAGCTTATATTGATATCCCACCTTTTTACCTCCAAGGCATCCAAGGTGGCATACAGAATCCTTGGCTAAGAATCTGTGAGTTTCTGTGGCTGAGTGGGGACTAGAACCTGGATCTCCTGCCTCCCAGTCCAACACTCTAACCACTATACCACGCCGGCTCTCTAGCTACTGGCAGTATGAGTTTTAAGCTAAAATATCTTGTGGGGGGGGGTTGTATTTTGTCCCTGTACCTTTTGCCCCTTCCACTCTTGAATGTGTCCCCTGAGTGCTTTTTCAAAACAGATTTTTTTCCCTTGGTCTGAAAGAGGTTCTGCACTAAACACAGTGTTGCTTTAAAAAGAAAGAAAGAAAGAAACCTTAAAAATCGCAAAATGCCAAGATGATGTAGTCAAGCAAAACCAGTTGGTGCCATAATGTATGATGCAATATATGTTCACAACATATACACAGCACATCCCTTGTCCAAGTAAATACACTTTGATGAAAAGCCGGTTTATTGCAGATACCTAGATTGAATTTCTCCCTAGACAGCTCTTTCAGAAGCTACAAGTTATTTTCTTCAGACACCTGTTTCCTTTCATTGTCTGAGAACCTCTACTTATTGGGCCAGCCCATGTGAACAGATAAGGCTGAACGACTACAGTTTTGTTTATAAGGGCATACTTTGTCATGCACTTGGGTATTGGTCAAAGGAGTTCAGCAGCTTTACCCATGCGGATGGGATGATGCAGCTGCGTTTATCATGAGTGTAGATTTCTCTCGGTTTGGGTTTCTGACACACTATCGTGTTCTCACACTGTTTTGCTAGAATGAATTTATTTTCCTTGGAAAGCAGCTGCACATCTGGGGTAGTCTGGAAACACAGAAAATGGTCACCCAACTAGGGATTCCCAATTATACCTAAGAATTATACCTAAGAATTGCAGTGTATATCCTGTGTATATTCTGTGAATCCTGTGTACATTTGGTTGCTGTATTGTATTTATATTGTTCCTTTCCCGCATATTCTCATTATCCACCCACTGATATTCTCTATGTTGATGATATTGGGACAACCATATCTCCCCCTGCCTTGAATAGTATTCACTAAGGACATAAAAAGGGCCATGCTGGATCAGACCAAGGGTCCATCTATTCAAGCAACCTGTGCACACAGATGAGGAACCCACAAGCAGGACCCAAGTGCAACAGCACCCTCCCACCCATGCTCCCCAGCAACTAGTGTATATAAGATGTACTACCTTGGATACTGGAGGTAGTGCATAGCCATTAAGACTAGTAGCCATTGATGGCCTTCTCCAGGAATTTACCCAGCCCCCTTTTAAAGTCATCCAAATTGGTGGCCATCACTACATCTTATGGTAGTGAATTCCATAGTTTAATTATGCGCTGTGTGAAGAAGTACTTCCTTTTATCTGTTCCGAATCTTCCCCCGTCAGCTTCAACGAATGACCCCGTGTCCTTGTATAATGAGAAAGGGGAGCTAAGAATTCCTCCTTAGCGGCACCCAAAATAGCAGCATTTGATCCTGATGCTCCTCACAGTTTCAAAAGCAGTTTTTCCTGTGGTATGGTATGCTATAGGAGAACAAACCTGAAGCTCTCTTAGGCTCACAAAAGTAAAGTCACACTTCTTTGGATTCTCGCCCTAGTGAGGGAACCAAGTACAATTCTTTCTGGTCCTAATGAGGGAATTAGCTAGGATTGCCCTAAACAGCTAAGAACTTAGACACATGACTATTCGTGTACTTTTCAATGAGCCTACACAGACTGAATCCCAGTGGTGGGACATTGAAGTTCATGCGTTTGCCATGCATTTTATCTTTGGCAATCTGTCAAAAGCTCACTCTGAATTCAGAGTGTGGTGGTAGAAATGCAACAACTGTCCAGTGGAGGCTGGTGTTTCCATTGTCAGTGGGGCTATGATTCCATTCTGGGTTTCAGGCAGAACTCTAAGGGAGCTATCCAAGGTGCTTAACCCTATCTCCCAAATAGGTATCACCCTAACACTGCAAGCCTATACCCATTTACCTGTTAGCCCCATTGAACTCAATGGGACTTACTTCCAAGTAGATCTGTAGAGGGGTTGTATTGTAAAAATCTTAAATGAACCATTCATTAAAATCTATGCAAATCTATAATTTTTAGTTCTTTTCTTTTCTTCCCCCTTGGTTCACTACATTGCTGCACTGTTTGGGTTGCTATTAAAAGCAGCACATTTATGACTACATGTTTTGGAATAATTAATAAGAATAAGAATAAGAATAAACCCTACAACACAACAACAAGAACAAGACGGCCCTTGTTTATTCCTGGGTTATTTCATCAATAAAAGCTGACATTTCTGCACGAAAGATGTTATGCTATAGAAATTAACTCTTAGTCAATTGTAAATAATTGTATTATGCCAGAATGTTATCACCAAGATTAGAAATCATTTCCTATGGAATCATGTTCTTGCTTCCTCAGCACTGTTCCAATCGAAGGGAATTTGAATGAGGTGGATCTCATTATGAACATAAAGTAGATGAAGCTTGAATAATTTTTATATTTATTTCCCGTAGATAGCCATTCCATTTCTTATCCTGTCTATCCAAATCTTATAAAATAAATTGTTCTAATCCATTCTTTGGAGAGAAGCAATGAATTTGTTTTTTGCCAAAGCAAAGTAGCTGTATATATGCATAAAAATTTGTTAACACAGTTATTTATACAAAGAAGTGGCTCTCCCTTACCTTAGGTTTCATTTACATACTTCATTTGCCTTCTGACAAGTTATTCTCTTTCCTCTTTTATTTATGTGCCAAAAATATGTCTTTTCAGATAAGTCAACCAAACCTTTAATGTATTGTATATTTTAAAACTACATAAAATGCTTTCACTGGATTTCCCACCCACCCCCACCCCCTGCCCCACAGGCATTTGTTAAAGGTGATGTTATATCAAGATTAGACATTTTTTATTGCTGATAACAACATAATGGCATTGTATTTCTTAAATATTATGAACAAATAGATGCATTCTATTTTAAAGTCTAATCTGACATTTACACTGAATTATCAAGCATTAAAAAAGAAACTTTATCACCAGAAAGTTAAAAATGTTGGCAGCCTGTCCTTTATAAATATAGACATTGGGGCCCACTCCCAGAGAAAGAATGTGAGCAATTTATTTTAAGTGCGCAAAAGATGTCAACAACCTAACTATGTTTCTGTTCAAACATGGAGAACAATCAAACTTTCCCATAGGTAGTTCTTAGGTTGTAACTCATGTCATTCGTCAGTGAAGGGAAAAAGAGGCAGGATGTTGATATAGTAAGGTCAAGCTCTGGAAATTCCAGTTTAACTCTTGCTTTCCTTTAGCAGCTCTTAGTTGGAATAAACACGGATTTAATTTGCATACCCCATTATTAAACTAATAATGATAAATAATGCAGAAAATTCAAATTGACCTCCTGAAATTGTTAGCTATTCTGGATAATTAATTTAAGTATTGTTCTTTTTTAATATATTAAAGCTAGGAAGTATTACTTATCAGTGCCTGAATCTAATAAGGACAGTGTGCGTATATAGGCCTGCATGTTTTCCTGCTGGGCTGGGAACTGTGAGGCCAATGAGTTGGAGTCTGTGCATGTGGTTTCCACCATTTGATTGAAACATCCACAAATGGGGGCTTAGCGTGTAGTTACTGCCGTTGGATCAAAAAGCAAACATGCAGTCCCAACCCAATGGTTGGCACTACCAATTTTGAATTGAAAGTTGGGGGGGATGTAATACAGTGCTGCCTGTCTCCCCAAAAGTCATTTGACCTGGTGGAGGTTGCATGGCCTGACCCTTCTGACTTGTGAAGAGGTAGGACAGATACAAGTATACCATAGCACACTGGCAATGTGTCGTAAGAGCTTTCAGGTGCACATAAGTTGTTTTTCAGCAACATTTGTGTTCACCTTCAAATTCATCCAAGATTACAGATTCACATAATATGAATATATGTCCAGTTATTTGTCAATGGCAAGAACAACTTGATTATAATTAAATAGAAAAGCATTTATATGTTTAATTCTTAATAAGTACATGATACTGATCTTTGGTTTTTATTCAGCTCACATATAGCCCAGTTCTGTGCTTCACTTCCAGAGTTCATGGCAGCAGGACTAGGAGCCAATGAGAATGGATGACAAGCCCCATCCTGTTGCGTTCTAAGAATCAGATCAATAGAGATTCCGTTCAAGCTTTGCACTGTGTAACTACCCTAGCATGGTCCTTATGCAGCATCCACTGAGCCTGTTGTTGTTGTTGCTACTGCTGCTGCTGCTGCTGTTGCTGCTAATGGGAGATCATACTCATCCAAAACGTATAGTACAGAGAATATGAGATATTTCTGGACATCATGCCAATATCAGAAATTTGTGTCTTGCTTCCATGCATTCTATTAGACTTCAGCTGAAGTGATTTAAGTTATTGCTTATACTATTACAGTTGAAGATGGACAGAGTTTGGGGCTTGGTTGGCATATGTATCCTGTAGCTGTCCTTAAAAATTGAATGTCAATTCCAACATGCAGCAAAAGCACTTGGTAGAGTCCTTCCTGGACTGTACGTTTTCCTGATGGGGAACTATTTGTTTGAATGCTCCCCCATGTAAAAACCTCTCTGTACATGGAAGCTGTGCATATAGTTGTCTGTTTTCTCTAATGGATCAAATAACAGTTTGAGGCAGTAGGCTATTTATTTTGGGGGAACAAAGCAGGAGAAAGGGTTAAATCACCCCTTCCAAACCACTACAATCCTGATACAATTCACTTTCCCCAACACTGGGCTGGGTGTTAAAGAAATTTAAAGAGACAGGAGATCTGATCACGGGTCTCCAACATCTCATATAATTTAACCCGGAGAGGAAAGGTTTTAGCATAGCCTTCTGCACAACATGCTAGTTTACCCAGTTTAACTAGTTAAACACACACACACACATAGGAGGAGCACTCAAGCTTACAATTTCCCAACTGCAGCTGGAAATGATGCCGTTCAAGAAAGACTGTACCATATTGCTATGGTTTTATAACAATATTTTATACAATAAATACAATATTGTATTTATACAATATTGTATTTTCCTTTAATAAGATGGGTGCTTTAGGTTTAATAGTTTCAATAAATAAGAGAAGTGAAGTGGAATTCCCTTGAAAAGTAGGTGCAATTGACAAAGTGGAAGGAATAGGTGATGTAAATTAACTCCTAGATAAAACAGGGGGACCCAAGTTTTATACATTGTGTCATTTTTCTAACTCTTTGCTAGATGTCAAAGTTATTCACTTTACTTCTTTGGGCTGCATCACATTCACAAATAGGTGCTCATTCATAAGTTTATCACCACCAGCCTCTAGAGGATTTCAGCCTGGCAGACTGCCACTCCTTGCAGGACCAGGCTCCCAGGTACTGAGCCAGCTGCTGTGGACAATTACATCAGTCCCCCTCCCTTCCTGGGAGGGATATTTAAGCTGCTGGCTGAGGGGGCCTGGGAAAGCCATCAACCTGCAGGAGAGGGAGGCTTGCCGCCAGAGGAGGAGGAGGAGGAGGAGAGGAGGAGGAGTGTGCCTGCCTGCCGGCTTTCTGTTTTTGTCTTTGGTTGTTTTTTGTTTTTTGTTTTTTTGTTTTTTCCTCTTTCCCCAGGCTTGAGCTATGTGCCTGGGAGGGAGGATACAGGGCCAGGTGAGGGGATCTGAGGGGAGCACAATCAGGGTAGTGACGGGTAGAGGGAGATATGGCGTTGTGAGGAGGACTTGCCAGGTTAGGGAAACAAGGCCCAGACAGTTAATGGCTGTGCCTTGTTCCGGTCCCCCTCACACCCACAGGCTTGTTGGTTGCCTTATCAGCCAGCCCTCAGGCCTCCGGGTGCTGCTTTTAAATGCCAGATCAGTGCATAATAAGATCTCCCTCATCCACGATTTAATTGTGGATGAGGCAGCCGATCTGGTATGTATAACCGAGACCTGGGTGGGAGAGCAGGGAGGAGTTAGTCTCTCCCAGTTATGCCCACCGGGGTACTTGGTTCAGCATCAGGGTAGACTTGAGGGCCGGGGAGGGGGGGTTGCTGTGGTCTATAGGAATTCCATCCCCCTCTGCAGGCTCCCTGTCCATGCGACTACTGGTCTGGAGTGTTTGCACCTTGTGTTGGGCCAACGGGACAGATTAGGGATTCTGTTGGTGTACCGCCCACCCCGCTGCTCAACAGACTCCCTAGCTGAGCTGACAGAGGTGGTCTCTGGTGTACTGTTGAGGTCCCCCAGACTCTTGGTTCTGGGGGATGTCAACATTCATGCCGAGGGCACTTTATCTGGGGCAGCTCAGGATTTCATGGTTTCCATGACAACCATGGGACTGTCCCAACATACCATCGGCCCAACACATGTAGCAGGGCATACTCTAGACCTGGTTTTTTCAACTGGACATGGAGATGGGGATCTGAAAGTGGGGAACTTTACATCAACCCCTCTGTCATGGTCAGATCACCACCTGCTGAGGTTTAGACTTACAGCGGCTTTTCCCCTCTGCAAGGGTGGGGGACCCATTAAGATGGTCCGCCCCCGGAGGCTAATGGATCCAGATGGTTTCCAGAGGGCTCTGGGGAGTTTTCCGGCTGATAGGGCTGGCTCTCCTGTCGAAACCCTGGTTGATCTGTGGAATGCAGAAATGACCCGGGCAGTTGACACGATTGCTCCTGAGCGCCCTCTCCTGTGTAGAGCTCGAACGGCTCCGTGGTATACCCCAGAGCTGAGAGTGATGAAACAAAACAGGAGACGGCTTGAGGGCAGATGGAGACGAACTCCTGATGGATGCAATCAAACACTGGTAAGTGCTTATGGTAAGCTGTATTCAGGGGCAGTGAGGGCAGCAAAAAAACAATACTTTGCTGCCACTATTCAATCATCAACCTGCCACCCAGCGGAGCTTTTCAGAGTTGTCCGGGGGCTTTTACATGCTGGCCCCAAGGACATGGTAGAACCATCTGAGGCCCGCTGTAATACATTTGCTGGGCACTTCCAGAATAAAATCTCTGGCATCCGTCAGGACTTAGACTCCAGTGTTATAGCAGATGAATCTAGTGAGGTATCCAGAGCACAGGCTTGTCCTGTTTTCTTGGATGAGTTTCAGTTGGTGCAGCTCGAGGATGTTGACAAGGTGCTTGGACAGGTTCGTGCAACCACTTCCATATTGGATCCTTGCCCCTCTTGGCTAATAAAAGCTAGCAGGGATGGAACAACTGGCTGGGCCAGGGAAGTGATTAATGCCTCTTTGCAAGAGGGAGTGGTCCCAGGCCTCCTGAAAGAGGCGGCAGTGAGACCACTCCTAAAGAAATCTTCCCTGGACCCTGAAAATCTGAATAACTACAGGCCAGTAGCAAATGTTCCATTCCTGGGCAAGGTCCTGGAGCGGGTGGTTGCGAGCCAGCTCCAGGCACTCTTGGATGAGACTGATTATCTGGATCCATTTCAGTCGGGTTTCAGGCCTGGTTTTGGTACGGAAACAGCCTTGGTCGCCCTGTATGATGACCTATGTCGGGAGAAAGACAGGGGGAGTGTGACTCTGTTGATTCTCCTTGATCTCTCAGCGGCTTTCGATACCATCGACCATGGTATCCTTCTGGCACGACTGGCTGAGTTGGGAGTGGGAGGCACTGCATTGCAGTGGTTCCGCTCCTACTTGGTGGGTCGGCTCCAGAAGGTGGTGCTTGCGGAACATTGCTCGGCCCCGTGGATTCTCCAGTATGGGGTTCCGCAGGGGTCAGTTTTGTCCCCCATGCTGTTCAATATCTACATGAAACCGTTGAGTGCAGTCATCCGGAGTTTTGGAGTGCGTTGTCATCAGTATGCTGATGACACGCAGCTCTATTTCTCCTTTTCATCTTCATCAGGCGAGGCTGTGGATGTGCTGAACCAGTGCCTGGCTGCGACAATGGACTGGATGAGGGCTAATAAACTGAAACTCAATCCAGACAAGACTGAGACGCTGTTGGTGGGTGGTTCCGCTGACCGGATGGAGGGTGTTCAACCTGTTCTGGATGGGGTTGCACTCCCCTTGAAGGAGCGGGTTCGTAGCTTGGGGGTTCTCCTAGAACCATCTCTGTCACTTGAGGCGCAGGTGGCCTCAGTGGCACGGAGTGCCTTCTACCAACTTCGGTTGGTGGCCCAGCTACGTCCCTATCTGGACAGGGATAACCTGGCTTCAGTTGTCCATGCTCTGGTAACCTCCAAGTTAGATTACTGCAATGCACTCTACGTGGGGCTGCCTTTGAAGGTGGTTCGGAAGCTGCAGCTTGTGCAAAATGCAGCGGCCAGATTGATAACTGGAACCAGTAGGTTCGAACATATAAGACCTACTCTGGCCCGCTTGCATTGGCTGCCTGTATGTTTCCGAGCCCGGTTCAAGGTGCTGGTTTTAACCTATAAAGCCTTACACGGCTTGGGACCACAATACCTGATGGAACGCCTTTCCCGACATGAACCTACCCGAACACTACGTTCAACATCTAAGGCCCTCCTCCGAGTGCCTCCTCCGAGGGAAGCTCGGAGGTCGGCAACAAGAGAGAGGGCCTTCTCTGTGGTGGCTCCCCAATTGTGGAACGATCTCCCTGTCGAGGCCCGCCTGGCGCCAACATTGTTATCTTTTCGGCGCCAGGTCAAGACTTTCCTCTTCTCTCAGGCATTTGGCAATATCTGAGGAGCCTGGGTCTGTTTTGTTTTGTTTTTGTAGTTTTTTTTTTTTTTTTTTTTTTTTTTTGAAGTGTTGAAGTGGTTTTTAAATGTACAGATTGTGTGTATGTTGTATGTTTTTGCTGTTTTAATTTTTGTATATTGTTTTTAATTGTTTTTAATCCTATGTAAACCGCCCAGAGAGCTTCGGCTATGGGGCGGTATACAAATGTAATAAATAAATAAATAAATAAATAAATCAGTCAAAATCCTTCCAAAATACATTTTCTTCGTTCATTATCTTACAGACACGTCCTTTGGCAATTATCATTTATCTACACCACAGAGGTTATGATTTGGCAATCCCTGAAAAAGCCAGTCTGTCCCAGGGTGCACACAACCATTGCAGCCCTGAGGGCTATTTGTGATGCTGGCTTGGGGACCACACATGCATGTGCATACACACATACACACATGACAGGAACATCAGCCCTGATAGTCACAGCATGTTCTGGGTCTGAGCTCAGGCTGGAGAAATTACCTGAAGCTATCTGTCCCTGCTCACTCCACAACTGCTACCACAAGCAGTCCAAAGAAGTTCACAAAGCAAGATTAGTCCCACCTCCACACGTGCAATTTCTTGCCCAAGACCTTGTTCTTCTGATCCAGGCATCCAGCTTAGCCACACCAATGTTGCTTTCCAAAGAGTCTCCTACCCTCTGGGCTAATGAGGGATTGAGAAGAGTGGTCCCCTGCAACCCCGACCAGTCCCATTCTCACAAGCATGCAGCCTTCCATAAGCTTCCCAGATATGGGCAGCCGAAGCAGATGTCTGAGGAGAGGGTGGCTAGGAGTTGTTTGATCCATCTGCTCTTCCTTGGTCCAAGAGCAAGAAGGAGTGACACCCTTTGGAGATCTCCAGCTTGCTACAGCATTGCCAAGTGGCTGCTCCAATCTTTCACTGGAGCCTAGCTAGACAAGGTAGAGATCCCAGAACAAAAACCCTAGTATGCCCTAATGCAGCCACAGTCAGTAAGTGCTTACTATTTCCAAAACCAGTCCTGCCATCAGTAGTGGCAAGGGTGGAGGAAACAGGCAACACTGTGTGGGCTGCAGGTTGTGCGCCCCTGTCCTATGAAAAGTGACTCTAAGCAACAACTTCTTGAGCAGGCTAGTGCTCTCATGATGATGGAGCTTCTTTATTTTTACTCAGCACTGCTCCAGTGACACATTAATCATTCAGAGTGCCAGCAGTTTCTCTCAGTGGAAATCATGACATATAGATAGCAGTTGACTTTCAGGGAATGCCAGTCTTGAATTGCCCTATTAGATAATCTCTCAAAATCCCAGCAACGAAAAAGTGTGTAGACAGTCAAGGCTACTGGAACCTGATGAAGGAAGCATAGCAAAAGATGCAGGTTTGTAGAGTGAAGGTGGTTTGGGAACATCTTATAACACCCAGATCATAGGATGCATTGGTACACTACTCACTTAGGTAGGGTTGCATTGGCATGTAGACAAAGTGCATGGATAAATAAGACTTTCGGATAATATTCCCTTACATGTTTATGTAATTCAGACTGGATTCTACTGGATGTGAGGTATTCAAATCGTTGTTTGTAACTTGAAAATATCTACCCCTAAATAATATCTGCCTCTATTAGTCTTACATAGGGATGGACAAACCTCTCAGTTTCAATTTCTCCCATATTCTGTTAAAAAAATATCAAGATCTCTCAAACCAAAAATGATTTTTTTAAAAAAATGGGGTAAATTTATCAAAATCAAACGTAAATGAATTTCTCACCCATCTGCATTGGCCAAATTCAATAAATACAGGTACTCACAGCATGAAGAGGACCATGTTATACCTGCTGGCCATATAGCTGGTAAAGATGAAGAGTGTGGCAGAAAAAAAGAGGTTATTCAGCGCTAACATGGTTAAATACATAGGGGTTCGAAACCAGACTTGTAAGAGCTAATCACTCAAATCCTTGGGCCTCGATGGACACATCTGTCAGTTTGGGTTTCTCCCACATTCAAATGCTTTTAATCTCAAATTCATTTTGTTCCTAATATGAAGAACTTTGCAAAGCTTGATATAAAAAAAAGTAAACTGAAACAAAATTCACATGCACCTTTAAACTAATCTTTTACATTGGTGGTGAAATGAACCTCTCTAGATTGGCCAGGGCTATTGCCAGGAATGGTATGGCATTCTTCTTGATTTCAGTCCAATGTATAACAGGGACAGAATGCCTATGCATCGCTTAAGAACTTTAAAATATGATTGCATTCTTCAATCAGATCAAGCTCCACCTAGCTCAGCAGGGCATTGTGGTTATGTCCAGACTTCTTGTTATTTTATTGCCTACATTTGGTATTCAAGAGTAAATGACTTCTGAACGTGGAGGTCCCATTTTTGTGTCAAAGGTAATACACGATGCAAACATTTTAAGATGCTGCATCTCTGATCTAGAAGCAGAGATTTTCATTTAATTTTAATAAGAAAACTCTTCCTTGCACTGTTGAAATTTCAAATGAAAAACCTGTTTCAGGTCTATGAGACTTTTGCCCTTACACACACACACACACACACACACATACATATAATGTATGGTGATCTGCACTATGAAGTTTCAAAAGACACAAAACAAAAAATGGGAAAAAATCACTGCTCAAAATGTAGAAGTTATTTTTGCAGTAACGTATGTCATGATTTTTAAACATTCAGGCCTTTAAACTTTTTTTTATATATATAGTGTATGTTCTTGCCAATCCGAGCACACAGTTCTACAAAGTAAAATATTTGGCAGGGAATTCATATTAACAGATGGAACAAGAAATTAACACGTTTTTGCTTCGCTAATTCACAGTTCTTTTAATACGCTAATTCTAAATCACCTGTTCTGACTTTGACAGGCTACAGACACCTGTTTGGGGTAATATTCCACCGCTAATTATTACATGAGAAATTCAGTTTCCAACAAAAGGCTTTCTGCGTGAAATTGCCATAGCTAACAAATGGGTAATACTAACTTTATATAAAAATAGTTCACCGTGTAATCTTGAATGTGCTTAACCTTACTTAAAACCAAGAGGACTGAATTTACATGGTGTGGTAAGCTCACTGGCTAAAGGGCTATTGAGCAGGGTCTTTAAATAATGAAGAAATGTCTAGTTTAAATCTTGGATTAGCCAGCTGAGTCAGTATTTTTGTTGTGTGGTATCAAACATTGCAATGGTGCAATGCCGCCCTTTGAAATTTGGGGCAAGGGATTAACCGCCTTCCTTGCTTTTAGTAACTCCAGTGGGATAGGTTTATATTTTCCTATAAGCAGTTAGTGCTGCTTAATGGAAAAGAATAAATAAGACCACAAAAAGAACAGCATATTTCCCATAGTATGACCACTCTGCAACACAAAAGAGCTACACTTCTTTGTCACCTTGATCTTTCTAACACTGTGAACTGTCACTTTCAAAGGAGCTGAACTGCAAATTGTACTGTTAAAATTATGTCACAGAAACTGGCAGGAAAACAATTCTATCATATATCATTGGGGGACCATGGACTTCACGAATTCTCTGTCTCCCTGTCCTAAAAAATACTTATTCTCCCCCCCCCCATTCACACCCACACACACCCACACCCACACCCACACACCTCTATTCTTGAAAACACTTTATATCATTATTTAACTTCATTTATTGTAAATGGGAGGGCCTGACCCAAAGTTCAAAACCAGTTGTTAATCTTTCTGCATCAGAGAGGTAAATTGCACTTATTATGAGACCCAGTCTACACATGCACTTGAATGAAATGGTAGATTCCTGAATAGATAAAATGGGCTTAACCACTTCAGGCTGCAGGAAGGGAAATTTATTTGTTTTAACGTTGTCATATCTGTATATCTAACCATCTCCTTATAAAACTAGCACAGTGTGGAGATGGATAACCTAGGACCTTTTTTGCTGATGTGCTAATGTTTTACTTGCAGTGATTTTTCCCTATAGAAAAGCATTAAGATTGGGGATGTGCACGTCCAGAAATATCGGAATCATAATCGGATCGGAATTTTCTATATTAAAAATATTGGATCCGATCATATCGGGGGTGCCCGGATTTGATCGGATCCGATATCCGATAAATATTGGAAGTTCCGATTCGATTACAGACCGCCATTACAGGTGTTTTCCCCATAGGCTTGCATTGCAAGCCTATGGGGAAAAACACTGGGCCGGCACTCCCTCCCCCCACTCGCGCTCCTTACCTGCTGCTGCTGCCACCGCCTCTGCCTCTGCCTCCACTGCCTCTGCCGCTTCCACCCCTTACTACTGCTAAACAGGCTTTTCGGCCTGTTCCTCTCTATAGAGACGCTCCGAGTGATGTCCTCATCACTCGGTGCTTCTCTGTATAGAGGAACAGGCCAGAAAGCCTGTTTAGCAGTAGTATGGGGAGGTGGCAGTGGCAGGGAAGACCACAGGTAAGGGGTGAACCCTGGGGACCCCTCCCTCCCTTCCCTCCCCCACTCGTGCTCCTTACCTGTGGCCTTCCCCACTGCTGCCGCCACCCCATACTACTGCTAAACAGGCTTTTCGGCCTGTTCCTTGTGTTCAGACAAGTGATGAGTAATGTCGTCATCACTCGGCAATTCTCCATAGAGAGGAACAGGCCGAAAAGCCTGTTTAGCAGTAGTACGGGGTGGAGGCGGAAGCAGCAGCACTTCTGACACATTCAATGTTTGTGTGCTCTGACATGATAAATTGGGGTCATATGCCTGCTATAAGAATTGGGATCCTACCTGGATTGATTGACTGGGTTCACATGTCACCATAAGCCACGATAGTTTATGAGCTATGTTAGTGTCTGCAAGGTTTACCATGATGTCCTCACGCAGTGTGGGTGATTTGTGTAGGGCATTTTTTGCCAACAAACTAACCTGAAAACCCAAAGCTTGTAGTAGGCTTGTTGAGGATAGCTTGTTCTCTGGGTGGCTTGTTATGACGTCTGAACCTGGCATTGTAGCTTGTGCCAAGCAGCTACAGAGCTGCTCAGCAAGAGCAGCAAAAAAGCCCGTTCCACTCTTCGTGAATTTCTCAGTGCTGCTTCCAGTGTTCTTCACCAGTGACTGCTTCTCCACTGATGCCAAAATGGCACTTTGGAAGTACTTCAAAATTGTGCAAATTGGGTCATTTTAAAAACAACAACAACATTATATTGTCGGTCTTTCAAAGAGCACAAGACCACAGATTTGGCTGTCCACTATGTGTAGTCTTGCCTGGCCAATTTCCTTATATATTTCATGTGTCAAAGTAACATAGGTAACATACAAGAAAATTGACAAGGCAGGACTCCATATAGGCTAAATTGTGCAAAGGACGGGGGGGAATAATACAAAGAGAAAGTGGTAACCTGTCCCCTTTTGGTACATTTACTCCACTTGCCCCCCCCCCTTTTCAGTGCTTCTGAATTACACTGAAGGATCCTTCCTTTTTCTTATTATTTCTCCTACAGACATTCACAACTGTTAGACTATACGGAGTCTCATCTTATCAGTTTCCTTGTATATTATCTACTCTACTTTTATGCTCCCTTTGACAGCTGAAACATGCAAGGAAATTGACCAGGCAAGACTACATGTACCGGACAGCCAAATCTGTACTTTTGCACACTTGTGAAAGACCAATGAAAGGGAAAAAATGAAATATGACCCCCATTTAGGCAATTTTGAGGTACTGGTGGTTTTTTTTTTTTTAATGTGGCTAACAAAGTAACTGCTCCATAAAGGGGTAGCTATTGGAGCAGGGAGGGAGCTAGGATGAGGAGACAAGATGAGTTGTGCTACAAAAGACACTGGGATACATGCAGAAAGGAAAAGGAGATTTTGTTTGGCAAATTTTTAACTAAGAAGTCTATCACTTCAAGGGATTTATATACTCACTCTCCAGAAGGGGCTCATATTTACCTACAGCACTGTATCGTAAACAAAGAAGCCACATATGTAAAAAAATGTTAATCAATCTTACCTTGATGATAATAATAATAATAATAATAATAATAATAATAAATTTATTTCTTACCCACCTCTCCAATTGGATCAAGGCGGGAATCAACAGTAAATATAAAACACAATAAAATACATACAACTGTTTAAAAATATGGCAAACGTTATTTAAAAAAGCAATAAAACATCATAAAAACATACCTCTGGTGAATTAAGCCTGTATCATTTTGTTATTATAAATGACTAAAGTCAGTTTCTGTTTCAAAAGGACAATGTATTTGCCATTTTGAGTATGGAAGAAATGGAAAATGCGTGTTTTGGTGTGCCTTTGTCCCCTGTCACAACTGAGGTCCAGAAAGTTCTCTAAGTTAGAGAAGAACTTCCTTTATAAGCATATGAAATTGTAAAATCTTGTTTTCAGATAAATAAGCTTGACACCTGGAGCAGTCCAGAATCCTGTCTAGAAATCCCAGTAGGGCAGATTGATTCTATGTATCATAGGATCTACAGACAATGACTCCAGCCTCCAGATGGTGAATTTTGCTTACTGGCTAAGCCTGCTCTAGCTGTCTGGTCATCAGTTGGCAGAAGCAACATTCTGCCAATTATATCACCTCAGAAACATATAGCAATCTATTAATCATGTACACTTTGAAATGTACATTAAGTCGTAATTTCTGAAACAGGCCAATATCTTTGTCAATCGTATTATGCATCCATAAATATCTTCCAATGCAGAATTAGAAGGAAAGTATTTTTAATGGCCTGCTTATTATGTGGATGGAAACTCTAAGAGACAGTTGGTGTAGAAAATTAATGAACTAGAGTTTCATGGCTGGGTTTCACTCCAACCTACCTTATGCTACCAGTAAAATGAGTTTGGGCACCTCACTGTCAGTCCTTCGGAGATTTTTATGCTTTTCACCAAATGCACAACTGAGCACATTTTAGTTAAAACACTGGTCCCTTTCCCACATTTATAATGTGGATTTTCATTACAAGTGCCATTGCTTAAAACGGGATCGCAAAGTAATTTCACAAGCTTCTATGATTCAAGAACGCACATAAACAAATATTATTACTTGTCTATATGCATGTGTAAGAGTGACAGAGCTTTCATGATTTCTGTTTTGCTTATCCAAAACTCTCTTACAAAATTCAAATTTACTAATTGCTCCCATTTGTGTTGATGTCAACATAATCCTTTATAAATAGCACCACCAAATATCCTAGGTTCTCATTTTCTGAGTATTTTGAATATTCCCATTCATATAAATATATGATTTCTGTATACACATAAATGTTTAACTAGTAATTAAATGTATCTCTTGGTTGAAAAGAATGGTATACTTTAATGTACAAGAGGTATATGTTTTTTTATATTCTACCTATATTCTGTCCGCCTACGTGGAGCACAAAGATACATCATTTTACTTTTCTTTGTGGAAATGTTTTCCTTGCTTGAGCCTACTAAATGTTCTTTTTCCTTTCTTTCTTTCTTTCTTTCTTTCTTTCTTTCTTTCTTATACATTGTACATTGCTGTCTGCTACAGTTGGTTGTGACTCCTGCTGTCCAATTTACAACCTGGTTGAGCAGAACTTCTTAACTGGGCCCACCATACTGACTAGGGGTGTGCACTCCATTCCAGAAAGATCTGATAACTGTGAACATCTATGGAGCATTCAATCTTCCAGAGCGGAGATTGGCCGCATCTAAACCCATTGAATAATTTCAGAGCGGAGACGTGCCCAATTGGAGCTTCTAACGTCTCTGAAATTATCCAACCATTTTGTGTGTGTGGTATGTCTAATTGAAAACCTCACAATAAGGAACATGGGGTGATGGGATGGGGTAGTTTTGATAACTGATATTGACATCTGTGTCTAACCAATTAGGAATGGCCATAGCACTCTCCCTCCCTGCTGTGTTGTCCTGCAATTGCAGTGTTTGGGGGAGGAAATGCCAATCATTTTTCTCACAGTGTCCTTGGTTCACTTGCTCATTGTGATCCTTGGTTTCGTGGCATTTGTTTCGGTCAGAGAGAGAGAGAGAGAGAGAGAGAGATTCTTTTATCTTTGTACACCCAGTGGGACATATTATTATTATTATTATTATTATTATTATTATTATTATTTATACATTTATATACCACCCCATAGCTGAAGATCTCTGAGCGGTTTGCAAAGTTAGAGGGTGTTTGTTTGCAAAATGAGATTTAGAGAAGGAGAGAGAGAGAGAGAGAGAGATCTACGAGATCTTCTGTTGCGTTGTTTGCAAAGCGAGATGACTCTGTTTCTTTGCAGAGAGAGAAGGAGAGAGAGAGGAACCTGTTTTTCTTTGGATGTCTTTAATGCTTCATTCGTTTCACCTGTTCCACCCCCAGCATGTGCGTGTCCAAAAATCTTAAGAAATTCTTTTAAAAAGCCTTTTCTTTGAATTATTCCTTCAAATATTCATTTAAGTCCATTCAAGGCAGCTGTGTGTGTGTGTGTCCTTTAACTTAAAAATCAGGAAAAAAGAAGTTGTTTCAATTGAAATCCTTTTGGAAATATCACCTGCCTGTTCTGTTAAAGCTTTTCCTTCCAATGTGTCTGCCTGTCCTGCCTTGCAGGGCTGGGTTGTATGATGATGATGATTTCCTCTTAATGGTTTGGCATGCTGTAGCTCTCCTTCCTCTAGGGTCCCCTCTACAAGGATTCGCTTTTGCGCCCGGTTAGGCGATTATGCACATAATCGCTGAAGCGCATTTACACCTAATACCTCTGCACGAGAGGCGGCGAAGCGCATTAACGGATGACCAAAATGCGCTTGTTCACATAAAAATGCGCTTTAACGGCCGGAGCAAAATAAAACTCACTGTTTAACGCACATTCGATAATGCGCATAATCGGAGAGATAACGCGCCTCTACGCCCGATTTGTGCTCCGTTCTTGTAGAGGTAAATTTTTTAAAGCGCCTTGAAAGAGCTTTAAACCTCTCTTGTAGAGGCAGCCTAAGTTGAGCCTTTCCAGCAGTATTTGGCTTCAAAGTTACAAGTGACTTATTGTACTTGTATGTTTGGGTGTTTTAGGGTTGTGCAGTGCACCCAAGCAGTACACAATGAATAAAGCACACTTTGATAACATTCCATCATGAGGCATGGGAAACACTGACTGCTGATGTGGGTTCTGGCTGTGGGGGGAGAGGGAGTGCAGGACTGGTTGGTTGCGTATTTCTGCTTGGACTCATAGAAGTCAGCCGCAGTGTGAATCTGCTGCTGGGCTGGCATCGTGAGTGAGTAAGCTTCCACACACCCGAGTCAGGCAGGCTCTTTATTTCAGTTCAACTATTCCTCCTGTTGGCTGGCTGAGCTTCCAGTGCAGAGGGGGGCTCCTCCTCCTCTTCATCGTCCTCCTCCATGCCGCATAGGGGAAGCTGTTGTTGCCTTGACTCAATTCACTCCACTGTGCCCAACCGTGGGGGTGGGGTGCCTCCTCCTCCTCCTTGTCCTGCAAGCCTCCTGTCCTCTCTGAGGATGGGCAAGCTGTGTGCTGCTCTTGTGGTATTCATTAATTGATATTTATTTATTATTGTGCTAAGTGCTTTTATCCCGCTGCTTCGTTTTCCTCTCCCTTACCATACAGATCAAGGCACAAGAGGTGCCTGAGAGCAGACATTTGAGTTTGGACTTTAAAAATTCCCTATAAATCACTGCATGCAGGGACCTGCTCAAAACTTGGCATGCCTAAAGCCCTCTTTAAAAGCTATCACAGTGCCAATTTCCATGTGTTTATCTTTAATACTGAGGAAGCTGTATGCATTTCTGTTAAATCCCATTTATTTATTTCATTTCATTTCTATACTGCCCCATAGCCGAAGCAATTAAAAACAATATACAAAAATTAAAACAGCAAAAACATATAATATACACACAATATACACATACATTTAAAACGACGATAATAACTTTGAAAAGCTATATGCCTAAAAAACAAAACAAACCCAGGCTCATCAGATATTGCTAAATGCCTGAGAGAAGAGGAAAGCCTTGACCTGGCATCGAAAAGATAACAATGTTGGTGCCAGGCGGGCCTCGTCGGGGAGATTGTTTCACAGTTGGAGGGCCACCACAGAGAAGGCCCTAGCACTTGTTGTCGACCTCCGAGCTTCCCTCAGTGTAGGCACTCGGAGGAGCTTAGATGTTGAATGTAGTGTTTGGGTAGGTTCATGTCGGGAGAAGCATTCCGTCAGGTATTGTGGTCCCAAGCTATGTAAGGCTTTATAGGTTAAAACCAGCACCTTGAATCAGGCTCAGAAACATACAGTCAGCCAATGCAAATGGACCAGAGTAGGTCTTATATGCTCAAATCTTCTGGTCCCAGTTATAAATTTGGCCGCTGCATTTTGCACAAGCTGCAGCTTCCAAACTGTCTTCAAAGACAGCCCCATGTAGAGTGCATTGCAGTAATCTAATTTGGAGGTTACCAGAGCATGGACAGATAGGGGTGTAGCTGGGCCACCAACCAAAGTTGGTAGAAGGCACTCCATGCCACCAAGACCAAGTGACAGAGATGTTTCTAGGAGAACCCCCAAGCTACGAACCCGCTCCTTCAAAGGGAGTGTAACCCCATCCAGAACAGGTTGAAGACCCCCCATCTGGTCAGCAGAACCACCCACTAACAGCGTCTCAGTCTTGCCTGGATTGAGTTTCAGTTTATTAGCCCTCATCCAGTCCATCATTGCAGCCAGTTCAGCACATCCACAGCCTCATCTGATGAAGATGAAAAGGAGAAATAGAGCTGTGTGTCATCAGTGTACTGATGACAATGCACTCCAAAACTCCGGATGACTGCACTCAACGGTTTCATGTAGATGTTGAACAGCACGGGGGACAAGACTGACTCCTGTGGAACCCCTTACTGGAGAATCCACAGGGCCGAGCAATGTTTCGCAAGCACCACTTTCTGGAGCCGACCTGCCAAGTAGGAGCTGAACCATTGCAATGCAATACCTCCTACTCCCAACTCAGCCAGTCGTCCCAGAAAGATACCATGGTCGATGGGATCGAAAGCTGCTGAGAGATCAAGGAGAATCAACAGAGTCACACACACCCTGTCGTTCTCCTGACATAGGTTATCATACAGGGCGACCAAAGCTGTTTCCGTACCAAAGCCAGGCCTGAAACCCGACTGAAATGGAAATATAATGACAATAATGTAGAGGTTACCTGAAAACAGGGCAGTTTTCCACCAAATTAATCAGCAGAGTGGAGAGAGGGACCCACTCTGGAAATCAGGGTGGAGAATCACCTCAACAGAGCTCCGCCCCTAATTTTGGGGCAAAGAAGACCCAATCTGCACACCCCTACCACTGACTAAGAGTGTCATCACACAGGGAAAATCATGTTTCCTTACTGTCGCTTCTCCGCACTTCATCATTCTTCCCAGAGGGGAAAGAGGAAGTAAACAAAGACCACGTAGCCCATTCAGAGGCTGTTTTTATCATGCTACTTTTCCTGCACACAGCAAAGTCAGATTAAAAGTGATCTATTTTACTACAACAAAATGTCTGATGAACCTCTAAATCAGTTTAAATTGCAATACTTGACTGGACTGTTGATCAAAACTATTGTAATCTGGATAATTTTGGACAGCCTACTAGTCATGTTTAGTTACACAGGACTTTGCCTCAGCACAGATTTTTTTTAAAATCCAGGGATATATCTCTTTATTTCAGTTGTGCTTACATCATTGGATTCACACCAGTAGCTAGTAAACTTATTCCCAGCATTATAAACCTGTTGCCAGCATTTTTTTTTTCTAACAGTCCTCCTGATATTAGTTTCCTTCTGGGTTTCTTCTAAAAACCATAAGTTAGTGGCCATTTCATAATTATTTGCTAAGGACTTGTTAGACAAAAATGTGTCCAGATTCTTGTCCTAGGAGGATAAAGCCATATTCCCACTAAGAGGCACAGAGTCCATTATCTTGATCCAACGTACTTTTATTAAAACAGTCAGCTGAATGGGTGACCTCCAGGACTCTTGCCACCAGAAGCCACACCTCAAAGTATACAAGCACCTACTTTTATAACATACAGTAAGCATCATGTCATAGCTACAGACAGCGCACGTTAGGGTGACCAGATAAAATCCAGGGCAGGGCTCATATAACTTTAACAGATGTAGAGAAAAGGGAATTTCAGCCAGGGTCATTTGTATGCAATTAGTTCCTGGTGATATTCCCTCTTCATCACACCAGTTAAAGTTGCAGGGGCCCTGCCTTCTTTTGTATCTGGTCACTCTAGTATAGTGCCTGCAACTTTAACTGGTGTGATGAAGAGGGAATATCACCAGGAACTAATTGCATACAAATGACACTGGCTGAAATTCCCTTTTCTCTACAACTGTTAAAGTTACATGAGCCCTGACCTGGATTTTATCTGGTCACCCTAGCGCACGTGCAAGCATAACTCAATGCATCTCAATGTGAGCCACCACCCTTTGGGCTAACACCAAGGACCACCTTGTTTCTCACCATTAGCTCCTTATTGTGCCCAGGAACTAAAGTGGGCAGTTCCAGCTAGGACAAGATATCTGTTACTTTTGAGGAATGTTGCAGTTCTGACCAAGGCCGAGTTATGATTGTTCCTTGTTTCTAGCTGCTACATACATAGGCTGTTCTTGGCCTTAAACAAGCATTCCCAACAAGCAATCCCAGCATTCTATGCGAGTGAGAGAAAGTTGGCTTCACTTTGGCTAGCAATCTCTAACAGACTGATCTACACCAAGCGGGATACAACACTTTAAAAACGTTTTGAAAACTGTATATGGAGTGTGTCCTGGGCCCCAACAGTTGTCACTACTGTTATAAACCGTTTAAAACCATTTTAAAGCAGTAGTGTAGATCCTGCCTAAGATAACAGAGACCAAAAAGAAGGAAATAAAGGGGCTGTTCACACAACACACTAACCCACACGCAGTGATTGTTTTTGAATCATGAGTTCTTTGTTGAACCGTGTATTAGAGTGTTGTCTGAATCCAGAACATTTTCTGCAGGGAGGCTTGTTAACCATGCAGTGTGGCTTGTTATCCAACCTGAACAACCCAACAACAAAACATGGGTTCTCAAGGTGGCTTGTTTGAGAAAAATAAGTCACACTGCATGGTTAACAAGCCAGCTTGTGGAAAATATCCTGGGTTCTGACAACACACTAGCCCATGGTTCTACAGCAACCCACACTCAACCACTGTGTGTGTTTTAGCATATTGTGCAGACCCAGTCATAAAGAAAGCATACCCTGGTCTTACTCTATGTCAGGCAGAAGGTTCAGACATCTGACATCATGGTTTTGCACATTCGGGCCTTGCCTCACGTTATACCCCCACTTTCTCCTCCCCTCAGACTGTTTAACTTTCTCCATCAAACTGTGGATTCCAATTCTGGTTTGGAGGTAAACATTGCTTTGCACGTCTGTAGTTTGCAGTATTTGGACATAACAGAAAACTAGAGTTTGTCAACTGGGAAGGAAGTGATCAAATGAGAGGGCGCAACAAAAGGAGGAAGAGAGAAGGTGTGAAGGAAAAAAAGAATGTGCAAACCTAGAGCCTATCTACACACGCAGGATAAAACACTTTGAAAATGTTTTGAAAACTATATATGGAGTGTGTCCTGGGCCCCAACAGTTCTCAAAACTGTTATAAACCATTCTAAACCATTTTAAACCGTTTTAAAGCAGTAGTGTAGATAGGCTCAACATGTGTGCTTTCGTTTGTCTTTTGGTGACTACTGTTTTGAGCAGAGAGCACCATTTTTTTTAAGTTGGAATATAAATGTAATAAATACATAAATAAATAGGTCCTCCTGGTAGCCACACCCACCAACAACTGTCTTTTCCCTGCAGAATGACCGTGAGAATGATGCTATGCTAACTATATCTGTGCCAGTAGTTTGATCTAGTAAACCATAAAACTCCGTCATATGTTTATGTTTACTTAGCTGGGAGGAATGTCCAAGATGTGCCTTTCAAAAAGTGCACTTTTTCCTGAAAGTCAGCCCAAAAGAAATACCTGTCAATATGAGTGCTTAGTGGTATAGTTAATTCATGAGAAACGCAGCTCAGTGGTTTGTCGCCCTGCCTCTGGCTTCAAAAGCAATGAACTACAACGTCAAGTGTCAGTGACATCCCACCAACCAAAGTTGGTGGGATGTCACCAAGTGACAGAGATGTTTGTAGGAGAACCCCCAAGCTATGAACCTGCTCCTTCAAAGGGAGTGTAACCCCATCCAGAACAGGTTGAAGACCCCCCATCTGGTCAGCAGAACCACCCACTAACAGCGTCTCAGTGTTGCCTTGATTGAGTTTCAGTTTATCAGCCCTCATCCAGTCCATTGTTGCAGCCAGTTCAGCACATCCACAGCCTCATCTGATGAAGATGAAAAGGAGAAATAGAGCTGTGTGTCATCAGTGTCATATTGATACAAATCCCATCATGTGACACTATATCTGTCTTGTGCATTTATACCTCGTGGCTCATACAATGACATCTGTTGAGTTATTTGAGATAATATGGAATAAAAAGCAGGAAATCACACTAGAAAAGTGGTGTATGGCATATGTAATGTGTCCCAACAGTTATTAGTGCACTTTAATACTGATAAAAAGCACTATTGTGGATCTAGCCCAGGAGAGCCGGTTATAAATTCCCTGTCACCTATGGTCTTGCTGGATGACCTTGTGCCAATCACTTATATTTTAGCTTAATCTCATTCACAGGATTCTTGTGAGAATAAAACAGCAGCGAGATCTCCTTGGGGTAAATAAAATTGTGAGATAAAAAATTATGAAAAACAATGATTTCAAATGGTAAATAAATAAATGTCATGTACATTAAACTGTCCATTCAGTTCTACATTATATCTCATCTACATTATCAGAGAAACTCTCAAAGAATGGTAATAACCCAAGATTTCAATAGACAGGAATTATATTAATATGGCAAGACCCTGTAATTAAGATAGCTAGGAATTTATCATAACTAAGGTCTAAAAGACCGTATGTGTGTGTGTGCATGTGTGATATATATATATATATATATATTCAATGAGATTTTGCTTGATTTTCCATTTAGTGTATCTGCCAATGCATTGTATATACATGAGCAGTTAAACCATTTAGGGCTTCACCAAAGTAACAGGGCATTAGGTTTTCATCCATCCATCTGAAAACAATTAGGAGAAAATGCCACTTATCTTAAATAGTATTTGTCAGATTTTCTTCATCCAACTATGTAAATACAGATTTGCTGACGTTTTGATGTACTATCATCAATCTATGGCAAACTTAAGTGTGTGGGCTTTGGCCCGTGAATAGCTTTTGTTTCTGTGTGACATTAAAATGTTTTTAAACATATAATAATAATGAATATTCAAAATTAGTCATTCCTCAGTGTGTGCACAGTAGGTCATATGTCATAAGATCATGAGAATATTTATGGTACAATCAAGAGGAGCAGAAATTTGCACATGGTATCTTCAGTGTAAGCAGTTGAAAGGAAATTTCTCATTTCATTCAGACCATATTTTTTGTGAAAACAGACAACTAATTTGAAACCTGCATATTTCAGCTTTTTAGCAATATCTTCAAGGCCTATCTTAAGGAACATAGAAACATAGAAAGCTACATTATACTGAGTCAGACCCTTGGTCTAACTAGCCCAGTATTGTTGACACTGACTGGCAGCAGCTTTCCAGGGTTTCAGGTAGGCTTTTTTTTCCTGCCCTTCCTGTAGGTGCCTGGAATTGAACCTGGTACCTTCTACAGGCAAAGCAGGCCCTCTACCACTGAGCCATAGTCCCTTTAACGTTCCCCTACACATATCTAATTATCAAAAGCACTCAACAAAACCACATATGGGTATATGTCTCCATAAGATAAGGCCATTGTGTTCAAAACACTTTTATGGGGGTTCTTTGTTGGTTCCAACTTTGGCTCAGTCTTCTCCCATAAGAGGGTCTATGACCACCACCATCCCTGGCAAAAGTGAAGTACAAGCTGAAGGGGCAGGATTACAGTTTGAGATTGATAAACAAATGGTCAAGGAACACCTACTTTCTTTGAATGAGTTCAAATCTCCAGGGCCCGATGAACTGCACCCCAGAGTAATAAAGGAGCTAGCAGAAGAACTCTCAGAACCATTGTCTATTATCTTTTGCGAAATCATGGAAGACGGGTGACGTGCACGATGACTGGAGGAGGGCTAATGTCTATCTTCAAAGAGAGCAAAAAGGAGGAACCTGGGAACTACAGATCAGTCAGTCTGATATCCATCCCTGGGAAAATTTAGGAGCATATTATGAAGAAGTCAATCCGTAAGCACCTTGAAAATAATGCAGTGATTACTAGAAGCCAGCATTGATTTGTCAAGAACAAATCCTGTCAGACTAATCTGATCTCATTATTTGATCAGGTAACCTCCTTGTGGACTGTCGGAATGCTGTGGACATAATATATCTTGACTGCAGCAAAGCTTTTGACAAAGTGCCCCATTACATTCTGATTCACAAACTAGCTAGAAGCGGGCTAGATGAAACAACTATTAGGTGGATCCACAGTTGGCTACAGAATCGGACTCAAAGATTGTTGGCTAAGATCAAGTGTGTGAGTGCTTATCAATGGTACCTACTCAAACTGGGGGGAGATAATGAGTGGGGTACTGCTGGAAGACAGAAACAAACTTCAAAGTGATCTTGATAGACTGGAGCACTGGACTGAAAACAAGAGAATGAAATTACATTGGGATAAATGCCAAGTTCTGCACCTAGGAAAAAGAAACCAAATGCACAGTTACAAGATGGGAGATACTTGGCTCAGCAAGTGAGAAGGATCTTGAAATTGTTGTAGACCAGAAGCTGAATATGAGCCAACAGTGTGATGTGGCTGCAAAAAAAGCAAATGCTATTTTGGGTTGCATTAATAGACGTATAGCTTCCAAATTGCACAAGGTACTGGTCCCCCTCTATTCGGTGCTGGTTAGGCCACATCTTGAGTATTACATCCAGTTCTGGGTACCACACTTCAAGAAGGATGCAAACAAACTGGAGTGTGTTCAGAGGAGGGCAACAAGGATGATCAGGGGTCTGGAAACAAAGCCCTATGAGGAGAGACTGAAAAAACTGGGCATGTTTAGCCTGGAGGAGAGAAGACTGAGGGGAGACATGATAGCACTCTTCAAATACTTGAAAAGTTGTCACACAGAGGAGGGCCAGGATCTCTTCTCGATCAACCTAGAGTGCAGGACACGGAATAATGTGCTCCAGTTACAGGAAGCCAGATTCCAGCTGGACATTAGGAAAAACTTCCTTACTGTTAGAGCAGTACAACAGTGGGACCAAATGCATCATCCCTTCGCCCAGTGAAGCCTGGGAGGGAAGGCAAATTGTGGATGGCAGTAAAGAGATGGAGCGTGGCTGTAGTCCATTGGCTACTGGGTTGGCACCACTGCAAGGGGGGAGGAGGCAGCCTCGGCATAAATAGGCAGTGTGCCTGCTCTCCTCCCTCTTCCGATCTTCTTGCTCCCTCCCTCCCTCCCTCCCTCCCTTGTAGGCAGTATGGGTTTGCTGGTTGTCCATTTGGAGCCCTAGTAGGATTTTTTTTCTCATAGTCTAAATTGGCTGTGAGTTTTTTTGCCTACTCCATACTACAAGACAAGGTGGGTGTGTAAATAGGTTAATTTGTTTGAATTGGTCATATTTCCGGGGCGGTTAGGTGTGGGCATCTAGAGTGGGGGAACATTGATGAGCATTCTCAGGCACCCTTGGGGGTGATGGGTAGTGCCGGAAGCTCCTGGCGGGGAGCCTTGCGGCACCTGCTGGCAAGCCAAGGCTTACCTTTGAGGCCAACCCTACTTACCTACTTGGAGCCATGCGGCACGAGCATCGCTGGCACCGGAAGGCCTCCCTACCCGAATGGGGAGCCCGTGGAGTGGCGAGATGGCAGGCGCCGCTTCATGGGACAAGAATTGCTCGCCTGATCCTAGAATGGCCTGGGAGAGGCCATAAAGTAGATGCCCGCTTAGGAATTACCCCTTTGCAGATCTTTGAATAAAATGTGGCCTGAGTTTAAACCCAAACTGTTGTCTCGTATCATTATTTCACCATCCAGTTTTGCAATTACCTAGGGAGGTTGTGGGCTCTCCCACATTGGAGGCATTCAAGAGGCAGCTGGACAACCATCTATCAGGTATGTTTTAAGGTGGATTCCTGCATTGAGCAGGAGATTGGACTCAGTGGCCCTATAGGCCCCTTCCAACTCTACTATTCTATGGTTCTATGATTGTCAAGTTCCATAGAGTCTGTTCTTTTTATGCTCTGAAGAGGTGAGCTAGTTTTAGTTCATGAATAGGGTTGCTAGACCAGCAATTCAAACACTATTTTCCCTCTTTAATCACACATGGCCTGTGAAACATGGAGCTTGAGGCAGTACATAGCTGAGCATCAAACAAAAGGAGTACCCACTCCTTACTTGTGGGAGATTCAAGCCAGATCTACACTTTGTGTCAAATCGTTACAAATGTGGGATAAAAAACAGGAAATAACACTATGAAAGCAGTATGTGGAATGTGGATTGTTCCTCAAGAGTTTTCAGTGCACTTCAATACCACTAAAAAGCAGTAGATCTAGCCAGAGTAGTAGTCTGTCCACTTGAGTAGTACTCTTGTCAGGTATGTGGGTATTGATTGGCCAACTATATCCTGGGTAGCCCAGCCCACACAAGGCACAGCAAGCCAATCAGCTGTGCACCAACTCAGTGCCTGAAGCAGCCGCTTCGCCCTGACCTTATCCTTAAGACCATTTTCTGGAGCATAAACTCATTTCTGAATGCACATGGGGAGCAGGCTCCATTCTTCAACAGATGCATGTTCATTGTATGATTTGAAAAGACACCCATACATTCATTGTATGCATGATTAAAATAAATAAATACCAAGAGGATTATAGTTTCTGGAAACTAACCAACTAATTGAGATAGGTATACTTTGTGTTCCTGGTTGGCTAGTTATGCCAAACATGTGCTGTGTTTGGCTTGCCCATTCTTGCTGCTGGTGATATTTCAGAAAGAAAACCTGGACAATGGACTATTCAGTTTTTAAACCAACAATGAAAAAGAATGCATATGATGCAGATACACAACCACTATTTCTGACTGTCGGGATGGGAAGCAATGAGAAGCTACTGCTTTCTAGAGCAACCAGAAACTGGCTAAAATTGGCATTTCCAGAATGGAACAAGTCAGCAGAGCTCACAGAAGGAAATCCTAGGGACGGATCTACACTGCTGCTTTAAAGCATTTTAAAGCGCTTTATAACAGTAGTGACAACTGTTTTGGAGTGTGTCCTGGGCCCCAACAGTTGTCACTACTGTTATAAAGTGCTTTAAAGTGCTTTAAAACAACAGTGTAGATCCTGCCCCATTCTGGGAACACCCTTTTCTGCTAGTTTTCGGAGTTGCTCAACAAATCTTTAGCTTCCCATTTCACTAGTGGTTGTTCCTGCTAGCCCAACCTAATGAGCATTGGCAAATTGGATAATGAAATTGTCAGCTTTGGATACTACCCTATATATATTTAAATAAAAGACAGATTAAAAGTGTTTCACTGATATTTTCTAGAGGTTTTCACATTATCAACAGGCAAAATGTAACTATAGGATTGCTTCAGTTACAAACTAAGAGGAAATTTGGTGCTTTGCAAAGAGTATTGATTTTTCTTCTAATTACTCCCTTTCAGTTTACTAAGAAGCATCATTAGTGTCATATCTTACGATATTGCATAGTTAATTTGGTCAGCCTGAGGCACACTTTTGTGAAGTCCTAAATTCTAAACATAGTCTTATATTGGCATATTTTGTGGCAACTAGTTCATTTTTTAAGATTAAGTTTCCTATCTTTTAAAAAAAAAGAATGAACCAATAGAAATCAGAGAAATCCTTATGCAGTAGACATAATTCATTCTTTACACCAAAAGTTAGTTTGCCTTCCTTAATCCAGCCAAAATTTACATGGGAGAGTACAGGTTTGACTACCAACTGGGAAAAACATTGATTGGAGTGTCCTTTCCAGAGGAATGGGGTCCTCTGCTGTTGTTTTAAAAAGTGTTCTTCCTTTTTCTTCCATTAAGGGCACTTAGTGAACTCAGTGTCTAATTCTATGTTGCCCAAGAAGTAGAAAATACTCCTGACACTCCTACACACATTAGCAGAGATAAATCTGTCCAGGTCATAGACAGTTTTGGACATAAAAAGGTGCTCTTGCTCTCTCTCTGACCGAGTTCAGGCAACACGATAACCACCGGTGGTTTACATAATCAACAGTTGATTATGTAACCCACCATAGGTATCGTGTTGTGTGGCGGGAGATTTTTTTAACCAGTGTTTGGCTATTTGGCCAAAATAACAAACGCAAATAACCATACATGGCTGCTCAATTTTTATCCTGGTTGTGTTTTATACTGTACTTTAAATTATGTTTTTATACTGTCGTTGTTTTATATTTGAATGGTTTTTATGCTTTAAATTTTTGTAAACTACCCAGAGAGCTTTGGCTATTGGGTGGTATAAAAATGCTGTAAATAAATAAATAAATAAATAAACAAACCAACACTATGCAGAGATGGCTATTTGAACCACCATTGCTTATCATGTTGTGTGGAGGGCACCATTTGTTATTTCCTTGGCCAGTGTTATTTCATCAGCCACAGAGTCACAAGGCAAGAGTGGTCAAAGGAAAGAAAAGAGACGGCAGGATAGTTTTTTTTGGCAGCAATAGCTGATGGGATACTAGCAGGAAGACTGAAGTGGGGAGAGAGGGCGGAGGATGAGTGAATCAACTCAGTATGGACTAATAGTCAATTCAATGCTGGTCCTAATTCACACTATGGTTGATTATTATCATGTTGTGTGGGGAATATACCCTATCTAAACAACTGTTGAGTTGATTATTATCCCACCATTAACTGTCGTGTTGTCCAAATGCAGCCTCTCTCTCTTTCTCTCTGACATATATAAGCACTGTTTGGCCAACAGATAGTATAGAGTTTGGCACAAAGGTTTTCCAGCCATAAATTAAAGTAATGAAGAGTGTAGGGAAGACTTGCAAATCAGTCCACAAAGGTTGCCCACGATATTTTTTACTTGCCCTCTTTCCCATACATACCCAATTTAAGATCTTAAGGTTTTAGCTGAATCACTCGCTGAGTCTATCCTTTGTACACTTGCCTTTTTGCTGTGTGTCTAAAACTGGCTCCAAGCTCGTCTACCTGAATTGAGTCATTTTAGTTGTGCTTATGGAAGACTGCAGTTGCACAAGGGCTTCCTTCAGTCTATGGCACACTTAAGGAATGTTTGCATCATGGGACCTGAGATAGCAAAGGAAAGGAATGGAATCTAAAATCTCACAAAACCATATCAGTGCAATGCTTTTATTAGGCCAACACAAAGGTCATAAAATACTGTGAAAGTCTACAACCTCTTCCCACTTTCCATCTCAGGATTGTAACCAAATGCAGACTTCAGGTGTTGAACATCAGCCACTTTTCTTGCCCTCTCCCCACTTTTTTGGGGGGGGGCTTTGTTTACAATCTTGCCTGATGAATTATTCTGGAGAATTTGAAATATTGCACAGTATTTTGTGATGTTTGCATTGACCTAATATAGGTATTACAATGATAGTAGTTGGGGGGGGGGGAATTGTCCACCATGGTTACCTTTGCTTCTTTTGTGAAATCACACAGGTTCTCGCTATAGGTTCCTGAGTGTTCAGGATCTTAATGCAAACCTGTGATGGACCAAGAGTTTCATTGGGTTTTATGAAAGAGACCTGAGTAGAAGTGTGCTATAGAAACCTTGGGCGTGCCATTTTAGCCATACATGTACCACTGCAGTTTAAGCTTAGCTGTAAGACTGGGATGGCAGAATTTATCATCCAATGTATGCACTCAATAGTGCATTGTTTTGCAATAATTTATGATAATTGTATAGTTTACATAGATAGGGTTTAAAAAAAATAAAAACAAGAACTTTTAAGTATCACGCCTTGTTGTAATAGAGGCAATCTGAATCTCTTAACTGCCAGATTGTGGGGAGTTGAATATTTCTTATAATATCCAGGGGGGTTAACATGTTTTTCTGTAGTCTGACCTCATGTTTGAATTGTGATTCTAATGTTAATCATTGTAGGACACAGTTTCACACCTCATAAATTCACTCAGTGCTTAAGTAAACAGAAGATTCACAAATGCTTACATCACCTTTTATTCTCTCTCTCTCTCTCTCTCTCTCTCTCTCTCCCCCTCCCTCTCTCTCCTTCTCTCCCCACCCTCTTTTAGCATTTTTCAAAGTTATGTCCTTGGTTTATACAAACCACCATGCAGGAGCTGTCTGCCAGAAAAGCTCTAAAAATAATAGCGCAGACACTAGCATCAACAAATTGGCTACTTTGCTTTCAGTGATTCTGATGTTCAAATGCAAAGGTTTCCGGATCCAAATGCTGGAGGCGTTCTTTGAATCTGTTAACAGCCCAGTTTATATGGATTGTAAAGAAATGGAAGTTAGTGAAGTTTCAGAAACTTTAAAAAATACCAAATTGAGCTGACATCAAATACTGTGTATATTTGACATCAAGAATATAAGAAGAATTGCCTCGCTGGATCAAACAGTCTATCTAAACCAGTATTTTGTTTCCAACAATGGCAAGCCATATGATTCTGGAAGCTCACAAGCTGGAAATGGAGATGATGGCCATCTCTTCTTGCTTGACCCCAACAGCTGGTGCTTAGATGTCTACTCCTCTGTACATGGAAGCTATGTTCAGCTGTCTTGGCAAACAAACATTAATAGCTCTATGGGTTTTTTTTCTAATTCTGGTTTAAAGCTATCAATACTGGGACCCCATATAAATAAAGTTTAATCTGATCATCAAATTTTCACAATCATCCCACCCTAAATTCTGACATACCATAATAATCAGAGATAGAGAATAAACATCTTCTGTTTATGCTACCTGTAGTTTGTGCTAACTTTCAACATGCAACCAAAGTAGTTTTGTTTCTTTATCATTATTTTAGTTATCTGTATCTTTAGTTTTCTAATTCAGGGATATTATTTCTGAGACAGGGTGGCCGGCAACTGTATACAGTATTCTAAAGCAGTATTCTAAATGTGGCCACACCAAAATTTATAGAATGGCATTTTGATTCTTGTTTTATTTCAAGTCCCCTTTTTATTGTGCTCAGTGTTGATTTTTTCATTCCCACAGTACACTGAGGGCAAAACTGGGGTGTATCGGAGAGGGAGATTACCCCTTTCTCCCAATTAAGAAAATCTCCCTATTTGCCCTGCTGGGGCAAAATGTACAGATATTCTATGGGTACCCATCAGTTTTAGGAAAGTGTATTTTCAAGCTGGTGGAAGGGATTTTAATCAGAAAAAGCAGCATAGTGAAACTACCCCTCCTCTCCTAGAGCTGTTTTTTTTTAAAGTAACGCCTTAAGTTGAACTTTCTCCAAGTCAGAAAGGACAGAAAGAGGCCATCCTTAAACGTTCCACTGCAGAAGCGGATGAAGCAGTCCCATGTAAAAATATGCAGGGTGGAGAATCTCCATGCCTCTGGGAGTTATAGAAAATAGAAATTTATGGTAAGAAATGATACTTTTCTACATAGTGGTGGTGGTGGTGATTATGACTGATTAATAGCACTCAGCTGACACAACTTGATCAAAATCATTTCTAAGCCAGTTCCAACATAATTGGGCTGATCTAAATAGTGCCCAAGAGAGTAATCTTGGCATCTACAACACTTTTGACCATCTCTATGGCAAAGTTGACAATTTACACCAGCTTGATTTGAAGGTAACCATTCACTGTAAGAACGATGGACACATAAGCTGAGATCCTACACACATTTCCTTGAAAGCAGTATAGTCCCAAACATTTTGGTGCCTGAAGTAGAATTCCAAATGTTGCACAACATAGTGATATCTTTGGCATCATCGTCATCAAAATATATTTATTTACTGTATTTACTTCTAAAATGTATTAGTCACTTTATAGCTAAAAGCTCTTCAGGTGACATACAATAAAAACAAAGATAAAATCCAATGAAAGCAAATAGATTATTAGCTGCCTTTTAATGATAGTCCCAAATCTTTCACCTGAGATGGGGAACTTCACACTGTTCAGTAGTAGAGGTGGCCCTGTTGGAAACCAAACCCACTGAAATCAATGTTAATTGCATAATCTATAGAATGATCATGCTGCCCTCTTTAATTTCAAAGTCCTTAGACATTTAGCAAACTAACTCCTGTGTGACCTTTTCCAAAGATCTGCTTTAAAGTTCTATTTTTCAATAGTTTATCTCCAAACTTCTCACACTTTGTATCATAAGTGACAAAGCACAAATGTCAAACTTTATTAGTTCTGTTAACAACAGATATAATTTTTGTTTCTTTCAGCTACATTGTATGTGTGGTGAGATTGGAATACTTCCAGTCATTCTTACTATCATTTAGTCCTTAAAACCCAGAACAGACATTTAAACTGAAGATGGGGGGGGGGGGGAGGACACATACACACACAACATATTTTGCCTGCAGATGCACAGGCAGCAGAGTCGGAAGATGAATACTTTTAGTCTTTAACTGGTAGTCTCCATGTGATAGACTCAGTATAATTAAATAAGGAAAAAACTACAACATCTTGGGCATTCCTTTGTGAGTAAAAGATTGAGCTACATAGAGAGAGAAAAGTCCACAAGTGATTAGCAGCTGATTTTTATGTGAAATTCTCTACACCTCTAATTTGATCCCCTCCCTCCCCATATCTGTAATGAGTATAGCGATGTTTGTTGCTTTAGCTTCATCCCAGTATAATTTCTAAAGTCATTACCATATGTATACTCCGTGGTTTGCTGAACTTAAAACACCAAAGAGCTTGTAAAAATGTGGCTCTTATGGCATCATAGATAGCAGCTTTTTGTATTAGATTTCTGTGAACTTTAATGCTACCATTTCCATATCTGAAGGCTGTTTCATGCAAATGTCAAATCTAGGTAGTCCCACAAACAAACCTCCATAATATTTTGCAGTAACTTTGTTTCGAGGGGGGGGGGAGACGTTTGAACATGCAGGAAATATTAGTACATCAAACACTGTGGAAGACAAGGTAGTTTAACTTGTTGGTTTGTTTGCTAAAACTCGAAAGTAAATATACTGTAGCTAAAAGTATTCCATTTTTATCTGCCTGCTGCAGTAATGGCTGTGTTACTTCAGGGCTTACACTTCAATAATTGATCAGGGTTTGTATAGCACTGGCTAAGAGCAAAAATAGGAGTGTTGCTTTGAACAAACTGCTGCAGTGTTGTAGCATTAGGCACAGAAACAAGATTCTGGAAATATAGATATATATTAAAAAAAAAAACAGGAAAAAAGATGGATAAGTTGGAGTGGTAAATACTGCTCCAGGCTAGAAAGTAATGAGAATTTTTCCATAGAGAGTTTTGACCCGCTATTCAAAATTGTTTCTTGTCTTAATAAATCCTAAAAGTGTAATTTACTTGCAAAAAGGAAAGAACAAAGGCACCAAAATTCTTTTGATAACAACACTTGTTAAGGTTGATAACTTGAGTTTCAAATGTGTGAAGAAAAATGTGTGACAGTTTGTTTTAAGGTGACAACCTAAGTGTTCAGATACTTTCATCTTATGCTGTTTTATAAAGCTCTGCAGTAACAAAAGCTACACAAATACACCAGAAAGCAAGACAATAGATAGCATAGCCTCCAATCAATTTTTACCAACCCCTTTAGATCCATTTGCAAGTGTACAGCATTGAGTCATGTTAATTTAGCCCCAGAAAGATTGCAGAGAAGATACATCCTTTTTTTCCCTCTTGAAGTTTCACAAAGGAGACATATGGGATTTTTTAAAAAAATAAATGACTACAATTTACAGTATTTTCCTCTTAGAATATAATTTCATTAATATATATTTTTCTGGAGGTGAGGGGTCGGGTGGGCTTTTTTGTTGTCGTCATCTCCATTTTGTAACCATGAAACAGATTTTTTTGAACAATTGTTATTTTTATGGATATGTCACCATTTTGTCAAATAAAGAAGGGAAAGAAATCTTCCTTAACTTTAAAATTAGTACCAGACCAGGAAAAAAAAAACCATGAGAAATTCTCAATAGAAGCTGAAATGCCATCGTTATCATTCCCTGTTGTACTTCGTGTAGGTGTTGCAAGAGCCTCAAAACAGTGGGAGATTTTGCAGAACATATGTGCTGTCATACCTAGTCAAAAAGAGAAATGAATATAGAGATTTTCATATTTAAGTCTAATTACTTTGAAAGTATATGAGGTTTATAAAAAAAATCACAATCTCATATTTCAGAGATGCCAAAATATGGTCAGGAAGAATCCCCCCCCTCAAGATGTTACAGAGTTTACTTCCCCCTCCCCATGAAATATCCAGAGGGGGGAACATCTGAATAAGAAAGAATAAGCTGTGAAGAAGAGCATGATGGTAATAGCCCTCCCTCGCTGTTTGGCCTCCAGCAACTGGTATTTAACAGCATACTGCCTCTGAACCTGGCTTCTATTCAGCTATCATGGCTATTAGCCATTTATAGAGCAACAGGCCTGCATCATGCCAAACTCTTATGAGATTCTTGACAGATGTATCTTTCCTGCATGCCCAGGATTGGATAATAATCAGGAGTATGAAACTTTTCCTCCATCACCACCACGTCACTATGATTTATAAATTCTTGGGTGAATGAGCACTGTGTTCCTTTCTTATATGCAGCATGGCTGGCTTGCTGGCTTTAATCATTGGGGTTTCTTACTAATCTAATTTCTCCTCCTATAGCTGTGTTTTGGATGGTGCAACTGTTAGTCTCTCCTGCATTGTGTGACTGGTCCATAGTTCTGAGATGTTGCTGATGAGAATTTATTTATTTATGTTACTTGGGACATTGGTCATCTGTTCTTCACATATGTGACTTTCGCAGCAAGCTAAAATAAATTAAAACAATACTCAAATCAATACAAGATACTGATAAAAGAGAACAGTAGAAAGATGGGAGAAGGCACCTAATAAAAATGGATAAATCTAAATGGCCAGGCAAATAAAGAAGTCTTCATCTGGTGCTGAAAAGATATCAAAATTGCATCAGGTAAGCCTCCCTGGAAGGTGTTTTCCAAAGATATAACTGAGAAGATTCTCGGACAGGTCACACTCACCACCACCCACCTTACTTCAAAAAGGGGAAGGATCCACAGCAAGGATTCTAAAGAAGATTTTGATAACAATACCTTTGTGTGGGGATACATGAGTAGGTGAGCATTCAGTGAGTCACTTTTGAGTGATTTGTTTGTCCCTGAAGGGGTTAGCCCAGGGATCCCCAACATTTTTGGGTTAGTGAGCATGTCTAGAATCTTGATTGAGTTTGTAGGCACTCTCACAAAACAGCTGTCATGGTGGGCATAGCTGGTCAGAAAACACCAGTTCTTCAGACGACAAACTGGTGACGTTAAAAGAAAAGTAACTTCCCCAAGAACTTAAGAGGTGGAGGTTGAGGTCCAAAACACAAAACCGCTCTTTTGATATCACATTTTTCTGCTCCAACACTAATTTCACAGAAGGCAGAGTATTGAGGCTCAGAGACATGGGGCCCAAAGGCATTCTTGGAAACAAACATGGCACTGGAGGCTGACACTTTCTTTTGCACCTTGTGGGCCTTCCAGGTTTGTTTGTTTTTTAATTTTAAAAAAGTTTTTAAAATGTATTAAAAATCAGGAGAGGCAGGGAGCATGGTGCCCAGAGAGATATCTAACTGCAGTTTGGCACTCACGGGTCCCATGTTAGAGACCCCAGTCCCAGAGAGTGGTAATAAGTTAATGGTCATCACTTGGGCATATTTGTCCTTCACAGTTTGGTTTTATTCACACCAGTCCGACATGTATGTTTGGTAATACTATGCTTGATTGTCCTCAGAAGTACTTTGAAAATACCTCTATCCATCTCTCTTTGGCATTTAAACCTTGTCTATAGTCTTGCACGAATGTATCTACCTGCAGACAGAAGCTGATGAAAGCAAAACAATCAAAGTTGATTGTGATGGTTTCCAAGTATTTTGGTCTTTTGACCTGCAGGAGGGCAGGACTTGGGGGCTCTCTTTTTTGTGTCTCTTTCCTTATGACTTGAGTGTTTTAATGTCTTCATGATGACACTTATCTTGAAGAATGTTCAAGGACAAGGGCTCCAGCAGGACAAGGGCTCCAACATTTTCATTGGCTTCCTCTGGTCTTCTCAACACAATTCATGATGGTGTGGGTCAGCCTATGAGGACTTTCATGTTCCTGTGCATCTTCGAGGTTGCCTGCTCTTATGGAGGCATATGTCTAACAGGGCTGCAACTCATAGGATTGTACCCTTAGTCACTTAGAATCAACCAAGAGCAACTTTTTGATAGTACATATATAGCAAGCGGGGAAGAAAGGGTAGAGCTGTATGTGGTTGTTGCATTATTAGAATTATTTTCTATTTTGCATTCTTTTGAAAATTGCAGAACTCCAAGCCTGATCATCTTACACACTCCAGACTGATGCCCTCCAGACTGATGCCTTCCAGATGTTTTCATCCACAGTTCCAATTATCCTTGACCATTGGCCATGCTAGCTGGGGGCTAATGGTAGTCCAAAATACCTGGAGGGCACCAGGTTGGAGAAAGCTGCCTTACATAAATAATCCTTATTTAACAGAGCAACCCTATTGGGGAGGGAGAGGGGGAATGGAATCCTTTGTATCCTCCAAATCCGCAGCTTCTCCCAGCATGCTCTTTGGTCCTCTCCAACAACAGAGTTCTGGCGTCTGAGAAGCACTAGTTATGGATATTTCCACAGCAACAGGTAGGAAGATTGCAAAGTTAGCGCTCTATCTTTCTCTCACTGAGGGCTGATCTCTCTTTCCACCCTCGGAGAAAGAGAAAGGAAGAATCTCTTGGCCCTTGGACACGATCCTAGAAAGCATAGGATTGCACACAAAGACTTTTTTAAAAAAATGAGCAAGTTTTAGTAGGCAGATAGACAGTGACTGATCCAAACCCTCATAGTGAGGTGTATAGCTGAGTGGGATTTGAATCTCACTCAGTCCAATACAACTTTGCAGTCCAAGTGAAGCACTGTATTCACTACATCACATGGCAAAGGTTGCAAACCTCACATTGCTTTCATATATTTTTTAAAAAAATATATGTTGGGGAAGGGATTTTCAATTTTTATAGAGATCCTTCTGCATGAGTATGGAAGGTTAGTCTTTCCCAGCTGCAATTTTACTGATAATTGCCCCCACTCACATGGTTACAGGGCTTAAGAAAAAAGACACACACACCTTTGGCATCAGTGCTTTCTTTCTTTCTTTCTTTCTTTCTTTATTGCATTTTTATACTGCCCTATAGCTGAAGCTCTCTGGGCAGTTTACAAAAATTTAAACCATAAAAACCATCCAAAATATAAATGACAGTATAAAAATACAATCTAAGAACACAAGCAGGATAAAACCAAGCAGCAATGCAAAATTAATACCAAGTTAAGATACAGATTTAAAACAGCAAAGTTAAAAATTAAACCGATAAACTGTTAAAATACTGAGAAAAGAAAAAGGTCTTCACCTGGCATCTAAAAGAGTTTAATGTAGGTGCCAGGCGAACCTCTATAGAGAGCTCATTCCACAGCCAAGCTGCCACAACAGAGAAGGCCCTCCTCCTGGTAGCCACCTGCCTCATTTTCCCCAAGGATGATCTTAGTGTCCAGGCAGGTACATATGGGAGAAGGCGTTCCTTCAGATAACCTGATCCCAAGTCGTTTAAGGCTTTGAAAGTTAATACTAGCACTTTGAATTGGGCCCGGACATGGTTCGAGTGACATATTTTGTTACCTCTAGCCACATCGCCAGCTTGGAGAAAGCTACAGATGTATAACTGCTGTAAAATATTGACTGATGGTTACTTTAGAATGAAAGGCAATGTGGCAAAGATTTGCACACACTTTCCAAGGGGTTGGCCTAGACAAACATTTCAGTCCACTTGTAGCTTCTGTAAGGTGTCAGCATAAGTTGATTTGAAATGAGGGGGAACCATCAAATACACGATTTTATATTTGCTCATTTGAGACTTCTCAAATATGATTTTCACTTAGCTTTTGGTAACTAAGAAATTTTCTGCTGAGCTGTTTACATTTAATAGCAGGAGTGAGCAGAAAGTCCGAATGACTTTATTTTCAAACGGGAAAACCAAATGCCGTATAACAGCAAAAGCAGCTTCTAACTAAGCAGGCAGTAGGCAAGGTGTGGTTCCTATTCCTCTATACACTCTTGTACACAAGTAGCTCATCGTTTAGAGAAGAGCAAATGTGAAACACCCAGAGAACTTTGGCTATTGGACAGTATAGAAAATAAACAAATAAATAAATAAAACTAGGGATTTCTGTTACAAGTTGTTCAAGTTCCAGAAAAGGCTGCAGATGGGATCTGATTTTGGCAGAGGTTGGTCAGGGTCAGATAGGCCAAAGGTAGGAGATGTGGTCATGATGGGCTGGTGGAGGTCAGCCCCAGTTCAGGCAAATGAGAACTATGGGCCAGGGTTGGAAGGAGTGGTCATAGATAGAAAGATGTTAGCTAAGAAAGGACTCACTAGTGAGATATATAGAATATTAATAGAGGAGGAATTTCAGGACTCACTTAAGGTTATAAAAGAGGTATGGGAAGAAGATCTAAGGGAAAAAATCAATGAAGATAATTGGGGGAGGATATGGAATGGAAGAATGTTGAAATTATTGTCGATTAGAATTAAGGAGAACTATTATAAGATAGTTTGGAGATGGTATCTAACACCTGTAAGATTTCACCAGATTGATAAAAAAAGTGTCCAAGAACTGTTGGAGGGGATGTCAGGAGGTTGGGACCTATTTTCACATGTGGTGGAGCTGTGAACAGGTACAAAAATTTTGGGAAAGGGTTTTTAAAGAAATAAGTGATATAATTGGAAGTAAATTGGAATTACACCCGAAGTTAGCTCTACTAGCAATTTGGGATAGTAGGAATAAGCATATAATTAACAGAGAATTGGTAAACAACCTCCTGGCACCCGTTAGATTAATGGTTGCTAAAAATTGGAAAGGGCAACAAAGTTATAAAATAGAAGATTGGTATAAAGAAATTTGGGATATTGCATTGAATGACATGTTGACATGTAAAATGAAAATAATGAGGGGAATGTCCAGTAAGAGTGATTTTGGAGATATATGGAATCCCTTTTTGGAATATGTTTTAAGATCGGGAAAGGGACAATCACCTTCAAAAGAATCATTAAAATTTTGGAAGGATGATGGATGAATGTGAGTAGGTCTCGGAGGGGCGGGGTGCACGGGGGAAGTCGAGGGAGTTAGTTTGTTTATGTATTATGTGTATGTTGTTTGGTTTGTTGAAAAATCAATAAAAATTATATAATAATAAAAAAAAATAGATAGAAAAATGTTCTGATACCAGCTGAGGCCAGCCAAGATGAAAGATGCAACAAGTCTGTATTGCTATCTGATGCAAAAAGTTGATCAGGCTGAGAAACAATTTACTTAGTGCCAGCCAGGCCCCAATGGATTTGTTAGGTTATTTGTCAGGCAGAGCTGATGAGCCACAATGGCCTCTCTGGCCACTATAAGGGTGGCTCTGTGTAGCACAAGAAATATCAGTCCAGTAACTCTTTCAGTTCATGAGCTGCTTTGGTGGGGCAGAGAGTAAGCCTGGGCCATGGTATGAATCAAGGGAACCACCCCCATGGATAGCATATTCTAGCCTGTGTCTGTTCAAGCATTCAAATGAATGTGAATAGGGGTGGAACCTGCCATTGCAGTGCTTTCATTTTGTGTCTGATTCATGTCTGAAAAGTGTTCATGTGTCACACAATCATGTAGTGAAACACAATATGCAACCTCTTACCAACTTTTTGCTGGAACGTTGCAAAAGGAAAGAAAGAAAAAGTATTGTGAGATGATTTTGATGATAATTATTAGGGGTGTGCACTGGATCGGGTCCGATCCACGATCCGGATCCGATCCAGGGGAAATCGGATACAATTATCTAATTTCCGATCTCACAGCTGGATTGTTCGATCCAATCCAATCTGATCCGGAAAGGTCCCGATCCAGATCGGATGGATCAAAGGATCGGTGGGCACTCGCCAATAGAAGCGGACAGCGGGGGGAGGCTTCCCTGGCGGGGCTGTCCGCTTCCATCGGTGGGTGCTAGCGGGCGCCCGCCGATGGAAGCGGATGATGGGGGCAGGGGGCTTAAATTCTGGGGATGTCCGCTCCCGTCCGCCGCTGGCTGCTACTGTGAGCAGGCTTCACGGTCTACCCCTAGGTAGCGCACCAGATGATGTCATCACCTGGCGCGCTACTCAGGAGCAGGCCACAAAGCCTGCTCGCAGTAGCGGCCAGCGGCGGACGGGAGCGGACGTCCCCTGAAGGTAAGCAGGGGGGAGGGGGGAGGGGGGAGGGCCCGTGGCCTACTTACCTTCAGTGGCAGTAGTGGCCAGTGGCCAGCCACGGAAGGTAAGCAGGGGGGGTAAGGAGCGGACAGCCACGGAAGGTAAGCGGGTGGGTAAGGAGCGCGGGGGAGGAGGCTTACCTGCTGGGGCCATCCACAGTGGACAGTTCCGGGGGAGGAGTAGGGAGTTAGGCCCCCCTCACCCACCTGCCGCCATTTTTTCTTCATAGACTTGCATTGGGGGAAAGCTTTCTTTCCCCCAATACAAGTCTACGGGGGGGGGGGGGGGGAAATGGCAGCCGATCCAAAAATCGGATGTCCGAGTTTTGGATTGGGATCAGACCCGATCTGGTCCAGGGGGCCTCCGATTTTGTCCGATCTAATCCGGGACAAAATTGGAGGTCCCGATCCGGGTCCTGATCAGATCCAGGGGGTCCGTGCACACCCCTAATAATTATGTCAGCAGCCACATTTAGTTCTAGATGATGCTATCAGTACAGAATATGAAATTAAGGAGCTCTGTGTTTTAAGCATAAGTAAAATCAAATATAGCAGTATTAAAAACTGTATTGGACGCGGATATATTCATAGTGAATTCATACATGTCAATGTAACTGATCTTAATGTGTGAGATAAGTATACAGCGTCCTCTTATTTTGTAAATTTGGTGACATTTTCATGGACTGAGAAAACTATGTTTTAAAAATTGACATGCTAACAAAATGACCAAATCAAACAAGAAAATGAAATACAATGAAATATAAATTGTTATTGGATCGGTCTATATGGTGACATGCTTTGCTTCACCAGGACTTAAATCAACTCAAACGAAGCAAAGTTAATTACGGCCAAATTCCAAATGGGTCACTGTGCTGGTTTCATGCAGCAAACCGAATTAAGACACCAACTCATGAAGAAGCAAGAGAAAAAAATCCTTGCGTTCATCAAAATTTTTCTAAAGTATTAATATTGTTTGCGGCCCAAATTATTTTTTTGGTTGTAAACTAAAACACGGTAGAACAGAAAAGTGTGTTTAAGATTACTCTTCCTTTTTGGATTCAAGTCATCCTTAATTCACAAATTATCAACTAGCTTCCAAACAGCATGTACAAAGTTGAATGGCATATGGGAGATTGTTGTTTTCTACTACCTCCAAATAACTTGAAATAACATACTAGCATGTACTCCTATGTAAAGAGCTTGTCCTGGCCTAAGCAATAGTCATTCAAGGGTTCAACAGCCAAATATTGAACTTTTCAGAGAGAAAGTATGTCTTATGCTGGAGTCAGAATATTGACATTTACAAAAGAAGGGAAAAAAGAAAAAGCCCTTCCAAAACAAAACAAAACCTTCTCAAGTGTTGTTTTGAAGTGAAGCCACTTCAGTGGCATTTAGCAAAAAACCTGCTCAGATGGCAGGGAAGTTGCTCCAGCAGAAGGTGGAGAAATGCCAAATGTACAGTATTAAACTGCATTCCTATTGAGAATTTGTATTGACAAAATACGGTTTTTATTAATATCTCTTCTGTCTAAGACACAAGAAAGATACGTCTTGTAAATGTTAACATTTTTACTGAATCCTTGTGTACTTTATTTATTATCCCTGAATATTTGCAAGTGTTTGAGCTCTTTTGCTTCATCTTACCATATGATTAATCAAGGCCCATTTCAAGTGATGTTTTTAGTGAATAACATTTTCTCTCTCTCCAAACACTGAAACTTTATCTTCATGCTAAGGTGTTCAGATCCCCCTTCCCAATAAAAAAGTAGACCTGGAAAAATACCTCATTGCCTCAAATCTTGCTATCAGTGCTTTCTCTGTTACCCACAGGATTTTTTCACAGTTTCTTTCTTTTTTTTAATGCCTGGATATAGTCAATAAATAAAACAAATTGGTATTAAGGAATATTTGGCATACCAATGCAAATGTTGTCATTTCTCTGTGTACTTTCTTGAACTTTGACAGTTGGATCCGTTTCTTAAGTAATTTCAAACTCTATGCTACTATTCAAAAATGGATATTTGTTGTTTTGTATTGTACCATTGACATGTTTTGTGCTATCAATAACCTAATAATACTTCATAGACTCCATTATCAATTCTTCTAGTAGCATACAGATGTAGGCCCATCATTCAGGGCTTCATAAACCATTGATTATGAAGTTGGGAACTAACGTAAGAGCCGAGAGCTCCTCTCTCACCCCCCTTTCCCCTCCTGCTATATCATGCTCCAGTTTCGGCAGAAAGATCCTGGTTTGTATTAATCTAGAGTTCCTCATTACATTATGTCTAAACTGGAAAACTCTGGCTTAATGTCAGGAAAATAAGACAGGTTCACACGGTTTGTGAAGCTTTGAATGATTATCCAAACCAAGCCCATAGGTGTACGTTGCTAGGTTAATTGATAAGGAAGATTTTGAACCAGTAGATATTTATGGGCAGCAGGAAAAAATTACTATGGTGCACGCCAAGAAATCTTCCTTATTGTTGTTTTTTGAATGGTTGCATAGAGTTGGAATGTTGACTAATTAAGAAACCATTGTTTATACATCCTCAAACAATTGTCTGAATCCATCTAAAGGGTCATAATAACCAGTAAAATCAGGGCAGGATATGATTGATTATACACTTCAAAATTGTATAAAGCACCTCCTTTTTCTGTAGTTGGTAGTCATGTGAAAAGTCTCTTTCACGGCATTGCAGCTATTCATGCATCCATCTGAAAGAGTACCGTGAGCATCTAAAATAGACTTTAACAGAAGCTGGCCCTGTGAAAGGTATTGCTTTGCTATATGCTCATTCTAAAACACTGCTTCAAGGGCAAACTAAACATTACATGCTTATACATAAAACACCTTTTAAAAAAGGCACTCCAGGAAAGAATTTTGTGCTGGTAAATTATAGTGAAAGGATGCAAATGAATTGCTCAGTCCATCCTTATCAACTGCCCCAAGTGCCTTACCTACCAATCATTTTGAGATTTGAAATCTTGGTGGTGGTGGGGGGGAACACCATGGGTAAAAAAATCCATCTGGGCAGGCAGTTCAGTGGGGAGAACTGGTGGGCATGGAAAGGGTTAAGTCCTTCCCCCTACTATTTCTCCATTCTGATTTTTTCCCTCCTGAAGCAGCATTGTTTTTTGGTTGCTTAAAGAGGGCATTGTCCCATGCATTGTCATATAGAGGTTCATCATGCTAGCTACTGCCCACTTACAGATGTGCATGTATCCTTTAGATGATATCATCCACCTCCTGCGTGTGCCTCCTGCTTGTTTTTCCATTGCAAAATAGGCTCCTTTTAATCCAAACTTTTAAAAAAAAATGGAATGTGCTGTGATCTCCTGTTGTGTGCAAGAAAAGTGGTGCAATAAAGATGGCCCCTCAAAGTGTCACGTGATCTTCGTTTACTTCCTCTTTCCCCTGCGGGAAGAATGAGGAAGTGTGGAGAAGGGATGGTAAGGAAACGTGATTTCCCCCATGTGATGACGCTCATAATATATAGAGGTTGATATAGGTGCAGCTGACACAGCATGCAAAGCATAGCAAGTGGGGAAAGCCAAGCAAGTCATTATATTTTATTATTTTTTTCTATGGGAGAAAAAAAAACCAGACACCTTTATTCATTAGAACACTGGGCACAGCATTTCCCCAATTAAAGCTGCTGAAGCACTCAGCTGCTCCCTCTCCCTGTTCTAGTCAAAATAAGAGTGGCTGCCCACATGCAACAGAATGAGGTAGGAATGAGGTGGTAGGATCCTGGGGTGCCATTTCCAGCTATTCAAGGGGGATATTTTTAAAAATGTTTTCCTATGTAAAACAGACAAACAAACAAACAAACAAAATACTCCCTGCAAATAGAAAACTAGCACAGCAGAGAAAGAGCTGGACTAGAACTTGCTATGCTAGATTTCTTCTGGCAGGTTATTTTATAATGTGTGGGCGAACTTGAAAATCATATCCCTGACATTCAGTTTGAAGATATATTGTCTACTACCTCCTGTTCCACGTGTAAACTAGGCATGTATAATTTATATGGCACAAATGCAGCCCACTGGTTTTGGGTTATTGCCTTGTTCTGGTACTGCAGGCCTGTATCTTTGTGGCAACAGTCTAAAGCAGTGGGCAGTAATATTCATAAGGTACACAAAGAGACACAAAGGAATTCAGCACAGTTTAAACTACAGAGCACTGAGAAGTGAGCAAATTGGAAGATGACTTTGTATTTGATTTCATTTAAGAAATCCTGCTGTTAAAAATGTGATACTTTTAGGACAAAATGTTAATGTAAAACCTTCTGCAACATACATATTTGGTTTTGGGATCCATCCACCACTCGGCAGATACCTTATCCTGCCGAGAGCTGAGCATGAGGAGCAGGTGGTAAATGTTGCAAATGGCAAGTAATGTTTTTAAATGGACGCTCTTAGAACAACACACTGTAAGCTATCAATTAAAAAGGTAAATTGAACAAATGATACTACTCTCCTACCATCTCAATAGCCATCATAGCTAAATTAGCTGGGGAAGGGAAGAAGGGCTTTGTCGCAACAGAAGAGCCAGTAATTTCACATACTGTACCCAGGGTAAAGGCAAATGATGTGATTAGTGTGGTTATTTCTTTTTCGCTACAACAACACAGAAAACACAATCCCAGTTCGAAAGAGACAAGACTGCGAGAGAAACAAAAGGGTCTGTGTTGCCAGTTGGCTGTTATTTGATAGGACTTTCCGTGCAGTGCAGTCCTGTGCATATTTACTCATAAGAAAGTTCAGCTATGTTTAATGGGGTTTGAACCTAGCATGATTCTGGTCTGATTCAAGGTGCCGATTGTTATCTTTGACACCCTCCTAAATGGTCTGGGTCCATTGAAGCTAGGGTACCATACCATATTTTGAGAAGTTAGATCAATCAAGTCCCCACCTCCCTTCGTGGTGCCGTCAATGCAGATTCTCAGGGAGGTCAACCAGGTTGTAACTCTGCATGGTTTTAGGAAAGACAGAGGGGAGGGATATGTTTTTACAAGTCTTTTAATGCATGTTTTATCTTCCTCTGGCTCAATACTGATTTTTCATTGAACCTGTTTCATTGATGTTTGACGCTTGGGCTTAATTTTTATTGTCTTCTTTCTTGGACCAAAGCTTTATTAAAACTACCAGTACATGCCCCCATGAGGCTGAGAGGTGTTGCTTTGAATAGTTTACCCCAGGGAGCCTGTTGTCCTTAACTTCACTTCCATTAATCATGTTACCACTTACATAGGGGGGGCATTCTGCACCAGCTGAAGTTTCTGGACTGTCTTCAAAGACAGCCCCATGTTCAGAACATTACAGTTGCCCAGCCTAGTTGTCACTAGTGCATGGATAACTGAAGTGAGGTCTGTTCCCTCCAGATAGACTGTTATGCCAGTTGGTAAAACACACTCCTCGAAACCACACCTACATGGCCTCCTCCAGTTAGTACAGAGTCCAGGATGACTCCCAGACTACACACATGGTCTTTTAGGGGGACTACAACCCCATCTAAGACCAGCTGTAAACCTTCATCCAGAGTAGTTGGTTTCCCAACTGACAGTAGCTTCGGCCCTTTCCGCACCAGCCATTTTTCGAGGGCCTGCCCCTGCCTGCTCGCGGAGAGTCCGCATGATGCACAGAGCATCCCGCAAGCAGGCAGGGGCCAGCCCTCCATTTTCACGGGAGTTCCCTGCTCCCGGGAGGGTAGTGAGATGGGCGGCTGGTGTGGCTGCCCATCCTGGGCACAGCCATGCTTACCCTTGAGTAAGCGCGGTTGCACTGATGGCCACGGAGCCACACTGTGTGGCTCCAAAGCCATCAGGAAGGGGGGATAGCGAAATCACCATCCCCAGGATGGCGGGGGAGGGGGTGCAATCGTGTGCGGGTTTTTAAAAAAAAATAAACTAACCTTTTGCACATGAGCGCTTGTGCTCTCCTCTGCGGATCTTTCTTTTTTTTTTTTTAAATGGCCGGCGCGACTTGTGGTGGCCCAGGAGAAGCCCGGGCCGCCACATTGTGGTGCGGCCTCATCGTGCTGAACCCGGAAGTGGCTACTTCTGGGTTTCCCCGCTTCCCGCCCTCTCCGCGCCTATGGTGTGGAAAGGGCCTTTGTCTTGTCTGAATTAAGTTTCAGTTTGTTTACCTTCATCCACCCCAAATCAACCTCCAGATATGTTTGACAGCCTCCCTGAGATGTGTAGATAGAAATGAGAGATGGAGCTGAGTATCATCCTCATACTAATGACTCTTCAACCCAAACTTTCTGATTTTTTCCACCAGTGGTTTCATGTAGATATTAAAATCATTGGGGACAAGATGGAACCTTGCAACACCCCACAGACTAATGGCTATGGGTGGATCAAAATTTCCCCAGCACTACTTTCTCAAACTGCTCAGATTCAGTAAACCTCTTGCAGAACTAAGATTTGTTGATATTGGCAATGGAAGGCAAGAGTTCATGACCACAAGCTACTGCATAGCCAACTATCTTTATAAACTTCTGTACCTGTGGTATTCAGCTGCTGAATTGTAGTCCTCATATTTAATGTCATTCAGTGGCTCAGTTCACACCTAATGGCAATCATGGGTTAATTAACCCATGAATTGCTGGAATCTAACAGAAGTGAGTGAGAACACTGCCTCCAGTACGCTTGTCATGTTAGTTTTCAGTTAATGAACTATGATCATCCTATTCATAGGCTGTTACTGCGATGTCTGAATCTGGATACTCTAGATTGTTTAGCGGTTAATCAATCCACAGTTAACCCATGGTTCGTTATTGACCACAATTGTCATTACGTGTGAACTGGGTCAGTGTTTTAATAGCCAAGTAAAGGGGCAATTTGGGGGGAGGGGAATTAAACATAAGGAGAGTAATTTGTTTGTTTGTTTGTTTGTTTGTTTGAAAATGATATATTGTCATAGGCTTATTTATTTATTACATTTATACTCCAGCTTAAGTGAGCAGTATACAATATTATGGACGAGCGAATGTAAGAGGCTTCTGACTAAAGATGGCAGATAAACTCTAAACAAAGGAAAAGTTCCATTGATGCAACTACTTAAAAAAGGTTTGGCAAATTGTCTTAAAACTTTCAACTATTTCATACTAATGTCGTAGTCTCAAATGGCATTGCTTGAACTGTTCAAGAGCTTTTTAGAGGCCTTGAAAATACCATTGAAGAATTTTTTTAAAAATGCTGCTACTAGGAATTTAATATAGGAATAAGAAAAGCCCTGCTAGATTAGAACTATTTAATCCAGCATTCTCTTCTCAATGGTGGTCAATCCAGTTGACCACAGTTAGAAAGAGGATGCAGATTAGATGGACTTTTGTTCTCATATAGCAGACATTTTCTTAGTTATTTGCAAATTCCCCATTTGAAGCCCACTGGGAAGCCACATGAAGGCAGTAGCCACCGAGCATGTAGATTTCATGCAGCTACCAATGGGCTAATATTCATTTATAGATCTGTTCTCCACAGTATTTTTCTATAACGTACTTCACACACATTTTCTCAGTAACAACCCTGTAGGATAGGTCAGTATTATTATCCTCATATTGTGGCCTGAGCCTGCCTAAAGTCACTTAGGTTACAATCCTAAACATATATACAAAGGAATAAGGCCCAAGGAACACAATGACACTTACTTCTGAGTAAAGTGTTTAGGATTGGGCTGTCACTGGCTATTTAGAAGTGTAGAACTAGATAAGAAGTTTCCAGTTCATACCTCCTGTTCTTAATCTTGGTAATTCAGAAAGGGCTTTCCATTACAGTTTAAGATATAGCTCAATATTTGATAACTGATTAACTGATTCAAGTTGACTACTATCTACCTCCCCATGAAGCCAAAGGGAGAATTCCTGTTGTTTGAATGGAGGTCAGTTGCACCCTCCGTTGCTTATTTGCTGTCTAAAAATTATTTTTATAACAATTGGTTGCTTTTACATGTGCTACATGGTGATGAAGTAGTATACAGCAGCATTAATTGCAGCTGAGAATTTATAAATCAAATTCAAGTCCAACATAATGTGTGTGCAGAATAGTGATAAGTGATGGTGGGAGGGGGGAATGAATCATGGTCCAGCACTTCTTGTATCTGAAAATCCATGCAAGATGCTTTTCTTACCTACATCTGTAGAAAATGCCTTCTGGGCTTCTAAAACTAGCTTTCTAGTTTGCATCTGCAAATAATTTGCTGCACGTGAAGATATATCTATAAATATCTTGCTGCACTCTTAGTTTAGGAAATTAGTTATACTCTGTTTTGCCTCTGTCTTTCTAACTATTTGGCAGAACATATACCCAATTCAGGCAATAAGAATTGCAGTAATGTCGAGTGTGGGAAATAACAAGGAGGACTCAAAGTTGAGCTTTAAATATGGGCACATTTATTAATAGAGCTGCAGAAAGGGTAATCCTAAGCGGGCATCTTCTCTAATCCGGACTCATGCCATTGTTTTATCAGGCGAGACATTCACTGCCAGAGAATAGTGTCTCAATGTTCGCCATCTCCCAGGCTTCCCCTTTTGGTTTAGGGAGGACTTCCATGTCACACCCCCCTCATGCCGCAGGGCTCCGGGTGGGTGAGGAAAGTTGGCCTCAAAGGTAACGCTTATCACTGCCAACTAGGCCACAAGACTTGCAACTGGGAAGCCTTAGGCATTACTTATCACCACAATGGTGCCTCTGAATGCTCACCAACCCTAAGAGGAGAGGAGGGGTGAGAGCCAATATATGGGCTGGGATTACCCCACCCCTTTCTGGTGGTGCCATGGGGGGGGCATGCCTACCTGCCTCATCTCCCACCCCCACCCACAATAGCCTCCCTACACCCAGGCTGCACCAGGCGTGGAAGTAAGGCATTTCTGATTGGAAGTTAGAAGCACAAAGCTGGTTTCATTTCTGTGAAAGAAGCGAAAGGCCGCAGCCATAGAACCAAACTAGATGTGACGTAAAATGCATCTTTGCACTTAGCATGCATGTTTGTTGGTTTGTATGTTTTCAAAAAGCATGCAAATAGCAACCAATACAGAATTTCCTCCCAACTGAAACAGCAGATTCATCAGGGCTGCCGGGGGGGGGGGGGGGGGAAGAAAGCGTTAAACTCCCCCTCTCTGCCTGCTGTGATCTCAGTGATTATAAGCTGCACCCCCCCCCCCAACAGCTTTGCTTGCTGCATTTCATTTAAAAGTGCACGTCAAGTGCAAAGACTCATTTAACATCAGATCTAGTTTGGTCTTTCATTGGTGGGATTGCAACACCAGGCAAAATTTTGAGGCAAATTTGGAAGTTCCTGTTGAGGTGGAATATTCGAGGAATTCTGAAGCAAGCAAAATGAGTTTTGGTTTTGAAACTTATGCAGATTTTCTGATCCGGCAAGGGGATGTTGTGTATATGTGTGCATGTGTAGGCACTCAGGTCCAAATTAAGGGAAAATGTTGGTACATTTAGTCCAGTTATCTTGGTAAGTAGCTGCTTTCTCCAGAATGACAACATCCAGTAATCTTTCCTGCCATTCATCTATGAAACTTTATGTTGTAGGTTTCCAGTTCTGAAGGACGCATCTTTTCTTTTTACAATTAAGGTGGATTTGCATATTTATTTAGCTTAGCAGTCCATTTTGTCCAAATCACTTTCACATGTGTTCACTCATAAGGCTGTTCTGTACTGTTTCCACATTAATCTGTGATTTTAAAAAAAGTATAAAAATTTGCATTGAAATATGTATTCTTGCATGTATTTTCACACACAAAGTACAGATTTCTAAACATATTTTATCCCAGAATACATATTTCCAGTTTTTTGAACCAAGAACAGGGGCACAATATTTAGAGAAGTGCAAAATCCAATAGATATCTATGTTCTGTTGTGCACATTCATCCGTGAGGTGCAGATCAGGTCAGTTTGTAAGCCCTATTCAAGTATTACAGTGGTGAAGGGGCAACATATCCCATTGTATAAGCCATGCCAGCTTCCCCATGTTGTACTGTAACTTCTGCAGCAGGGAACCTTTTCTACTTGTAGAAACTCCCCATGTGATTAAGAACATAGATCAATGCTGCCCCTTTTATTATGCCTGTCAGCAGCCATGCAACTGCAGAGTGCTGCCCCCGATGTTTCTCTGCTTCTGCCACCAGTAACAACACCAGCCAGTAAGAGTTTGGGTTCCCTTTCTTTTTATATTACTGTTCGGCACCTGGCTGCTCCGTCCATGTGCCATTCTCCATCTCGCGTGGATGGGAGAAGAAAGGGAACATGCTAACTTTAAGCGATTTTCATGTCTTCATGATGGTGATAATTTTATTCATTTGTTTTGTTACAGAAATAGCATTGTCAAACACACATCTATACTGTCGTTGAAATCAAATACCTAAAACATGTAAGATAAAGATCAGTAGGACAGAGTGTCATAATCACATAAATATTATTTACTTCATTTGAACCAGATTTAGAAATATTGGCTTTAAGATTTGAGTTTACTGTCAAGCAAATGCAGAAGCCCTGTTTTCTTCAGAGCTTCACTGAGGCCGATATATTTGTATTGTACTTAATTGAAATATATCCATATCAACAATGGGTGATTAGGTAACTTTTAACAGCATTCTCTCCTGAGAGCCTCATCCTATTTCATCCCTGCAATCCTTTTACATTGCATCAACTTTAGACACTGTTGTCCAGAATTGTGATGAATGGAAAAGAGATCAAAAGAACAGAGTCATTTTGAAGTCAGGACTGTCTTGTTTGTAACAATAGATGATTCTGCACTGTTTCTGCATGTTTGCTCACAAGGAGGCTGATGCATTATTGTGTCAGGCTGTTTTGATTCCAGAATTTATATTCATTTATATCCCTTAAATTGTACAATTTAAGAAAACCAATTGAAAATAGAAAAATTAAATGATCAGAAATGTTTTCAAATCAAAGAGCAACTGACATATAAAAATGATGTATGTTTCTTACATAGTCCACAGGGAGAATTCGGCAGCCTCGCTATGATCTCTACAATTTGCCTGCAGGCAAGCGAAGCTTTGGGACATTCTATTATCCCTTTGCTCTGTTTATTGTGGCAAGTAATGCACAAACCAAAGGTTCTTTTGGACCCTTCCTTTCTGTGTCTTAGAATGGCTGAGATCCCACTTAGCTCCTGTGCTCACCTCCTGGTGCAGAGCTTTGGCGAAGGTTCAGTGACCAATAATCAATTATTATTGAGAAGCAATCAATCGCTAATTTCCATAATTATGCACATCTAAACACTATGAACAAGAAAGAGAAACAAAGCTGCACTCCAAGCATTGCCTTGTTAGCAGTATTTTGTTAACACAGGCTCTAAAAAAAGCTGCTGCAGCTGGTACCACAAATGTGTTTCCAGTATTCAGGCCATCAACGTGATCCGTTGCTAAATGTATAGAATCAGCTTCTTGCTAAAAACTACAATTACAGGTGATATACAGATTGAAATCACAGGGCTGGTTTGTCGAAGAAAATTGTCCTAATGATGGGTTTTCGGATCGGGAATGCAGCTCTTTTCTTCCTCTGTGATGGGTACTGAAGGCAGCTGCACCTGCCTCTGCGCTGTATTCTGCCGCACTTAATGATATCTGATGATATCATTAGGCAAAGTGTTCATAAACAGATGTTGAGCCTGTGCCTAAATGCTGTCAGATGAGCGGTTGCTGGCCTGAAACAGTATTATTTATATAGAACATTTACGTTTGTTATGTTAATAACCCCACTATTAGCTCTCTGGATGTTGCGATAGGAATGTAAATGTAGTTAATATGAATAACAACCTCTTTACTCTTCATGCTGCAGTTGGGTATAACTTTTAGGCTTTTAGTGAGAAACAAAGATCCCCCCACCAAGTCCTTTTGACTTCTTCTTCATCATCCTTTTTTTTCCCTCCCCCCCCTTTTCTGGCACCATATGAAATTTTGATCAGATAAATGATAAGAATCTGTAGGACAGATGTTAAAAGACTGGAATTTGTTTCTTTTACACTTAACGTTTTCAAGACATGCTAGCATTTTTTAGTGTCACATTCATATCTTGCACTGCTGGTACTCTTCGGTACCCTATCACAGAGTTTCCTTGTAGACACCAGAAATACAATATTTATCATATTTCAAACTATAATATAATATACAATATTATAGTATATTAATGATTTTATTTGTGCATGTGTGTATAATTCCCAACTAAAAGTACTGTCGCATTTGTTGGTGTTTTTCTAGGCTTATCTTGTTGCCTCATTTATTTCTGTGTAATAACTCTAAATGTTGACTAGGTCGCCCCACATCATATTCATGTTGTTGTTTTTGGCTTTTCTGGTGTCGTATTATTTTAGTACTGCCTGAAATCCTGCATTACAATTGCTGTGGTTTTATTCAGCCAAAGTTGCATTTTATACCTCATAGTTAATTCATGTAGAGTAAGTTATGTAAATTTTGACAGTCATCAAAATGTGCAATGTTTTTGCTGAAATACAGCTGAATAGCAGGAGCTCTGTTATAAAAATATCATTAGTGCTTTCATAATTTTATTTGCTGTTTTAACTCTTTCTAGATATTATTTAGAGTGGAGTTGGATATTGAATATGTGATTTTCCTGCTCATATTAAACTGATCATGAGAAGCTATTTTTAAAATTAAAAATAAAATACGCTGTGATATTGCAACTGCTGGACTTTAGTTTTAAAACTTTATTTCAGGCATTTCTTTTGATCCTGGGATTGAATATTCAAAGCTCTCACATTAAGACTATAGCATGAGACAATTCATAGCTTGTTTCCCTAGTGGTAAGGTTAACATACCTCAACACTTTATATGCCTATGAGAAATTACATCTAAACACCTCTTAGAACAGTCATGGCCAAATGACTGTCTATGAATTGAAATTAATGAATAAGCATCTAAATTCAAATAGGGTTGTGAGTTGGCCAACACCAAAGCCCCATAAGACATGGTTTCCTGCATCAGTAATCATACAAGTAGACTAGAGGAGTGCTCAGGTAGACTTGCTTTACGTTTTTCTAGCTGCAATGGGTGGATAGCATTTCAGAACCTTAAACTATGTGCACTTCATTCTGAATAAATTGGTTTTTGAATTCTTCAAATGAGGTGTAAAATATAGCCTAGTGTTGATAACAAAACCTTTACACAGGGAAGTGATGCTGATAGAAAGAAGGTGTGCTAGTGCTGCGATTACTGTTAGAAATATAAACAAACTAGTGCTGAAATTATGGAAACAAAGGCAGTGGGCATTAATGAAACACATATGCCCCTCCTGTCTGCAACCCCAGTTTTACCCAAATCATGTCCCTCCATGCCTTCTAAAGTCTGTCACTAAGGGTATCGCCACAAAGGTGAGGGAGGCGTGCTCCTTCTCCCCTCTGTAATTTGTGTGCTGAAACATTCAAATTGAAAGCTGAGAAGTTTCCTGAGCCAGGATTATGTTTGGTAGAAGATAACCCAAGAATAATGACAGGTAGGTCAGTTTATATTGTTGACTCCACTATTTCTTGATAACTTGATCACACATGGATTCATAGTCAGCACATGCTTCACTCCACAGCATAGGTGGAAGCGGGTGGAATTAACCAATTAAAGGTAGCCCTTCCCTCCTTGGTATGATGAGCACAAGATTTCTGTACAAGCCCATTGTGCAAAAATGCTCGTATCTCTTTAATAAGTATTTGCAAGGAAAACCCCACCAGGAGGAGTACATGCTGAAGCAGTGACATTGCACAGGATGAAGGGTAGGAATAAGATAGGATAGGAATAAGGGTAGGAATAAGAATAAAATGCAGGGAAAAAAAACCTTTCAAAATTTTTAATAGATTCTGTTGGTATTAATAGTTGACTTCACCGAAGCTGAGCTTGTGATTAAAACTTGAATATAAAGAGAAGCTATCCGTACTAGGGATGTGCACGGTCCAAAAAATCGGATCGGGATCAGGATCGGAACTGGACCCGAGGCATCGGATCGGATCAGATCGGAGGCCTCCCCGGTTCAGTTTGGACCCGATTCCGATCCAAAAATCAGACATCCGATTTTCAGATTGGATGCCATTTTCCCCCCATAGACTTGCATTGGGGGAAAGAAAGCTCCCCCTCCCTCTCCGTCCCCTGTCCCTCCCCCGTCCTTCCCCCGTCCCTCCCCCCCTACTCGCACTGCTTACCTGCCAGGGCCGTCGGCTTCCACGGGCGCCAGCGGATGGAAGCGGCCGCCCCAGCAGGTAAGCCCCCTCCTCACGCACCTTACCTTGCCGGGGACGTCCACCTCCCTCCGCTCCTGGATGCTACTGCAAACAGGCTTCCCGGCCTGCCCCTAAGTAGCGCGCCAGGTGATGACATCACCTGGCACGCTACTTCAGGGCAGGCTGCAAAGCCTGCTTTGCAGTAGCATCCAGAAGCAGAGGGAAGCAGATGTCCCCAGCAAGGTAAATGGGCCCCCTCCCCCTCCCCCTCATGCTGCTTACCTGCCGGGGCAGCTGCTTCCCTCTGGTGGTGCCACTGGAGGGAAGCGGCTGCCCCGGCAGGTAAGCCCCCTCCTCCCCTTGTGCACCTTACCGGGCGGGTCTGTCCGCTTCCATCGGCGGGCTCCCACTGGCGCCCACGGATGGAAGCGGATGGCCCTGGCAGGTAATCCCCCTCTCATTCTCCTTACCTTGCCAGGGCATCCCTCCTTCTGCTGCCAGATGAACTACTGTGAAACAGGCCTCATGGCCTAGTTTTTCAGTAGAGCACCAGGTGATGACATTATCACCTGGCGCTCTACTGAAAAACTAGGCTGCGAGGCCTGTTTCGCAGTAGTCCACCTGGCAGCGGAAGGAGGAGGATGCCCTAGCAGGTAAGTGGGGCCCTCCCCCTCCCTTCCTCGCGCTGGCGCCTGCCGATGGAAGTGGACAGCCCCGCCAGGGAAGCCCCCGCCCTCGCTCATCTTACCTGCCAGAGCCACCAGCCCCGGCAGGTAAGGAGCGCAAGTGGGGGGAGGGGGCCTGATCCGCCGATCCGGATTGGGTCCTTTTTGGATCAGTTCAGATTGGATCGGCGGATCCAAGTGCTGGGGATCGTAATCGGATTGTTTGATCCGATTTCGGTTGGATCGGGCCCAAATCATGGATCGGGTCCAATCCGATGCACATTCGTAATCCTTACATACCTCAAATGATTGGGTACAGGAGGTGCTCTCTATATAAGAGAGGCCTTAGAGGGGCAGAGCTGAGCAATTCAGAATGCTGAATTCTTGCAATGATTTTATTTTTTGGGGGGAACAAATTTACAAAAAAGCTAAATTTTCTATTACACAGTGTATGCACCTGCTGGGGTCACCATCTCACTTTAAACCAAGTTTTTATTTTGTTTTATTTTGCATTATGAACACATTGTTGATGCTTGGATCTCGATTTCTAACACGGAGAAACTTGTGTGTGGGGGGGGAGAGATTGCTCTGCCCTGTGGATATTCTCTAAAGACATTGCTGGAATTTTCATTTCATACATCATTCTCAAGTTGCTGCATTAGTTACAAAAAGGTCATATACCTTCATCATAATAAACTAAAAAAAAAAGACTAGAAAATGGAACATAGCTTTCTTTTTATTATTGTTTGTTGTAAAATTGGTTTCCAGGATGTTTTTGTGTACACATATGTGTACTGTGTATGTGTTTGGGTGCTTTTTGCAACCCACTCTGTTGTAAGCCAGGAATTTCATTAATATAATTACAGGAAGCCATTATATTCATATTGCATTTTCTCATCCTGCTCTCTTTGAAGATGTGCAGTGGGATTTTTACTTTGACTTCGTGAAGCTGCTGCTGCTTATCTTTTCTGTGGCACCGATAATGGTTAAAATATTTGACAAACAACTGTTCATTGTTTTTTATATGTCATGTAAGTGGGACCTGCAACAAATTATTGCATTGTTGAGTCAGTGCTCTTATTCGTGACTCCAGCCAGCAAGACATGCAATTCCAGTCCCCTCCACCCAAAGTTCTCCACTCCACCCCACCCATCAGTTAATATTTCATGCCCACTGAGAATGTTTAGTCCTCATTGGGCTATTTTGTAGGCTTTCCCCCCATTGGGTTCTCTCCCTAAAAATGTTTTGGACTTCTACAAGCCTCCCTCTTGTGTGTGGATGTGCTGTTTTTGCTGCCTCAGGATATCACCTGGAAAATAAGTTCATTTATTACCATACAGGATTGACCGTATGGATTGACCCCATGATATTGGCTCCCTCCAGGATATCTTAATGGCTGTAATGAAGACTAAGTTCTGCATGAACCATGTCATTCCATCTCAGTTGTCTTCAGTGTCAAATAAGGGCATCATGGGGAAAGAACAATAATCAGATCAAAGCAGCAAATCAGTCCCTGCTTATGCACAATTCCATATGTGCATTGTGTTTCCTATGTGTACATTGAAGCTGTGTATATTATACTCTTTTATCATAACATGCACCCTCCAAAACATCCATGGGTTACACTGCCTTTTCCTTGAACATGTGTTAAATCAATGACAAGAGGTACTGCACCTCAGTTTCTGATCCCATGTCTGGACTATCCTCTGTGAGGACCATTTCTGAATTACCACTGGGATCTTCCTTTCTAAAATGTTGCCTATCCTTCCTTGAGGAAATTTTCTATCCTTTCCCTTGAGGATGGATCAGAGAGAGTGATTGGCCCAAGGTCACACGGACTGGGTTCGGATGACATGATAACCAACGGTAGGTTAAATAGTTAACAATGGGTTAAATCGTCAATTATTGTGTCGTCTGTCAGGACGTTTTCACCCCATGGTTGGTTATTCAGCTGAAATAACCAGTGCAAATAACCAACACTTTACAGAATTGATTATTTGAACATTGGTTATCGTGTTGTGTGTCGGGCACCGTTGACTATTTTGTTGCACACAGTTGGCTATTTTCAGTGACTACAGAGTCCCCTGGCAAGAGCAACCAAAACCACGGCTGCCACTGTAGTCCAACCAGAAGAACTCGCAATGGCTGATGGAATACTAGTGGAAGGATTGGAGAGGGAGAGAGGGCGGGTGATGTGTCAATCAAACACACGAGTAATAGTCAACTTGACACTGGCCTTAATCCACACCACAGTTGATTATAATTATGTTGTGTGGGGAGTAGCCCCTTGATAATCAACCGTGGAGTTGACTATTAACCCACCACTGGCTATTGTGTTGTCCGAACGCAGCCACCGTGAACTTCATAGCTGAGCATAGAAGTTAACGTGGTCTCCCAGGGTATAATCTGTCCACTGCACTATAAGGGGTATTATATGAAAGGATGATAACTTTGGAATATGATTATTTACTAGGCTTTTGCTGTGTTTAGGTAATACATTGTGTTATCTTGCGCCATATCTGAATGACATCTTGTATTCCACAGTCACTGCTTGAGGGAACTAGTTTAAAATGCAGCTCAGTTTTATACACAGTGTAGAAGGTTAAATTACAAATGAAAATTGAAAGCTTCTTTAAGGCCTGCATCTACAGACAACAACCATTAGAGCTCATTTAAAGAACCACAATGTTGTTGATAATGGTAAATACTTCTACTGCTGCTTCTATGCCAACAGAGAACGTTTTATGAAGACAGCATTGAGTTTCAGAAGGAGAATAGCAGTGATGTAACTGATTAACACTAAGAGCCTAATTTTCATCCCCCCTTTCCATGGAACAAAACCCAAAATGGCCAAGCTCTGTTTACAATGATAAATAATGATAATAATAACGTACAGAAAATGTTATGCATAGAAATCCAAGCTGTGTCTTGGAGTAAAAAGGTGCAGTTCCCACTGCAATCAAGGGAGTTAGAAGCATTCATCCCTGAGCTGATTTTTTGTGCACAAACCTAGGTCTTTGGTCCAGTTGATGGACAAGTGCAAGCTTTCAAGTCTAAAACTGATGACGTATTGTCATACATGATTACACTAGCTTTGGGGCTAATTTCTATGTTTATTGCTGAATTCATAGAGAATTTGCATCCTGACTTGACCTCTCATTTCCTTCTTGCAATCTGTTACTCTGAAGTACACCTTGCGCATGGGTATGGGGTGGGGGAGGTTGAAGAGTTTGCAGTGTAAGGCTCATTTTCAACCATTTTCTCAACATGGAAACTCCTTTTTCATGTGTGGCTGATTTTGCAAAACATGGTTCATATGAAAATGAGGTGGTAAGGTAACTGCCTCACTCTACTTAAAAATAAACGTGTAAATTCATTGTTAGTTGGCAAATAAGATAAGATTGTTCTACTTCTGCTTGTATAGTTCCCTCTGCAGGTGGGAGAAGAGCCAGCTTTAAATTCCTGTATAAGTAAGTTCTCACTTGATGTTTCCTAGACCCCCTTAACTCATTTCATGTTTTTTACAAAGTTCTGTAAAGCAATTAGTTGCACTAGGCAATTCATTAAATTTCTTCTACACAATATCTGCTCATATAGTAATTCTCTAGGTTAAACGTTGCACTATGAAGGACTAGACCCCACCAAAACTTGTTAATGATTTTCTGGCCCAGCAGTAACACTAGCCCTACATTCCAAATATGTGCATCATCAGCACTTGACATTGTGGTGGCTGCCAGGGCCCACCACTGATGTCTATGCTGGGCCCCTTTTGAAGTATTGTTTCTATCTTGTTCTCTGACTAGCACAAGATGGCTTGGTCCACCTGCCATTTTAATGACCCACAGTGTCCCAAGGCAATACTTTGTCTGGGATGTTTTGAAGAATTAAATGGACCCATCTACCTAATGTGGCCTGGCGTACTCTTGCTGCCATTGCTCTTGCCTCCCGGGCTCATCGGTGGAGCAGGTGCTTTACCAGAGGGCACCCTGCCCAGGACATCCTCAACCCTGGAGCCAACCCAGGCATTTCCTACCTCTTAGTCTAATATCCATATACTACACATCGTACCATGTCCGCTAGCAAAATGTAATGGCTGCACTACCTCTGAACCAATAACATCAAGAGTGCTCTTTGAGCATCAGTTGACTGCTTATGAATCAGAACGGGCCTTAAAAAGTATTTGGAGCATGTGGGGTTGGATAAATGTGTTCTACCATCCAGGTAAACCGCAGGCGTTATAGGAATCCCAGAGGTGCTGTTTTCAACTTGGTAGTCCTCTATAGCCATAATAGTGACGTAAAACCCTGTTCTAACAAATGGTGCCTTTTGAGCCTGCAGATATTTGAATTGATTAAAAAGAAATGTGGGAGGTTGTTTGTGGGGTTTTTTTTTAACAAATCTTCCTGCGTTTGACTTCTTGTGGGGCTTAGATTCACTTTACTTGTGTTTGTTTCCCTGAAAAATGTGGCATTTCCTGCATGTGATCTGGTTATGTCTCCTGGAAAAACAAATGTATACTTTGACGGCACATAAAGCAGAGCAGACTGAGATGGTAGATTCCTCAGAGTAGAGTACACCACTTCAGGCTACAAGTATTCAGGCTACATGCCCCCCACCCCACACAAATGTCTTGAAATAAGTTATTAAAACCTAGCATATTGGGGAGAAAGACTTTACACCAGTCCTGTTATGGCTAAGCTAGTTTCTGTTTCATATAAAGTGAATATTCCCTCACCTGCAGTCCCAAGTGGTATAATCAATTTGATCACATGCTTAACCAGATCCACTTTTTCAGTCTTTTCACTAGGTTTGTTGTTTGTAGCCAATCGTTGTTGTTTTTTATCAATATCCCATTCCTTCAGCTATTTTGTTTGCCTGTGAAATTCATAAATCCAGAGAATGTCTAAATCCAAGCTGTTCAAAACAAATATTTGCTGCAGGTTCACATTTATTCATTCCATTGATTTGGTCTTTTTCATCTTGCAAATGCATAATCTCCTCCTGCCCAATCCTTTCTGCTACAGCACTGGTTCAGAGTTGCCTGCCCTTACCTCATTAGTGGAACCGCAACCCAGCAGCCTCACTGCCAGTGGCTAAAGAAGCATCTGTAGTGTTGGGTCAGCGCTGCTTCCCTTGTCCACACTGCAGCAGAGCTCCTGCTTCTTTTATCAAATAAGCCACGGTGAGATCCCTTCTTGTACAAATGCAGAAAAGGTTGACTTTCTTCAGGCAGGGGCTTCAAAAATAGGATTAAAACCAGAGATGGCTTTAATGCAACACACACACACACAAACATACACACAACCCAAAGAATTGTCAGGTCATGGAGAGATGCCCAAATGACTCTGTTCAGCTAATTCCTGTTGAAAATCTCACTGTTTATGAGAAATCTACTGCTTGGAACTGGAAACTAACTGGAGGGGGTGGGGTGAGTGTTAAGACATGATTTAAACATCTATGCAAATACTCCAGTTGTTCAGCTGTACCAAGGCAAAGCACCTTTATGCAGATGTCTGCTGTATAATTTTGAGTAGATGGTAGGAAGAGGCTGTTGGCACACTGTGCAGGCCACAGTCTGAATGGAGGTCCTATGGATTCTTTTGTCCACACACCGCATTATGGGAACTACATATTTCATGACTATTAAAAACCAGGGCATCACACCACCATACCCACCAAAATATTGTCTAGTAGAAGCAAGAATGGCAAGGAAGGACTCACTCCATGCAGACTGAACCATCACCACCAAATGAGTGCAGGAGGGGACTGCCACTGAATACCACTTTGGGTGGAATTCACAGAAACTTTCATGAATGAACAGGGTAGCCACCTCACAAAACACATACATGCACACAAACACAACTTTCAGGATCCAGTTTCAAAGTCTGGGGCAGGACCCTAGCACGAGGTGGAATAAGGCATACTAAACCAGGACGCAGAAATCCAATAGAGTCCGAGCCCAGATGCAACTATTTATTTATTTATTGCATTTCTATACCACCCAATAGCCGAAACTCTCTGAGCAGTTCACAAAAGTTAAAACCGTCAAATACAATTCAATGTATCAAACAAACCGCAGTATAAAAACAGAATTAGGATGCCTCAACACTTTATTGTCCAGATCTTCTGATATTTGCTGGAGTCCTTCTTTGGAACATAGAAGGTAGAATCATAGAATAGTAGGGTTGGAAGGGGCCTGTAAGGCTATTGAGTCCAACCCCCCACTCAATGCAGGAATCCTGTATTTACTGCTAGGACACTGTGAAAAGATGTATACGACCATATTGTCATCTAAAGATAACTATAAAAAAGCAAGCAGTAGTGAATACACAGGTGTGGCACACCTTTCTGTTCATTCTACCTCTTAATAAATAGCAATATACAATCAGCCATTTTCAACTCTGTTCCACACCCTGTTTTATGTCCTTAGAGATCAGTTATAACTGAAAGTAAAACCTTTGCCTTGGGCAAAAATCCATGAAGACACATGAGAGGCACTCACTGCTGCTATTAGCTGTAATATGTGCAGTGATGCAAGCTACCCAAATACTCCAATAGGGGAACTTTAAATTTGTAGAGAATGTTGGCAAAAGAGTCAGCGTTAAGTTTCACAAGACTTTTTATTTGTTTGCTTTGCAAACTCCAAGTTCTGCAAGTCCACCATTGTCTGGATTAAATGTTCATGGTGGCCTATTCTTTAGAAGAATTTGTACAAGTATTGTACAAGCCAAGAACTGTAACACAAACTACTCCACTGAAAGAGGGAAAAGCAGCTACAAAATGGCTTGGGAAAAGAAGACTTGAAGAACTGTCAGCTGCTTGTATAACCCTGCCTATCTGCTGCAGCCAGCAGGAGAGGTCCTCCTGTGTGTTCCACCTCTATCAAAAGTACAGCTAGGGAGAATGACCAATATGTATTTGTGTGTATGTGTGTGTGTGTATTGCTTAGACAGACCTCCTAGGTGGACTTCTGTGTGCTGTTCTTTTCTCTGCATAGTTCTATAGCCAGTGGTGGGTTTTTTGTTTTTGTTTTTTGCATGTTTTTAAAACTATGTATTGCTAGAGAAAGGGGTGATATAACGTTAGCCACCTTGAAGACTTTGTTTCAAGTGGAATGGCAAGATAGAAAGGATTAAGTAAGTAAGTCCACAACTGTATGGGATGCCACAGAAATAACGTGGAACCAGGCAAAACCTTTAAATGGCCCTGTGATATGTGCATCTACTCCACTACCTGTCTGCCTCTCTGATGAGGCTACAGTTGAGCACAAAATACCAAACTGTCTTTTAAAGTGATGGCAACTTCATAGAGGGTACATTTATGCAGTTAAATTAGGGCTTGTAGTTGGAGAGTCAGATTCGTGCTTCCCTATGTGATATGCTCTCTGGAGAACTACCAGTCCCAGAGTTCCTTGTGCATAGGGAGCACGAATGGACAGTTGATGGTAGAGACAAAACCGCATAATCTTCATATTCAGGGGCAGAAAGCAAAAAACAAAGTTCAAAGTGAATTGATGTTATTTGTAAAATGTTTGTAAGCTCCATTAGCAGAAGAATAAAAGGAATCAAAATATGGACATGATAATACCCTTATTAATACTAATCAAAAAGTTACACAATAGTTACCAGGGGGGAATCTACACATACACTTTTTACGTTTTAAAATGTTGATTGTTACATTGTGAATTGCAACGTATTAAAATGTGACAGGCCACATTAAGTAGTACGTACATTTTTGTCGATCCTTTCTCCTGTATTTACTGTGGTTATTCTTCCTACAACGATTTATATAAAGAAAAGAACGGAATAAATCAAAGAAAATCGGAGTAAACAACAACTGTTCTAAAACGTTACAGTAAGTACGTCATGTGGCCCAATGAGTGGTCATAACCCATTTGAAACGTAGCAAACCTATAGTGTAGATTCCCCCCAGGCTTTGCAGGACTCTTCTTTGGGCTATTAATTAAAAATAGAAAAGAAACCAAAATACAAAACACAGACACAAAAGGGGGTATATTGGTTGAGTGGTATAAAGAGGTATGGGATATTGCTATTAATGACAAACTAGCATGTAATATTAAAGTAGAAAAGGCAATATGTAATAGAAATAAATTTGAAAATATATAGAAATTATTTTAGAGCATGTATTGTTGAGAGGGAAAGGACACAAACCTGTGCAAGGAGTATCACAATTTTGGAAAATGTAATGAAGAAGAATTGGTCCTGGTGAGGGGTGCACTTGGTGTATAAAGAATGGAAAAGAATGGTATAATTGCAGTTAAGAGCTGAAATAAAATTATTTTAAAAATAATAATAATAATAAAAAACAAAAGGGGGTATATTTGGTGACAGGGTAGAATATCCCCAGTGTGGGCCATGATGTAATTTTAGAAATGTAGAAAATGTAATTTCATCAGTGAAACAGAAACTTTTATTTCATGACTCCTGAGACTATTTATTTGTTTATTTATTTATTGCATTTCTATACCGCCCAATAGCTGAAACTGTCTGGCAGTTCACAAAAATCGAAACCATAAGTACAATTTACAGTATAAAACTTAAACCACAATGTAAGAAAACACAATATAAAAGTACAACCAGAATAAAATAGAGCAGCAATACAAAGATTTAAAATACAGACTTAAACAGGAATGTTAAAAGAATAAGATGATAAAATGTTTAAATATTGGGAAAATAAAAAGATCTTCACCTGGCATCAAAAAGAGTATAATGTAGGTGCCAGGTGAATTTCTCTAGGGAGCTCATTCCTAAACTGAGTTGCCACAGCAGAGAAGGCCTATATGGGAAGATATGGGTGTGGGAGGGGGCCCAGATTAGAAAATTGTACTGAGCATCCAAAAATAATCTTAGATTTTTGACCAGGGGCTGCACTTTAGAAATATTTGTGAATATATCTTCAATGCATCCTCCCCCCCCCCCCCAAATGCTGCCAATATGAGTAAGCTAAAGGCCTACTCATAGCTGGACAGCAACCCACACAATCTTAGATCATCACCACATGGGGGAAATCGCATTTCTTTATCATCGCTTTTCTGCCCCTGCTTTTGTCCTCCATTACTTCCTCTTTCTTCCTAGAGAGGAAAGAGGAAGTAAACAAAGGCCACATGGCCCATTCAGAGGCTTTTTTTTATCACACCACTTTTCCTGCACACAGCACATTCTGTTTTAATAATAAAAAAGTCAGACTAAAAGGGGTCTATTTTGCAATGGAAAAACAAGCCAAAGAAATGGCTGGCACGTGGGAGGCGGACATTGTCGTCTAAAGGACACATGAACATTCATAAGTGGGCAGTAGTGAGTGTGCGATAAAACACTCATCTGATGACGGCCTTAGTGTAAATGTGGATACCAGTGCAGACTGAGAACTGATCACACTGACCTGGTTCAGATGACATGACAGCCCACTCTCAGGGCTTTCACAGCACGTGTTGACCGCCATTATGAATAGGCAAATCCTACGTGAGGTTTGCCATGGCTTATCATGTTGTCCGAATCTGGGCAGTGGGATTTATTTTGAGGGCATAACCTATGGTTGAGTAACCATAGCATAATCTATGGTTGAGTGAAGCTGGGTATGCAGACAATTTTGTTGACACAAAGTCAAGGCAAGAATTTGCTGGACCATAAATGCCTTGAAATTACAACAACCAGTAAGTAAGCTTTTTTAATGAGGTAGCCCCCAAGTTGCTTTAACATGTGCTCTAACAGGAGCTTCCAAACTAATTTTTCTTTAATAGTCTCCTTGAATTTCCAGTTCTTCTTTGCTTTTGTCTGAAGAATTGTGGGACATCATCCTTATTGACCTATAAAAGCTGAACATAGGGTGGCCATATGTTCTCTTTTTAAGAGGGCAGATTTCTATTTGAAGACCGTCAGTGCCGCTATTTTAAAGCATCCTCTATTTGGAGAGCTGAATCCAGTCCAAGTCTAGTTAAAGATAAAGAACCATAATAAGAACTGTTGTCCATCAAAAGTGAGCACCTGACAGCAGACTCAACAGGCAGGCATACAGGTCACCTGGTCATACTTGTCTGCACTCTGGTGAGATGTACTGTGCTTCTATTTAAATTATAATGATTATGTCCAGCTTTGCACTTATACATATAAATTAACAAATGCAAATGTTATGCAGAACAGGGTCCTCTTTTGTCCTCTTTTGTGGTGATCCCTAAGTGGCTACCCTATCAGCATGAAATATATCATATCTGTCTTTAGGGGTTCAAAGAGCATATCATACGGCAAACTGTTAAACTGTTTTCCCCATGTTTGTGGAAATATTGTACCCTTTGTCAATTTTTTTTTAGAAGTTCAAGAACCTGGATGGTAATTTCAGCCTCCCTGTTTTCTCCCGTCTTCCTGTCCTGACACATAAACATGGTTGAGTCCAGTTTTGCATGGACCCCTATAGAACTGACCTCTTGTGCCTCACCCTTGGCTAAAAGTCCTGATGAGGTCCTTCGAATCTTGATGGATCTTTGGCAGCTGGCCAACTTTGATAAGTGTTGGTGGTGCCAGTCATGAAGTACTGCTTGCCTGGCTATGACAGAGGAAAGAACTCATAATTTACTAATGCTGACACTGCTCTGCCGCCATGAGGTGCATGTGTGTGCTTTCTTCAGAGCATAGACCCCCCCCCCATATTATTCACCACCAATATCTGCTGCAAAAGAGAAACAACAAGCACTCATCCAGCCTTACAGAAAAGTATCAGCAGTACATGAAGATGGTATAGCTGTGATGGCATGAGGAGGAGAAATAGGAATCCTTCTATAAAATAGCCATCCCCCATTTAGTTTCATGGCAGAGTTTCCATGAATTGGTTCTTTAAATATGTCAGGACTTCTACCTAGGTTGTCTATATGGATATTCATCTTTGTAAACTGACCAGAGAGCTTCAACTATGGGGTGGTATAGAAATGTAAACAACAACAACAACAGCAACTTAAATATAAAATTATAATAAGCTGTACTACCATCAGTATTAACAACGAGCCAAAAAAGTTACCATTTTGTTACTGCAGGATTTTAGTTTTAGTTTATTGTCAAGGATTTTTACATTAACACTATTTTCAGTAGTGTTCAATGGTTTCAGTAAAATAATGAGGATGGCTTAATTTAATAGGTAGAAATAATTAAGCAATAACTTTCATTTGTGAATTCCCACTTCAAGCGTTCTTAACTATTTAAGACGAAACCTTCTTAGAAGGTTGCAACTGATCCTAAGCATTAAGCTAGGCCATGAATGAAATTTAAGCCAACCAATTCTTAACTATTGATGCTGCACAATTGTTATGGTCCATTTCAAATTTCATGATCATTTTGGGAATGCTTATTGGGGAAATGGCATTTAATAGTTTTAGGGGTGGGTGATGATATGCTCTTTGAACCCCTAAAAATAAAAAGATAAAAAGAATAAAGCACTATATTAAAACATATACAAATAAAACAACATATTAAAAGTTTTTAAAAACAGAATACCATTAAAAAATGTGGCTGCTCAATTGAGGAAGGCTTGTCGAAATGAAGATGTCTTCAGCAGGTGCTGAAAACAATACAATGTTGGTGCCTGCCTCACCTCCAGAGGCAGGGAGTTCCACAGAAAGGGAGCCAGGTCAATGCGGAACCATTGGAACCATCCCAGCTGATGACCAGGCAGGTTGATAAAGCGGTGGTGGTGATTGGTTTGTCAGAACTACCAGCCCTCCTGCTGTGCAATCAACTGGCAGAGACCTGACCTACAGGTTAATACTTCTTTATTATGCTAACGGAGAGCCATTCAAACAATACAGACTCAGTAGACTTGCAAAGATTGCCCCAGGGCCTAATTAGCTAATCCTGAGCTTTCTAAAGGGGAAGACTTCAAAAGGGAAAGAGAATTGCCATTAATCTAACAATGGGCTACTACACAGAACCTGGACAGGTTTCTAAGGCCCTCTTTCAGAGCCAGTCCTCCCTTCCTTGTTTCTGGTGGGTGGCTAACCAGGTCGAGCATCTGGCTCCTCTCAAAAGGTCCGCTTCTTGTATCTATGGCAGACTCTTGCATCTGCCAAATTGTGTTCCTCCTTCTCTTCTGTGGAAAGCTGGTTTCTCATGGGGGAAGGGGAGGAGAAGGAAGTATCTGTACCTTGTTGTCATGCCCTTGGGAAGATTCTCCTTCCTTGACTCCTGTAGAGTCTTGAGGGAATTTCTCTGAATCAGAATATTTGAACTCCACAGGCAGACTAGGCCCAATTCTGACAGGTTTTTACACATTAGGGTCTCAGATCAGTTCTTTTTCACTTCGAAAATTAATGAAGATTCTGTTTAGTATTTTTGTGTTGCCCCTTTTTTGCAATAAAAAAGCAAAACTGCAGAAATACCAATCAGGTTTCTTTCTGAGCTCCTTCATTCTTAGAACAGTGTTTCAATTGTCCGAACAATGAAATTAGTGTGTGCAATTAGACCTTTTCTCCTTCATCAAGAAAATAGGACACAAGGTACAATTCTATTTATTTTCCTTGGGCTGCGGCTGAAATGAAAGGGACAGATCAGATGATGGGGATGTGGGAACAGGAATGGAACATCTCTGTGGTTTTCTGGGAAAAGAAGGTTCAGAGGTGAGGGTGCCTGAAATTTGCTGCCACCACTAGAGGACTTATACTAGTAACAGCCACAATTTTTTCCCACCAAAAGTCCCCAGAGTTTTGCATTATCATGAAGCATTCCTTCATAATAATGTACCACCACTCTGATGGAGAGGATAACACCCTCAAAATATCCCAGGGAACTTTGTGTCCCTTTCATATGCCAGAATTTGAGTGAAATGTTTCTGCTTAATCTCACATGCATGGGCTAAAATTGTGCAGTTAGTTTCCTGGTGGGGGCGGAATTCAGTAACTGACCACACCATTTAAGGGTCTATTTAAATGTTCTGACCCTGTAGAGATGTCAGGAGGATAAAGTGCTTATTTCCCTTGCATGTGCTGTGCTGGATCAGGGTAGAGGTATTGAATCAGAGAATTGGCCAATCTGGCCCATGAAATGTTAAGGTTGAGTTGCTTTTCATCCCAGACTCTCCTGACTACTTCCTCTTCAAAGATATTTTAACCCATGTTCCCATATAAATATCATAGGGGTACCCCAACCACATTTTTACCTATAACATTTACATCTTTTGCCTCCAAAAATGAGAAGCAAAGTCAACCAGTAAGCAGGACAGGCTTACACTTGCTTCAAAATGATGAAGACCCTTTGCAATTTTTCTGCAACAAAACTCTCCTTGTTGATTGTTTTGTGCTTTCTCACATATCTAAAACACAGTGGGACTAGGGACATACTGTTGCCAACTCTTGAAATACATTTTTAAAATTGATTTGGTGATGTCGGTGGTGGTGGAGTCCTCTGGTTCAGCAGATGAAATCATAGCCCAGGAGTTCGGAGTATATTTGGGGACAAAACACAGTGAATTTTGGTGAGTCTTGTGGAAGAGTCCAGCAAGATTAACAGGTGTAGGGTGACCATCGTCTAGCACAATAACTGTCTATCCACAGTTACCAACATCATGTAAATTAATGGTGACTGCCATTAGCGTGGGGTGTAACACAGGGTGTTTTCCTGAAGCTCCAGAAAACACCGTTACTCCCCTCCACTTGCTCCAACATGGAATCTATTTATATATGGAGCGATATATAAATGTAATAAATAAATAATCATTCACCACCAGTTTGGGAACCATTGGCTGCCTTGAAGGGTGGCTATGAGAGGGAAGAATAGTAGGCATAATGGTCAGTTTGATATTTTGCTGCAGCTGCCACAATATTTAAGTCCAACATTAGTGAAACACTGGAATAAATGTATCAACCCCCCCCCCCCCCCGAGGTATTACTTGAAAAGAGAACCAAGTGCACTGCTGAGGCTATTTCCCCTCCAAATCATATAGAGCTTCTGGAACATCTTGGCCAGGGTAAGTCAGTGGAACATTTAAAACTTTGTTTACATTGAATTTGGCAGATCTGTGCTCATTTTCACCATTTAGCACTGGATCTCCATCTGTGGGGTGTACACAGCCCTGGGGTTGACAATGGGTGACACCTTCGGATATAGCATCAGAATTTGTTCCATAAAAGATGCTTAAACATATTTTGTTTGCATGCATACCTTTAGGCACTAACAGCAGACAGAGCCCCCAGCAGCACTAATCCAGGAAGTACACATCATGACATATCTCGGAGAATAGATGCTCCCTTTTGCGGTGATTGTGAGGTCTGTTTCAGCAGAACAATCATTCTCTGCTCTCTATGCTGATCCTGCTAATCCATCTGGCACCCTGAAACAGTACATTGTGGCTGAAGTGCGCTGATCGCCCATAAAACACCATGGCTGGAAATACTATTTTTGTTCCTTTGAGCTATTTAGCAGCAAAGGGAGACACTTCTGTGTGACTCCTTCTCCTGTCCATTGGTGACTTTGGATGCCTGCATTTATATGGGAAGAGCACGCCTGCAATCCATTACTAGACGGAGTCGCCCCTGTACAGTGCTGCTGTGCTTATCAGGGTAACTGGAAAAGGACCTGTTATAAAATTTAGGGAAGAAGCAGAGGGAACAAGTGTTATATTTTCTTTAGCTTTTTGGGTCCTCCATTCTCCTCTTCTGACACATATTTTCTATTTTCAATTTTCAGATACAAACAGGTATCTGCTGCATATTTATTCTGAAGCTGTCTTTCTGCTAATTTCAGTCATTATGAGTAAACTGAAATCTTTACCTTCTCTATATGTTGGGGGACAATAACTTTAGGAAGTAGATGGATTCAACAAGTTTGAAGATGAATGACATCTCAGACTGAACTGAAAGGAGGATGCTTTTGTAAACATTTTTTTGCCACTTATCTGCCTTTTCGGGGCAACAGCATAAAAAGAGGGGTGAAGTTTTCCACCCATACAAAGTGAGGAAAATCAGTGATCCATCTGACGGATATAAGAAACATTGCCAACAGTGAGAAGTTGGATTTGTTCCCCTTCGGTAATATCACGTATCCAAATTTGAATTGGATACGTGATGCTGTGATATCAACTCACTCAATATGTGATAGTTGATTGGCTGGGATCACCAGAGTGATGACACAAGAAGCAAGGATATCTTCATCTGAAGAAAAAATGGTGCTCAAGAGGCAGTAGAGATGGGAAACAATGGGAACAAAAAGCAGCAGACTTATTAAAAAGAGAATATTATGGTCAGGCTTTGGGGGGGCAGGTTCAGCACCTCCCCCACTCCAAATGATAGTTTTGCTCAAGACATTCAAAGAAGGTAATATTCAGCACATCCTTACTCAGATTACACATAAGCACCTAGCCAATTGTTCTTAAAGCGATAATAATACAAATGTATAGCTGCTTAGTCCTGAGCAATACATTTACTTTAATGCAGCTATCCTCTCAAGAACTGCAGGCTGGCTTTTTCGCAGTCACAGAGGAATCACAATGGGAAACTATGGTTGCAACTTCAAATAAAAGAGAGATGTATTGTTGGCTTTAAAAGAAGCAGGGTTGCACCCAGGGCCATCATTAGGATAATCTAAGAAGAATAGTAAGGACAGGCAGACAAGTTACTAGTATGAAAAAGAAAGCTCAAGTGGTTTACCTATTAAAGAAATTAAAATCACCCATTTAATGAAACCTCTTCATTTTGAAAAATGAAAGTACAAAGAGGTTTTTATTTTTTTAAAAAAATACAACAACCAAGAGTATTCAGTAACAAATATTAAATTATGAACACCGATTGCTTAAAATCAGACAGGCCATTTTAAGCAAAGCATTTTAGTTCATCATGATATGTAGCACCTTATTTAAATTAGGAGGTGTTAATTCTTAGCTTGAATAATATATTAATATAATATGTAAAGTGAATGGCATTGTTAATCACAGTCGCGCCTGGAATGACTTTGCTTCTGTGCACGGAATGTTAATTTTGCAAAACATTAATTTCAAAGATTTTGCAGCCGTGCTTTTGTAATTAAATATTAATGTCACATGTTATTGCAGTAGCATGTTTATGAAAGCCGGCAACACTTCAAGTCAACTCATTTGTTTTTATATTTATTCTTGTACATCTGCAATCCCTTCCATTTCACAATTTCAAAGTGAAGGCCATTTTGAATAGTCAATATGTAAAACATTTTTCATTGTAAGCGTTTTTTAACATCCAACAGGGTAAATATTTAATGTGGTGTTTTTAGCTGGCATAATTTTTCCAGAAAATTGGCTATAACTTTTAACAACTTGTAGGTGCACTAAACTGTTTCCATTTTTTGGCTTAAGTCATCTGAAAATAAAAGAGTCATAAATGTGATGAAAACTGTGCAAAATTATGCAAGAATTATGAGATTCTTTATGAAATTCTAGAATTTCAAATACCCTTGATTTTATTACTTCCCATGGTATGACTTTATGTTCATTTGGGTTAAAAAAAAAAAAAAACAGGTACTGATTTATCTTTTTGATTAACTTTTTGAGTAATGCAACTGCCCTTTTGATGGTGAGTTCTGTCTCATACTTAGCATGAAACTTTAAAGTATACATTTTCTGTCAAGTATCTGGATGTTTTATGAATAACTTTAATGACTGACGCTGTTAATTGAAGCTTTTTCTATATATATGCAACAGTATTTGGTTGCCTGTGACTGTTTTGACAAAATTACAATATCTGATGATCTTGCCTATGGTACTTCAAACCTGTGAATTACATTCCGTCTACAAAGAAAGTCATTTCCATTTTAGCATGTTAGCGACAAGAAATCCATTCGAGGTATCGCACATTAAACCTTTCCCCCTCCCCCTCTTTTTGCAAAGACCTTCATTATATAGCAAAAAGCACCGTTCAGCAGAGTAAATTGTGAATTATAAAAATACCTTATTTATTGCACCACAAAATGCAGGAACAATCAAGATGCATTGTTGTTTGGTTATGGCTATGTTTAATAGTTTAAAATTATATCGGCACCTGATGTTGCATGTTAACAGCTAATACCATTTGACAGTGATGAATTTAAAGGATGAAGAAGAGATACAAACTACATTTTACAAGCATGATGGGTCTCCAACAATGCCATTTAAATATTATTTGTCACTATTTAAAATGAACCTTTCCCCTTTAAGCTATGCCATTATGCTCATTTGTCCTGTCACTGCTGACAGGCTCTATGACTCACACACAAAAATGGTCATTAGGTACTGCATCTTCATCTTATTTAAAAAACAAGGAGGTGGGGGGAGAGAGAGAGGAAAAGCATTCTGATGCCTCTAAAAGCCTGTAATTATTTTCATCCGAAGAGATAGTGTTGCTTGGAAGGTAATTTAATAACCTTTTGCATGTACCTGGGGAATGCCTCTCTAGGGAACCAAGGTGCCGACATGCCATTCAGTCGTCAAAACATGACCTTTAATGGTTGCTTGGAGAGAAGTTAGTATGGAATGTTGTACACAGTACAATGCTAATTCTGCTTTCTAATATATGCAGATTTTGGTTCTAGTGTAATGATCTTTATAAGATGAATTAATATAGGTAACTGCTGCAGGAAACAAAAGGGAGTATAGATCCTCATGCAGGAATCTTACCACCTACTTTGGAAAGTGCCTGCAGCAGACTTGGTTTTGGGGAGGGAACAGCACCAGCAACAAGATAACTACCCCTTCCTTCTCAGCATTTTCAACTTCTACTTGTGTTGTGAATGAGCTGTTCGTCTTGAAAATGTGGTTGAGGCAATCAGACGTCTTTTATGTTGCCAGTAACAGAGACTGACCTGTGACTGTGACATGTAGAAATAAATAAAAAGGTTTTGAGATTCTTTCACACTGGTAATGTCTTTGCCAATCTTTTGGTGTAGTTACAGGGTTAAAAATATATGTAAGTTTGTCTATTAAACTTAAACATGCCAAGCATTTAGAGGATATACTCAGTGAGGCAGAGACTGTGTCCTGCGACATTAGGGTCGAGAAATTCTGTATTTTGGTATAGTGATATTAGATCCCACCCTATTTAGAAATGCTGGGATTTCAACTCATACCCCTGACATGCCATCCGTCAATTTATTAGCACGTTGGTGCAGTAAGCTACTGAACAGGCTATATCAATTCGTTTAGGGGGTCCCCCCCTCCTTTAAAATGTCTGTAATCCTCATCTCTGCTCTCTCAACCGGTCAGCATTAAAGATTTATGTTGCACTTTTTTCATTGCCACACCTGAATATGGATTACTTAAATGGACTGTAAATAATTCATATCTGGGAATAAGTTTCCATTACTGACCAATGTTGTAATTTAATATACTGTATTATGGGTTATGCAGGTTTAGATTGTTTTCGACGTGCATTCTGCAATTGAGCAGACAACAAATTACGTAAAAAAAGACATACTATTTGTTCAGCCTGTTTTCATGTTCGGTAAAGGGTTGTGGGAAGCAATAAAGAAAATCAGGCTAATTTCAGCAGCCTTCCTTTTTGAGGAAGAAAAAGAGTCTTGACCCGAATTGACATAAGGCAAATTGAATAAATAAAGAGAAATAGTATTAATCTAATTTGCAAACCAAAAAGGATTCGAGGTATAGGACATCATTTTTAATAGAGCATTTTTTTAAAAAAAAAAGACTTGATTTTAAAAAAATCCACTTCTGTTCTGGTGATTTCCACATATGGTGCCTGATTATTTTCTCTTAAGTAGCTCTAATAGAAAAGGACATATTTGAGAAGGAGTTTTTCAACAAGGTCACTCGTTACAAACTGAAATACTCCACAGTGTTAAAGTGCAGAGAATTTCTAAAACCCATCCTGGTATAAGTGTTTACACTTAAAAGACATTTAAACAATTTAAGATTAAGTTGCATATAGCAAAAATATATTAATAATAGATTAATGCATGAAAATCTATGAAGACACATAAGATAATGATTTAAAAAGGAATAATTTAAAGAGATGAATTAAAAAATAGAATAAAAAAGGAGGCCAACATAAACTAGGGAAAAACATGCTGTGAATAAAGTCTGTTAGATCTTGAAATAGAAGAACTGCTAAATAATGCATAGTTTTATTTTTCTATCATTTGCATAAACCTTAAGAGAGTATTTATTTGTGTAAAACTTGATGTATTGAGCAAGGGAAGTGGGGGGGATGGCATTCATTTTGTTTTCATTTTGGTATTTAGGAAAAATATTCTGTTACATATGGACTACTTAGACCTAATCATCTGACTGAATGTGATGTGTTTCTTGAGCCAGGTTGGAAAGGGCTGGATGGAGAACACTGCCCTGGTCTTGCTGCAGGCTACGCAGGTTGGCCCAGGCTCTGCTGGGGAGCAGATGGCAAGCCAATGCTTGCAGTCACACTTACCTTCCTTGCTAAATCCATAATCCCTCACTGGACACGCAGCCAAGGCAGGCTTTGGAGACAGAAAGGAGGTTACAATCTGGACTTGGGTATTGACTGCCAGAACTGAGAAAACAGCTCAGAAATTCTCAAATGCTTAACAAGTTATCTGTCTTGTCCCTAAGCCAGTGCAGCATTTTTAAAAGTAATTAAGACATGATTGAAAATGTGTGTGTGCCATCTAAAACACACACACACACACACACACGATCTTCAGAAATAATCAAACCCAATAATTAAAGCCATATTAAATATACTAGATTTGGATGGAGCTTATATAAAATGTACTTTCATTTCTAGTGAGAACATTATAGTGTGTATGTGTGTGTGTATATATATATATATATATATATACACAGAGAGAGAGAGAGATTTTTAAAATGTACCAACAGGAGGATTTTACATCTATGTGGCATTTTAGTTCATAGTGTGATTATGTATAAATTAATGAATCATTTAATTAATTTTACACTGAACATTCATCTTCATGGTTTATGTATTACAAGGTATATGATATATACAAATAAGTATTATGTTCATATACAGGAAAAAATAATACTATATAATGATCACAGCATGACCTTTTCTTCTCTCTGTCGCTTTTTCCTAAATATCCGCTCAGTTACCAGATATTATAATATATATATATATATATATATATATATATATAGTAGGGGAAGCCAAATCCTAATCAGCTACAATAAAGGGGGGGGAGAGATAAGACCATCTGTTTAAAGCGAGAGGATTTGCTATAAAAGGATGGCATACAAAAAAGTTACAGCAATATTGTGATTGTGTATTAGCTTAAATGTGATGTGTATGTTTGTTTGTATGCATAGGCATATATTTATATGTGTGTATATTTATACATTTATAGAATGTACATATGTATGTTTGTGTTTATCTTATGTGTGTAGATTATGTGCATCTGTATTGAACGTAAATTAGATGTAGAGGCTTATACATTGAATAAATGTTAACATGTAAGTATGTGCACAGCTTTTTATATCGTAATGATCCATATACATCCAAGAATGCTACACACCATTTACCTAAACATTCATGACCCCTTCCTATGAGCTTCTGCAACAGATGGTTGGGTTTGAGTGCTGGCATGGGGCAAAGCTGACACCTGCAGTTCTAGAATGAGATCTTAGCTCCTCTGCAAAGGCAGAGTTGCCCTGCACTGGTGGCGACCTACTATCTTAAGTCACACACCTGTGCTGCAAGGTCACTTGTGGCATTTTGGCTATACTTATATGGGGGTTTCAGGCAAGAATGGCTGAGAGGGCAAAGTCTTGTAGGGACTCCCATGGGCATTAATAGGTCATAGGAAGCCAGCACGAACCAGCAAACTGGAAAGATACTTATCATATGGGGCACTTGCCAGTAATTAGATTAGGTGTTGGGAGCTATCATGATGTATTGGATACCATATTGGACTTTGACCAGGGTGATTTGAATTAAAATTCCAGCTCAGGTGACATAGCCTTCAGCCAGTCACGATCTCCAATCTTTCCTCACTTACAGAGCCATGGTAAGACTAAAATAGGGAGGGAATCTATATATAGGCCACCCTGAGCATCTTGAAAGAAGGGAAGGATTAAACAAGTGACATTATTATGAGTAGTAGTAGTAGTAATACATATAAATAGGTACTTGCTGTATTGCAGCTTAAGTGACTGTGTAGCATTAGGTGGTCAGACTGCAAAGTAGGTTCCACTGAAATCATTGCAACATTATTCCAAGAAAACATATGTAGGATTGTTATGTACATTCCCTAGTCTTTGTAAACCTAAATATTCAATCCAAAATCTCATACAAGTGTTGATCATCTCATTATTTATAGAAATCCAAATGCAAACATAAAAGTCAAGCGAATTAACATTCAAGGACATCCCTGTCTTTTCACTCTCTCTGTATACACTATTTTTCATTAGCAAAAATAATGACTTGTGCAGGCAATCACTACACTTTTGACATTTTTGAATACATCAGTGACTAACCCAGTTAGAATGGACCACTTAAGCCATTCCCAGCCCAGTCCACGCATTCGCTTGGATCCTAAGGTTTGCTCCCTAAAGGGAAGAAGCTTCCATTCATGGAGCAAAATGCTAGGATCCAAGCCATTGTATTTACCAAATGGAGGGCACTGGAAACAATCTCTCCAGTCATGTAGACAGTTTTCCCAACAATGCCATCACCCTAAAGGAGAGGATCCGGTATGGAAATCCTCCCATGTGACTGGAGAGACCTATATGATGAGCAGCTTCAGCATTCAATAAGCAGCAGCTACCTGAATGCTGTTTCCAGCTACTTGAATGCTGTTTATCTTCCAATAATGGAAGATAGTATGTTAAATTAACCCCACTATTAATCTATTTAACTTGATTGTGAGTAACTGGGGATGTAAAAAAAACATCAGAGACATGTTTGGTGGCAGTGCAAGAGAAGGCCTTCTTGGTGGCTGCTCCCAGGATGTGGAACTCCCTCCCAAAAGGGGCTAAGTTAACTCCCTTGCTGCTATCCTTCCACTGGCAGGCATAGACTGCTTTATTCAAGATGCCTTTTGATCTTTAAGTGGGTCTGTGGGTTGGGTGCAGTTTTTATTCTGTAATTGTTATATTTTATTGTATTTGAATGTATTTTATTGTTTTAATATATTTTAAATTCCTTTGTAAGCTGCCTTGTGTGCCATTTTTGGTAGAAAAGTGATGTATAAATCAAATAAATAAATAAACAAATTGTTAGTGCATGCATCATCATTTTGGATGTGACCTACAGATAACCTACATAATTTACAATACACAGTTATAAATAATGTGCATTAAGAGCCGATCTACACGCTAGGTTTTTAACGTTTTATAAGGGTTATGAAAACTCCTTGGGCCACATGACGTGCTCCTTATAACGTTGTATACCTGAGGTTTTTTGAAACTCACTTCAGTTATATACAACAGTTTCACTTTTAATAAATAGTTTTAAGTAAAATAATGTGTCCTTCCTTACCGTTTGTGATTCATGGGGGCAGTGCTTCATTTACTGGTGCCCAAATGCTTAGCAGTTGATTGGTGGGGAAGAAAGAGGGGCTAAGGAGGAAGTGGGCGAGTGAACTACAACACCCACAATTCTTAGCCCTATACTCGCTAGGGAATGACAGAGGAACAAAAGAGGAAGTGGGTGACTGAACTACAACGCCCACAATGCCTTGCCCTAAACTCATTGTAAAAACAAAAGAGAAAGAGACAGGGCAGAAGAGTGTGTGACTGCACACACCGCTTTGAAGACTGAAGAAGTTTTCTCCTGTAATGTGAGTACTCAGTAATGTGGCCTAAGACATTTTAGAACGCACCTATTTGGAACGTTTTAAAATACTATTTAAAACGTTCCAAGGGACTGTGTAGATAGGCTCTTAATTACCATATCAAATGGGGTGATCAGACAGACACCAAGAGGAATCTGATAAAGGGATAATGTTTAGACAGGTTGAAAATAGCCTAATCAAATACATACTTTTGCATACAAAACATATAAATATTGGCTCAAATGGGATTACAGAATGTTATATTTTGAGCCATTTGATCTGTTTTGTATCTTTAATTTCTAGAGAACAGGGGAGGGCAATTTACAGGGCCGTGCAAAGCTGGTAATATGCCCAGGCCAGGTGGGAAGTGTGTGCACCCCCCATTTCAAAAAAGGAGGACAACATGGCTGCCCCAAGGGGGCGTGCCACCAACATGTCCATTCTACATAACACCTTCATATTAAATCTGTTCTACAACACTTCAAGGCACATATATTCCTGCCCTGCATTCGGCATGGCCCTCTGGAGCTTGTAGTCTGACTGTGGTATTCATGACGGACAGCTTCTGCACTATTTCCGCAAGTCGGGCTCCTCGCTTCTCAATGGGCCGCTTATGCTATGGAAGCAGTAGCGTAAGCTAGGGAAGACCTCCTCATTGAAGTGCCTCCTCAAAATCGTGGGCCCCGGGCCAACTGGCCCCACTGCCCCCCCCCCTCTGCATGGCCCTGGCAATTTATGGCCCTCCAGAAGTTTTGGCCTACAACTCCCATCATCCTTCAACATTGGCTATGCTAAATATAGATGAGGCAAACCAATAGATTCAATCTATTGAATTTCTATCACATTGTCTAGTGGTAAAAATGTTGTTTATTATTTATATCAGATAGTAAGCAAAGCAGCTTTGTCATATCATTGCTAAATCCTAATCACACATTTTCTTGTAAATCAACAAGTGTCACTTTCTCTGACACACTTCTTACACACTTCATAATGGCATTTATGTGTATAGATTATGCCTGCACAAACCCATGAAGCTAGACACAGCTCACCAGCCATATTTTGCCACCTGCCATGTCCTTAGCAATCCTTACAACAGTGTTGGGCTAATCCATGTGAATGTACCCTCCGTATGTAATATCTATAGCCCCTGCCCTGAAATCCTTTATCATATTCCTAGATGTAGAAGAGGGAGCCTGGCTTTCATCACTGAATAGGGGAGGGAAAGATACTGTATTCATGTTCAAAAGCTTTTGATTTAATTATTATGAGAGATTCCAGTAAAGTTGTACTGAGACGGGCTCAGGAATTAATGTTGGGCTTTTGTAATGGCTCATCTCAGAATAAGAGGTGAGCTTCTGCTCTGGCTCAGATTAACAACGGAGCACCAAATTTCTCTCCCCTCTCTGCCATCCTCCTCCTTTCCCCAAAGATGTCTCCCCTGAACACACTTCCCTCTTTCTTACTCTTACATCTTCATGGATGTTGCAGGAACAACAGCAAAGGTCAGAAGAAAAGATAGATATAGATAGATATAGATAGATATAGATATAGATATCCTTCCCCTCTCCCTGTTATTCTGGCTGACAGCATGCTTGGATATGAGGAACTATATAACTCCTGCAATGTTTCCTGCTTAAAAAATCCTAATCCAACACAAGGAAAACTTTGGAGTGTTCACCCACCACTAATTATGACTTTGCATCTTCCAGGGTTGGGATCCAGACTGAGACCTTGTTTGGTCACTCACCAGATTATACTTTGTATCCCCTGCAATCGAGCACACATTGTTAGATCCCATTGATATGAATGCTACCAGAAAGCATGTAACTGTTCCAGACAGTCCTTTACAAAGGACTGGTAGAGGATTTGGATTGGATTGGGACTGTAGCTCGTCCAATCCCTCATTAAAAGAAGGTTTGATATTCAGTGCTTGGGTTCAATGGAAAGTTCCATTTATTTATGTGTTTTTATACTGCTAGACATGCTGCTGTTTTGACACACAAATGATTCTTGTTTAGTGCTCATTTAAATTGCCAGCCTTTGATTTCCAATGGAACAGGAAGCTTTAGTTTTGTTCTTTGAAGTTGGAATCTTGACTGATTGAAATAAAGGAGCTGGGAACAGGAAGGGTGAAATGAGGAACATTTTTTAAAATAAAATTTGATTGACAAAATGAATTCCTAAAAGTGATATGGAAGCACAAGTCTCAATAAACCAGGACATGTGCTACTAACAAAGAAGAAATGGTTTTATATATTATTCACCAATCTCCAGGGTTTGTATGCCACTCAGAGTTGGCGTACATCCCATATATATTATTTAATGATTTACAGTTCAGCATGCATACAAAGGGAGTGACTATGATAAATTCATCCCATTCTTATGTTTATGTGAGGACTTCAGACTTTAGATATTTAGAGAGATATTCCACACAAATAGGTGTGAAAGAAAGATGTAAACCTTATTTGTGTATAGGTAGGGAATAATAAAGTTATTTAATCACCTGATGCCTGATACTGATATTAACAGGCAATGTTCTCCTGTAGGAACTTTTTGTCTGGTATAATCAAATATCTGCTGCTGGAGGATAAATTAGTCTAGATACTTATTTGTCTGTGTTGGGTAAAGCATAAGTGTACTAATATAAGATGCATTTGAGTGTGGCATAAGCCAAAGATAGGATGAGACCCATATAATGGAGGTGCCCAGGGTAATTTTTCTCCCTCCACTGCAGATTAGACTGGTTAGTCAAATTAATATTAATTTGTAATATTCACTGCTTATCCCACTGCAAACACAGTGCCTTCTTGGCCTCACTGACCTCTTGCAATTACAATTGCACCATAAGTCTTGTAATGCTAGGAGGATTTTTCCTTCTTAAAATGCAGGTGTTCCTTCAAAATGTGAACTCATGGCAATTCTGTCCATTTTGTACTTTTGCCCCATTCCCTCGGTTTCCATCCTCCATACCCTTCCTACCAACAGTTCACCAGCTTCCTTTCTTAGGCCTTATATAAGACTGTCCAGACCCATTTTTTTCTTTGCTCTTTTATTCCAACTTCATGCCAACATCAGCCATCATTTCTGCATACTGCTGGGTTTCTTTAGATCCCTGCCTATTCTGTCATTTAACCACTGCAACTTTTCTCCATCCTTGCAGCTTCCTCTGCCCTGAAATCCTGTGATGGTTTTATGCAAAGCTTCTTCTGTCTTCAGCTATCTGTTTAGTACTAGATTGTGCACCTCTTTTAATTTTGGGTTCATGCCTAGTATAGAGATAGGCTTGGTACAAGTAATAAATAGTGATAAAAAAAAATGCCCACTCCACCTTTCTTCTGTCTCTTATACTTAATCTTCCTTCAACTTCTTGTTTCCCAGCCTGTGATGTATTCTGTCCCCCTTTTTAACTGTCATGCTGCTGAATCCTGACCCTTAGCTGTCCTATCTCCTCAAATATCTTCCTCTTTAGCTTTCTAGTCCACAGCCTACCTCACACACCTATTCTTATCCATAAAGTCTGTGTAAATTTTAATTGCAGCCAAAATTATCCTTCATTTTCTTCACAGAATATGAACTTGCAAACATTCTATTGTTCAATTTAAGTCTGTCAGAAGTTTAAATGTTTATGAACATTCAGTGGTATCATAGCAGCTGCCAGAAGCTTCACCATATCCATTAACATATTATAATGACTATGCAATCAAGAGAGATTTGGAAAATGGGAAAATAAGTGGTTGTGGTTGTACTTATAAGGTTCGTATATAAAACTCTGTTCCCTTGTCCTCTAATTTTACTCTCAATACTATCCAAACATACCATGACTTTCAAGAGGAAGATCAAATATACTAGCAGAAGTGGTGGTAATCACTACCACTTATTCCCATTTATTTTCATGAAGCCACAGGAATTCAAATGGACACTGAATTCTCTGTGTTGAATATATTGCATTAACTCTATATTTTCCAAGTATTTGCAAACAAAATAATAAGTCTCATAAACAACTCAAGATGTTAGAAAGTTGTAAGTTATCCCAGAAGCAGATTTTTGTCTTTAAAGCAGGAACAATTGGGAAATGTTAAGGACAGAATCTGTTAATTGTGGGTAACTGTATTTTTCAATAGTAACCCCACAAAACAAATGCAGGCACATGAAATTTTATTCGGCAGTGACAGTCTTCAATAATGAAAATACCTAAATCTACATAAGCATATCAGCTTGGTCTTTCCTGGGCACTGTTAATACTTTCAAAGTAACATACATGCCCTATAGCTAGTGGTGTAAGCCAACATAGGGAACAGAACGGGACCAATTGGTATTGAGAAGGAATCAAGGGGAAATGAGAGCTTCTTGATTTCAGACTATGCTGCATTGTTCAATGTTAGCTTAGGGTGACCAGATAAAATCAGGGTCAGGGCTCATGTAACTTTAACAGTTGTAGAGAAAAGGGAATTTCAGCCAGTGTCATTTGTATGCAGTTAGTTCCTGGTGATATTCCCTCTTCATCACAGCAGTTAAAGTTGCAGGCACTATACTAGAGTGACCATATACAAAAGAAGGCAGGGGCCCTGCAACTTTAACTGTTGTGATGAAGAGGGCATTTCACCAGGAACTAATTGCATACAAATGACACTGGCTAAAATTCCCTTTTCTCTACAACTGTTAAAGTTACATGAGCCCTGACCTGGATTTTATCTGGTCACCCTAGCTTCAATAGGACCACATCTGGCAACAGATCCTCTGTATAAGTACTTCTCAGGCAGCAGGTGCTTCAATGGACTTTCCAGGAGATAATTCCTTGGCTTAGATTACTTCTGCTATACACAGAGTTAAGACCTTGGGGGACTAAGGCAAATGCAGTGGCATCCCTATGTATCATATAGACAGCCATCAACTCTTAACATGAAACTTTCAGTGGATCATTCTGACTATATGCATCACCCTTAAGGGATTACCTACAAAAGATTTGGAATCACTAAGATTATTGCAGATGAAAAACAGTTCTGTTAAACCACAGTGGTTTTGAAAATAAAACAAAGAAGGGAATAAACAAATGATTTGTCAAATTGGGCTTCTAAATACTCTTCCCTGGAAGTGATGGCTGCCACTAATTCTAGCCTTCTCTAATTTTGCTTTATGTGGGTGAAGCTAAAAATTGAACTCAGTTGTTATTTGGTAAGACTAGCAGTAATTTCCAGGTTGGTGAGAAACTTGAAAAAGGTACCATCTCACTTGCTGTTAACGGTATCCATGATTGTCCTCTTCAACCATTATATGCGCCTCTGTGAACCTGGAGATGGTCATGTCTGCTTGTGTAGATATATTATGTATACTGAATCATTGGCGCACTACTTGAGAAGTTCTATAATAATCATTCACCTAGGTAGTAAGTGCCAACAGAAATTGAGCTAAAACTGGGTCACTGAGAAACAAGACAGGAGTATTAGCAGGGCCAGAGGAACCCCCAAGGTTTACAGCAGTACAAAGTACATAAATAAATAAATAAATAAAGGAATTCCAAGGGGGCAACACCTCTTCTCCTCCCACTAAAAAACAACAACACATCCTAATGGGGACTGATCATTCTTACTAGATAGATAAGTAGAACATAAGAAGCTGCCTTATACTAAGTCAGATCATTGGTTCACCTAGGCCAGTATTGTTGACACTGACTGAGAGCAGCTCCCCAAGGTTTCAGGCAGCAGTTTTTCCTGCCCTACCTGGAGGTGCCAGGGATCAAACCTGGGACCTTCTGCTTGCAAAGTGGATGCTCTAGATGTTAAGTGTTACTTGGAAAGGAAACATGAAAAACTGGGATTGTGGGGGAGGGATGCCCATTTGGGATACATGGCTTTCTCAAACCCTGTACTCCTGCTAGGAGAGTTACACACTAGAACATTTAACTGCAGGTTCCACTTGTTTACCTTATAGCTATCATGAATAAATTGTCTTCATTAGTTCCTGGCTGGAATGTAAACACACCGTGAACCTGACATTCTGAATTATATCTTTTCTTCCAGTAGTGCTGCACCTCTTGAGTATTTGATTAATCAAACTTGTACTTTGCGCAGTTCACTTCTTAAATGGAGAAAAAAGTGGATATTTTTGGTGACTGCATCCATAGTCATCTGCTTCGCACACTGGGAAGATGTACGCAGAGAAATCTGGAACTGAGTACATGGATGAAAAATATACTGGCCCAGTTCACACATCACACTAAACCATGTGCAAGAGCTTGGCGTATGTTCCCCTCCCCCTGGAGGGCCAAGAAGAGTACTTTGGCAACTTTTAGTTTCACTTTTCCTGAATCTCAGCTTAGCATGTCATGTGAACCAGGAACCCCAATTGATTTTTTGAAGATGGCTTCCTTGGAAACTGACTAGAGTTTGTTATAAATCATGAACTTTTGGTCAGATGATGGGACAAACAGAGATTCAAGGAAACCCTTGGGGGGGGGGGCTGCTGAATCCTTCCTCCTGGCTATGTGAGATGAAGAGAAGAGAAGGGGAATGTGCAAGCACATTTGCCAAATCCATGTGACCTAGTCCATTGCACGACTCAGCCTTGCTTCATTTTTGGAGATTTATTTGCAAGTTAATGTGTTTAGGAGTGCAGCACTGAAAGGAAGGGGGTGCTCTGAAGATTTTGAATACTGTTTCAAAATGTGAAATAGTTATTTATCAGATCTCTATCCCAGCCTTCTTTTTCCCCCAGAAAAAATTCAGTTCAGTGAATGAAAATGTATATAAAATGCAAATGATTTAAAGTAGGCCAAATAGCTAAATGTTACCGTTGTTGCAGAACAAGGAGAAAGAAGAGTGAGGGCAGTAGTCCATCAGACATATTTTGCTTGACGACTTGGCTCAACATGGAAGAAAAATGTTGAAATGTAACTCATGACATGTAAAGAAAGTGGCATGACCTAGAAACGAGCATCACAGAGCTAGGTGTTGCTTAAGCAGTAAGACAATGCAGCTGGGATATCCATATGTAGGGTGCATCATAAAGCCAAATGCCTTCATACACTTCAAGTTAGTTTGATTATAATAAGACTGGGACCTTACATTTCTAGAGATACATTTTTTAAGGAAATGAGCTTCAAACTACAAACTTGTAGGGATCGGATATCTACTGATGATTTCTATTTTTAATTCAGTGGTATGGACTAGCTTCTATTATGTTTTTTCTGCAGGAATTTGTCAAAAGTTTACAAATTGTAAATCTTGAGCCCAATGTAATGTTACTGTGGAGCCTTTTATACAATTAGCACAATCAAATGCCAAAGCCTCTCCTGGACTGTACCACTACATATGACACATGGTGATACTGAAACTAGTGCTGAACATTTCAATTATTTTATTTTTGGCATTTGGTGGGGGTGGGGGAAATGTAAATGCTGGTGAAAGAGGCTGGGAGAGGTGAATATTTCGTAAAATTTTCTCCTTGGGGAGGGAACAGGGATCTACATAACTTTTTAAGTGTAGGAGGTTTTGAGGGGTCTTCTTTTTTATTTAAAAAAACAAAACAAAAAATACCCCTGGCACTTGCAGGAGCTTAGGAGTTCTTCTTGAATGCCTTTTGGAGAGGATGAGGTTGCATCGTCTCCAATAGGCATTCATGAAGAACTGCTGGGCTTCTCCAAGTTTTTTTTTTAATAGAAAGAAGACTCCTAAACAATTGGCTATACTTTTCAAAGGTATACGGAAATGCTGCCACCCCCTGAGATAATTCTCTGAAATTATCCTCCTCCCTATGACAGAGGCAGAAAAAACACCTCTTTTGCAGGGAGAGAAAAAGTTCCCAGAAACAGGGGGCAAGATTTGGCATAGCACTGGTTGAAACCCCTTCTCTTTGTTACTCTCATTTTCTATGCCTGGGTTGTTGTTTCATGTGAAACCACTCCAATATGAAGTACCCTGATACACACCTGCAGGTTGAATTGATACAGCACAGGTATGGTTTTACCATTATTTAATACTGAATTATTCTCTTACCTGGTGCTCTCCAGATGTTTGGGCCTTCAGCTCCCATCAGTCCCTGTCATTATGGCCCGGGATTGGTAATGTTGGCCATTGTAGTCCAAAACATCTAGAAGATACAAGGTTGGGAAAGGCTAATCTATTATATAAAGTGGACCCAGCATAAACAAGTGGTTTGATCACTGTAGCAGACCAGCATAAACCATGTCCATGCTGTGTAATTTGTAAAGCCAGGCACATTTTAGAAAGATGAATGGTTGACATATTCTCATAGCCACAATATTTTAACAGGGTGGTCTCCATTCACAATTTTTCTTCCAATACCTCCCATGTTTCATTAGTTCTATTCTCATATTTTGCCCATTTGTACACTAATCCCCAACCTATTTCTTTGCTTTAAGTTGTCCTGGGGTTTGTTTAGTCATTCTGTGAATCTCAGTGGAATCTCGGGTGGCAAGAACATCTCAGCAGTTGTTGACTGTAGGGGAAAAAATAAATCTTATTTACTGCCAGTATGGATTTACTTTGCATTCTTAATGGAACTAACAGCTGTTTGAGGAATCCTATACTTCCTGAATGTTTCCATTTCTACATCTGGTACTACTTGAGTAATTTTTTGCTTTGGTGAAACTGTTACTAAATTGCATGCTACCTTTTGATTTATGGGCAGCTCTGTGTCTCTTTAAGCCTGTTTTTACTCATCCTCCCAAGATTTTTTCATTATAGCACTGTGCTAGGTGTGCAAAGCAACACTGGCAACCTTAGTTTGGACCAGTGGTATCATCAAGGCAGGACTTTAGCAAATTGAGCAGGATGGTCCACAAATGCTGCAAAGCTGGCTTACTCCATTTTGAAGTGAGTGAAATAATACACATGCCCATAGAAGAGTTGCCCACTCCTGTAAAACCATTATGTCCAGAGTCTAAAATTACCTACCTGCAATGATGCTTGGAACTAACAGTTCAACTTTGACCAATTTAGGAGCTTGGGTTATGCAAAAGATTTTGGAAAAGGAGAATGAGGCAAAGAGAAAGAGGCTTCCTGATGGCCAAACTAGACAAGACACTAAACGCCTGGGCTAGATCTAAACTACTGCTTTATATAGCAGCAGTGAAGCACACTGATAATTGTTGGGGCGCATTGCACATTCCATATACTGCTTTCATAGTGCTATTTTGATTTTATTTTATTGCTTTTGATTCCATGTTATCCAAAATACTACAACAGAGCTCATTGTGTGACCTACGAGATAAAAATGTGCAAGAGGAATATAGCATTATGATGATTTGACACAACATGTAGATCTTGCCATAGTTAGAAAGGATGTCAGAGTAACAACAACAACAACAGGTACGGGGACAATTTTCATCAGAATCATAGTACATGAGGAAGGAAGGTTTAATCCTTCCCACCCAAGCTTCCATTGGCACCAACGGGAATTTCCCTTGCATTGCAGTCCTGATGACACCCTCCCACATCAACCACTAAATAAGGAATCTGATGGATAGATAGATAACTTTATTTGTGTATGGCACAATGGCCGTTACAAACATTCAGTACATACAATACATACATTACACAGGGGTCTGCACAGGATGGCATATAGGTAGACAGTAACCCTCCTCCCATTTCAGGTATGCCCTTGTTTAGGGTTTTCCGTTACTACAATTCATCCCCTCTACAATCTACTCCAACCTGCATTGAGAAGTTTTGACAATTTTATTGGGTTGTTATCGCAAATTTAGCCACATTTGTTGTTATACGTGCATCATGATCAGCTAATAAGGCATGAATGTAATCCTTAATTGACAGCCCTACTCCTCTCCTCAGAGGTCCTTTTAAAAAACGCTCCCTAATTCCTTTATACAGGGGACAATACAACAGGTAGTGAACTAGATCTTCCACTTCTTCTGAGCCGCAAATGCACTTCCATTGCACATGGGGTATCCCTTTGTATTTCCCTTCCAGGTAGGCGGACGACATTGTTTGAAATCTGAGGGCCGTAAAAGCTTTTCTCAGCGCTGGGAATGTTAGATCTTGCAAATATTGCACCCGATATTGTTCATTTTTTTTTAATCTTACTAAACCATATGGAGAAGGCCTGCCTCTGACTAGCTTGGACATTCTCAAGGGTATCTGCCTCGTAGATTCTTTTTCTAATGCTCCCCTTGTCATGATCTGACACATCTTTGACCTCTTTAAAAAAGACTTGCAACAATTCCATCCACCTTCGTGCCCACCCACCTTTCCTGATCTGCTCTACAAAACACTGTCTGGGTAGACTGTTTTCCTCCATACTTGTCACTTTCTTCCCATATATAATAATAGCCTTCTGTATTCTGGCTTTAATGGAGGGAAGATCTACTTCTATCCTTAAAAGGGCCACGGGCAACCCAATTGGGAGGACCAGCAGTTCTTTCAGCATCTTATTTTGTGTGCTCTCCATAACTGTGGAGACTTTCTGTCCCCACAGTTCCACCCCATAGAGCAGTTGCGAGAGCACCTTTGCAGAATATAACTTCAGGACCGGGACCACCCGCGAACCGCTTTTGTACCTTCCGAATGTCAATATGGCTTTAGCTGTTCTCCCCGCAGACAGTTTCGCTAATTCTACATGTGTTTTCCAGCTACCACTGCAAGAAAAGAGTACCCCTAGATATTTAAAACTTGCACACTGCTCAATTTGCTGTCCTTCTAGCCACCATCTATGCTTCCGTTTTTTCCTTGAAAAAATCACCACTTTCGTTTTAGTATGGTTTATCACCAGTTTTTCCTCTTTGCATAACCTGCCCAATTTTCTTAACAATCTCCTCATTCCAACTTGCGTGGTTGATAAAAGTGCCATATCATCTGCATATAGGAGCAACTGTATCTTCTTTGCTCCAACTGTAGGAGGAAAACAATCCCTATCTGTTAGATCTTCTATTAAATTTTCACATAGAAGTTGAACAGAAAGGGGGCCAGTATACAACCCTGTCTGACACCTCTTCTGGTAGGAATCTGATGGGCTTTCCAATGATGCTTTCAATGTCATGTCTAGTTTGGCCCTTAGAAAGCTGTGGTTCAAGTGTAATAACACTGGGCTCCTGCCAAAACACTTCTCTTTCCATCCTATCTACCTTTTGTGAACAACCTGCCAATTTTAAGGTTAAGGAAGCTGAGCCCTAAGGTATTTGGCCCCTAACAGGTTTCTGATATGGTTTAGGGATTATGCTGCATCAAGCACCCAAGATCCCCAGCGTTCCTATAGAGGAAATTGTTTGCCTGTTGTTTCAGTTGTATTTAATGAAGGAAAAATGTTTTCAATTTCTAAGAAGTAGAGATATTCCACACTTCAGTATTACTCTTTCCATTTTTGCATGTAATGCCTTGGCTCTAACTAACTGTATACACATCATCATCATAAAGTTCTTATTCCTAAAGGCTGACAACATTATAATGAAGCCTGATAATTCATGAGTGGGTCCCCCTCGCTGCACCTTTATCGTCTGGAGAAGAATTGCCCTTGAAGATACAGTATTTGGCAATTTCTGATTTGGCCATCATGCATACAGAAATTGGCTATAAGGGTAACTTATTCCTGAAGAGTGAAGACCAGAAGACTGACAAATTGTACTGCATGCCTAGTCTGAAAGAGTCAGGTAGGGCATAGAGGCAATCACTGCTGTATGTTAGCAGTTCAAGTGGGAAAATTAGGTGTGATCATTAAAAACATCCGTGCTTTTTCTAAACATTTTGGTTTAAGACATGGAGATGGGGAGAGGGCTTACATGTCCCTGGGCCACAAGATAATGCACCTTATTGCCCCAAGGGGCCCCTCTACAAGATTTCACTTTGACACCCAGTTGCCCGATTATGCACATTTTCTGATAAGCACATTTACGCCTAATACCTATACATGAGAGGCGTTGAAGCGCATTACTGGCTGTATGAAACACGCTTTAAAGTTATTTACATGCTGAGAATTGCATGCAAATGTTGCTGAAAGTAATGCGCTTTGTCCTGGGGAACTGGTCAAACAGGGTTCCCTCCCTTTATTCTCCCCGCCCACCAGAATCTCCTGCCTTTGGTTACCTGCCGGTAATCACCTGGTTAATCTGTTCGGCTACCTCTCTCCCCCCCCCCTTCGCCTGATTGCCATTTCAAGTGAACAGCTCAGGAATAAATGGGAATGTGCCTCATAAGTTTCCCCCTCCAGCACCCTTTGAAAACTTATTTTTAGTCAGGGCTGCCTCTCTCCCCCCACTTCGCCCGATCGGCATTTCAAGTGAATTGCTCAGGAGTAAATGGGAATGTGCGTCACACACACACACACCAAAACAGACAGGGGGATGTTGCTTCGTTCCTTCCCCCTCTTCTTCCCAGCGAGCTCAACCATTGTAAAACATACACACTCGCGCGCACACACACAGATGCACAGAGCTCATGTCAGGAATCCAGCAAGAAGCGAGGGGATGATCTGTCTAAGCTGATCGCTAATTATGCACACATCCACACATCCTTCCTACCCCCTTTATTTCTCGTGAAACCACCTCCATCTGGCCCTGTGTCTCCATGTAAAACATATTCCATCAGGATACTTCAAAGAAACTTTGTTTTCAGTTCACGTTGGGTCTCCTCTTCCTGGAGCTCCCATCCAGAGAGACGGAGAACAAGGAGGAAGTTGCCAGGAGGAGACAGGAAATAAAACTAAACGAAAAAGTGGGAGGTTTTCCCAGCGAAGGGGCAGTTCTTGACTTCAAGACCACAGACAGCCCACTCTGATCATTAATGCGCCTCCTCAGAAATGTTTTTGCATGGATATAAGGCGCTCTTACTCCCACGATAAATTAAAACTCGCTATTTAACGTGCATTCGAAAATGCGCATAATAGGAGATTAAAAGCGCCTGTACTCCTCATTTGCGCTCCGCTCTTGTAGAGGTAAATGTGGTAATGCGCCTTGAAGGAGCTTTAAATCGCTCTTGTAGAGGCACCCAAGGTCCATTGTCAGGATGCTCAAAGAAAAATAGCAACTGACATTACAAGGATCCTAAATCATACTTTTCCAAATGGGTGTGAGAGAGCTCTTTGTTTTCCAGGATAGCCATTTAGGGGTTTTATTTGTTTATTTGTTTGCCTTTTATAAGCTCACTTTTTAAAGATTGTCTTGGGGAAGGAGTGGTTGTTAGTTTTCTTTTTAAGGAGTAGCCCCAGTGGCACTAGTTTTAACAACACACAACAGCACGCTTCTATCACTTAATGCTGCAGGCAGCGCTGACAGCTTTTAGCAATTTGGAATGTCCCAGGAGACCGAGGGTGGCACTGGCTGCTGTCTCCTTAGTTTGCATTTTACTTTTCTGCATTGTCAACTTGTTCTATAAGCTACAGTGAGAAAGGAAGAGCTTTTCAAACATAAGCCAGGGACAAGTAATAATCCCACACTATATGAAAAATCCTCCCTACACAAACATATCAGCCCTTATCTGTCTGTTGTTGTTGTTTAAGAAGAATGAAACTGTAAAAAAAAAAAGTGGGGGAGAAAGATGGAGATATCCAGTGGTCCTTAGACAAAATGAATCAAGTAAGACAGTTACTCGAAAACATTTTCCCCTTTCCTTTTAAGTTATAGTGCTGAAGGCACCCTTCAAGGGCCTCTAAAGGATGGTATAAACTCGCTCTCTCATACGCACTCCTCAACAGCCTCTTTGCAACGATCAATCATTGAAAATGATTTTTATTTTTATTTTTTTAGTTTCAGTGTAATGCTTAGAGGGGGATTCGCAGATAAAAATGACCATTGGAGCTGGGCACACATGAAGCTGAGTACCCAAGTGTGAATGCTCAGAAAATAATGCATACACTTTCATGGGCCTGGTCATCCTACCTCGTCTTCTTTCCTACTTTGAATCTCTCTTTCATGCTAGTTTACATATGCCTACTGTACATAAAGGTATGAATATAAGGTGAAACAAACAGTATTTTTCCAGGTCTCATTTTCAAATGCATTGCCAAACTTTCACACACACACAAACACACACACACACACGAATTCCTGTTTTCTTCAGGTATTGTGAGTAACTATATATGGAATCACTATGTGTCAAATACTCTTTTTCCCTTTGGAAGCCAGAGTTCTTTAGACTTCAGGATAACCCCCTCCTGCTCAGGTCAGGACAAACGCAAGGCCCAAACATTGCTGAGAGGAGTCTGTCATCCTGTCAGATTGACCTTTCCTAGGCCAGTAGTGTAGATCTAGCCCTAATGTCCAGGAAGCAGGGTTTCTGCAAAACTCCCTCAGATCTAGCCTCCCTTGTTCCATTTACTTACTTTCTTTTTATATATTTTTCCCTTTCTGTTTTCTATTCCTCTTCTTTCTCCCTCCCTCTCAACACAACTCAGGTTAGGATGGATGTGTTTTGGATGTTTGATGGGGAAGTTGAGACTTTTTCTCTGGGCCAGGCTGGTGGGGAGGGAGCTTATCTAGCCACTCTCATCAGGCAATACTGAGACTGCCACCTCAGCCCTCCCACAGGGTAAAAGGCAATTAATTCTTAATTCAACCCATCCCCAAGCCAACCCTTATTTGGCACTGGGGGCTTTTCTACACAAGGCATTTGTTGTGTGCTCATCATTCCCTACGAAGAATTGTTTATGATGTTGTGACTACGGATGTCTGGATTTTGTGAAATCCACCCTATGTGTGTTTTGTGGATTGTCGTACGTACCGGCATCCATTCATAGACAGACTTGAGCCCCCCCCCCCCTTATGCAGAAAAATACGCAAATAATTCCACAAGGAAATTTGCAACAATTTACAGAATTTATGTTAGTATGTAACATTAAGCATATTGTTCCCTATTCCATTCAACTTTTTTCCACATGTCTTTTCCAGTATGGCATATGTCTCAGCACGAATGTGCATATTTTGCAGTGAATGAATTTGTGTAAATTTTGGGAAAGTAAAAAAACAAACAAACCTGGAAGTCTGTGGGCTCTGCACAGCATGGGAAGTCCGGTCTACAGTGGGTGCCACGGATTGGATTCTTAGGGACTCATTTTAGTCCATCTCAAATTTCTCCAGCCTCCCTAGTCATGACCCCCCAGTTTCGCTTGTGTGTCTAAAGAACAGGGAAAATGTGGTATTTAATTGTAAAAGTGAAAGAAACTACTTTTTCACTTGTGTATTTATACTATTCTGCTATAGCACACTGCCACCTAGAGGTTATGTGGCAGAAAAGCATTAAAAGAAATACTCTTTATGTAGTGCTTGGATCTCAATTCTGTGATGCAACCGAAAGCAGGGGCAATGCACCATATCTGCCTGCATCCCTGGCACATCTCCTTGTAAGCTTGGTTGGTGCAAGTGAGAAAGGAGACAGAGACAAGTCACAGCAAGATCACAGCAAAGCAGAACACTTTCAAACTTGGCTTTCTGCAGATTCCAAAAGTTGGTACTTCCCTCATTCCACCCTAAACCTATTCATCCTACACATGTCATTGTTTGTTAATATTTCTTCCCTCACCCCCCTTTTTTTTTGTGTGTGTGTGGGGGGGGGGTTGCCATGAACACACTTCTGAAGCTGACATTTTCAAATTGGATCCCAATTTAGATTGTTGAAGCATCTGGGATTTGAATTTCACATGGGCACAATTCAACATAGTTTGTTTAAAAAGTTTGTCATGAGTTTGTAATGTAATAGTTGAAGGGAAGGAAGAATGAGACATGGGAGATTGGCATGCAGAGTTAGTCCAAGCAAAAAGACTGGAACATGTGAAGATGGAAATTGTGTCATGTGTGTTTCAGTGCATATAAGTAGCTCCTGATGTGTTGGCTTCCCCCTATTCACTTTAGCAAAGCAAGTAATCCTATGTATGTATTTCTTTGAATGCATTAAGCTGTTTTTACCATTGAAATCAGTGGGGAAATTCTCATGGATGGGGAAATTCCATGGTTATCTCAGAACCCTCAACATTAAAAGCTGTGATAAAGCGTCTTCCCATTAGATTGCCAGGGCATGGGTGGAACCTAGCAGAATCTGGAATTTACTGGCTCTTCACACCTCAGGACTGTTTACTTGACAGAATATAGTGTTTATTTATCAGACCAGTTAAATATTAGTTGCTTGGCTACTGTCTTGCTGAAACCATGTGATCTCGAATCTGATCCCCTTAAAAAAATGGGCTCTGAAATCTGATGGATGAATCAGTCATTGCATTGGAGAACTTAGATTCATTTATCTGTGATGAGATCAGAGTCATCCTGTAGAATAGCTTCTCACCACTGTTTATCAAGGAAGCACTCAGTGACTGAAGAAACAAAACCCAACCCAATTGAGGGCAACTTCCACTTGCTGCCAGCATCTAAATTATCAACTTTAAGCAATGGGAGAGTAATACAATCCATTTTCTTTAGTGAGGCTACGGCTTCTCACTCTACAGTTTGAAGGCTTGGGTTTTGTTGCTTACCCTTCTGCTGCAACTTGACCTTTGCTGCTAGAATGAGCTCTAAGAACTTTACAAAAGTGGGAGGTGAGGGAGAACACATGCAGATGGTCTAAGCTGGAAATGTATATCCCATCTGCTTCTTTTCATGGTGTCCTGCTCTCCTGTTCACTCAATAGCTTCAGTAATGTTAGATGACCAGACTTACATACAGAAAATGAAAAGTGCACTATATCCATCTTCTACATTATGATAATTGGAGCTATATTTGTTTCAATAGCAGCTGAATGAACAAAGCCATTTTGCTTTGGTACTGCACCACAGTTATTACAACCAGTGGCAGATGAGGGAACAAGGTGTAGAATCCAGTTCAGGATTTTCTGAAGCCAAGGGATCAGGTGCCCATCTAGGGGGGAAATGGGCAAATCAAACTTACGTTCAACGTATCAAAATTACAGCCGGTTATAGTAGGCAACTCCATGAACCAATATGTTAGCAAAGTGCTAGCTTTGGTTGGGGTTGCATTCTCTTTTATGAATCAGGTTTGTAATTTAGGGTACTGCTGGATCAAGCAGTGTTTCTGTTTCCCATGTAACATAGTCGCCACAGGGTTGCCCCTGAACACACTGGCCAGAAAAAAGGGGACTGGGAACCTTGATATGGAAACACAAAGTAGCAAGGTTTATCTGTTACTTTATTAGCAGTTGGAATTAATGCTAGGTGAATGCAATTCTGCAAATTCATCATAACTGTATTTTCTGAATAATAACAACAATAATAATAATAATAATAATAATAATAATTAAACAGAGAGGCAGGATGTATAACTTAGGGGTGCACAACTATGCTGGGGTTGGGCTAGGTTGAGAGAGGATCCCCAGGAGGCTCTGCAAGCTGGACAGAGGGCAGGCCAAATTAAGCTCACGGTCCATGGGTTCTGCACCAATCATGCAAAAGCTTTTGCCTCCTTAATGTGATAGAAACTTTCACATTGAGAAAAAAAATACATAGGAAATGAAGCACAAATAATGACAGAATGCATTTGGCCCATTTTGTTATGGAAATCCACAAATATTTTCCTCAGACATATGAAGTTCTGGTTGATCCACATTTGGAGGCCACGAGTTAGAGCTCGCTTTTCTGTGAGATACACAACCCTCAGTTCTTGAATATGCACAGTAGCATTAAAAATATCCCTGATTATGTAAAGCAAAGGAGGGCAACCAGCGGCACTCGGTGGTATGCAGCCCTGGGCTCTGCATGCAATCAGTTCAGATATTTGGCAAGATCAGACTGTCTTTTCCTGAAAGCTTGCTAGTAAAGGAGAAGGAAAGAGAGAGAGAGAGAGGGAAGGAGGGCGAAGGAGGGCGAGGCCATGTCTACACCTGCCAGATATTCCGGAGTCATCTCTAGGTCATCCCCGGTTGATCCCAGGATCCTCTGTGCGATGCACAGGGGATCTTTGTATCAACCAGGGACGACCAAGAGACGGCCCTGGGATAACTGAAACTGGGGATATTCCAGTTTTTCCGTGGTTCTGGGACAATCCCAAGGACCGCAGCTGCTGTGGTGCAGCCTCCCAGTTGCTCAAACGGGCACAGAGCCACACGGGGTGGTTCCGTGCCTATGGGGGTGGGGTGGGGGCAGCAATTTCACGATCCCTGGGATGGAGGGGGGTTTGGGTGTGGGGTTTGGTGGGGGTTACTTATCTTTTTCGCTGTGCATGAGTTCTCTTTTTAAAAAATGGCACCCAGGGTGTCCCTCTTCCCTTCCAGGATGTTGTGTAGCCATCTAAATGCTGGGGGAGGATTGCAGAAGCAGGTAAGTCCGCAATCCTTCCCCTCCCTCCCTCTACACCCTTAGGTGTAGATGAGCCCTGAAAGAGAAAATGGGGTGGCAGAAATAAAAAGAGAACAAGGTGACCCACTTTCTTTTGGTTCAGCCCACCCACTACTCACATAATCCCTCCCCCTCCCCTGACAGATTACACATGAGGGAATGTGACCCTTGACAGAAGAAAGTCCTGTAACGTAAAGAGACCTTTCTCACAATTTAGTAACTACTGTTTTCTCCCTAATTTAGGATTTTGGCCAGTCTTTTAAATGACAATGTCTAGCTTTAGATAGATTTCAGCCAACACCTCTCTTTTTAACATTTAAACAGTATTCTAAATAAAACTTGACAGTTTTAGTGACTGCTGGGGCACTGAACTACCTATTTTTATGTGCCTTTCATTTCCTTGATCCTTGTTCTTTAACTTGTTTCATGTAGCAAGAATTCTTTTCATAGTCTGCTTTACCAAATAGCATAAAAATATGTGATTTCCTTAAGCAGTATGTATTTCAATTCGCATTAATGAGTAAAAATAAGGTGAATGCACCTTCTTTTTTCTTTTTATTGTGAATTTCAAAAAAACAGAACAATAAAAACAAATAGTAAAAAAAGAAAAAAATACATATACAGCGATGTCATCATTTTTCATTGAATGTTTAAAAAAGAGAGAGAGAGAATCTTTAATATGGAAGGATGTGCATGCCCTTCTAAACTACCTGCCGGTTTCTTGGAAACTAACACAGGGTCAGCGCAAATGGATTTTCAGAGCCCTTATGACAGCTAAAAGACATACTAATATATTGGAAAGATAAATGTTCACCTCCCATAATGCAATGGATTGAGGACTTAATAACCTTATCAACATCTAAGGCCCTCCTCCGAATGCCCAGTCCAAGGGAAGCTCGGAGGTCGGCAACAAGGGAGAGGGCCTTCTCTGTGATGGCCCCCCAATTGTGGAACCATCTCCCTGACGAGGCCCGCCTGGCGCCAACATTGTTATCTTTTTGGCGCCAGGTCAAGACTTTCCTCTTCTCTCAGGCATTTGGTAATATCTGAGGAGCCTGGATTTGTTTTTGTTTTTGTTGTAGCTTTTTGGGTTGCAGCAAGGGTTTTAAATGTATGTGTGTATTATGTGTATGTTGTATGTTTTTGCTGTTTTAATTTTTTGTATATTGTTTTTAATTGTTTTAATCCTATGTAAACCACCCAGAGAGCTTCAGCTATGGGGCAGTATACAAATGTAATAAATAAAATAAATAATAAATAAATAACATTTGAACAGGTGATATACAGGCGTAACTTGCGAATGGATAAATATATGGCTATATGGTCTGATTTTTTTTTTTGAAAGGTAAATGCACCTTAAGCTGCATTTCACTGGGGGAAAAGAAATATATGCCATTGGAAGTACAGAACTGCAAAACATCCACATATTGGCAGAATTTTTGCCATTTTTAAAAATGCAAGCAAATAATGAAATAATGAATTCAAGCAGCATTTTCCCATTTTAGTGTGAATGATTAGAAGAACATGCATTCTTGCAATAGATAAGAAATCTATATTTGCAATCATAATAAAATGAGATAGTGTAAATACTTAATATTGGTAAATTTAGGCTGACCATCTGAAAAGGAGGACAGGGCTCATATAACTTTAACAGTTGTAGAGAAAAGGGAATTTCAGCAGGTGTCATTTGTATGCAGTTAGTTCCTGGTGAAATTCCCTCTTCATCACAACTGTTAAAGGTGCAGGCACTATACTAGAGTGACCATATACAAAAGAAGGCAGGGCTCTGCAACTTTAACTGTTGTGATGAAGAGGGAATATCACCAGGAACTAATTGCATACAAATGACACTGGTTGAAATTCCCTTTTCTCTACAACTGTTAAAGTTATATGAGCCCTGTCCTCCTTTTCAGATGGTCAGCCTAGTAAATTCAAATCACAGACACCTTTGTAGTCACTGCAACTCAATGAAAGGCAGTGTAAAGCCCAAGCAGCTCATACTTAGAAGTAGAAGTACTCTTGCCTCTGATGCAAAGCAAAGGCAAGCCTTAGGCCTAAAGAACAAAGAAGTTGAAGTAAGACAGAAAGCTATGTTGGTAACTAAGCAATAGTTCCCAAAGCTGTAAAGATGCAGTCTGGAAAGAGGCCATTATAGATGGAGTAACTTTTTCTTTTCTTTTCTTTTCTTTTCAAACTAGTGGTTACCAAGGACTGGGTGTTTTCAGTGATGGCCCACATCAGCATGGCTCACTCGTTGGTGTCCTTTAAGGAGATTTTTTTAAATAATCATTCATCTTTGTATTAATGACTTCATTTGGCTTCATGTTAGTTGTTACAGTTTTAATTGTTAATTTACCAGTTTGGGCTTAATGTTTTATTATTTGATATATTGTATTCATGAATTGCTGCAATTCACCTTGTGAGGTTTTTACTCTAAAAGGTGAGAGATAAAATACATTTATATGACTTGAATAGGTTTTGGGGTACGTAGACTGGACTTTTCACACTCAAACAAGTTTTTGTTTTTGATGTAAGGATAGGGAGCTCTTCTCCAGCTCTTCCCACTTTTGCCGCTTGGTCTCCTACCACATCTGCATACAGTAGATTCACTGCAGTAATTTACAGATACAAGGGCAAGGTTATGCAGGAGTGCTGCTGCTTGTCCTGGATTGAGCTAGATGTGTGGCTGGGCCTGGTACTATTATTTGTGGCACTGGACACATTTTTGAGAAAGACATACTTGGAGCTGTAGTCCACAGTTAACAGTTTGTTAAGTTACTGCTTCTCTTTGGGAGAAAGACTAATTGATATAGAAAAAAGATTGCGTAAGCGTAGTGGTGGTGTTGGATACTCACCATAATAGGTAAAAATAAATGCAGTGTAACACATCAACATGACTAGTTACTAGGGATGTGCATTGGATCGGGTCCGATCCACAATCCGGAGCCGATCCAACCGAAATCGGATAAAATTATCAGATTCCGATCACGGCTTCTGGATCGTCCGATCTGATCCGAACCGGTCTGAAAGGACCCGATCCGGTTTGGATAAGATCGGAAGATCGGACCTCCTCCCCTCCTCGTGCTCCTTACCTGCCGGGGCCGTCCACTGGCGTACGGTGCCCCCTTCTACTGAGAAACAGGCTTTGTGGCTTGCCTCTCAGTAGCGCCCCACTTACTTGCCGGGGCGCCCACTTCCGTCCGCTACTCCAATCTACTGAGAAACAGGCTTTGCGGCCTAGTTCTCAATAGAGCGCCGGGTGGTCATCACCTTGCGCTCTACTAGGCCACGAAGCTTGTTTCTCAGTAGATCAGAGCAGTGGACGGAAGTGGGCACCCCGGCAAGTAAGGAGTGCGAGGGGGAGGAGAACGAGGGCCCCACTTACCTGCCAGGGCACCCGTTTGCCTCCGCTGTTCCGATCCACTGAGCAACAGGCTTGACAGCCTGCTTCTCAGTAGCACGCCAGGTGATGACATCATCACCTGGCACGCTACTGAGAGGCAGGCCACGAAGCCTGTTTCTCAGTAGATCAGAGCAGCGGAGGGAAGCGGGCGCCCCTGCAGGTAAAGAGCGTGAGTGGGGGGGAGGGACAAGGAGGGGGGGTGTTAAGCCCCCACTCACCCACCCACCGCCATGTTTTCCATATAGGCTTGCATTGGAGGAAAGCTTTCTTTCCCCCAGTGCAAGCCTATGGCGAAAACACCAAAAATGGCGGCTGATCCAAAAATCGGATCCGATCTAAGGGACCTCCGATTTTGTCCGAACTGATCCAGGACAATATCGGAGGTCCCGATCCAAGTCCCGATCTGATCCAGGGGGTCCGTGCACATCCCTACTAGTTACACAGTTTACTTAGATTAAAGCTGTAATCCTATGCACACTTACCTGGGAGTAAACCACATGTAAATCATTAGGGCTTATTTCTGAATAGACATGTAGGACTGTGCTGTTAGTCACCATAGCTTTATTCTCAAACCTCTGGCCACTTCTGTGGGAGAGCTAGCTCCCACATGCAGCCTTTACCCCTGGTTTCTACTTATAACCTTACCATTGTGTCCACACTACATTTTCCAGTCAAAGATGGTAGCAAACACACAACCATTGAAAGAATAAAAATTACTTGTTTTCATCCGCTTCAGTGAGAGTCAATCTCATTTGAAACTGTGTTTGATGCTGCCAGATTTTTTAACATTTATTTACTTTTTCATTATTTCATAAAATTGCAGTGCTATGCACAATTACCTGGGGGTAAGTCCCATTAAACTCTGTGGGACTTACTTCTGACTAGGCATGTATAGGATAGCACTATGAATGTATATTTCTCAGTCATTTTATACATGCAAATGAATATTTTTCTGTGTTAATATATAAATGAATTGTTTCCAATTCATCATAACGGCACTGCCTAATTTTATACTGTATTAATGTCTCTCTTTGTCTTTTTTTTAAACTCATTTCCTATCCTACTAAGGATATTATTCACAAGCCACAGGTTTGCACCAGATGGGCAGGTGAAAGTGTGATTATGAGGTGTTGTAATGGAGGTTCTGTAGCTGTAATGCATGCATTGCTTGTACATCTGTTATCTGTGAGGTTGATCTCACTTTTTTGCAAGTACCACTAAAGATATTAAAGCAGGTGATTTCTACAGTGGAACAGCCATAAATTAGGAAAACGGAGCAAGGTCTTTAAGGTAGTATGACAAAAACAGCACACCACAATATTTCTTCTCCTTCTAGTCAATGCAAACAAATATCCAGTCCAGGTTTGTTTATTTCTTCCAATTGCTCCCAATATCTATCAGTGCCTAAACTTTTAGAGACTGTGGGTCTGAGGGGCATTATAAAATGAATGCTTTGGATTCTTCACTCCAAATGCAGCCCACGCTATTAAACCACAGCTTCTTGATTGAAATGGTTGTTTGTTAATTAAATCATGTGCAATTGTCAAATACTGCCTGCATTTCTTTTCAGTATTTTTTTTGGGGTGGGGGGCACCGTCCAGTCCTACAAAAGCAAAGGCTTCTTAGTGGGCTTTTGCTCCTTTCTCTTGGCGGCCACTGCTTGAGCAGGCTTCCTGCAATTGAAATCATTTTCATTTGAAAACAGGGAGATTATACATGAAAATTTCTTATTGAAAATAAGGGGGAAATGCACCCAGGTATCCTTGGTTAACTTTTTAGTTATTTAAAAGTAGCTTGTTGGAGACTGAATATTTCTGTGTTTCACTAGAGCCTTTAAATATAAAAGAGATATGAGACTATATCTGACACCATCGGGCATATTATATTAAAATTTATGAACAACTTCATCAAAAACCACTTTCCGTCTCCTGCATAGAGACAGATTTGTTCTGACATAAACGTTACATGGCTGGTTGCAGCCTCAGATTAATGCGAAGACCCTGGCGATTCCTTTTAGACATTTTTTTATGAAATAATACCTGTCAGCTGCTGCCTGATCCCAGAAAAGGGGGCAGGTTTTCCAGGTCATCCTGCCATCTGTCAGCTAAAGCTCATCTGTCCCTCCACATTACCACCTGATCTGTGCTAACAGGCCTCACAGGGAGGCCTGTTTCATTGGCCCAGTGGGAGCCAGGCAAAGAACTACGTGAGGCCATCACCTGTGATTCTGAGATTTAATTATCACTCGAGTGATGAAGATGTGTGCACAGATTGAAATGCTTTTTCAAATACATTCATAGCTTTGGATCAGGTTTATGAAATGTTCTTCCCAGTTTCTGACACAGCCCCATTCCTTTCTGTGCTATGCGTGAAGACTGTTTTTCAAAAAAAGCAAGAAAAAATATCCCTCTAAACTAAACTGCTGGGCTTCTGCAGGGCAGTAATAATCAACTTGAATATCAATGGTGCTCAATCTGTGATACATACACTTTCAGGAAGAAAATATTTTTGTGTGGTACATTGCCAACACGATTATTTTCTCTGAAGGCTTCTCTCTCTCTCTCTCTTTTTATCAAATTCTGAAGCCATATTGATTGTTGCTACTAGCTGGAGGTGGGGAAAGATCAAGTTTAATTGTCACTCCAACCTTTTTACCTCTGGTTTTACATACAGCTATGGTAGCAGTGATACAGAGTTACCTGGGGCTCTCCTGTGGTGAGTTAATATGAGGGTTCACATTGGCATTAGAAGTACTTATAGATGTAGGGGTAACGCAGGGCATGAAAATCCACCAGAAACCCCTCTGGCTCTAGACTCACTCCCTCTTTCTCTCTCTCTGAATCAATACAGTGTATAAAAGTTATTACAGGTCTAGGCCATTCTACTTCAAAGCTGCTTAGGCAGTATGTGGCATTAATTCCCTCCTGAACAAAAATGTAGTTGATAATCACCAGGCTGAGGAAAGGATTTAGGACAAGAACAGCAGATTTCCTCACAGATTACAGACTAAAGCCTAGTTTCTTGAACTAAATCAGGATAATTAACTTTAGTGGAATATGTTACCATTGTTGATTTAGGCTCATATTTATACTTTTGTTAGGTGCAACTGCAGAGAAGCGCTCAGTCTATTTTGTGAAGAAATACCTCATTTTCTTCTGGTGCCATAGCAGAAAACATTTTCTACAAAGCCAATTTGTTTATCTTAATTTGTCTTTTTTTTTTTTTTTTACAGAAAATTACATTCCTATAGGTGACTAGTTAGTGCATTGGGCAAGGCTGTAAAGGCAAAAGCATTCAGGAGAGACCACCCTTGTTATTGAAGTTTGCATTTGATAGTTGCTATTTTTCCAAAGTTGCCTGAGTTAATCTGTAATTCCACTGCTGACCAGCATCAATTTTATCAAACCACACCCCACAAAGGCATTGTATTAATTTTATTCTTTAAATAAACACCCCTTGAGCTATGGGTCAAAGACTTTTGTTTTTATCACTTTGATTCTCATTCGTTCTGTAAAATCTCCCATGAAAGACTATTTTTAAATTGGAGAATAATTTGTCAATGTGAGGAAGAAATAAAATTTCTGTAGTTCATGTAGATTTTGTTCTTCAATTTCCTAGCAGGTTATTGTTTGTAAAGGAAATTGTTTTAAGCCCCCTGACATGAAAGTTATCAGTATACGACTCCCTGGAAGGTCTCACTTAACTGAGAGATTTGGAGGGTAGAAGGTGTCATTACAGAGTCTGGTGTGAAGAATTCCAAGCTTAACTCACACACTTTATGACTTTGACCAAGTCCTGTCAAATGACTTCCTATAAACATCTGTGCCATCAAATAACTATATAGGATTGGTTGGGGAAAAAAGGACTGCATCACAATGGCCGCATTCGGATGCCACGATAGTCAATGATGGGTTAATAGTCAACTCACAGTTGGTTATTTTGTGGGTACTTCACACACAACCAGAGAAATAACCAACTGTGGCTTAGTTCAGATGACACTTTAGGCAACGGAGGGATTAATAACACACTCACCATGTGTTATGTTCTCGGTGCTTGCCACACGACATGTTGCTCCTCTCCCGTTGCACGTCTGAAAGTCCCGGTGTCTTTCTGGGTTGCTGCTGCTCCTCCCTCCTCCCTCCCCCAGCCCTCTGGCTGTATCCCATTATGCACCACAAGTTCTGATGGCTGTATAGGAGCAGCTGGGGGGGGTTGGCCACACCTGCCGGGGAACTCTATGACTGACTGGAATAGTACACCAAGAGAGGGGGGATCCTGACACTCGACACTTTAAGCAAAGAATTTTGGGATAAACGATTGAGCAGCCCATTGTTTTCCCTGTTGTTTAATTCACCAAAATAGCGTACTGTCAGTTGTGTGTGCACTGTGTGTTGCCCGACACACAACACAATATGCAACACAACTGATGGTTGATTCCCCCCCTCCGTTGATTATCGTGTCATCCGAACTAAGCCTTGGCTTAGTTCAGGCAACTCTTTAGGCAATGGAGCACAGAAGAGGCAACCGTCAGTTGTGTTGCTTATTGTGTCATGTGTCGAGTGACACACTATGCACACACAACTGATGGTACGTTATTAAGCAACTGGGAAAAATAATGGGCTGCTCCATTGTTTTTTGGAGCCTCGTTGCTTATTATGAGGCCGTGACTTTCAGACAGGGGGAGGGGCAACATGTGTGGCGGGCACTCCAAAAATAACGCACCGTCCGTTGCCTCTTTCCCCCTTCTGTTGCCTAAAGTGTCGTCTGAACTAAGCCCTTCTCTCCTCTTATCAGTCCTCCCACTTGCATCTCATCATCCCTTGCTACCAATGATAGAGTTATGCCAGTTTGAGTAAAGTGGCAGCTGCCACTTTGACCACTCTTTTCTAGTGACTCTGTAGCCAATGAAAATAACCAACGGTGCCCTCCACACAACTCTATAACTAACCATAGTTTAAATAACCCACTCTGTACATCATTGGTGATTTGTGTGGGTTATTTTGGCAAAATAACCCAACATGGATTAAAAAAAACATTCCACCACATGACACAATAACCCACTATGGGTTAAGTAACCCATTATTTAACCCATTGTGGGTACTTGGGTCATCCGAACCCAGTCAATATAGCTTAGAGTCACCACATTTGATATTAGTTGGGTCAGTGTTAGCTAACGGGTAGTCAGCATCCACCTTGTACCTACCCTTTGTCCAGTTCCCAGATCTCTCTGCACCACGACAGAAGCATTATGCTACAAACATGCCACTTCCAATGTGGCAGGAAACACTTCCATCATTAAATAAGAAGATTCCTTGGTGGGGGGGGGGGTCTCCACATCCCAGACTCTTTTCATTCTTGGAAAAACACCAATTGGGTTATTCAGCACAGTGGGCTGAACACTCCCAGCCAAACTGTTCAGGGAGCTTCAGTGATATAGCTGGAGAGTTCTGGCCCCAAGGAGCTTGGCTGGGGGTAATCCTCCATTCACCCCCAGGTTGAACAAGGTATATATTTTAGTGTAGGCTGGGGATGCTGGGAGTCATAGTCCAACACATCTGGAGGGCACCAGATTTGAGAAGGCTTATGTAGGTAATGTGAGTAGACTGGTAAATTGTACCCATGTGGATAGATCCAGATATTTTACCGTTGCATAAGCATGTGTAAATTACACCACACCAGCTAAAGCCAGCATTGATAAATGCACAGAGGCAGCAACATACAATGACATTACTTGGAGGAAGAGGGAACATATTAAGGACACAAATGGTCATGAATCCAGATAGCCCATCCAGATAATAACGAAAAGCAGTACTGTCAATTTGTTCAATGGGGAACATTGATATTTGCAAAGCAATTTGCAGCTGATAAAACAATGCACTTTAACCATGAACCTTGCAGTGTTCCTCAATATGCCCATTGCTCAGCAGAGTTAGAAGAAGTAGGGAGGAGTGCAAAAGGATTTTGGATTTAACAAACAGAATGATTACTCATAGTTTTCATGGAGACAACAGCATTGTGATTTTCTCAGATTTCTATTCTAGAGGTACAATCCTGTGTACACTTACTTGGGAAAAAACTACTATATTGATCAATGGAACTTAGCTTCCAAGTAAATACGGATACAGTTGGGTTGCTTAATTGTAAATTGATGCTTATAATTATCTACCACAAAAGTTTCCTTGAAGGAAGCTGATGAAAAGTATAACAGTTTGGAAGTGAGAACAGTTGCATTATGACATCTTGCAATTTTAGGAAACCTTTTGCTCTGGAGGCTTGCCTCCTGTTCCGTGGGTGATGGACGGTTTAGATATTCATGAGGCTGCCATTTTGCTCTAATCCTAAAGTAAAGTTCACATACCAACACAGAAAACTCACTGCCCGGAACTCCAGATGTCCTTCTCTCAAACAAGCATGTTTCCCCCACAGACATCGAGCTGAATTTATATTCTCTCATTTACAATGATATGTTTTGAATTCTGTTGCGTTATACATTAAGTGATTGATTCTTGTTATGTGAGACCTCTACATTTTAAATTCCTTTGGTTTACAAAAACAAGGACAAAGACTTAATTTGATTGATTTGAAGAGATTGATATCTACAATGTGTTCAGAATACAAATAGTATATTTTAGTGCAAGAAGAGATTGCGACTGATGTTAGTAAAGATCTACACCCTAGAATTTCCTGTAGACCCATGTTCCAATGTTAGCACATTCAGTGGTTGTACAGAAATGCCATGTTCAGTAGTCAGTATTTGCTTTTATAAAACTTAGTAATGAAATAGTAGAATTTATTTTAAGGGCAGTAGGATTTTGTTGTTTGAGATCTGACTTTGTTGTACTTAATGTTCACCACCATTAAAGATAGCCATGTCACCATAGCAACTCAAAAATCCCAATATGTTTGATTGTTTTACAAGTGCCCCACCTCCCTAAGTTATAATTTAGGGGGTTCTGTATGCCAGCTCCATTTTGTTATGTTACTTATGTGCAATTCTGCAGAGACCTTTGCCAATAAGTATTCTTATTCCTGAGTTTACTGCCACAGTCTTTTCCATTTACATATTGCAAACCAGAGTAGCCAAGACACATTTCAGGATTTGGTAAACCTTGAGAAATCATAGTTGATAAATCCAGCTTATAAATAATAGCTGAGGACACTGCCATCTTCAACTGTCTGATAGAACAAAGCTATGCATGTTTGCTCAGAGGTACGCCTTTTGCGGGAAGTGTAGGGTGTGAAATAACAAGACGAGACAAGAAAATGGAATTTAAAACAGGACCACTTTTATTATAGATCTGCAGTATGGGAAACCTATGCGGACATCCTACTCAACAATGGGTGAGCCATTCACCACCTGAGAGATGGCGTGATTCCAAACGCCACCCCCCAGGCTTGCTCCTTTTGGGGTAGGGAGACCTTCCGGTGTCGACCCCTCCTCGCGCCATTTAGCTCCGAGTGGGTGAGAAAGGTTAGTTTCAAAGGTAACCCTTATCCCTCCAGCTGCCACCGTAAAGCTCACAGCTGAGGGGCCTCAGGCATTACCCATTACCACAACAGTGCCTGTGAATGCTCACCAACCCTACCAATGCTCTGGATGTCCGCAAAGCCTGCCACAGGGAGCGACAATGCACTTGATTAGTCGCTCCCCACCACCACCTAGATCTAATAACCTCACACAAACCCAACTGCAGATCTTTCAGGAATAAATCATTACCAGGGTCTGACAAATGGACCCTGTCCTGCCTGAAAAGCTCCCTCCACGTTAATGCAATCACAGGGTGTTGGATGCTATAATCACCGTGTTTAATTAGTTCCTTGAATATTTGATTATTAACTTTTTTTTGCACTCTTTCCATGGCCCCCTGGTCATTGCCCTCTCTCCAATTGAGCCGAGGCAACAAACATGACCAAATGATTACAGTGCCGGGCCAACGCAGCTGAATTGTTTCCAAATCGGCAATCGTTTGCATGATGAGGGCTTTGCCTTTCAGCAAACCCAAATCATTTCCACCCAAGTGAATGAGTAGGACCTGTGGGGGGACCAAGGCCACACGCCGCTGGAATAAGGTGGGCAAGAGGTGCTCTCAACGCATGCCATGTTAACCAAGCCACAGGATGTTGGCGTAGCGGCTCAATCCAAGCTGTGTCCCAAAGCTGGATCTGGAAGCCCTCCGACTGGCCCAGAAGATCATGCTGTGCCCACAGATGATCACACGCACCGGGGGAAAGCCCACACCGGAATCTAAAATTAAACACGGAAATGTTAGAATGCAACGCCGCCAGTGGATAAACTGGTTATCTGACATATGATTGATACGCTCTGGACCGCCATCTGCCCACTGCCTGAATTTGTTCTGCAGCAAAACCAATGGAAGCCGCTGAAGCAGCAGCACCAATACGGAAAGAGTGAGTGCCGAATTGGTGCGCCCCCAGTCCCAGGGACTGTAGGGCTTGTTTAGCGACAGACCAGAATTGATACCTCGTCAAAGGAGATGCATCGAGGTGGCAGAACAAATAACCACCTCGATTGCCCTGAAGAGTCATAAAAAGACTTAACACTTTAACTGGGCACAGCTCAGACACTGGCGCCGGAAACAGGGTAACAACTTTTCCCCTACCTTGTTGGTCCGTTAAAAGCCGCAGCATGAAACAGAGCCGACTCATAAGAAGAGTGGCAAAGTAAAGGCCACTGAGCCGACAAACCCTTCAGAATATCAGGAGATAATGGCTGACGCGAATCAGGCACGCGAGGGGTCACTCTGCTCCATCCCCGTAAGGTGCGACGGACCCAAAAATCAACTGTATTATTCTCAACGCCCCACATCTTAGACAGGAAAGAGAGGGCAGCCAATTTGCCTCTGATGGATCCTGCGGAAAGGCCTCTCCGCCGAGAAGCAACGCAAAAATGCAGCAAATGCTCCACTGATATCGGCCATTGCTGCTGAAGCTGCATGTGGGCTCTGAAAGAAAGAAACTCCCTACCTGCCCTTGAATAAGCACCACATGTGCTAGGCACTAGAGAATGCCATGTTGCCCGCTCCACTTCCTCCTGCCAATTTCCCAAAGGGTTGCTGGCATCGCCTCCAGAATTGGCCGTACTCCCAGCAAGGCAGGCAGGGTTGAACCCCCTGCCCCGCACTTACAGCAAAATTGGAGGCGGGTTGATGTTTTGCTAAGATATGTCCACTATCCCCTCTTTCCCTGACTTTGGGCCGCGCTGGCGTCATAAATTGAAGCCAGAGATCATTGTCTTTAACATCCCACTGAAGGGAATGATCAAAGGCAGCCCTTTTGTGGAAAGACTTGTCATAAGTGAGCCAGGCTCCACCCTCATATTCAGAAAAGGCCCGATAAATAATATCCAAGTATTTAGTTAGTATGCAGCCCCGATTAGGAAATCGCTGTTGCACCACCCCCATGTAAATCAAGAAACCAGGGAGCCAGTTGGACCAAGTCCTGGCCACCTTCTTCTTCTTCATTCCCTCGAATTCCCTGTCCACCTGTTTGTCTTTTTCCTTGTCCTCGGGTTCCCGAAAGAGCAAGGAAAATACATCAATATATTCACCTTTTAAAATCTTTTCCCTTGTGGAATTCAAAAGGTGATAACCTAATGGAGCCGCCGTGCTCCCTGTAGGAATAGCATCCCTTGCCGCCCCGGCGTAAGGGTCCTTAGCACCCGGAGGCACGTCTGTCCTCCCGGAAGCCGTGATACCGGCCGGACCTTGCCAGACCGCAGTGCACACCTTGGTTGCCGATGGTGCCTGCGGGGTGGCACTAGACTCCCCTTCTACACCACTACCCTGTTGGGAAGGGGTAATGGGAGGTACCGTCAGGGCCGCCGCCGCAGCCTGCATCGCTGTACCCCACAGTGGAGAACAGGCCCCCACCGGACCCTGGGTCCCCGCAAATTGCTGACTGCCTGATGAGTTCCCACCGGTGAATGTCGGGAGAGGCCATCCGAAGCCATTGAGCCAAGGATGCCAAGCCCAAGGAGAAAAGGGGCCCATTGCTTGAGAATATAACTGAGATGTAGTACAGTGTGTCTCACCTGCCACCTGAACCGGGCTTCGCTCCCCAAGTGGCGAAATTGGCTCAACGTTGATGTTCATCGTCGTTGCGGCTTGGCTCGCGTCTGCAACCGGTTCGATGTTCCCACCAGTCGTACTGGACATTGACCCGGCAGGGGCACTCGGCTCGGGGATGCTGGATGTCGCCTCAATAGCATCCAGCCGTGCTGCAAAAGATGTCAGCATTTTATCCTGAACCTGAGCCCCAGTCAACCTCTTGCCACACACCACTCCCCTCCCTGTAAGGTTGGAAACTGGAGAGGGGGCAATGCCCTTTTCCCTTTCAGCTGCTGTTAACCTAGCAAGGATCGCGGAAATGTTGGGATCTTCGTCCTCCTCAGAAGAATATGCATTCTGAGGCCAAACACGCTTGGCTGGGGGATGAGGGGCTCTCCCCTTCCCTTTCTTGCCACCGATGCCCTTCTTGGGAGGCATCACATGTTGCTATTGCAGAACTATAAGCCTGGGAGCTGCCTGGGAGGGTAAGCTAAAGGCTATGAAGAAACTGCCTTTCCCTCCTTCTCTGCCCGCTCAATTATATCAAGCGTGCCTGAAGGCTGCCTGCCAAGTCTGCCCAGCAACAAGGATCTGCCCAGCAACAAGAAATTGGCACGCAGCCAAGATTAAGAAAGCGTGCTTGCAGGACGTCTGCCGAGTTTTGCCCGACAACAAGGGATTGGCACGCGGCCAGGATATAGTGAGGCGTGCGTGCAAGGAGCCTGCCGAGTTGTGCCCGGCAACAAAGTTCTGCCCGGCAACAAAGTTTTGCCCAGCAACAAGGAATTGGCTGCACAATAAGTCCACCCGCGGCCAAGACGTAGGAGAGAAAGGCACGCGCCCAATTCACGGCTGGAGCCCAGTCCCCCTAGTATAACGGCCACCCTGTCTCCCCAGACCAGATCTTGCACAGGGAAAAAACCTGATGGACTTTAAGAAACTTGGGGGGGGGGAGGGGTTTTTGGCCATCTGGCCTTCTAAAATTGGAGGCCCCACTGCCCAAATGGCTGTCGCTGCCGGGCGGCTGCACCGCCGCCCGCCACAGGGACCACCCACCGAGCGCTCCCAGAAAGATAAGGGGGGGAGACCGTCCAGCCCCCAAAACCTGTGGCCTTGGTAGGCCGAAGAAGCTGCCTCTCCCACTGGCCACCAATCCCTGCGGCTTGCAATGCTGCGGCGGTGCTACACCACACCCTCCCTCATCGGGCAGCAGAAGCTGTGTCTGCCGCTGCCGCCGCCATCGTCCCCGCACGCAGCTGCACCACTGCCATGGGAAGCCCTCGCTTCCAGCCTCAGCCAGGCGCGACGAGAGAGCCGCACACGAAGGAACCGCAAGCCGCAAAGAGGGAGAAACGAATGGCCGCTGGGAGGGGTGAGTACCATACATACTCCTTAGTCCCCACCCAGCCGCAGTGCCACCACTGGGGAGCCCACCAATGGGTTGCTCCCCTGTCCAATCTGTCATCCCATCCCCACCGCAACCTCCTTTTCGCGTCCAGGCGTGCCGGGCGCAAAAAGGGGCCCTCGTGATCAATGTGGCTTAGTCCCTTGGTTTGCTTTGCAGAGGAAGATGTATATTTATCACTGATCTCATCTAGTCTAGTACCAGTAGACTCCTGTGGCCTTGGTGGGAAATAATAGGACTGGGCAACTTTAGTTTGTAATGTCCACTCTGGAGATAGCTTTCACTCCTGATGGTTTAATGTTCAACTTTACCATTTTGTTCAACAAGTTTTATCTCATTCATTAATACTGAATCTTCCGAACAACTTTGTCAAACAGTCACTTCTCCTTTTGGAAAAAAATATAATCGCATGAAAATACAAAACTGCACCGATTATGGCCTACCTACTAACATCCAACTGAATAATGATGTTCCTTTGGCCTCTTTAGTGCATATCAGTTGTGAATTACTGTTGATGTGTTACAGTTAGTTGATTTTTTAAAAAAAAAACATTGAAAACATAATTTATTCATTTTTTAGAAAGAGGATAACTTATATGTCTATGTTCCCTGTCCTTGCCTAAAACTGTTCAAACACTACTTTGTGCCCAGGACTCTTCCTGGAGTTAGAAGGAAAACAGACCTGGGGCTTGTGCACTCTTCTGCATCCATCCCTATTTCTACAATTCTAAGAACAACAAAACTCAGGCTCTCCTTAGTTCAGTTCATATATGACGTTCCACTCATGGTGAGGAGAGTGGGGCAAGTATGAGGAGGTAGTGTAGAACCTTCTGTTAGAATCATCAGGGTGAAGAAGCATCTGAACAGGGCATTTTCTTTTTCTGCTTCTCTTTCATCACATTTTTTATAACCCCAGTTTACAGTGGTGCTTCCAATGTGTCACGGACCTTTATTAGTTCTCTGGACAGAAGGATTAATTAAACATCCCCTGACTTATGCCGTCCTGATGTTTTGGACTACAACTCTCATCATCCTTAGCTATCGGTGATGATAGCTAGGGTTGAAATTGAAAAAATATGGAGGACACCTCTTTGGGGAAGGCTGCATTAAACCACTTTGAAACCATAAAGCAGTGGGATGCAGCTATTTTGGGAATATGGAGCATTTTGATCTCTAATGAACAAGCATTGCTTTTCTAGTTTTGAGAACCCAATTTACATGTGTATTTATTTATTTATTTATTTTATTCCATTTATATACCACCCCATAGCCGAAGCTCTCTGGGCGGTTTACAAAAATTAAAAACATTGAACAATTAAAACACCGATATACAAAATTTAAAAGCATAAAGCATAAAAACAAGTTAAAGTTAAAATATCCTTCTGGGACAGAGAGAGAGAGAGAGAGAGAGAGTTTAGTACTTTCTCTCTTGATATAAAATAGCATTATCTCTTTCTCAGATTAGTCCTATTACAAAATCACACTTTTAATCAAATTAATTTACTTGTGGTTGCATATTGATCAGAGTTGACTGAACTGAATGTCATTGGTCTACTTGTATATCCATTATGCAAGATTGAGTTCCTTTATATTGTGCTGAATATTGTATATTCCTATATGGATTGAGATGGACCGATTGTCTAACGCTTGAGAATGGATCTCTACCTTGCATTGCTTTTTATTCATCATTGCAGTTCATGATCTTACTTGAAAAGTATATCTGCAGTTACATAATCCATCTATTGATCATTAGATTATTTTCTGATCTTTTCTGATATTTACTGCATAACTTGCATGCTTATTTATACTGTATGACTTTGCATTCAGGAATTGATGAAAGACCAACTCTTTTCTAGGAATGCATATTTGTACTTTGCTATTAGCTGTTGCTGTGAAGCACCTAACTTTGCGGTCAAAGCTGTAGCAATTAGCAATGTTTGAGGCTGCAGTTCTTTGTGAATCCTGATATGAACTGACCTGATCCGCACCTCCTGGACTAATGTGCAGATTAAATCACAGCTATACTTCAGAATTCACACTATGCTGAATTTTGCAATGCAGTTTTCGTCTCAAAAATGTATCAAAATGTATGTAAAAATGTGTATTTTAGGATAAAATGTTTTTAGAAATGCATACTTTAAGAGAAAATATATTTAGAAATGTATGAGAAAATACATCCAAAATTACACATTTAAGTATGACTCTGTGGGTTTAAAAGAATGGCAGATTAATGTGGAAGCAAGATAGAACAGACTTATGAATGATCACATAAGAAACTGACATGGACTGAAATAGACTGATCCATCTATCTTTTGTAGCAGCACCTGGTGATGGGGAAAAAAGCAAGTCAACTAATTTAGAATGCAATTTAAAAGAAAAAGGCAGGACAAAGCCTCTACATTTTCCTACCAAAGAGGATGTACATATAACTATATCTTGCCTCCTAATTTACTCAAGTAACAAACCATAGTAAAACAGCCACATACTTTAATCATATTACACATACATTGACCAACATTAATGTCCAATTTGTAGTTTGACATCTAACCTTCCTAATTGTATCAGCCTTACAATCGATATTTGAAATTTGGCATTAAAAGCTAAATTACTGCCTATATGTTAAGCCAGTCAAACTTTACAAAGCAGGCTCTCCCCTGACAATGATGTAGGCATCTTGATAATTATGAGGAAGACCAGTGTGTCACTGACCACCTGCTTCTCCTTTCTTTCTAAGATGAGGTCCATGCTGTAGTAGAAAGGGGAAGCCATTAGCAGATACTATCTGTGAGATATTGGCATCTCAAAGACCACTCAGGGAGGGAGTTCTTCGAAATATGTGAGAGGCAGGTGCTAGAAATCCTTTACAAATCTCCTACAGTGCATAGGTTTCTGTATTTGTGGATAGCATTAGTGATCTGAGACTTGAGAATTGTATGGCAAATAAAGTAGCAATTTTTGTTTGTGAGTTACTGATTGCCACTAAACTGCCTCATTTTGCCTAAGGGGCTTTTGTTAAGCTTACAAGGTTATAAGGCCTCATTAACAGAACTAATGTACATTTTTAATTTTAAAATATTTCTCTTTTGGTGAGAACTATAAGGGACAGTTTTCACATTCCCCTCCTAATGAGGAGAACATATTTAATTAAGCCCCATTCGGCTTCTGGTCTAGGGTGACCATATGAAAGGGAAGACAGGGCTCCTGTATCTTTAACGGTTGACTAGAAATGGGAATTTCAGCAGGTGTCATTTGTATGCATGCAGCACCTGGTGAAATTCCCTCTTCATCACAACAGTTAAAGCTGCAGGAGCCCTAACCTCTTTTGCCCCTGGTCACTCTAGTTAAAGAGGGCAGGGCTCCTGCAGCTTTAACTGTTCTGATGAAGAGGGAATTTCACAGGTGCTGCATGCATATAAATGACACCTTCTGAAATTCTCTTTCCATACAACTGCTAAAAATGCAGGAGCCCTGTCCTCCTTTTCATATGGTCACCCTACTATGGACTGCCTCCCCATTCCATTTCCTTGAAAGCCAATATGGAGTATAGGCAGCCCTGGAAGCCAGTGGAGTGTAGGTAGTGAAGAAAGGCAGTGGAGTCTTCTTCCCAAGGACTTGCAATTTTTTAATTTATTTCTTGGATTTATACCCAATACTCAAGGCAGAGACAATTAAACTACAGAGACAATTAAAATTTGTTAAAACAATACATTAAAACATGAAATACATTACAGAATAAAACCAGCACCCAACCTAACACACCTACTTACAGGCCAAAGGCCTTCTTGATAAAGTGGTCTTTGCCTGCCAGTGGAAGGATAGCAGAGAGGGAGCCAACCTAGCTTCCCTTGAAAGGGAGTTCCACAGCCTGAGAGTAGCCACCGAAGAGGCCCTTTTGCCTTACCCAGAGTTTCTAGCAATGAGAATACCTGCTGCTGATCACCAACTATTGGCAGGAGATAGTTTGATTGAATAGAAATACCTCACTTCCTTGGCTGCATTTTCTTACTCTCTCTGGTGGAGTTTAAGCAGTCACTAGGAGGAGTGTGTTCCCGTTTGTCTGTACAGGGAAGTTCAGCAGCCACCAGAGAGAACAAGAAACTATCAGGCTTCAGTAAGGGTCAAGCTTATGGCCAAGTTGTGTTACAAGTAGGGTGACCATATTTTGGAAACCAAAAAGGAGGACAACATGGCCGGTCCCGAAGGGGGAGTGCCCACCAACATGGCCACCCCCAGGGGGGGTGGCCATCTCCAGGGGTGCATGCCCACTCGAACATTGCTTTGGTCACATGTCTGATTTTACAGCACACAATTAAGACAAACTTGTTCTACACAGCATCTTAATGTTAAAATTACCAAAATAAATAACAAGTGAGACATTAAGTGTATCTGAAATTAATTTCACTCACTTCTGCTCTTGCTGTATTTTGAAGCTTTTGCTATACCATGTGTCATACAGTCTCTCCTTCACTCAAATATCTTTTCTGACTGCAAATCCTTCACTGGATGAGCATAGTCTCACCTTTCCTAACATTTAACACTCTTTCCCCATCATCTTTCTCATATCCATACTCATAGATTCAGCATACTGCTACCACTGAACAAATGAAGCAGTTGACAAGTGCAGAAAAATCTAGTATAACAAACGAGCAATCTAGCATTCAGAAAGAGTATAAAGTACTATTCATTAAACAAAAAAAACCACGGTTTACAAAAACAATGTTAAGGCTCTACAGATTCCAACCAACCACCAAAAAGCAGGGAAATTGGGAGTTAAGGCTCCCAAGCCTTAACGCCACATCCTCCCTAAGGAGGCAGAAAGTGCAAGTGAAATTCTCATTCTCCCAAAGCAGATAAACCTTGAGGACAGGGTGGAGAATATGATATGCAGAGGTGACTGTGGGGTTGTGGAAAACTGATCATGAACAACTTAGGGCCACCTACTTCTCTTTTTTTGTTTAGAGCAGCCCTTCCCCAACCTGGTGCCCTCCAAAGGTGTTGGACTACAACTCCATCACTGCAAGTCAGTATGTCCCATGGTCAGGAATGCTGGGATTTGTCATCTCAAAAATCTAGATATGCAATTTGATATGCAGAGGTGACTGTGGGGTTGTGGGAAATGATGATGAACAACTTAGGACCAGCTACTTCTCATTTCTTAGAGCATCTCCTTATGTCGAGAGTTGCAACCCAACACATCTGACAGGCACCAGGTTGGGGAATGTTGTTCAAGAACAAGGGAAGGCAGAATGTAGATCTCCAGATGTTTTGGAATTCAACTTGTAAAAGCGCCTATCAGCATGGGCAGTTATCAGGAATGCCGTGAGGTGATGTCCAAATCATCAGGATAGATCTATTTTCTGCCCACATCTGTACTAAAGTATGATGTTTTCTAGCATTAAGATATGTGATCAATCAAGGAACTACAAAAGAGCTGCATCACTTTAAATAAACTGTCAAAACCAAATAAAACAACAATGAATGAATCTTGAATACCTAATCCAGATAGCCCTTCAGACATCAACATTAGTTTTCAACACATGGCATAGGATGTCTGTTTCTTGAATATCAGATAAAGGATTTCTCTTACTTGTTCAGAAGTGTGAGATCAAAGACAGAGCTACCACCTAATACTTTCATGCATAAGTATTATTTTAAAATTAAGTATGAATTGATTTTTGTCTTCCCCATAACACATAACACGGGAGTTACAGTGCAACACATCTGGAGAGCACCAGGCTGGAGAAGGTTAACTTCTATACATGTCTTCTCAGAAGCCAGTGCCACTGAATTCACTAGGGCTTTCTCCCAAGAGGTATAGGATTGCAAACTAATCTTATCTGAAAGGTGTTCAAGACAGCCAAACTAAACCTCTTCTGCTCCACTGTTGCTTTGATGAGATGATGTATTGTCCAGGGATTGTGGGGAGTGAACAGTATATTTTTTATAAATACATTTTTTAAAAAAAACATTGGTTCTTTGAAAGGCAGGATATTGACCAAAAGTTCGAAGTGCCTGGCACATGCTCTGGTTCTAGATCTGTAATGAATAGTGCCCCTTTTGTTATCAAGAGTGCTGCTATATGCGAGATGTGTGTGAGAGAAAAGTATAGGGCAGACCCTGTATTTGGTAAGGGCATGGAACAGCATTCCCCATCCTGCTGCCCTCCAGGTGTTTGAGATGACAAGTCCCAGCATTCCTGACCATGGGACATACTGACTTGCAATGATGGGAGTTGTAGTCCAACACCTTTGGAGGGCACCAGGTTGGGGAAGGACTGCTCTAAACAAAAAAAAGAGAAGTAGGTGGCCCTAAGTTGTTCGTGATCAGTTTTCCACAACCCCACAGTCACCTCTGCATATCATATTCTCCACCCTGTCCTCATGGTTTATCTGCTTTGGGAGAATGAGAATTTCACTTGCACTTTCTGCCTCCTTAGGGAGGATGTGGCGTTAAGGCTTGGGAGCCTTAACTCCCAATTTCCCTGCTTTTTGGTGCTTGGTTGGAATCTGTAGAGCCTTAACATTGTTTTTGTAAACTGTAGGTTTTTTGTTTAATGAATTTCATGGCTTTGTGTAAAGGATGACTGGATATTATACAGTTGACAACCAAGCCAGCATCAGCCAGAATGTTATACCATCTTGACATCCAATATAAAATCAAAGCTAGTGTTATGTGTTGAACTCACTTTTAACATTAATAAATCAACCAAAATGCTTGCATCTCCCTCATTTTTAAAGATAAAGAGATGAAACCTGGCATCATGGTAGCTCTTAAGTAGGGATATAGCTGTGCCAAGTATGAAGCAGATCCGTTCATGCCTTGATTGTTAGGATTTTTTTAAAGTTCAAACAGAAATCTCTTTGGGGTCCAGGACCTTGAGCAGTAAAAGTTTTAAAAATGAAATTAAGGATAAAGAGATGGAATTTGGCACCATGGTAGCTCTGAAGTAGGGATTTAGCCATGCCAAGTTGGAAGCAGATCCGTTCATCCCTTGATTTTTAGAAATGTTTAAAACTTCAATTTATTTATTTTTTGAATTAACTAAAATGCTTACAATTCCATCATTTTTAAAGATAAAGGGATGAAACTTGACAGAATGGTAGCTCTTAAGTAGGGATTGAGCCATGCCAAGTTGGAAGCAGATCTGTTTATGCCTTGAGTTTTAGGAATTTTTAAAACTTCAAACCCAATATTCCTCTTTGGGGTCTAGGACCTTGAGCAGTACATTAAAAAAAAGAAAGAAAGTAAAGATGAAGAGATGAAACTTGGCACCATGGTACCTCTTAAGTAAGGCTTTAGCCATGCCAAGTTGAAAGCAGATTGGTTCATGCCTTGAATTTTAGAAAAAAAATTGAAGTCAAACTTCTTTGAAAAATATCCTAAAAATCAAGGCACGAACCGATCTGCTTCCAACTTGGCATGGCTCAATTCTAGGGTGACCACTAGGGTGTGGCCTAGTGGCTAAAGTGTTGGACTGGGAGCTGGGAGATCTGGGTTCTACTCCCCACTTAGCCATGGAAACCTATTGGGTGACTTTGGGCCAGTTGCAGACTCTCAGCCCAACCCATCTCACAGGGTTGCTGTTGTGAGGATAAAATGGAAAGGAGGAGGATTATGTATGCCGCCTTGGGTTTCTTGGCAGAAGAAAGGTGGGATATAAATGCAATAATAAATAATAATAAAAAACTGTCAGGATTTCCCCAGATTTCTCCTGGTTTTTATTCTATCCTCGGTGTCAGGGGGGATTTTATGCAATAGTCTATAATGACCTGGAATTACACACTTTCCCTTTTAAGGCCACCATTAGCGTGGCAGGGGGGAATGACATGCTTTCTGGAGGTGTGTCATTCTCTCCCACTGCTCCAATCAAGGCCTTAAAAGGGAAAAACGTGTCATTCCCAGGCATTATAGCAAAGGGCCTGATTGGAGCAGTGGGGTGGGGTGAGAATGACATGCTTTCCCCTCCTCTGCTCCAATTGGGGACTTTAAGGTGGCCCCAGAAAGCCATTTTCCTGCCCCCCCACCACTAGGTGTCCTCTTTTTTGGTTTCCCAAATATGGTCACCCTACTCAGTTCTTGCACAGGCTGCATTTCCATCCCTAGATATTTACTCAAAAGTAAGACCCATTGAATTTCCTTGGTTCTTGAAAAGCAACACACTTGCTTTTAGATTTGCCAGTCTCAGCATTCTATGTGTGCTATGAATGCCTGCTCTGTCTGTCCCTATAGTTTCCTGCAAGGTCCAGCCAGGGGAAGCCAGTAAATTAAACCCAGGGGTGGAGGGAGGGATTCCCTCAAGTTCATCTGACAGCAGGTGCTATAGAACATGGACCTTCCAGGAGTGTTGAGGGTGGATTTCTGGCAGACCCAGCCAGGCAACTTTATGGCCTGTTAGTCCCTCCATTTGGTAGCCCGCAGAGCACCTGCCTCATAAGGCAAATGGCCACATGAGAACTGTTATTATGGCCTGCTACTTTGTTTGTCTTTAGTAGTCTGTGGTCCAGATCTCTTCAGAAGGGGGAATAGTGTTTTGTGGTTGGGGTCAGTCTAAATTATCTCCAGGGCCTCTGATAGCAAAGAGATTGAGGATTTTCCCCAACTCTGTTACTCTTGAAGTTACTAAAGTGCCCTGCCTTCTTTTGTATATGGTCACTCTAGTATGGTGCCTGCAACTTTAAGTGTTTGATGAAGAGGGAATTTCACCAGGGACTAATTACATACAAATGACACTGGCTGAAATTCCCTTTTCTCTACAACTGTTAAAGTTACATGAGCCCTGTCCTCCTTTTCATATGGTCAGCCTAAATATACAAAAGTTAAAAATATAATTAAATACTTTTCAATATTAAAGCATTTTAAACATTTTAAATACATAACAATTTAAAAGTCAAAGGTATAGACAGAGGTCCAGATTATTTGCCAAAGGCCTGCTGGAACAAAAAAGGGTTTGTCTGCATCCAAAAACACATCAAGGAGGGAGTCAGTGTAGACTGCAAGGATTAGAAAGAAAATCCATGTGTGTACACTATGCAAAATAAACGACAGCTCAACTGTTTCTAAACCTTATTAGAAAAACAGGGTGACTAGGCCAAAACCAACGTTGTAGGCCCAGAAGCACTTTGAAAGGTTTCAACATTGTACTTAAAACTTACACCGGCTCAAACTAATTAAATGAAGTGATTGAAGCTTTCAACTTATAGCAGTATGGACCAAACTCTTAGAAAAGAGGGAAGGAGCACTGTGTGTTTGGGGGGGGGGGTAGAAAGAAAGGTATAGCCACCTATTCCTAGGACAGACCTGAAGATCAGGTTATCATGGATCCAGAGGAACCACACCCTGCTTCACCAGGGAGCAAAAGAGCAAACTGGCCTTATGAAGATAGCCCAAAATACTCTCAGAGACAAAGGAATGCATGTTCCAGAAGAGAAAAGAGAAACTCTTCTTCACTCAAAAGGTCTGTGCTAGAGGCAGCGGCCATTTCACTCACCCATCCCACATTCTAAGGCAGGAGGGAGGGGGGAGAGTGACGCTACTGAGCATGTGTCACGCTATGAGGGAAGATGGCCGCTTCATTGACTTGAATGAGAGGTTAAAATAGTCCTTAAAAGTCAACCGAAGGGAATTTTTAAAAAACGAAAAGCTTTCCACCAACTACAGTCAAAGAGGAAGAAGACCCCACCACTGGATTAATTAATAAGGCTCTAGAAATTATGCAAATTGTGAGCACAAAACTCGGAACCCAGAAGTAATTTTACAAAAGCAGGGAGACAGGTTTGTATTCCTTTTCTACCTTAAACTGCTCTCCTTCCCTCAATCTTTAACCAATCTTCTTGAAATTTTCAAGTAATGTAAAACAAACATTTCTTTCTGGCACCTGTAAATTTCAGAAAGGTTGGTGAAACATTTTCGATTTTATGGCTGTTAGAATGACCCCCCCCCCCATTATCACTTTAACATGGCGGAATGTGTTTTTTACTGACGGCCCTTAACAACGGAGGAACGGCTGTGCCTCCATTAATTACCTGCAAAAATTGGCCATGTAACAAAATGGACTAAAGCCTTGTTGTAGTCACTTCTCACTAGGAACTCTTAGCTTGTTTCAACTTCTGGTTTATCTATGAGAAACTAATCTAAACAAATTGTCATTATATCTCTGGTTCATGTAAACAAGACCATGGTCAGTAGCAATACAAAGAAAGACCAGAACAGATGTCCACTATTACAATGTCAGACAAGGATCTTTCCCTCCTTTTAATCCCAATCAAGGAAAACTGCCTAGGAAACCTCAGAAATAAGTCCCATTGATTTCAATAACGCCTGCTTCCAGATAAATGTATATAGGATTGCAGCCTCTTTAGATCTGTTCACCTTGCTGTAGCAAGTGCAAGCCCCTCCTGTCAAGGACAACTATGCACTCACCAGAACTTGGCCTCTAGGATCATGAAACCAGCAGGTGCTCTCCAGAAAGATGCTTTCAGAGCCTGGGAGATCCAGACACACACAAATAAGTCAAGCCAAGCCACGCTATGCACTCATATATTAACTTGCCGGGACAGAACAATTCTGGGACAAGATAATACTTTGCAATCAACCAGACATAACAGTCATCAACAAAATGACCATTGACATAGCAATACCTAATTACAAAAATGTTGCAGAAAAGGAAAAGAGAGAAAAATGTACACCACTATGGAAGTTAAAGAACTACGGCAACAAGGAAAAGTTACAATTATTCTGTTAGTCACATCAGTCACCAGCAACATAGCACAGAAATCCTTCAGAAACTAGGCCTACCAAAATACATCCACACCAACATCCAGAAAGCGGTCATACTTAAAACATGTTCAATGGTGAGGAAATTTCTGAATCAGTAAAAGACAGCATGACTTGGCAAGGTGCGTCATATTCATCTAGAAAAAACACCTGAAGCAAGAAAAGAGAGATAATAATAATAATAATAATAATAATAATAATAATAATAATAATGGTGACCCTGTTAATTTTTAAAAAAGATTTTTTAAAGATGGATTAACAATTATCAGCAGTTGTTACAAAATATGCATCATGATAATTATATTAAACAAATTAGAGAGGAAGGTCTATGGGTCTTTAACTTCTGTATAAATATTTTATTAAAGCATAAAATTTATTTATTTATTTATTTATTACATTTGTATACCGCCCCATGGCCACAGCTCAAAATATATTTACTGCTGTCCCTTATCCCTGGCTTATCACTCCTTTGTTTCTTTATAGTAATGAGGCAGTATATGAAACAGAAATATGATTTGAGGCTTGCTGAATGAGTACCATCTTAGATGATGTCTGGTGGATATACAAAGTTACTTTATATAAAACAATATTATTTTTCCAGGAATTCATTTTAAAGTTGGAAATATTATCAGCCTGACTGGTTATTGATTTGTCTGATGAGCTTTCTAAAATTGTAATTGTGATTTCTTTTAATATTTTTACGTAAGCCATTCTGGGAGAACTGCCAGTGAAGATCTGGGGGTGACAAGTACATTAAAGAAATAGTATTTGATAAAGTTTATTTAAGAAATAATAAGACCTGATGAGATTTAAGAAATAATAAGACCTGATGAGCAATGTTTACTGTGTTTTATAAGATACTCATCCCATACCAAAAAACAGATTTGTATGTTCTTGGGTTCTTTTTAGAAACTAATTTGTCCCAAAATGATCATGGTGATAGAAATGTGGTGTTCCCATAAAATAAGTGCAAGCATTTCTATGTTTGGCTATCAAATACTTTAGGAATTATATGATTCATGTATATGAACATCTGAGATAATTGTTAATGCCAAGCACCAGAGTAGAATATATAAGCCATGGATGATGATGATGATGATGATGATGATGATGATGATGATGATTAAATAAGAAGTCTGGCTAGGTTTATAAATACTTAGATTAATCTTCATTTTTAGTAAATTGATAATTTGATTTCCCCAAAAGGCTGCCTTATAGCACAGTCCTAAGCATATATTCTCAGAAGTTCCTGTGATTGATAGGACTTTCTTCCAAGAAGATGTGCATAGGATGCAGCCATTATGATTATGATTATGATTATGATTATGATTTGCCTGTATAGATAGATCTGGGGTGGGGTGGGGTGCCACACATTAAAAACTGGATATAGGATTGCAAAATATTCTCAGGAAAGTTCAGTTTTTGGAGTAGGCTATCTCTCTCACATATTTCAAATGTAAATATTCTTTTACATTTACGTCTGATATTTCAATACAAGAAATTGTGGGTTATTAATGCAGTGTATAGCCTAATTTTGGTGAGTACTTTTCTGTTGAAAAAAAATTGATTATTCAGTAGCAAACATGTAGTTTTTCAGATCTTCAGTTTGCCACTTTTATTCTATATTCATATTCAGCTTTCACATTTGTCATTCCAGCTAGAAGCCAATAACTCTAATTGTTAGGAAAGGGGCTGTGGATGGAACTTTCCGTTTTCTTTCTTTCTGCATTTAGTTTTGTATATAGATCAAACCATGAAATTAAGAAATCAGTCACAGTACTTTCCCCCCAACAAACAAACACACCTAAAATGGAAAAAGGATGAAAACAATATATTTTATTTCAAATATTGTGATATTTACATGCAAAGTTTTATTCTTCTCAGATAAAGAACCTCCACCACATTTAATCATCTTAATACCCATCTGCAACCACTGAGATGCATTAAACTAGATGCATGGCAGCCTTGAGTTTGCATCCACATAGTCCCCAAGAATTAAAACAAATGTAAAGGCTGCAGTTCTATGCACACGTGGGAGAAAGTCTCAATGAGTCTTAATTTGGAATAAGCATATAGAGGATTGTTCTGTAAACAAACAAACAAAAAATAAAACTGGAGGGAAAGATAACAAAGAGCTGGCAGACAACACGGAGAAACAGCATCCTGATTGCAAGCAATAGCTGGCATCCATAGGGAATCCATAGGGAAGGCTTTTTTCCACTCATTGGTGGCAGCCATAAGAGTGGGTGGGTGGGAGCCTCTATGGAGTCTGCCCCAAACTGGCCTTTTCTAAGGCCCTGTGATGGAAGCGTGCGAGGGGGGCTTCTCTGGGACTCCCAAAAAGTGTCCCCTCCCCCCACAACCCCCCCCCCCGCAGACTCCATAGAAGCTTTTTTCCCTCCACTCTTATGGAAGCCGCCAATGAATGGAAGAAAACAAGGCTTCCCTATGGAGTCCCCACATGCCATGGGGCTTAAAAAAAGGTCTCTGCTGATCCCTCTGGCTCCCGTTACCTCTGGGCTGTGGCTCTTAATCAGCTGTGAGACAGCCCCAGTCAGGAAGTGGAGTCCAGCAGGGAGAAAGTCACATGGCAGCAGCAACCTCACCTGGAAAACTACTAATCCTAGCATGCTTAGGCTGACCAGATAAAATCCAGGTCAGGGCTCATGTAACTTTAACAGTTGTAGAGAAAAGGGAATTTCAGCCAGTGTCATTTGTATGCAATTAGTTCCTGGTGATATTCCCTCTTCATCACAACTGTTAAAGTTGCAGGGGCCCTGCCTTCTTTTGTATATGGTCACTCTAGTATAGTGCATGCACCTTTAACTGTTGTGATGAAGAGGGAATTTCACCAGGAACTAATTGCATACAAATGACACTGGCTGAAATTCCCTTTTCTCTACAACTGTTAAAGTTACATGAGCCCTGACCTGGATTTTATCTGGTCAGCCTAAACATGCTCCCTGCTTCCCCTTCCTTCCTCGGGTCTCAGACCTCCGGTAAAAGTGGGGATTTTGCCAGTTATGATTCAATCTTTTAAAAACACACAGGTATTTTTAATAAATTTCAAAGGATTGCCCAGATTGGACCAGAAAGGATGGATCCTTTTCTTGGTAGGCAACATTGCGCTGGCCAAGAGAAGGCCCAGATTGCCACACGGGAGGGGCTTGGAGGCCTCAAATTTTCCGGATATTTTTGAATTAATGGGATTTTTCCCCGGGACCCCAATTTGGCCCCCGTTTTCTGTGCTTGTCCAGGAGAAACCGGACAGATGGTCATCTTAGTTACAAGGGATATAGGATGGGGAGTCCCCTGCCCCAAACTGAAGGCCTTTTTAACTGTTACGGTTTGAAGTTTTGGGGGGTGGGGGGATCATTTGCTCTCCTCTCCTTGTAGTCACTGATTGGCAGCTGGTGCAGTGGAGCAGAAACATGAATGCAACTCTGATACTTTTTCCATGGCGGGATCAACAACATTATCCATAGAAGTAGCATTTGCCAGTGTTGCAAGTTTGGGAGTTGGAATATAGAACATTCTATATTCATTCAAGAGTCTTTCCTGCACTATTTGAAATGACACAAGGGTGTCTGTTCTTCACATGACATATATGTTAGAGAGTAGCACAGTTGTCCTACAAACTCTTATAGACAGCTCAAAATGAGCCTCACCAGCATGTGAAATGGCAGACTGTGCATATGTAGCACTTCAACATTGTCCACATGTGTATCCTGTCCTTTGTCCATTGAGTGCAGAAAGAGTGAAAGAGGTAGGCCTGACACTTCCAAATATTTGAGGCAAAGTTCAGTTTTAACTCAGCCATCCAGGGGAGTGGTAGCTACTATGTAGTCAATGCCAGGCAGCAGAGGTTGAGTCCAAGAGTAGCAATCAAGGATCAGAGGAAGAAAGGAGGAGGAGGAGGGCTTTCTCTGCTGTGGCACCCCGGCTGTGGAATGAGCTCCCCAGAGAGGTTCACCTGGCGCCTACTTTGCACTCCTTTCGTTGCTAGGTGAAGACCTTTTTATTCTCCCAGCATTTTAGCAGCTAAATTAACTCAATTTTAACCCTTGCTGTTTTAAATTTGTATTTTCATCTGTATTAATCTCTGCTGCTTGGTTTTATCCTGGTTGTTTTTATATTGTATGTTATTTTGTGTTTTTAGATTGTTGTTTGTTTTATATTTCTTAAAATGATTTCATGGTTTTCATTTTTGTGAACGGCCCAGAGAGCTTCGGCTGTAATAAATAAACAAACAAACAAACAGGCAGTGTCCTCATACAAGAAATGAGTCGTTCAGACTGAGGACTAAGCGCTGAGGCTGGACTGCATGGAGTTGGGCTCAGTTGGCTGAGCACTAAGGCAAGCAGCCACTGCACCCTTGGTAATGTGCTTGAAGCACAGGCCAAGATCCGTCACGTTTGCAGTAGAAATAGAGCACTGGTGGTACTGGAGCCTGACCACTGAGAGTCATAATTCAAGGCTCCACCCACCCACCAATAAGTGATGCAGGCATAAAGTCTTGTGTTTTATAACCACAATGTAAGCTACGTTGAGTATAAATAATAAAAATAATAATCATACATGGAATTCTCCTTGGAAGCTGGCTATGGGGGCTCTCATGATTAGTTTCTCTACTTCAATCACCGCTACACCACTGTTTGCCAGGAGGACTCTCTGGTTGCCTGTCCCTGCACTAGCCATGGGGAAGGGAAGAGGCCAGCTGCTAGCATGATTACATGCATTCCCTCAATAAAAGGGCAATGTGCGATCTAGCTCTACTATGTACATTAAAACAGTCATATGTACAAAAATATACAGCTCAGTACAAAAATATTTTTACAAGCAATGTGAAGTAGTGCATATTTATGTTAAGAGCACTTGGTGCTGTGGGAGGCATCCGACTGTAACGGTGGAGATTTGGAATATGCACAACCTACTCAGTTTGTAGTCCATGGTATGGATACAAAATTGGGCATTTGCTGGTTCAAAAAAATGCAAACTAGCATGCCTAATAACTTGGGAGGTTTTTTTAAAGTATAATTTGGTCATGAAACAAACTTTTAAAAAATTCAGTAAAAGGTGGCATCCGTGTCTTCATTATTCCTTTTATTATTATTTAAGCCACCCTGCCTTTCATAATCAATCACATACATCTCTCTCTCTCTCCATACACACACACACACGCACAAACAATGAAGTGCTTTTTTGGCATTTAATTATATACAATTTTTTGACCTGGCTAGGCAGATAATGTTAACGCAGCTTTATTGCTAAACAAGACTGAACATGTGTGTGCTTGACTTTTTTATTTTATTTATTAAACTCCTACTGAAGAAACAGATTAATTGGAGGCTGATTCATTGGAGAACAGGCGTTAAAGACAGAAGGACCTCCTCACATTTTGTTCTGTTACCCAGGCTTATGCCATCCCAGGTTGGCAAGGAGAGCTCAACTGTAGTGTTTTGAAATCTAACTGAAAGAAATAGTAGAATAGCAGGTGCAAAGGAGGGGGGGGGAATTATAGCCATTAACAAAACAATGTTCTGTTTCCCTTTTATTCTTTCTTGCCTAATGACCAACTGACACTTCAGTTAACACAGGTACTGCCTAGATGGGGTTTTGCATCAGATTGTTAATGTGTAAATGGGATCACCAAAGTCAGCATCTGTTGTAATGATTTCCTGCCTGATTATTACTCCCTCCTACACACACAAACACACACACACAGCATTTTTTAAAAAGAGGATGTGTACAATCTGTGATTAAACCCCTTTAGATAAAGCTGAAAGTAAATGGTGGCTGGCTGGCTGGCTGGCTGGCAGGCGGGCGTGGGGGGGGGGAAGAGCTCCTTCTTAAGGCTTTTATTTTACAATCTGCTTGTAAAACTAAAGCTTTACTTCCAGAAATTCTTTGACTAGCCCACTTCCTGGAAAGGTAGCAGAAATTAAAAATAAAACTGTGAGAAATATCCAGGGCAGACTACATGTGAGATTAACCCGCGTTTCTTCTGTCCACGTTTCTCCTGCCCATCCCCCTCCACCTTTGGTATTATGTCAATATGTTGGAGTGAATGAAAATAACACTGGCACCTCTCTCACCTCAATTTGTCATTTCATGATGGATTCAAATACGGGATCAGTTGCCTCTCTTTTTATGTATTCTTTCCTAAAATGGCTGGTTAAGGTATCTTCTGAAATCCATTTAGCTTTTGAAATACAATTTGGAGAGTTATGTTACAGACTTTTCTCATACCTAGCAAATTAATTGAGCAAGGATTAATACAGTTCCAGGTGAACTCAGGGTGACTTCTCAAACTAGGAAATTCAAACTTGGAAAATTTGTTTAACTACAAGGGCAGGGGTGGAGGGACGGATAATGTATGCAGCTGAAGTATTTGTGTCACAGAAATATACAATCTAAAGTAGAAAGCAAGTGTTATTATATCAGGCAGAGCAAAGAAGAAGAGGAAGAAGAGTTGGTTGAATTCCACAATATTTTGCATTTTGTAATAGTCTGACTTTTGGTCATTTGAAGAGTGATCTCTCATGCTTGCCATAACATAGCCGGGGCTACCTCTCTATGATGCTACTCGTTTTATTATTATTTAGCTCATTATACTTTACTACTGTGCCACCTTTAAACATCCAAGAATGTCCATTATTATGTATTGCTATAGATTCCCTGAACTAGTTCTGTTTTTCTTTTAGATTTCTTTGTGGTTTTGGGGATGATAACGTTTGAAAACCAACAAATAATGTTGGAATTTGTTGTTACAGCTTGGCTGTGGATTAGAGGTAAACCAGTCCATTTCCCAAATCAGATATTAGCTTAGCACATATGGCCTTCAAGTCATCCACAGATGTGGCTGACCTTCTTAAAAAGGCAGAATAACAACAACAGGATCCCAGTTAAAATAAACACCTTATCCTCTGCTTGCAGCCCACCTTTCTGCCTTGCTAAATTTTAATTTGTGAATTGAAGTTTTGCAGCTGAGCAGGATTACACAAATATAACAAAAGTGCATTTATATTTTCATTCAACTCTTAACCGAGTATCTTGATAGCTGAAAGACTTCCACAGTAAGACTGAATAGGTTTCTGCAACAATTGTTTTGCAACATGTAGTTCAAAAACATATACGGTGAAACTGACATTTCAAGCCAAATAAACATTTTCCACTAGATGTCCAACATTGTAAATACCAGGATTTCATTTCTTCTAAAATTATTGATAATTCATGCATTCAGGTTCACCTACCTGCAAGTTATTGAAAGAACTCTCTATTGATATGAGTTAGGAAATCCAAATAATGTTCTGTACAATTTGATCCTGTACATGCTTACTTGAAAATAAACCCTGACAAGTAAAATGATGATCCCCTCAAATTAAGAGTCCATATGTCTGTTGAGTCATTTATTAATCTCATGGAATTTAGTATACTTATTTGGTTTACTGTCCCAATTGAACCAAGCACAAGCAAGAAAAATTCACAATTTGGGTGCTCATATCCATGAAAATGATCTTCATGAGATGATCATGTATGTAAGTATGAGAGGGAGCCAGGAAAAGTTTACAAACATCCACTCACACCTAGAAAGTGTGTGCATATACACTGTGTAAATAACATTCTCATATAACTGATCTATATATATATATATATATATATATATGTCAGTGATTATACTTTAAAACAGAAGTTCTATATACATTTTGTTTATTTGTTGCTATGTCAAGAAATAATCATAATTTGAGCCCATCCAGTCCCAGCAAAACATTGTTTTGAAACCATGTATTTAGGTATTTCGACTGACACCATTTCAGTTTTGGAATAGGACATACGGCTACTAATCCAGGCTTCATAGAGAACTTATGTGTGGTACCAAACATTGTTTATATATTGACAAATATTTCTAGGAAATGGTTTCGTATTTTTGCTGTTAATTGTTTCATTACTGACCTCTACCTCTGTAGACATATGCAGTTTTCATGTTTTTGGGTGAGACTTTCAAAATATTTTTTTTTAAAGTGTCCAATGCTCGACGTGAGCAATGACATTTTTGCAGGCTTCTATTTCAGTCATTTGTGCCTTATTTTCTTTCTATTTATTTCAAACAAGCCACTATGAAAAATGCTGCAAATTTAAGTGACAGCCATGTACAAATATGCATAATATGAGCTGGTCCCTACCCATCATGTGTATTGCTAAAGACTCCATTGCAATATTTACAGTTAAACTAAACTTTTTTTCCCCCAAGATGTAGCAAAATTGCATTTGTTTTGCAGATTTGCTCATCATTAAATGTGAAACATTTCACATTTGTCTTTTTGAGTAATTGGCTTTTAAAAATGATAAGGTGCTCTGAACACTTGTTATGTGGATAGGTCTGACGTTGTATCCCAGAAATCCATATGCCATACAGACAGAACAGAAGAAAGATATTCACAAGCATGTCACAGATTGGACTGAAGCAAGCCAAAAACCAAAGTGCCATGGCATTAACAATAGCACCAGATTTACTGTCACGATTGCAATCTGTGCTGTATCACAGACAGAAGGAGAACTTTTGATAGGTAACACCTCCGTGTTTTTTAAATCTTTTTGGCAAATTATCATTTTCATTATATTTTTTGCCTGCCATGTAATATTATTATAATGATATTAAAAAAATTGCAGGCATGTACACACACACTCTGTCTAAGTTTATTAGGGCCACAACCAAAGGGATAGTCTTTATAATCCTTATTAAGCAGTTGACAATTTGTATGGGTATATGTGTACAAGAGACATTTATGTATAGTGTGTATGTGTGTGTGTGTGTGTGTGTGTGTGTGTGATTGTGTATGTATGTATCAGAGAGGGAGGGAGGAAGAGAGAGAGAGAGAGAGAGAGAGAACCCAGAAAGACAGATATACATGTATTTGGAAAATCAAGGAATACAGAAAAAAGTATTAAAAGATTTTATTTATCCAATCTTAAAGATATACGTAGCTAAAATAATGTGCACAGTATGTATATTCATGTAGCTTTGATGCCATCCTATGTAAAGTAAGTGTAAGAAGATCTGCCCTGTTGTGTTGCATAGTACATTTAACAATTCTTATCACCAAATTTGGTTCATAGGCTTTTGCCAGTGCAACTAGGTCATATCTGGACTGATTATCTTGAGGGCTCCTCCAGTACATGCCTACGACTTCTGTTGTGAAGTACACAATTAACATTTCTCTCCCCCCTCCATTCCAGCCACTATCCCATGCATTACAACTACTTCTTACATTCCTGATACATTAGAACAACTACCACAAAACTGTTTGCCAACCCTGATCTTTAACAAACAAACTCTGAGCATGTGCAGTTTTGTAAATTTAAACTCTCTTAAATCATACAACCATAATGACTAGCGGAATAAAATGGAGTTTCCTTCTGCTTTCCTGATGCCATCATCACCTCCTGCTAGGGATATCGGAGGAATCTGTTTGGGGGTGGAGCTTGGTGGGTGGAGCCCGGACTCCACCTCACTCACCTATGAGTGGCTCAACTCTGTGTTTTTGCCTTTTTTATTTGCTTAACTTGCAATTTGTGCTAAATCACAACTGTAAATATTTGTGCAAATTGCAATTTGCACAAAATTGCTGCTGTAACTACTGCAATGTGGGCAAAATTATGCGTAGAAATGGTTCAATTTGACCATTTACACCTGCAATTTCACTCAAATTGCACTATTCAAGCTTCTGCAAATTAAAAATAAATAAATTGTAACTTCCACATATTACAAAAAAAAAACCACAATAAAGTTCCCGGGTTTGGGGAACTGACCCACCACTCAGCTTGCAAGTGGGTGCTGATTCCGGGGCATCACGGGGATCTGGCAGGCCCCAAAAGTGCAGAATTTCCCCATGACAGACAATCTTACATCCTACCACTGGGTGGTTATGTGGGAGGAGGTGGTGGGCTGCAGAGCCCTGGACTTTGGTCTCAATGTCCAGCCCTAGCTGCACCACTGTGGTTTCATGGTGGCTGAAAAGGTTTTTGAATGGCCACAGCTTTGTGTTACAGTACATCTATTGACTCACTAGCATTGAAATGGCGAGATATCCTCAGGCATCACAGACAATGGTGATGCTGGGACAATGGCGTATAGTGTGTGTTGTTACAATAGCACACTAGTCATTGCACCCCATTATACTTTTTAGTTATTTATGCAATAGGTTATAGAATTAGGTCTTTAGAATTGTAGTCCACAATATCAGATTGGGGAAATATATATATATATATATATATATATGCCAGTTCCCAACATTTTGTCAGACTATAGTGTGTCCAAGAAACAGAGTTAAGGATAGCAAATGAAGGGGTAAGATAGATAGGAGCTAACTTGTTTATGAATGTGTAGGTCACATAATAATAATAATAATAATAATAATAATAATAATAATAATATATTTCTTACTTGCCTCTCCCTCTGGATCGAGGCAGGGAACAACATTAATACAAAACAGCATAAAATACATAAAACTGATTAAAACATATAAAACTAATGAATTATTAAAAACATATAAAACTAATACATTATTAGAGAGCATCTTAAAATTCAACTGGGTAGGCCTGCTGGAAGAGATCAGTCTTTATAGCTTTCTTAAATTACGGAAGACTGTTAAGTTGGCGAATCTCTCCTGGAAGGCCATTCCACAGTCTGGGAGCGGCAGAAAAGAAGGTCCTCTGGGTAGCAGTTGTCAGCCTAGTTTTTGCTGACTGGAGTAAATTCTTCCCAGAGGACCTGAGCGTGTAGGGTGGATTGTATGGGAGAAGGTGATCCTGCAGGTAATGACTAGCACTTTATACTTCACCCGGAAATTAATTGGCAGCCAGTGAAGTGATTTTAAAATTGGTGTTATATGGTCACCTCTAGGTGTATTGGTGACCAACGTGGCTGCCATATTTTGAATTAATTGTAGTTTTCAGACTAGGCACAAAAGTAGCCCTTTCTACAGCACATTGCAGAAGTTGAGCCTTGAAGTTACCAGCGCGTGCACTAACTTCTTTAGGTCTTCCACCTCTAGGAAGAGGCGCAGCTGGCGTATCAGCTGAAGCTGATAATAAGCACTCCTGGCAGTCACATCTATCTGAGCTGTCATTTGGAGCAACAGATTGAGGAGCACCCCCAAACTGCAAACACAGTCTTTCAGAGGAAGTGTAAGCCCATCCAGAACTGGTTGACACACCTCCAAACCCAGGTTAAGACTTTTGACAGTAAGCACCTCCGTCTTGTCTGGATTCAGCTTCAGTTTATTTTTCCTCATCTTAGGAAGTAAGTGAGCCCCTATCCCAATGAGGTGCCCAAGTGCACTCCTAAGTGAATGGTTGCGAGTTTTCTATATGGAAAAATGATGTGCTGCATTTGGGGACACTATTGTAGTGAGGTAAAAACTTGCCACCAATTCCAGACATTTCATGATCCAGCCAACACTGCAGCCTTCTAGTAGGAAGATGCAAGGTGCTTTGTAGGCAGATTGCACAGCTCTGTGCATGCACTTCACTCCCCAGGGATCCTTGCAATATGCAAACCTCATTAAGAAATGATGGCAATTTTTATCAGTCGCTATGTAATTGTGCACATACCTTTACTACAAGCATCTTACTAGTAATCTTAAATATATAAAAAATACTGGTAGAATTACTGGGTATACATTTAAAATGAAGGATCCATAACTATCTAGGGTTCATTTACAACTTGCGATATTTTATCATTGCAATCATACAGGAATGAACATCTTCTTGATCATAAAATTGTACATTTTCCTCCTTGCATTGAAGAAAAAAACAAATAAAAAAAATAACAACCATGCGTCAAATGGATTTGGAAATCCTATAATTCATGTTGAGCTAAGATAAGTGCTGAAAAAGATTTACAAACTCACAGCTTGACACAGAGCCCACATGTTGGGTAGAGTGAGGGAAAAAGCTCTACAAATGCTACACAGAGCTTCCTGGCAGTAAGTAGTGGAACATCAGTCAATTGTGTTATTTTGCTTAATTGAAAGCCTTTTTGGGACCTCACTGAAAATAATGTATCTGCCTATCATGTTCCCCCTTTTCTCATTCACGTTAACTGGATGGAAGACCATCCTTTTTAACCCATTGAAGCCTAACGTTTTAATATTTCTCATTTAAAATGAAAGATCAAAGGGTGAAACCCAACATTGGATGAGCGGATGTCCGCTTGTGCAAAAGGATTTCCCCTTTCCCCTCTTCCCCCTTGCAGCCCCTCTCATACATCTGCATCCCACACCCTGACCAGTGGGTGCCCCCTGTTTACAAGACTCTCCTACCTCCTACTTCCATCTTGTCTGATGACTTCTTACATCAAGTGCAAGGAATTATTGATAAAAATTAAATCTGATGAATATTTATTTATTTATTCATTCATTTTAAACACTTATATATTGCCTTATCTGCTGAAAAGCCATCAAGGTGGTATACAGCAATTAAAAGCAATAAAACCTTGAATCCATAAAAGCAAGAATATTAAGGTTGGGGGCAAAATAACTAGATTATAGATTAATAGATTATACATTAATATAATAGATGAACGCTTCATTTGTGAGATGCAAATTTGATATACAACAGAAACTGGTACAGGAAGTCAAGACCTGGAGGAGCCACATCCATTAATCTAAAGGTAGCAAACAGTGTACGGGGTGGATCCACAGTGGCGGCAGGTCAGTTATATGATGCAGCCACCATTGTGGAGCCATCCGAGAGCATTCCCCCGAAGCTCTAGTTTTAAAAAGTTGGCTACTTACCCCGACTTTTTCGGCTTGCGGCGAGGTGATGATGCCCTCTGTTGCCTTGATCCAGAGCTGCATCAGGGGCGTGCCCCAGCCAATGCCGACCCCTGATTGGTCGCATTGGCTGGACAGGGACAGCGGGGCGGGCCAGTGAGCCAAATGGCTGCTGGGCTGTCTCCACGGAGCTTGGCATTGAATGGAAAATGTAAAAAACATTAAACAGCTGTAGGTTTTTAAAGGTTTTAAAGGTTTTTTTTAAAGAAATAATATTGGAAGGGGCATGGGCTTACCAGGACTGGAGAGGAGCCATCTCCATACTTCGCTAGACCAGCGAAGTAGTGCAGTTAAAGAAAAACATTTTAAAACAAATAATAATAAGGAAAGAGGCACTGGCTTATGGGACGGGGGGCACGCCTCCGCACATTGCTAGACCAGTCCGACTGCGCAATTAAAGAAAGACTTTTTAAAAAATGGAGCAAGGTGCAGCATGCCGGTGCCTGTTCTCTCCTCCTGCCCTGTAAACCCCACTCTAGCGCCTTCACGTGGGAACAATGTGAAGGAGTGCAAATGCAGAAGTTTGAGGGCTGGCGGTGCCAAGACACCCCCCAGGATGAAGCTATGTAAAATTAAAAGTGAGTTTTGGAGCATCTCATGAAATGTTTATGAAATGTGTATGAATAATGCAGAGAAGGAGGACCTGCAACAAAATGCTTTCTTTCAGGTTACTCTAGTTCCCCTCCCCACTCCAACAGACATGCAGCATTCTGTGGTTGCTGTCATCATTGGGCTGTTGGGGGGAGGTTCCTTAGGAGTTTCCCCCCTAAATCTACAGAAAAAAAGTCCTACAATTTCCAGCATTCCCTAGCCAATGTTGTCTAGGGAATGCTGGGAATTGTAGGACTTTTTTTCTGTCTAAATATGCATAGGGTTGTGATAGCTTGGGATCCCTTGAGCATGATTATACCTCCTTGTTCTGGCTACATAATCATTGTAACTCAGCACCTGAGCTTGCTGTTCGTATATATGCTAATATACATGTCCCAGCCATAGGGCTAGTCACCTTAGCAAATAATATTTATGCTAGATAAATATTCCACTCATTCATGTTACATTTTATATGGCACTTTACTATCATCTCAGAATTCTCACATAGCAACAGGCCGAGGGCCAGAACAGACATTAAAGAAGTAGCTAGCAGCTATGTTGTTAAACTCATTTTTACTCTAGAATAGATGCAGCTCCCCCAATCCAGGTTGGGATCCTAGTGTGGGGTTACAAGGGCTTTAATGTTCCCCCTGCCCTGCTATGGGATCTGGTTCAAGGAACCTGCACCTGCAGTTTCTATTGCAAAAGAGTGATCCACTTGCTTTATAGACCATTATTTTCCAATAGAAATAGGGCCTCCAGTCTGGATTGATCCCTAACCAGGGGGAACAGTTTGAAGCCTCCTGGCCCCCATCACCAAAATCTGGATCAGGCCCTTGCACCTAATCTAGAGTAAAAATGAAAGTAATGAAATTTAAATTATAAATTAACTTTTAAATTAACTTTAGAATGAATTTGAAGTAATATCTGTTTTGATCCCAAGTTTTAACAATATGTTAGAAGACTGTAGTCCAGCTCTTTGAGGAACCTGTTCAGTTTGTTGAGTTAGAAGACCAGTTCCCTGGCATTTGGTTTCATTGGACAATTGAATGGACCATATTTAGGGAACTGGTGGTTAACATACATGCCATACACCTGTAATACCACTTAGATAAAAGCTTTCTTCCGTAGTATGTTTGACACTTTTTTTTAGCTCTCTTTCCAGGCTGAGTGAAAGAAGATGCTTGATAATTTCAATGTGGGCTCATGTCACGGTCATGCTGTTTTATTGTGAATCTCATGTAAATGTTAATTTCACCAGGTTATGTTTGCAGTGGAAAATCATTTACACATCTCTAGTCAAAAGCATGATTGATAAGGAGAGAATTGGCTTTTTCAGCTTTTTCCCCCCACCGAGCAAATATCCTGTATCAACAGGACTTTTTCAGTTTCATTTTTTTTTAATGTCCAAATGCAATTATTTTTAGTGGCAAAGAATGAGAAATGTTTGAATTCATGTGCAGGTGTGATTACAATATGATATTGTATAACACTTTAAGAAACAGAACAACCTAGCATCTGCAAGTTTGGAGTAGCGATGCTTGGGGGAAATTAATCTTTGCAAATTCAGGTTGGAACTGAGTGGACCCACACTTTCTGGGCTACTGAATGGATGGGAACATACTTACCTTTCAGATTTTGCTCTTCTCTGAATTTTGCAGTTCTTGATTAAAAATGTACTAACATGTGTGACTAAAAATGCATATTTTAGGATAAAATACATTTAGAAATATTTTGTGATTAAAATATGTTTAGAAATAAATACCCCCCCCCCAATTGTGCAAAATATGTATACATGCAAAAGTGACGCAGACTAGAAATAGGCTGATTGATTCATCCCTATTTTGTGGGTTTGTGGTTTGTTTTGTTTGATTCTATAGAGACCCCATTTTGTCCATAAATAATATTGGCCTGATTCAGACATAATGCTAAGTGTTAGAATTTGTTTTAATTATGGGTTGCTGAAGAAACTAGATCCAGCTTACAGACACTGAAACAAACTGTGGCATGTTTTGCTTAATGTCCCCAGTTGCTATATTGAAGCGCTTTAAGCATCTCTACATTTAGGGAAATCATGTTTGCTTACTGGCACTTTGTTTCCTGCTTCTGTTCTGCATTTGAAACAAGCTGAATTACACGGGAGGAGAGCAGTGACCACATGGTTTGTAATTTAAAACTTCCTGTCTCATATAGTTGAATGGGACAGCGTCCTCTAGTGGGTGTTTTGTAGTGCAACTTCAACTGCACGGATATTTCAGAGTAACTGGGTTTTCCAAGATTTATTTTTAAGCAGAATAACCGAGGGAAGGAGCAGGAGACGTGCAGGAGGCTCACGTCATCGTCAAACTGACTCGCAAACTTCTGTGAGTAGCCAGTCAGGAGCATGCTATAAATCACTCGTTTAAAGAAGGCCGTTATGTTGCCCAAGGACTGTTAAAGAAACACAAGGGCTGCCCTCCTTGGAAGTCTTTGACATTACTTTCTGAGCATCCCTCTCTCCCCTCATTCCTAGACACCTCCTGCAAAGGCTTGCTCACCCTCTTTCTTAACCCTTTCCTCCCATACTTCCTGAAGTCCTTCCTACTGTGGCCATTCTTTCGAAAAAGACAAAACATCTGGAGGGCCCCATGTTGGGAAAGGCCCCATGTTGGGAAAGGCTACTCCTTTACACCAGAAGAGTAAAACAGTATGTTCTTGATGGCTGACTTTGGAAATTTGGCTCAGGGGAGAACTATACTGCTGTGGTGAGGGGGTGGTGGAAGGAAATACTGCCTTCTTTAGCCACTTAGTCAACCAAAATCACTGTCTGCCCTAAGCGTGCAAAGAGTTTCAAACCATTACTGCCTCCCCCAAGCATCCTGTGATGCTCCTTGCTAAAAGTCCAGCTAGAGGAGAGTCCAGAGATGATTTATCATGTTCTCTGCTCCTCCATTTTGGGTATCCTCAGCCTGTAACTGAGGATGTAACCTGTGCCTGTAACACACACACAAATGCAGCTCAATAAAAAACTGTTAAAGCAACGAAGTTCTGGGAGACACTGGGGGTTTGTATTTTGGCTGTCCCTGATTTATCCATCGCAGCTAGGTTTACCTCAGTAGCCACAACCAGGACTTTCTCATCACAAGTAGACCCTTGCTCCTGAGTAGATCTTTCCTCATGAATATACCCTGGATAAAAGGTTTCCAGCATCCCCCCATGTCTATCACCACCATTGCTCTGGTGAGCTGTGGGCAGAGGGATGAAAGTAGGGTGACCAGATAAAATCCAGGTCAGGGCTCATGTAACTTTAACAGTTGTAGAAAAAAAGGAATTTGAGCCAGTGTAATTTGTATGCAATTAGTTCCTGGTGAAATTCCCTCTTCATCACAACAGTTAAAGTTGCAGGGGCCCTGCCTTCTTTTGTATATGGTCACTCTAGTATAGTGCCTGCAACTTTAACTGTTGTGATGAAGAGGGAATTTCACCAGGAACTAATTGCATACAAATGACCCTGGCTGAAATTCCCTTTTCTCTACAACTGTTAAAGTTACATAAGCCCTGACCTGGATTTTATCTGGTCAGCCTAGATGAAAGTCTGGAACCATGGCAGGGTTGAAGGAGTCCTTGGCACCTCAAGCAAGGCATTCCTACCACAGGTTGCCCCAGATCTACTGTAGTTGAGAGATGTGCTGAAGGATCAAACTCCTCCTCCTCCTCCTCCTCCTCCTCCTCCAAAGGAGGCTTGGTTTGGCCAAGAGCCCAATACTGGACCTGGGTCTCGATATGAGCCTTGGAAGGTCATAATGCTCACCTCAAATCATCTAATCTTAGTCTAAATTTAGACTGTGGCACTAAACCATCAAAGCACATAAAGGTCAGCTCAAAGAAGAGACAAGTATTACAAGAATTCTGCACTGGCTTGGATTAAAAATTTGATGTGGGGAGGAGGTGAATCTCTGGGGGCTCAGAGGGTTCACTGGGTTTAACTTGAGTCCCAAACGTTCATCCATCCTAGATCTCACTAAGCCCCTGGTCCATTGTACTCCCCTCCTACTTGGCAGCAAAGCTAGTAGTGACCGCACTGTCTCTGGGTTTGAAGTGATATGGGCTGATGAAGTCACAAACCCTCAATGCTGTGAGCGAAGTCTAGATACATATGTACGTAGTACACAGGCATTGTCAGGACTGTAATCCATTGAACAGGGGTCGGCCCGACCTCCAAGCACTTTCAGGCAATTAATCCAAAGCCCACCCAAAATTTGTATCTCTCATCAGTCCAGGCCTCATATCTCTAGCAACTGTTTGTTAAAGCGGGGGAAATCTTTTTGTGTGCCAGAGTCATGAAAGAAACACCCTAAACCAATCTGACAAAGGTAAGCTCTTTCTATTAAGAGCTCTCTACCTAGTTCTAACATTGAAGTGAAAAACCTTGATGAAGAAAACAACAGGAAAAAACGTTTGCACAGTCTGATCCTATGCATGTTTACTCACCGCCAAAGTACATATTATGCTTATTGTGTGGTTTATTGCTCCACGTTGATTTGATTTTGTATTGTGATTTTCTTTAATTTCTACAAGAGCACTGGGGATGTGTTTTTTTGGGGGGGGGGGGAAGAAAGGCCTATTCCATATTTCCTCTGCAGTACCCCAAAACAGCCAATTTGAATATTTTGTCTATTATTCTAAGCCACACTGTGGAAGCCATTCTTCAGAGAGGGTTGAAGCTGGGAAAGAGGAATTAAACTTCTCTTCCCACATGCTGAAACCCCCCAATGCCCCCCCATGGACCTTCAGAAGCCAAAGAAAACCAGAAGGCAAAGTTGCACACTGTGCAGCAAGTGTAACATGTAGTTTAGCCCTCAGAATTAAGAATTCCATCAATGGGACTTATTTCCAAGTGCACAGGTGTGAGAGTTTTCTTTCTAACCTAATCCATACATATATATTGAACTAATAGTTGCTCAAATGGTCCGTTAACAACTTTCATTTGTATTCATATTAGGAAGAGCAGAATGTCTCATCCTCTTTCCCCTCCCCACTTTTAATTCCATCAAAAGATCAAACCTAAGATGTTTTGGTAGCAGACACATGTTTTGTTTATTTTATTTGTCGAGTGGGTGGGTCGGCAGGCAGGGATGAGAGCTCTTACTTTTAAATGTAATATGGTGAACGAGGGAGAGGGGCACTACATTTTTTCCTTCGTTATGCCCACGTGGCTCCAGGCATTTTTTTTTTTTTGTCTTCCCAGTTCTGATACTAGAACTGAGCCACATACTGAGGAAAGTACCTGGAGCAATGGAGAGGGGGGAGGTGGAGGTAGAGGTAAGGTGAAGGAGTGAGGAGGGTACAGCATCTTGTGTAAACCGCCCAGAGAGCTTCAGCTATGGGTGGTATATAAATGTAATAAAATAAATCCCTCTCCCACATCTGTTTTCATTTAAAGAAAGATCCTCACCCCTTCCACATGTGGTTGGGGGAGACATATAAATAACACCCCCTCATATGTAGTTCTGCTGTAAAGTTTTATTTTTATAAAAAGGTATTGTTAACCAGTAAGAGGTCTGATCAGCCCCACTTCTTCTCTTGAAGTTCCTACTACTCACACAGTGCCTACTGCACCTTTTCAGTGGGATGATAGAACACCTCTTGCTCCAATCCTCCCAGTCTGCTTCCACTTGAGGCAGAACACGTATTAATAGTTTTGCTTTTTGTAGTTATGAGTAGCATAAGAGCAGCTGAGCAGTTTTCAATATGGACAGTGCCAACTTTAACTTTCTTAGAGGATCATTAGACAGGGTGGGGCAGGGGAATCACATTTCCCTACCTTTGCTTTGCCTCCAGCTTCTGTCCCACAATAGGGACTAGCAGCTTCCTCTTCTTCACACGGGGAAGAAAGAGGAAGCAGGCAGTGACCACATGGCCCATTCAGTGGGTGTTTTTATGGCGCAATCTCTCCTGCACACAGCAGGAAATAGTGCCAATTAGCATTACAGCCAGAAGAATTGGATTTTCTGGGTGGTATTTTGAAGCAGGAAAAATGACAGAAGGAGCAGGGAATGCGCAGGAGGATCACAACATCTTCAAAATGTCGCAAAAAGATCCGTGAGTGGCCAGTCGCAAGAGTGTCATAAAATGCTTGTCTGATGACACTCTTAGAGGCACTGAGCACACAAATGTCAGCTACGGTATAAAGAAATATCAAATAGGAGCACACAAATGAATGCTACTGTATAAAGATATATAAAATAAGAGCACTTGATTTATTTATTTTCTTGCACTGGTGTGATTCAGGGCTAGTGGCACAGCAGGAAAATGCCCTTACATTTAAAGCAGGGAATACTGGCATCCCTAAAACTGTCTGGTTTTCTCATGAATTCAAAGTTCCACTGCAGTGGTTATTATTATGACGTACCAGTCAGTGTTATTTGAGCACACAAGGCAAAATTATTTGACTATCAAAGGTTCAGGAAACGCTCTTCCTTGTGAGTTTGACCACAGCCTTTGGAATGCTGAACCCACTTGAGATCTACCTGTAGATATAGCCCCAGCATTTGTTTTCTTTCCATGAAATAACACTGCTTTCATAGGCAGGTTGTTTTGATATGATGGCACCACTGAGATTTCCTGCACAAGTACATGTAAATCAATCATGGCAAAATACAAGGAAACATGTCCTGTAAACACCTGGATATGAATGCCCTCCCATTTTTAACAGTAGGGAAAGTTACAAAAATGCAAGCGATATTTGTTGGCTTTTTTTATTTAGCAGTGTTTTACAGAGTTGGAAGAAGCAGGTTAATTATAACATAAGGTTCAACATCTTTAGATGTGTAAAACATTTTCTGTTCCTTAAAACAAATATTCCCCCTGAAAATATAAAACATTTTTTCTGACTTGCAAAGTTTTTGCAGTCTATCATTTAAATTACTTAAATAAAGGGAGCCTTAGTACTCCCAAAAGCTGAGAATATAACACCCTCCATGCATATTAGCTTGATCTTCTTGACAGACCAGAAAAGTGTTTGTGTGTGCCAATTAAAACAAAAATGGATCCCTAGTGGCTTGTTCCTCACACAACTTCTGAAGACTGCTATCATTGTTTGCTGGGGTAACCCTGGATAGGGCTGCTATCCAAAGTAAACAAACTTTTCAAAACTTTCTTGACAGATGGGGGTTACAAATGCATTTTAATAAGAGAGTTGCCAAAGCAACATTTTTTTTGACAATGAGCATATATTTACTTAACATCTAGTAACATTGGGGGATACAAGGCAGATACATTCTCACAAAATGTTTTAACTAGCAGCATTTTCCCCTCTTTCTTGAAAGCCTAGCTAAGGATGTTTTTCTTCAAACTGATACTTCAGCCTCATTTTTTATTTTTAATGTCATCTAGGCTGGACTTGTCAGAAGGAATTACTGAAGGTTACTGGTGTTAGACTGTCATCTGAGACAGACATTCTGCCTGATAATATCATTTACTTTGGTGGCCATAAACACCTTTGAGTACTCTGAGTAATTTAAAACTTTTCTTTTGGTACGCTAGATCATATTATGAAATGGGCTGGGGGATGGACTACAATTGAAAGGGATTTACTTGCTTTGGTTTATTTACATTTCCAGAATATTAGACTTAACCCCATTATAATAGTACAACGCAAACATATTTTTCTAATATGGGGTACCTTTCACCCCTGCCCATTTATTCAACATAAAAATGGCCAAGACACTGAGTTATTGGGAATGGGGAAAACACATTGCTTGCATCAACACACTATGGCCATGCTCTTAAAAATGGCCAAATCCCTGTCTTCATTTTAGTTCAGTTCAAAGGTAATTCAAACCAAATTAATTAAATGACAAGTTAGACCCTATTTCTTTTCACCAAGGATGTGGACAAGACTTGTTGTGTTCAGTTTTGCATGTATTTGTTTTTAACTAGTGGTTCATTATTCTAGTCTCTTTTAAGAGGGAAAAGTTAGGGTTTTTTAGTTGAAGGTGAGCTGATGTGAAAAAGGGTGTCAGAGATGGAACCTGGGTGTGAAACTGAGATTGGAGAAATCACATCACTACATCTGCAAACTATCTAACAGTGTCAACTTGAAGTTGTTGTTTTATTTGCAGCATCATTATTGTGGTTGCCTTGACCAGTCAATGTGTTTATCATTATTCCAGAAGTGCACCACATAAGTACATCAATCAGTAATAGTGCATAATTCAGCATCCAGAGAAATACGGGTGGAGGGGGGTGGTTAAAGCAGATGTTCAGCTCTTAAGGCTGCAAAACCATGTTGAAGGTAATGCCTGGTGATATAAAATCTGAATAACCAGAATGAGGCCTAAATAGGATTTTCAGTAAGGAACAGGGCTTCAGATACTTTAGTAGTTTGCTTTCTTTCCACACAGTTTCCCAAGCAGGATAAATTACACACAATAAGCAAATGTGCTTCATTTGCATAATTCATTTGGATCACAGAACACTGTACACAGAATTTTAATCACTATGGGATTTGGTACCTATAGCATATTCTGTAGAAGGGGCTGATGAAAGGCCAACAGTAGCTCTCAGAGAACAGTGGCTCTCAGAGTTTCCCAGAGCATCATCACACAGGGGAAAATTGTGTTTGCTTACCATCACTTTTCCACCTGTGCTTTTGTCCCTCATTATTTCCTCTTTTGAAAGAGGAAGTAAACAACGTGCATGTGGCACATTCAGTGGGCCATTTTGATTGCACTGCTTGTCCTGCACACAGCAGGAGATAGCAGCAAGTTCCATTTCAAAAATAATTCAGATTTACCAGGGTCTTTTTTTGACACGTGAAGAAGGCTAGAAGGGGCGGGAGGCACATGGGATGCAGATGACATCGTGAATAGGATCCGCAAAAATCTGTGAGTGCCCAGTAATGAGTGTGCAATAAAAAGCTCATCTGATGATGCCCCCAGCCTCCTGGGAAGCAATTTAGGAGAGAAAGTAAACCAACACTTGCTCACCCTTGCAGAAATAATCAAAAAGTAACCCAGGTTTTCATAGGAGCTGCTTATTGAGAGTTGTGGTGGGGTGATGGTGGTATTGTCTCACCACTTCTCCACCCAACGTCACAGAAAAGGGTGCCTCTGAATACCACATGCTGTGAAACAACAGCAGGAGAGGAATATTGCCCTTGTGTTGTGCTTAAGGGATTCCAAATACAGCAGGTTGGCTACTGTGGGAAGCAGGATACTGGACTAGATAAGCCTTCTAAAGTTCTTATGGATTGAGAAATAAGTCACAAGTCAGTTCCAAAGCTAATAGCCTTACAGCCCATTTTGTGTTTTCTATTATTAAGAAGAGCCATGCTGGATCACTCTAAGGTTCCATCTAGTCCAGCACTCCGTTCACACAGTGGCCAACCAGTTGTCAACCAGGAACCCACGAACCCATGGACCACCTAAATTAAAGCCAGAGCTCGTCATCATGTTTCTATGTAATCTGCTTGGAGATCCTGAGATATCAAGCAGTATAGAAACAGCTTAAATCAATCAATCAATCAATCAATCAATCAAATCATTCCATTATAAATATGGTTTATCTTTTGGGAGTGTATGCCTTGAAAAATGAAATGCATCAAACTGGAGGTACTATATATATATATATATATATATATATGAAGGGAATAAAAGCAAAATAGAAGGCAGCTGCATTTGCTGGAGACTTTTGCAGATTTCCTCTTCATATTTTTTTAGACCTTGTGTTTTCTTATCTATGGTTGATAAGGGAGATGTTCAAAATTGCCTTAATATGAAGACATTTATGCTTGTTTTTTAAGTTGTACATTATTTAAGATTGCAATGGTAGATTATTCAAGCAAAATCTGACATTTCCCCCCCATGAACTCTTTCCCCAATGGTCTTAACAATGTTATTGTTGCAAATGCAAATATGGTTTTTAATAATTCCTTCCAAGAACTTTTAATCAGGACGTCTAAGTAGGGAATATATAAAAGTGGCTAGAAAACCTACAGTTTAATGTAATTCACCAAGCCAAAGTCTTTGGAACTGCTTTCCTCTGACTGTCTAGGACAGAGCAGAACAAAGTCAATTACTGTACTGACTGTAATTAAGAAGTGGATGCATTTAAACTGTAGAGAGCAGTAGCAGTCTTCTTGAAACTGTCTAGTAACTCTGAAGATTACAGAGAAAGGGACTTGAACTGTGTCTCAAAACAGAGAGTATTTTGAATGAATTCACTTCTATGATCTACTTTTGCTGATATATTCATACATCACCGATTATATATGATTATTACAAACAGCACATTAAGACAAAGACACTTTCAAAATGAATGTTGCTTTGGTCTTGTTAGCACTGAAGTATCTCTTTTACATATCATAAGGGTACAAATGTTTATGCAATACTGAAATACTTGTATTTTAATAAAGCTCAAATTTACTCAACGGAAGAGTGAACTATGTTGCTTCCTTCTTAAGCCTTCAAAATAAAGTCACTCTAATTATGTGTGTTGCTTTTACTTTGAAAATATTATTTCTTATTATAATTTAAGTGGTGTTTTGTTTGTACTGGAAGAGATGTACTAGATTGGATTGACCACTGTGTTTAGTCTAATTCATGTCTCTCGGTGCGCATTAATACATTTATGGTGTTTACATAAAACATCTGAAACCCACCCAAAATGAAAGTTTGTAAACTTGAAAAGTGTTTGAGGTAGGCTTTGTCAGCTAGTTACCTTTGTATGGTTGCTGTGACACAAAAACTCACAAAAGTTGCCACATCCCTAAATTATGTCTCTTATTTAAGAACATGAATGCCCATTATATCCATGTTTCTCAGGTGCATAGAATATAATGGAATCCTCTTATTTAGGTCACAACAACTCACCAACAACTTAGGTATTTAGGTCTTGAAATATACATGTGAACACCTGCCATAATCAACAGCTGTTTTAAGATTTACACAAGACATTATTTTTGAAATTAACATAATTGAGCAGGGTGGGGTGACTATTTCTTGCCTTAAAATATAATGGGTGGGATCCTAAATATTAGGGATGTGCACTGACCCCCCGGATCGGATCGGATAGCGGATCGGAATCGGACCTGGGGGGTCGGATCGGATCGGATCGGATCGGAGGATGGTCGGATCGGATCGGACCGGATGTCCGATCCGGATCGGACGCCATTTTGAATGCTTTTTCCCATAGCCAAGTATTGTTTTACAAAAACGCCTATAACTTTTTCATTTTTAAAGATAGAAGGATGAAACTTGGGCACATTATACACTGGTTAGGGATAGTTATCTGTGAGAAATTTCAGAAAGATTGGTGCATGCGTTTTGTGGCAATTAATTGTTTAATAAATACCCAGAAATGCCTATAACTTTGTCATTTTTAAAGTTACAAACATGAAACTTTGCCACATTGTAGGTGGTACCTTGGGACCTATCTGTGAGAAATTTCAGAAACTTAGGTGCTTGCCTTGTGTGGCAATTAATTTTAGAAAAATGGGTAGTAGTGGGGTAAATACATTTATGCCTCCCATTTTTTTATTTTTGAAGATACAAACAGGAAACTTGGGCACATTACAGGTACCACTTGCCTTGATATGTGTGTGAAATTTCAGAAACATTGGAGCTTGCCTTGTGTGGCAATTAATTTTTGAAACAATGAGGAAAGAAACACCTATAACTTTGTCATTTTTAAAGTTACACACATGAAACTTTGCCACATTGTAGGTGGTACCTTGGGACCTATGTGTGTGAAATTTCAGAAACATAGGTGCTTGCCTTGTGTTGCAATTAAGTTTTTAATAAATACCCAGGAATGCCTATAACTTTGTCATTTGTAAAGTTACACACATGAAACTTTGCCACATTGTAGGCGGTACCTTGGGACCTATGTGTGTAAAATTTCAGAAACGTAGGTGCTTGTATTGTGTGGCAATTAATTTTTGAAACAATGAGGGATTCATTGGACAGCACTTGCCCATAGGGATTCATTGGACAGTACTTGCCCATAGGGATTCATTGGACAGTACTTTCCTATAGGAAATCATTGGAAAGCACTTGCCCATAGAAAATCATTGGAAAGCACTTGCCCATTGAGAAATACAGTTATGCCTCCCACTTTTTTATTTTTGAAGATACAAACAGGAAACTTGGGCACATTGTAGACTGGTTAGGGATAGTTATCTGTGAGAAATTTCAGAAAGATTGGTGCATGCGTTTTGTGGCAATTAATTTTTTAATAAATACCCAGGAATGCCTATAACTTTGTCATTTTTAAAGTTACATACATGAAACTTTGCCACATTGTAGGTGGTACCTTGGGACCTATGTGTGTAAAATTTCAAAAACGTAGGTGCTTGCCTTGTATGGCAATTAATTTTAGAAAAATGGGTAGTAGTGGGGTAAATACATTTACGCCTCCCATTTTTTTATTTTTAAAGATACAAACAGGAAACATGGGCACATTACAGGGAACACTTCACTTGATATGTGTGTAAAATTTCAGAATGATAGGTCCAGGCATTTGGTGGCTACGAATTTTTTAGATTAAAAGTTATTAACCTTTTTTACACAGAGGCTGGGGCTGTCAATTGCACCCTCCCGCCTCCCGGGAAGAAGAAGGAAACACTTTCTCTCATCTCTTTGATCCTTGCACGCTTGGCTGCAACTGAGGTAGTATCCATTACAAAAGGCGAAACAAAGTAGCACTTGGCTCGTGTCTGCTTTGATTGATACTTTCCCTTTTTACTTAAGCAGAACGGCTGAGCCTAGGATCACTCTCTCTCGCTAGGATCGTTACGGGAGAAATTTTCTACAGTCTTCAAAGTGGTGTGTGCAGACACCTTGCCACCAAATGCCTGGACCTATCATTCTGAAATTTTACACACATATCAAGTGAAGTGTTCCCTGTAATGTGCCCATGTTTCCTGTTTGTATCTTTAAAAATAAAAAAATGGGAGGCGTAAATGTATTTACCCCACTACTACCCATTTTTCTAAAATTAATTGCCATACAAGGCAAGCACCTACGTTTTTGAAATTTTACACACATAGGTCCCAAGGTACCACCTACAATGTGGCAAAGTTTCATGTATGTAACTTTAAAAATGACAAAGTTATAGGCATTCCTGGGTATTTATTAAAAAATTAATTGCCACAAAACGCATGCACCAATCTTTCTGAAATTTCTCACAGATAACTATCCCTAACCAGTCTACAATGTGCCCAAGTTTCCTGTTTGTATCTTCAAAAATAAAAAAGTGGGAGGCATAACTGTATTTCTCAATGGGCAAGTGCTTTCCAATGATTTTCTATGGGCAAGTGCTTTCCAATGATTTCCTATAGGAAAGTACTGTCCAATGAATCCCTATGGGCAAGTACTGTCCAATGAATCCCTATGGGCAAGTGCTGTCCAATGAATCCCTCATTGTTTCAAAAATTAATTGCCACACAATACAAGCACCTACGTTTCTGAAATTTTACACACATAGGTCCCAAGGTACCGCCTACAATGTGGCAAAGTTTCATGTGTGTAACTTTACAAATGACAAAGTTATAGGCATTCCTGGGTATTTATTAAAAAATTAATTGCCACACAAGGCAAGCACCTATGTTTCTGAAATTTCACACACATAGGTCCCAAGGTACCACCTACAATGTGGCAAAGTTTCATGTGTGTAACTTTAAAAATGACAAAGTTATAGGTGTTTCTTTCCTCATTGTTTCAAAAATTAATTGCCACACAAGGCAAGCTCCAATGTTTCTGAAATTTCACACACATATCAAGGCAAGTGGTACCTGTAATGTGCCCAAGTTTCCTGTTTGTATCTTCAAAAATAAAAAAATGGGAGGCGTAAATGTATTTACCCCACTACTACCCATTTTTCTAAAATTAATTGCCACACAAGGCAAGCACCTAAGTTTCTGAAATTTCTCACAGATAGGTCCCAAGGTACCACCTACAATGTGGCAAAGTTTCATGTTTGTAACTTTAAAAATGACAAAGTTATAGGCATTTCTGGGTATTTATTAAACAATTAATTGCCACAAAACGCATGCACCAATCTTTCTGAAATTTCTCACATATAACTATCCCTAACCAGTGTATAATGTGCCCAAGTTTCATCCTTCTATCTTTAAAAATGAAAAAGTTATAGGCGTTTTTGTAAAACAATACTTGGCTATGGGAAAAAGCATTCAAAATGGCGTCCGATCCGGATCGGACCTCGTCGGATCGGATCGGATCGGATCGGAGGTTGATCGGATTGGATCGGATCGGATCGGATTTTCCCGATTTTGGGGCGGATCGGATTCGGATCGTGGATCGGATCCGATCCGATGCACACCCCTACTAAATATTCCTTGTGTATTTTGTTTTCCTTGCGAAGTACAATTAATTATTCCAAAGATCCTTATAGGCTGATCCTGTGCATTTTTACTCAGAAAGAAGCCACACTATATTCAGTAGGACATACTCCCAGGGACGTGTGCCTGTGACCCTAGTCTCTTATTTACTAGTCAACCATGGGCAGTGGCAATTCCGGAACAATAATGACAGTGGGAAAGAAGTGCAGGAACCTTTTAATAGAGAATCACCACCAGACTTGGTACCATCAGCGTCTTAAATGCTCTAACATGTTCTATTTTAAGTTGTAGCTATTACTTACTCTGGGACCATTGTCTGGAAAGTTTTCTCAAGATGAGGAGGGTTGGGAACAATCAATAAAGCTTTAGATTGTTCTGACACTTGGCAAGAGAGATGACAGGTAGAAAAGAAAATGGATTCATAATTGATTAAAAATGAGCTTGCAGACAGAAACATCTGAACTCCCTTTACAGACCAAATCTGTAAATGTAAAGCATTACATTGAAACAGACCCTTAGGATCAAAACACCTGGAATGAAACAATGCTTGATGAAGAATTTTAGAACAACTGTGAATTTACTAGAGTTCACTCCAGAGCACCTTAGGCTTTCCAGGCATGCCAGCAAAATGGCCTCCCCATGGCTAGTGAGCCCAATCTTGGCCATAGTGTCAAGAAGATTGATCACATGGATCATTCCTATCACATTGTGAATCGCCATGCAGTAAATAATTCTAGACATTATGGCAGGGATGGGATCCATCTGTCACGAGAAGGAGATTTTAGGCAACATCCCTGTAGCAATTGTAATCTGTACTGCAGTCCTTTTTCTCTGATCTCCCTGGCTTTTTAAGTTTATTGAGGTAGAGGTACTGAGGATATTATTATTCTCTGTATTCCCTTTTAAAAAAAACAGGCTAGTTTGAATTTTCTAACATTACATAGAGCTTAATGGGGATCATTTCACAGGTTAAGAGCTACAGGATTGCAAAGGTAGATGGCTTTTTGCATGAGAAAGTGGGTATACAGCACTTTCTAGTACCCCTACTTCCCTACTCCCTGAACCTCATGTAAAAGTCATCATTATAAATTACTCCATCCCCTATTTGATCAATTTGGGGAAAGAGGGAAAATACCTTCCCGATTTTTAATTTGGTACCATAATGTTATTAGATTCTGTTAGAGTCAAATCTAGAAATACAGAATAATTGCAGAATCAACAAAAGAAGTGCAGCTTAAAACTAAGGTTTCACCCCGTTGTGCCATTAATAGTGAAGGACACTATTGATTCTAGGGATGTTGGAGAAATCCACAGTGGATTCAAATGATTTCGAAATTCTATGTATTCAAGCTGTGTATTCTGCAGTGGACAGGCTTTTTCAGAGTCAAACGACTTCCATGGACTTGCGACCAGTTTTTCACTTTGGGGAAGGATTTGCACCAACTCACATTATTGATATTTTTTAAACCAGAATTTTGTTCTACTTGTGCTAATTTGCATTAACACTAATGTGCATTAACTAAAGTGGATTAGTGCATTTGTGCAAGTGTGCATTAGCACCAATGTGAATTAGTACAAGTAGAACACAATTCGGGGGGGGGGGGGACACCGATTCCATCAGTGAGCAGATGATGGAATGAAAGGTGCTTGACAATCTGTGAAATACAGCCGGAATGGATTTAACAAAATCTTTATATCCCTAATATTGATTCTTATCATAATGTATTTATCACAATATATATATATATATATACACACACACACACACACATATATATATATATATATATATATACACACACACACACACACACACCTATAAAGCTGAAACATGTGTGTGGGTTTGTATGTCCGGAATTTTACCCACGTCCAGATGAGCTACAACCTTCATGTACGATGTACCAAAGAAATCTCAAAACCAGCATTTCTGCAGTTTAACTATTTTTAAATTATTCAAATCAAATCCTATGCTGACACTTACACCTCCCAGCATGCCTACAACTCTCAGCAACTCTGAAGGAATGCTGGGAGTTGTAGGCATTTCACAGAACTCGGGGAATCACACAAAGCCACGTGGGTGATCTCGCGAGATCTCTTTAATGGTTTCACATCCCAGCATGTCATGGACGGAGCTGCCGGCATCTACTGACATCTGCTTCCCTCCACTCCTGTACAGGACTTGGCTCTGCCATTGGCCGCCCTGGAGACATTTAAATTCTTTAAATTTCCAAAGGTGTTTCTCCTCAATGGAAAAATCTCCAGATTGGCTTCAAACATTCTCTTTTGGCAAAATTCAGTGGCAACCCCAAGTTTTAGTAGTTTTGCCTGTTATCCTCTTTATTTGTGTTCTTCTGATATTTGAAGTTTTTTTTCGTTTTTGGCAAGTCTTTGGTTTTGTTGCTGTTTAATTCTAGCTCTGATTCTGTGTATTCTTTTTATGCTATGTTTAGTCTGGAGATATGTTTGTTGTTTACTTAGGGTGAAATCCACTGTAACTTGAATGGATATCCACTCGCACAACGGGACTTTCCCCAACTCTCCTCTCCCTTGCAGCCCCCCCCCCCCAATCTGCTCCAGAGGCTCCTCCAACTCTCTGGAACAGATTTTGAGAATATGTGGGAGGCTTCAGTAGGGAGATGGAACTGCCCCACCTCCTCATCATTTGTTTAGCAGGAGGAGTTAATTAGATATTTCCCTTAGTGGCTTTAATGATTGGAGTTGGTTATTGTTTTCTTTATTTATTCTGTATTGTTAGCCACTCTGAAAATATCCATTGGAGGAGAAAAGTGGGATAGAAATGGTAGCATTAAAATGTGTGTAGAGGTCCTTGGCTTGGACTTCTTACAGGAAATCCACCACTGGTGAGAAGCAAATGACACCCACAGTACACCTTTACAAACAATCTCCATAGATGTTTTCTTTGGGTGCTAAACAGGGATATGGCCTGTAGCTGGCATTAAGTTTGCCATCAACTTTCACCTAAGACAATCTTTCAAGACAAATGTCTTTAGTATCAGGAAAGGTCTTTTTGCTTCCCATAGAATTTTGCTGAATGTTCTGAGCGGGAACTTCTAAATTTGCCTAGAAATTTTGCTTTAGGATAAAATCCATAACTATGTTAATCCCAAAGGCAACCTATTCTAAAAAAAATATTTCAGCACATTTAGTAATGTCATACCCAGTCTATGGACTGACTGACAGCCTTACGAGCAAGTCATGGAATCAGTCCTGAAACAAAACTTTTTTAAAAAATAAATAAATAAATGTTGTGTTTTACTGCTTGGATATATTCTAGGGGTGTGCACGGACCCCCCGGATCGGATCGGGACCCGGATCGGGACCTCCAATTTTGTCCCGGACCGGTTCGGACAAAATCGGAGGCCCCCCGGACCGGATCGAGTCCGATCCCGACCCAAAAATCGTACATTTTTGGATCGGCCGCCATTTTTTTCCCCATAGACTTGCATTGCAATGCAAGTCTATGAGGAAAAAATGGCGGCGGGTGGGTAAGGGGGGGCCTAACTCCCTCCCCCCCCCGGGGCCGTCCGCTGTGGACGGCCCCGGCAGGTAAACCCCCTCCCCCGCGCTCCCTACCCCCCCTGGGGCCGCCCGCTTCCATCCGCTGGCGCCCGCGGGCGCCAGCGGATAGAAGCGGACGGCTCCGGGGGGGGGTAAGCCCCCTTCCCCGCCACTTACCTTCTCGGCCCGTCCGGCGCCGGCGGCTACTACCAGCGGGCTCCGCGGCCTACTCTCGAGTAGCGCGCCGGGTGATGACATCACCCGGCGCGCCACCCTGGAGCAGGCCGCGGAGCCTGCTGGGAGTAGTAGGCGCCGGCGCCGGACGGGAGCCGCCGGGCCGGGCAGGTAAGGGCCCCCCTCCCCCCTCCCCCCTCCGCGCGCCCCCTCCTCCCCTCCACGCACCCCCTCCTTACCTTTCCGGCCCGGCGGCTCCCGTCCGGCGCCGGCGCCTACTACTTCCAGCAGGCTCCGCGGCCTGCTCTAGAGTAGCGCGCCGGGTGATGACATCACCCGGCGCGCCACCCTAGAGCAGGCCGCGGAGCCTGCTAGTAGTAGTAGGCGCCGGCGCCGGACGGGAGCCACCGGGCCGAGAAGGTAAGTGCCCCCCTCCTCCCCCCCCCCACTGTCCACTTTCATCGGTGGGCGCCCGCTGGCGCCCGCCAATGGAAGCGGCGGTGGGCGCCAGTGGGCGCCCGCCGATCCGCCGATCCGCCGAACCGGTTCGGAGCTTTTTCGGACCGGTTCGGATTGGATCGGCCGTTCCAGCTGCGGGATCGGAAATCGGATAATTTATCCGATTTCCCACTGGACCGGACTCGGATCGTGGATCGGGTCCGATCCAGTGCACATCCCTAATATATTCTTTTCAGAGTGTCTTTGTGTGTCTGTATTTCCTGAATTTTAACTAAAGAAAAGCTAGAGAACACCTTTTATTTTTATTTTTCTTTGAAGGAAAGAATGGTATTTAAAAAGTCAGATTATGGAAAATGTGTTCCAAAATGAATTACATCAAAGTAAAAATATATACCATACAGTTTGCACACCTGTGATTCTCCCATTGTCATTTAGATCACAACAGTATCAGGAAATGAGGTCCTTCTTCAATCAGATATTGACTTCATCATAATGGGGTGGTTCCATGCTATCAAAAATGCAATTGACAGATTGGTACGTATTTGTTTTAGCTGTTGTTTTTATTAATTAGAATACTGTCATTGAAACTTCATGCGCTTGCACATCTATGCAGGTTTTAGAGAAGAAAACAAGCAAAGTTAAAAAGTCAGCTCTCCCCCTTAATCAATACATAAAGCATGTATGCATTTTTAAATTGTCAAACAGCGTTGCTAGACTAAAATTCTGTTTGATCCTATCCTAAAAGAGAATGGTGCATTTATTGCTGTGAAATAATGACAACCCTGGTTTACTGTGGGTTGTAAAAGCACACAATTGCTTAATAACCAGTGGATTTTTACTTTTTCTATTTATGCTGTCTACAGGATATAATCTTCAATACAACTATTTATTTATTTATTTATTTATGTCACAACTATTAATACATACGAACCTTTTATTATTAATTTACTAGAATTATACTAGCAAATATTATTTTGTATCTGATTGCTGTTATTTCTCTCTCTTTCTCACTGGTATTTAGGGCTGTATTTTTTGACAACCATTTTAATTGCTCCCTCTCCCAATTTCTGTTTACATTTTTCCCTGTTCGCTTTTCACCACACTTAGTATACAGTTCACATTTCTTCTTTTCTAATTATACTAGAACTATTTTGTGCAGGATATATATCCTTTTTAGTTTGAGAAGAGTCACCGTGGTTTGCTACATTTTTAATTAGACCTTACAGAGACTGGCTTGGTGGAATTTTAATGTCTATTCACTTCTTTTAAAGCACGAAGAGACAATTCAATAAGATAAGAATTGTAAAGCACTTTGAGATGGAAAGCACTATAGTAGTGTTACATGATGCTAATATCCAAAGGCCTTTTATCAACGCCTCCTGCAATCTGAGAGGACAATCTAGCACTAAATAATTTCAGGCTTCAATCCTATACACACTTACCTGGGAGTAAGTTCCATTGAACTTAATGGGGGTTACTTCTGAGTAGGATTGCACTTTAAGTAAGTTTAAGCTTCTGGTATGTCAGCTAATAGGACCTTTCAGTAGGACATAAGCTCTCCTAACCTTATTTGAATTACTTCCATTTGCCCTTCAGTGCATACACCGAACTTCCCCATAGTGTCTTTCTCATTCATTGCAATGGAATAAGCAAATGCATGCATGCATTCCTTTGTACAAAGAAATCTTCCTTGACCCTTCATCGTAATAATGAATGGAAGAGATATCCATGTGTAGATCGATCTAAGGCCTAGAATGAAAGTTTGCATGTCTTCTAAACCCTATGGTGGCTGTGAATCGGCGCTGTATCAATTATACAATGCAGCTGCCGATTTGCATCCACTATGGGGCTTTTCCCCAAAGCTGTGTGTTGGAAAAGTTGGGAATGTTCCCCGACTTTTTCCAAAGAAGTGAGGTCACCACAGCCTTTCCGCCATGTGACCTTGATCCAGGGATGTTCCTGGACAGATCCTGGGTGGATGGCAACTGATTGGTGTCGAGAAGCCGGGAAAAAGGGTGGGGGCAGTCTCCACTGCCCAGATGACCACCAGGAAACCCTGCACTCCCTCCTGGCATGGGGATTCCCACCCCCACCCTGCAGTAGCGATAACAAAGGGTTTTTGGGTGAAGGAGTGGTGGAGCAGTGCCATGAAGATGAGCCCCTGTTCTTATAAACATCAGTATGATGTAATGGCTGGAATATCATAGGGTGACCAGATAAAATCCATGTCAGGGCTCATGTAACTTTAACAGTTGTAGAGAAAAGGGAATTTCAGCCAGTGTCATTTGTATGCAATTAGTTCCTGGTGAAATTCCCTCTTCATTACAACAGTTAGTTGCAGGGGCCCTGCCTTCTTTTGTATATGTCACTCTAGTCTAGTGCCTGCACCTTTAACTGTTGTGATGAAGAGAGAATTTCACCAGGAACTAATTGCATACAAATGACACTGGCTGAAATTCCCTTTTCTCTACAACTGTTAAAGTTACATGAGCCCTGACATGGATTTTATCTGGTCAGCCTAGAATATCAGGTTACAGTTGGAGAGTTCAGATTTCTCACTGGATGGCCTTGGGTCAGGCAATCTCTCTCACCTTAACCTGCTCCACAGGTTGTAGGGAACTATGTATGCTGCCTTAAGCTCTTCAGAGGAAGGGCATGAGAAACATGAAATAAATATATTCTTGCTCTCAATCATACTGTACATAGACACATGAGCAACTGTAACCTGAATCTAAATCCCTATCTTTCTGAACTCAGCATGCTTAATAATTTTTTAAAAAGAATACACAATCAAAACAAGAAATTAACGTATAGCTCCACCATATGAATGCTCTCTTGGAAGTAATTCCTGCTGTATCGAATGGAGCTTACTCACAGGTAAGTGTGCGTGGGGTTGGGATCTTAGTCCTGTAATAAACTCAAACATCTAGAAACATAAATGCAGTAAGAAAATAATTTTACAGCAGGTGAAAAATATTCAGCTAACAAATTCAGCTGAAGTTAAGCTCTTTTAATCTCCATTGACTCTGCTCCAGAGGAAAATGGTTAAAAATACACTCAACCTTTCAACTGAAATTGAATTTTAAAGTGCTCAACATTGCTGGATTGTGCCCCACAGATATTATGAACATGAGAAAAAGTCCTTATTGACTAATATTTTCAGAAAAGTGTGCTTAATATGCAAGTCTCCTGTGCTTTCCCATTTCTTATTTTTATTTGAAGAATTACATTCTAATGTTATTATATTTTAGTAGCATCGTGCTGAATATATTTTGTATCATGCTTCTCTAAACTTAAATATGTTTTTGTCAAGTGGGAAAAACCTATACCAGTTTTCTAGGTCTCTGTTGCCTTTGAGTAGTTCACATCTAGTAGTTTTTTTAAGCATAATATTTTATATATTTTATTATTCATTTTTTTCTTCTAGCCCGAAGAGAAGAGTAACATGTCAAGGAAGAATGAGGCCAAAATTACAAGATCTTCTAGTTCTGAATTGCTGAGCAGCTTTGATGCTGATTCTAAGGAACTGAAGCCAGAAAACAGAAGATCTTTAAGTAAGTTCCTGTTATGTATATTTAAAGAAATATTAAGTCATAGCATGATTGTTGCAATGCGTTTCAGGCAGCTATCTGAATGATTTGGAGGACATCCAAAACATTTGCCTAAGAAGACAAAGGGATAAATGAGAGTACTTTTTCATATAGTAAATTAACATGGAACCAGGAGAGAAACCTAAAACTGATTCAGACAGATGATATGTCAGCTGGCCTTGGTACGCAAATAATTGTTTATGCAAGAGGTCTACATGCATGAAGAATGTAATGTTGTGGGGACGTGACTTGCATGAATTTGTGGCCTCTCCTACAGGAACAGGAAAGTCAGAAGTATGTATCTACACACATAAGCTGGTTGAACGAGCTCATAAAATGAATTTGGAGTTTTGGATAACCAAAGTGAACATAAGATGATTCATGCTGGATAAGATCAAAGGCCTATATAGTCTAGCAACCTGTTTCCCACAGTGGCCAACCAAATGCCTGTGGGAAGCCCACAAGTCACATGAAGGCAATAGCCCTATCTCGCTGTTGTTCCCAATGATTGGTATTCAGGGACATGGTGCTTCTGATCCTCGTGGTAGTATGCAGCCATCCACGTAACTACTAGCCATTGATAGCCTTATCCATGAATTTGTTTTATTCCCTTTTCAAGTCATTTAGGGTGCGTTCCTAAGCATGTTTAGACAGAAAAAAGTCATACAACTGCCAGCATGCCCTAGCCAGCCTTCAAACTAGGCTGGGGCCTTGAAGCCACACCTCAAAATCCCTTATGTGGATTCCTCAGTTGGGAGCGGAGAGCTCAACATACCCACCCAACCCCTACTAAACCCAACCCCTACTAATGGATCCGGCTCAATGCCTCCAACACCACAAGAACTGGATGACTGAGCTCACCCAACTCACCACCAAACCTAATGCAGCTGAAACTGATTTGTCATATCAGTATGATATCACTTAGCTACCATTGTCAACCTCAGAAAAATGGGCACTGCCAAGTCTAGAAATATAAGAGATGTCTGGTCTGTATCACATGATCCATTGAGCAACTATAACATGAGCCTTGTTTATAGCCATGCCCACTGATATTATCGAGCCCAGTGAGGGACAATTCCCCCCCCAAAAAAAAACATGTTCCCCATCCTGTCCCAGTTGATAGAGAAATATCCCAGACATCCAGGGCACAAGTCCAGCCCTCTGATTATGATGAGACACTGAGTTCACCCACCAAACAAGGCTAGAGAAAAGACTGCCCTGGATAAAGTGGCCTCAAAGTTGGACCAGTGTACTCTGCCCACTAGACAATATAACTTAGAAAGCAAGTCAGATGTTATTGACCTCCTCCAATCTTGAGAGGGTCAAAGCTGCCTGCACCATGTAGGTGCAAAAAGATGTGCAGGGCTTGGGGAAACCATGTCCCTTACTGAAAAAGAAGATGGCCACCAATTGAAAGACCATGGTTTAGGGTGGCTCCCTCCTTAAGGGTCGCCACAGTTACTGAAGCATGTAATGGGGAGGGGTCATTCCTGTTTGATTCCTCTTTGTTGTGAACCACCTTTTTAATGGTCTGGAGAAGAAATTTGGGATATTGGATTTTATCCTCAGGGTGAGATGACTTGTATACAACACCTCTCCTCCACTAGCTGTCAGAAGCCATTACAAGAAGAGGGTGCTAAAAGCTCCTACATTATATACCTGTTGGCGCCCATCTGAAGGTTTTTCTTTTTCGGCAGGCATAGTTTAGGGTGACCAGATAAAATCCAGGTCAGGGCTCATGTAACTTTAAGAGTTGTAGAGAAAAGGGAATTTCAGCCAGTGTCATTTGTATGCAATTAGTTCCTGGTGAAATTCCCTCTTCATCACAACAGTTAAAGGTCCATGCACTATACTAGAGTGACCATATACAAAAGAAGGCAGGGCCCCTGCAACTTTAACTGTTGTGATGAAGAGGGAATTTCACCAGGAACTAATTGCATACAAATGACACTGGCTGAAATTCCCTTTTCTCTACAACTCTTAAAGTTACATGAGCCCTGACCTGGATTTTATCTGGTCACCCTAGCATAGTTGTCCTCCATTGTGGGAAACAGGATAGCGGCCTGATCCAGCAAGGTTCTTGTTATGTACTTAAATGTACACAATTAGTATTAAATTTACGTGGATGTATTTTTGCTACACAGAAACATTTGAAGACAAGGATAGACAGCTGATTTGTAATATAACTTTCATCTGTGTAAACTCTCACCTGTGAGAAAATCACAGTTGACTTCCTGGAGCAAATTCAATGGGAAGTTCATTTGGGAGCAAATAGTCTTACAAGATATACCACATTGTAGGGCTGGCACTTTAGTTCAGTATAGTATAGTAAAAGAGCTCTTTTGGATTGACCAAAGACCCATCCAATGTTTTGTTTTCAGTGGTGTCTAACGAGATACTACCATGGAGCTTATAATTATAAGTAGCTAGTGTGGTGCAGTGGTTAGAGAATTGGATTGGAACTGGGGGAGACCCATTTTCAAGTCCCCACTTAGCTATAAAGTTCACTAGGTGACTTCTGGGTACTAACTGATTTTCAGCCCAAGCTATCTCACAAGGTTGTTGTGAGGATAAAATGGAGAAGAAGGAATGTGTGCTGCCTTGGCCTACTTCAAGGAAATGATGGAATATAAATGTAACAAACAAACAAATAGTAGGCTATGAAAACAGCAGCTTTTCTGAATTGTTTGTCCCTAGCTTTCAAAAGTATACTATCTCTAGAACATGGAGGTCCCTATTAGCTATACCTAAAAGGATAGGTAGCTTAGTTATAAATAGCGGAACAATGCAATGGTAAAGGGAGGTTTACCAAAGCTGAAAAGCTGTGAGATGCACATCCTGACAGTAACAAGTAAAGAAACGATTTAACCTCCATTGGACAGTGTACACAATGTCCCAGTATTACATATCCATGTAGAAACAATATTGAATATTTTATCACTGTAGCAATCAGAAATTACTCTACTCATTTCTGTCAGGATGTGCACCTTACTCCTTTTTAGCTTTGGTAAAGCTCCCTTTATCATTGCTTTGTTCAACCCTACTTAAAAATGGCTCATGGTGAACAGATACAATCCAAGGGCCTCTACCTCTATGCCATTTTTTAGGCAGAATGCCATTAAGCTGTCTCACCATTTGTTGTTGTCTTTTATGCTTCTTGGCATCATAATTCTAACATCTCTTCAGTAACAATTTAGAAGACAGATCAAGTTCCCACCAATGATATAAAGTTAGCATGCAACCCAGCACTTGAACTACAAAAAGTTGTGAGGAGCCCCTGTCGTGCTTTAAGTTTGTTTTTGAAAGTAGAAACAATCCAATATGAGATCGCACTCATTTAAGCTTTGTATATGTTTAAATACTGTAGATCAGGTTGCCTTAAAAATATGTATTTGGAATTTTCTTTTGGCCCCTTGAGAGTCAGTAATTATGTGGAATTAGAAAAATGTTAGCATCCGCTTACTTATTAGTAGTCAAAGCACAAACTGTATTGTCAGTTTTCTGCCTTTGGCTTTCTATGCCCTTAATGTTCACACCAGTATCGTCGCCAGAATTATCGGCAGCCGGAGCCAAAATTGCTTTAAAAAGGCATGAGAACTGGTAATGACATGTTGTTAGCAGTTAACAGGTGGTCGTTCCATTGTCCAGTTTGACTGCAGAGCACAAAGACGTTATGTGCCGTATTTGCAATGGGGGCATTTCGGAAGGTGTTTCAAAAATGGAAATATTCACGTTCTTGACTACTGTCTGCAAACTTAAGAATTAAATGTATGTGTTTTTGAAATAACAACAATAATATTTATATCACATTTAAACTGAAACAAATCAGGAAATTGAGATGCTGAGGAAGATTGTGATTTCAGGCAAGAAATGCAGTTTGCACGATTCATCCCCCCCCCCCCAACCCCTCGGGGTTCATTCTTTTAAATGTAATCGCTCTGGTACAGCAAACTGCTAAGATATAAGATTTTCATGGATAGCTGTCAAAGAATGCAGCCTGTTTCAGCAGACTCCAGAAACCAGCACTCTTTAGGATACAAAATCGTTGGGAATTCATTATCTGCTGTAGATCTGTTCGCATCCCATGGGAGCTCAGATCCTTACATTGTTGTAACTAACAGTGTGTGCTGCAAATAGTTGCAGTTTGCTGGATCATGGTCACCGTCTGAAAGAACCTTTACAATTGGGACCACACCACATATTATCTGCACTTGTATGTTTCTACGAGTTTTTGTTTATCACTGAAAAGCAGCCTTGGAGGCTGGCATTGGAAATGGGAGTGCAGCCAGAGAGGCAGGGGCGGTGTGTGTGTGTGGGGGGGGGGGGGCGGTAGAGGAAGGTACTTAATCTTATCACTGTTTGCAGTTTGCTAAAGATTGCAGTCACCCAAGTGTGTTCCCCATATCTATTCCCACATAGGTGGAAAAGAAGTTGGAGGTGGCGGGGGGGGGGGGGAGGATTTGAGACAACAAAGAGGTTAAGCAAAAAGAAAGAAAGAAAAGCAGCCATTCCTCCTCCCACACTGTGATTCTTCTGCCAAAAGTTGACTCTGAGGGCGTAATCAGACGAGCATTTTATTGCATGCTCGTTACTGGGCACTCCTGGATTTTCATGGGTCCTATTCACGGCATCGTCTGCATCCTGCACGCCTCCCACCCCTTCTAGCCTTCTTTGCATGACAAAAAAAAAAAAAAGAACCTGGTAAATCCAAATTATTTTTGAAATGGAACTTGCCGCTGTCTCTTGCTGCGTGCAGGAGAATCAGCACAATCAAAACGTCCCACTGAATGGGCCACGTGCACGTTGTTTACTTCCTCTTTTGAAAGAGGGAGTAATGAGGGACAAACGCACGGGCGGAGAAGCGATGGTAAGGAAATGCAATTCCCCCCGCCCCCCGTGTGATGATGCTCTGAGGCTGCTTTTCATTTTTTTAAAAAGATACTGACTGCAGAAAAGTAATTCACAAATGTGGGTTAAGTGTAGTTAGGCCTTGATATCCTCCTAGTCTGGCATGCTTACATTTTGTTTAGAAAACATGAACACATTTCTTAAGTATGTGGCCAAATTCCACCATCTATTGCTAATTGCAGGCTATCAAGCGCAAGTGCACTTCCAGGCCATGAAACTGGAAAAATGAAACATTATTTTGTAATTGCCACCCACTCTCGCCTACATATGTACATATATATGAGGCTGTTGCTTGGCTTAGATCTGACCGATATCTTTATCATATGACTTCAAATGCCAGTGATTACTTGAATGTATGAAATAGCTGTTGCGAGTGTAAGGTGTAAATAATGAGTTGAGACAACAAAATGGGATTACAATGGGCCACTTTTATTAATGATCTGCAAAGGAAGGTGAAACCTATGTGGGCATCTGCTATTGGCCTGCTCAGGCCAAACCTTGGGATCGGATGAAACCATTCTACGTCCTTGGGATGACGCGCTATCCTTCGTCACCCCCCGGTCTTGCCCCATTTGGGGTAGGGAGGCCTTCCAGTGTCGTCCCGCTTGTGCCTCACGGCTCCGAGTAGATGAGGAGGGTTGGCCTCATAGGTAAACCTTATCCCAATGATCTGGTGCCGCGAGACTCCCAGATGTGGGCCTCAGGCACTACCTATCAACGGTGCCTGAGAATGTTCACCATTACAAAACAGCTACAGATGCCCGCACCTACCGCCGATGTTATGTGACCAATTATGCCAAACAACCTAATTATTACACCCCATCTGTCTTACAGTGTGGAGTAGGTGAAAAAACTCTTAGCCAAATTAGGTTTAAGAGCCAAAAATTCCTACTCGGCCTCCTAAAGACGACCAGCAAACCCACACTGTCTACAGGGAGGGGAGGGAGGGAACCGTGCCAGAAGCCCGAATGCTGGGCAGGACCGTTACCAGGGCACAAAACCCTGCGGACAAAACCCCGCCCAGCAGCTCAAATGAGGCCGCCAATAGCGAGCCTCCACCTCGACTTGCTTCCCCCGCACCCACAACTGCCCTCCCCAGCCCAATTGGGCGCGGGGATGTGTCTTTCTGGGCAGCTTAGTTGCGTTATTTCTTTCTTAGGGTCAAAATCGTATGTCAAAGGCATGATTACATCCAGCTTCCCCCCACCAATCCCACTTTTAAATAACAGCCATGGGGAAGGGATCATGATCAGAACTGCAGATTATAGAGAAGGTATTAACTTTTCCTCAAGATCCCAACAAGCACTACACCACACCTGCTATTTGTCCCAGGAGGAAAGATGTCATTGGTACCAATGGCAGCATCTCCTCCAGGGCAAATAGCAGCTTTAAGGGATTTTGCCAGCACCGCCAGGGGAAAAAGGATAACTCTCCCATGCTTAGAACATAAAAAACATAAGTCTATCTAGTCTAGCACTCTGTTCACACAGTGGCCAACTGGCGACCAGGGACCAACATAGCAGGACATGGTGCAACAGCACCCACCCACCCATGTCCCCCAGCAACTGGTGCACACAGGCTTACTGCCTCTGATACTGGAGACAGCACATAACCATCAGGGCTAGTAGCTGTTGATAGCCTTCTCCTCCAGGATTTTTTCTAAAACCCTTTTAAAGCCATCCAAATTGGTGGCCATCACTACGACTTGTGGTAGTGAATGCCATAATTTAACTATGTGCTGTGTGAAGAAGTACTTCCTTGCACGCCCCAGTTCTAATCCTGATTTCGCCCCGGCAGTTGTTATTTAAATGAACATAATAGCCACACTAAACGCAGCCACACATTTAACATCTCATCCAGTTTGTCCTATCATGTGGCGCCTATCAAAAGGCCAGCTTACCAAATGGTGATTATTTTACTGTAACTTCAATTATTCTGATTTTTTCCCCTCAGACATCTTATACTATTGTTATTTCGTTACGGGTAAATTCAGTTTACTAGTATTTAGCAGCCATTGCACTTTCAGCAAAATAGATTGTGGTTCCTTCACAAAAGCATGGCAGAAGTAGAATGATAATTCATCAGCCATTGGACCTTATTACAGAACCTAATTTGACAGATATACTGCAGCATAGCCAAAGCAAAAGCCACACATGATGGGGAAGAAATTGGTCTTCTAAATCAACTTTTAATTTAAAACTAATGTAAATTTGGTTCTGGGAAGAAGTGATGAGTCTGAATAGGGCGTGTGTATCACACACTGGATTTGCCCCCCCCCCCCAATTGAATGAAGACACTGGAAACAAGGATTATTTGGCCTACAATCCCTGTGATCCCTCATCATTGCCTAGAACTGATGGGAGTTGTACGCCAAAACATCCAGACAGCCACAAGTTGCCCACCCCTGTAGTTAAGCCTTGTTTGAGCAACAAGATATTTCTGAATGCTAGTGTACCCCTTGATTCGTCCTTCAATCCTGATTTCTAGCTTGCACTTCGATCCGGCCTCCTAGTTTATCCTTTCGGTCTTCAGTCCTGGCTTCTGGCTTGTTTACAGCTCTTGGTTCCTGGATCACCATGGACTGCTTCCCATAGTCCAACCTGGACATCGCTCTTGATCCAATTTGAATTAGACTAGAGATGGATGATATATCAATCTCGGTTTCACTAGTTTTTGTTTTTTTGAGGTCAAATTCATTCCATCCTGTTTCTGCTTGGGTTTGTGTTGTTGTCGTTGTTAAAAAAAACCACACACATCCATACAGGAAGTCGTGCTTCTGTGCACACATTTTGTAATGTATACATGAATTCCACACACTGTTGTGCACATTTTCAAATGTACACATCTGCCCCGCAATACTTTACGTTGCTGAAATGCTATTTCATGCAGACTTTTGTTAAATGCATACATTTTGTGCGCACTTTCCCCTAATTATTTGCACACTTTTGTGTGCATTTCCCCCAAGACTAGCTATATCACAAAGCTTACAAATATGTGCATTTCAAAACAAAACTATTTTTTAGCTTGCTGAAAGGCTTGGGAGGTGCAAATTAGGTGACTCCATTAAAAAAAATCTTGATGAAGCTAATTTCTTACCCATCTCTAGATCGGACCAGGTGCCTTCTGGTGTCTGCGCTAATCCAAACGAAATTGGTTCCGCCGCCTTGAGTGCATTATACCCTTAAAGGCGACCTAAAAATCTTTTTAAATAGAAATACAATAAAGTTAATTTAACTCACTTCTTCCCTTTCCCAAACTTCCAGGGCAATGATAGGAGTTGCTGGATTCTGTTTTTGTAGGTTTCACGCTAAAGATCTTGTCTTGAAAGTATGTGACAACATGAGCAACCCCAGGACCTGTATTTCCCATGGCTTCAAGAGGATCTAAATGCTACTGTGAATGCTTGCAGTGATGCCTTGGATCTGAAACTTGAGGCCTCCATGCATTGAAGCTTTTTCTGCCATTCCAGAAAGTATGGAAAAGATGACTCTTAGTGATATGGGTTGGGGTGAGGAAGCAGTAGGGAGCACTCTAGGGCCTACTCACTGTCCAACTGAAATTGAATTGGAGCAATTTCAGATTGGGCCAGGGGAAATCACACATTTCTAACGGCTTCTTTAGATTAAAGGGAAATCATGTTCGCTTACCAGTGCTTTGCTTCCTGCTTATCTTCAGCAATTGTAATGAGCTGAAATACATGGAAGGAGAGGGGTAACCCCATGGTTGGTAATTGAAAAGTTCGGTGCTCACAGAATTGAATGGGACACCCTCTAGTGGGTGTTTCGTAGTGCAACTTCCCTGTACACAGTAGGAAATCCCAAGTTATTTTAGAAGAATCAGGATATCCAAGGTGTTTTTTAAAAAACGGAATATCCAAAGGAAGGAGCAGGGGATGTTGTCAAAAGAACCTGTGAACTTCTGTGAGTGTCCAGTCACGAGCATGCTTTATTTCACTCATGTGAAGAACCCCAAAGTTTTCAGTTGCCAGTTACCACTATATCTTTGAAAACGAGATAAATTTTATGAGACTTTGGTTAAATTTCAATGCACTGGATGGATATATACTTCTACACACTTGTGTCCTTATCTCATTCTGCCTTTTTCAGCAGCGAGTTCTTGTGGCTGATAAAGTAAATAAGCCTATATGTGTTTTTTATGTTGAGGGCAGGCTATAGATACACCCTCTACACACACACAACCACAGATACGCACTTTTTCCAAATGGAAACAAATGGCTTCTCAGCAGGAAGAGTGCCCTTCGGCTACTGTATTAATCTGAGAGCCATTCTTCTCAAAATGCACAGTCACAGGCCTGGTAATGAAATGCATTCCAAAAGCAGTATATTTCCAACCTGTTCTCCATCATTTCCTTATGGCCTCGTGTTTACTCAGTTCATTCGTCCTCTTATTAATATTTTAAGTGTTCATTGAAAGTTCCTGGAATTCATTTTTTATTTCAAAAGAAACAAATACATACAAATGGACGGTAACTGTTTCCTTATGTATTGAAACAACCACCTGATTTCCTGGTTTAAATGGCAATACCTGAATAATTCAATATGTTTGACTTTTGACCCTTTCCTATGGTATATACTGAGCACAGATTCATTTATTACTGCTTTGCTGTGGTTGTGCCTTCCTCATAACCAAAACTTATACTTTGTATGAAGGAATCATTTATTTGTTTGTTTATATAAAGCATTTCTACCCTGCTCTTCAGCCAAAAAGGCTGCCAGAACAACTTCCATATGAACAATTAAAAGCAAGACAGTCTCTTCCTGCAGGCTTGTAATCTAAAAGACACAACACAAAATAATAATAAAAAAGATGGTGAGGGAAGAGGAAAAAAGCAAAACCAGGCTCCAAAATTAAATTGTAGTTCTTCTAATGATTAGCTGGAAGGGAAACTAGAATGGAGTTCTAGTGGAACTCATGTGGGAAGAGAGAATTACGTAAGAAGTAGCCAAGTGATTGTTTCATCAAAAATTACTGTCATCTTATTGGATCCACAACAGAGGAAAACTACACAACCCTGGTAATCTATATGTAAGGCCTTGGTCTTACCACATTGCACCATGAGATACCAGATAGATACTGCTGTGCTTCAATGCTTCATCGTGAATTTCTCATATGTTCAAAAGAAGGAATAGATGTCTTGACTAATATAACTACCTTGAGTAAGCTTGTATTTGCTTACTTGGGTAATTGCCGAGGACTACACCTCAACAGAGAGTCTATTGCCAACCACTGGGTGGTGGTGGGGAACCCAGTCCTGTGGCTCCTGCTTCTTGCTGTTATCACACACATATCCTCTCCCAACGACTGAGTAAGTGAGCAGGAAGCAACAGCTCTTATTCTTCCTCCCCCCTGATATTACTTATATATCTGTATGTTTTAAAAAATGTCTAGATACTGTAACAATATGAAAGAACCTCTGGATTTGGCCTTCCTGGAGTACTTCCTGGAAGAGCCACGAAGTAGTTGAGGGAAACACCCATTCCTTCTAGCCTGAGGAGGGAGAGGCCACAGCCTGAGAGAACTCTGTAGAGGGGACCTTTGTTTAAATAAAACTTGGGACTCATCTGCACTTGGCTTTTACCCCAAGTCGATAATATCAGATGACAAACAAATCCCTCCCTGTAGCTAATGTGGCGTGTCTTGCCCTCAATGCATTTTAAAACTCTATTTGTGTCAGATTTTCCAGTCACAGCGGCTTCAGTACAGTTTGGGAGTCCATGTGACCTCAACTGGCTTCAGCATGGGCTGCTTGACGCGGCACTAATTTGTGGAAGGGAAGAGTTGCATGGGAAGGGGGCTTAGATCTACCCAGAAATAACTTATCGCCTTGGAGATAGGAGTCAGCCCTGCTGCTTTGGAAGGACGCTGTTTCCATTCTGTGTTCAATTGCTGCCTGCCCTTTTTCATATTCGTTGAGTGCAGGAGTGGGGAGGGGAGCATAACAAGACTGTTATGGTTGGAAGTGCAAAGGTATGCAGAGCCTTACTTATTTTAAAAGTGTCACTGAGTGCATGGAGGGGGTAGAGGGGGCAGAGAGCAAGCCTCCTTGTTTCCCCACACCTACCCATTTGCTGATGTTCAGTTCTACTCCTTTGCCTCATGTATACACTGCGTTACTGGCTACCATTTGCCCTGGGAGGAGCTAACTCGATTTCATAAAAATTTAAAGGGAACCCCCTCAAAACCTGTTTCCGTGTAGATTGGCAGTTAGAGGGTTGTTTATAAAGCAGAGTCTAATTCTGTGGGGTGCAATCCACCAGCTTTGAAATATGATGGCAGCAGCGGCTGAATCCTAATCAAAAGAAAGGTAACAAACTGTGAAGGGGGTGAAAGGAGAGAGGGAGAACAAGAAAGTGAAAATGGAGGACCTAAGGCCACCAAGCACATTAAACCTGGAAGCTCAGAACTTAGCCCAGGCATGGAAAACATGGAGCCAATCTTTACGTTAGGTTTTTAACATTTTATAAGGATTATGAAAACTCTTTGGGCCACATGACGCACTCCCTATAACGTTGTATACCTGAGGTTTTTTAAAACTCACTTCAACTATATACAACGGTTTCACTTTTAATAAATCGTTTTAAGTAAAATAATGTGTCCTTCCTTACCGTTTGTGATTCATGGGGGCAGTGCTTTGTTTACTGGTGCCCAAATGCTTAGCAGTTGATTGGTGGGGAAGAAAGCGGGGCTAAGGAGGAAGTGGGCGAGTGAACTACAACACCCACAATGTTTAGCCCTATACTCGCTAGGGAATGACAGAGGAACAAAGGAGGAAGTGGGTGACTGAACTACAACGCCCATAATGCCTTGCCCTAAACTCATTGTAAAAACGAAAGAGAAAGAGACAGGGCAGAAGAGTGTGTGACCACACACACCGCTTTAAAGACTGAAGAATTTTTCTCCTGTAACGTGAGTACTCAGTAATGTGGCCTAAGACGTTTTAGAACGCACCTATTTGGAACGTTTTAAAATACTATTTAAAACGTTCCAAGGGACTGTGTAGATAGGCTCATGGAAAGAGTTTAAATTCGATGTGTACCCTGCAATGGCAGATAAAGAGCAGTCTGCGAAAACGAAACCATTTCCAAATTTGATTGGAAAAAGGGGGAGAGAAATAAGTGAAGACAGTGGCTGAATTCGGACGACACAATAAGCAACTGGGGGGTGGGGAACAATAGACAGTTGTATTGACTATCGTGTCGTCTGAATGCTGCCATAATCAACTCAGCGCTGATCCTAATCCACACCACAATTGATTATTTATTACCATGTTGTGTGAGGAGTACCCCCTAGATGAACAACTGTAAAGCTGATTATTACCCCACCATTGACTGTTGTGTCGTCCAAATTCAGCCAGTGTGTGCAAACATTGCACAGCGCACTTTGGCTACAATTAGAGGTTGTTTTGATGGCCACTGCAACCCCAGAAAGAATGAAACAGTGGAAAGATATAGCCTTTTCAAGCAGAACCAAGCAGTAGGGGAAGGCATTGAGGAATACTGCACCAGTTGAAAGGTGTTAGCAGCCAGCTGCAATTTTGAACATATCAAAGACTCCTTAATTAGGGATCAGATAGTATGTGGAATACAGGACACACAAATAAAAGAGAGATTGCTGAGGGATGCAGAATTGACCTTAGAGAAAAGCTTGCAGATTTTCAGGGCAGCTGAGTTGTCCAAAGACAGAATTAGTGCCCTGGAAGGAGACACAGTCAAACTTGTCATATAGTACAGAGTAAAGAGAGGGAGAAACTGGATATAAGGACAAAGCGAACACAATAGAGCAATGCAAATACTATGGGAGGAAACATGCAAGTCAAAAAGAGAGTTGCCCGGCTCATGGGAAGAAATGCCACAACCATGAAAAACGTATCCACTATGCATCCAAGTGTCTATCAAAACAGAAAAAGAATGCACACAGCTAGATTGCACATGGTAAATATGGAGAGTGACAGTGAACGTGAAGACATTCTGTGGGTAACAGATCAAGTAGTAAATACACTGCAGGAAAAGCCAACAGCACCAATTGGATGCAATCACATCCCTTGGTGATAATGCATTACCATTTCAATTAGATTGCAGTGCCAGTTGCATTATCCACCTATTGAACCCCAATATTCCATTGCAAGAGACTAGTGGAGTGATGGAAAATTCAGATCAAGTTGGAAGCTGGAACCAAGAAAGGATTGAAAGGCAATTTAGGGATATGTTCAAGGGAGATGGACAGCTAGATGATATTTATAAACTATAGACTGATAAAGTGTGAAGCCAGTTAAGTTACCCAAGAGGAAAGTACCTGCATCTTTAGTACAGCCTCTGAAAGAAGAGTTGTGAAGTCTACAATGGCAGATAATTATTCAACCAGTAGCGAGAAGAGCAGACTGCATAAGCAGTCTGGTAGTGGTCCAAAAACCATAAGGGAAACTCAGAAAATGCATAGATCCAAAGCCCTTAAAGAAGGCACTGAGGAGAAGTCCTTTCGATTGCCCACTATTGAAGATATATTGCAAGATCTGACAAAAGGAAGACAATTCTCAGCCTGTGATGTCAAAAATGGAGTCTGGCATTTTGAGCTGGATGAACTATCTAGTTATTTGACAAGGTTTTCCACACCCTTTGGGAGATATTGCTGGCTAAGAATTTTGATGGGCATCGGTCCTGTCCCTGAGATATTTCAAAATTCCTTCCAGACAATAGCTGAGGGTCACAGTTTGCACAATAGAATCAGCAGGACTGGCCATGTGGGGCAAGTTACCATTGGATACAGGGCATTGTGGCCACTCTGTCTGGGTGAAGGCATCCCCACTCACACTCCTAGCCTAACCCGTAGCCAGGGGAAGGAGGAAGCCTTATAACTGTCCCTTGAACTTGTCTCTCCTGGCCTCAAACTGTATTCACTGCAATGCTATGTGCTGGTTAAAGAATTCTGTCACCTAGCGATTGAAGATGGTCATGCAATGTTCAGACAAGGGGACATATTTGAATTAATTAAAATTAAATAATGTTTCTTTTTTAAAACATTTTTTTAACTCTGACACACCACTAGCATCCCCTTAGCATCCATGTGAAGTTTCAAGTGTCTTAAGTTTCACGGTCTTGGTGCTATGGTGCTGACAGATGGACAGAAACACAATTATTTATTATTATTATTATTATTATTAATAATAATAATAATAATAATTCATTTTATTGAATCTTTCAAAATTGTCTTAGTCAAAGAAGTAGCATACCTTCCCAAACTTTATAAACCTTGATTAAATGTGAATGATATGATATGAACATTTCATTTGTCTCTGGCACAAAGGCCGTTACAACTGCAGCATTAAAACAAAAGAAATGTGAATGTTATCTTTTTCCTCATTTGCCACTGAGAGATATGAACTTCATTGACAAATCGCTAATTTTGTTCATAGTTATATAGGAATACTATCCTTGCTACTTCTATATTGCATGTGTGTCTGTTTGCATAAGTTTATATACATTTTCCATTAATTTGGATTCAGAAAATTTATTATCTATCTTGATTAAAGTAAGAACAAAGATGACATGACTATAGAAAATAAAACGCTGGAGCTGAACAGTTTTGTACTAGTATCATTTTATACAAGATGACATATCCTATTACCATTGTTTGATGTATTCTTAAGAAATAAATAGAAGTATGTTTGTGTACTAATACGTTAAAAAGGCTATAAGTAAAAAATGAAGGATGAAATAAACTCTGCATGCACATTCTATTAGAATAGAAACTTTGTGTTTGTAATGTTAATTTTCCCTAGTTGTATTTGCTTTGCCCTGGTTTTATTTGAACTTCATTATATAATTTTGCTTTAAAATACCCATTTTCTATAGTATATAATATGCATTTATCATTGGTTCATAGTGGAGCTTTATGTTCATATTGATTTGGAAAACGTTTTTAGAAAACTCCAGCAGCATGAATATTTAAGCCGAAAATTATTTGGCTAGAAGAGAGGGAAGATATAACTTTATACATCTTCACCCTGATCCAGCAAGGGTGATACTGACATGGAAAGAAAACTCCATTTATAAATCATGTATCCATGCAAAAAAAGTGATGAATGCGTTAAAGGAAGCTGCATCCAGCATCTGAGGCAGTGCATGAGGTAATTCATCAGCTGCCAGTTGTGCTCATGCATCCTGTAATGTATAGTTTCTGAAAAGAGGTTAAGCTCTCTTATGAATCTGGAGGTGGGGGAAAGACATTTCCCTCCTGGCAGATCCCCTGGCTTCTTTTGTATATGGTCACTCTAGTATAGTGCCTGCAACTTTAACTGTTGTGATGAAGAGGGAATATCACCAGGAACTAATTGCATACAAAAGATACTGGCTGAAATTCCCTTTTCTCTACAACTGTTAAAGTTACAGGAGCCCTGTCCTCCTTTTCATATGGTCAGCCTACTATTCACAAACATAGCCCAGAATATATTCTTATACGGGCTTCACTGCAGGGGTACAAAGTCCCAGCCACTCTAGGTGGTGCTGTTGAGCCACATCAGAATATAGGGGTTCATCATTGATCTGATTCAAGCTTTACTTGTGTGGGGTGAAAACAAGGAGTGTCCTACCTTTATGCAAAGTGACAGTTGGCACATTAGGGGAGCAGGAATAACATCTCCTGTTTCTTCCTCACATGCCACCACATTACCTCCCAGATGGTGGTCCAGCTTGTTTCGGCCTCCCCACCCCGCATGCTGTGTTAAAGATACGCTGTCAGGAGGAGGCACGCAGCAGCAGCATGCAGTTCCTCACCAGTGGGGTTCTGGCTGCTGAGCAATGTAAAGCCTTTCTTTAGATGCCGTTCCTTCCCAGTTTTTGCTCTTTCCATTTTTCTAAAAGAAGTTTTCAATTTCCTTGATTTTCTCTTACTATTGCTCCAGATTGCATTGCTGGATTCTTCTTTAGTTTCTTCCTGTTTCCTGTTCCCTTTTTTCTCTCTCTTTTCTATTCATTTTCCTCTCGTATATTTCTCCTTGATTTTCTCTTCCCTCCTTCTCTTCCCTCCCTTTCCCTTGCCCACTCCCTTCTGGTTCTCCTAGGCTGACCAGGTGGCTCGGGATTTCCCGGTCCTAACCGGGAATCCAGGGGCCAACCGGGCCAACCGGGGGAGGCGGGGGAAAACCGGGGTGGCGGGGGGTCACGCGGCGGTGGCAGCGAGACCCGGTGGCGGTGGAGGAGCCCGGGAAGCGGACGCCCCTGCAGGTAAGCACGAAGGGGAGCACTTACCTGATGGGGCGGCCGCTTCCCGGGCTCCTCCGCCGCCTTCGCCGCCGCTGCCGGGCTCGTAAGGCCAGAGGCCGCGCGGAAGAGGCAGGAGAGGGCCGGATCCGGAAGTGACGTCACCAGCCCTCTCCCGCCTCTTCCGCGCGGCTTCTGGCCTCCTTGGGGCTCAATCACGATGGCAATGAGCCCTGAGGAGCCCGGACGCCCGCGCCCGCCTGTTCCACGTGGGCGTCTGGGCTCCTCGAGGCTCGTCGCCATCGCGACGATCCCCAGAAAGGCCAGAGGCCGCGCGGAAGAGACGGGAGAGGGCCGGTTACGTCACTTCCGGATCCGGACCTCTCCCGCCTCTTCCACGCGGGTGGCGATGGAGGACCCCGCGCAGCCTCGCGGGTGACAGAGGACCCTGCGCAGCCACGCGGGCGCGACAGAGGACCCCGCGCGGGCGGCGGAGGAACCCGGCGGTAGGTCCAGGCTGGTTTTTTTGGGGGGGTGGCTTGGGGGGGGGTTGTTTTGGGGGGGGCGGGGGGGGCGGGATTTTGACTTTTAAAATCTGGTCAGCCTAGGTTCTCCCCATTTTTTCTTCCCCTCCCCTCTTCCTTCTTTCATAAGAGACCAAGGCCAAATCCACACCAAGCAGGAAATAGCACTATGAAAGCAGTATATAAGAGGCAGGAGTCACACTACTGCTTTATAGCGGTATTGAAGTACACTGACAACTGTTGGGGGCCATAGACACATACCATATACCGCTTTTATAACACTTTCACAGTTACATATCCTGCTTGGTGTGGTTCCTGCCACTTATATACCACTTTCATAGTGCTATATCCTGCTTAGTGTGGATCTAGTCCAGCATTCTGTTCATGTAGTGACCAACCAGTGCTCGACAGGAAACCCACAAGCAGGACACGAGTGCAACAGCACCCTCCCATCCATGTTCCCCAGCAAGTGGTGTACATAGGCTTACGGCCTCTGGTACTGGAGGTAGCACAGAAGCATCACGACTAGTAGCCATTGTCAGCCATCTCTTCCATGAATTTGTCTAATCCCCTTTTAAAGCTATCTAAGTTGGTGGCCATCACTCTGTCTTGTGGTAGCAAATTCCATAATTTGGCTTTGTGCTGCCTGAAGAAGTACTTCCTTTGATCCATCTGGAATCTCTGCCCAATCAGCTTCATGGGATGACCGTAGGATCTAGTACTATGAGAGAGGGAGACAAATGTCTCCCAATCCACATTCTCCACACCCTGCATACTTCTGTACTCCTCTATCATGTCCCCCCTACTCCTCTTTTTTCCAAGGTAAACGATCCCAGCTGTTGTATCCTGTCCTGATGGGGGAGTTGCCCAAGCTCTTTGATCATTTTTGTTACCATTTTCTGCATTTTTTTCCAGCAGCTTTTTCCTGCTCCTGGCTTGTCTCGCCTCCCCGTGAGTAGCAGGGCTCTGGAAACAGGCACAGAGCAGCATGGGGGTAGTCGGTGCCCATTGGGGGTGGCAGGGGAGTGGGTTTGGGGTGTTTCTTTTACTTTTTTTTTTAACTTACTTTTGTCGGTGGAGTGCAATTGTGCTCTGTTCTGACAATTACAAAAAATTGCGCCCACAACGTCCCTCTTACCTTCCGGGACATCACACTGGCGTGTATACGCTGGGGGACAATCCCGGAAGCAGGAAATCCTGGGATCCTCCCCGCTGCTTCCCGGAAGGCCCTGTGGTGTAGTAAGGGCCATGGTCAGCCAAACCAGGGAATATGAGATCTGTGACTGCAGCAGGCCTGCTGAGGATGGGAGAGCAAGAGGGATCTCTTGAGTCATATGGAGATCCTTTCATAAAGGGAAGAAGTGTAGCCATGATTTACTATAAACAATAACTGTGTTTGAGTGAATCGTACATTGTTGGTTCAAGTTCTTCCGCTCAGTTATGCTACATAAGAGAAAAAGTTAACTAGTCCCTGAGCTTTAATTAACTCATTATTATTTACTTATTATTAGACCGTATATGAATATATCTATATCTAACTAGTTAGCTATTCATCTGTTATCTCTCATATATATATGATATATATATCAGAAAAGAGAGGATAATTTTATATTGCCTTCTATGTTTAAGTCAAAGTGACAATGATAACTAAGGTAATGAATACCAATTGGAAATCTTCGCCATAGATTGCTATCTGGTTTCTTCCTCCCTTTCCTGTAACCACCTCTCATCTTTGACTTTGAAACCCAACGGTTTAAACTGGGTTCTTGTTTCAGTTGCTTAATCCCCTTTCATAAATCTTGTTCAAGTGCTGGAATAATTTGCACATCATTTAAGAATATTTACTTTGAAGCATTCACCTCAAGCCTTTTTTGTATACCCTTTCTCTCTAAAGAGTTGTAGTATTTGTTTTGTTCTCTGAGGTATAAAAGACCTGGGTAAACTTTATTCCTGTTGTTTCAAGATTAGTGAAATAAAATGCATATTTATTCAACTGGGAACGAAAGAAGCTTTAGTAAAGACGATCATACATATAACCCTGGGGAATGATATAATACAAAATGCCTGCCTTAAAATCTCTTTAGACTTGTTCAAAACTGTATTGAATGACTTAAGTTCAAAAAAAAAAAAAGGACCCACAAATGCATTCTCTATAAACATTTTTATCTTTGTTGTGAAGGAGAGAGCTGTATATTTTTGTTAGTAAAAATGAACGCGATATTGGTGAAATGTGTATAGCAAACTATATAAAGGGACTTTGCCAACAGTCTTTGGGCCCACTAAACTAAAATATTCATCAGTAACTGGTGCTGCTTTTGTACAATGTTGCAGGCTTAAATATCTATTAAAATTATTTAGTTACAGCTATAGCCTTGTAAACATACATTTCTTTTTCTCTTTTTTCTTTTTTGCTTTCAGTAAACTGTCTTTATGTTCATTGAACTAAGATCTATGCCATATTCTGTATGACCCTGTAGGCTGGAAAATTCTATCAATATCAAACAGCACATATAATTTGTTTTAGTACTGTTGAGAACTAAAGTTTGTGCATATGCACACATTGTATTAATTTCCAGCATATTTTTAATTTTAGAGGAACCTAAAGCTAGGGTGACCAGATAAAATCCAGGTCAGGGCTCCTGTAACTTTAACAGTTGTAGAGAAAAGGGAATTTCAGCCAGTGTCATTTGTATGCAATTAGTTCCTGGTGATATCCCCTCTTCATCACAACAGTTAAAGGTGCAGGCACTATACTACAGTGACCATATACAAAAGAAGGCAGGGCCCCTGCAACTTTAACTGTTGTGATGAAGAGGGAATTTCACCAGGAACTAATTGCATACAAATGACACTGGCTGAAATTCCCTTTTCTCTACAACTGTTAAAGTTACATGAGCCCTGACCTGGATTTTATCTGGTCAGCCTACTAAAGCTATGCACATGGACATTCTCTTGCTCACATTCATCCATAGCTGTCTCCACCTTTTTGTTGCCTCCATCTGTTATCTCCCTCACCATTGAAATCTTGACCTAATCTACACCAAGCAGGATATAGCACTATGAAAGAGGTATATAAAAGGCAGGAGCCACACTACTGCTTTGTAGCGGTACTGAAGTGCACTGACAACTGTTGGGACCCATTGACACATACCATATACCGCTTTCATAGTTCTATATCCTGCTTGGTGTGGTTCCTGCCTTTTCTATACCGCTTTCATACCACTTTCATAGTGCAATATCCTGCTTGGTGTAGATTAAGCCTAGACTGTAACCTCCTTTGAGCAATGCCCTATCTCTTTTGTGGCCTATCTATTTTTACTTATGGCATTCCATAAGTGCTTAGCATATTGGTCTAGGACTGGGGAGGTCCAGGATCAAATCCCCACTCAGCCATGAAACTCATTTGGTGACCTTGAACTGGTCATAGTCTCACAGACTAAGTTAACTCCCATGGATATTGTTGTAAGGATAAAAAGGGCAGCTGCTAGAGAGCCATTTATGTTGTCTTGAGCTTCTTGGAGGAAAAGTGAGATATAAATTAATAAACAAATACATTAGAAGATAATAAAGTGCCATGTACTTTGATAATGCTGGTTGATGCTTCAACCAGCATTGGTTGATTGGCCAATGAGCCTGGAAGTCTAGTTATTTGGGATGGGACTTCTGTAGTACGTGGTTTAGTTCACATGCTTATAGTACCTTGATGGATCTACTTTCTCTTTGCTTGAGACACATTGTGGTCTAGATTAGGTAGGTTGACCTGTGTGTGATGGTGAAGGACATGGGTAGGTTGTTGTGGACATGATCCTGTAATTGTGGACCAGATAGACTTTTTGTCACTTCCTATAAAAATGCAAATGGTTCCAATTTGCCCCTTTAAAGTGTCATTATCAGAAACCGCTCAGCTCACAGTAGGTTGATGTCTAAAAAGGAATTCTAGTGCAAAGCTATCCTTCTTCTTCTTCTTCTTCTTCTTCTTCTTCTTCTTCTTATTATTATTATTATTATTATTTGGAAAACCTAGTTTCATCTTTCGCAATGAGGTGGGCGATAAATATCCCTCCCCCTGCCATATCTCTTTTCCCTATCAGGTCTGATCATTTAAGGTCAGGATTCACATGATTCTTACAGTAGATTAATTCCATAGACCTAAGGAGGAGTGTTTCACTGTTGTGACTTTGTGGAACAAAACTGCAGGGCTCCTGCTGCTTTAACTGTTGTGATGAAGAGGGAATTTCACCAGGTGCTGCATGCATACAAATGACACCTGCTGAAATTCGTTTTTCTACACAACTGTGTAAAGATACAGGAGCCCTGTCCTCTTTTCCATATGGTCACCCTATTATTATTAAACTATAGCCAACAAAACTGAGTCTCAATTGTGTCACATGCAGCGGATTCTCTCCCCACCTGCCCTCCCCATAGCTATTTATAACTAATTCAGATGCTGGCCTCCTGGTACTTTGGAAGTAATGTGATAGAGACAGAAAAACAAAGGATTGTGGGGGTAAGGGTAGGTTATAAAGGCTTATATTGCTCTAAATGAGGCAGTATAAGTTCAGGATTTCTGATACAGCGAAGAGTACTTATTGGCTATGTTTACCTTTTTCCTGATGGGCGAAATCATTTAAATGTTTATACCTTCCAGGTTGGTGGTTGCATTTCATTTAAATTATGGCCCTCCAATCCAAAACATTTGAAGAGGGGCTTAACGGATGGAAGCACATTACTGTCATTTGGATTGGGTGAATAAACGCTTTAAAAATGAATGTGCTTCCCCAGGATCTCCTATTTGTTCCACCAGCTGCTTGCTGACGTGCCAGATAAGCAGTTTAAGGACATGCATGTTAAAGAAGCCTATGCAGTCAAGGCTACTTTTTAAAAAAACAAATGAACTTTTACTGAGCTGAAACATTCTGCTGTTCACTTTTTCCTCTGTTCATGTGAATATGAAATCACATATGAACCCGTGGAATCATTCACATTTGGGGATATATCTCTCTCTATCTCTTTATCTCTCTATCTCTCTATCTATCATCTATCTATCTATCTATCTATCTATCTATTGCTTACTGTCAGCAGTCAAAATACAGATTTAGATTGAGTTCTAGGGCACTGGGCTGTAAACAATCAAACCAACTGTACAAGTATGAGATGGGAATAGGTAGTCAAAATGACTGAACAAGGAGTAGCTGCCTGAAAAATGATCTGTACAGGTTAGAGCAGTTTACAAGTTGTACATGAGCTAAGGGCAAAATGCTGCTCATTAACCATGGAAAAGCATGCCAAAGATCAGAAGTAATAGCACTGTTATGGCCAGTATGGCTGAGGGCTTAGTTCAACTACTGCTTAGCTCAACTACTGTAGTCCCAACTACAATACAACTACATAAACAAGTTGTGAGTGTGTGTACCTTCCCAGACAGGCACAGGAAGTTGCTAGACAATATACAAAACCCTCAAAGCAGATATAGATAGGATAGATAGATAGATAGATAGATAGATAGATAGATAGATAGATAGATAGATAGATAGATGTCTTCTGTCTGTACTAGGACAGGGTGCTGACCTTCTAGCCCCAACCAATGCAACATGAATGACAGTGTAGGCTCCATTCTCCTTTTCTATATACTGTCTCCTTCTTCCCCCCCCTTGCTCTCTGTCTGTTGATTAACTTTCTTGTGAACCAAGCAGAGACAACCAATGACTTTTTCACATCATATTTGGAAAGTTAAAGCCCTCAGTGCAGTTCTTAGCTTTAATTTTGTTGTTTCGATGAGTTGCATCCGATGAGGTTCTTCTGTTGATGAAATAGCTTCTGTCAGCAGGATAGAGAGGGAAATTATTCTCTTTCTCCTCTGTAATCCCCACACACACACCTTCAAAATCTGCCCTGGACTGTTGAGGGACCCTCCAGAGAACTTTTGGGTAGGTCACAGGGCACTGCAGGGTGGAGGAGAGCAGGGGAAGGTCTCATTGCAGAAATGGAAGTCCGCGTGTGTAGTGTCTTTTCACTGAAAACTTTGGCATAGTTTACTGGCTGGCTGGGATGATGAGGGGGGGTTATATCTCACAAGATTTTTCTCGTTTCTGGTGTAGATTCAATTAATGCTTTTCTCTTTCCTAGTTTTCAAAAGCTGGAGAGAATAAACCTAAAGGTATGGATCTTAAAGTTTAAATACTTTTCTCTTTAAATACCTTTAAAGTATTTAAACTTTAAAGTATTTAAAGAGCAGAGTTTAAAAAATTAAAATGCCTTTAAAATGCTTTGATCTCTGATCACCGATCAAAGAATGGGGTTTATTTATTTCATTTACTTATTACATTAATATTCCATGAGTAGCAGGGCTCTTCAGACAGGCACGGAGCTGAATGAGGGGGCTCCGTGCCCATTGGAGGGAGCAATTTCACAATCCCTGGAATGGCTGCTGGCATTTTTGGCGCCGAGTTTTTGGATTAATTATTTTTAATTACTTTTTGTAGAGGATCGGGGCCACACAATTGCGCAACCGGCTCCTCCTTCAAAAGAAAAAAATCACGTCATGCCAGAACTTCCCTCTTGACTTCTGGGACGTCAAGCTGGCGTGTGCACCCTGGAAGATGTTCCCGGAAGCTGTAAAGCCCTAGATCCTCCTCCACCCGTCCCGGAAGGCCTGCAGGCATAGATGAGCCCTTAGTGGATCATTGAAAAGTGGTTTGGATGTACATACAGCTTGTACATGTGTAGGCCTCCATGCTGGCAGGAACCCCAGTCATGTAGAGTTACTGTTGGTGTGGACAGCTTACACACATACTGCTGCGTACATGCGTAGGGTTCCCTTTTTAATGCTTTGCTGAATACGCAGAGATCCAGGGCAGGAATAAGGAACTCAACAGAGCAAAACCAACAGAGCAAAACCAATATGCAAAAGGGGAGAGGATGAAAAATCCACAGGAACCCTATTAAACACCTGATAGGCTGAAACGTAGAAATGGATGATTTCTTCAGCTTGGTGGTCATAAGTTGAGTAGGACTGGTTTAAAAGTATGAGGGAGTTGGCTACTAAATGGCTCAACAGACAGGCATACTGGGGTAATAAAAATTAGGGATGTGCACTGACCCCCCGGATCGGATCGGATAGCGGATCGGAATCGGACCTGGGGGGTCGGATCGGATCGGATCGGATCGGAGGCTGGTCGGATCGGATCGGACCAGATGTCCGATCCGGATCGGACGCCATTTTGAATGCTTTTTCCCATAGCCAAGTATTGTTTTACAAAAACGCCTATAACTTTTTCATTTTTAAAGATAGAAGGATGAAACTTGGGCACATTGTAGACTGGTTAGGGGTAGTTATCTGTGAGAAATTTCAGAAAGTTTGGTGCATGCATTTTGTGGCAATTAATTTTTTAATAAATACCCAGGAATGCCTATAACTTTGTCATTTTTAAAGTTACACACATGAAACTTTGCCACATTGTAGGGGGTACCTTGGGACCTATGTGTGTGAAATTTCAGAAACGTAGGTGCTTGTCTTGTGTGGCAATTAATTTTTAGAAAAATGGGTAGTAGTGGGGTAAATACAGTTACGCCTCCCATTTTTTTATTTTTGAAGATACAAACAGGAAACTTGGGCACATTACAGGTACCACTTGCCTTGATATGTGTGTGAAATTTCAGAAACATTGGAGCTTTCCTTGTGTGGCAATTAATTTTTGAAACAATGAGGAAAGAAACACCTATAACTTTGTCATTTTTAAAGTTACACACATGAAACTTTGCCACATTGTAGGTGGTACCTTGGGACCCATGTGTGTGAAATTTCGGAAACGTAGGTGCTTGCCTTGTGTGGCAATTAATTTTTTAATAAATACCCAGGAATGCCTATAACTTTGTCATTTTTAAAGTTACACACATGAACCTTTGCCACATTGTAGGCGGTACCTTGGGACCTATGTGTGTGAAATTTCGGAAACGTAGGTGCTTGCCTTGTGTGGCAATTAATTTTAGAAAAATGGGTAGTGGTGGGGTAAATACAGTTACGCCTCCCACTTTTTTATTTTTGAAGATACAAACAGGAAACATGGGCACATTACAGGTACCACTTGGCTTGATATGTGTGTAAAATTTCAGACAGCTGGGTCCAGGCATGTGGTGGCAAGGTATTTTTGAAACAATGAGGAAAGAAACGCCTATAACTTTTTTATTTTAAAAGTTAGAAGTCTGAACATTGCTCACTTTGTAGATGGGTTAGGGGTAGATATGTGTCAGAAATTTCAGAATTATAGGTCCAGGCATTTGATGGCTATGGAATTTTTAAATTACATGTTTCAAAAAAATTTCTACAGAGGCCAGGTCTTCCCCTCCCGCTTCCCGCGAAGAAAAGGAAACACTCTCTCGTCTCGATCCCTTTGATCCTTGCTAGTAGTATCCATTACAGGGCTCATGTTTCCTTTCCTACTTTCACTTATCAAGCAGAACGGCTGAGCCTAGCTGAGTTTTGCAGCCATGCGTGCAAGGAAGGATCACTCTGGTCTCTATCCCTTTGATCCTTGGTAGTATCCATTACAGGGCTCGTGTCTGCTTGAGTACAAAGTGAAAAGTGAAAGTAGGAAAGGTGTTTCTTTCCTCATTGTTTCAAAAATTAATTGCCACACAAGGAAAGCTCCAATGTTTCTGAAATTTCACACACATATCAAGGCAAGTGGTACCTGTAATGTGCCCAAGTTTCCTGTTTGTATCTTCAAAAATAAAAAAATGGGAGGCGTAACTGTATTTACCCCACTACTACCCATTTTTCTAAAAATTAATTGCCACACAAGACAAGCACCTACGTTTCTGAAATTTCACACACATAGGTCCCAAGGTACCCCCTACAATGTGGCAAAGTTTCATGTGTGTAACTTTAAAAATGACAAAGTTATAGGCATTCCTGGGTATTTATTAAAAAATTAATTGCCACAAAATGCATGCACCAATCTTTCTGAAATTTCTCACAGATAACTACCCCTAACCAGTCTACAATGTGCCCAAGTTTCATCCTTCTATCTTTAAAAATGAAAAAGTTATAGGCGTTTTTGTAAAACAATACTTGGCTATGGGAAAAAGCATTCAAAATGGCCTCCGATCCGGATCGGACCTCATCGGATCGGATCGGATCGGATCGGAGGTTGTCCGGATCGGATCGGATCGGATTGGATTTTCCCGATTTTGGGTCGGATCGGATTCGGATCGTGGATCGGATCCGATCCGATGCACACCCCTAATAAAAATGAATATCAGTATCAAGGAGGAGTAAGGAAATAGGTCAGAAGAGTTCACAGATAACAAACTATAGGCTCAGAGCAAAAGATGAAGATGAACAATAGCAGAAGTATCTTGTGCCACTGTAAGTTTGACTCTAGCCTTGCTGTGGGCAGCACTCAGTGTTATTTTTTACCAAAGAAAATATTGTGACAGGTTAGGAATTCCATTTTGTCCCTCTGGTGTGACATTTGCGGGAAGTGGAGGGTGGAAATAACGAGACGACACAAGTATTGGATTTCAAATAAGGCCACATTTATTGATAGATATGCAGAAGGGAGAAAGTGGGCATCTTCGGATCCATATGGCTAACACCGTGATAGTATAGGGCAAGTCATCTGGACCAAGGGGTGGCGCTTAGTCCGTGCCAACCCTCAGCTTCCCCTCATGGGTAGGGAGACCTTCCGGTGTAAGACCGAGAGAGATCTCTAGCAGGGACTCAACCCGCGTGCACTCAAACGTTTGGGTGGAATAACGCTGAGCCCCGCAATAGACCCCTACTGTGGCTGAAGGAGGGTGGGAGGAGGTTGATCTTCACTCTCCCTCCCACAGCCCAGAGGTTGGGGGGGGGATTCCGCCTCCCTTCCCCACGGGAACGGGAGCCTGTGCTTGACCCACCCACCAGGGCCCAATAGGGAGAACCATCCGGTCCTTCCCCCAAACTTTTGGCTGGAGGCCGCAAGCATCTCCGCGCTTGGAGGAGGGCTGAAGCTGCTGAGCGTTTCGCGCCTCCGGGTGGAGGGGGGGTGAAAGAAGCGGCCCCTAAAGCCCAGCTGGGGCTGAGCGCCGCCGCACAGGCGGCTCTGGCGCCGCAGCCATGTCCTTTCCCACTGCGCCTCTCAGCTCCCCAGCCTTGCCCAAGAAAACCCTGTGCTCCGTGGAACCACCACCGCCGCTGCTGGCTGCCACCTCTGCTCTATTTCGAGCCCCGTGCTCCATTGGTCGCCGCTGCCGGTAAAGCCGCTGCCTCTCCTTGCCGCTTTGCCGCGCGGGCCTGCAGGGAGCCTCTGTTGCTGCCCAAGCCGCGCCAAGAAGAGGGAGAGGGGAGGGGCTCCAGCCGATAAATAGGCTCTCAAGCCCCCTCCCCTCCCCTGGTGGCCTGATCGGAGGCCAGCCAATAGGAGGCCTCCACGCAACGGAGGCCTCCCCCCACCCGCAACGGCCACCACCGCCCGAGCTGCGCCGGGCGTGTGTGTTGGCTCCTATGTACTTTAAGTTGTTTGGGAATTGAAACAGAGGCACAGAAAATGATATATCTCGTAGGAGATAAATAAAGAAATGCCATTTGACGGTGAATGTGCTTTGAAATGGCAATTTCCCGCTTACATCATGATTGTCAGACTTCTAGTAGATGTTGGTTACTGTAGAATTCAAGTTCTAAACTCTTAAACAAAAATAAAACTTAAAACCAGCCCTTGGACAGTGAAACGTCAAATGCAATAACCCTTGATCTCTGAGTTTGGTTACTCATTTGGAGTTTGGAAGGCTTCTGATATCAAGCACTGATTGTTTAATTTTGTTTGTGGAATTCTCCTTCACATTTTTTCCTCCTGTCTTGGATTTCATACACGTTTTGAAGTTGCTTTTCGTGAAAACATTTTGCTTCGGCTTTGATGCTTAACTGCTTACCATGTGTATGTTGTCATCAGGTGCCGTTTCCTGATAATAGAGTTTTTCCTTTTTTGTTGTTTTGTTACTGTTCAGTTCCTATTTGCTACAGAGCTTTGCTCATATGTTAGAGCTCTTGAGGGAAAAAAGGGGTTTTCAAAGACAAGATAAGCTTTGGATAAGTATCCCAGGTTTTCAGTGCTTATCAAAGTGAAATCCAAATAATATGCACTTCCAAAGTGTCAGCAGAGTGTCTTGGCCCCAATTCTGTCTGTTTGAATAATGAAAGGAGCAGGTTCAGACTAAGGATGCTTGAGAAACTTAATCTTTGTGAATTCTAATGCGAAGTGACCAGTTCCACACCTCCAGACTAATCTGTAGAAAAGAATGCAATTATCCTTTGGATATCACACTTCTCCGAATTTTGTGATGTAGTTTTTGGTTCAAAGAATGTACAAAAGAACTTTAATATGTTATTTTAGGTAAAATGCATTTATAAATCTGTACTTTATGAGAAAATACATTTTAAAAATAGTATTTATATGTATATTTAAATATGATTTTTCATGTGGATTTTTATTTTTAAAAAAATCACAAACTAATGTAGAAAAAGGATGGCATAGACTTATGTATGAGTATGTACAAAATTGATATGGGCTAGAAATCTATCCATCCCTAGTTCAGAATACAGCTGGCCCCCATATAATAAACAAACAAACAAACAAACAAACACTCCAACTTTAAAGATTAAAATTTAAAGATTTAAAGATTAAAATTAAAACAGAATTGCACTCTATAGCAGCTACGAAGCACTAAGAGTGTCAAATCTCACTTGTTTTTGAAATTTAACAAAATTAGCAGGAGGAAAGCTACAGCCCATACAAGTGTCTGGGGGCAAAAATGCCCTTTGGACCGCTTGCAGATGCCCACCCGTGCTCTATAGGGAGGGGACATCTATCAATGGAAATAGGAAAGTCTCTGTCACTAACATCTCCTCCTCTTCTTCTTCTTCTTCTTCTTCTTCTTCTCCTTCTCCTTCTCCTTCTCCTTCTCCTTCTCCTTCTCCTTCTTCTTCTTCTTCTTCTCCATTTCTCTGATTTTTTTAAAAATTGGGGCAAATAAACATTCCCTCCACTATCCCTTTCAGTTTCGAGTGTAATTTCATTAAAAGTAATTAAGGAAAGTGGATTTACATTAATTTTAATTGTTTTATTTCATTTCAATGTAGCAAATTTATTCTATTTAAACCAACGCCATGCCCCATCAATTCCCCACTTTTGTTTTCCTCTACCTTTAGCATTAATTTTGTGTTTCACTTATTAAAAAAAAACCCCACAACTATGCTTCTCTCAGTCTTCTCTCAGCAGCAGCAGCAACAGCACTGACACTCAAAAGACCATAGAGCCCTCTCAATGTGACTTACAGAGCATCCCTAAAAGATGATCAGATCTCCAGCATTCAGAGGGTTTACTCCCTGATATTGGAGCTCCAGGAGAGGGTCCAACAGCCCCCCAAAGGGTGTTAAATTTGGTGGCAGGGGTTAGGGAAGGGCTGCACAAACACCATGGGAAGCTGTATGTGTCCTGCAGGCCACAGGCTCCAGTGGAAAAACTTGACGTAGCTCTTTGTGATGCATTTCAAAACAGGTCACTAAATCACCTTTTTTGTAGGGATGTGCACTGGATCGGACCCGATCCACGATCCGAGTCCGGTCCAGTGGGAAATCGGATAAATTATCCGATTTCCGATCCCGCAGCTGGATCGGCCGATCCAATCCGAACCGGTCCGAAAAAGCTCCGAACCGGTTCGGCGGATCGGCGGATCGGCGGGCGCCCACTGGCGCCCACCGCCGCTTCCATTGGCGGGCGCCAGCGGGCGCCCGCCGATGAAAGTGGACAGCGGGGGGGGGAGGAGGGGGGCACTTACCTTCTCGGCCCGGTGGCTCCCGTCCGGCGCCGGCGCCTACTACTACTAGCAGGCTCCGCGGCCTGCTCTAGGGTGGCGCGCCGGGTGATGTCATCACCCGGCGCGCTACTCTAGAGCAGGCCGCGGAGCCTGCTGGTAGTAGTAGGCGCCGGCGCCGGACGGGAGCCACCGGGCCGGGAAGGTAAGGAGGGGGTGCGTGGAGGGGAGGAGGGGGCGCGCGGAGGGGGGAGGGGGGCCCTTACCTTTCCGGCCCGGCGGCTCCCGTCCGGCGCCGGCGCCTACTATTCCCAGCAGGCTCCGCGGCCTGCTCTAGGATGGCGCGCCGGGTGATGTCATCACCCGGCGCGCTACTCTAGAGCAGGCCGCGGAGCCTGCTGGAAGTAGTAGGCGCCGGCGCCGGACGGGAGCCGCCGGGCCGGAAAGGTAAGGAGGGGGTGCGTGGAGGGGAGGAGGGGGCGCGCGGAGGGGGGAGGGGGGCCCTTACCTTTCCGGCCCGGCAGCTCCCGTCCGGCGCCGGCGCCTACTATTCCCAGCAGGCTCCGCGGCCTGCTCTAGGATGGCGCGCCGGGTGATGTCATCACCCGGCGCGCTACTCTAGAGCAGGCCGCGGAGCCTGCTGGAAGTAGTAGGCGCCGGCGCCGGACGGGAGCCGCCGGGCCGGAAAGGTAAGGAGGGGGTGCGTGGAGGGGAGGAGGGGGCGCGCGGAGGGGGGAGGGGGGCCCTTACCTTTCCGGCCCGGCGGCTCCCGTCCGGCGCCGGCGCCTACTACTCCCAGCAGGCTCCGCGGCCTGCTCTAGGATGGCGCGCCGGGTGATGTCATCACCCGGCGCGCTACTCTAGAGCAGGCCGCGGAGCCTGCTGGAAGTAGTAGGCGCCGGCGCCGGACGGGAGCCGCCGGGCCGGAAAGGTAAGGAGGGGGTGCGTGGAGGGGAGGAGGGGGCGCGCGGAGGGGGGAGGGGGGAGGAGGGGGCGCGCGGAGGGGGGAGGGGGGCCCTTACCTGCCCGGCCCGGCGGCTCCCGTCCGGCGCCGGCGCCTACTACTACCAGCAGGCTCCGCGGCCTGCTCCAGGGTGGCGCGCCGGGTGATGTCATCACCCGGCGCGCTACTCGAGAGTAGGCCGCGGAGCCCGCTGGTAGTAGCCGCCGGCGCCGGACGTGCCGAGAAGGTAAGTGGCGGGGAAGGGGGCTTACCCCCCCCCCCGGAGCCGTCCGCTTCTATCCGCTGGCGCCCGCGGGCGCCAGCGGATGGAAGCAGGCGGCCCCAGGGGGGGTAGGGAGCGCGGGGGAGGGGGTTTACCTGCCGGGGCCGTCCACAGCGGATGGCCCCGGGGGGGGAGGGAGTTAGGCCCCCCCTTACCCACCCGCCGCCATTTTTTCCTCATAGACTTGCATTGCAATGCAAGTCTATGGGGAAAAAAATGGCGGCCGATCCAAAAATTTCCGATTTTTGGATCGGGATCGGACTCGATCCGGTCCGGGGGGCCTCCGATTTTGTCCGAACCGGTCCGGGACAAAATTGGAGGTCCCGATCCGGGTCCCGATCCGATCCGGGGGGTCCGTGAACACCCCTACTTTTTTGTGTGTGTGGCCATATTCTAACCCCCCCCTTCAACAAGGAAGGTGGATTGTTAAAACAATGATCACATACTTCTCGACCATCTTGTTACAGTAAGACTGGGTTGCAGAATCTCAGCCCCATGGACCAAATCTGGCCCTCCTGGGATCCATATCTGCCCCCCTGTGGTTCCTCAGATGACCTCATCCCCCCCTCTCCTGCCCCAACTGGTGATTTTTTTCACTCCTATCCTAAACGTAAAAATTACTGGCAGCAAGTTAAGCTCATTGTTCAAATATGCTTTAATAACTTACTTGAGGTCTGGAGGATATGATAAAGTGGACACTCAAATGTCATAATATTTATACTGAAAACGAAGATCAGACCTTCGATTACATAGTCTGTGATGACTTTAAGATTATTTCCTTTGAAAAACGTAATAAACCAGGAGAGGCAAGACAATGGCCAGAATGGAAGGCATCATGAAACTGTTTCCAAGTGATTAGTGGTAATACTGTAATAAGGATAGAATGTATTGTTTAATATTCTAATATCTGTGATACCGAAAAAAGAAAAATAATATATAGTGTGAATTAGGAAAGGAACAGAATTAGGTGTGGTCAGATCAAGATAGTAACCTTAATAATTATCTTCTGCGTTTAAAATTGTATTGCTGCTTTTATTTTTTATTTTTTATTTATTTTGGTTTTTAAGCGATATCAGTTTATTAATGGGTTTATTATGTTTATTTTCATTATGTGCGTTGACCAGAGAGTCACTGTATAGTTTCAACTATAGGGTGGCTCATTAACTAACTAACTAACTAACTAACTAACTATCTAACTAACTAACTGTGTCACCTTGCCCAGATCTGACATGTCCAGGTACAGGCACAGTTGGTGTACTTGCCATAACTGTGGAAATGTACACTTGTTCACCAGTGAAACCTGGGCTTACAGGTTCCAGGCGGAATCCAGCAGTACACCTAAACTGCAAAACTGAGTCTTCAAAAGGAGTGTAACTCCATCCAAAGCAGGTTGAATTGCTATCCCTTGACACTGATTTAGCACACACCTTTCTTGGAGTTAGTTGGAAGGAGAAATAGCCCTAGTTTGCCTGACACAACAGTCATTGTGGGTTAATATACTCAAGGAAGCTGTCATGTTGTGCCAGGTGCCCACAGTAGCCTGTCCCCCCTATCAGTTTTCACTTATATAATGCTTTTTTCTACATTTCTTTCATCAACACATGCATTTTATGTGTACTTTCCTGTAATACATGCATTTTGTACACATTTTTGTTGTTGTTGGGAAAACTTCTGAGAAGTGCACATACTGAAAGATAATTGCATTCTGCTTTGCATATTGATTTGTAAAGTGTGAACTTGTATCAAAATTTATTTTATTTTATTTATTTATTACATTTGTATACCGCCCCATAGCCGAAGCTCTCTGGGCAGTTTACATAGGATTTTAGGATTTTTTATGCAGTTTTAATAATATGTGTTATGTTTTAATCAGTTTTATGTATTTTATCATGTTGTTGTTCCCCGCCTCGATCCAGACGGAGAGGCGGGTAAGAAATAAATTATTATTATTATTATTATTATTATTATAAAACAATTAAAAACAATATACAAAAATTAAAACAGCAAAAACATACAACATACACACAATCTGTACATTTAAAACCACTACAACACCCCAAAAAGCTACAAAAAAACAAAAACAAACCCAGTGCTAACCAAGTGAAATTCTCTCCCATTGCTAGCTAACATGCCACCATACTTTCCCCACGAATTAAACCCTCAAACATCCTGCCCAAGAATGGAATATTGGAGAAATTATCCAATACAGTGGGGTCCAGGGAGGTTTTGATAAACAAACACCTCTTTTAGGCATGATGGAATCACACCCTGTTGTAGAGAGGCATTACCCAACTGGGTTAGTCCCCACCCACCCCCAGCTTCTTTTATAAGCCAGGAAGAGTGAGGGTCAAGCACAGTGGTCTCACCTCTCCAAGGTGACCTCTTACCTCTCATCTTGTCTGCATCCTCAGGCTGTACAAATCGAAAAGTAACCATTATAACCCGACAAGCAGGGACTGAAGTTACATCACTTGGACAATTAATATGTCCATCAAGAGGGCCTTCTTAGTGATGCCTCCCACCTCACATTTACGGAATGATCTCCCTGATGAGGCTTGCTTGGCACCAACATTGCCATCTTTTGGGCTCCAGGTTAAAACTGCCCTCGTCTCTTCTGGCAACATATAACGAGTCTTTTCATCAGGTCCTGGATTGTCTCTGGCTAATGGTTTTAAATTGTTTTAGATATATGTTGTTGTGTGTAGTATCTGTTTTATGTCCTTATGTGAATGGTTTTATACTTTATATAATGTATTTTAATGGGTTTTAATTTTTGTGAATTGCCCAGAGAGCTTTGACTATGGGGTAGTATAGAAATGTAATAAATGAAATGAAATGCAGGTATCACTGCCAGGAAAGACTCAAACCAGTTCACTCTGTACCCAAACTGAACACAATTTCTTTGGCTTTAAGTACATTCTGCATTTAAAGTATTGTACCCCATTGGTTAGCAGAAACCAGTCACATAAAGTATTTTCAAGTGAATCCTTCCATGTGTTCACTGAATGTGTGAAGCAGAGAGCAGGATCACTGGCTAAACCCCTGGGTTCTGCTTCGTCAGCTGAACATGTGGAGCGATTTATCTGAAAAAGTCTTCCATGTGTCTGAGCAGTTATTTGGGTAGATAGGACAGTTGCAGTAGTATCTGTACCAACTCTGAGGCAAAGGCCTTTCCCAGCCCCAGGACTTGGGACCCACAGAAGTAAAATTGTTGAAGATCATTTTGGGGGCCTCCTATACATGCATCTACAGTCGCTCCTATGTGAAAAGTATTTTTCTTCAGTTAGTCCCTAAAATATAATCTATTTTAAAGAAATCAAAACCAAAATTAGTGTATCTGTGAGGAAAAGGTGTCTCTGGTGGAATGGTACTCAATATACTATAGCCACATATTTTCATTACCTCTTGCAGCAAGGACAAACTATATAGCTGCAAGTGTTTCATGTAGGGGGAAAAAACACCCAAAAATTTATACCATAATTTTATTGAGTCTTTACTAAAAATACACAACAAGTATAATGACAATATTGAGCATTTCAGTTGTTAAGCTGTCATATCACTGTAAAATTATTCTGATTCAGAACATATCATTGTCTGTTTTGTTTCTTTACTTGCACAGTCCTACTTGGCTGCTATGAGCACCTCTTGTGGAGAAAGACAATCTGAACAGATTTGGAATGATTTAAGTTCAACTATATTGCAACCTTTGATTCCTTAACAATATCAATGTGTGATGACCAGGCCTTGGCTTTCAGTGTGTCTCCCAGCCAATCGCACACATGTTTGTCTCTTTGCTTTCCTGTTTTACTTGCTGCCGGTATATTTGTGCAGTGATAAGTGTCACTCTGTCACTCTTCTCACATATTTCAGGGCTAATTAAGATAAATGCTGATTATGTGTCAGCATTGATTTGCGGGAACAACTAAGATTTGGCATCCTTTCCAGCACGTAGAAGGCTCTTGCTTTGTGAGCAAATAGCATCCGATATGCGTTCTCATGTTACAGGTTTGCAGATCCAGTGGGTGCAAATCAGTTACAGTAAATGGATAATCACGGTCAAGGGGAAGACAAGAAACAAGGTGCAGCCAAGGAGATGCTCCAGGGTCATCAACATTTCCCCCTTGTCACATGTAACAATCTAGTTGGTGTTCCAACAGTCCCCATCATCCAGGCTCTGAGACATAGTGGGAACTGAATGGTGGATGGCATTGGACTTAAATGGACAAGGTGTGGTACAGGAACTTTACATTGCTTACTGCTTCTAAGGGGTTCCCAATCCTAGATGTTTTGAAAGCTTAGGATAATTTTTCACATGTTGGTCATACTGGAGAGTAAAATTGCCTGAGTGTCTTGTTGTCGTTGTTGTTGTTGTTGTTATTATTATTTATTACATTTATATACCGCCCCATAGCCGGAGCTCTCTGGGCAGTTTACAGAAATTAAAAGATTGAACACTAAAAAGACAATATACAAAATTTAAAACCATAAATATAAAACAACTGACATTTAAAACATTTTAAACTGCTAAGCCTGACCACACTGTCAATCAAAACCTCAGCTTGAGCTGTTAAAATGCCTGGGAGAAAAGAAAAGTTTTGACCTGGCACCGAAAAGATAACAGTGTTGGTGCCAGGTGGGCCTCATCGGGGAGATCATTCCATAATTGGGGTGCCACCACAGAGAAGGCCATCTCCCGTGTTTCCATCCTCCGAGCTTCCCTCGAAGTAGGCACCTGGAGGAGGACCTTTGATGTTGAGCGTAGTGTACGGGTAGATTCATGTCTCGGTTCATGTTGTTGTTGTTGTTGTTGTTGTTTCTGTCAGTTAACTAAGTCAGGCTGCAATATCGGTTGTTTGGATGGTGTCTTCCATGTATGCTTTAAAATAACTTGGCTGGCTGGTTAGTCCAATCCATGTGGGAGGCAGCCAATGTAGATTAGGAGGTAGTGGCTGTCTGTCAGGGCTGGAGCTATGCAGATAGGCAAGGTGGAAGCTCAGTAGAGCTCAGTAGAGCAAAGATTCAGGTTGTTTTTTGCAGGATTGCCCCGGGTCGTCCCTGTGTGTGCAAATGACGCACAGGGACTCCAGGGTGGGGGACGGGCATGGGTTTCCCCCAGGATAAAGGATCCCTGGGAAAACCCGATTCTTTCCGTGGTCCTGGGAACGTCCTGAGATCGTGGGAGGTGTGAGCACCTGTCCCGACTGGTGCCCACTTTCCCATGAGTCAGCGGGCACCAGAAACAGGCATGAAGCTTCAGGGTTCAAGCCAGCAGTTCCTGCTGCTTGCAGGCCTGTCCAATGGCAAAGAGAACAAGGTACCTGGACTTTGCCAGAGTCCCCAGAGAAAAGGCTTCTTTATCATTGGATTACCCCTAACTCTGCAACACCCCTTCCCTAAATGAGCATGCATAGTAGATGTCCAGGAGCAATTGGACAGGGCCAAACAAAGACAAGCACTAACACTAACTCCACATGAAATCTGCTATGAAAGCAACGAGGCTAGCTATGAGAAGATGTTTGGTCATTTAAATGCCATTCCTGAAAAACACATAGTCTAGTATAAACCCTTAATTGAACTGTCCTGAGGTAAGTGCATTGAGGTGGGCAAGGATTTAAATAAATAATGTGTAAAAGAAGTCCTACTTAGAGTAGACCCATTTAAATATGTGGGACTTACATTAGCAAGGACCGACTTACATCGCATTCGTTTCAATGGGTCTGCTCCAAGTAGGATTTATGTTAGAATTTTCTCCATTATAGTACCACACTACCTTAACATCTTACATTAGAGGTGCACATGTTTTGTGAATCCACTCTGTTCGGATGCATTCTATGCTATAATTTTGGGCATCGTAATGAACTGATAGGCGCTGCTCTAACGTATTTCAGTTAGGAAAGCGGCACTTGAAAGAAATTGGTTTTGCTATACACATGATGTGAAACAATCAATAGTGCTTTAGTCTGACAAGCACTGTCAATATCCATTGTCACAGTTCAGAAAGTCATTAATGGATAGTTCTTCAAAAACCAGTGCTCTCAACACATGTCCAAAGTACTGAGATAACATTGTTCTGAGCAGGAATTAATCACAGGTGGTAAACCCGTGGGATTTAGGATAGATGTTTTGTAAATTGTGAAAACAGAAGTTCTTCAGAATGAACATATACTCACGCTATACTTAGCAATGTACATAGAGTCATTGTGGTGCTGCACAATTGCCTGCCTTAGACCAATGTTCTCATCATTTAGATATGGTGGGCAAATCATTGTCTTTCAGCCTCATTTTGCACAACTTATTCTTCTCACTGTACATCTGTGAATGTGAAGAAATAGAAATATTGTTAGCCTATCATAAGGATTGATAGGTGGCACATTGTAATCAATAACTGGTAGTAATAAGTTTCATATGGATCATAATATGGATCATAAACTCTTAGTAAACTAGGATTACCATGTGGACACAGAGCAGTACAATTGCTCATCCAGGAAATGTGTACTATGGGCACACCCCAGCTAGAGTTGAGCACTTTAAAACCCAATTTTTTTCAATGGGATATTTAAATATGCTTTATTTAGATCTGGGTCTATACGCATTTAAATAAATGCAGATGTATGAGTGAAGCAAAGCTATAAATCACCTGGAGCACAAAAAACATTTCTGTATCATTTCCCTCTATCAAAATGGCACCAAGCTTGTAGCCTCAGAAACGTGAATCTATTTCTCTTTATGCAGTAAGGCTGAGTGGCTTGGAATTTTAGTATATCACTGCCAAAGGTTGTTCCCATTTGAACCCAGAATTTCTAAAATAGAACACGAACAAAAGAGCCAGCCATTAATTGAACACTAATCTCTGTATACTATGATATATCACCCTAAGAATGCTACCACTAAAAATGTGAATTTTATTTTTTTCATAAGTGATGGATTATTGTCCCATGCTGCGAATGTTCCAGTAAAAGTGTCCTTTTATACGTCCTTTGTGATTACTAGCTTGCAGAAGTATGTGTGGGGTCAGTTCAGTGCTGTGGGAAAATGGAACAGTCCTCTGTTTAAATCGGTAGTGAAATCAGAAGCAAAGTATGCTCTGATTATCATAGGCATGTGTTTAAATGTTGTTTTCCTTAATTGGGTATGTTGTATTTATTTGAAATGAAGAATCTGGCACGTTTTTATCCCTAGAGAGCAGCAAAGTGAAAAAAAACCTTTTGTTTTATTTTGGTTCTTATTGTCAGATTTGTAATGTAAGCCACAATATTCCTGAATTCTCTTCTTGTTAAGTAGGCTTCTTGAACTAGTCCAGTTTCAGGAAAGGGGATTTTTAATGTATCATTTCATTTTTCTTCTCTTATCAAATGCTCTTTATTTTCTTTCAAAAAAAAAAGTCCTGTAATGTGTTTCTAATTTTGGTTCAGAACCTGTTGCATCTTGGGTTATTTTCTTATAGGGAAAAGGAAATATAACTTTACATATTTGGAAAAAGGATCGGGCTTAGTGATTTCAAAGCTGTCAGGAATGCTCTAGAGTGCCCTAGATCTTGCTCCCTAAATCTACACAGAAAGAATTTGTCCACATGTGCAGATTAAACCCCCCCTTTTCTACTTCTAGTGTGATTATTACCCAGTGTCAGTAAAGGTAATTTGGGGAGCATACCTACCCTCCCAACATATGCTGCTCTTCTACCAGTTAACTATCATGGCTTCCCCCCAAAGCCAGCCCTGGAAACTGTAGTTTACGAGTTCTTTAGCCCCTCTTACAGAACAACCTTTCCATATAGAGGAATAAATAACAAACCAGTTTAGATACGTAGTATAACTACATATTTGCTGAAAAGGCTTATATCTTTAAGGAGGCTGCATCCATGTTTCATATACCATCTCTTCCTCTAAGTTCTTCCATCCCTGTGAAAGCTGACTGTTGTAGCCAACAGGTGCGCCAATGATGGAGTACGATATCCCTGTTATCTCACAGATCACTGAGGATTTACCAAGGCCAGATCCACACAAAGCAGGATATAGCACTATGAAAGTGGTAAGAAAGCGGTATATAAGAGACAGGAGCCATACTATTGCTTTATAGCAGTACTGAAGTGCACTGACAACTGTTGGGGCCCATGGCACATGCCATATTCCGCTTTCGTACCATTTTCATAGTGCTATATCCTGCTTGGTATGGATCTGGCCCAAATGTTTTGAAGAGCTGCAGTTGAGGGTTGGATTCCGTAGCCTGCAATCTTAAACCTACATCCTTGGAAGTCAGCCCTGTTGAAATTAGTGTGACTTATTTCTGGGTGAATTTCTGTAGGTTAGTGTGGTGTAGTGGTTAGGGTACTGAACTGGGATGTGGGAGATCCAGGTTCTAGTCCCCACTCAGCCATGAAGCTTACTGGATAACCTTGGGCCAGTCACTAACTCTCAGCTTAACCTACTTCACAGGGTTGTTGAGACTGAGGAAAAAAATGGAGAGGAGAATAAATATGTAAGCCTCCTTTGGTTTCTTGCAGTGAGAAAAAAGGCAGAATATAAATGTTAAATCTAAATATATACGTAAATATAAAAATAGACCAGTATTGGTTTTTGGTGTTAGTTTTATTACTGAAAGTCTTTCTCCTTTATAATGAGTATTGCTTTTATATAGCAATGCTTTGTACAATGAATTTACTATGCCTTTCTGAACTTGGCAAAGAGTTTCTGTCCTTTCCCAATATTGTAATATTGTCCATCCCACCATTTTATTTCTCTAGGAAATGATGAACAGCACATTTTAATTTGCAAGTGGAGAACCATATGTGCTAGAGATAGGAACTTTTGGGATACATTCAAAATTTACACAACTATATTGATAGCTGTCCAATAACATGAACCATTACTAATATGACTCTCTCAACTCATAATGTTTATTCATAATAATATTAATCAGATTCTATTTGGATCATCCCACACATCGGTGTGCTAGACAAAAGACAGTCAGATTTTCCCACAGATTTCCAGCAAAGCTTACCATGTTAAAATGTAACAGCGTTTACAATATCTCTTTGGTTTTTCTTCAGTTTTCAGGCTGAACTACAGCATTTCTGATACAACTGACAGAAACCGGGTTAAAAGCAGATTAAAGAAGTTTATCACTCGAAGACCTTCGCTGAAAACTTTGCAAGAAAAGGGGATCATTAAAGGTGTGTGGTCTGCTAAAATGGGTGCGTGTGAATGTGTGTGGTGTGTGTCTCTTTTTTTCCCTTAGGCTGTCCACATGTCTTAGAATATTTTATTTAAGCATGTTGGGCATGAAAATATTGTTACAGTACTGAAAAGTAATCTTAAGGCATCTAACCCCTTATGGAGGCAGCAATGCAGGCAGGTATTAATCGGTGTAGGGCCCATTGGAGCCCTATTTCTCCTGCCCCCACTAACACTTAGGTCTCCTGGGAAGTGATAGTTGAATAAGTGTCAGGGAGATTCAGTGGATGTGAAATTGCATTGTATGTGTACCAAGGCCCCGTTGAGTAGGGGGAATATGGAAAGGGAGCTCCACTGAACCCTGCGTCAATCCCTTCCTGTGTGACTGACTATGGCTGCATGTGTATTGATCATGCCTTGGTATTGGTTACCCCACCCTCCCCTCCTGCCACTGATTCTGGAGACATCCCATTCAATCAGTAATAGTCCTCAGGTTTAAGATTTCAGAATTACGTTTAAATGGTTGAAAGGTTGCATTTCTATTTGATATATACACTTTAGAAGCACCACCTTTTGCATAATGTGATACATAATAAGTGATCCCTAACTTTTTATGTTCCTGATGATAGTTCTGTTCTGCGAATTGAGGGGCTGAAATTTGGAGCAAGATAGGAAAAGGGATGCCGTTAATATCATGGTTGATTAGTGTATAAATTGTGAGGATTCATATTATTCATACCAGCTTGACAAGATTCCTGTGAGTCTCAGATATTTAATTTACACCTATTAGAACATGTTCACTCTAATGTAAACACAATGGGCATGATCTTAAAAAACAAAATGTACAAATAGATTTGTATGTGTAAATCTCTTTTGTCTTCCCGAGCTGTGTCACCCAATTTACCTGACTGGGGTTTGCCAATCCCAGCCCTGGTTATGTGACATTATATAGCTGGGAATATGAATGGGTTGTATATCCAACCCTGGCCATCCACCAGCAGAGCAGAAACCACTAGTGGAATGGGGGCGCAGAAGATTGCAGGGAGAGGAAGAGCAAGGGGAAATCCCATTGCATGAATAGTAGTCCACTCTTGCCATGTTGGATTTAATCCAATGAGTGGATCGGGGAGCAGTATTACATCTGCCGGGCCCTGCTCCACAACCTCCACTTGTGAATCTGAAGCTCTAAATAAAGCCTGTCCATGTACAAGCTGTATGCACACGGATCTGTGCGCACAATCTGTACTCTGAAAAAATGTAGGGTACAGAGTGAAGGGAGAAATAACACAAGTGTAAAGCTTATATGCATGTAGGCTCTGTTCGGAGCTTTGAAGCAATGCATGGAAGTTTGGTTGATGGTGGGACCAAAAGATATGATCTCATTTCTGTCCCCTTGTTGGTATCACCAGATATGTTGTGTGAACAGAGCTTTTATGTTAGCTTCTTTGAAAGAGAAAAACTCCTCAGAAATGGACCTCTTCCAGCTTGTTTATAAGAAGGTCCATGTGGATTACACACACATGCTAGGTATGAGCCAAAGCTTATTGGTGCATATATGCATCTTCCCTGTCCTTCTTTATGTCAAGAAATGTGCTATGCAATGGAATTTCTCTATTGTGTGTGCAGAACCTACCGGATGTATGGAGCACTCCCTGCGCTCACAGAGCTCCCTGTAAACTTTAAACTCCATATATGATGGAACTCCTCATTTTAGGCAGTTTTGTTTATAGGCTGAAAAGGTACTCCAATAGAAAACACTGCCCTTATTGTTTTGCTTCTTGTGAATGTGTGTGGATGTTGTGAAAGACTTACAGTGTTCAAGCAAGGCTGACTTTTTAAAAATCTCATTTTCTCAAATTCTTCATGAAACATTTGCCCAGCCACAACTGCTCATGTAAATTAGGTAGTTAAAGGCTCTTGAGCACCAGCTGTGCAGAGCCGTAGTATACTGGATGTTCTGGTTGTGTTCCAGCAATTTTGAACTAATGGAAGGGCTTCGACCAGTGCAAATGAGGGCAGGTCCACAGAGGGGCGATATGGAAAATAAAAGAAACCGAGTCAAAGCAGATTCATTTGCTTCCTGCCTTCATCAGATTCATTGAGGCTGTGTTGTAGTGATACTTTGACGACTTACACTGGTGCAATCCCATTTGATTCACTGGAACTATACGAATGGAATTATGAGTAGCACAATGACTGGAGGCAAACTTACAAACGCTGGCTTTCAAAAGTTGTACAAACATGAATAAGAGCACACAATGATTATTTATTTATTCATTGACATTTCTGGCCAAACCGATTCTGAAGTTTCAGTTTGGAGGCAAGGGTAAAATAACTGATATACAATATTTATTACAGGTAAAATATGACAGAAGGCTAAAACTCAGCTTAGTTATCCCCAGAAGCTAAAATCCTATCAAAATTCAAAGGTTACAATTCTTCTAAAACTTAGAAATAGAAAAGAGGGTTTTAAAAGCACTTTTAAGATATATTGTGACCAATAAGCGTTTAAAGCTGCAGCCTAACTATGTTCAGGGTTGCAGTTAATGACTGTTAACATCAATGGACAATTTTCTTCATCAGGTACAAAACAAATATACCTGAGTTCAGCTGCAAACTTAGACAACTTTACCAGGTCTAAGCCCCATTGAACTCAGTGGGATTTACTTCTGAGTAGATATGTATAGGAGTGTATTGTTGTATTAGATCGGGACTGTTGAGACACAGTGATTGATGTTCACTCAATGACCTTTGACCAGTCTCTATTTTTCGAACTAGCCTTCCTCACAGAGTTGTTGTGATAACAAAATGGGAGGGGGAGAACGAGCCATGAGGAACTATATCTGGGGGAAGGGAACACACAGGCCCTCCACAGATTGGATGATGCCAGGGGGTTAGGCCAAGATCCCTGATATCAGCTCGGGCTTTTGTCAGGGACCCAATTTTGATACGTTCAGGCTTTCCTTGGCTGGAGAAAACCATGTGTTACAAAGCTGGCCCAGTTGAGCCACCAGCTGGAGGAGTGCTCCTCCACCTGGTACCTAGGTTTGGGCAGCTTTGCATGCCTAGTTCAAAATATGGAAGCCAGGTTGGTCACCAGTACACCATGTGACCATGCCCTCCTCTTGACAGCATGTGGTTGGCTTTGTCTTTGTGCTCCTTCCGACCATCTACAGCGGAAGGAGTGTCTTGCCGCCGCCATCACTGCTGCACCCGCACCTGTCCGAAGGTTAGTTTTTAAAAATTTTACTTTGTAAAATAGGGAGGAGGGGAGGACTGCAGAGGCACGGAGGTTAGTTTTTTAAATTTACTTTGTAAAATGGGGGAAGGACTGTGGAGGCGCGGAGGTGGTGCAGCGATCTTATGGCTCGCTGTTCCACTCCCTTCCCTGCCCAGCCCTGGGCATGCCTCGCAGAAGCTCCAGAGCAACAGTGACAAATGGCAAAAGCCGTCGTCGCGTCGCTCAAAACTAAAAGAGTCAGGCTAAATGCCCAACTTTTTTAGTGCGGAGCTTTGGGACTTTGCCCCTAGATGGCTTCAGAGTGACGGCAGCATCATGTAATCCACCTGCCGCCACTCCGAAGCCACCGCGAGGGAAAGTGACCATCTAGAAATACCCCATATTACACCAGCTTTAAAATCACTCCACTGGCTGCCAATTAGTTTCCAGGTGAAGTACAAAGTGTTGGTCATTACCTTTAAAGCCCTACATGATATGGGTCCAGGTTACCTGTGGGATTGCCTTCTCCCATACAATCCGCCCAGCACGCTCAGGTCCTCTGGGAAGAATTTACTACAGTAGGCCAAGACTAGGCTGACAACCGTTACCCAGAGGACCTTCTCTTCTGCTGCTCCCAGACTGTGGAACGACCTGCCGGGAGAGATCGCCCAACTTACCAGTCTTCCAGAATTTAAGAGAGCTATAAAGACTGATCTCTTCTGGCAGGCCTACCCAGTCAAATTTTAAGACTTTGTTGATATTTTAATAATGTATTAATTTATAAGTTTTTATTCAGTTTTATGTATTTTATATTGTTTGTATTGCTGTTGTTCCCTGCCTTGATCTGGAGGGAGAGGCGGGAAATAAATAAATAATAATAATAATAATTATTATTATTATTATTATTATTGTTGTTATTATTATGCCTTCCCTATAGGGCAGGACATAGAGTAGATGAGGCACATCCTCTGCCTCCCAGTTCGGGGGGTGCACTAAGAGGAATTCCCCAATCGGGCGAGGCGTGGCATGCTAAGAGGAATCCTTGCTCTTGTCTCTAATCACTGTTCAGTGATAACAGTGGGAATTCCTTCTCCCCACTAGCCTTCAAGAGTGTGGCTTTTGGGAGAGGGTGGAGTTTCAGGGAGGGGCTTTGCATGAAGCCCCACAGCCTGATGAGCCATATTTGGTCTGTTGACCAAAGGTTCTCCATTCGAAAAGTATGCCATTTTGAGCACCTTGGAGGAAAGGCAGGATCTACATTTAACAAATTTTTAAAAAGGCAAAATGCCAATGGTACTTTATATGTAAAAAAACTGGATCCTCATTCCATGGAAACTGGAACATATAAATATGTGTGTGCTATTCAAGTTTGATAGTGTGCCATTTTAATTTAATCATTTATGCTTGGGTCTCTTTTGTGCCTGCTTAAAAAAGTAAAATGATACTTATTATATTTTCAAATTTGATGGGTTACTTTGAAAATCTGTCTGCCACATGTGCATCAGGAATTCATTGCATGCACATACACTCTAGGCACATGTAACTTGTGCAGCTTCTACCTTTCATGATCAGCACTTAAATAGTTAAAACACCCCATTTTAATATAATTGGGATTGTGATGGCATCACTATAGATGGCACAACCTGGTTGAGATCGTAAGAATGCAATCCTGTGCATTGTTTTTAATGTTCTTGGTGAGTGTTTTTAAATTGTTTTCTATTGTTATGCCTTGATGGTTTTTAGCAAAATCATATTAATAATCAATACATCCAGAAGTAAATCTTATTGAGTTCAGGGGGACGTACACCGAGGTAAGCGCATATATAGGATTGAAGTGCAGCCTGCATCATTTTGATTAATTATTTGAACCTTGCTCATCACTGTAAAACTGAGGTGTGAAGTCAAGTGTTTCTCAAAATCCATATAACCATTTAACAAGCATTCCTGTTGCCTATCTGATAACCCAATTGTTTTGTATCAAAAAATTTCCCAGGACATTTAACAATTGTTTCACATTAGGCTTGCACAATAGTGACTCACCATGCTCAGAGCCCAGCAACCATACACAGGGCCTCTCTAATGGCTTGATAAACCTCTTGGTCTTGCTACTGGCCTGTGAACTGCAAACACAGGAGGATTAATGGGCTAATGCATGGGGATGGGCTGCATTGCAGTGGGTGTGTCACAAATTGTGCAGGACTGCTAGACATCATCACTGCAGTTTATTTTGTTGGATCGGGTTGTAAGATAGTTGAGGCTTGAGCTGCAATTTATCCTCTTTCAATTTCTGGATTTTTTTTTCTTTTTAGTTTAATAAAGTGTAGCTGATGAATCTCCTTTGGTGTTACATAGGGATCAGATGTGATCCTTCCTAACAAATCCAGATTCATTAGCATAACTCAAATCCATCCTTTAATGTGTCTCTGAAGGAAAAGCAGATGTATGTGTTTTCAGAAAGACTTGCTTGAGAATCCTGTTTTACTAACATAAACTGGTTCTTATTTGGGGGTGCATTGTATGTTCCGTGTTCTATCATGAAGCATTATGGTTTGCCATACTGTTTGCGGGGCTGCCCCCCTTTTTATTAAAAGCAACAACAACAACAACCATGGCTTTAGCAGCACTGGAATGTTTTGCAAGAGAAAAAAAGCATATTAGTTTCCTACCATGAAGTTTCATTAGGATTAGATTCCGGCCATGCAAATGAGTTAAGATTCGTTAGCAGGGCTTAATTCCAATCTCCAGTAAGTCTATGTGAAATGCTCATTTGATAAGGTTCCTTCATTGTCTTCAGTAGAGTTTATCCTTTAATCTGTTAAAATGTTATGAAAATGCAGTTGCAATGCTTACACTGACAGAGAGCACTTTTAAATGTTATTTTTTAGGGCTTGTATTAAAACATGTTTAAGTAGCAAAATAGAACGACACAGATTAAAAATAAAAAGAGTTGGCCAAATTTCATGTCCTAGAAAGCGTCTATTTAATTTTGTATAGGTGAATTAAATAGCTTAAGAAATTGTTTATTGCAGCTCTCGCTCTTGCTCTTGCTCTTGCTCTCGCTCTTTCTTTCGTTTTTTGTCTGGCAGGGATGGTGGTGCTGGTAAAGGGACAGGAAAGGTTTGTTGGAGGAGATTTTTCATACCTTTTGTTTTACTGCAAGATCTATTCTCCAAGGGAAATAACAGGCTTACTAACTATTTGCCAAGAGATAAATCTTCAAGTGAGAGCTAAAATATCCTTACATCTGTCTGTCTCTTTATTTATCCATTCTACTCAAAATATACAAAACTGGGATAAAAAATAAAAATACAAAATGATGATGACTACAAAAAAAGAATTAAAACAAATTACAATTATGAAAAGCATAAACTAAAATTAAATTTACATACCCCCCCCCCACTAAATTCAAGATATATTTTCACAAATCCTTAACCACAGTGTTCAGGGAAGTATTCTTGGTATTTTAGCCTTATCGTATCATTGCTATATATTATCAGGAGTTTATTAATAACGGGCCATGATCCTGAATAGTCAAGATCATTAGCAAAAATATTTATACAAATGCAAAGCAGGTTGATACATACAATAAGTGTCCTCATAAAAGGCTCCATAATATTTCACGTTATGAACTATGCAAGCTTATCTACTCTTTGGTATAAAGTACCTGATAATACATTTGGACATTTGAACAACCTTCCATATACAAGCTCCTTAATGCTTCCATATTTTTGAGATTATATATATATATATATATATGCATTAGTTCTGTGACCAGCTGTCCTGTGAATCATGTACCACAGCCGTGGTGAAATGCCATCCAACAGGCACTCTTTGGTGATGCTTTGCTTCCTTGTTTCATTGTGAAGGCATTCAATCTGTTTGCAGAGTGGAGATTGGGACTACTCCACGTCTTACTGCCAAAAGCTCTCTCCACCCCCTGGGCAATACTTTAAGAGGTCTTGCTGCACTGTTCAGACACCATGTTCTGCCTTCTTCTATCCAGCTCTCGTGGGGCTGCCTGAAGCAGGTCATTTCACACTATTGCATATCGCATATCAAGGCCGGCCCTTGACAACCCTGCTTGACATTAGCATAGCGGACTTCGCATTCACACAGAGCTCAAACCACAGAGCTCCTGTGAATGGCCAATGCACCACATAACTGGGATGTATAGACTCTGTGCATGCACACATTATAGACGATCTATAAAAATGTGAAGTCCAGCAGGTAAACATCATGCCAGGGTGGGATCGGCATAGGGTAGCCATGTATCCTACTACTTCATAGAAGACAGTCCTCTATTTAAAGGTGTCCTGTATTTGAAAGGCTTCCAGTCCAAGTCTAGTCCATCGATTAAAAACAAAAACAAAGGAGAGAAAGCAGGGGGGCCTTGACTTTGCCAATCAACAGTTAGCACCTGGAAAAAACACCCATATCACCTGGTCAGTCTTTCCCACTATGGTGGAATCTATTTTATTTCTGTTTAATTTATAGTAACTATTTCTAACTTTGCATCTATATAGAAAAACCAGCAATGCAAGTTTTATGCAAAGCTGTGCCCTCTTCTATCTTCTTTTTTGGTGATACATTTCCTGGTTTGGGAGAATGCAGACATGCCCATCTTAGTTGAGGATGCTATGGCTGGTTTGTGATGACCATGCAATCAGCATTCAACACACATGACCTGCTAAAATTAATTGATAGGGTTTAGCAATAGTACTGGGTGGATAATAGTTAGAGGTTGCAAACATAAACGTTGACTTCAAGTAAGATATGCTTCTCACTAAAGGAGTTTTATTTGTGTGTTTGTTTATTGACTTCATGTATGCTATACCTTTAGGGACAAGAAGTTTGCATGTTGGCTAACCATATAAAATAATTGAAAAGCCTAGCATTTTAGAAGTCAAATATGTTAAAATCCACAGAATAACCTAAAACCAACAGCAAAATGAACCAGATACAATGTAATCTGGGATATGGGGTCATGATTTGTTTTTTTCTTTTTAAAACAGCCATAACAATTTGTAATTTAGACAGTCAGTTGGGAAATATACTCACATGGAGGGAGGGAGGGAAAATTCATTTGGTTTGCATTTCAGTGGGAACTTACTAAATTCACATTTCCTGAACCTAATGATGAACCAGAATATAGTAATTTGGACATGTCTGAAGTTTGTGATACAGTCTGTGGAGGGAAAAAGACATACAAAAATGCATACATTTCAAGGAATGCACATTTGTTGGACATCAGACACTTATGGTACTTAATAATAATAGTTCTTATATCATTACTTTATATTTGGCAAAGTCTGTCTACTGAAGTTGAGGGGCTTTCAAAGGAATAAGCAATTTATTGAGCAAAAATAAGGCACCTTTATATGCGAGAAATAAAATACAAGACGTCCTTCTCTGCAATGAACTATGGGAAGATATCATGTAACAGTTACGTAGCAACAAACTCCATGAATATCAATATGCAACAGCCCTCTTCAAACATTCTCATGCATGCATAAGGCTAAATGCATGAGCAGGGAGCAGGTTGTACCTCTGCCCTGCCCCTGATGATGCATATGTCCCCTTGCTGCATGCATGAAGGCTTCCACATGATTGGGAGCCTTTGCACATACAGCTGTACATATGAAGGCTTCATCTTCGCAGACAATCCATCAACATGTGGATCCACATGTTTATCCATATGTGTGGCTATCAAGAGAACTAAGATCAGTACTGTGTTCAGCTGCCCGTAAAGAACCTACATTGCTTCCGCTGGGTTTTTTCCCCCCTGTGTAATGGATAGTTTAATACTTAAATTTCATAGAGGATCATGTAGACCAATCTTCCCAAACCTGTTGCCCTCAAGGTGCTTTGGACTACAACTCCCAGTCAGCAGCCATGATGGCTGGGAAATATTTGGGTTGGTTCAACACATCTGGAAGACACCGGGTTGGAGAAGGCTGATGTAGCCTTTGCTCTGGTTGATATTTATATTCTCCATTTATATGATCAAAAGTAATGGATAATGCATATTCTTTTTCTACATGAATGTTATGCTTAATAGTTGAGGGACATGATTCATGAGTTTGATTGCACGGTCTTCTTTTGGGTACCATTTTCGTCACATTTCATAATGTAAGTGTTGTGTTTCCAAGCCCTCCTGCTGAGAAGCGAGTCAATAAAAAGGTCAGCTGTGTAATCCACAAAGCTTTATTCAACAAATAAATATCTCTTCACACCTGATGGAAGTGTGAATGCTAGAAGCTATCCTCTAAGCCTAATTAGCTTAACAAAGCTAGGCAATTGCCTTTCAACTAAAATGGAGAGTTTCCCAGCAGTCCAACTGGCACATTATCTCAGGGAGGGTTTCTTTGGAGAGGCCTCCTGTGAGTGGCTACCCTAAGGGACGCCTCCTAACTCCTCTCAACTCTGCCCACTTGACCCTACACAGACTCTGGAATCTGTCAACTCTGAAGTCCCCTAGCCCTCCGACAGAAGCTGAGTTCCTGGGGGGATGGGAGGATGGCCTCTGAGCTCTTAGCATTCTGTGTGATAAGCTCCTGGGAAGATTCATTCTCGACTCCTCTCCTGCTTCCTGTTTTAGCTCATATACTCCTTCTCTTTCTTCTTCAGATTCTCAGTCTAATTCAGGCCCCGAAACCCCTTCCCCCACACTAGGGAGGCCTGATCCTGACACCACGTTTCATTCGGAGAGCCAGCAGGATGTAGCAGATTGGGTATTGGCCTGTGAGAAACAAATTCCCACTCAGCAATGAAATAAATTGGAGGCCATAGGGAAGTTGTGATCCCTTATCCTGGCATACCTCACGTGTGACGGTTGTGAGGATTAAAACGGATAATCACCTACATGAAACTGCAGTGGCTGAACTAGGGATGGGCAAACCAGCAAAGTTTGGGGATACTAGGATTCTCCAAAAATGTCTCACTGCTTGTCTCAGTCCCAATCCCTGTTCGCATTTGTGATCACTGCTCGTTCTGCGTGAACGGCAAAATTGCACACATTGAACAGCAATTGAAAGGGAGGTTTGTGTGGGTTTCCCCAAATTTGCACAGTTCCCCAATTTGTGCAAGTTTCCTAATTTGTGCGACTTTCCTCCATAGATTAAAGTGGGGTTGATTCAGGAAATGTGTGCAAATCGAACTGGGAATTGAGAATGAGATGAATGTGAGCATGTGTTCGACAAATTAGGGATATTTTCGGCGGACATGGGCTCGCGTTCAGAGCTTCGAATGGAGCATGCTCACGTTTTTCAAGCAAAAAACACAACCCTAATGCATCCTTAGCCTGAACTGTAGTGTTGCTGGAAAACAGTTACCCTGCCTAGGTTTACAACAGTGTCATGGGGTTCTTAAAGCAGGATGGGCAATTAATTGCAGCTATAATCATCATATTATATGCCTCAGATCTTCAGAATGACTATCCCATCCTTTTCTCATGTCTCCTTTTATATCCACATACAAAGCTGTCATGTCCACTACTACCTCTAATGGATAGTTTTTATGTGCATATATCAGCAACTCATAATGCGAACCATGCTGCTGAACACATTGTGAATATACTGCTCTTCTTAAAAATGGTTGTTGGTTTTTTTCATACGATTGTATTGACTAACTGTCGGTGTTTGATGTATGGGTTACCAGCCTGATGTAGACTTATGGTTAGAGCTTAAGTTGTTAGTTCTGCTTTTGCAGCCAATTCAGAATAACTACAGATGCCTCAAGATATTAAAATTGACTGCTCAAATGGACTCAGTGTGGGAGTTTCATTGGTTTTAAATTGATAACAGCTGAAAAGTGAATGATTAAAGCTGTATAAGGGCATAGAATGCAGCTCTATTTTTTCTTTTCTTTTTCCTCTTTTTTTAAAAAACAAGTTCTTGTGAACAGCTCTTTCTATGGGAATTTTCTTTACTATAATAGAAAAAATATTTCATTACTTTAAAATTTTAAATGACGAATAAGAACATTTCCAAAGAGGGAGCAATTCCTGAGAAACTGGAATAAACTTTGAGATGACAAAGTGGGTTTCTATTCAGAAGGGAGCATTTAAAGTTAAGTAGCATTCCATAAGGTGGTAATTGTGTCTATTTCCCAGACATTTGAGCTAAATAAGCTGGATAGGAAACATAAACTGTCATAACAGGAGGTTAGGAGTGTTGTGTACATTTTTCCCTACCACCACTGCCACCCTTTCCCCCATTATAAAAAGAAAGTTGAGTTGTAAAAATCTTTTTCACTAATAAACTGAACTAAGTTATTATCATTATTATTTCTTTATTCCTGTGGGAGAAACTATTGTTTTCATTATTGGGGAAGATGGTTACTTCTTTATCACAGCACGATTTAAAATATTTAAACACAAAAAGATTTTCCTAATATATGTCTCCCACGTTAAGTACATAGTTCTACAGTCTCCTAGCACTGAGTGTCTGGGCACTCACAGATTTTCACGGGTCCCTCTCACAATGTCATCTGCCTCCCATGCGCCTCCCATCCCTTCTAGCCTTCTTCGTGCAACAAAAAACACCCCAGTAAGTCCGACTTATTTTTAGACAGAAGTTGCCACTATCTCCTGCTGTGTGCAGGAAAAGCAGCATGATCAAAACAGCCATCATTGGCCCCAACGTTCTTGGCCTTTAGAAAGGATGTAAAGACACATCTTTTCAATTTAGCTGTTCAAAGTATGTAGACTGCAATCCCATATACACTTACCAACTCAGTGGGGCTTACTTCTGAGTAGACATGCATAACATTGCACTGGCAGTTCATGTTCTACTGTTTTTAATGTTCTTGTTTTTTATTGTTTGAAAGTGATGTTGTTATAAATAGTTTTACACTGCCTTGATGGATTTTTAGCCAATAAGTCTGTCTATAAATGTTAATAATAAATAAATATCATAGGATTTCATATACTGAGGGGGATAAACCTGTTATTTTCCTTATGTTATCACATGTACATCTGAATATCGAGAAATACTTCTAATAACCATCATTTGAATGCCCAGCCAAAGTAATATAAGAACATGACCAAATGATCTCAGAATCATGGGCATACTATTTGCTCACTGCAGCATTCTACTATCTTAGCATGATTTATTCCTCACCACACAATGAAAACACATGAACATTTAGAGCTGGTGTCTTGACTATGGCCCCATCTTGACAGCGGCGCATCGGCACCGTGAGGCCTCTGGCTCCCACACTCGTATTCCTTCCCAGCATCTGCACGGGGAGGAGCAGAACTGCGGAGTTGCAGCCACTGCCATGGGGATGGGGAAGGAACAGGGCAGCCAGAAGAGGAGGAAGAGAGGGATGCGAATCGGCTGTCCTCCCTCTGACCTCCCTCTGACTGCCCCATTCCTCTCCGTCCCCTTTTTTTTATCTGTAGATCTGAAGGGTCGCAACTACAGATTAAAAATAATTAAAAATAGAAATGGGGGAAAGAACGGGGCAGCCAGAGGGAGACCAGAGGGAGGAGAGCTGGTTCGAGTGCCATGCATCCCTCTCTTCCTCCCCCTTCGGTTGCCCTGTTCCTTCCCCCGTTCGTATTTTTTTATTTTTTAATCTGTAGATGCAATCCGTCGTGTCTACAGATCATCATCATCATCATCATCATCATCATCATCGGAGGGAAGGAACAGGGCAGCCGGAGGGAAAGGAAGAGGGGGACGCTTGGCACCTGAACTGGCCCTCCTCCAGCCGATGATGACCAATCAGTGGTCACCATCAGCTGTGGCACGCCTCCACAAAAATAAAGGTAGGGGTAAGTGCCTGACTTTCTTTAAGTGAAGTTTAGGGGGTATGCCCCTGGAAGGCTTCCTGATGGCGACTGCGTCATGTAGATCAACTGCCGCCACTCCGAAGCCACCATGGGGCAAACCGCTCGTCAAGATATACCCTATGTAATTGTATTTGAATTGATGTAGGAAGGATGAGTGGCAAGCACCTGGTCATGAACTCTTGAAGTATATCCAAAAATATACGTGTCAAAAGTGATCATAAAGCAAAGGTAGCTGTGTTGATCATAAGAAAAATTCCAAATCCATGTTGCTGTAATACCTTTATTCAACCAAACAAAAGATCACAAAAATAATTGTGCAGCCCTAAGAAGTCCCCAGGAGCATTCATACAACAATTTTTGGCCACCTAAATACAGGAGTGTGTGATGTCATCTTTTTTGCAAGCACTACTATCTCAATGACCCACTCAACTGACACTACTATTTCCTTTGCATAACCACCCATCCAATGTTATCCAAACTAACAAAATTCATTAGCCCATTTTCTTGTCAGTCATTTGTTTCTCTGCCTGCAAACATAGCAGGTAAGATTCTAGAAAATAAAGAACAGGGAAATGCAGCTGCAGTGCTATACCCACTTAGCGGGGAGTAGGCACAGCTAGGATTGGACCATGGGGCACAGGTCCAGGGCCCTGGGGTCTGGAGGGCCTCCAAACATCCCCTTGAACTTGTGTCAGTGGTGGTTCCTGGCTCTTTCCCTCTCCTTCTAGTCTTGCCTGGCCTAGATCCTCTAGCAACAGGAAGTGCTGCAGCATATCGCTGACCAATCCTGCACTATGGCACACTAATTTTTTTAAAAAACGTTACAAATTTACCAATCAAACACTGTCTTTGGATGACATGAACAATGAAGGCATAGAAGTGACATAAAGCTTGCCCCTTCACTGCTCGTATGCCCTCATTGGCCATGTGCCCTCAAAGGTACCATCTGATTGTTTTGGATCACTGCTACTCAAAACCTAAGTTTAAAACAAACAAACAAACAAACAATTAAATGATATGCTATGGGGCCTGCTATTGCACTTTCTTTTGCAAGTATGGGTCTGGGCTAGGAGGAGGAGGACGAGCTGTTGTTGCCAGTTTTAACAACAAAAAAGAGGTAAGAAGGGTTGGTTGGAGTGGGGGGCTGGGCTGGCTGGCTGGCTGGCAGAGGAGGCATGGGGCGTGTAGGAAAAACTTTCCCAAAGCCCCTTCATAGTTACCCTCACACCTGGCCCCACTAAACACAATGACACTTACTTCTGAGAATACATGTATTGTATACGGTCACTCTGTAAGGTTGTTGCTCAGGGTATTGAATGCAGTTCTCAGGCTCTCAATATTCTGTGAACCAATCCACGTAGTTTCCTGTAAAATAAAATTGTTTGAGGAAAGATTCTCAAAGTGTATATAATGTGTTAGAGGATGAAATATAAATTCTTTGAAATAATAAAATCCGGGTTATCACTCAATAGCCCTGGGGGTGGATGAATCTAAGGGTGAATATGCCAATCCTTAATGTTGTGCAGGTTACTGTACAGATAATTATACATACTCTCCAGGGATTATTTCAGGCTTTGCCAAGAAACATTGATTACAGAGCACTGTCAAAGGCCTCTACACCAATTTTCAAAGTGTCATGCTCTGCTGGAAAGGTATGCAGAGACTATCTCTTGGTTTAAATGATGATCTTATAGCCACATTGTTTAAACATTTTAAACCGCTTCTATTGAATGGTTTCCCTCATAGGCTTGATTCATTTTGATTCTGCTGACAAAGTTCCCATTAAGGAGCACTCTTTTCATAATTTGTCAAAAATATATAGCAGAGATGAAGGAGGATGAAGCTAATTTGTAATCTTAGAGCACTAACCTAGTTATGCTGACATGCTTCATGATGTATGCCCCAGCCAGCCAGAGGTTTAAAGTTAAGAAGTACAAAAAAGCTGTGTTAAATACCATTTCATTTTCTAAACAGCACAATTTACAAGTGTTGTCAAGGGCTGGGACCAACTTGTTCTTCTCCAAACAAAGAATTCCCCTTAAAATAATAACTAAACATTTACCAATATCTGAAATGTCTGCTTTGTACGAACCCTGGGAGGAAATGCAGTGGGGAAATAGATTTTAAAGCGGCTGGCTAACTGTAAATGCTGTAATAATGAATAGGATTATTAAATTATTTCCCTGAAAGAACTTCAATACCATTGAGAACATACTAGTAGTACCTTATGCCCTAGAATCTTCTGTAGCATGCATTTCTGTAGCATGCCAAGATGATCCCACTGTCCATCTACTTCTTCCCCTATAAAATTTTGCACTACTGTGTAGAGCATGGCAATAAATATTCATGGAGCATATAGTATAACATCAAATGCTAACCTTGAACGCAATAGGACTTAAGTTATGTCTGGCTGATGCGTTCCATTTGGTGTTTTGTTGGTTGAGTACAATAAGATCTTTGACTTTACTAAGAATAGTAAAGTCAAATATCTAATTGTTGTCCCACTTCCTTTCCTTCTCTCTCTCTCGCGCACGAGAGAGACACCAGGACGGGACGGGACAACAGCGGCGGCCGAGGGACTGACGGCGCAAGTGGAGAAGACGGTGCAGCAGCCATCATTGCACCCGCCCACTTCCTCTCCTTCTCTCTCTCGCGTGCACGAGAGAGACGCTGGGACAGGATGGGACAACAGCAGCGGCCGAGGGACTGACTGCGCAAGTGGAGAAGATGGTGCAACAGCCATCATTGCACCCGCCCACTTCCTTTCCTTCTCTCTCGCGCGTGCACGAGAGAGACACCGGGATGGGACAGGACAACAGTGGCGGCCGAGGGACTGACAGCGCAAGTGGAGAAGACAGTGCAGCAGCCATCATTGCACCGCCCACTTCCTTTCCTTCTCTCTCTCTCATGCACGAGAGAGACACCGGGATGGGACGGGACAACAGCGGCGGCCGAGGGACTGACGGCGCAAGTGGAGAAGACGGTGCAACAGCCATCATTGCACCCGCCCACTTCCTTTCCTTCTCTCTCTCTCTCGCACGAGAACACGGGACAGCAGCGGCGGCCGAGGGACTGACGGCGCAAGTGGAGAAGACGGTGCAACAGCCATCATTGCACCCGCCCACTTTCCTCTCCTTCTCTCTCTCTCGCGCCAGAGAAAGATAAACAACTTAAGGCGACCGAAATGTGTCTGGGAGCACCAATATCTGTTGTGTGGGGCAGAGGAAGATATGGCGATAGCAGGGCGAAATGCCATTACAGGGGAAGGAGAGATGGATATTTAACACCCATCTTACCTTCCGGTCGCCCTGCTACCCCGGGGATCTTGGGGAACGATCCAGGCCACCCACAGAACCTTTCCTTGCTCCTATTTAATGCCAGGTCGGTTAAAAACAAAACAAACATAATCTATGACCTCCTCAAAGAAGAGGAGGCGACCTGGCATGTTTCACAGAGACCTGGCTGGGAAATGACAGTGCCCCAACATGGGCTCAGGCTCTCCCAGCTGGGTACTGTGTTAGTGAGCAGGTGAGGGAAAGTGGGCGGGGGGGCGGAGTAGCTGTGGTCTACAAAAAACATCTTAATCTGACCAGACATCCTGTCCGGGAGCTGAATCACATTGAGTGTGTGTACCTGAGTCTGAAGGCCAGGGATAGACTAGGGATTCTGTTAGTGTACCGGCCCCCCCGCTGCCTATCAGACTCCCTGGCCGAGCTCACGGAACTGGTCTCGGAGATGGTGTTGGATTCGCCCAGGATCTTGGTCCTGGGCGATTTCAACATCCCATTCGAGGCCGGTTTGTCAGGTGGAGCTCGGGAGTTCATGGCATCCATGACAAACATGGGCCTATCCCAATTGGTCTCTGGACCCACACATTCAGCAGGTCACACCCTTGATGCTGTTTTCAGTTTCGAACAGACGGATCTGTGGGCGGAGGTATTGAATACCTCCGAATTGTCATGGACAGATCATTCTCTGTTCAGGGTTAGTATCACGGCTACCACCCATCCCTGCAGGGGTGGCGGACCTATTAAGATGGTCCGCCCTCGAAGGCTGATGGATCCTTCTGGATTCCAGAAAGCCTTGGAGGGTTCCATGGCTGGTATCATCGACGATCCTGTAGAAGACCTAACTAGGGCTATCGACACGATCACCCCCAAACGTCCTCTCTGGCCCGCTTCTAATAGGGCGCCCTGGTATACAGATGACCTCAGGGAGTTGAAGTGGAAAGGATGACGACTGGAGTGCCGATGGTGGAAAACTCGACTTATATCCGACAAGACACGACATAGAGAACATCTTCGTTTCTATGGAGTGGCAATACGTGTAGCGAAGAAAGTTTTCTTCTCTGCACGCATTGCGTCTGCGAATTCACGTCCAGCAGAACTGTTCAGGGTGGTGAGGGTCCCCTGAATCCGATTTTAGAGCCTTCGGTAGTTCACTGTGATGCTTTTAACGATCATTTCTCAGATAAAATTTCTCGGATAAGAGCCGACTTAGATGCCATTGTTATAGCAGAGGCTGACAGTGGAGTGTCCAGTGACTCCGCGAGTAGGATTAAACTTGATCAGTTTCAGTTGGTGAGTACCGAGGATGTGGACAAGGTACTTGGATGTGTGAGGAAGATGACTTGCCCTCTTGATCCCTGTTCTTCCAGACTGGTCGTCCAGGGAGGAGATGCAGTTAGATCACATTTACAACATATTATTAATGCATCTCTCAGGGAGAGCAGCTTTCCATCATGTTTAAAAGAGGCGGTGGTAAGGCCGCTTCTAAAAATGCCCTCCCTGGATCCCCTGGACTTTAATAACTACAGGCCAGTATCAAATCTTCCATTTTTGGGCAAGGTGATCGGGAGAGCGGTTGCCATTCAACTCCAGGCAGTCTTGGATGACACTGATTTTCTAGACCCATTTCAAACCGGCTTCAGAGCAGGATACGGAGTTGAGACCGCTTTGGTCGCCTTAGTAGATGATCTACGCCTTAGTATCGACAGGGGGAGTGTGTCCCTGCTGGTACTCCTGGACCTCTCAGCGGCTTTCGATACCATCGACCATGGTATCCTTCTGGAGCGCCTGGGGGAATTGGGAATCGGGGGCACTGTGCTTCAGTGGTTCCGATCCTATCTCTTGGGCAGGTTCCAGATGGTGATGCTTGGGGATAGCTGCTCTTCAAAAAAGGAGTTGCTATGTGGTGTACCGCAAGGTGCCATCCTTTCCCCAATGCTGTTTAACATTTACATGAAAGCGCTGGGAGAGATCATCCGGAGGCATGGGGCGGGGTGCTATCAATATGCTGATGACACCCAAATATATTTCTTTATGTCTTCAACAACATCGTCAGCTAAGGATAGTGTGTCTCCTCTGAACGAATGCTTGGAGGCGGTAATGGGCTGGATGAGGAAAAACAAACTGAAGCTGAATCCAGACAAGACGGAGGTGCTTGCTGTCAAAGGCCCCAACCTGGGTTTGGAGGTGTGTCAACCAGTTCTGGATGGGGTTACACCCCCCTGAAAGACTGTGTTCGCAGCTTGGGAGTACTCCTGGATCCGTCGCTCCAGATGACAGCTCAGATTGATGCGACGGCCAGGAGTGCCTACTATCAGCTTCGGCTGATACGCCAGCTGCACCCCTTCCTAAAGTTGGAAGACCTAAAGACGGTAGTGCACGCGCTGGTAACTTCGAGGCTTGACTTCTGCAGTGCGCTGTACATAGGGCTACCTTTGTGCCTAGTCCGGAAACTTCAACTTGTTCAAAATATGGCAGCCAGGTTGGTCACCGGTACACCTAGAGGTGACCACATTACACCAGTTTTAAAATCACTTCACTGGCTGCCGGTCAGTTTCCGGGCGATGTATAAAGTGTTGGTTATTACCTTTAAAGCCCTACATGGTTTGGGCCCAGGCTACCTACGGGATCGCCTTCTCCCGTACAATCCGCCCCGCACTCTTAGGTCCTCTGGGAAGAACGTACTCAAGCCAGCCAGAGCTAGGCTGGCGAGTGTTACCCAGAGGACCTTCTCTTCTATGGCTCCCAGACTATGGAATGGTCTGCCGGAGGAGGTTAGACAAATTGACAGTCTTCATGAATTCAAGAGAGTCATGAAGACTGTTCTCTTCCGGCAGGCCTATCCAGATGAATTTTAAATGTTTTAATGATGTGTTTCTCTTGTTTTAAATTTTTTAACTTTGTCATGCTTGTATTGCATTGTGTTCCCCGCCTCAATCCGTAGGGAGAGGCGGATTATAAATAATAATAATTATTATTATTATTATTATGCTAGTCATTATTTCTATTATGCTTCTAATCATCGTAATTGTATCTCATGTGGTGATGTTTATTACAAAGTTTTTTTATTCCCTAATATTGTTTGAGTAATAAATATATATTTTATGGTACCACTTTATGTAATCTGGGTTGAGGGGTGCTTCACGGATTACAACCCAAAAATTAATTTTTGAAACACAGAACAGTCAGCTGGGATTTATAAATCTGTTGCTGAGTGGAGTAGGTCTATAGAGTCACAGTTTCTCTTAGCCAGGTGAACCACAGGTGTACCTGTTTCAGGTAAGGGGAATAAGCTTGTCAAATGGAGCAAGAATGATTCACCCATCTCAGTCGCAGCTCCTGGTCTCAAACCAACTCACATTAGTCATGAGTAAGTTCCACTGAAAACAACAAAGCTTAAATTGGTCATACTGCTGGTTTGTCCTGTTGGTTTCAATGACATAGTTACCCTACTAACTTTAGTTGGGTTAGGTCCTTCATGTATGTAGTATATCAAGCAAAACCTTTTTTTTAAAGGCACATGTCAGCTTCAAAGCATGGGAAAGAATTCTTTGGCATTCCCTTGTCTGTAATTTTGTCAAACTAAGTTTGCTTAAGGAATCTAGATTACTGGACATCTTAAATGGAGATATCAACTTTATCAACTTTCCACTGCTAACCTCCTTACATAGTCCAGAAATGTTTATTTTTATGTAACTATCCTATTGTAATCAACTTTTTCTCTTTCCATCTTTTCTAGATCAAGTTTTCGGTTCTCATTTACACCGTGTGTGTGAACGGGATGGCTCCACAGTCCCTCAGTTTGTTAAAATGTGTATAACAGCTATTGAAAAACGAGGTGGGTACTTTAATTCTTCCACCAATCCTTCAGCAGTATTTACAACTGAAGTTATCTCTCACTTTAAGTTACCATCTCTTGCTTACTCACCAGAGATGTCCAGGTATTAAAGTTATAGCTTCCCATCCCACCCACCCCATCTTTCTTACAACAGAGATATGCCTTTTTTCTGGAGAGTCCCCAACATGACCCAGTTATGTACCAGTATAACTTGTAAGTAGTTGAAGTAGGTCTCTTGCCATTTGTCATCAGTTTGATCTTCATTATTGCTATAAAGACTTTTCGTTCTAAAATATAAACTTAATTTCCTTCCTTCCTTCCTTCCTTCCTTCCTTCCTTCCTTCCTTCTGCAGGCATATCTTTAATATTTGCTTCCAAGTAATTTTCAATGGAAGACGAATTAGTAGTCAGGAGAAAATATTGGGTTGGATCCAGCATCTGCCTTCCATAGAAGGATGGGCTCTGCTCATAGAAAGTGCCTCTTCCTGATTTTGGGGGATCCCCTTCCCTCCACACCAACATTCACCCCATTCATTTGGATCCCCAACTCTTTGTGTACCATTTTCAGGGGCTGCAGAGGCTGCCATGGGGAGGCTGGGGGCAGGGAAGCCCCTTCCTCCAGCCCAGTTACACACACAATCCTATTGCTCCACTGTGTCTGCTGAGTGGGCATCTACAGTCAATATGACCATACTAACAAAATAACCATAAAGGTAATCATAAAGTAAAGCATGACTTTACCTAATCGTTATCTGGCATTTTTAATGAAAGATGGAAACACTCTAATGATGTATAATTGACCTGAAAATTCATATTTTGATTGTACAAAAGAAAAGAATTGGGAAAAATATCATTCCCAGGATCTTAACTAGCTATGAAATAAACAGTGTAGAATTTGGAGAATATATGTGCTAAAGAAGGATCCTCTTAGGGTTTTGAACTGGCTGCTGGAACTGTCCCTTTAAGAGCAGTTTCATCTGCACCAATTAGTAAATTATAATATTTAGCTCAGTGCAATTAACAAATTCACCAACTGATTTCTGGGAAAAGGAAAGGGGACCAGACTGTTTTGTTGTTATTGTTTCCTGGTTAGTTGACAGCCGTGGTCCCTTGTAGGTATGAATAGCATTAGAAATAAAGAGAAACAGAACAGGGAAAGAATAGATGGATGTCAGTTATTGAAAAGATAGAAAATTAGTTTGTTTTCACAAGTTCCAGAATAGTTTTTGTAGTTGATGTTTGGTACAATGGCAAACATTTTTAAAAATATGGTCATCGATGGTACTAGAACTGTTATGATACAAGTTTCACACATTCATTAGCCAATGCTGTCAACTGCAACAGGACCGAACAAATGTAATGCAATAATACTTCAACACAGTATTTGCTTGTTTATATCCTGAAAGAAAGAACTGCTGGAATACTGCCTTAGCTTTAGAGGGCATGTACTATAGTATTAGATTAAGTCCCAAGTACTCCAAAATAACTGGTTTGTGGACAAGGCTGATATTTTAACAATTTATTAAGATGTGTCTATATCCCCACTCCACCACACCCCAAAACCAGGAATTTGGACAGGAGAAAAGAATTGCTGAAATGTGCACAATTAACAGAACAGAACAAATACAAACAAATTAGCCACAAGGCTAAAATATTCAATGCAGGCTCTTGATCTTCAGGTGAGAGCTAGGAGGCCTGCAAAAAGCAGCTCACCCTGGCTCCAAGACTACCAGATAGCCACTGTGCTGTACTTTGGAGGTTGATGGCCCTGGCAGTTGCATGTCACCAGGATGATACACTTTTAAATGTCATGGGACTGCCTGAACCCCAGGGCAGCTCTCATTCCATATCTTCTCTCACCGGCCAGCTGTCGTCCAAGAGTCCCTTGATATTCAGATGTTTCAGGGTGCCCATCAGGGATGCTTACACTTAGGACCCTGCTGACCTGCATGGCATCTGCCAGTTGTGCCAGATCAGAATATAGATGCCAATCAGCTAACTCATGGCCAAAAAAGATTCCCTACACCTGGGACAACATGAATTCAGCAACAACAATAAAAAACAGCCATGATCCTGTATCCAGCTGCAAGTACTCCCCAAAATTCCTACTTAGCCTGATCATTGGTGACTGGCTCTTCCATGCTGGTACTCCTTGGTATGGGTGGGTTGTCGTTTGAAAACACACTGAATCAGATGTGGCCAGGGCCACTTCCATAGTTGCATTTTTTTCCTCCATAGAGGTGTAACTCTGCTCCATCTTCCTTCCTCTGGGATGGTGAGCACCATCCCTACATGAGAAAAATGGCTCACTGGGAACATACTCATTGTCAATACATGAACTCTTTTATTGAAAGACATTATTATCACCATCATCATTATCATCTCAGTAAGCTCCCCTCTACAAGGATTCGCTTTTGCACCTGGTTAGCTGATTATGCGCATAATCGCAGAAGCGCATTTACACCTAATCCCTCTGCACGAGAGGCGGCAAGAGGCGGCGAAGCGCATTAACAGATATCCAAAATGCGGTTTACAAGTAGTTAATGCGCATAAGCGCATATTCACACAGTCAAAATGCGCTTTAACGGACGGAGCAAAATAAAACTCGCGATTTAACGCGCATTCGATAATGTGCATAATCGGAGAGATAACGCACCTCTACGCCCCATTTGTGCTCCGCTGGTGTGGAGGTAAAATTTTTAATGAGACTTCAAAGAGCATTAAACCTCTCGTGAAGAGGCACCCTAAGCCATATGCATGTGAAGACCTTATGATGAACCATTGGTCTGCCTTGCCAAGTACTACCTGCTTTAAGCACTTTCCCCAGCTCTCAGGCAAAAGTTCTTCCCAGCCCTGGTAGCTGAAATATTTCAAACAGAGATACAGGGGATGCACCGAGCTATGCCTCCCTCCTCTAACCTTTTCCACAACCCTGTAATGTAGGCCATATGACAAATAGAGTGAAAAATAGTGATTATGGAGATGCTCTTATTATTACAGTATGGCCCATGCCATGTCACCCACAGGTGTGGCAGGTGCCTACTATCAGGCCCACCTGGTATCTGTGTTCTTGTCTTTTCAGTGCTTTTTAATCTTAACACATTTTATTAGTTTATGTGATTTTAGAAGTTTAAGGATCTGTGAGAACTGAAGTGCTGTTGTGGGTTTTGGTTATATTAGTTTTATCCTCTGCTGCTCTTTTTGTGCTGCTCTTAACTGGTTTTATTTTTGTGTGTGCAACTGGTTTTTTTTTTCTTGTATTGGAAGCTGCCTAGAGAGTATTTTGTTATCGGGTGGCATACAAAAGCAGTAAGTAAATAAATAAACAAAGGAAAATTTAACGAAGCAGATTAGATATTGATATGATTATGAAATTAGATTATTTTATAGCAAAGAGAAATATATTGTCACTAATCCATCAGAGCAGATAATCTGCAGAATTACTGCATGATTCTGTTTTGATTTGTACAATTCTTTCCTTTTGCTTACTGCAACCTTAAACCAGCATATGGCTTTAGCTGCTAGAGATGCAAATAATAACTAATCTCAGTGGTATGTGATAAAATTCTCATTTCATCACTGTATTTATGACTTCTTACTTGGTATACAATTTTCTGTCATCATGGACTTGGATTATGATTCCTTTGCATTTACTTCTATTCTGTTTACTCAATGTGTTGTTTTCACTAAATTCTGGCATAAACCATCGCAGGACAGCAGTAATTTATGTGAAGCTAAATCCAATGTTTATGAAAGCTTCTGATGACATTTTAGACTGGGGTTGGTATTAGGAAGCAGCATGTGGAGGTGCCAAGTCTCCCGGCATGGCTGGGACTCAACAGATTTGAAGCCCTCCTCCTAATAGCCAGATATGCCTCCAGCCAAGTTATTCAACTGCAGAGTCATGGGAAATACTTATGTACCAATTATGGGAAAGGCACATTTAATGAAAACTGTATGTTTACTTCCATAGTCTTAGTAAGATGGCCTAAATACTCAGTGCAGCTGGCATATTGACTGAGGGAGGAAAGCTGTGTCCCTCTCTGCCCCATCTACATAGTGTAACTGTACACAGAAACGTCCGTGTGTTACATTTTAGATGAAGCATTATTTTATGAAGAGGCTACCTTACAAAACTAACTTTAGAACAAGAAACAAATCATTCGTTATTTTTCTAGGCAATATTGCTGGGTTTTGTTGTGTGTTTATTTTATTTCACAGTTGAACAGGGTCATTCCGCTATGACTTTATGGATCCCATTCAGTGATCCATGGTAACGTTGCTCTCATTGCAAATGTTATAATGTGTGCAGGCAATAGAAGGCCTCAGGCATTACGTCCAATGGCATGGAATCAGTTTAAATTCAAATGATTTGGCTGAATTCGTTTGTGAGCCGGGCTTTTGCAAGTTTACTGGGCCAAATGAATATCCATTCTAAGGTGTACTAGCTGTGGATGTATGTTACATACAACAAGTGTAAATCAAGAGTTAAGGATGATACTAAACTGCCTGTCCATCATGATTGTATATTATTCGTATGCCGCTACATTATGTTAGTGTACTTTAAACCAAGTAGGATCTGGAGAATAATGGTATAAAATGAAAGATAGAGGAACTTAAACCATACCAGCCCATAATTTAAACCCTAGTCTGGTCATCAACATACACATCTTTATTCCTAGGGTTTCATTGATGTTTTGTTTCCCCTACTAACATTGTCCTCCAATTGTCTCTCATGACCTTTAAGACTTTATTTATTTATTTATTTATTTTGTTTGTTTGTTTGTTTGTTTGTTACATTTGTATACCACCCCATAGCCGAAGCTCTCTGGGCGGTTTACATAATATTAAAACAATTAAAATAATATATATAAATTAAAACAGCAAAAACATACAATATACACATACATTTAAAACCACTATAATAACTTTTAAAAGCTATAAGCCTAAAAACAAAACAAACCGGGACTCATCAGATATTGCTAAATACCTGAGAGAAGAGGAAAGTCTTGACCTGGTGCCGAAAAGATATCAATGTTGGCGCCAGGTGGGCCTCGTCAGGGAGTTCATTCCACAATTGTGGGACCAACACAGGGAACACCCTTTGCCTTGTTGCTGACTTCCAAGCTTCCCTTAGAGTATGCACTTGGAGGAGAACTTTAGATGTTGAATGTAGTGTTTGGGTAGGTTCATGTTGGGAAAGGCATTCCGTCAGGTATTGCAGTCCTAAGCCTTGTAAGGCTTTATAGATTAAAACCAGCACCTTGAATCGGGCTCGGAAACATACAGGCAGCCAATGCAAGCGGGCCAGGGTAGGTCATATATGCTCCCACCTTCTGGTCCCAGTTATAAATCTGGCTGGTGCATTTTGCCCAAGCTGCAGCTTCTGAACTGACCAAGGGCAGTCCCACGTAGAGTGCATTGCAGTAATCTAACTTGGAGGTTACCAGAAGTATGGACAACTGAAGCCAGGTTATCCCTGTCCAGATAGGGGCATAGCTGGGCCATCAACCAAAGTTGGTAGAAGGCACTCTGTGCCATTGAAGCCACCTGAGCCTCAAGTGACAGAGATGGCTCTAGGAGAATCCCCAAGCTATGAACCTGCTCCTTCAGGGGGAGTGCAACCCTGTCCAGAACAGGTTGAAGACCCTCCATCCGGTCAGCAGAACCACCCACTAACACTGTCTCAGTCTTGTCTGGATTGAGTTTCAGTTTATTAGCCCTCATCCAGTCCATTGTCGCAGCCAGACACTGGTTCAGCACATCCACAGCCTCACGTGATGAAGATGAAAAGGAGAAATAGAGCTGCGTGTCATCAGCGTACTGATGACAACGCACTCAAAAACTCCGGATGACTGCACTCAATGGTTTCATGTAGATGCTGAACAACATGGGGGACAAGACTGATCCCTGCAGAACCCCGTACTGGAGAATCCACAGGGCCGAGCAGTGTTCCCCTTCTGGAGCCGACCCGCCAAGTAGGAGCAGAACCACTGCAATGCAGTGCATCCCACTCCCAACTCAGCCAGTCTTCCCAGAAGGATACTATGGTTGATGGTATTGAAAGCCACTGAGAGATCAAGGATAATCAACAGACTTTAGACCTCTCAGGAGTTCACTGGCCCTTGTATTTGTGGAGCCACCTTTGCATGATGAATGAATAAAGGGGGCTTTTAAAACTTGTCTCTCTGCTATTCCTGGATCAACAAAAAAGCCCCAAGTTCTTACACTTAACCCGTCTTAACTGTTCTCTTCTCAGTTGCATTCACTTCCTCATTTCTCCCTCTTTGCCTTTGCCACTTTTTATAGTTTTTTTATTTACCCTAAGCTCTGTCAAAGAAAGATGAAATATAAATGTGATTACTGGAAAATAGATAGATACAAACAATCAGAAAGGACTATGTGAAAAGTCTGGATTTGCTCATTATGGCCAAAAGATTTATACGTCATGAACCAGACATGTTTGCTAGGTTAGCGTTTGGTGTGATGCATGTCATTAAGTGCACATGGAAGCCACGTACCATTAAAGAGGATGTGGACACACCTTAGGAAGCTACAGCACTCACAGCTTTCTGGAATGTATCCACAACAAGTCTTCCATATATTTGAAGGCATGTGTCTCCCCGCTATATTAGGAATCTTCATGCTTCAAGGCAGTATACCTCTAGATACCAGATGCTGGAGGCAACCACAGGTAGGTAGGGCTCTTGCCATCATGCGCTACTTGTCAGCTCCCCAGAAGCATTTAGTTGGATCCTAGATTAGATGGACCTTTGATTTTGAGCTTTTCTACACGAGGCAACTAATTGGCTGTTAATCCGCTATATCAACCTTCGGTTTTATCACAGAATTGAGATCTGAGCACCGCATGAGTTTTCTTGCCTGCTTTTCCACTACATAACCTCTAGGTAGCACTGTAGTATAGCAGAACAGGACAAATGCACAAAAAGAAATTGCACTGTATTTCACCATCAGAAATAACATCCCATTTTCCCTGCTCCGAACTCACCCAAAGTGCTGGTTAGGCACAAAAGTGAACCTGGAGGGTCACAACATCATCTAAAGGACCATGTATGGGAATAATGAGCCCATAGTACCTATCTTGTGTAGAAACACCCTGTATGTGGGAAGAGCTATTCATTTATTTATTTATCTTATGACATTAGTATGCTGCCTCACAATGTAAAGCTCTTTGGGCAGTTTATAATAAATATATATTAAAACAATGTAGATTAAAAGAAAGGACATGAAACCATAAAATCAAAAGCAACATAAAATACACCAAGAAACAAAACTCACAGCAAAACTCACAACTACAGTTGTCATGTTTAAAACTTTCTGCTGAAGAACTTCCTGGCCTGCATATTCTAGGGTTAATAAAATCATTTACAGTTCAATCCTATTTAGATTCACTCAGAAACAAGCCGTATTAAATACAATGGGACTTACTCCTAAGTGAATGAGTACAGGGTTGCAACCTTAGTTTCAGTTCATAGCAAACTGTAATTAGAAGAGAATGAAGCAATGGCTTTTTAAAACAAACAACAATGGAGGAAAATCTAATGCAGGGCTTAACTTATAAAATGAGAGGTAACAAAGCTTATGTCTGCCTGGGTGCCTTGCCTTCACATCTGGAAACCTTTCTCTTTTTTTCCAGATATATGGATGCTTGTTGTGACTCCTACAATGGGCAAAGCGAAGGAATTCTTCACATATTCAGTAGTATTGCTGTGTAATGGATAAAAGTTGGTAAAGGTGTAGTGTAATAAGCTGGCAAGAGTGTAAACTGGAAAGTCTCCAGTTCAAATATCACATTAGCCATGAAGAATCTAGGTGGCATGAGGCAAGCTATTATCTCCCCTCCTCAGTCATCTATCTGTGCTATGGGAATAATAGTAGTAGTAACCTGTACTTGGAACACTCTGAGATGGATTATCATTATTATTTGGTGGTATAATTATTGTTAATGTTTATTAGCAGTAGTTATAGTGATTTTATTATTGTGTTAATGTTGTTACTCTAATTGGTTGTAGAAGCAGTAAAAATAGTAGTATTTAGTATTACTTTATAGATTCTAGGATTGAGCCTTCACATTTGAAACAGGACTCGGCATATTTCACTGAATGTGGGCCTCGCAACAGTATTGCTTATTTTATCCTGGGCTCAGCAGAATTCAGCTCTCAAAAATCTGTTTTCAGCATTAATTGGGGTTCAGATTTGAACTGTGTGAAGTAAGAGGGCATTACCCTCAGTCCTAGGCTGACCAGATAAAATCCAGGTCAGGGCTCCTGTAACTTTAACAGTTTTAGAGAAAAGGGAATTTCAGCCAGTGTCATTTGTATGCAGTTAGTTCCTGGTAATATTCCCTCTTCATCACAACCGTTAAAGGTGCAGGCACTATACCAGTCACCATATACAAAAGAAGGCAGGGCCCCTGCAACTTTAACGGTTGTGATGAAGAGGGAATTTCACCAGGCACTAATTGCATACAAATGACACTGGCTGAAATTCCCTTTTCTCTACAACTGTTAAAGTTACAGGAGCCCTGTCCTCCTTTTCATATGGTCAGCCTAAGAGTGACCATATACAAAAGAAGGCAGGGCCTCGGCAACTTTAACTGTTGTGATGAAGAGGGAATTTCACCAGGAACTAATTGCATACAAATGACACTAGCTGAAATTCCCTTTTCTTTACAACTGTTAAAGTTATATGAGCCCTGACCTGGATTTTATCTGGTCACCCTATCAGTCCTATACAGGGTGCCTTTGCCTCAGTGCTGAGGGCCAAAACAGACATCATGGCAGCCACCGAAAACAGTGATACCAATTCTTTTTCTACCCCTCTCCTTGGTATTGTCTAGTAATAAAAATGGTGTGATTCAACATTATTGTGTTTCAAGGATTGTTTTTTCTCCGTTCACTGGAAGCCAGTGTGGTAGAGCAGAGATGAGGAAGAGTGTGGTGCTATCCCATGACCTTTGTATTACTAAACATTGTGGGGAGGGAGGGAGAGGGAGAGAGGGAGAGAGGGAGAGAGAGAGAGAGAGAGAGAGAGAGAGAGGAATGGAAAATATGGGTTGCTCGTTTTAGTAGGAGTTGCTTGTCTGGCTGTACTAATTCCTGGTTCTACCTATACCCACTCATACACATCTAAAATATAGGAACAGCCCTGCTGGTTCAGGCCAAAGGCCCAGTGACCAATCACATGCCTTTGGAAAGCCCACAAGCAGGTCTTAAAGGCAAGACCCCTCCCCTTCCTTCCATTTCATTTAAGCAATTGATATTTGGTGGCCTATTGCTTTTGAACATGGAGAATTTGTTTAGATGTCACAGCTAATGAAATAAGGCTAGAATCCTGCTTCTGTGGAAGCTTGCTCCTAGACATCTCTCATTTTAAAAATGAAGGCCTGCCTAATGGAGTAGATTATCAAATCGAATGCTTGAGTAACAATTCTGTAAGTTCAATTGAACTCAGTGGGACTTACATCCGAATAAGTATACTTCAGATTGCTCTACACACATTTCTGTACGGCCCCATACAATTCTTTTGCTGTTGTTGTTTTTGTTGATATGGTTTAGGTTAGTGTAAAGGAATGATGCAATTTCTTTCTCTTGGGATCTTTCTAATGAAAGCTAATGACACTCAAAGTTGTCTTGTATTCTCAAATCCTTGCTGTCAATGTTTGCAGGCATGGAAGATTTATTAGTAATTGAACATTGCTACACTGCTGATTTTCTGTCTCACGCGCAAGATGCTATTGCAGGAATTATATACAAAATTACATATTTGACTCTGTGCCAAAAAGTCATCCTGAGATCCATAACGTTGTATAAAGATTTAAGAAAGACCTTTAGTCCACTTCGAAGAAGGTCCCTAGCTTTCAAAACTTTTATCTCTCAACTTTACTTCTTAGCAGCTGTTCTATTTTTTTGCTGTCATTTGTTTGACAGCATCCAGTTATAGGTTCCGATGTCTGTTTAAAGAAACAGGGAGGTTGTTGGCTTTAAAATCCCCTTACTGCTTGTGTGTTCAACATTTTCCCAGGCTTTTCTGCATAGTTTGCCAAGCAAAGGGACTGACCTTTTGTAGCAAACACTTTTTCATTTCAAAATGCTCACTTTGATTTTTGTCCCATTTTATGCTCATTCCAAACTGTTTACAGCCCACTAAAAATGACTGTGAATTATATGTTTGTGTAATGGATTCCTTTTGTGGTTGGAGAGGAATGTTTACTTTGTGCAATTAGTTATCTTTGGGTAGATTACAGTGACCTGGAAAAAAGAGGCTAAGATGATTATGGTACCTTAAGTATTTCCTTTTGTTATCTCCTGTGGCAGTAGTCTAATATGTGGTGTGTTTTTTACTGAGCCTCTGTTCTCTGAACTAATTGTATTATATGGAGAAGACGAGACCTTCTACAAGTAATTTTGCTCAAATTCATTGGCATTACTTCTAAATGTGAGAAAGGATTTTAAATTTAAGATTCTTCCCCCCCCCCCCACAAAGACATTGGGAATTTGCTATCTTTTAGGCTGGAAACAGATGAAAGTTTTATCACAGAGTTGAAGGCAGTTTGAAAGAAGCAGAGGGCTGCTTGTAATCTCTAGTAAACAAGTTTTGTAGTATTGTTTTATAAACCTGCAAAACCAGTTTGACCAGTGGCAGCAACCATGGTACAAAAGAAATATGTGTGTGCACAACAGGAAGTGAAGCCACTCTTATACCACTCTCCAGAATCATTGTCTATCTCCAGCCTAACTTAGAGCTTTATCACACCTACATTTCCCCCCCCCCCCAGTTTGCTTCTGCGGGTCCCCCCTTAGTTTCCTATGGGAGTCTAGTGTTTTGATTTACACGTGCTTGGTATTACTGCGATACCTGCAATACCTGCCTGTGCCTTTCGGACTTTGCCCGTTCAGGGATACATCGAAACAGAAACTAAAAACCCTCAGGGCGAGAGAGCAGCATGATGGGGACGCCGTCATGCGAGTCCAGCGCTGAAGAAGTGGAGCAAAACCTCGTGTGTAATAACGGCCTAAACCTGACACTCAAGATCAAAATTGTCACAGTTCTGAAGTTTGTTTCTCTAAGATCTATACTGGATTGTCAAACACTGGCCAATCATCATATCAAATAATTATATCAAAGTATCTGTCTCATGGGCAGTAATGTTATCAATACTGTATTTCAACAAAAAGCTTATGCTATCAGTGATGATGTATCAGTGATGCTATCAATAGTATGTTTCAACAAAAAGATCTGTTAATGGCAAAAATCACAATTTCTAAGAAATCCTCATCACTCCTTTGGGAGTATGTGATGTGTTGTCATTATACATTTGATCAACACTTATTTAAACATTTACAGTATTCTCTATCTACTTGTTCTTTTCACCCCAAACTGTCTCTGAAAGTTCAAGGCAGTTAAAATACTTAAATTGCATCATCAGACGAGTGTTTTATCGCACACTCGTTACTGGCCACTCATGGTTTTTCACAGGTCCTTTTTACGATGCTGTCCACCTCCCGCCCCTTCTGCTCGTTTTTTCATCATAAAAAAAGACCTGGAAAATCTGACATTTTGGGCTGTAGCAAAACATCCCGCCATTTCCTGCTGTGCGCAGGAAAAGCAGCAGGATAAAAATGCCCACTGAATGGGCCACGTGGTCATTATTTATTTTCTATTTCTTCCCTGTTTAAAGAAAGATGAAATACTGTGGGACAGAAGCGGGGGGAAGCAACGGTAAGGAAACGCGATTTTCCCTCAGTTTGATGACACTCATTTTCTTTAAATTATAAAATGCATTAAAATCATGCTTACACAGGGTACCTCTTCACGGGCACGTTGCCTCATGGTGGCTTCGAAATGGTGGCAGTTGGGTTACATGACACTGCCACCAATTCGAGGCAATCTAGGGGCAAAGGCCCTTTGCTCCGCACTAAAAAAGTTGGGCATTTAGCCCAACTTTTTTCAGAGCGGAGCAGGTTGGGCAGGGAAGGGGGTGGAGTAGCAAGCCATAAGCTCGCTGCACCGCCTCTGCTGTCCTCCCCACCAATTGATTTTTTTTTTTTAAAAAGCCACTTATCTTAGAGTAGGTGGGCTGCCGCTCCAGCCACCCCTCCAGCTGATGCTGGGCAGGCGCGGGCATGGCGGCGGTGACAGGAAAAGCTACCATGGCGCTCCTGCCGTGAAGACTGGCGGCAGGAGCATCAATGTGTGGCGCACCGACTGCCACCCCCGCTGTGCGCCGGAAGAGGCACCGTGAAGAGGCGGCCATAGTCTCCCAGGAGATATTCATATTCATAACCTTTACTCAGGAGAATAAAGTTAAATGGTATCCTTCACAGAGCAAAGTTTAAGAAACATGATCACATGAAAAGATGAAAAAGAACATATTGTTCACCTTTCTCCCACATGAAGTACCACGATGGCTTGATTAACTTTCATCCAAACTATGCTGTAGATTAGATTTCTGGACCAATTATCCTGTCCATATTATGTTGATCTGATTTGAGACTTTTCTATTGAAGAACCCCTTCAACTGATTTGAACATGCAGCTCCTTTTGAAACCCCCCACAGAAAATTATGGCCAAAATATCATTGCTTCATTTAGGAACAGTGGCTGTGTTCCTAGATACAGTGAAATGTAAAAATGACAACAGATTTCACAGTCCAAGAAGCAAAATGACCATGATGCCTATACTGTGGTAAGTTTTAGGTGTCATGTGGGTGGAGGTGAGCCTGTCTTTTTGTGGGTGGTATCAGACTAGGTGCCTTGAGTCAACACATGAGCACTAAAATAAACCCCATTCCTTTTAATATGCCCTGAGAGGACAGGATGTTATGTATTGTACAAAAGTGTCCCTTTCATATACTTAAAAAACAACAATGTGGTCATGTCACCAGTTCAAAATGTATAAATGAAAAGAGAAAGTCTAGGAAAGGCAGATGTTTATACAGGCTTCCAGAAAGAATGATAACTTCTCTACTCCACTGAAAAATTCTAATAAGTCTTATTTCTATGCCTTCAGCACCCTGCCTTCCCATTATGCCATGCCTCTTGTAAATTTAGTTCTGTCCTGATCGAAGCAATGCTTTCTTGTTCTGTTCCTATGAAAGAAATTTCCAACTTAATATCTTTTATACCCCCAACCCCAGTGCAGTTCTTAAGGGTGCATGGGCGGCTTTAGGGGGACGGGGATCTTCCTCTCAATTCTGTTGATGGTGCTATTTCATCGTCCGAAGGGAGTAATTGGAAAGAATCCTGAGTTTGCTTTTTTTTCTTTTCTCTCCTCATCCCTTTTTCCTTTTGTATCATGTCATTTAGATTGTAGGCCTGAGGACAGAGGCTATTTGGTTCATACTGGTTGCATGCAAGCTAGTCTGGGAGGCTTTTTGGCTGAAGAACAGGGTAAAAACACTTGCAATACATACATCATTACTATTTCACTAAGAGATGGTTCTAAACAAGGGCATGATGAGCTGTCACACTGTGCTTAATTTGGAACATCTCATCTCCTCACAAGTTTGTCCATTGTAAACACATAACTTTATCCATAAATGTAAAATATATATATGTTTTGTCCTCCCCCAAGTCTGTTTACTAACTTCTTATCTTTTATTATTGCTTTTTAGCAACACTTTCCCTAACGTTTGTTTCTTTTCCCATGCCTCCCAGCTTTATATATAGTGTTTCCAGTTACCGTCAAGAGCAGTACTCTGAAAGTGTAGAGATCATGTCGCTCCACTAGATTATCTGAGCTCTTGGTTCTGCTAATTTTGTAGCTCACATTCTTTCCCACTTTAGGATAATCTATTATACTTGGATCTGAGCATGCACTAAATGCTAATACTTCCATGAAAAATGTGCAATTTGTACTGTTCAACTTTTGAAGAGAGATCCTTGAAGTCTTTTACGATTCTGTCTTGTTCCAAGAAGGTTTCAGCTCCTTGTTTCTATATGCATGTAAAAACCACGTAAAATTATAGAATATGCAAGCTATTTTTGAAAACAAAAATCAGCAGATAATTCACTTTTGTGAGGAATATTTTTGAAGGAAAAAAAAGGAAAGGAAAGAAAAGAAATGTAGCCAATGACACTGAAATATATTTCTTATCAGACATTTTGACTTTATTGCTGTGGTGAGTACAAACAAAAATTGGCTGAAGCACATTCCAAGCAATCTTGCCTTCGATGTTTGAGATATAAAAAGATGTTTGCGACTTCTGAGTAGAAATGAGGAGCAAATGAATGCAGTGCAAATGTCTTGGCAGCGTTTGCTCTAGGAATTCTGTCTTCTGACTCATTTAATCCCACCATAGCCACCTTTCTCAGAGCAAAAGCCAGTTAATAGTTTTGTGCAAGGTCCAAGTTACAATTGGCTCAGAGGGGTATTTTCTCTGGGGCCTCTCTGTCTGTGAAAAAGCCACACTCTGCGTCAGTTTTTTTTTATCAAGATACATCAAGAGGAAACATAAAAAAGAGCATAATGTATAAATTAGAGGGGAAACAGAAAGGGGGGAAGGAAAACAACATATTACAGAGGTATAATTTTGAATTTATGAAGAGTAGAATCTAAGCTATTTAAACAAAAATTAACAGGACTACAATAATGGAAAGCCTTTAAGCCAGTTCCCATCTTTGTCATAGTTACCTGATACCTGCCTCATTGACTAATTCGTTCCAAAGAAATGTATCCCATGCTAGTAGAAGAAAGCATTAGTATGCTAAGCCTTGCCAGTAAAAACAAGTGGTTACTGACTGTTCGCCGCAGTAACATTTGCTGTGACAGGACTAAATTCATACCTGGGAGCACTCCAGTGCTTTTGCTGGCATTGCAGAAGAGAGGCATTTGCCCTCCCGCTTTTTCTTGTACAGTTAAAATCAGTCCGTGCTGGCAACTATTGGGAGTAAATATTCAATATTCAGAAATAGACACACATTGCTTATCAACACATTTACCAAACCAGTTAGAAATGTTCACAATTTGCAGGGGAGGAGGTTGTTGTCTCTTTTTCTCAAACCACATGGTGAATTTCACAGCCCTATGCTTACATTTGTACGCATGCTTCCATGAAAAACTACAGCTAAAAACAATGACTGAGTCAAAACTTATTTTACTTTATTTATTGAATTCCATAGATGTTGTTTTCTTTTTTTAAAAAAAAGACCCAGGGCAACTTACAACAAAATGATTAAAACATATAAAATAGCTAAAAACAATTTCCATTAAAAATAGCATAGCATAGGAATTCCTATTAAACACCCATTAATATGTGTGCGCTCAAGATACGGAGCTCAAGACAACATACATAGTTATCTCCATTCCCATTTAACCCTCACAACAACCCTGTGAGATAGGTTAGGCTGAGAGGTTGTAACTGGTCCAAGTCCACCCAATGAGATTCATTGCTGAGTGGAAAATTGAACCTTGGACCATGTCTACACCAGGGATTTATCCCAGGGTCGTCCCTAGGTCGTCCCTGTGCATCCAAATGGGCACGGAGTTGCATGGGGTGGTTCCGTGTCCATGGGGGTGGGGGGCAGCAATTCTGCCATTCCCAGGATAGTGTGTGTGGGTGCGAAGTTTGGCAGGGGGGGTTCTTTACCATTTTCACATGTGACGGGGGCTCCTCCTTTAAAAAAAATGGCAGCTGCAATGTCCCTTTCCTCCTGGGACATTGTGCTGCTGTCTAGACTCTGGGGGAGGATTGTGGAAGCAGGTAAGCTACAATTCTCCTCCCTCCCTCCCTCTAAACCCTTAGGTGTAGATGAGCCCTTGGTCTCTCCATTCCTAGTCCACAACTCTAACCACAACTTCTGAGGGAATTAGCTGCTGGTCCATGATCTGGCCTCTGTCTCCAGGAAGTTTTTTCTCTCTCTCCAAGCATACAACAATAAAAGAAAAGAACCTTAAGATGATATCACAAGCTGGACACAGGATAGGGCAATTCTCATTGTAATCAATGGGCCTTTAATTATGTTACTTGTTTATGTATTAATTATACTTTCTACTTATTACACCCAATAACCCAAGTTCTCTGTGTGGTCTACAATACATTAAAATATAAAATACAAACAATAAAACAATAATTAAAATCAGCACATAATAAAACCAAAATGAAGTCAGACGTAAACAGTAAAAACACAACAGCATAGTAAAACCAGCAGAAAATAAAAGTGCATGGGGTGAAGAGCACTAAAACACTTCTTAAAATAATGAGGTAATTAAAAGACCACAAGATAGGTGCCAAGCAAGCTTCTCAGGGGAGGGCATTCCACAGATGGGGTGTCACCACTGAAAAGGCCACTGGCCTTGCCTCATTTGGTGGGTGTACCCACAGAAGGGCCTCTGAAGATCTTGTGGTCTGGGCAGGCATATATGGGAGGAGACAATCCTTCAGGTAACCTGTCCCCAAGCCATTTGGGTCTTTAAAGGTTAAAATCATCTAGTGCAGATGGCAAAGTATTAAATTGATTGTGACTAATTTGCCCATAGGTTAAAATGTGGCTAACTCTTTAAAAAAAATCTTACAAGCAAGTTGGAAAAGCATGAAAGTACTAATTGTATAAGAATTGCACGTAATAATAAAAAATCCTGATGACCTGTGTCAAGAACATTATGTGTGGACAACAGAAGGCAAAAGCAAGTCCGCTAAAATGTAGAACGGGGTGGGGGAACCTCTTTCAGCCCGAGAGCTGAAAGAGAAGTTCTCAGAGTGGGGAGGGGGCATTCCAGTGCCGGGGCAGATGCTGAATGTAAAGGGTGAGGAACCAAAGGCAAAAGGCATAAGGCATAATTCCAAAAAATACAAAACCTACCAGCATATTGTAGCTTAAATCTCTTAATTCCAGTAACTAACCCTTAGGAGAAAGGGGGGAACCCCAAAAGATTGGTGGCTGAAGGAAAGGGGTGGGGCCAGGGTAATAAAGAGGATGTGACCATATTGGGAACCTCAGAGTACTGGATTGTTCCTGATCCCTGGTATATTTATTTGTTATTTATTGATTGATTGCATTTCGATACCGCCTGACAGCCGAAGGTCTCTGGGCAGTTCACAACAGTGAATATGAAAGAGAAAAGTGCTATGAATGGATTTTGTGAAATCCCCTGTCCTCCATACTCTAGAGCAGTTATAATGGAGCAACTATAAAGAGGATAGGGTTCCTGTAACTTTGATAATTTTGTATGGCATGGACCAACACTTACATGTTCTGTAAGTGGAAGAGAAAACAGGCAAAAAAAAAGTGCACCCAAACCCTTTTTTGCTCTTCCCTTCTTGTGGTCCTTTCCATGGCCACCAGACGGAATTCTTTTTTACCTCAGGCTGCCTTCACCAAACCAGCCTTAAAACTCTCTGCATCTCATTTAACTACTTTAGCTAGTGTAGGGTTCAGCTACTAGACACCGGGGGGGGGGGGTAACCTTCCCCTCTCCCCCCACCAAAGAGAGAGCAAAAGAGAGCGCACAAAGTTTCAAATAATAAAAGTCTAAATTTGTTAAACTGGAAAAGTGTTAATAAGAAAATGTTTTAAAATCTGGATATACACACACACACACACACACACACACACACACCATATGGGCAAAAGGGCAATAAGACAACCAGGGATAAATATATCCAGCTAACCTAACTGGACTGTGTCTCTGTTTTATTTATGGTCCCCTCTACAAGAATTCGCTTTGATGCCCGGTTCCTCGATTATGCGCATTTCCTGTTAAGCGCGTTTACGCCTAATACCTATACACAAGAGGCATTGAAGTGCATTACAGGCTGTATGAAATGCACTTTAAAGTTGTTTACATGCTGAGAATCGCATGCAAACGTTGCTGAAAATAATGCGCTTTGTCCTGGAGGTACTCCCCGAATAGGTTCCTTCCCTTTATTCTCCCCGCCCACCAGAATCTCCCGCCTTTGGTTACCTGAGTTACCTGCTGGTAATCACCGGGTTAACCTGTTCAGCTACCTCCCCTTCGCCCGATTGCCATTTCAAGTGAACTGCTCAGGAGTAAATGGGAATGTGCTTCGCACACACTCATGCCGAAACAGACAGGGGGATGCTGCTTCGTTCCTTCCTCCTCCTCTTCCCAGCGAGCTCAACCGTTGTAAAATATCCACACGCACACACACACACAGCTCATGTCACGAACCCAGCAAGAAGCGAGGGGACGATACGTCTAAACTGATTGCTAATTATGCGCACATCCACACATCCTTCCTACCCCCTTTGCTTCTCGTGAAACCACCTCCATCTGGCCCCGTGTTTCCATGTAAAAAATATTCCATCAGGGGAGTTAAAATAAACTTTTTTTCCATTCACATTGGGTCACCTCTTCCTGGAGCTTCCATCCAGAGAGACAGAGAACAAGAAGGAAGTTGCCAGGAGGAGTCAGGAAATAAAACTAAATGAAAAAGTGGGAGGTTTTCCCAACGAAGGGGCAGTTCTATGCATGACATCACGACCACAGTCCGCCCACTCTGATCGTTAATGCTTCTCCTCAGAAAGTTGTTTACATGGACATAAGGCAGTCTTACTCCTGCGGTAAATTAAAACTCGCTATTTAACGCACATTCGATAATGCGCATAATGGGAGATTAAAAAGCACCTGGACCCCTGATTTGCGCTCCGCTCTTGTAGAGCTAAATTTGGTAATGTGCCTTGAAAGAGCTTTAAATCGCTCTTGTAGAGGCACCCCAGGTCCCTTATCCAATCAATTATCTTACTGTCATTGGTCCAGCTCTCTCCAGCAGTTCTCCAGTTCTGGCAGCTCTGACACTTTCACTATGACTCTGGGTTTCCTTCCTTCCTTCCTTCCTTCCTTCCTTCCTTCCTTCCTTCTCTCTCTGTTTTCCTTGCTCTCTCTAAAATGTTATCTTACATCTCTAAAATTAGTTTTTGCTTTCCCAAACTCCAACCTATCAGGAGGGTACTTTGTTGTTCATTTCTTCAAACTAAATTTCTATTTCCTAGGTTAATACTTCTCTCTCTCTCTCTCTCTCTCTCTCTCTCTCTTCCTCTGATCTTCTGATGGACTTTATAATCTCCTGCTCCTCTGAGCACAACTTCCTGCCATCTAAATGGCCAACCAGCTGTCAACCTGTCCTCTGCAGTTGTTCACCTTAGCATTATCCTTGCAGCTGCAACAGGAAAGCCCTGAACCTCATGCACTATGTTTTAGATCTGTCTTGCAGTATTTGCAAGAGTACACAAGTTGCCCCAATGTTTATGGGCTTTAGAGCTCTGGATGACAGGAGTGGAGGTCTATAAACACCCACCCACATACACTCATCCGGTATAGACACCCATTAACCCACACCCACATACATCCTTGAAGAGCCACTGCATCTGAAATCTTAAAATATTCTGAATTTGAGACCACAAACACATCTGCAGGATTCATTGACATGTGTCCCAGACTTGTTCCATCATCAAATAGGTTGCTTTGCCTCCTCTTCATTAAACAGACCTTCTCTTGCTCCTTTCACCAGTGAAATCAAATCATGCCAGATTGAGGTGGAGAAAGCAGGGACCATTTCTGTCCCATTACTTCTGCCTATATTGTTTGTTGTCCAAACCAGGGGTGGAGGCAACCTGCAACCTTGGGGCCACATGCTGTCCTCAGCCTACTTTCAAAAGCTCTCTTCATGCAAGACCTCTGGCAAGAGTGCTATGCCCCTTCTCTGCAGCCTGCTTGGCAGGAAGAAAGAGGGTGAGAGGGGAAAGGGGGGCAAGAAGAGAGAGAAAAGGGATGATACACCCACTCTTGACTCCGCCTCTGCTCACCACTGGCTTCAGTTCTGCCCACTGCTGACACGCAACCCCTGACAGATTATCCACAAGGGAATGCGTCCTAACCTTCGACAGATAGAAGGTTGCCCACCCCTCCTCTAAACAGGTACTAAGACATATGACATACTCTTTAAGTGTGTAATAGTTGCCCTTTCCCTGGTCCTGATGGCATATTTCTGGGTACACTGGGATACCCAGGATAGTAACAATACTCCATGCCCTACATTTGGACTAAATGCACATGCCCCTCAGGGAAAAGAGGAGAAGGAGTGCTCTAGCTTATCATCTAATTATTTTCTCAGATTCTTGAGAGAGAAAGTACAGAGTACTCTTTTTTTGCCATTCTAGCCCACTGTATTCTATGGTTTCACTCTTAAGAAGATAACAATAGAGTTCAGCTGGAACAGCAGCAAAAGACCCTCTAACTTGCTTTTATCTGTGATTTCTCTCTCAAGAACCTGAGACAGAAAACTTCTAAAAAGATAAGCAGGACACAAATACAATAGCACCCTCCCACCCACATTCTCCAGAAACTAGTGTATATTTATACCATGCTGATTTTTTTCCCACGTGCATGACCAAAGACACCATCCATAAACACAAATGGGCTGAGATCTCAAATGTGTTAGGATCAGGAAGTAAAAATGTGTTTGGGAAAAGGTTCCTTCGAAATCAAATTTCTTTTGAAAATGCAACCCACTAGTTGTTGTTTTTTTTAAAGATGTATCTGCAAATGCAGCAAAGTTCAAGAAAAATAAGAAGGTTTAGAAAAATGGTTGCCTTCTTCATATGCTACTGTCTGGAAGAGGCAGCTCTTCAGCCAGATGAATGAGAATATGTTACAGCTGGCTTTTACTGAAATAGTTTATGCTCTCCTTCAGTTGTGCAGCCAGTAGGGAGTTGTCAAGCTACATGTGTTTTCAAACTTCTTTCAGCTAAATCAGAGATCCAAGTACAAAATGCAGCACTCAAGGGTATCATGTGGACCTTGGCAACTCTCTGGTGGGTTCGAGGATCCATAAAGAGGTAAATGGATTAGAGTGACGCGTACATGGAGAATATTCCTCCATGACAGATATAAGCTAGTATTTTTTATGTTGCTTAACTCTTTCAGGGCATTAATCTGTGACAGAAGGAATAAGAGGAGAGATTTCTTCTGTTGCTTATTGCAATAAATATCAGTCATCTGTGCTTTACTGCTGAGCTGTGTGTGGCTTCAGAGGGAAACAGGCACAACTGGAATAGAAGGAGTTTGAATGTTTCCCTTTCTCTATCACATATATTCAAATCTTCCCAGTTCCATACATCCAAATCCCCAGCTGGTGGTTATTGCTCACTAGTAACTGAGCTGTGTCCAGTTTACATCTGTGTGTGGTCAGAAGTTTACTTTTTATTTTACTCCATAATTTGACTATTGTATCCATGATGCTATAATTTCAGCATTCGATTATTGTAACACATTCTATATAGAGGCCACATAGTTGATATCACTCAGAAAGTCATCACGTACAGGGAGTTCTGGATAATCATTTCCTTCCTCCCAAGGATATATATGAGCTAATGATTGGTTTTCACAATGTAAGGCCAAATTTTTATATAACACTTCCAATGACCTTGGAATACACCAGGGGTAGACAACACATGACCCGTAGGCTGCATGTCCCCTGCCAAGTCACCACAGCTGAATTGCTGCTAAATTTCAGTGGTGTGGTTGCAGCAGCAAAAAAGCCTCATTTTCACTTCAAAACAAGTACACACCTTGTTTTAATACAATTTTGTGTTTCCCTGGGGCTTTGGGGAGTGTGATTACACATTTAAACAAGGTCACATTCCTCTCACACCTTGTTTTAAAGATGCACACACTCCCCCCCCCCCCCAACACTTGTGGCTTTTTTGGGGCCTGCTGAATTGCTGCCGAATTTTTGCAGCAATTTGGCGGCAATTTCAGCAGTGGTGGGGGATGGAGGAGGAAGCGATGCAGCCTGCAGTGAGGTTCCAGGGGTGGGAAATTGGCCCGTGAGCCCTCTAAGGTTATGCACCCTTGGAGTAGGCTTATCAACTTTCTATCTTTGGAAGTTATACTGCCAGTGTTAGACGGCCACTAATTTGTATCTGTTTCATTCTGCATCTTGTCCACCACTTGGATTTATGCTTTCCTTGGTTTAGACACTAAATCCTGATAATTGAGGATAGCAGAGAAATCAAAATGTAGAGATCTGCTAGAGTCTAGATCTGGCCCAGGTGCATCTGCAAAGCATGTACTCCATCTAAATCCTCTCTGGCCTCATGGGGGTCCCATACTTGCAAAAGAAAAACAAAGCTGGAAGGGATAAATCCGTGGCCTTCCTAGCTACACTGCCAAGCTGTGCTGGATGGGGTTACACTCCCCCTGAAGACTCAGGCTTGCAGTTTGGGTGTACTTCTGGACTTGACCTTGAACCTGGATACCAGGTTTCAGTGGTGGGCAGGAGTGTGTTTGTGTAGCTGAGCCTAATGGACCAACTGTGCCCATTCCTAGAGTTACCTGATCTGGTCACAGTTCGTGCATGGCTAAGTTACATCCTGTTTGGAATATTAATGTGCTCTTCATAGGGCTGCTTTTGAAAACTGTCAGACACTTCAGCTAGTCCAGAATGCTGCAACGAGACTGTTGACTGGGGATAGTTACAAAGAGCATGCAACTCCCTTGTTCCAACAGCACCACTGGCTACTGATCTGTTCCCAGACGGAATTCATAGGGCTGGCTATTATTTATAAAGCCATATATGGCTTGGGATCAGGTTGCCTGAAATACCACCTTCTCCTGTATGAGCCTGCCCAGTTTTTAAGATCTTCTTTCAAGGCCATTGCCTTCAGAGGCATGTTTCATGGTGACATGAAGTAGGGACACCTTGGTCCCTGCTCCCAGGGTGTGGACTAAGAGAGGCTAAGTTCACACTCCCTCTACCACCTTTCCACTGGCAGATAAAGACCACTTTATTCAAGTGGGCCTTTGGTGTGTAAGTGGGTCTGTGGAGCTGGATGCTGATTTTACTCAGTTATTGTATTTTTCATTGTTTTTCATTTTCTTTTAATGCATTTGCTTGTCGTTGTTTTTATCAAGTTTTATTAGGGATTGTAAACTGCACTGAGTGTCATTTTTGGTAGAAAGGCAGGGTACAAATCAAATAAATACAACTGGGGGTATTCACAGCTCACTGTCTTCTAAGTGCTGTCCTCCCTCGGCCATGCCCTCCCTCCTAATGAGACTTCCACCTTATCATTGTGGAATGTGCAGCCTCATGGGCCCTCAGTCCTCTCTTTTGTCTGCCCCACCAGTTGTTCTTCTGTGTTGTTCCTTAGCCTGTCAGCGCCCTCTCCTTCCTGACTATGGCTGCCTCTACAAGAGGCATTTAAAGCTCTTTCAAGGCACATTAAAAAATTTACCTCTACAAGAACGGAGCGCAAATCAGGCGTAGAGGCGCGTTTTCTCTCCGATTATGCGTATTATCGAATGCGCTTTAAATAGCGAGTTTTATTTTGCTCCGGCCGTTAAAGCGCATTTTGACTATGTGAACAAGCGATTCTCTGCATTAACTACTTGTAAAGCGCATTTGAAACAACCGGTAAGGTCACCTGTTGAGTGCTCAATTACCTCCTGCATACAAGCATTTACGATAAAGCGCTTCTGAGAAGATGCACATAATCGGAGGAACAGGTGTCAAACAGAATCCATCTATGTGTGAGTCAGTCTTCCCCATCCTGATGTTGGAAGGAATGGTGCTGTTATGTTGGTAATTGTCACAACGCTTGCATTTGTCAGGGAGAAGTCCTTTTGATTGTTTGCAAGGCGGCTCAGTGTACTATGGTGGTTTGATGACATTGTACCACATGGTCAATTCTGTAATGTTGATAGATCTGCATTCCATCCTGCATGCTACATCCAAAGCCAGCCTTTTCCAACCTGATGCCCTCCAAGTGCTTTGGATGACGGCCCCCAGCACTCCTGACCATTGGCCATGTTGTCTGGGGCTGATGGGAGGCTCAGGTAAAACAACTGGAAGGCAGCAGGTTGGGAAAGGCTCCCCTAAACTGTAATCATGGAAGTATAGTTGTGTTTTTCAAGTGCATGTCCAGGGCAGGATCTACACTACTGCTTTAAAATGGTTTATAACCATTTTGACAACTGTTGGGGTCCAGGACACACTCCATATACAGTTTTCAAAACGTTTTCAGAGTGTTTTATCCTGCTTGGTGTAGATTGGTTCCAGGACCACCAAAAAGGGCAGAATAGTAGTATCAGGTTTTTTCAGGGTCGTAAAGAAATACTTTTGGCATTAAGGGGCGATTTCAAAAGGTTTTAAGACTGACCCCTTGTTGTTTTACTGTATTCTATAAAGTAAAAACAACAACATTATCTTAAGTTAAAATTGCCATTCCTATTAAATCAAAGAACTGGCATTTATAGTTTAAGCTTAGTAGAGCTTGATATTCTTTCTTCATTGTAAAACTTCATTTAAAAAGTAAACAGAGATGAGTTAGGTGATGAATATATTTGTGTAATATTTTTCACTACTAATAGTAGAAAGGTTTTTAAGTATCTGATTTTTCTCTCACATAAAGGAACTTGTGTTCAGCAATGTGCTAATTGGAATCAACTGACCTTTCTGCTGTGGACCCAAAATGGAGTTCAGGCAACACAGATTAAAATAGTTATAGCTTCTGACATACAGATGACAAGATTTACAAACAGGGCAATCAAAACTGTGGGTGCTTCCTTTAAATAAAAGGAAGAAGAAGCAATGATATATTTTAAAGAAAATACAGGACTTTTTTTTCTCCTGTTATAAAAAAGAAGACATTTTAAGGGCTTTGTTGAAAGAGTAGAATTGCTTTGTTTCTGATCCCATGATGAGTGAAAGAAATGTTTAAGAAAGATCATTTTACAGTGAGATTCATACTGAAATGTGATGACTGTGATTCAAGCCAAGCCAAAAATTACAGCTCAGAATTAGAAGGGATAGACATGGCTTGCGAATCCATTTTCCCACATTCCTGAATCTCAATCATCCCAGCTAATGTTTAAAAGAAAATAGAGCGGGAAACAATGAGGTCATTTTGTTTGGCTGCAAAAAAATAAATAAAATAAAATAAAAATCCTCCTAACAATAAAACATAGCAAATATATTTACTGGGGGCAACTGCTCATTTATAGTGAAAACACATCATGAATGACAGAACTTTCATGGCACATTTTACATTTTTTAAAGCTTCACAGTGTATGTTTTATACTTTGTCGTGATAAACCTTTTATAGAAGTCTTGCTGCTGATACCACTGTTGCTAGCAGTGTTTCTGATTCAACTGAAAACTCCTCAATTGGCAAAAGCAGTGCTACATTGCAGAAATAAGATTAAGGCTTAGGCTAAATTGATTTGTATATTTAACTACAAGTCTGCATGCAGATGAGTAGTATAGTCTTTAAATCCTACTTCCTGTACAGTTACCCTTACCATGTTCACCTAGATAGGCAAACATTCTAACATCAAGCGGTAGGGACAGGATCAAAGAAAATTGTACAACATCTGTAGAGAGAGGATAAAAATACAGCTATTCAAGCCACTAAACTGAACAGCTGTAGCTATTCAAGCTACACCGCCAAGTTGGGCAGGGTTGAGCATCTTCTCACAGTGGCACCAAACTTTCCTTACCTGCCTCTACTTCTTCAAAGCAGGCAACCCCAGGTATATTTTTTTCTCACTTTTGCTCGGCATGGCCAAGATTCTCGAAGCATCTTGACCATGCAGCAGCTGAACAATCGTGTTTATACGAGGTCACATTGGTGCCTCATGATCCGACATCCTGCTCTTGCACTCCTCCCGAGTAATCGCCATGGAAAGGAGCACAAATGCAGGGTTTGAAACCTCATGGGGCTGCCAACGCCCCTAGCACCCCATTCCCCCCAGTTGTTCCCCCCTCCTCCCCCCTCTGCTGAAGAGAAAACAGTTGCGGAAGGGGGAGTCCATGCCTTACTCCAATTTAAACTTTTTTAAAAATGTTTTTTATTTTAACATGAAGTTCCATGGAGGCACAGAGGCAGCCCAGCAGCCATTCGGCTCACTGGGCCGCCCTTTTCCCCATCCCAGTGTGCCTGCGCCTAGCTCCAGTTTATTTTTGTTTTTTTACCTTTTTCTTTTACTGCGTAATTTCACAGTTCCAGTGAGGTGCCCCTGCCTAGCTACAGTTTTTTTCATAGTTCTTCTTTTACCACAAGTTCCACAAGTTCCGCAGAGGTGTTGAGGTGGTCCAGTGGCTTTCAGCTCATTGGCCTGTCCCCTCCACTGGTCGAGGGCAACCAATCAGGGGTTGCCATTGGCTGGGACCTGCCTCCGCTGCAAATCCAGAGCAAAGCGACAGACAGCAAATGCGCGTCGGCACCTTGCTCACAGCAAAAAGTAGTGGTAAGTCACTGACATTTTTAATTTGGAGCTTCAGGGGAATGCCTTGGGATGGCTGTACGATGGCGGCTGCATCGTATAAATGATCTAACACCACTGTGGATCCACCCCGGGGCTTTCCCCTCATCAAGATGTGCCTCAGGTCTTCTTCCCAACTTTGGAACTGGAGAGCAGGCGAGGTTCAAAGCTTCAAAGCTGGGAAGATGGGTAGAATGTTGTCATGCTTGCCAGCTAGTAATCATGGTCAGTGGAACTGTTGCAGCCTGTAGTAGTGTCTCAGCTTTAAGTGGAAAGTTTTACCTAATGGTTTGAAAACTGTGGCCCAAACTTAACAATATTAAATAAGGCTATTGCTATATATGGCTCATATTCTGGAAAGAAAGAAAGAAATTAATTCCTATCCTAGATACAAGCTGGAAAGCTGTACGATTTATTGTGGGAATGAATTGCAACAGCTGATTTTTTTTCTTGACTGAAATTTTGAACACCATTTGTATTCTGATTCCTGGTTTTGTGTCCATCCTATTTTAACCTTCAAATAAGAAAAAGTCTGGGGGAAATATTGATATGCTCTAGGGGAAAGGCAGTGATCTGTCTCAATGATAAACACCATTTTGAAATGTTAGAAGGTCAGCATATACTAAACTAGGGCTTGGATTTTATTGCACTCAATGTGTGTTGTTCCAGAATGTTTTTAACCACTAAACATTAATGCCATCCCCAAATAAGAAACTTTGAAAATACTTTTGTTTTATCTTTCCCCCTCAAAGTATTTGAAGCCTGCCGTGAAGAAACACTGCAGTTGAATAGGGATGTTTTTGTTCTTGATAAAGGTGCTCTTAGAAGTTGAAGTTGTTTTCTTTGAAAACTGTTCAGAAGCTCAGTTTTTAAGAGACAGAACATCTCTTAAAAGAATATGCTCTCTCGCTCTCTCTCTCTCTCTCTCTCTCACACACACACACACCCTAAACCTATTTCCAAAATAAGTAGTTTCTAATCCAGCTGGGATAATGCGGTCATAAAAAGGATGTCCAAATCCACCAATTTATATTGGTTTGGTTTGGCTTGGTTTTCAAAGTATTTAAAGCAGAAAGTCTGTGGCATGTGTACACTGTAATTGGTGTAGTGTTCTCAGTTTTTTCCCTCAGTCTGCCATATTGTTTAATGTCCGAATGAAATGCTAATTGGACCTACTTTCACTCATGTTTTCAAGGCTGCTATTGAGAATATAATATACTTCAGATTACTGTCATTTGCCATATTCAATTCAATAGCAGTACCAAAAGATTATGAAGAACTATTAATTTAACTTTAGACTTTCATTATCACTTGGGCATACTGGTGCATTTGAAAACATGTCCAAAGATGTGTTTATAAGAACACATCTTTGGACGTGTTCTTATAAACAAATACATCTTGTGCCATAAGGTCTGTGCAGGTGTTTGCTTGCAACATGTAGACTACAGTATCCTCCTGGACCAGCACCATCGGTTGGACACTTGAGGCACTGTATTGCAGTGAAATTACAGTGTAATTACAGTGTAGCAGGCACTGTAAGTATCTACAGGGTCAATTTCAGAAAGTAACATTGGGTGTCTATTTCTTGGCACCTTGGCAAATGAGCTGTGGGGTTCTCTTGGGTATTATTTTGTCCTCAATGTTGTTTAAAATCTATATGAAGCCGGTGGGATTCATCATTAGGAGATTTGGAGCACGGTACCATCAGTATGCTGATGACATGCAGCTCCATCTACAACATATAAGGTTGTATATGTTCTGGATCAGCCTAGACCCAGTTAAAAGCTGGATTCTGGAAAGATGGAGGCTTTGCCTGTGAGTGGTTCTTGAATCTGGAAGAAAAGTGTTTGCCTGTTCTGGATGGGGTTTCACTCCCTCTGAAAGATTGGCTTGGGATACTCCTAGTTGCACCTCTGTCACTGGAGGCCCAAGTGGTCATGGCAACTCAGAGTGTTTTCTACCAGCTGGTATGCCAGCTATAACCTCTCCTGGAAAGGGATAGTTTGGCTCCAGTAGTACAGGCACTAGTAAACTCAAGGCTAGTTTACTGCTATACTATGTCTATGTGGGGATGCCCTTAAAATTGGCCCAGAAGCTTCAACTAGTGCAGAATGCAGCAGCTTGGCTGTTGTCAGTAGCTACCCTTTTCAGCATATAACTCCTTTGCTAAGGGAATTGTACTGGCTGCTTATCCACTACTGGGCCAGGTTTAAGATTTTGGCCCTTTCCACACCAGGCAAAACGCCTGGGATGGCCCCCGGCTGCTCCTTGTGAGTCCAAATGACGCACAGGGAGTCCCAGGGGTGGGGGGGCAGGGTTAAAGAAAACCACAAAAATCCCAATTCTTCATCAGTCCTGGGAAGTTCCCAGGGCTGCAGAAGATGTGCCCACCCCAGTGCTGTTGTGCTTACTCGGGAGTAAGTGCGGCAGCACCGATGGTCATGGAGCCACACTGTGCAGCTCTATGGACATCAGGAGAGGGGTGGGCAGCAAATTCGCCATCTCTAGGATGGCAGGGGGGGAGGGGTTTTTTTTTAAAAAAAAACCTTACCTCTGCAGAGGAGTGCTTGTTCACTCTCTGTTGAAGGGGGGGAAATGGCAGCTGCGACTTGCGACAGCCCAGGGAAAGCCCGGACCGTCACATTTTTTATGTGTATTGGGCATGCCGATCCTGGAAGTAGCTACCCTGAGCCCTCTACACTGCTATGGTGTAGAAAGGGCCGTTGTTACTGGGTATAAATCCCTAAACAACTTGGGACCAGGATATTTAAGGACACTTTCTCCCTTGCTAACTTGCCCAGTAACTGAAATCATCAGATGAGGCACTCCTGGTGGTTCTACATGGACCTGTGGTTTGTTTGGAGTCAACTCAGAAAAAAGCCTTCGGTTTACTGCCTCCATCTCTGTAGAACTAGCTTCCCTGATTGAGCAGCCATGGTTTTATTGTTTTATAATCTGATTTTAAATATTTTAATTTTGTGTTGACACTGTTTTCTTCTTTTATTGGCCACCACTTGGGAATCCTGTTGGATGTTGAGTGGTATATAAATCTTGTAAGTAAATAAATAAATTTTAAAAATTGGGAACAGGGAATTTGTTCTGGAAAGAGGCTTCAGGGATGAATCACATTGGTTGCTCCTGATATTAGAATCAGTATTTCTACATTGCCTTTACAGTTTGCTATTCACAATTTTATATATATATATATATATATATATATATATATATATTACATAGCAGAACCCCTGTACAGAGCTCCAAATGTGCTGGAATTTGCACATAGAGCTCTTCCACCTCCTTTGCATGCACAGGGTTAGGGTTTAAGTGAACATAAGTGTTTATAGACACAAGGGCTAGGTATGTATGACTAATCCCCACACCTTCAAGTAATTACTGATTCAGAGGCAATGATGGTTTCCCCTTCACACAAAAATAAAATAGAAAGGTAGCATCGTGTGACTATTCTGTCAAGTGAATTATTATCAAGAAGTTCACAAAAGTATATATTTTTCTATATTTGTTAGAACGTTTATATTTTCTTGACAGACATCTTAAGTATAATACTCACACAAGCCAATATGAAGTATGTTTTCCTTTTTCAGGTTTGGATGTTGATGGAATATACAGAGTCAGTGGCAATCTGGCAACGATACAAAAGTTACGATTTGTTGTCAATCAAGGTAAGTGATTCCTTCGCCCTGTAATGTTTTGTTTAGTACTTATCTGTCTGAACTGACAATACAATGGATTTTTGAAGCTGTGGTACATTAGTGGCACAGAATGATGAGTGGCATTTTGCAGAAGAGAGGAAGAGAAGTGAACAGAGATAGAACAAACAAGCAGAGAATGGGTTAGAAGAGGAAGAGCAATAGTTAGAGCCTAAAGAAAACAAGATGGTGACACAAAAAAGAAAGACAACAGAAATGGGAAATTAGTATATGACACTATGTTAGTAGCAAAGCTAATAATTTTTAAAAACACAGAATTGACATTTCAATTTCAGGTGTGAGAGGAAAAGAGAGAAGGGATTTTTAAAAGTCTAAAGAAATATGGAAGAAGAATAAATAGAAGAATATAAAAGGAATAGCTGAAATAAAGACACTTGGGAATGATATAATGGGAGGGGAGAAGAGTAGGGGTGTGCATCGGATCGGATCCGATCCACGATCCGAATCCGATCCGACCCAAAATCGGGAAAATCCGATCCGATCCGATCCGATCCGGCCAACCTCCGATCCGATCCGATCCGATCCGATGAGGTCCGATCCGGATCGGACGCCATTTTGAATGCTTTTTCCCATAGCCAAGTATTGTTTTACAAAAACGCCTATAACTTTTTCATTTTTAAAGATAGAAGGATGAAACTTGGGGACATTGTAGACTGGTTAGGGATAGTTATCTGTGAGAAATTTCAGAAAGATTGGTGCATGCGTTTTGTGGCAATTAATTTTTTAATAAATACCCAGGAATGCTTATAACTTTGTCATTTTTAAAGTTACAAACATGAAACTTTGCCACATTGTAGGAGGTACCTTGGGACCTATGTGTGTGAAATTTCAGAAACATAGGTGCTTGCCTTGTGTGGCAATTAATTTTAGAAAAATGGGTAGTAGTGGGGTAAATACAGTTACGCCTCCCATTTTTTTATTTTTTAAGATACAAACAGGAAACTTGGGCACATTACAGATACCACTTTCCTTGATATGTGAGTGAAATTTCAGAAACATTGGAGCTTGCCTTGTGTGGCAATTAAGTTTTGAAACAATGAGGAAAGAAACACCTATAACTTTGTCATTTTTAAAGTTACACACATGAAACTTTGCCACATTGTAGGTGGTACCTTGGGACCTATGTGTGTGAAATTTCAGAAACATAGGTGCTTGCCTTGTGTGCCAATTAATTTTAGAAAAATGGGTAGTAGTGGGGTAAATACAGTTACGCCTCCCATTTTTTTAGTTTTGAAGATACAAACAGGAAACTTGGGCACATTACAGGGAACACTTCACTTGATATGTGTGTAAAATTTCAGAAACATTGGTGCTTGCCTGGTGTGGCAATTAATTTTTGAAACAATGAGGGATTCATTGGACAGCACTTGCCCATAGGGATTCATTGGACAGTACTTTCCCATAGGGAATCATTGCATTGCACTTTCCCATAGGGAATCATTGCATTGCACTTTCCCATAGGGAATCATTGCATTGCACTTTCCCACTGAGAAATACAGTTATGCCTCCCACATTTTTATTTTTGAAGATACAAACAGGAAACTTGGGCACATTGTAGACTGGTTAGGGATAGTTATCTGTGAGAAATTTCAGAAAGATTGGTGCATGCGTTTTGTGGCAATTAATTTTTTAATAAATACCCAGGAATGCCTATAACTTTGTCATTTTTAAAGTTACACACATGAAACTTTGCCACATTGTAGGTGGTACCTTGGGACCTATGTGTGTGAAATTTCAAAAACGTAGGTGCTTGCCTTGTATGGCAATTAATTTTAGAAAAATGGGTAGTAGTGGGGTAAATACAGTTACGCCTCCCATTTTTTTATTTTTTAAGATACAAACAGGAAACATGGGCACATTACAGGGAACACTTCACTTGATAGGTGTGTAAAATTTCCGAAAGCTGGGTCCAGGCATGTGGTGGCAATTAATTTTTGAAACAATGAGGAAAGAAACGCCTATAACTTTTTTATTTTAAAAGTTAGAAGTCTGAACATTGCTCACTTTGTAGATGGGTTAGGGGTAGATATGTGTCAGAAATTTCAGAATGATAGGTCCAGGCATTTGATGGCTATGGAATTTTTAGATTAAATGTTTCAAAAAATGTTCCACAGAGGCCAGGTCTTCCTTTCCTCCCCCTCCCGCTTCCCGCGAAGAAAAGGAAACACTGTCTCGTCTCGATCCCTTTGATCCTTGCTAGTATCCATTACAGGGCTCGTGTCTGCTTGAGTAAAAAGTGAAAGTAGGAAAGCAGACACGAGCCCTGTAATGGATACTAGCAAGGATCAAAGGGATCGAGACGAGACAGTGTTTCCTTTTCTTCGCGGGAAGCGGGAGGGGGAGGAAAGGAAGACCTGGCCTCTGTGGAACATTTTTTGAAACATTTAATCTAAAAATTCCATAGCCATCAAATGCCTGGACCTATCATTCTGAAATTTCTGACACATATCTACCCCTAACCCATCTACAAAGTGAGCAATGTTCAGACTTCTAACTTTTAAAATAAAAAAGTTATAGGCGTTTCTTTCCTCATTGTTTCAAAAATTAATTGCCACCACATGCCTGGACCCAGCTTTCGGAAATTTTACACACCTATCAAGTGAAGTGTTCCCTGTAATGTGCCCATGTTTCCTGTTTGTATCTTAAAAAATAAAAAAATGGGAGGCGTAACTGTATTTACCCCACTACTACCCATTTTTCTAAAATTAATTGCCATACAAGGCAAGCACCTACGTTTTTGAAATTTCACACACATAGGTCCCAAGGTACCACCTACAATGTGGCAAAGTTTCATGTGTGTAACTTTAAAAATGACAAAGTTATAGGCATTCCTGGGTATTTATTAAAAAATTAATTGCCACAAAACGCATGCACCAATCTTTCTGAAATTTCTCACAGATAACTATCCCTAACCAGTCTACAATGTGCCCAAGTTTCCTGTTTGTATCTTCAAAAATAAAAATGTGGGAGGCATAACTGTATTTCTCAGTGGGAAAGTGCAATGCAATGATTCCCTATGGGAAAGTGCAATGCAATGATTCCCTATGGGAAAGTGCAATGCAATGATTCCCTATGGGAAAGTACTGTCCAATGAATCCCTATGGGCAAGTGCTGTCCAATGAATCCCTCATTGTTTCAAAAATTAATTGCCACACCAGGCAAGCACCAATGTTTCTGAAATTTTACACACATATCAAGTGAAGTGTTCCCTGTAATGTGCCCAAGTTTCCTGTTTGTATCTTCAAAACTAAAAAAATGGGAGGCGTAACTGTATTTACCCCACTACTACCCATTTTTCTAAAATTAATTGGCACACAAGGCAAGCACCTATGTTTCTGAAATTTCACACACATAGGTCCCAAGGTACCACCTACAATGTGGCAAAGTTTCATGTGTGTAACTTTAAAAATGACAAAGTTATAGGTGTTTCTTTCCTCATTGTTTCAAAACTTAATTGCCACACAAGGCAAGCTCCAATGTTTCTGAAATTTCACTCACATATCAAGGAAAGTGGTATCTGTAATGTGCCCAAGTTTCCTGTTTGTATCTTAAAAAATAAAAAAATGGGAGGCGTAACTGTATTTACCCCACTACTACCCATTTTTCTAAAATTAATTGCCACACAAGGCAAGCACCTATGTTTCTGAAATTTCACACACATAGGTCCCAAGGTACCTCCTACAATGTGGCAAAGTTTCATGTTTGTAACTTTAAAAATGACAAAGTTATAAGCATTCCTGGGTATTTATTAAAAAATTAATTGCCACAAAACGCATGCACCAATCTTTCTGAAATTTCTCACAGATAACTATCCCTAACCTGTCTACAATGTCCCCAAGTTTCCTGTTTGTATCTTCAAAAATAAAAATGTGGGAGGCATAACTGTATTTCTCAGTGGGAAAGTGCAATGCAATGATTCCCTATGGGAAAGTGCAATGCAATGATTCCCTATGGGAAAGTGCAATGCAATGATTCCCTATGGGAAAGTACTGTCCAATGAATCCCTATGGGCAAGTGCTGTCCAATGAATCCCTCATTGTTTCAAAAATTAATTGCCACACCAGGCAAGCACCAATGTTTCTGAAATTTTACACACATATCAAGTGAAGTGTTCCCTGTAATGTGCCCAAGTTTCCTGTTTGTATCTTCAAAACTAAAAAAATGGGAGGCGTAACTGTATTTACCCCACTACTACCCATTTTTCTAAAATTAATTGGCACACAAGGCAAGCACCTATGTTTCTGAAATTTCACACACATAGGTCCCAAGGTACCACCTACAATGTGGCAAAGTTTCATGTGTGTAACTTTAAAAATGACAAAGTTATAGGTGTTTCTTTCCTCATTGTTTCAAAACTTAATTGCCACACAAGGCAAGCTCCAATGTTTCTGAAATTTCACTCACATATCAAGGAAAGTGGTATCTGTAATGTGCCCAAGTTTCCTGTTTGTATCTTAAAAAATAAAAAAATGGGAGGCGTAACTGTATTTACCCCACTACTACCCATTTTTCTAAAATTAATTGCCACACAAGGCAAGCACCTATGTTTCTGAAATTTCACACACATAGGTCCCAAGGTACCTCCTACAATGTGGCAAAGTTTCATGTTTGTAACTTTAAAAATGACAAAGTTATAAGCATTCCTGGGTATTTATTAAAAAATTAATTGCCACAAAACGCATGCACCAATCTTTCTGAAATTTCTCACAGATAACTATCCCTAACCTGTCTACAATGTCCCCAAGTTTCATCCTTCTATCTTTAAAAATGAAAAAGTTATAGGCGTTTTTGTAAAACAATACTTGGCTATGGGAAAAAGCATTCAAAATGGCGTCCGATCCGGATCGGACATCTGGTCCGATCCGATCCGACCAGCCTCCGATCCGATCCGATCCGACCCCCCAGGTCCGATTCCGATCCGCTATCCGATCCGATCCGGGGGGTCAGTGCACATCCCTAGAGAAGAGTCATAGCCCAAATATGTATTTCAAATCACATTTAAACTTTTTAAACATGATTTTATTGATTTTCTGCAATGCTACCAAAATATTTCAAATATTATTCAAAAGATGCAGAAGCCAATATCAGGTAGTAAGCAACTGTATCTTTAAGACTTCAATGCTGTTGATGTATACCACTTCACTTTTATATAAATTATCTGACAGTGAGGCCCTTAAAAAGTGTATATGGAGCATCTTTGACAGGGAATAAGAATTGCATACATTAAAGTCTATGAGACAGGTGGTGGAGCCTTGAATTTTTCAACTCTAACCTTAAAGCAGTTTACCCTTCTGTTGGATATAGTCATAGATGGAAAATTAGCTGTTGAATGTTATTTATTATTAACATTATTATATTGCCTTTATTTGGCTAAAAAGCCATCAAGATGGCAATATATTAATGTTAACTATATTGTCCAAGACCATAAAATATTTTAACAGAATTACATAATTTAAATTAAAAGATGTGTCATCACATCCTTTCTGAAAGACAAGAGAGTTTGGGTCAATTGTAGTTCTTGATGGAGCATATCCCAAAGGCCTTTCATGCATACCTGACAAATGTTCCTTTACGGGTAATGGTATAGTTAAAGGGAAGCTTTTAATAACCAGACAGGTTCATAACGAAAAGCTCCACAATATCATCAGTAGTATAGCTAGAGGCTAAGCAAGTACATTTTATTTACATCCTTTACTTAAATCACCATTATTTTAATAACCATAGTTTGGGCTTCTTTATACCAAGCATGAAATACTATTTGTCGTGATTCAGATTAACCGACAGCACCTGAGGAATGAATGAGGCTGTCAGATTCAGGGCCCAGAAACACTCCCATTTGTGAGAACTACGACCTCCATGTATGGGCCATTCACACAGCTGCTGTGATTTGCATGAAAACCAGGTGTCTTGGTTTACGGTGGTCATGTAGACAGCCCTTCCATGGTTCCTTTGGGTGGGCCCAGAAAAATACAGGCTCTCAAGGTGCTCACATGGGGGCCTCTATTCATTGTAGGGCACAGTTTAGGTGATCTGGCCCCTTAATTGAAAAGTCCTTTAATTGAAAAATCTTCATTTATTGTCTGAATTTGTAGAACTTTTTATTATGGCTTTACCACATTGGCACCCATTATGCCACAATTAATCCAGACCCAACTGAAATATGTGTGTTCTTACACACCAGCTTTGTAAATGAGTGGTTGTGGCTGTATTTATACTTCTTTTAGGCATTTGTAATCACAATTGCATATCGGAATTCAAATCCTTAGAAGTGTTTGATCTATACATTTATTTTTCTAGGTACTGTGAAACAGTATTATGTATTTTTTGTGTGTGACTCTTTTCTTGTGTTTTAGTTAGGTGTTCTGCATTCTCTCCTATTCTGTGACATGTCCTTATTTTGAGGTTCGTAATACATATGGCACATTTATTTCTAAAGAATAGCTTCAAATTACAACTACAACTACAAGACATTTAAAATTAGAGGGGGGAAATCCCAGAAAGGATCAAATTCTTCCCCAATGTAACTCTACTGAAGTCTATTTAAAACATTTCTATGAACTTGTCATCAAATATATGCAAAGGATTTCATCACTTTGAGTTTGATGGAATTACACCAGGGATGAACTAAGTCCTACATCTCTGTATGAAACTGAATTGCCAAATCCATCCCAAGCCACCAAGTCAGTAAAGTCATTCAACTTAAAAATGAAACAGTAAGTCAAAGCCCTTATTTCACCATGCAAGCTCTAGTTAGATAGCACTTCTTCCTGTTCCCAGAAGTCCTGTTTCAGATGTTCATCCTCTGTTCTTGTTGCTGCTTTAAAGTACTGTGGAAGAGACCAAACCACTTGATCAGTCATCTCTTAAAGCATGATTACCATCACCTTCTTTCCTCATGCAAATCCAGCAGTTTGAGGTACAATCTGCAGGGTTGCTTGGAAATTAGGTCTTTTTGTTCTCTGGGTATTTTCTTTAACTTATTGTGTGGGAAATAATGTATGCTGGTACTTACTAACTCATATCTGTGAGCCAGAGTGATGTAGTGGATGGCTTGTAGCCAGGTTATCTAAAGGAACGCCTCCTCCCATATGTACCTGCCCGGACCCTAAGATCATCTACAGGGGTCCTTCTCCGTGAGCCCCTGCCAAAGGAAATGAGGCAGGTGGCCACTAGGAGGAGGGCTTTCTCTGCTGTGGCACCCCGGCTGTGGAATGAGCTCCCCAGAGAGGTTCGCCTGGCGCCTACTTTGTACTCTTTTCGTCGCCAGGTGAAGACCTTTTTATTCTCCCAGTATTTTAACAGGTAAATTAACTCAATTTTAATCGTTGCTGTTTTAAATTTGTATTTTAATCTGTATTAATTCCTGCTGCTTGGTTTTATTCTGGTTGTGTTTTTATATTGTATGTTATTCTGTGTTTTTAGATTGTGCCTTGTTTTATATATTTTAAAATGATTTCATGGTTTTAATTTTTGTGAACCGCCCAGAGAGCTTCGGCTATGGGGCGGTATAAAAATGCAATAAATAAATAAATAAAAATAAATAATATTTTTTTTATCGGAGATGAAAAATAGGAGATTGTCTCAGAAGCACCTGTAATCTCTCATTTAAGATGGGAAAATCACCTAGCTAAGGGGACGAGCCATGAGGGGAGCCATGAACAGCTCAGAAACAGGAGCCATCAGAGCAGACTTGGGCAGGAGTAATGCCCAATTCATCAAGCCTCTTTTTCTAAACTGCACCTAGGAATCTGTTTGATGAACTGACTAACATTGCAGTCTTCATTATATTTATATATTTAGACAGTAGTCCTATACTTACTAATGAGAAAGCCTGTATAGGAGTGCTCTTGTCATAATTTTTTTTAAAAAAAATTATTGCTCCTTTTGTGCAACTGTGCACAATCGCAAGTCCGCCCGTCCACTATGTAACCCCACAGAGGCATATTCGCATCTTGTCAATATCCTTGTCAGTTTCATCCTCTCCACATATTACTTCCTTTTGCCCAACACAGCTATATTCTGTACTTGTCAAACAACTTCTCAAACCTGCCCTCCCCGCACACAACCTTTGCTCAGATGATCTTGCCGTGGTTACTGAAAATGGGAGCCAGGAAAAGGGAGTGGAGGCAACATCTGTGTTAAAAGCACTTGCTTGATACTCAGGCAAGTGTGCAATGCAAGTGGGGTACCTCCAAGTGTCAGTTCAATAGATCAAACCCTGAAGATCATGTTGCTGAGTGAGCGATCTGGTTCCCTTTTCCTGAGCTATCAGCATCAAAGTGTGCACAAATTACCCACTGATTAGTCGAGAAAAAGGGACTAGATTGCCCACTTAGTAACCTTCTCATCCAAAAGAGGGATGCTTGAAAATTTCATTTGGTCCACATTTTAAAGTGAGCTGACCAAATTTGCACTTCCCGGACTAATACGTGAATTGGAATAGTTATTCTTCAGATTTCGCCCTTCTCCAAATTTTGCACTGCAGTTCTCATCTCAAAACTTGCATACAAAAATGTGTATGTTAGGGAACGTCTCATGCAAAACTGCATATGTTAGGGAATAACATGTACATAAATGTGTGTGTTAGGAAAGGCTATACACAAACATAAATGTGAATGTTCATTTATTGATTTATTTTTTAAAATTTCAGAATGATGCACAAATTGGATGGAATAAGTTTATGATTGAATACGTGTGAAAGTGACATGGCTTTGATATAGAGTGATTCATACATCCCTATTCTCACATACATGCACATGTCAACTCACTACAGCCAAGGGTGACATTATAAGGCGTGTTGAGGCTTTCTGAGCCACATCTGCCCTTCCAAATCTATTACTTTATCAATGCCACAGCTCAGACCTGGATGGGAACGTTTGAAGAAAGGCTACCAGAATGCCCCTGAGCCAGCTTTTCCCCATAATTCATACAAACAGACACACACACCCCTGAAAGAGACATAAATGTTAGACTACATTTGTAAAGGCAGCTAAGTTACAACCTTCCAGTTACTTTCATCTGTACTGGATTAGTTCCCCGATTTTCAAGCAGTTTGAATATTAGCACCTCAGGCCATAATCCTGTGTTTACATACATATAAGTAAGTCCTTTTGAACCCATTGCTCTTGAGTTTAATTTTTAACCTCATGTTTTAGATTTTACTAACCCCAAATAGATAATGCTTCAAATTTAATGCTGCAATGCTATGGTTTCTGGGTGGGCAAATGTCAGATCTCCCCCATCAAGGATGGCGAGAAAAATCCATCCTCAGAGAGGGAAACCTGACCTCAGAGCCCTCCTTCTAGCCACCTTGGAAACCTGAAAGGCTTGGGACTTGGAAGGGTGCCTCTTCTCCAACACTGGAAGTCCAAGATCAGAAAGAGGGGGAAAGAGGCACACACAGGATATATAGCTCTCCTGGTCCCCAGCCACCCCCACCGATGCCAAAACTGGCTGCATATCTACTCAAGCCTTGAACTGGCACAGATCAATTCTCTTCTATTGAAAACCAATGGGAAGGATTTTTTAAAAATCTGTGGAGGTAAATGGAAACAAAAAACACTACACCTCCTTCACTTCCACCCTCTGGTATGAGCTCAGCAGGGCTTTGGATTCCTCCAAGCCTCTGCTGTTGGAGTCCTGCCTGCCACAGGTAGGATTGCTCCATAAATCGGTTTCTGATAAATTATTTGAAGAATAGCCAAACAGCATGAAAAACTACAGCCTCACATTCTTAAGTTTCATTCATAAAGTGCTGTGAGATCATTTTGGCCAAACTGCTAGGATACAGGAAATATATAAAGAACCTGATGGCTAATGCCAATAAATGGAATAGGTGTTTTTTCACTGTAGTTGTGACTTGGAAGTAGATCTCTATTTGCACAAGGCTTCAAAAATAGAGCACCATGTGCACTGGTAGAATCCCATGTACAAATCACTTCTTATACTTTTGTTTAAAAAAACCAAACTGATAGCATGTGCATACGCAGAGTTACTATGGATTCCAAAAAGGAAAACAACATATGACAGAATATGCTTCTTCATTTTGAAAATAATTTTATTTGGTGTGACAATCTGGCCGAGTTCGCACACTATGCTAAGCCACCCTGAGAATAAGCCAGCATGGGTTGTTTCTTTGCTTACTAACTCGACAGATGATTGGGCGCTCTGCAGCTTGCCATGGCTTGTTACCACCCTCAGTCCTCCTCAGTCTAGCACGTATCCCAGACACCTTTGTGTCAGAATTCATTTTCTTGGTCACTACAGCAGCACCCTTTCTTCAGTTGGTCCGCTGGGGTTGCTGGCTGAAGAGGAACCCCCACTACACACACTCTACATCAGAACACCAAATGGAATTCATTTAATGAGCTCTTATGAATGGAGTAACACATTCACACTTTTTTCCCCAGGTTCTTGTGCAAAACAGCCTGTCCGTTATTTAACCAAGCGTACTAATATTATTCTCTTGTCAATATCCTTGTCAATTTCATCTCCTACACTGCCTTTTGTATTTAAATGCTTCTTCACCTACTCCCACAATAAGCAGCCCCCCCCCCCCCCCGATCCTTCTCCTGCAGCTGCTGGCCACTTTTGGCTGCACCCCATTTGATCTTGTCTATTCCATACACTAATCTCCATTGTTAGCTGTCAGATATGTATGAGGGATTCGGAGCAGTGAGGTGGAATGATAAACATATGCAAATTTCAAGGCAGAGCAGTGAAGGCAACAGGTATGTACACACATTTTAAGGCAAAGCAGTAAAGCTGAGGGGGAAAATGTGCCAATTGCATGGAAGAGCAGTGGGGCAGATCACTAAAAATATGCACATTTCATGGTGGAGGTTGAAAGTTGAGGGGGAAATTATACAAAATTGCACAATTGAGCAAGACCAGAAAAATATATTGAGGACACTCTCCAGTATCCTTCTTGACATTTAAGAGCACGGGGCAAAGGGCACTGACAATGGGTAAGAAAGAATGACGGTGGCATTAGTGAGATTGTGATTAGCGGCAGGGGTTTCCACTGCTCTCACCAGGCAGTTCTCTTAGCTGTTCTGACAACCTACACTGAAGTCACCCTGCCGGGTTTGGACATCACAACCAGCCACCATGAACCAAGGGGTGACCTGAGGGGGGAAATACATTAAAAATTGAATAAAATAACAAAGATGTCATTATTTCAGTTTTCCCATGTGTGTACAGAGAGGGAATACAACCGAGGTTGTGGAGGTGAGCAAGAGACCAATTGGGGATGGTGGAGCTAAGTCAGGATGCCCACCCTCCCACCTGCCTTTTGGACCTGGGATATCTTCCTGCTCCACTGCTGCTTGCAGTTGGAAGCAGGGTGTGATAGGCCCCCACGAGAGCAGCTGTTTCCTTTGCCCTCAGAGGGCTGAGCCTATGGGCTGGCAATACCTTGTTGGCCATGTCGCCTCAAGGATGCAACTGGGACCCTTCTTCCAGGGATCCTTCTTCTAGGATTATGCTCATCTTCTTTGTTGTTGTTTTTATCAGACCTGTGTTGATACAGTGCTTAGTAAACAAAAGCAAAAAACCATTTTGGCTGTTTTTTTATTAGAAATTATAATATTTTTGCATCAAAGGATTTTTGGGGGGGGGGGGATTGCCTTATCATTACATGGAAAATAGGGGGAAATATTTCCAAGTTTATCCAAATCCTCAACCTAGATCTGTCCTTGGAGTTTGGGGACCGGGACAACAGCTGCATGAGAGCCAGTGTGATGTAGTGGTTAGGGCATTGGCCTGGAAGTTGAGAGATCCGGGTTCTAGTCCCCACTCGGCCATGGAAGCTCACAGGATGACTTTGGGCCAATCAGACTCTCAGCCCAACCTACCTCACAAGGTTGTTGTTGTGAGGATAAAATGAAGAGGAGGAGGATTATGTATACCGACTTGAGTTCCTTGGAAGAAATAAGGTGGGATTTAAATAAAATAAATAAATAAATGGTTCGACTAGGGCACCAACTGCTGGCAGATAGTATAGGGCTGCCCCTGCCTTGAACAATCCAACGAGAAGAAAAAGAAAATCTCTTGAATTTCTTTTTCTAAAAAAAATAAAAAATGTATATGTCCCTATCATTTTTCTTTTGTTAGTTTTGTTGCATTTGCTATTATTATTCAGCAATAAGCATTAGCCAGCACTGCATGAATAATCCATTTAAAATGCTCCAAATTGAACACATAATCAATCCTTACATGAGCAAACTACTTGAATGGTTGTTGTTTCTTTACGCTGTCACTTGGCTATGTATGATTCTTTTATTGAAACTCCTGCACTGTGGAGTGCATGAGAGACATAAATTGAGGCTCTTCTCATTTCATTGCAACAGAAATCTTGAACCACAGTTGCACAGTTAAACATTGTAGGAAAAGCGTGAGAATGTCAAGTGTACTGAAAGTATTTTTTTGAAGAGAATGAACCTCAGACCTAAGCATTATCACTACCCCTATCTTTGTGCTGTGAACATTATCGGTAAGATCAGAAAATGAATAAAAAGCAACCAGGACACATGGAGAGGTGGGGGGAGAGAAAAGAACAAAAATCTTACATTTGGTAGTTTTATTGTTAAACATTTTTAGAAAGTGTCTTCAGATTATATATCGTTTTTCCTATTTATAAGATCTTTTATTGTATTTGATTTTATACTTGACAACAATGACCACAACAGAACCACTGCCTTATTTACTTTTTCCATGTCGGTAAGGTTTACTGTGTCTGTGTAGAAGGATGTTGAAATTGCATTTTTTTTACTTCCAGGTGGCAAGATTATCTTTTATCAATGATTTATTTTTCCTATTAAAAGCTAAAAAAGATCTTGATTATAAGAGGCCCAGATTATAGCATCTTTCAGAGTTGTACACAGTTTCAACTCATAGATTTGTCAGATACATTGATTCAGATAAATAAATATCATGGGGATTCTTAGAAATAATTATATTAATATTTGTTCAGTCTTTGGGAAAATACCGAGGAACAAAATGTGTCAAAGATAGTAATAAGAGTGTAATGGCAATCTTTGCACAACAATTGTTTTTCTCTCCAAAGCCCTAAAATGGCGAGAGAGAAAGAGATGGGGGGGGGGGGATGAGTTGGCTGGCAGAGGGCGAGGGAAGAGAAAAAAACATAGCATTCTGTGAAATAGGTTTCTGTTGGTGCTGAAAAATGTGGATTAAAATGGGTTGTTTGGTGTGTTGTGGCTCACCTCTATGCATACCTCTGCTTTTTACAATTATTTTGGTCAGGTTACTTGTACTTTGCTATTAGCCACACCTCCCATGGTAGCCATTTTGTGGTGATGCCCACAGTTTTGTGGTGATGCCTGTTTAGGGGTTAACTGCTAAAATAATTAGGGTAATTAGGTTGCGGAGTTCATGTGATTGGTTCATCATGCAACCAGCATTCTGATCAGATCACTTTCTTAGCCATCCAATAGTACACATGAGAAATTAGGGACAGTTGTCAGGAGATAAGAGGTGCAATTTATTGAAATGAAAGGGGTTGCTGTTGGAGGTTGGAGACCAACACATGCATCCTAAAGCCTGTGCTAGATTTGGTCTATAGCGATATTTGCTACCATGTAAATTATTTATTTTATAGTTTGTAGAAGACATCATGAACATGACATCATCACATTGCAATACAGATTAAGATTCCATTCCAGAGTCCAGTTATAGATGTCTAATGGATGTATGCCAAATGTACCAATTTTTCGAGATTAAAGATGTTCCTAGTGCTATTTCTGAAATAGCATTCACATACAGTTCTAGAGATCTTTTGAAAAAATGTTTCCCATATTGTGTGTGTCTTCACTGTGTTCTTTCCAAGGGAATATTGGACGCAAGCAATTCTCTTGAGGACTAAATTACTTGAGAGAGAGCATAATGGGGTATTTATGGAGTCGTAAACCTCCTTTGAAGAATTTGAAATCTGTCCTAATACATATATGTTCACTTATCACAAACAGTAGAAATATCAATATAAGGGCTTATTAAGAGCTGTTTAATGTGTAAAATATTAATTGCCTTCATATCTGATTTTTTGTTTACAAAATGTTTGGCATTTGCAGAGTAGCTTGACCTTTGAATGTCCTTATTTGCATGTTAACTGTAAAATGCAGCACACCATCCATAGGTCAAATATTGCATTTTTAGTATTTATATGCACCTTTCAGGGGAGGGTCTTTGCTTTTTCAAACTTCAAAATTCCCTACCTGCAAAAGTTATAATTCCTCTTCTAACTGTAAAAAAATAAAATAAAGCATATTAATAGAATTGGGTGGCTGTAATATGGCAAATTTTATAAAACAAAATGTCATCTGGCATTAATAGAAGTTGATTTTATTTACCACAATAATAAGTGATAAAATAAAATGGCTATTAAGTGGGCCCTACATCTGACATTCAAATACAAATTCCAGCATTAACAAAATAAATAACACATGAACTATAAATACTTTGGCCAATTGAGAATATTTATTAACAAAATAATTTAATAATAAAGAAAATAACTACTTGATTAATTGTTGCAAAGTAAAAATTACAATAAAACTGTCTTGATCCATGTTTTGCAGAAGTACCATTACTGTCTGTGCAGTTGTTTAACAAGGATTTAATTGGAAAGATAAGTGAATGCACATTTAAAAGTATTGTTAATTTGCTTTATAATCACCCAATCCTTCACAGTATTGACAGCAGCAGGCACAACCTCCTCTCTCTTTTACAAGTATTATTTTCCATATGTGCACAATAAATTCTGCCTCTGTAATTGGAAATTTTATGGATTCTAACATACCTTCAGCACTGGATTCATAAATGCTGGATACCTCTTTTAGAGATAACTCGCTAGTGTCATTATTAGTCACTATTAATAGTCACATAAAACTTTGATCCTGTGTCCAGTTATGCACATATAAGAACAACCGATTGCATTGGGGCTTAAACATGAATATCAACGTACACAGGATTCAGCCATATTGTATTATCTGAAGCTCCCTGTATGTAGTGACACACATCATGTCCTTGTAATATAACCCTGTGGTAGTCCCATGTATCTTAACATCTGATTAGCTGGCTGTTTTTGCATATTACCATGGCCACTGAGATAAACGATGCTTTACATCATTCACATCTCTTGTCTCAACAAGCCTAGGAAAGGAAAAGACATGATCAGTGAAAGCATTTTAGATGAAACCATCCATGCTCCATTTTTCAGGAGTTTGGAGGGGGTGGGGGGTGTAATAAGAAACCTGTACAGATTTTTCTGAAAACCTGCCAGAGCTGGATATGATCGGCAGCTCCCTTTAAGAAGAGTTTGAGTCAGGGCTGCTGCCTTTCTAACTCCAATGAAGGATTGAAGTTGCCTTTGAAACTGTCTCGTCGGGTCAGTATGAATGGGTTGGGTGGGTTTTTTAATGCAAGATTTTAAAAAAAGAAAAACGAGAGGCAGCAACTACTTTTCATAGTTGTATTTAAAAAGAAGAAGAAAGGAAAGACCCATTGAAAAGCACCCAGCAGTTTTCAGTGACCCAACATATCCATTTCAAAGGCAGCCAGGAGCTTCAGTCCTCTTAGCAGTTAACAAAGGCTCTGCGGCGGAGCAGCTTCAGTGCAGATTCCCAATGTCCAGCGAGCAGTCTTAATCGGCCAAGAGGATCCTGAAGTCTGCAGCACTTTTAGTGCGCAGCAAGATTGACAGGAAATCATATGTTTTAAAAGGCTCAGGAAATCCTCTTTGATAGTTTACATTTATTTTACGATCTGTCTCTCCCCCTGCCCCTCCCCCTTTATCCTTTGGGAACCTATATGGAGATTAGTGTAGCCAATAAGTTGTATGTTATCATGAGATGTTGAACAGATTTCCCCTGTTAAACACCCAGACTGCTTCATGCATATTTTAAAAGGGATTTTTATGAAATCATTGATTATGGTGGGTTGATTATGTTTGTTTCAGTTCTTTTTCTTTTTTAAGAAGCCTTAAAAACCTGATTGGACTGGATTATTCCATATAGAACATTCTTAGGGTGAATAAGTAATACTTCATAGTGTAAGGGTTTAGTAATCCGGCATAAGATCATGCAATATCTTATGCCGGATGACTAGCATTGCACTGGTGAAGGAAGACGCACCACATGCATAGATTTTGGAAGACAGGGCTAGCCCAGTCATGAGCCATACTGAGGCACTTGTCTCAGGCAATAGATTGGGAGGGGTGGTGGAATGAATATGCCTCCCAACACCTGCCTGAGCCCCCATTGCATTATTTAAACCCTGCCGTGGCATTGGAACAAGTGCTCTACCCTCAACTGCCACTGCCATGCCACTTACACTCCTGCCACTGGAGAGACCCATAGTCAGGTTGATACCCTACTGGCCATATTGTAGAGGATTGCTGGTTTCTCTTTTAATTGAGCTGCTACACTTCAAACAGAAGAGAAAGTGATAGGTGGCTACTGTCCAGCAAGGCACTCCATGGCTGTCAACATAAGGCTAGGCTGGCAAGCAGCTGGAACACTAGATCAGGGAATAGCCCTCACAGACTTGAGGTTGGACCTTGTGGAGAGAAGCCTTTTATAGGCCTCTCCCAAGTCTCATCTGGACAAGTCATGTGAAAGTCTTGTGATGCTTTGTCAAGTCTTGCAAGTCTCGCTGGGTTAACACTCGCAAGATTTTGGTGAAGCCTTGTGGGACTTAGAGCAGTTTCTTTGTGGCACCTGCAGGAAGAAGGGGCTGGAGGTTGCATGGGGCATTGGATAGCAGTGAGTCTTGCCTCAGAAGACAAAATAGCATGCCTTCCTTGAAGAAAAGCTATTTGAACTTAATAAACCACTGTTATTGTCACTATCCTCAAACCACTCAGAAATCTGGAGGAGCATTCAAGTTGTTTTCTAGAAGGCCCACTGAGCAGTTACCACCATTTTGGATCACATGAGTATACACAATAATAAAATATATAAGCATAGCATGGATACACTGGAGAGCAACCAGGATGCTAAATGGAACAGTCATGGCCTAGGGATGCTTATCTTGACAGATCCTGATTCAAGCCGCTTTTCTGAGGATAATACTTGAAAAGTTAATGGGAAAAATCCATGAAGTTGCCATGATGATATCAGTTTTTCTTGTGACTTTAGTACTATTTGTTGAACAATTATATGTGTGTGTGTGTCTGTGTATCTCAAATTTGGCACATATGTGTAGTACATGTTGCTACACATATGTGCCAAATCTGAGATTGATCCCGCCAACCCTCGATTTTATATGCATTTATTAAAGATTATTTCCGTTCGGACAGATCAGAATGACAGCTCACCACGTGCGTTCATTCAGACCTGTCAGAACGCAAACGATCTTTAAAAAAACATATAAAATCGAGGGTTGAAGGGATCAAATTTCATACACATACTTAGGGATAACCCATAAGCACTGTGACCAAGTTTCAAGCCTCTAACTTTTAAAATACAGAAGTTATAGGTATATTTATATGACAGTCCGATAAAACGATAAAATTGCCTGAAAATTATTGTCTCCGATGATTATCGTAGGTTCTTCTATTGTATCGTCATCGTTAAACACATGCACGATAACGACCTTATCGTATCGTTATCGTACATTTTAACAATACGATACACATCCCTAAAATATATATAAAAACAATGAAGCTATAAAAGTAGAGCTGCAATGCATTAAAACTAAACACCACAATATGAAAATTTCTTAAACAGAAAACTGCAGCAGATAAAACAGTATCAAAATTACTACAATGGCAGTCATATAAAATAGAATGTAAGGGCTTGGATGAATAAAATCCATTTTACCTGGCATCTAAAGTTAATAAGTGTAGGTGTCAAGCATTTGGACCTAGGGAGGACATTCTAGAGACATGGTGCCACCCAGGCCTTTGTTATCATCTGTTTAACCCCATGACTTATACAAGAACCTCCCCTGAAGTTCTTAAAACATGGGCAAGTTCATATGGGAACAGATGGTCCTTGAAATAACCTGGGTCCAAATCCTAGAAGGGCTGTACGGATTAACAATATCTTGAATTGTGCTTGGAAATGCATGGGAAAACAGTGCAACTGTTTTAAGACTCACAAATTGTGTTACTGCATAACCCAGTAAGTAACCTCACTGTGATACTTTGAACTAACTGAAGTTTCTGGGATGTCATCAAAGACAGCCCTGTGTACAACACATTGCAGTAGTTAAGCCTGGAGTTTCTAAGACAATAACTGGGTTCTGCTGACATGATAACCAATGGTGGGTTAAATAGTCAACAGTGGGTTAAATAGTCAATGTTTAGTTATTGTGTCATCTGTTGGGACATTTTCACACCACGGTTGGTTATTCAGCCAAAATAACCAATGCAAATAAGCAACATTGTGCAAAGTTGATTATTTGAACAACCATTAGTTATCGTATCATGCGTCGGGCACCACTGACTATTTCGTCACACACAGTTGGTTATTTTCAGCAACTACAGAGTCCCCTGCAAGAGTGACCAAAGCGGTGGCTGCCACTCTAGTCCAGCTGGCAGAAGTTGCAATGGCTGATGGGATACCAGTGGGAGTACTGTGTAGGGGGAGAGAGGGAGGGGATGTGTCAATCAAACACACCATTGACTAATAGTCAATTTGATGCTGGCCTTAATCCACACCATGGTTGATTATAATCATGTAGTGTGGGGAGTACCCCCTCGATAATCAACCATGGAGTTGACTATTAACCCACTATTGACTTTTGTGTTGTCCGAACGCAGCTATAGATGCATTCCAAAACACCTCTGTCTAGGAAGGATTGTGATTGACACGACAGACTAAGCTGGTGAAAAGTGCTTTGTACTAGTGATTCCACTTGGGTATCCGAAGTGCAGGTCCGGTCTTACAGAGTTCCTAAATTCTTATGCTGATCCTTAACAGGAAAGATTGAAGCCCAGCTTCTTGGTCAGATGGACCACTGGCCAGCAGCACCTCCCTTTTGATTGGATTGAGCTTCAGTTAAGAAGTCCTCATCCAGTTCATTACCAACAATTGTTCCGCATTAATGTGCTTAATGTTGCTAATCTTAGTGTAACTTCCTAAATTTCAACAAGTATCTCTAGGGCCAATTTATTTTACGTATTTCCATTTCAGTGTGGGAGATGCTTCCTTGTGGTTGGGTTCCCACCGGTAATGTTTGCATTCTGGATTGTATGGGACAGGTATGTGATGTGGTACTTCCCATTAAAGTGCTGCTGATCTTTAGGACTTACATTCTGTGATCATAACTTTACCTCAGTGCATGCGGGCTGATCCTGTTGAAGTACGATATGTTGTTTGTGCTTAGCGTGCTACTTCAACATTCTGTGTTTGCCCACATCTGACACATGCAAGGGGTCGCTGGGCCAACCACACCTGCCTCCTGGGTCACAACATCACTGCACGATCCTTGGGTGTTTTGTTACCCAGCCAGAATCATGACATTGCATTGGTGCTATCGCTCCTGCATAGCAGGCAATTCAATCAGGCTGTAATTCACTTTGGGAATGGCTGATTGGTGAGATCAAATTAGAGTTGCTTGCTTTCTACATCAGATCTCTACAGGTTTATTGAGATAAGTAAAGTAACATTGCAAAAGGTTAGCAACACAGAATTTATAATTGATACATAAAAGCAACACAGGACAAAATAGGACTTACCATTCAGCCTTAAAATGTAGTTAGTGCTGAAATAACCCATTCAGGAAACACATAGCTATTCCTGTGGCTCAGTTAATAGATAACAGTTGTGGAAAAGTCTTGGATTCGAGTCTTATGTGCATGAAGGGATTTTACATACAAATTTCTGGCTTCAATGAATATTGAATTTTATTATAATCTCCACAAAGCTAGTGGAAAGTAAAGCTAGAGGAAAGTAAACTATTTAGAGAGCAAGAGTCAAGTCTTTCTATCTCCAACTCTCACTTCCTCTTCTCTCTCACACCCATCCATACACATCTCATTACCCTCGAAAATCAAACATGCTGTCCAATTTCAAGAATTGACCTGATACTGCGCAAATATGGCTCAAATCTGTGTTCATCTTTTTTGGCACTTAGGGCCACGTTGGAAGGTGACCAACTGCTCAAGATTGGCAGCTAATTTGCATATTTGTTAATGCCAATAAAATTTGCATTAATTTGCAATATGTTTACTTTTTGAATATTTTCATAACTTTGTTGAGTGCCCATTTCAAAACTACAAACATACAGCTTGAACAAATGCTCAGTCTCTTTGTTGCTAAAGTTATCGAATGGCATCTATTCACATTATAAACCTGGCTTTCTTACCAACTGAAAACGAGAGGAGGACACAATCCCCCAGGAAGTTATGCTGCTCAAGGCCCATTGAAATTAGTGGAAGCTACAAAAGCACACTACTTGCATGGGACAATTGATCCATGTAGCCCACTATTGATGGATTACTATAATGGATAGTGGCTTTCCAGGGTTTCAGGAAGAGGTGTTCCTCAGCCCAGTTTCCAGAGATCCTTTCTGGTGGAGATGCCTGGTATTGAACTAAGGACCTTCTATATGCAACTGAGCCATGTGCTCTAAATGATTCTGCAGAGCCACATACATATCTTATAGCCTGAGATTTAATCTTATTTTTCATTTATTATATTTCTATACCATCCCATAGCTGAAGCTCTCTGGGCAGTTCAGAAAAAAAAATTCTATCTCAGAAATTTTCAAGAATCAAAATCTATATACATAAGAGTATTTAGGTATGGAAGGGATGAAGACAGCCAGGATTTTTAATAACAAAGATTAATATAATGATATTAATACCTATCATGACTTTGAGCAACACAATGATTGTGAGATACATTGTGTGTTTCTGTTTAAGTGCCCGTATGTACAGTTGGGTTCCAGGTGATCACCCTGTGTACATCACCTTTACACTCCTTAGAGACATGATGGAATGTGACTGATCCTGGAGAGGAGAGAGAGAGATGGAGAGAGAGAGATAGAACAGGAAGATATTTGTCAGAGTTACTTTTCTCAAGACAGCATTACAACAGGAGAATTTGCATCTGCTGAGACTCTCCCTACTACATGACTTGTAAAGGTTGAGGGACCTTATCCAATCAAGGAGTTGACAAACATATTTGTGATGCTCCAGAAGTGTTTGAAGTGCAACTAGTACTAGCAGATCTTAAAATATCTTGATGATGTCTTTCTGCTAATGCAGATCACATACTTTCACACACAAAAGGATGCTCACAGATTTACATAGTGATCCATAAGATAGGGTGCATACGATTTAAGATGAGAGTATTTCTGTTCATATAAAGACTTGTGGAAAGATTCACCAGAATTTTATTTGGTAGCTTTTGCCTCTGATTCTAAATAGTCCTCTTCCTGCCATTGCTTATTTTGTCTCTGCTCCGTCTCCAAAGTTAAGCATTCCAGGTTGCCTTGGTCCGATTCTTAGCTCGATAGGAATTTGGCTGCCAACAATGCTCTCAGATTCCTCAAGATAGGAGAAGACATTTTCCCCTGGGCTCCAGTGGTTTTTGGCAGTCAGAGTTTGAAATATGGAGGGGCTTCCAAATCTATTGTCTTTGATTAGCACCGCATTGAAAAACAAATGTGCTTCAGATGACTCCAAATTAAAGGCCCATACAGCTTCACAAGAGTTCCCTAGATGTGTGGGAATATAATAATAAAGTGGAGCCATGTGTGGGATAGTGGGAGTGACTGAGAGGATGAGGGAATTAATAAGGAGGAGATGTTATCAGGGAGAAAGCTGTGTAAAAGAGTAAGCGACAGAGCTGGTGGTGGCAGAATCCAAGTGGATGGGATGCATGCTGCCATCTCTACAGTCCTCATGGCATTCTGCTATATCTGAACGTTGACTGTCAGGATGCATACGGCATTCTGTACGGCATTCCTAATCAACAGTTTGTTTTAAGGCATTAAAGCTGCAATCCTATGCACACTTACTTGGGAATACGTCTATTGAACTGAAGATGACTTATTTCTGAGTAGGCAGGCATAGGATTGTGCTATAATTGTGAGAAGTAGGTTGGGTCTGCCTTGTTAATAATACAAACAGATATTATTATTTTTTGCATTAGGGAGAGAATCAGAGTAATGTGTTTCTGCCCAGTCTTCGCTCTTATGTCCCTGCCCAGTTTTCATGATCCTCAGAAGGAGTACTTTTGATGGTAGCATACAGTCATGAGAGATTAATCTCAAAATGACTAGTAATACAGCATTTAGTGTTGTGATACTTGCCCTCTGGAACACACTCCCAGTTAATATCAGAGAGGTGTCTACAGTATTGACTTTTAGACATATACTTAAGACCTGTCGCTGTATGCAGGTCTCCACTGAGGTGTGATCCCAACCACTTACAGTTTTGTTCTTCATCAGTGATTATTTTATTTATGCTTTAGTGTTGATGTTATTATGTTCACTGCTTAAATAATTTTATTCGGAAGTGGTATATAAATGTGAATAATAATAATAAAAATAATAATAAGCAGACACAAAAACAGTAGGAACCCAAATCATTTTGGTAAATCACATTCCTATAAAAATATTTACTGGATGCATTCTTTCACTGTAATAACTTAATTATGTTTACTTTATAACCATATCGTGTGTCCTTTCTGTTTCAAACTTTCACAATGAAAAAGTCTATAAAGGCATTACATATTTCACTGTATAGGTGCTACTCATTGGAGTAATGCCATATTATAAGGAGAAGTTCTTGCATGTTATTTGATAATAATATCTTGACATGCATCAATAATGAAAGGATGTGTGCATAATATGAGGTAGTACCACAGCATATAATGTAGGTAATAGAGTAAAAATGTTTAAGCATATACTGAAAATATATTCCTGTAGTCACTTATTTCAAATTGTGTAATGGACTAGGGATGTGTATCGTATCATTAAAATGTACGATAACGATACGATAAGGTCATTATTGTGCATGTGTTTAACGATGACGATTCGATAGAAAAACCTATGATAATCATTGGAGACGTTAATTTTCGGGCGATTTTATCGTTTTATCGGACTGCCATATAAATATACCTATAACTTCTATATTTTAAAAGTTAGAAGCTTGAAACTTGGTCACAGTGCTTATGGGTTATGCCTAAGTGTGTGTATGAAATTTAAGATCGATCCCTCCAACCCTCAATTTTATATGATTTTTTAAAAGATTGTTTCCGTTCTGACAGGTCTGAATGAACGCACGTAGTGAGCATCCATTCAGACCTGTCCGAACAGAAATGATCTTTAAAAAATTCATGTAAAATCGAGGGTTGGAGGGATCGATCTCAAATTTCATACACATACTTAGGCATACCCCATAAGCACTGTGACCAAGTTTCAAGCCTCTAACTTTTAAAATACAGAAGTTATAGGCATTTTTCTTTAAAAATAGGGCTCCAAAAACTATCATTTTTTCACGATAATTATCATGAAGACGATATGGTTCACCTACGATGTGAATGAAAACGATAATTTTTTTGGTCCAAAATGACAATAACGATAAACAATGATATTTTTTGGCATGCACGCCCCTATAATGGACATCCTGAAAAAATAATAGAATAGAAACATCATAGACGATAGAGTTGGAAGGGGTCTTGGACATCAGCTAGCCCAGCCTTCCCCAAACTGGTGCCCTCCAGATGTTATTAACGACAACTTCAAGCATTCCTAATGATTGGCTATGCTGGTTAGGGCTGATGGGAATTCAAAACATCTGGTGAGTACCACATTGGGGAAGGTTGATGCAGTCCAGCCCCCTGCTCAATGCAGGTTCTGCAATGCAGGATGCAGCAAGCGAATGAACACTCTCAAGACTGTTCCCTTAAAACAGCCTTTGTATAACGTTTGTATAACTTACCCTTTCTTTCTAAAGAAAATGTAGGTTTCGTCTGTTATCACAAAGCCTTGCAAGCAGATCCTTGTAAGCAGAGATTAATTTGAAAAAGTCAGTACTATAATCCAGTACAGATACATGGAGTAACTCCCCAACCAGGAAAAGTTACAACTATTTAGTTTAGAGAAAAAGCGAGTGAGGGGAGTCATGATAGAGGGGTACAAAATTATGCATAGTTTGGAGAAAATGGATAAGGAGACATTTTTTCTCCCTCTCTCATAATACTAGAACTCAGGGTCATCTCATGAAGCTGATTGGTGACAGATTCAGGACAGGTAAAAAAAAGTACTACTTCACACAGCACATAAAACCGCCCAGAGAGCTTCGGCTATGGGGCGGTATACAAATGTAATAAATAAATAAATAAATAAATAATTAAACTATGGAATTCAGTTCTACAAGGTGTAGTGATGGCCACCAATTTGAATGGCTTTAAAAGGGAATTGGACAAATTCCTGGAGGAGAATGAAATTACATTGAAATGAGAAGTCTACCAATGGGTACTAGTCCTGAGGGCCATAATCTACTTCCAGAATCAGAGGCAATATACTTATGTACACCCGTTGCTGGGGAACATGGGCAGGAGGGCTGTTGCACTCATATCCTGCTTGTTGGTTTCCTATGAGCAGCTGGTTAGCCATAGTGTGAACAGAATGCTGGACTTGAGGGACCTTTGGTCTGATCCAGCACGGTTCTTCTTATGTTCTTATGGATCAGGATCTTAATTCACCAAGTAGTCAAGCTAAGATATTTGTATTTTGGCTGACTGTATTGCACTGAAGTAAAAAAACATGAAGTTGATTTAAATTCGCACACCTCAGCTGAATAGGTTTGTGAATTAGAGCCAGAGAGAGTCATGGTGAAAAGTGCAGAACTACTAGTGTATTTCAAGGTAACTCATACTATTTCCTTTCTCTTTAATTTCTGTGGTTCTTTGGTTTATATGTAATGGTTGCTAACAAATGAAAGTGCTGGCTATACTATAAAAAGACCAATATTATTTGAAACTTATGTAATATCATCCTGTGTGGTGTTGGGAACAAATAACCATCTCACCACACTGTGGAATTTGAGTTTTCCATGGTATTTGTGGCATTCTCTACACTTTGAAAGGGAACAAAAACACAGATGACATGGTAACGTTTATTACCATGGGTGGGAAATACTTTCTCCTCCCTCTCCCCCACTCTGCTTTCTCTCAAAATGCCTTCCATTATAGATGAGTACCTTTGCTTAATAATTAAGCTTTGATCCATAGTAGCTTAGAACAATAGCATACTGAAATAATATCATGGAATATGTATATGTTCAGCTTGCCTGATAGAAAAATATTGATAAAAGATTACTAATTTGGGTTTGTTTGATTTTGAACTCTAAGGTTTCTAAGATAATGTGAATGGCTGATCTGGGGTTTGGATGGAGTTTCCTTCGCATTGGCATTTGGGCTTTCTGTTTTCCTACTGGAGGGTTTTCACTTAACATATTCTTTCTCTACAGGATGCTATGTGCCTTTGAAACATCCTTTACTCCTCTAGAATTCTGAGATAGTTTGTGTGCACCTGCACAGGAATAGAACAGTAATAACCTGGGCATTCTGTTCCCTCTATGTAAGTCTTCCCAGGTTTCTTTAGGCGTAGAATCATACAAATGTCAAAACACATTTTGTGGAGGAAAAGCCAGGAGAGGGAGGGAGGCGAAGACACCGTCATATGCTTGCCCCTAGCTCACCTGGACTGTGCCCGGCCGTCAAACACTCACTTCTGTTGTATTTTATGAATATTGTGAGCTGCCTTGGGAACTCCAGTCAAAAAAGCAGGATACAAATTAAATTAATAATATATCATCAAAGCTATATACACACACAGCCAGCAGAAACTGGCAACAGTTACAAAATCAGGACAGCACTTCATCCAGCTGCAGGATCACCGTAATCACTGCTGACTGATGCCTAGTCCATCCATGTGTAGTTCAGTTCATTTTGATTTCTCTCCATGTGATCCCACATCTGGAGACCATAAAGAAATTGCAGGGGTGAAAAAATGGCCAGCTTGCAAGTGGCTTCAGGTAAAACTGAAACCAACGGATTGGATTGATTGTATCTTGGAGAAACGTCTCTGAATGTACAAGCCAATTTTAGAGATGCAAATAACCAGAAATGGAAGTTCTCTGCTTTCTGAGATCCAGATCATCCCCACCACAGCTAAAATGTTTTTGAGTATTTGCCATGTGGATTGGAGTGTAAGCCTCCCGGCTTTGGGTTGGATCTAGACCTAATTGTAGACCAATTAAACTCAATGGAACTTAAGTTATAATGGGTCTAAGTATTTTTCAGTCCAGTCCAGTATATTTGAGACACAGAGTCCTATGAACCTATATTTAGCATGTTAAACAGATATGTATGAGATTATGTAGACATTGTATAGAAATTACTAAAGAATGCTAACCAATAGGCATATCTGGTAGCTGTAAAGCTGAATTAAGATGTATTTAGTATCTCGTAACGACAGACTATGACAGATTATTCTCTTTCACATACATTACAGAGAAAGGAAGTCTACTTTAAAGCTTTCTAAACTTCAGGAGCTATATAAAAGAAACTTTCCTCTATACAAAGAAGATGCATGTTTTTATTTGCTCAAATCTGAGGCATATGACAAAGCACTCAAACATAATGCGTATAATTGCAAGCTGATGTATCCAGAACTTAAAAACAGAATAAATAATTTAGTTTTCACACATGGACAATCCTAACTAAAAATTGCAAATCCCAACCCTTCTGAATATATTTTACATTAATAGATGCACTGATATGAAAGGCATCTAATTGTATAATGTATTATTAGCCATTTTCTTTGGCATCCTATTAACGTTAAATAATGGTAACATTTTATAGCATCCACAGCAAAAGTTCCTCTTTTGCCAGCAAACGGGAGAGCCACACGTTAATAACAATCCCCCCCCTCCCCCCCGCCCCCAGCTATCTAGCTTCAATGGCTGGCTGAAGATCTCTGTTTGACTAAAAATACTGAATATAAACTGATGTGATCTGACTCTTTCACATGTACTGTATACACACAGTTGCATTGTTAAGGGTATGTGCATGTAGTATGCGTGAACTACTAACATGTGCAATATATAGGATCCAGCCAAAGTTACTCTTAAGCTCCATTTATTTCAATGGTTTAGCCTCCTAGAATGCTCCCAACCACACCCAAGCTTACTTTTTTTTCTGGGTGGCTGGGCACACTTCAAAACAGAGCAGTGGGGTGCAGCCACCAGCCATTTTTCTTATCCAAGAATGCCTCTGTGGGTTCCATGGAGCCCAAAGGCATTCTTGGAAATAAAGATGGTGCTGGACAACTGGGTTTCGCAGCGTGCCAGACTCCCAAGTTTAAAACATAAAAAGAAACTATTATCTGGATGTGACGGATCATCTAGATCCATTTCAATCTGGCTTCAGACCTGGTTATGGGACCAAAACAGCTTTGGTATTCTTGGTGAATGGCCAATGCAAGGAACTGGACAGGGGGAGTGTGCCCTTTTTGGTTCTGCTGGACCTCTCAGCGGCGTTCGATACCATCAACCATGATATCCTTCTGGGCTGCCTCGCTGGGAAGGGACTTGAAGGCCCTGTTTTACAGTGGCTCCATTCCTTCTGGAAGGGATGGACCCAGAAGGTGGTGCAGGGGGACTTCTGTTTGACTCCTTGGCTGTTGGCCTGAGGAGTCCCTCAGGGTTCCATTTTGTCTCCCATGCTATTTAACATATACATGAAACTGTTGGGAGAGGTTGTCCAGAGTTTTGGGGTGCAGTGCCACCAGTACGCTGATGATACCCAACTCTACTTCTCCTTTCCACCTGATTCCAAGGAAGCTGTTTCGGTGCTAAACCGCTGTCTGTTGGCAGTAATGGACTGGATGAAGGCAAACAAATTGAAGCTTAATCCAGACAAGTCAGAAATGCTCCTGGTCAGTCGGGGAATAGGGATCGGGGAATAGGGATTCAGCTTGTGCTGGATGGGGTTACACTTCCCCTGAAGACACAGGTTCGCAGCTTGGGTGTACTCCTGGATTCATCCCTGAGCCTGGATGCCCAGGTTTCAGCAGTGGCCAGGAATGCATTTGCAGTTAAAGCTAGTAAGCCAGCTGCGCACGTTCCTAGAGATGTCTGACCTGGCCACGGTGACACATACCTTAGTTACATCCCGATGGGATTACTGTAACACGCTCTACGTGGGGCTGGCTGTTCAAAAACTTCAGCTGGTTCAAAGAGCTGCAGACAGAGTGTTGACTGGGACTGGTTACAGGGAGCATACAACTACCCTGTTAAAACAGCTCCACTGGCTTCCAGGCTTTTTCCGGGCAAAATTCAAAGTGCTGGTTATGACCTATAAAGCCCTCTACAGCTTGGGTGCAGCTTATCTGAAAGACCGTATTCTCCCTCATGAGCATACCTGTCCTCTGAGATCTTCAGGAGAGGCCCTTCCCTCGGTCCCGCCACCATCACAGATACACCTGGTGGGAACATAGGAGAGGGCCTTCTCGGTGGCTGCCGTGGTGCTCTGGAACTCCCTTTCCAGGGAGACCAGACTGGCTCCCTCTCTGGTGTGTTTTCAGAGGCTGGCTAAAACTTTTTTGTTCCAGCAGGCCTTTGAAGCGTAGTTTGGACCTCTGTTTATGTGTTGTTTATATATTGGGTGTTTTTTTAAAAATATATTTTAAATGTTTTTAAATGTTTTAATATTGTAGCATGTTTAATTATTTTTTAATTTTTGTATATCTCTATCTGTTTTAATTGTACATGTTTTAATTTGTAAAGCCGCTTTGAGTCCCAGTATTGGGGAAAAGGCGAGATAATAATTAATAATGTTAATAGTAATAATAATAATAACAATATGAGAGAGCAGAGAGTTTGGTGGGTGCCAAGACAGATATCCATGGACACATTGCTGTCCATAGGCATCATGTTGGGGACACCAGAATAAAACCATGCTTAACTCTTTCCTACAAATCAGTGGATTTAAAACTGTTTAACTTTGGTTGGATCATGCTTAATTTTGGATGTGATAAACTAATGTTAGTGGTAGGTGGTGGCTTAGGCAATCAACTAATCAGCCCTGTGATAAATTGACCTATAAAACAGTGATGAATGCTTGTTAATGGCTAAGGACTCATGTTTTGCATGCTACAATACTATGATGACATCTGGGGGGAAAGTACAGAGAAGGTGCTAAATTACTTGCAACAGACTCTTGTGTATGAAGATGTCAATGCTTATATTTTTGAAGCATTATATGAATCATAGACTCATAGAATAGTATAGTTGGAAGGGGCCTATAAGGCCATCAAGTCCAACCCCCTGCTCAATGCAGAAATCCACCTTAAAGCATACCTGACAAATGGCTGTCCAGATGCCTCTTGAATGCCTCTAATGTGGGAGAGCCCACAACCTCCCTTGGTAATTGGTTCCATTGCCAGATTGCTCTAACAGTCAGGAAGTTTTTTCGGATGCCCAGCCGAAATCTGGCTTCCTGTAACTTGAGCCCATTGTTCCGCGTCCTGCACTCTGAGATACTCGAGAAGAGATCCCAGCCCTCCTCTCTGTGACAATCTTTCAAGTATTTGAAGAGTGCTATCATGTCTCCCCTCAATGGTCCAATCTATGTTCAGGCTGGATTGGACCAAAGGAATTACAATGGGCTGGATCCAGATTAAGTTAGTCATCACTCATTTAAATCGTACTGATGGGACTACTCAGTCTGATCCTATCCATAGTTTCCTTTGTACTTTCCAATTGAAGGCTTTGCCACAAAAGTTCTGTTAATTAGACTGCAATCCTTAAACTAGCTCACCTGCAAGAAACAGCTTTTATACACAAGACTGTTAATCAGCTGTTAATCCTCTGTATCTACTTTTGGTTTCGTCACAGAATTGAGATTCAAGTGCTACAAGAGGAGCATTTCCTTTCTTGCTTTCCCACTACATCACCTCTAGGTGGCACTGTGGTATAGCAGAATTACGCAAACACCCAAGAGGAATTAGTACTTTCTTTCACTTTCATAATTAAATTGTGAATATCCCCTCCTCTAAAAAAAACTCAACAAACATGCAGATTAGATAAAGACGTGAAATAGGAGGATCATGATCTCGTCTTAAGAACCCGTAAACAATCATAAGCAGGGAATGACAAGCATACTATAAATGTCTTATGTAGAAAAGCCCAAAGACCCTATTCCAGAATAGGGGGCTTGAGCCTTGGAACCTTAACTACACTATTTCCCTGTGTTTAGGTCATTATGAATTGGCTTACATTTAACTGTGTCTATGTACATAAAGTTAGAAGTAGATTGTTTAATTTTCAGGTTGGAAATTTAGCTAAAATCCAAATAATGAAAGCTGGAATCAATTAATTCCTCATTAACATAGTGATATGCCCATAGGAGGCATATTTTCATTTAATTGGCAGCTACAGAAATTCTGTGTTGATTGTGGATAAAGGTTGGTTTTATAAAAAGTCACTTGAATGTTCTGCCTCATGGAGGAAATAGCAGAATGGGGTGTGGGTTTTAATTCAGCAAAATGATGTGACGGGAAAAGGTTAAACCACTTCCCCCAGTGTGGCAGTCCTGGGCCAAATTGTGTGTGTGTGTTGGGGGAGTGTAGCAATTGCAATTAGCCTTTAAAAAATTAATTTAGACCAGAAAGTCTTGGCTTCAAATCCCTGTTCTGCCATTACGGTTGCTGACCTTCGGCCAGTCACTACCTCTCAGTCTAAGTTACTTCAGAGGATTGTTTTGGGATAAAATGAGAGGGAAAAGAACAGTATATAACACCCTGAGCTCTTTGGAAGAAGGGCAGGATAAGGATAACTGGAAAAAACTGTCAAGTGATAATTTTTCCAGAAGCATCTTCTTGATGTTTCAACAAGCAAGTTATATCACATCATAAATGCAGTCACCTGCATCATAAATGCATTCAGTTGAATCCTCAGGCACATATTCTAGAAGTTGGCAAGATCAAGCTTCTTGAACAATAGGAGAGCTGTTAGTTCACTACTAAGAGAAAGCAGTGTGGCTCTTTCACCCAAACCAATCAGTTGGCTGCGATCAGCCTGAGTTTCAAGATCATAAGCCCCAAGCTTCTAGTGAATGGTGATATTACATTCCAGAATCCTCCTTACATATTTCCTAGAGGCATGCAGATGGTGACCTTTGGAGACAGACTGATGGACTGAATAGGCTTTTGTCCAATCCAGGAGGTCATTCCTGTGTTCTTACTTTTTCCTAGCACTAACAACTGTGAGTCTAACAGGAGAAGCAGGAGATGGTAGAGCAAAACCATTTCTATCCAGTGCCTTTTCCCTTGGCCCATGTGTAATCTGCTTGCAATCCACATACAAATAGAAGTGTTGGTTCTGGTTGTCATCTTACTTGCCACAATTTGGTACCCTTAATAATAGTCCCAGCAGAGGTGACAAAGGCTAATTAGGCTGTGAGTAGTAGCAGCATAAGGAAGAGTCTACTGCCAAATTTCTTGATTTTTTCAAAAGAAGATGTATCAAGCTTAGAGTTGCTTCCATGAGTGCTAAAATCAATGCCTAAAAAGAAAGAGAGATGGGGATGAGACACTCTAGTTAAAATTTCATTAAAAGTCTCAGTTGAAAAATAAGCTGAAAAATAAGCAACCCGGGTCACTTTTCTTTTTGAAAATGTTGTACTTGGTTTTGTTTTGTTTTGAAATGACAGTGGTAGAAAGTGAAGTCCTCCATTTATCCATGTTTCATTTCCATCCATTTATCCTGACTTCTTTTCTAGTATCTGTCTTCAATACCAGATTTTAACCATAGAAACAGCTATAGATTCGGGGCAAAGTTATACTCCTTTTTGGAGGCAGCTTTAAAAAAAATCAATAAAAGAATTATCTACAGAACGCATGTTGTTATTATTCTTGTATATTTCAAATTCCCCATGAATACTCAATTTGTGTGTGACTGCCCATGTTGCATCTTCTGTCAGCCAGTAAGAGGCATGATTGCACTAAATTGGAAGCAGCATGCCTTAAGGATTTGTGTGGGGTTTTTTGTCTGAGGATGGGGTTGGGTGGGTGGGGAAGCTTTCCACTCAGGCTGCTCTAAACTTTATTGAGTTGAGTTCCAGTGATAATAAAATAACTGACTGTGTAGCTTTCCCTTCAATTAGGTGCTACTTCTGAATGTATTGTGCTCTTTTGATAAGCTTTTATAACTTCCAACTAATAAAGGAGCAATTAGATTAATAAAGGAGAAAATCTGGATTATTAGAATTACCAAACTCCCAGTTGGGAGGTGGAAAAATAGAACAGAAATCATTACCCATGCAAGTATAAATATTTTCTTTTTCGATTACTGAATCTAAAGTAATACATACTGTTGCTCGAGACCATTCTTGAACTATAGTTCAAGGTATAAGTCAGATGCAGCATTGCTGGATGCCTGCAAGACGTAAATGCCTATGTCGTTGTTACTTTCAGCAAAATCTCTCCATCTAGCAGCAACAGAAAACATTCAGAGGATAACCCAACCTCATCATGTTCAGATCAATGTAGTTTTAGTCTCAGTGGAGCTGGAAGATGTTTAGATCAGTGTTTCTATCCTTTCAGGAAAAACCTTTTGGAAAAATAGTGTTATGTTTGACAGGCACAAAAGCAGTATTGCAATAAGTATCAGAATGGCCTTTTCATTTTGTAAATGAAATCTCTTACAAGATACTGTGTAAAACCAAACAATGCTGCCAGCATCCCTTGGAGAGGGATGCAAATTAAATACCGGGTGATCTACAATCACTTAAAATTTAAAACTGCTTTCAGTCAGGGTTTTGTGTTTGTATGTGCTACAGAGCTTTGATGGTCTTCATTCAAAGATCTATAAGAAAGTAAACTGTTCCGATAACTTTGCACCAATTCTTAGTAAGCTAGAAAATGGGTCCATGTATGTTGGTTGGTTTACGGGAAATTACATGAATTTTCTTCCCTCTTGTAAGAAGTACAAAATGTATGATACAGTATCAGTAAAGACACTGTAAAATGGATTTCAAAAGTGTTGCTCCGTATAAAAGAATGCCAACAACTATTTAAATGGCCAGTTATATAAACATTATGTTACTAACATGTAACAGTTTATCACATAAATATGATTGTTTTCTTACAGAAGAGTAATGAAAGTATGAGTAATATAAGAACTCATATGTTATAGATCAATTTAAAATGTTTTAAAGGGTGTATTAATTCTAGCAAAGAAGCAATGTTACCACTACAGAAATACTCCAGCATATTTTATTATATTCCCATTGTTTAATTTGTTTGTTTCCAGTAGTATTTTCACACATTTTTAATGAACTGTTATTGCAGAAATACAAGATACAAATCGAAGAGGCTTTTAGCTTTAGAGAAAAAGGTTGTACAGATATTGAAGTTTCATACTTACTGCTAGACTATGTGATCTACACAACATTTTTTTTTTTCTTAAGCCCAGTTTTTCAATATGTGCTGGTATCTACACAACACTACTTTTTGCAATCAAGGAGTTACTTTCTTTTAAAAAAAATGGATGTGCTGTAAATTTTTGTTTATAGATAGTGCAGAGCATGCACGTTGTTCTTGGATTAAAGGTAATCGTATACTGTTTTTCTTTTCTTTTTAGGCATTTCTCTTTTTAATCACAGCTTCCATTTAGGGAGGCTTTTGTCCAGAGGTGACTGTACCAAATATAGTAGAAGAACTGAAAATATGGACACCCAAAATAACTGTCAATACTAATACTGTATCCTAGAAAGAATATGTCCATTTTTCAAGGGGTTACCCTGCTAGGTTTCACTATAAGTTTGACCCAAGCATTAACAATCCTGAACATGATCCAGCCAAAGTTATGCACTTGCGGACCCCATTGATTTTATTGAGGGAGCGATAAGCACAAACTCTTGAGTTGAAATCAGTGGGATGCTAGAGTGATTAACATTTGCTGGATCGTGCCAGAAATGGTTATTGTCATAACCATTTTAAATTCCACTTCTTATCAGTCTCTTTCACACTGATTTAGGAAGTTTAATTTTCCTTGAATGGTTTCAACATTTGAATTAAAAGTGTATCTCTTGTAAAACTTCATTATAGAACTTAACACTATGAATGCCTAAAATTGTAGGCTATATTTAACTCTGTTGAACACAACAAAACTAGATTTTGAATAAAATGCACAGAAAAACCCCTAATTCAAAGGGCAGAGGCAGATGCTAGGTATTTAAAATCCAACATAGACACAAACGTTAAATGCAATAACTCTCTGCTTTTAAAATGTGAACATATTTTAAAATAATGAGATTTTTTTGTAATTAATTATTTTTTTTCCATTTTTAAAATTGCACCTGACAAAATAATTAATCATTGTAACACTAACCAGTGTGTGGAAAATAACAAAACAAGATTATGTTCTTTAGCTTTCACATTCCAGATGACTATGTGTGCAAGCCTTTGTCTTTAAAATCATTGGGAATTTTGTGATTGGGTTAGATTAAGATTTCAATAGAAAATTAAAAATATGTTTAAATTACCCCCACTGAAATAAATGGCATTTACAAGTGCCTCACTTTGGCTTTGTTGATTAAATTTGCCTTTGTTGATTAAAGGTTGATTTTAGGCTTCTTCTCCAATAAGCCACAATTTTGTGGCCATTAAAATTAGGTGTTTCCCCCCCAATTGCATAGGCACATCCACATCCCTGTCTGTGATGTTTAGCTCTTTGGAATAGGGTGTGGAGAGAGGAGAAAGGTTTACTAGCCTAATATATGGTCAATTCTGTACTTATACTATGATGAACTCATTTTGATTGCACTTAGCATTCTTACTTGCGTAAGAATTGGTGTAATCCTGTCAGCCTATTCACTGCAAATGGTGCACTTCTGTTGTTTTGTGTAAGAAAACATTTATTCTGATATTATTTTTGCAGTATACTTATATGATTTTTAAAGCTGTCATTGTTATTATCAGAGTTTTGTTTGTGTCTGACAGTGGCTTTCTTCTAATTATATTGGCATCTATCTATCTATAACTCCATTCAATTCCAAACTCCTATCCTTTTGGATTCTTGGCATTGGCTAGTGCCTGTAGGAGTTAGTGATAACCATTGATATTATAATTTCCCAATTTTCTATTCCCAGAAGGCCAGCTGTGAATATTACACATTGAACAAGTTACATGATTTTTATTTTTATTTTTATTTGCTGAAAGGGTGCCATTTTAGCACCAGTCTCCTCCAAATATCATTGTTGTCATCAATCACATGGCGATTCAAATGATGTTGCTCCTTCTTATTCAAGGGAAATTCAGAATTACATTTTCAAAGCAAAGACTGCATGGTCTGTTGCTTTATTTGGACTTAAATGATTATTTTATCTTTTTTAAGTGTTTTTTATAACTTTAGAAACAATAATTTAGGATGTGCCGTATTTCAATATCTGACCAGATACAGCAGAGGAAAAATTATGTTGCATGTGTTAGTCTTAGTCAATAAAACACACATATTTGTTACTGTGGGAAATATAAGTTACATAAATGACAGGGCTTTTATTTTATTTTATTTTATTTAAAAAAAAACAATGGCTAGTTGTTTGTAATGCAAAACCCATAACCCCAAATTCTACATATAAGTGATTTTCTGTCTCTAGCTAGTATGCAAATCAACACTTTAATAACTATAAAAGTTAAAGAATAAAAGAACAAATGTGGGTCAAACATTTTTCTATGGCATGTCTTAATATTTTATCTTAAGGTCCCTTCTCAAATTACCATCTTATTGTGGGAGCTGCTGAATAGTAAGTGACGTTCTTGTCATGGCACAAGGTAATATCAGAAACTCAAGGCCATGTAGGAGGTCACATTGAGACCTCTTCTCACTCTGGCATTGACTAAGCTTCCCTGGGGGACAATGCTGGTGTGGGAAAGTGCTCCTCTCACATAACCTGTGGCTTCTGCCATTACTTTTACAGTACAGGAAGATACCATGCAGCACTAGTTCCTGAGCTGTGGACATAACACATGGAAGGGTTATGAGGGAAATGAATGGGTTTGCCATAATTTCTTCTTAGCAACTTTGTTTAAGTGGACTAAGCTCCATTGCCTTGATGTTATCAAACAAGTCCATTGAAGATCCGTTTTTGCCACACTCAATTCCCTCTAAAAATATCAATAAGAGTAGCAAGTAAACCATGGGTAAGCAGCTTCCTGAAAAGGAAACTGTGTTTTTTTCTTTTTCTTTTCACATTAGATATAGTTTGATCCTTCCTTCTTCTATTTCTGTTCATCCCCAAACAGTCCATTTCTAAGTCGCTGCTAGTAGAATGGTTAGAAGAAAATTGTGTCTGGTGGTCGTATTATGTAGCCTGCATTGTGATAGTAATATGAGACTTGCCGCCTGCAATGCAACGTTCTTATGCATTACTATGTGACTGTGCCAAAAAGCTTAAGTATTCATACCACAATTAATACCACAATCTAAAGTCATGGCTGGCTCCTTTTCAGTGGTCCAAATATATAACCCTCAGCTATAATCATTGAAAAGTTAGAAAGTTATTCCTAACAGACAGGACTGCTATGTGCTGCACTAACTGTTGTATCACATAATCCTGAGCCATTAAACCTGCACAGACACTAGCAGCATTTCTTTTTCCCTTTCCTTCTTCCCCAAATCACACACCCTGTCCCTCTATTCTTTCTCTCTGAATTACATCAATGGCACATTGTAGAATTGAGAGAAATCATCATATGTTGTAAGGAAAATGAATCCAAAGCTTTTGAAAGTTTTGTTTAATGTATCTGTGATGTATCTGGAGCCCACCTACAAGGCTTTAACTCATAGAGATCACTGGTTAAGTCAATCAGCTGGCCCAATGAGTCCAGGCGTCCCAAAAATCCTCCAAAATCCACACTACCATCACCTGCTGATTCACAAAGAGCAATAGGACTCTCCCTTTTATGTACTTAACTGTTTATATCAAAGCCAGTACATGGGGTGTGACCTTAGAAACTACCAGGACCAGAACACAGAGAGTTAAAACATTAAACATATATTTATCTGTGGAATGTAACATCCAGAACAAGTAGTCATCTGATAAAGAATAATAAATAATGGTTCTATCTAATAACCTAACTTAAGATCACAGACTCCCATTTTTTACTGTCTTTTGAGTAAGATCTTAAGATGAGCCCTGCTGGATCAGGCTAAAGGGCTATCTAGTCCAGCATTCAGTTCCCACAGATGCTTATGAGAAGCCTACAAGCAGAACCTGTGTACAATAGCACCTGGTGTTCAGAGGATTAGTACATCTGATACTGGAGGTAAAATATCACCCAGTCATGTCTAGTACCCATGGATAGCATGACCTTCCAGGAATAGATTTAATCTCCTTTTAAATTCATCCAGATTGAAGGTCATCAGCCAAATTGGCACCCATTAATTCTAGTCCTAACATTTTCCCCTGATTCCTCTCACTCTTGTCTCTGATCCCATAAATTCAACCAACTCTTTCTGACCTCTAAGTATCTGCAATTCCCACTTCTAACTGACTTTCTCAACTGACACTAGCTCCACCCATCATTCCATTCTAGCCCCTACTGTCATTCATCCTTCTGTTACCATATTCATGTAAAACAAAGGTGGGCAACTTCTGGCCCTCCAGATGTTAGGGCCTACAGCTCCCATCATCCTTCCTCATTGGCTATACTGATTAGGGCTGATGGGTGTTGTAGAGTGAAACATCGGGAGGGGTGCAAGTTGCCTGTCCTTGATATAAAATGTCATATAGAATTGTCTATCTCTTGCTGAAATATACAATATATATGCTTAAACCATGCTGTTAGTATAGTGTGTTGTGAACTTTGTGCTGGTGTAAGATTTGTAAATAAAGTAATCTCCTCCAGATTCTCTCTCTCTCTCTCTCTCTCAAACACATACACACTTTACAAAAAGAAAAACGTTCTCAGCGACTAATTCTCCAGCCATTTGAGCATTAACCACTATTAACTGTCACCACAGAAGAGTATTTTTCCCTAATAAGTGTACAAAAAATGTGGACACCAGTTTGTTATATATAAAAATCATACGGGTGTCCATTTTGCTGTGAGCACACATGTAGGAGTTCTACCTCACTTATTATCTGAATCTGATCCTGGGAAATGGATTCAGGGTAAATCATTCCTGGAAAACAGATACTTGCTTTACCAAAAATACTTCCTATAATTCCAGGCAAGTGTTACAGCGAGGGTTTTCAGACAGAGGGAAATCACGCTTCCTTACCATCGCTCTGCTTCCTGCTTCTCTTCCATAATAGGAACAAGCAGAAACTCGCGAGGAATAAAGGGAAAGAAAGCAGTGCCCACATGGCCCATTCAATTTAGTAGCACAGCACCCTCTAGTGGGCGTGTTATAGTGCAACTTCTTCTGCGCGTGGCAGGAAATAGCAACAAATATCATTATAGTTCAGAAGAGTCAAGTTTTTGGAGACTTACTTGTAACAACAACAAAAAAACAGTTGAAGGAGTGAGCGACACGCAGGGGAATCATTGCATTGTCAAAATGACCCGCGAACATCCATGAGTGGCCAGTCATGATCATGCTATTAAAGAAGTTAATTGACCAACTAAAAACAAGTACAATTGCTGTGTTGACATTTGTTGATATTTCTAATTAACAGAGAAATCTGGGAGGTGGGGTCATTGCCATTTTTAAAAAAGTTTTAGTCATCCTCTGAGTGTAGGATGTGTGATTTTTATACTATTAGATGATTGAAAAAGACAGAATGCACATAATTGAGCAGTAGAAAAGAAAATGACATCCTAGAGCAATTGCCCTACAATGATATTGGTAGAAGCAGCACTGGCCAAAGACCTTCTTAGGAAACAGTGGAATCTTTTTTCTGTATTCAAAGCATCCTTAACTCTTCTGTCATTTGTAATGGCACCATAATATGTTTACAGATGTGTGAGAGACTCCTCTTAGGTATTCATTTGCCTAGCCCACGGGAATATAGTAAACACAGCAAACGCACAGTGTCAGTTTTATAATGGTGAGTGTGTGCCAGAAGTATTGAGCTGCAACCACTAAATATTTGCTTTAAAATAATTTTAACCATCTGGGCTCTTTGTTTCCCTTTTTCTTTGGGGAAAGAGGAGGGGGAGACATGAGTAACTCTGCAAGAACTGATTTGTACATGCAAAGTGAATTTAACAAATCAATAACAAAGCAACCATTTAATAAATAGTAAGTGCTGGCAGGGACTATACAAAATATACCAAAATGTATTCCTAAAGAAGCTGGAATTATGTTTGCTAATGTTTGTCCTGACTATAATAAGGCAAAAATGGGTTAGTTCTGGAGCTGGGATTATATTCCTTAACTTTGGGGCTGGGATCATATTTCTTAGACTGTATCATTATTATAGAAAATAAATTGTAGAAAAGTGTATGGAAGAGCCTTTTCCATATGGGTAAACTTAATTCCAGTTCGTGCCCTGGTGATTTACACCAGTATGCACCATGCTTGTAATGTGAACATTATGGACTCTATAGATCCATAGTACTCACATCTGAGATTATAGTAGGCTGACCATCTGAAAAGGAGGACAGGGCTCATATAACTTTAACAGTTGTAGAGAAAAGGGAATTTCAGCAGGTGTCATTTGTATGCAATTAGTTCCTGGTGAAATTCCCTCTTCATCACAACTGTTAAAGGTGCAGGCACTATACTAGAGTGACCATGTACAAAAGAAGGCAGGGCTCTGCAACTTTAACTGTTGTGATGAAGAGGGAATATCACCAGGAACTAATTGCATACAAATGACACTGGTTGAAATTCCCTTTTCTCTAAAACTGTTAAAGTTATATGAGCCCTGTCCTCCTTTTCAGATGGTCAGCCTAGATTATAGTAGCTTCACATTCTTCAACTTCCAAGTTCTTAATTTGCACGTGAGCAGTGGTTCATCCAAACAGTAGCTTACTACAACAGTCAGCATTGCGGTTCACAACCATGAGAGTATGGCATACAAGCTCTCTGAACTGAACCGTTCCCTTTCATATATGTAAAGTAGTAGAAACTAGCATGTACTATAACATCCTTCCCTGTCTGGACAGTGGGGATTTGAAGTACTGTGCTTCCTATTTCTAAACTTTCACTGGCGTATACAAGCCCTTAGCATGCTGCAGCACTCAATAGGTTGAATAAAGACTTGGAGACATGCCATGGGTTTGAATACATGGCACCCTTTTGGTTTATATGCTTGCAAGTTCAATACATTAGTCTAGGCTGACCAGATAAAATCCATGTCAGGGCTCATGTAACTTTAACAGTTGTAGAGAAAAGGGAATTTCAGCCAGTGTCATTTGTATGCAATTAGTTCCTGGTGAAATTCTCTCTTCATCACAACAGTTAAAGTTGCAGGGGCCCTGCCTTCTTTTGTATATGGTCACTCTAGTATAGTGCCTGCACCTTTAACTGTTGTGATGAAGAGAGAATATCACCAGGAACTAATTGCATACAAATGAGACTGGCTGAAATTCCCTTTTCTCTACAACTGTTAAAGTTACATGAGCCCTGACCTGGATTTTATCTGGTCACCCTACATTAGTCACTAATGCCTTGTGCATTTAAGTAGGCCTCCCAAAGTGTTTTCTGCAGTAACTTCGGATATTGTCAGCCAGTAATAGCTCTCGGGGACACCCTCTGAAATCATGTACCAATTGAACTGTTTTGCAGGATTCTTCCTCTCCAAAGTGATTTGCTTAGGCCAAATCTACACCAAGCAGGATATGACACTTTGAGAATGGTTTGAAACTGTATATGGACTGTGTCCTGGGCCCCAACAGTTGTTACTACTGTTATAAACCATTTTAAAGCAGTAGTGTAGATCCTGCCTTAGTGTAATGGAAGCTACATAGAAAAGACAGAATCCACAGTGTTTGTGGTTCCTTCTCAAAACGGAAGATGTGACTTCTTAGATCTATAAACCTTATGAATAAACAATACAAATTGTATGGAGAAAACTAGAGGAAGTGAGAGGGTTCTATGAAGATCATAGGAAGAAAACCTAATCTTTCCCAAACGAATGCCCTTCCAGCATGATCTATAATATTTGGAAGAAGAGCCATAGCTCAGTGGTAGAGCACATGCTTTGCATGCAAAATGTTTTAGGTTCAGTCTTTGGCATCCCCAGGTGGGGAGAGACTCCTATCTGAAAGCCCAGAGAGCAGCTGCAAGTCAGTGTAGACAGTACTGACCTGGATGGAACAATGGTCTGACTTGATATAAAGCAGCTTTCTATGTTCCTATGAGTTGATGGAGTGAGTGAGTGAGTGACATAAGTGAGGGAAGTTTATTTAAGAAGCTGTCTGGGACTTGTGAACATGCAAAAGGACACACAACCCAAAGTGTTGGCAGCAATACCAGTGGAGGAGGGTGGGAGAACAAAAAGAATATTTGGGATGCTGCATTCATCCTCTGCTGCCTATGTGAGTACTAGACACATATGACAAATGGTCCGACACCTTCTCAAGGATAACAAGTTCACCGGGTGATTCTGTTATTTGTTACAACTCTTTACTTCATCTTCCTCCCTGCATCATCTCAGAAATGGGAAACAGTTCTATACATTAAAGAGTAGGGAGTCTATTGTGTTGAAAGGGGGGAGATTTAATCTTTCCAGTACCAAATAGCCAGTTCACACAGCCCCATTGTTCTATATAAAACCCACCACTACTAACTATTGCAACTTTGAAAACTAAAATAGAACATGTAGGGTGTTCCCTTGATGTCTGCGCATCCTAGAAGTGCCTGCTACTAGGAAAATCAAAATATCCCTTCAACCCAATTTACCAGGAAATTTTGAGGTTGAGAATGAACGTTAAAAAGGCTGGCATTTTTAGAAAATCTCACTTGCCCAGGTTTCAAGGCTTATCCTTTCAATGCATGCTTTTAAAAATAATACTCGATATTGATTTTAAATAGGGGTTGGATTTTCTTACTAAGAATTAATCTAATTTCAAATATTATTTGTGAGTGAATGCGCTGTTCATAAACAGATTCCTTCTAACTTGCCTAAACATAGGTATACATATTTAATGGGGGGTGGGGGGGTTTCTAAATAAATATCTTACAAGCTTTTGCTTATTTATTTATTTTACAATATGCAAAGTTTTAGCATTGTTGCATGCAAATTAGATACTGTACATGAATAGAAGAAAAGGTAATCTATTAGCAAAACAGATAACACTGTATAGAGCATTTTTATCTTACTAGCTCTTGGATATTTTTTCCTGTTCCGTTATATACTGAAGCAGTGGCTTTATCCAATTTATTGTACATTAGGAACAATTTAGTTTCCTTTCATTTAAAATATGCAGGCTTTATACCAAGACTAAAATGTTTAGACACAAGGTAAAATTATATATATATATATATATATATATATGCGTGCGCGCGTGTATGTAGACACATATACACACATATCTCCCATCATTTTTTAAAAAAAGGCTCTAAAGTTTCCATTATCCATTCTGTCAGGTAGCAAATATCTTCTCAGTGTAACTCCAGACATTAAATCTGTCAAGAGGCATGCAGTAAAATAAATGTCTGGGATACCTTCATAAACAAAAATCTTATTTCCATAATTCATACAGCTGGCTGGCATTTATTGGCACGTCAGGTGCAATGGGGACATTTCAGGAACATTAACATGTACAGCATCATTTGTCAACAAAGCAACAATGTAAGCAAATCGTTCAGAACTCATACAGATTTACAGCTTTCTCTGCCAGCTGCTAATTACGGTGTGCTCTGCCTATTTGGTATGGGCTTTTTTATTGGAAAATGACAAAGGGGTTATAGTATCCCAGTTTGGAATATAGATGTGGCTTTTTAGTAATAATGTAAGTGGTAATATGACCATACAGCTTTGGAGTTGTGATCTAGTTTCACTAGTCTTTAATTGATCCATTTTGATTGATGAAGGAGACATAGAAATTCACAATGGCATTTAGTTAGTGATGTATGTAACCTCAGCAAACAAAGAAATAACATATCAGAAATAGTATGTGTGTAGAACGCAAAAATCATTCCATGGCATGTAATAGTCTCTTCTCAGAGTAAATACGATGTGTTGATTGAACCATGTTTCCAATAGCTTATAAATTACCAATTGACAAATGGATTGGACACTGGTGCAGCCAATTAAATAAATTATGAATATAAAATCTGCTGCATTTTGAAAATAATACAAAAGGAAAAATCATAGCAAAAACTAAGGGTATCAGATTTAAGAAATTTTGATGACTTTCCTTCTTTATTTGTCATCATTTAATATTATCAAGTAATATGCATAATGATTCAAATTAATGATATAAAGAGACAGTTTTTCAGAAATTATCAAGATCCTTGGTGATTGGTAATTTGATAGCATCAACTACAAGTTGTAACAGTAATGTATTTTTTTAAAAAAAAAACCTCAAATGTTACAGAGTACTGTTAGTTAAATAAAAATTCAGATGCAAAATAAAATCTTTAAACAATTCTGTGCTATCACTTCAGTGATTGAATAACTGTGTTTAAAGTTAACATCTTGACCACCTAATTTATAAAAAGGAGGATTGATGGATTAATTCCTTGCCAACTTTCATATATTTTTTTAACAAAGTAATTTTAGATGTGGGAACATATCATTTCATGCAAGAAAGTATGATTTCATGCCAATCTTATTAAAATCCTTAAGGGCCATATTTTCTATGGCTTTCCAAATTGTTACCAGAAAATGTGGATCTACCCACCTATGTATAAGGATTGCTTAATCTGAAATGTAATTATAAATGAAATGGTGTCTAAGAATGTACTATAGGACAGGGCTCCTGTATTTTTAACAGTTGTATTGAAAAGGGAATTTCAGCAGGTGCCATTTGTATGCATGCAGCACCTGGTGAAATTCCCTCTTCATCACAACAGTTCAAGCTGCAGGTGCCCTTCCCTCTTTTGTATCTGGTCACTTTAGTATAGATAACACATTTATTAACAAACTAGTGATAAAGTTGGACATTATGGCTTGTATCCAATGTTAGTCCTACTTAAAGTAAACATATGGAAATGAATGGGACCTATGCTAGGCTAATATTGGATACAGCCTTATGGCAGTAATTGTAAATTTTTGTATGAAGGAATCTTGCATTTTTTACAATATTTAGTCTACAATAAAGTTGCTCCTATTCTCTGCCTTCTCTTGGTCATTTTAAAGGAAGGATATTCTCTTTAGTATTAGAGAGGCTGATGACCGTTTATACCTTCTGTTTGTGAGCCAGTTTTAGATCAGACTAATGTCCCATGATAAATTCCTATATTAGCAAGTAGAGAAACCCTTGAGGAAACAGAAAGTCATTGTAAGCTGTATTAGAACTTTGTTATAGGACTGTCTTTAAATACCGGGTGCAGTGGGAGAGGTCTAAACAGTATGAGTAAATATTGCAAAACGCTAGTTTAGAAACCAAGAGTGAATATTCCATTGTCTAGACATAGTGTGCGATAAAAAGTTATCTCTTTCTAACTAATTACATGTTTTGGCTTTAAAATACTGTAAGAAGTGATATTGTTATGTGATCCTGGACATAATCCATATCAACCTTAAACTTTGTCCCTTTCATTATAATAATCTTTGAATTCCAATGATTTTACTTGCGTATGACCCTTCATAGAACAAATTTAGGTGGCCATGTAGGGTTCTGCTAGATTATTCATGAGTGAAAATGATAAAAATGATTTAAAACCCCCCACATTGATAGGAGTTAGTATATTACACGAATAAATGTGGTAAAAAAATTAAGATACCTTTAATTACTATAAGTTTTTTTTAAGGTACCTTTCATGACTCTAAGGTAGTAAATCACCTTGTAGATAGATACACACACCCCAGAATGATATTATTGATCCAACTAGAAGGGGAGCCATCAAACCATCCTCAGAGGATCACAAACCTTTTTTCTTCAGTTGAAACCAATTCAATAGTGCCACAAGGACAGGCACACTTGCAAATCTTCACATTCTTATTCCCAGAGAGCTGAATAGCCAGCTCTGTAAACACATGCGTTCTTTTGTCCTTTTAAAATAAGTCTCTTTCTCAAACCACTTGACAAAAAGCCTTTAAAAACAGAGATTTGTGATTCGGTGTGTTCTGTTTGAAATTAAGTCCCAAATTCTCATTCACATCCATAGGCCTTGGTCATCTTTTATATGTATGGAGCGACATCCATTGTCATTTGAGCAGATGTCCATCTGTGTGGAGAGACTTTCCCTTTCCCTGTACTTTCTAGCTCTCAATCCCCAAAACTCTGCTACAGTGGGTCCCCCAACCCTCCAGAGTAGATTTGGGGGAACATGTGGGCTAAAGGGGGGTATAAGCTAAATTCATTCCATTAGCTACAGCAGATAGACACAGATGGATTTGGTCTGTAGTGCTATTTCTCAGAGCATGCTCTGAACCGAATTAGTTGTCTGTATGTACCAGGTGTTTCAGGGCAGAATGGATAAAGGAGTACAGCATTTGCATAAAAATGAATTATTTCACATATCTCAGTAAGGGCACAATCCCATGCATTTTTAGGCAGAAATAAGTCCTAAAACTCCCAGCATCCCCCAGTCAGTATGTCTGACTGGGGAATGCTAGGTATGTAGGACTTATTTCTGTCTAAACAAGCATAGGATTGTGCCCTTAATAAGATAAAATAATATATGGCATTGTCAATGTAGTTTATATCTGAGTTATAGAGGAGTTTTCAGCATACTGGAGCTAATTCAAAGTATAGGACAAAGTCAGCAGCAATATATTTGGATTTCTGCATACTTTACAAAATTTAAAACTTTGTTTAATTTCTATAGGCTTGTTTTCTTTATTTGTTCATTGTTCTTCAGTTTTATTTGATCTACACAATTGCCTTCCAAACCCCATTTATATTCCCTTGCCTAATAATAACGGTCATTATCTGATATCCATATTTAATTTTATTATGTCACCACGACTGCTAGAAAAGGATGTTCTTTTCAAACATTTTAATGCATTTATTATTTCACTGATCATCAGTTAAAACCAATTTTCCCCTTTATTGGATCTGAATTATAAATCAACTAGTCATTGTATGGGATACTGTATATGAACATACAGTATATCATTATGATGTATCCTATAATAATGTATCTCAGGCTTGAAGACTGAAGATAGTGGTTTAAATTGCTGAGACGGAGAAAAATGGGGAACATCTGTTAATCACAGATAGAGAGGAGTTTCATTGAAGTTTGTCATATGTGTTTGACAGAATGAACATACTGGACCGTTTCCTGTTCTCTTTTATTCATATTCAACATGTTTTGTGTGGTTAATTTCCAAGTGGGCCTTTTCACCTTGACTTGTAGCCCAGGATTGTACCTGTACAAATGCCTCCCTTCCCCTTTGATGACCAGGAAAAGGAAATGACTGAAAAGGGAGGTCCCATGTTCAAATTTCTGTGAGATGTCCCAATCTAAGACACTTAGTGGGAGTTAAAGAAGATGGAGTACACACTGGGGAGGGGAGGCAGCATGTTGACCTCACACCAGATACAACTCCCAAAACGTAACAATCGGTGTGAAACTCTGTAGAGAAGACCCTGCTATTTTTAAATTGAGAATGTATAAAACCTCCAACAAAAAATTAAACTATTAATATTATTTATTTATTACATGTTACTGTCTTCATGTTAGCTAAACAATAAAATACATAAAACAAATTTATTTCTTTATTTATGTATTACATTTCTATACCACCCAATAGCTGAAGCTCTCTAGGCAGTTCACAATAATTAAAACCATAAAATACAACACAATAAAATACAAGATAAAAGTTTAAAACGAAAGTGTAAAATAAAAATAAAAGCCAAAATAAAACCAGCAGCAATGCAAAGATTTAAAATGCAGTACCAGATTTAAAACAACTGAAACTGAAAGACTAAAACGCCCTCACCTGGTGCCAAAAATAGCACATTATAGGCACCAGACGAAACTCTTTGGGAAGCTTATTGCCCAACTGGGGTGCCACAACAGAAAAGGTCCTCTTCTTAGTAGCCACCCATCTCACTTCCTTTGACAGGGGTTGTTGAAGACAGACCACTGAAGATCTTAGGTCCAGGCAGATATATATAGGAGGAGCAATCCTTCAGGTGACTTGGCCCCAAGCTGTTTAGGGCTTTGAACATTAATGCCTGTTAATTTTAACCCGGTCCAGAATGGACTGGCAGCCAGTGCAGATGGAAAAGTACTATGATATAATAAATCCAGATAATGAAAAGCCACATCTATTCCACATATTGTCACCACATGTTCCTGCCCATATTTCAAGCTCTTCAATAGAGGCCCTTCAGATGTCCCTGGCCTCTGAGGTGCTGTGGGTGCCTACCTAACTGTGGAAAGTTCTTCTTTTGGTTCCAGACATATAGGTTCCTATATACTTACCTGGGAGTAAGTCTCATTGAACACAGTGGGGCTTACTTCTGAGTAGACATGAATGATATTGCATTGTTCATCAAGTTTAGTTGGATGTTTTCATAATTTAGCTATACAAATCTTCACAGCCATCACAAAATACATTGTCAAATTATAGTGTTCCTTTTCCAGCAACTTTTGAATATTCTGTAGCAAAATCACCTCAGTTTTCATGAGTAATAATTTATATACTGTCATATTCTTTGAGAATATTGCCCCTCATGCCTAAATTCCCAAAGGCCTTAATTTAAGATGGTTTATTCACATACACAAATGTGTATATTTAGAACCAGAATTTTCCTAATAAAATCCATTGGCTGAGCTAATAATTTTCTTTAGCCTCCAAGGGGTTCAGTTATATTGAGCATCTTCTAAAGTTATACATGGTGAAAAGGGGGTCTTTATTTCCTTCTAATGTTACTCCGGATCGAGGCAGGAAACAACAATAAATATAAAATACAAAGACCACAATGAATGAGATATTAAAACAAATAAAAACCAATACATCATTAAAACATCACTTGATAATTGTGGATCTTATACATTTTGAAATTCTTCTTTTTGTAATTTTGTAATATCTTACTTCGTATCTTACATGCTATCTATTGTTTTGCAGTTACCTAGCATATTATTTCTATGCTAGGTAACTGTACTAATTGTACTATTCAGAATACTAATACAATGGTAATTGTAAAACCCAGCTGTTTGTGTGGGCAGACAACAGACTCAATGATTGAAGTTCAACAATACAGCAGATATGCAAACCTTTTGGATACAAAGGTAGCCAGAGCAGCGTCACTTGATTCTTGAAAATACCAAACTTTGCAGTGTTTATTTATTATTTATTTATAATATTTGTATACTGTTCCACATTCAAAGATTTTGGAGCGGTGAACGGCAGGACAAAAACACCATGTTAAAATGTAACTGTAAAATGTAAATGCGTTTGTGTAACTACTGGTAGCAAAGCCACACAAGGGACTGCCACAAATTTGAAAGTACTCCCAGTTTAACAACTGGTTCTCCACTTGTTCATGAAATTTGCAAACGTCACCATTAAGACGACTCTTTCAAATTTGGATCCAGTTTCTTGAGGTAGTCTGCTTTCCCACAATGCTGGTTATTTGTTTTTGTTTATTTGTTTTCAAATTCCCCTGTTGAGTTTGTTTTATTTATCCTTTAATATCTTTATATCCCTGTGTTTCCAATTAATTGCCAAAGATAGCTTACATTCAACCAGGGGTACAAAAGCTTTTTCACCTGAGGGCCAAATTCCATTTTGGAGAAACTCTTGGGGCTCATATTCCACTGGTGGGTGAACCCAAGGACAAAATGGGTGAAGCCAAAAATACAGCCAATATCTAAGCTTTGGGAGAGGCATTTCAACCTTTTAAAGTGGGAGGAAATCCAAACAAAAGCTGGGAAAACATCAAATGATTGGTGGTCAGGGGAAAAGAGGGGGGGCCAGGGGAGGGGGGCATGGACCCCTGGAGGGACAGAATTGCTCCCCTGAGCCTGAGGTTCTGAGCTCCCTACATTAAACATATAAAATCATAATGCCACCATTAAATCCACAAACAGTAATACAAAATTGCAAAAGATGCAGGAATAAAAACTCAGCTCATTTAGGAAACTCACAAGACTACAAAATGTTGAAGAAAAGCACTGGTAGGCAGTAGTTGAGCTTTTCTTGCGAGGGTGTTCTAAAGTTAGGGCACCACAACTGAAAAGGCCTTAGGTTGGATCCAGTGACCTCGTAAGTGGAGTTTCCACTCACGGAAAGAGCATTCTATTTCCCACAAATAGAAGGCTATAGATGATTTTCTATCATTCCCCCTTCTCTATACAGGCCCTTGAAAATCTGCTCTAGAGAGTGGTGGAACTCTCCAGAACAGAAGTGTTGTGGATGGCTGAAGGAGTGGTCAGAGAATTGGCAAAAAAAAAAAAAAACACTTTCCCCTTTGCATCCGTGGGAGCCTCTGCTAGATCAAGGCTTGGTGCTTATGGAGGGACTCCTTCCATGAATTTAAGTGCACTTTGGGATCCAAGTGTTGTCTCCAGTAGCCACCCACTAAATTCAAAAGCAGGGAGCACCTGGAACAGGACCTCTGATGATAATCTCAGGTTAGGAACATAAGAAGCTGCCATATACTGAGTCAGAACCTTGGTTCATCTAGCTCAATATTGTCAACAGTCACAGCAGCTCACAAAGATTCATTCCTAGCCATACCTGGAGATGATGAGGTTCATATGAGAGGAGGCTATCCTTCATCTCCTTCTCCCAGCCCATTTGAACTGAATGCAAAATGTCTGTCATAGTACTGTTTGATAGAGAGCCATTGCTTTGCTAAACCCAGAAAATGAGACACTCAGAATAGACTAGGTTATATTTAGTTGGCCAAAACAACTTTTTGTTTAAGCCACATTTGCTTTCTTCTCATTTTGCTTAAAGAGGAATTGTTTTCTAGACAGAAAACTGCAGTCTCCTTTGGTGATGAAGTTATCCCAACCAAAGATATCACTCATTTATTTTGAGAAAAGCCAATAATATCACACTAAAACATGTCCTGCACTTTGAGGTTGGAATATGTCTTTTACACTTTGTCTTTTACACTGAAAGACATTTATTGCACTTTATTTTCCACGTTTATATCCCTGGCTACCTCCAAGAAACTCAAGATGACTAACATTAGGGTGACCAGATTTTGAGAACGAAAATCCCGGACCCCCCCTGCCACCCCACCCACCCAAAACAACCCCCCCAATGCGCATCCGCGCCGCCCCCCCGCCCGCGCCGTGCCGCCCGCCCCGTGCCGCCCACCCCCGTGCCGCCCGCCCACCCCGCGCCACCCCCCCTCCCCGTGCCGCCCCCCCGCGCCGCGCCACCCGCCCCGCCCACCCCCGCGCCGCCCACCCGCCCCTCCACTGCGCCACCCGCCCGCACCGCACCGCGCCGCCCGCTCGCCCAGCGCCACCCGCCCCGCGCCGCTCGCCCCGCGCTCCTTACCTGCTGGGGCGTCCGCTTCCCTCCGGTGCTCGGAATCTACTGAGAAACAGGCTTCCTGGCCTGTCTCTCAGTAGCGCGCCAGGTGATGACGTCATCACCCGGCGCGCTACTGAGGGACAGGCCGCGAAGCCTGTTTCTCAGTAGATTCTGAGCACTGGAGGGAAGCGGACGCCCCAGCAGGTAAGTGCCTTGCGCCGCCCACCTCGCACCGCCCGCCCGCCTCCCGCCACCACCGCGTGACCCCCCGCCGCCCCGGTTTGCCCCCGCCGCCCCCCAGTTGGCCCGGATCGCCCCAGGGCCATCCGGTCACCCTTTTGGGGGGCTAAATTTCTGGATTTGGCCCCCCAAAACAGTTTTCCCCCCCGGATGGTCACCCTAACTAACATGGGGTTTATTCTGTTATTCTTATGACAACAACAACAAGAACAATAACTATGAGGCTGGCTAGGCTAAAAATATTGATTGACCTATGTCCCCTCTTCTTTATGGCTTGGCAGGGTCTGAAACTAGGTGTCTCATTCCAAGACTCCACTACACCACTCCTGTTCTGGGTAGAAAATATTTAATTGTATAATGAGATAGTGTTGCACTGATACCATTTTATAGGACATTGGTCCCATTTAATAGGCATGGAATACTGAGGCATAGCAATATGAATAGCCCAAGATCACTAGCAAATTCATGATTTTTTTAAAAAAAGTTATATAACAATAAAGAGAGTGCTTCTGAGCAGATGTATTTTCCCTGCCCACATTGCAACTGCAGCCTCCTCCCTCCCCACATACTAAGAATTAAGAAGGGTTTATCTCCCAACCTATTAAAGTTCCACCACCTTTTCCCCTTTAGGAGTTAAGCTCCGACTCCACCTCTACTCACACTCACATTACAACCGGTGAACATACAGTTCTATTCCTCTCCACACAATAAGCTATTCTTTGTTTCCTTCTTCCATCCAGCAACACTTCACAAAAGCAGGTGTTTTTATGAAGAGCCCTAAGATAATCTTCGGAGGCCTTTTCTGTGGTGGCACCCTGTTGTGGAATGACCTTCCCTAGGAGGCTTGCCTGGCACTTACATTGTGGTCTTTTCAACATCAGGTGAAGACCACTTTATTTTCTGGCTTTTTAGTCCTTTAGTTTTGTTTTTTTAATGTGTTATTGTGTTTACATCTTTACACTGCTGCTGGCTTTTACTCAGGTTTTTACTTTGTTTTTATAGTATGTTTTATCATGTTGTGTTTTGTGGTTGTAATTTTTGTGAACCACCCAGAGAGCTTCAGCTATTGAGTAGTATAGAAGTGTAATAAATAAATATCTCCCCCGTCCCCACTGCCATTATCCCTGCCCCTCCGCACACTTTCTTGTTCTAGTCTGGTCTGGGTTCCTCCCCTTCTATCCCTGACCTAATTTGTGGCTCACCAAAGTAGCCCATGAATCTGTTTAAAATACTAGACTAACAAAACAAAATTAAATAAAGCACACCTTGCTTCTTCTCCCCTTCCTTTTCTGTTTCAAGACAATTCCCAGATTTTTCCCCTATTTGTGTTGCTGTTTTTTTTAATAACCAACTATTATATTATAAGACAGCACTTATTATTTTAATGTTCATCTTAATACTTATCAGTAACAAAGGCATTCCTCAACCAAACTCTTCCACTAATCACACCTCCACTCATTCTTTACTTGCAACGCTAGTGGAAGCAAACAGAGCTGGCCAATAGTAGAAGCATTTAATTCGGGGGGGGGGGGGGAACAGCACTTAAAGGAATACATTTTTCCTCCATTTTCTTTCTTTCCTTGCACCCGAGTACATATGTGAAACACAATTTTGGTGTCACCATAATCCCTGGGGTGTCAAAAACACACAGTAATACATACCAATGTGATAGGCACTTCTTTGTGATGCCTTTCTTGGACTTCAGCTCTAACTGCCCTCAGCATGCATGCTGCAAAATCAAAAAGTGACAAGAAGAAAGAAGAAACAAATGTTTGGTGTGTATGGATTTTTAAGGAGAGGTCTCTACAAAATGTGGCAAACCGGACAGTAGGAAGTTAAGCTTCTGTCATAATAATAAGCTTTCTGTTGCTAAATATGCTGTCTATAGTGTGTATTCTGACACCCAGCACTATAGAATGAAATGTCAGACTTGAAGACTCATTTGATTTACCTCAGAAAGCCATTGCGGGAATGGAAGGCGGAAATAACGAGACAACACAAGAAAATTGGATTTAAACAGTGCCACATTTACCAGATTTCTGTGCGGGCAGATGGAGGCCAAAGTGGGCATCCTATCTTGGCCAACGTCTTGGCCGTAATTGGGATTGGGCGAGCCATTCGTATCCTGATAGGTGTTGTGTGTATGTCAGCATCCACCAGGATTCCCCTTTTGGGCTAGTTGGGCCTTCCAATGTCACCCCTCCCCCTCAGGTTGTGAAACTCTGAGTGAGTGAGTAAGGTTGGCCTCAGAGGTAACCTTTATCCCATCATCTGGTGCTGCAAGACTCCCAGCTGAGGGCCTCAGATGTTACCAATCACCACAAGGGTGCCTAAGAATGCTCACCATCCCTATCCTTGCTCCCAATGCCCGCACACCTGCCCCAATTCAATGTGACCAAATTCAACCAATTAGCATACTTAATACTTCCCCGTTGTCTTACAGTGTGAAGTAGATGGGGGGGAAACCAATTGGAAATGATTGGGAACACACAAAAAATCCTCCTTGACCCCTCCCCCCCGGAGGGTGACCAGCAAGCCCACACTGTTTACAGGGAGGGAGCTGCAAAGCGAAGAGGCTGAGGACCCCTCCCATCCCCGGTGGCACCACCGAGAGGCCGACAATGGCGAGCCTCTGTGTGTCTCTCCCGCCCCCACCCGCAACTGCCTCCCCATGCCTAGGCAAGAGGGGTGTGGTAGTAAGGCCTTTGGAAAAACTGCATATCACTTACTGATTAGGTCTAGTCTGTTGCAGTAGTCAATTGAGTTTAAGGCAAACAGAATGAATCCGCTAGCTACAGGCTGGCAGTAGGCCTCAGTGAATCATGTGAAGTGGGTTTCTGATACCCTTTATCTTCATGCACAGCCAGTGAAACAAGAGTGTTACTGTCTTCTGCTGGCACAAGGAATTACCTCAGGCTATGTTGGAAAATGCCTTCACTCTCCCCCCTGCCCCCCGCCCCCTTTATTTTTAGACCTGAATCATTCTGTGCCACTAAATGAAATGTATTCTTGAAACTACAGACACCACTTTGTTGTAGTCATCATGAGAAGGCAACACTGTAACCTGTTTGGATACAGCTGCAGACCACCTGTAGAGAAAGTCAAATTAGGGAGAGACCCCACTGTTCTCCACATTAATGCTTTTTATATTGTTGTTTGACTTTTTCTCCCCTTCTATGTATCTTTCTCAACTAGGGACATAGGGAGCATATTTTAAGACCTTCTGTCCCTTTAAGGCATCTTCTGATTGAAAGAACTGTAGGATTTGAAAGACTGTAAAAACTCCCTAGATGGGGGTGGGGGGGGGGCAAAGTGCGGGGGTGGGGAAGGAGACCTGTTAAAATGAATTTTCATTGTTGTTTTCGTTTGGACTTTTCCTCTTTGGATAAACTTTCATATTCAGCTCTTAGAGGGCACACATATCTCTTTATAGGAAATTGCCAAGGTTTATATGGAAAAAATGCTTTTCAAAAATAACAGCAAATCTTATTATAGCTATTCTATCAGTCTCATATTGAAAATCCCCAGGGGGGGAAACAGAGAACTGTGCACAATAATAAAACATAAATAGGAATGTAACAAGTATTCATATATTAACATGATGGATGGATATACATGCTTGGGGAGAGGGGTATTTGCACGTGCTGCCTATTACATAGCACTTTTAATATGCAATGTACTTTATAAGCATAATCTCATTCATTTTTACAGCACTGAGGGTCATTATTATATCAGTTTTGAAGATATGGAAGCAATGCTGAAAAAGTCACTTGCTTAGGGTCACTCAAAAAGGCCAAAGATAATATTCTACTTGGGTCATGCAGGTTTAGGTTCAACATCGTTTCTGGAGGACCACATCAGTCCTCAAGTAAGATTGAGTGAAGTACCTGATGTTTGTTGTTTGTATATATTCAAGCAATAAAACCAGCATTCTGGGACTATATTATACAGAACTTTTCAAAATATTAGGGCAAACAGTAAAATGCAAACTAAGTGCACTGAGCGACATTAATCATATTTACTCAAATGCAAGTTCCATTGCTTGCAATGGAAATAAGTTTTGTTTAAATTAGTGGCATTTACTTCAAAGCAAAAGTACAACTATGAAAATTCATCCTCCCCTCCCCCCAACTTTCACTTTATTTTTAAAGGTGAGCGTTTTAGTAGAGATAGACACAATAACCCATATAATTGTATAGAAAAGTTGTGTTTTAGAAGATTTCTGTAAAAAATCCAAAGAATATTCCATTGCATATTCCAATAGAAGAAATCTCAGATCCGCTGAATGATTTCCTATTGGGCATGATTTGGCAGTACCTCTAGTAGTTAATATTGTTTGTGAATATCTAAATTGCCCAATGAGTGATACCTGGGTTGAAACTTCACTGACACAGAATTTAATTGCTGCTAATGGAGGGTTGTGTGGGTTCTCTCTTCAAAGATTCTCCATATTTTTTTACTAAGGGGGAATCTACACGGAGTGTTGTTGCGTTAAAAACCAGTCAGTTAAGAGTTTTAAATATTGTCATAGTAAAATGTCTTAGGCCACATTACTGAGTACTCACGTTACAGGAGAAAACTTCTTCAGTCTTTAAAGCGGTGTGTGCGGTCACACATTCTTCTGTCCTGTCTCTTTCTCTTTCGTTTTTACAGTGAGTTTAGGGCAAGGCATTGTGGGTGTTGTAGTTCAGTCACCACTTCCTCCTTTGTTCCTCTGTCATACCCTAGCAAGTATAGGGCTAGGCATTGTGGGTGTTGTAGTTCAGCCACCCACTTCCTCTTTCTTCCCCACCAATCAACTGCTAAGCATTTGGGCACCAGTCAACGAAGCACTGCCCCCACTAATCACAAATGGTAAGGAAAGACACATTATTTTACTTAAAATGATTTATTAAAAGTGAAACCGTTGTATATAACTGAAGGGAGTTTTAAAAAACCTCAGATATACAACGTTATAGGGAGTGCGTCATGTGGCCCAAAGAATTTTCATAACCCTTATAAAACGTTAAAAACTTAGCATGTAGATTGCCTCTAATTGAACTTGGATTGAAGTCTTTGGGGTACACTTGAGTCAATACAGACAACACTGCCATGCCTCCCAAAGAATCTGCTATAATTCCCCTATATGTATTTATACACATATTTATGGTAGAGTAACATAAGGTGCAGAGAATGGGCAGTCTTTGTAAGGTGGATGTGGTGGCACCCTAGCTGACAACCACTTTCCCCATAGTGCTCTATCCTTTTCACATTTATTCTGGCTCTGCCATTGCTATTTGCTATACTATGTATAAATTCTATACACACAAATATTAATAGACTGTTTTTCCTGGTGTTATGGTCAAAGCAGAGGTCTCTGTTTGATTTGCTGTGTTCCTTGTTGATTAAAAAAAGGACCATCTTGTGCCTTAGCTATCTATGTTTTATAACCAGACCATTGGCTGAGCTACCTTTGTGAGGATTGGTGAAAATAACAGCAAAGGGACATTTCGAGGGGTCAAAGCTATCATTGTTCTGTAGACAGAACTGTCATTGAATCAATAGAGGAGTTTTTGTTGCAATGGAATGCATGACACAGGAAATGCATACTTTCCACTAAAAAAAATAATCAGTAAAGGATAGTGACTTCTGTGGGGATTGTGGTGTGATGAGTACAAGAGAGGAACAGTGTAACTTCAATGTCTGGTTTCTCTAATATACATTTCTCAAGCAAGAGCTCTATATTATTTGATTGACTAACAGTTCAGTTCTAACCATATTTATTAGGGAACAGGTCCCATTGATTTCAATGTGACTAACTTCCAAGGAAGTATCTTAGGGTCGCAGCACAGCCCCAATTATCCTACACATAGTTATGCATGATTCAATTGTGCTGAAATCAGTTAGATTTACCTACATTTGGCCACACACAGGTCCTCAGCCATGACATTCGATGAATAACCTTGTAAGCAGCATTATATTTCCCCTTGTAAAATTAATGAGATTGTTTTCTATCCATCAATCCACAATTAATTCACATTGTGCTTTAAAGCACACAATGAATCACACAATGATTATGAATTATACAAATCAGTTAAACAAAACTCAGACACAAACAGCCCTATGAGGCGTAGTGTATTCCAGTAGTCCTTGTGAAGCCTCAACATCTGGGGGAGGGGGAGCTCATCTCTACACCCCTAACCCACGAAATCAGACCGCGTGCTGTTTTAATGAGTCTGATATAAAAATGTGCATAATTCCAAAGAGATCACATGTTTCACATCATAAAAAGCTACTGTGACATAAAATATATATTGCCTTAAAATGTACTTGTAATATCAAAAGGACTGTGAAGTATCAGCCATTTAGTACAAATTTATCTTTTTTCATGCTGATGATTACAGCCCCATTTTACTTCCTCGCATTTCCCTTTCTGATCTTGCAAGCGGAGGGCAGGAGAGCGGGTGGGTGGTGTGGAACATTTTTTTTATTTGTGAGTTGACAGCCTTTAGAAGTCCCAATTTAGCCAGTGTGTTCTGCTGTAGAGTTTTGGAATGCTGTCTTGCCGTCTCAAAAGCTATCTGCTGTAGCTTCCCAGAAACTATTATGCCTGGAGGATTCCACGACAACAAGGGCTGCCTTGTTAACAAGCAGAGAACTCTCTCTCAAAAAAAAAAAAAAAAAGATAGGATCCTGATATAAATCATCATTTAGATGGACAGAGCTGTGTTCACAGCCACACTAATGTAATTCATTTGCATCCAGTCATTACTTATCTCCACCAGAACTACTAAGTTCAGGAATGCAGCTGCCTTGTGCCTTGTGACTCCTGAGGTTATGGAAGAATGACATCACCGAATTTAAGCACATTACCATGCTGACATAGTGGCACCTTGTTTTCTTGCCGCCAGATAGTGCTCGGATTGTTTTCTACCCCCTGTCTTTCCTAAGAATACCTTTTTCTCTCCTTTCATGCAGCTGCTGTGTGAAGGGTTACTAATGTCACTTCAACTAATGATGAATGATGCTTGACCCCTAGACCTGTTACCCTGAATTTTATGCAACGCTAGATTAATAAGAAAGATCTCGCTTAGAAAAGCTTCAGCTATTATGAACATCACAAAAATGATAACACATTAAGCAGTGGGAGTTATTCCCTCTTTTCACTGCGTTTAACATTTTGATGGCAATTCCTCCCCCAGACTTATCTTTTAGCTTTAAAATATTTTTGCTAAGCAAATTGTTGATTGGTGCTCTTAGAAGGGCAAGATTGTCACAAGCTTTCCTGTTTATGTATAAATATAATTAATAACATAAATCAATAATTAGGAGAGATGGAGAATTAGAAGGATCTCTCAAATAGTCCTACAGAAATTACCAGCCACTTGAACTCCTGATCTTTTATTCAGGAAGCGATGTTCAGTGTCATACTTTTTAATCTTATCACTTTGATGTTATCATAGATCATACTTTTTTAAAAAAAATTATATGAATGCTTCATAGCCAGCTAATACATAAATAACCCTGCTAGTAATTTCACAGCGTTCAGAAGTGTTTGAAATGAAAACACCTGTTTTGATTAGTATTCAGATTTGTTCTTTTATAAAGAATGGTAATCCTGTTGCAGTTATATGACATTTTTAAAGCTTTGAATTTCCATCTGTATCCTATATTATGATGTTCCAGGATTGTTGTGAGTTAATTATGTTAACTTAGAAAACATTGCTTGCATTTAGAATGAAAAACTTCAGCTTGAATAGACAGAAAAGCAGATGCTATCTTTCTTGTCGATTGCTTTGTTGTCTGCTTGCCTCAAAACTTAGCTTAGAATTCTATATCTAAAAGGAAGCATAAATCTCTGTTCAGTTTTAATACTACCAAAAGCAATTGCTGTATTCACTCTCTTCAAATGCAGATCAATCAGTATTGAGATCTATGGGTGTTCCTTTCCAAACCCATCAGTAGGTGGGAGAATTGTCCACTAAACTTAAGACAACGTCTTTATCGTGCTATATGCAGTTCAAATTTGCACAGTATATCAAAAAGCTTATACTTACTTCTACTAGGTTTCATCAAATTCCCTGAATTTTTATACAGTATTTGAAACAATGAATGATAAGAAAAAGAATGCACTAAATAAATAAGACTGCAGATCTGGTACCATTTGCGTCAGTGGCTTCAGCATTTCAGACTGATGGTTGAAATGAAAGCTCCAATGGAAGATGAATTTTATTGACAAACAGGTACAGTTACAGTAGCATCAGAATCGGTCCAGGTCCTTTCTCAGGTTGCAAGCCGCTGCTGTATAAGAGGTAGGGCATGTCAGATATAAAATACAGCATCAAAATAGTGAATGCAGCAGTTACTGAAGATGAATTTGCATACTAAGTTTTTATCAGAAAATATCACACTAAAGTGAAAGTTTGTTGTAGGTCCCCTCTACAAGGATTCGCTTTTGCGCCTGGTTAGCCGATTATGCGCATAATCGCAGAAGCGCATTTACGCCTAATCCCTCTGCATGAGAGGCGGTGAGAGGCGGCGAAGCGCATTAACGGATGTCCAAAATGCGGTTTACATGTAGTTAATGCGCATAAGCGCATATTCACACAGTCAAAATGTGCTTTAACGGACGGAGCAAAATAAAACTCGCGATTTAATGTGCATTCGATAATGCGCATAATCGGACAGATAACGCGCCTCTACGCCCCATTTGTGCTCCGCTGGTGTGGAGGTAAATTTTTTAATGAGACTTCAAAGAGCATTAAACCTCTCGTGAAGAGGCACCCGTAATTTCATGACTATCTGTTCTTCTAAATAAATATGAGTAAATACAGTCACATCTATGTGCAGTGCAGTGTTAGTCTTCAATGGAAGCATTCCACATTGAGGCCATTTGTCTGGAGACAAATAGTGGCTTGTAAGAGTACAATGTTGGTTGACAGAACCATCATTGCTTGTGGTGTTGTCAAGGTTAGTCATCTAGAGGCAAATAGGAATGGGCAGTCCAAGAGCAGCTCAGGTTCCTCATACCAAAGAATCAGGTCACAGACAGAATGTTTATAAGACCACGAAGAACCCTATTGGTACCTTGTGCCATCTTGTCCTGACTGAATTGGGACCTTAACAAACACACTCTCTGGCTATCTGTAGTGATAGCTGCTTTCAAGATAACAGACTGCCATACCTTAGAGGCATAGGCACGAAGTTCTATTCTCCCACAATAGCCTCCGGACAAAAAGGTGTTGTAGATTTTTGAGGTACTTCAAAAACCCTTTGACCAGAAATGATAGTGGGTGAGAGTATTATACTACTGGTGAGTATCACAGGCAATGATGGTTCATTCATACCACCTTAAACTATCAGGGGGAGGTATTATAAAACATTTCCAGTATAAATTATGCAGTGGCAAATTGATAAGAATGAGTAGCAGAAGTATAGTAGGCTGACCATCTGAAAAGGAGGACAGGACTCCTGTAACTTTAACAGTTGTAGAGAAAAGGGAATTTCAGCCAGTGTTATTTGTATGCAATTAGTCCCTGGTGGAATCCCCTCTTCATCACAACAGTTAAAGGTGCAGGCACTATACTAGAGTGACCATATACAAAAGAAGGCAGGGCCCCTGCAACTTTAACAGTTGTGATGAAGAGGGAATTTCATCAGGAACTGATTGCATACAAATGACACTGGCTGAAATTCCCTTTTCTCTACAACTGTTAAAGTTACAGGAGCCCTGTCCTCCTTTTCATATGGTCAGCCTAAGTATAGCAACTTTTTGCCTTCTAGCACTAATTTCTGGTAAAACTGAAATCTTAGGGACCTTTCTGATATTAGCTTTGTGGCATGAGAGGTGCTGTAGCAGAGCCCCTTCCTGTACCAAAAAATAATTTCAGAAGCCTCTGGGAGAAGTCAGTGAAACAGCTCTTTTCCACGTCAGCATAATTCCTTCAGGAAAGTCAAGCAACACTGATGAAGGGAGGAGCCTCATCACGGATTCCTCCTATGAGACCTTCCAATTGGGACTTCATAGCACAGTAAGCAACCACACTACAGCCACTCACAGGATGAGATAATATCATGAGAGACCCTTAGAAGAATGGGACAAAGATCCATGTAGCCCACTCCACAACTTCTTCGCAGATCAGAGGACAAAAAGATGTGTGATATAAATAGTTCTAGGTAACTCAAGTGTGCGATTATATGGCAAGAAAAGGCCAAACACTACTCTCCCCCTCATCGCACTCAGGTCAGTATCCATTCTAACTTGGGGGGGGGGGGGATAAGTTATAACTTCCAAATAGTAGGGTGACCATATGGAAAGGACAGGTCTCCTGTATCTTTAACAGTTGCATCAAAAGGGAATTTCAGCAGGTGTCATTTGTATGCATGCAGCACCTGGTGAAATTCCCTCTTCATCATAACAGTTAACACTGCAGGAGCCCTGCCCTCTTTTGTATCCAGTCACGCTAGCTATACTAGACTCTGTGACTCTACAGTGACCAGGTACAAAAAGAGGGCAGGGCTCCTGCAGCTTTAACTGTTGTGATGAAGAGGGAATTTCTGCAGGTGCCACATGTATACATATGACACCTGCTGAAATTCTTTTTTCTCTACAACTGTTAAAGATACAGGAACCCTGTCCTCCTTTCCACATGGTCACCCTACAAATGAGCCCATATATATGTGGCTCACAGTTGATCTCTGTGCACCAAAGCTGAGGGATCATCACCAGGAAAGTATTCCTTTCTTTTTAACCTGTGAGATTTTGGCATGCTGTCCTAACTAATATATTTGATAGGACTGTCAGAAACACGCCCAGATTTTGAAAAGCACACATTTTTCTTTGAAAATTTGAGTAACAAATCTCAAAGAGTATTCATTAAATATTTTTGACTGCCATATTAGAGCCCCCAAAAAGCACTGTTTCCCTGTTGCACTATGTCATTGAGTGATGTCATCCACCTTGGACATCCACAGACAAAATTATTGGCTACCTGAGGAATGCTGAGACACTTGCATCAGGTAAGCCAGGATACTATTACTGAAAAGCCAGCAGTTAGCTGTATATATTATGTGTATACCAGTGTGTAACCAACTGTTATTTATTTATTTGTAAGCTGCCTTTCCCCAAAGAAATATAGAGTGGCATATTTTTGTACTCAGATTTCTGTATCTGAATTTAGAAATTATCACAAAAAGTGGCCAAATAATGTCACTAGTGGAAATGCTATTAACAAGCCCCAGCACCAACCCTCTTTCAATCTCTCCTACCTCCTCACCTCCTCACAGCACAGTTGGGAACCATTTTGACAACAAGTGTCAAATGTGAAAGGAAGTGAAAGCCAAGCTACCCAGAAGATAAAGAGAAGCGTAGCTGCTACATAAAGTAGCTTAAAGTATTGAAGAGAGTTGCCCTATAAGTGTGAATAAACTTGAATAAAGCGTTTCAGTGACCTCTTCCAAACCAAAGGAGAACATTGCAAAGAAATTAAGCCTTAGTGGCAAGTTGCAGTGCAAATCCCTTGGTTGATGAGAGATATGGTCTGTTTGAAATAGTTACAGTTTGAGACTTTTCTACAATCAGCGGGTGGAGACTAACATAATCCAATTAATTCCAATTCCCTTTTGTGGCACTGGTAAAGTGGTGACTGATACTGTAAGTCCATTGAAGTCTTATCTTCGGTCAAATAATCCAAAGTGGATTCGCATTATGAAACTAGCCATTATTTAGGAAGTTCAGACCAACCAATTGTGTTCTGCTTTGGTAATCATAAAGTTATATCCAAAATAAAAGTATTTTCCTCCTTGATGTTTATAATTTAAGCACTCAAGTATCCAATAGCTATCTTAAGCTACAATGCTATATTCATATACCTAGAGGTAAGGAGATTACTTCTGAGTAGAAATGTGTAGGGTTCTACTGTTATTTACTTATTGCATTGCTCCGCATGCCAATGGCTGGTTAAAACCTCAATATAAAATCAAAATATAATCTATTTGAAATGTAAAATATTTTTGACAACACCACCAACACACACACACACACAATATGTAATGTAAAATATATGAAAAATGAAGTGATAATTCACAGCACAGTGCCATTGCTAATTTGGCTTTGTGTTTAAAGCAAGGTTAAAATAAGGCCTTATTCTAGGGATTTCAATCTATTTCACACAGGACATAGCTGTATACGCTTACAAAATGAAGAGTTTACTGGTAGATCTGCAACTCAAACAACACAAATGAAAGGTACAATTATGCCAGAATTAATGGCAGGCATAAGTATATTCACATTCAAATCAGTGGAATTTAAAAGTACTTAAGAATGTCAGGACAGCACCCCAAGATGTTAAGCTTTGTGCAATTCTCTGTTAAAAATTACAAATTCAAATTATCATTTATTTTATCATTGTAATGTGAAATAAAGGAGCAAGAGGCTCAAAATTTCAAGTAATGTTTGACTTAAACTTTCAGCAACATGCTCAATGGCAGGATGCGTCAAACATTCTAAATTCTACCTTTTCATGTTAATTAATCTGCCACAGAAACACCGCATCTCTGACATGGAACCCAAAAATGCTGCAGAAGGTTTGGGTGTATGTTCTTGACTCCACACTTAATTAATATGAAGCACTGGTCATGCCTATTGTCCTGCCTAAATTGAGGAAGTGACATCAAACACACCCAATTCACCCCTGAAACTGCATGCTGAAGGGAAGCCAATAAGGGTGGGCAACCAGTCTTCCAGGAAAGCTTGTTTCACCATTGCCAATCTTCTCAATAAAAGATCATATAGGCAGTATATAGTCAGTAAGCCGATACGCACCCGTGTCCTGCTTGTGTGGTCAACAGCTAGATGGCCATTGTGTGAACAGACTGGTGGACTAGATGAGCCATTGGTCTCATCCAGCATGGCTCTTCTTATGTTCTTATTGATAAAAGTCTCAAGTCCAGTCTGAATAATACTTTCCCCACTCTTCTCTTAATGTAATACAAGGGGGAGGATTATAGTGCCTTTCTTCCCCAACCACTAGGCACACTTATCCTGCCAAATATAAAATGAGTGGGTGTAACATTCAAACAGGCCAGAATAACCAAATATCCGGTATTTGTAGCACAAATCACACAGTTGATTTCACAGCATGGTTCAGAGGATACTTTCTTCCCGACCCTCTCCTTATGCACACTGGGAGAACAAGTTTTCCACCAACTGGATTTTCAGACATGAGAATAACAATTGAATAGAGTTTAAGTGGATATAATCCCATAATTGCATATTTAAGAAGCACAGGAGTTCACTTGTGAAATATAGAAATCAGCCAGGTGATTTCAGCCCAGATGCATCGGATTTGACTGCATATGCCTTAGTAAAAAAATTATCTGCATCTATGGAAGTCCAGTGAAACAAGCAGGCCCGGTGGCTGGGGTGTCTAGGTGTGATATTCCCACCCATCCCACCCATGGGAGAAAACAAGGAAGAAAGAATAAGACCTTAGAGGACTTTATCTTGCTTTTCAGGCATAATTGTTTTGGTTTTTACATGTGTATGCTCTATTCAAACATTGAGCCCATACATCAGTGTCTGGAGGGACAGGCATTCTAGTGGGCAGGATATGAAGGCAGAAGCTCTCTCCCCTACACTAAAGAGATTGAAGACTGGATAGAAAATACCATCCAATCTGGACCCAGGAATGTTTCAGAACACCATTTGAAAGCACTTTATGGCATAATAAATTAATAGGGATGTGTATTGTATCGTTAAAATGTACGATAACAATATGATATGCTCTTTATCGTGCATACTATTAACATTAACAATACGATACAACTTCCTACAATAATCAATGGAGACGATAATTTTCAGCCCGATTATATTGGATTATCGGACTGCCATATAAATAAACCTATAACTTTTGTATTTTCAAAGTTAAAGGCTTGAAACGTGGTCACAGGGCTTATGGGGTATGCCTAAGTATGTGTATGAAATTTGAGATCGATCCCTCCAACCTTTGATTTTATATGAATTTATTAAAGATTGTTTAAGTTCTGACAGGTCAGAATGACAGCTCGTCATGTGCGTTCATTCAGACCTGTCAAAAAGTTGCACCTTCTTTAATGAATTCATATAAAATCGAGGGTTGGAGGGATCGATCTCAAATTTCATACACATGTCTAGCACATGTTGCTACACATATGTGCCAAATTTCAGATCAATCCCTCCACCCCTGTATTTTATATGAATTTTTGAAAGATCGTGCAACTTTTGACCTGTTAGAACTTAAACAATCTTTAATAAATTCATATAAAATCGAGGGTTGGAGGGATCGATCTCAAATGTCATACACATACTTAGGCATATCCCATAAGCATTGTGACCAAGTTTCAAGCCTGTAACTTTGAAAATACAGAAGTTATAGGCATTTTTTCTAAAAACAAATTCAGCTCTGTAGGACACAATGAGGCTGCAAATTAAATATCGTATTTCTGATCATTATCGTGAAGACGATACGGTTCACCTACGATATTATTGGAGACAATAATTTTTTTGGTCCAAAATTACGATAATGATAAAATAAACGATATTTTCTGGCGTGCTCATCCCTATAAATTAATGGCTGCTGGTTAGAAGAAGACATTCCAGCTCCATCCCCAGTTTTCACTTATGCATCTAACTTTGGGGGCTTTGCATCAATCATTGGAGTCTAGGTCTGTCCGCTAGTTTTAATGTTCATAAAATCAGCCCGTTATGGGAGGATGTTTCATTCCATTTTTTGTTCCTAACAACTGCTAGAAAGAGCTTACAAGGCTCATTATAAAGTTTCACTCTGCTTCTCTGTGCTTTTCAATTTGTCCTTGTGATTCCCTATTATGTCTAATTTATTTTATTTTATTTTTTAGCAGCAAACCCACTTTAGTCTTCAAAGTGGATACATTATAATGCAAGGTTTTTGTGGGAAATCACACAAATGCTGAGTTTAAATCATACAAATATGGATGGATGAATTGCTTCTTTTTTTTTTCTTTATCTTTTTCCTGTTGGATCTTAATTGCAATAATTTGTTTTACCCTTTGGGGAACTTTATGTCTGGAGTAATTCCTGACCTAGGGATCACAAGAAGACAGTGAATCAGGTTTTGGATAAGTCTGCCAAATATTATGAAACATTGTGTACTATGAAAAGACCATTGACAACATAGAAACAGAAGCTGTGTTAAAAATGTTGAAAGGGGTAGGAATGAAAGAACTGTATGTCAGGATCCTACAGCCACCCTGCTTTAATTGCAAAGCCCATTTTGAAATGACAAGCAATGTGGAGATATTTCTGAATCATGGGCATAAGCATGGACAAAGAGACACTGTTTTGCCCTAGCCTTTTCACTTCCTTTCTTGCAACCCCCCCCCCCCCAAAAACCCAAACACCCTTGCAAAAGCTTGAACAAAAAAGAGGGCATTTGCCCAACTCAGTGCTCAAGTCTGCTCAGGTTTGTAGTTTACATTCTTATTTGTGTTAACTGGCTGGTTTTTTTTGTTTTTTACAACATCTAACTATAGAAATAATGGTATTCAAAATACTCAACTGTTATTACTGCAACTATCTCTCACCTCTCATCTACCAAAGGCAGGGTAATCATATGACAAGGAGGAAAGGGCTCCTGTATCTTTAAGAGTTGTACGGAAAAGGGAATTTCAGCCAGTGTCATTTGTATGCATGCCACACCTGGTGAAATTCCCTCTTCATCACAACAGCTAAAGCTGAAGGAGCCTTGCCCTCTTTTGTACCTGGTCAAGAGGGCATGGCTCCTGCAGATTTAACTGCTGTGATGAAGAGGGAATTTCACCAGGTACTTTATGCATACAAATGACACCTGTTGAAGTTCCCTTTTCTATGCAACCGCTAAAGATACATGAATGGTGTCCTCCTTTTCATATGGTCACCCTAACCAAAGGTATTTATCCACTATTGCAGGCAAATTATGAGTAGGATGCTTATGAAGTTCTCCCCATCCATTTTTTTCTACGCATCTGTGATGTTCTACTGTTTAGGGATGTGAATGTGTGGCAAAAGTTATTATTGGGAGATGCATTTAGTTATATGTCTTTAAAAAGTAAGAATTATAACTAGTGGGGTGAATGACTAGGCCGGAGTGTACTCACTGTTTGGAGTTGTAGGTCTGAGTGAATATGGAATAAGTGGTGAGTGCTGATTGGCTAGTTGTTTGGAGTGCCGTGATTGGTGGGGTATGGGAGAGTGGGAGAAGCTGGGGAGCCAGACAGACAGAGAGAGAGCTGTTGATTTGGGAGGGGGAGAGAGAATCTGATGAGGTGTTTGATTGATTTAATATAGTGAGAAGAAACAGTTTAGCTTTAAGAACAGTTGGAAACATATAAGCATTATACTTGAAACCCCTACGCAAATGAACTGAGGAAACCAATAAGCTTACTGTGCACGCAATATACTTTATGTTAATAAATCTTGTTACTTTCATTCAACTGGTGTGGTCATTGAAGTGTACCTGGGGAAGGTATTGGTGGCAGCGGGAACATAGAGGTGGTGGCAGCGGGAACATAGAGGCTTGTCTGAGGCCAGGTTGCTGGGCTGTGGAGCTGGACAGTAAAAGCTGGACAGGGGCAGCCGCAGCAAAGGGGCTAGGATAAGGTCTCACAGCATCCAAATTATCTTACTTATTTATTTTTGGTGACTGGCACCAATGCAGTAGCACATACTTGCTTAGCACTTTGATTCAATTCTCTGGAATGAGGGAAAGGAAGCCTAAATATGAGTTACTGCTTGGTCAGAGTACAAGCAGTTGGAATCAAGTTAGAGCTTAACTATGCATTAAGTGCCTTGTGAAATTACAATAATGGTAATGCTCTCTCCATGATCAAGATCTTTATATAATATTTAATCAGGAGTAATCCCATCCAACATAAATTCCCTGCAACTTTAATTTGTGAGTTCCTCCTCCTGGCTTCCGTCTCTAAGAACACAATTCTATACATGTTTAGATAGAAGAAAGTCCTACAACTCCCAGCATTCCCTAGCAGCATGGCTGCCTGGAGCATGCTGGGAGCTATAGGACTTTTTTCTATCTAAACATAAATAAGATTACACCCAAAGAATATCTTAATTCCCCCTTAATCAATCAGTTCCTCTTCCCCGTTGGAAAGGTAGTTAATGATTAGTTTTCTCACATTGTTTTTGTTCTTTTCTTTTTTAAATTGCAAGTATGTCACCATAATAATGCTATTTTGCTGGCTGTGGGTGCCATTTTCCTCGCAGAATTGTCAGCAACAATGCTACATCCAGGGAATTCAGAGTGGGGTAGGATAAGAGGGCCTCTGCTGCTGCCACCACAAGCAGCTACACTAAACTAACAGCAAAAAATGGAGCACTGCGCCCCCACTAAACCTTTCAAAGAATGTTGCACACTGCGGCAGGGAATCACTAAAATTTCCCCAGATTCACAATTTTTTAATGGGATTGCATATGAGGAGGGGGCACAATTAGCCCAAAAAACCTCAATAATGCTTTGACGAGCATCAGAAGACAAGCTGTTTCTCCAGTTGCATTTTAAGTGTGTTTTGGGGAAGGGAAAGAATCACCACAAAAGATGGTGAGTCGAAAGATGGCAAGTTGAACAATGGAAAAAAACTCAGAAAACATTGCTCTTCCAACAAGAACATGTGGGCCCCTTTTTCACCTTTGCACAAGCCTTCCAAAGCAAATTGAGTGATCCATAGATATGACCACCCCACCTTCCTTTGGCTCTTCCTCTGTGGCTGCCAATTTTGCATGTGCAGAATAAGGTCCCCTCTACAAGAGTACGCTTTATCACCCGATTCTCCTATTATGCACATCTCCTGACAATCGCGTTTATGCCTAATACCTATACACAAGAGCCGTCAAAGCGCAGGATGGGATCTATGCAAGGCGATTTACATGCAGAGAATCACATGCAAATGTTGCTGAAAGGAATGTGCTTTGTCCTGGAGGAACTTCCCAAACAGGTTCCCTCCCTTTATTCCCCCCGCCCACCAGAATCTCCCGCCTTTGGTTACCTGGATTACCTGCCGGTAATGACCTGGTTAACCTGTTCAGCTACCTCTCTCCCCTCCCCTCTCACCCGATCGCCAGCTAAAGTTGTCCCCACACCCAGAACTGCTCAGGAGTAAATGGGAATGCGCCTCATAAGTTTCCCCCTCTAGCACCCTTTGAAAACTTATTTTTAGTCAGGGCTGTCTCTCTCTCTGTCTCTCCTCCCCCCCCTTCGCCCGATTGCCATTTTAACTGAACTGCTCAGGAGTAAATGGGAATGTGCCTCACACACACGCACGCCAAAACAGACAGGGGGATGCTGTTTCATTCCTTCCCCCTACTCTTCCCAGCGAGCTCAACCGTTGTCAAATATGCACATGCACACACACACAGCTCATGTCAGGAGCCCAGCAAGAAGCGAGGGGACGATATGTCTAAGCTGATCACTAATTATGCACATATCCACACATCCTTCCTACCCCCTTTGCTTCTCATGAAACCACTTCCATCTGGCCCCGTATCTCCATGTAAAAAATATTCCATCAGGGTACTGAAAAGAGACTTTATTTTCGGTTCACGTTGGGTCTCCTCTTCTTGGAGCTTCCATCCAGAGAGACGGAAAACAAGGAGGAAGTTGCCAGGAGGAGGCAGGAAATAAAACTAAACGAAAAAGTGGGAGGTTTTCCCAGTGAAGGGGCAGTTCTATGCATGACATCATGACCACAGTCTGCCCACTCTGATTGTTCATGCGCTTTAACAGCAATTGTTTACACGGACATAAGGCGCTCTTTCTCCCATGGTAAATAAAACTTGCTGTTTAACGCAAATTCAAAAATGTATATATTAGGAGATAAAAAGTGCCTGTACTCATTTGTGCTCCACTCTTGTAGAGGGAAAATCGGTAATGTGCCTTGAAAGAGCTTTAAATCACTCTTGTAGCGGCAGCCTAAGGACTGGGAGACGTCATTTCTTCAGAGTATAAAGATGGAGGCAGTGACATTCTTATCTAGGAAACTGCTCTGTGGGTGCATTTGAAGGCCAGGGATATAGTGTTTATCCAACAGGTTTGAATTCCAACTCAGATACTGTATTTCTCCTGGTATGGACAATTATCCTCTCCTTGTGGTCAACTTTATCCAATTTACATTTTCAGGAAAATGCTTCAATCTGTCAAATGCCCAAACTCCATTCCATAGTCAAATTCTAGCATGGTAGTAACCTGTTATAAAGGCACTGCAACCAATAGACAATCCGATAGCAGAGTGAATTTGCCCCAGCTGCTTTACGCACAATGCTGTTGTAGTAACATTGGTACAAGACTCCCTGTGTAAAATTGCAGCTGTTTATATTTATAAGATCGTGATGCCATAGTCACTGAACATTATAACTATTTATGGCAGTGGTACATCCTTAAAATGGTGTACAGAGAAGGTGAACAATGGATAAGCTCATGATAGTGTGGCAATAAGTATCTGCATCCTTCCTTCATGCTCCCATATTTCCGTACATCCATCTATGTATAGATAATGATGCAATGACAACGTATCAAGTATAACTTGAGCTAAGCATGGCTCAAAACCCTTTTGAACTATTGTTTATGTTTTCCTCGCATACTTGTTCTGAACTGCTTGTAGTTTTGTTGGATATAGTGGACTTCTTCATGCAGAAACAATGGCAGAGTTCATCTCTGATCGGTGTGTGACTCCATGGGTATCAGTGGAGTCACTCCAAGAATGAGCATGCCACAGTGTAATCTTATTTCCCTCTAACTCCAATTAAGATTTAAATTAGCAGTACCGGGTTTTTCCAGCTTGCCCTCAGGTCAGTGAACTGAAGTTTTAGAGAACTGCAATAAACAAAAGCCCTCCAACAGGCAAAGAACATGTACTTTTTAGTTACAGCTATTCACTAATTTATTGCTAAGCACCATGGAAATTGGTATTCTAGTAATGCGTAGATGCATACATAGGCAACATTCTTGCTGTTGGATCTACATTATCATCGATTTACATCAAAATGCTGTTAAGTAGCTGCATCAATTTTCTGTTAAACCATCACTACTTTGAACTGATGGATGCCAATACTCTAGAGAAATTAAAGGCAGTTTTTGTATTATTGGTAAAAGCCATTATAGCTCATATTCTCAACCAACATGTGGCTTATTTCATTTGTTTTGGTCATCCACAGCTATCTGATCTGATGGTGCCTTTGGTATGGTGGACTGTTCATTTCTGCTATCTGTCTATGTATTCAACTACTCTGTTGGGAGCTAACATTGATAGGATATTGTCTTCAGGCAGAGGATTGGCGGAGATGTCTATCTGCTATGATAGCTAAGTGAAACCTCCATATTCAGAGGCAATATTCCTAAGCACTATATCATGGAGGCAAACACCACAGCTTCTATCACTGTCATCTTTTCTTCTGAGCTTTCAGAAGCATCTGAATCCAGATATAATTGTAAATAGAATGTTAGACCAGACTGAGTTGGGCATGATCCAGCATGCATATGACCTTCTTACTTTCTGCCATATAGCCGTTTGACTGGCAAAGGGAGAAGTTTGAGGAATGATTCACTTTACTGTGAAGGTCTGGTATGTTTTTTCCCAGACCAGACAGAGGGAGTGATTCTTACCTGCTTAGAACGCTTCAGTTCCTGTAGATTACTTCACAGGACTGCATCACACCAGCGATTTATCACACTCTCGCCATGCCTGGTATGTGCTTTTGCAACGTGGTACTCACATGATGTCATCCCTGTCCTGTGCTCATCTCACCTCTTCCCCTCTGTTTTCCATTTTGTTTTGGAGCAGAGAAAGTCCATTTTTCCCTCCATGTGCAATAAAGCCGCTCTTCCCTCCCATGTATTGCTGTCCTTGCGCTATATCGGACCATCCTGTTTTATGTTTTATGACAAAAGAGGAGGGTGGGGCAGTTCTCCACTCAACTGCTCAACTGTGAAGGGGAGGGAGAGAGTGTGCCTGAACACCATGTGGAGAAGGCGAGCAAGGCCGCCGCTACCCATGCTGGGACTCAGTCCCATTCAACTCCATGGTTCTTACTCCTGAGTAGGCATGTCTAGGTTTCCTGACCGGAACAATATTGCCTTCCCCCTGCCATGCTGAGATTGACCACTAACTTCTCCAAAAACTAATTGTAATACTTTCTCTTCACTTATCTTGTTTAATATGATCTTAGGGGAAAGCATAGTGTGTTGTTTTACCGTAATTGCGCAGCTTCAGGCTGTCATACTATTGTATTTGCACAGAAATATATATACAAAAATATTAAAAATTAACTGCAGGGGGAAGGAGAACATAGGGGGCAGGTGGCATAGTAGCGATACAGGTGAAAAGATACATGAGTGCAACAGCACACAGACGTGAAAGTGCCCAGCGCTCGACTCGCTAAGGAAATGGAGGAGGAAACCGCGGACGCAAACCGGGAAAAAAAAGTAGGTGTGATGGAGCCCACACTTTCTACTGTTAGCAGTACAATACAGGAACAATACAATACAATATAAGTTCATACAAGACACCTTCTTGCAGGTGCTCTCTTTTTATGATGCATTATTGTTTGGATTGAGTAGGATTGTCTGGGGTGAGGCTGGCAAAACTTGGATTAGGGAATCAAGGTAGGAAGCAGTCATAGTGGCTTCAGGGCAAGATGTGGATACAAAAATAGAGGACAGTGACGCAAACAAGTCCAGATGAAACAATATTCCTTCTTGATCCTTGAAGGTTCCTAGGGGTTACAGAAGATCTCCAAATCTCAGTTCTCCAAGATGGCTCTCAAGGTCACAAGTAAACTAGACAGAGACCTGGTGAGGCAAACCCAGAAAAGGAGAGGAGCAATAGGCTTGGCAAGAAGCAACACACTGCTATTATTGCTTTACCCAGAAAGCTTAGCCATTCATGCTACATTATGGCCATCTAACCAGAAAGAAGCCATATCATGGCCGACAAGGTACTGTAATTTAGAAGTAACTGGACCTTAATTCTGATGTGTATGAAGCTGGACTTTCATACACTGTAATAAATGTACTTGCCAATCAATTTTAGAACGCACAGTGCCAGTGCTATATCTTAATGGGAGCCCTTTGGCAAGTTACCCTCAGTGGGCCCTTTGCCTTCTCACCATTGTCTCCCCTGTCCAATGAGTTGCCCTCTTTCTCTGAATCCAATCCACACAAGCTGCCTCAAGGAAGACAGAGAAGTGATCAGAGTTTTCTGCTCCTCCTTACTCATTTCATTCTTCACTCTCTCAGAGGGGGCTGATGAACAGGCAGTGACAGCAAGGAGGAAAGCGACAGGGCCAAGAGGGCTCTATGGGATGGCATTGGATCCCTTGCAGGGGGCTTGCGCTTGTGTGGGGCAGTGATGCTGACCACTGACAACAGAAATCATGATGGTTGCTTAGGACCAAACTATCTGATGGACTGTGTCTGCCCAAAGGAACCTGCTCATCCACTCACATATTTGTGGAAGCCTCTGCTCTGTATTCCAGAAGCACCATCAGAGGTATGAAATTCACAAAAACATGGGGAAAAATCTTCTCCATTATTGTTCTGGAGCCTCTGTCCAGGAGATAAGATTGCCTTCTTCCCTCATTCCCTTTAACAACCAGACTAAAATGCTTCTATGGTTAGGAGTAAGCTCGTATATGGTTCAATTTAGGAGCAAGAAAAAGGTTCCCTTTGGAAGGGAAGTTACCTAGAAACTTATAGCATTTTGTAATTTTAGATTAAGGGAGACATGACAGTGCCTCCCTTGTTAAGGGCGGTCAGTAAAAAACAAGTTCCACCATGTTAAAGTGATAATTGGGGAGGGGTCATTCTAACAGCCATAAAATCGAAAATGTTTCACCAATCTCGCTGAAATTTACAGGTGCCAAAAATAAATGTTTGTTTTACATTACCTGAAAATTTCAAGAAGATCGGTGAAAGACTGAGGGAAGGAGAGCAGTTTAAAGTAAAAAGATTAAAGAATCCCTGAAAACCGAAACTGAAAATTGAACTCAGGGCTTGCGACCATTTTTGTGCAGCTGTCCTTACCTTCAGGGAGCCTTTTTCATTAATCCAATGGCACGGTCTACTTCCTCCCATTCTAGTGTAGGTGGAACTGCTTTTCTTTTTTAAAAATTCGTTTAAGTGGATTTTATTAAATTAAAGCTGTGCCTCTTTAAGAAATCTGGTGGCCATTTTGATTATGGCACATGCTCAGTAGAGTCTCCCCCCTCCCTCCTGCGTCAGCTACAATGGCTGCTTCCTCTAGCAAAGACAGTGCTGTAGTCTCTTCTCAGAAGTAAGTTCCATTGACTGAATGCAATGGTCTTACTCCCAGGTAAGTGTGTAGAAGATTGTAGCCTTTATTTTAAAAAAACAGTCTGGAACCTTAGAAGGCGGAGAGGGAGAGATGTGAGTGAGAATTCCCTCTCCTTTACAGCACTATAACTCTACAATTAACAACTTGCTTGCATGCTTTGCATGTGTGTATGTTCATTTGATTATGGCTGCTGATCATTAATTTTCATATCAATTCAATCCAAGGCATGTCTACTCAGAAGTTAGTTCCACTGAGTGCAACGAGTCTCATTCCCATTCCACTAGCTTGAAGAGATGTGTGGATTTGGCTGTACTTCTCTTTGAGAGCTCTGTGTATTTAGGGACCAAGGCTTTTTGTAAGAGAAGAGGTTAAGCTCCCCCCTCTTTTTCTTTTTTTTAAAAAAAATTCAATGTATTTGATTTTTAAAGAATTTTTATTCCTTCATTGTTATTATAATTAATAATAACAATAATTAGTAGAAGTAGTAATATGTTTATTAATGTTACATTTATATCCTGCCTTTTTTTCCTCTTGCAAGGAACCTAAGGTGGCTTACATAATCCTCCTCCATTTTATCAGCACAACAACCCTGTAGGGTAGAACAGTCAGTGACATTCTGAATTCTCTTAGCTTTTCTAATATTTTTTGATCAGGTTGAACAAAACTATTGTGTATTGTTATCTCCAGTACCAACATCTTTGACAGGCTTAATATAGGATTCATTGACCACAGGCTATTTTTAGAGCAAAAAAATAAAAATAAAAATCCAAACTTGGATAGATTAAAATTAAATTGAGCAATATTTCTAAACACCCACATGGCTATTCTTGGTACTGGGTCAGATGTAGTGATATAAGAGGATGTTCAGACTCCATTTAGTTGATCAGTTGCAAAGAAGCTTCTCTAGTAAGGAGGAAGGGGAAAGCCCTAGACTGATCATTCTTTCAAGTGCCATATCTCCCCCCCCCCAAAAAAAAACCCATGAGGTAGGTTAGGCTAAGAGTCTATGACTGGCTCAAAACCATCTAGTGAGTTTCTTCTGCTGCTCACTTTCACAGAAATGTAAAACAAATGTTTGGTAATGTTTGGGTGTATGGCATGTGCTACTTTTACCCTCACAACAACCCTGTAAAATAGATTAGGCTGGAAATTTAGGCCTGGCCCACTATCTATGTCTATGTGCCTGCCTCTTTCATATATACACACAGAAAGGCATCCTTAGATTTGTTCTTTACTTACTACATACCATAAACTATGTATGAATAGAGCTGTCACAAATGATGCAATACACTCAGTTTTTGCACTTCCTAATACATTTGTTTCCCAACTAACTTACTGCTAATACAGTCATGAATCTAAAACTACAATATGTTATTTTTACTATAGTAAGATTAAAGAATCCACATACATCGTGCAAATCAGAGAACCTACTATTTTTCATATTAGTCTTCAAGAATTAGGATTCTCTTCCTAATTACGCCTTACACGGAGGTTGCCTTTTTCACAGCGGCCGGATCAACATTTTCATCAAGCTGTCCACCTCCCCTGCTCCAAACTCTTTCTTGGTCAGTCACCGCTAATTAGCTCAGATCCTGTTCGTGTATATGTGAAATTGTGATCCCCCAATGTGCATCACTTTACACTTGCTTACATTGAACAGCATTTGCCCTTTTCATGGCAATTCTCTCGGTATGCAGAGATCTTTATGGAGCTCCTTACAATCCTCCATTGTTTTAGCAAGACTAAATAATTTGGTATCATCACCAAACATGGCTATGTCACTGCTCACTTCCACCCTCATTCTAATATTATGAGAAAGGGAGAAACTGCCTCCCTATCCACTTTCTTCACAACATGCATATAGGAGCAAGCAGTGAGATGGCCAAATCTGCTGCTGATCAAACATGATCACAATCTGCTACTTTAAGATGCAAACAGGAAGAAAAAGCATGTAGCATAAAATGAGCTAAAATAATTAATATAGTAAACTGTAACTTATTCTAATTTAGGATATTTTCCTGTATCATCTTGTGTGCTTCCAGAATAAATTGGGGAGTTTTTAGTCCAGTAGAATTTTTTTTTCAGGTTCTCTCCAAATACAGACACAAAACATGAAATGCTTCTTTTCATGAGTCAGTCATAGAAAGCTTTTATTTCTGGACATTGGCTATTGAAAAATTCAAATGAGACCCCTCAGATTTCAAGTGAGAGAGCATAACTTCTGGGGTTCATTTATTGTTTTGAAAAGTGGGTGCAACACATATCACTAGCTTTGATTTTATATTGGATGTCAAAATGGTGTAACATCCTAGCTGATGCTGGCTGCTTGTCAACTCTATAATATCCAGTCATCCGTTACACAAAGCCATGAAATTCATTAAACAAAAAACCTACGGTTTACAAAAACAATGTTAAGGCTCCACAGTTTCCAACCAACCACCAAAAAGCAGGGAAATTGGGAGTTAAGGCTCCCAAGCCTTAACGCCACATCCTCCCTAAGGAGGCAGAAAGTGCAAGTGAAATTCTCATTCTCCCAAAGCAGATAAACCATGAGGACAGGATGGAGAATATGATATGTAGAGGTGACTGTGGGGTTGTGGAAAACTGATAACGAACAACTTAGGGCCACCTACTTCTCTTTTTTTGTTTAGAGCAGCCCTTCCCCAACCTGGTGCCCTCCAAAGGTGTTGGACTACAACTCCCATCATTGCAAGTCAGTATGTCCCATGGTCAGGAATGCTGGGACTTGTCATCTCAAAAATCTAGATATGCAATTTGATCTGCAAAGGTGACTGTGGGGTTGTGGGAAATGATGATGAACAACTAAGGACCAGCTACTTCTCATTTCTTAAGGCATCTCCTTATGTTGAGAGTTGCAACCCAACACATCTGACAGGCACCAGGTTGGCAAATGTTGTTCAAGAAGAAGGGAAGGCAGAATGTAGATCTCTAGATGTTTTAGAATTCAACTTGTAAAAGCCTCTATCAGCATGGGCAGTTGTCAGGAATGCCGCGAGTTGATGTCCAAATCATCAGGATAGATCTATTTTCTGCCCACATCTGTACTAAAGTATGATGTTTTCCAGCATTGTAATCAATCAAGGAACTACGAAAGAGCTGCATCATTTTAAATAATAAACTGTATAAACCAAATGAAACAACAATGAATGGATCTTGAATACATACGGTAATCCGGATAGCCCTTCAAACGTTAACATTAGTTTTCAACACATGGCATAGGATGTCTGTTTCTTGAATATCAGATAAAGGATTTCTCTTACTTGTTCAGCAGTGTGAGATCAAAGGCAGAGCTACCACCTAATACTTTCATGTATCAGTATTATTTTAAAATTAAGTATGAAATTATTTTTGTCTTCCCCATAACACATAACAAGAGAGTTAAAGTGCAACACATCTGGAGAGCACCAAGCTGGAGAAGGTTGACTCCTATACTTGTCTTCTCAGAAGCCAGTGCCACTGAATTCACTAGGGCTTACTCCCAAGAGGTATAGGATTGCAAACTAATCTCATCTGAAAGGTGTTCAAGACAGCCAAACTAAACCTCTTCTGCTCCTCTGTCACTTTGATGAGATGATGTATTGTGGAGGGATTGTGGGGAATAAACAGTATATTTTGTTTAAATATATTTTTAAGAAAAAAAAATGTTCTTTGAAGGGCAGGATATTGATCAAATGTTGGAGGTGCCTGGAACATGCTCTGGTTCTAGATCTGTAATGAATAGTTCCCCTTTTGTTATCAAGCGTACTGCTATATGCGACATGTGTTTGAGAGATGTGTTTGAGACCCTGTATTTGGTAAGGGTATGGAACAGCATTCCCCATCCTGCTGCCCTCCAGGTGTTTGAGATGACAAGTCCCAGCATTCTTGACCATGGGACATACTGACTTGCAATGATGGGAGTTGTAGTCCAACACCTTTGGAGGGCACCAGGTTGGGGAAGGGCTGCTCTAAACAAAAAAAGAGAAGTAGGTGGCCCTAAGTTGTTCGTTATCAGTTTTCCACAACCCCACAGTCACCTCTGCATATCATATTCTCCATCCTGTCCTCATGGTTTATTTGCTTTGGGAGAATGAGAATTTCACTTGCACTTTCTGCCTCCTTAGGGAGGATGTGGCGTTAAGGCTTGGGAGCCTTAACTCCCAATTTCCCTGCTTTTTGGTGGTTGGTTGGAAACTGTGGAGCCTTAACATTGTTTTTGTAAACCGTAGGTTTTTTGTTTAATGAATTTAGATTTAGATAAAGTATACAACTTTAAATTGAGGTAGACAGAATAGTACCCCTACAAGCAGTCATTCTCCTTTCCCACACCAGATCCCCAGAGAAGATAGATTCTTCCCCTAAAAAGATGCTCTCCAGAGGTTGAAGTGACTTCTCTGCTTTCCACTCTCTGGCTGAATTCGGACGACATATTAGGCAATGGAGGGGTAAATAGCGTACTGACTGTGCGTTAGGCAGGCGGAGCTCCACACACAACACACTGCAGCAGGCGCTGCTCGGCACTGGCAAATGTCCCGGTTGCGAAGAACGGATGGTGGCCATTTCGGTTGCAGCGTCTGCTCCCTCCCCCTCCCTCAGTCCCCCAGCCGTATCCCAGCATGCACCATGAGTTCTGCCGGCTGTATAGAGCGGCCGGGGGGGGGGGGGTTGGCTGCTCTGGCCGGCAGAACTCTATTCCCAAACAGAATAGTCCATGGAGACGGGGGGCTCAGTTCAAATGACACGTTACAAAATGGGGCTTTGGGCTAAACAATGTGCAAGCCTGTTGTTTCCCTCCGTTGTTTAATTCTCCTGCTTAGCATACTCTCAGTTGTGTGTGCGTTGTGTGTTACCCTCCACACGACACAATAAGCAACACAACTGACGATTGTTCCCCCCTCCTCCGTTGCCTAATATGTCGTCCGAATTCAGCCTCTATCCGACTCAAAAATTATTCTGTTGTAAAAGTCGCACAGAGAGCTCACCTTTTCAATGCTGATGGTTTTCATACTCCTGCAATATTTTTGTACCCAGAAACAATCCTCTAACAGTTCCCATTAAGGAATACTTGACTATTAAAGAAAATAAAGCAGTTGTTTTGGCCCATTTAGTCTTTTGTTCAGTGATCCAACATTGCTTCAAGGCAAACTCTGTTCACAGTAATCAGGTGGCAATATCATAGCGTTATTGTTTTTGTTTGTTTGTTTGTTTATTTATTACATTTATATCTTGCCTTTTCCTCCAAGGAACCCGAGGCGGCATAATGTCCAGTGAGCTTTATGGCCTCTCCATTTTATACTCACAACATCCCAATGAGGTTGGCTAGGCTGAGAATCAGGGATTCACCTAAAATCACTCTGTGAATCTTATGGCCAAGTGGGGATTTGAATCCATGTTTCCCCAGTCCAATACTCTAATGACTACAACACACTAGCTCTCTTCTTCTTCCTCTTCTCTCTAAAAGTGAACTCACTGTCCACCTGCCAACAGAAATGGAACCAACTTGGGCGTTCGATAAGCAAGAGCAAATTAGCAACATGGGGGGGGGGGGGAGACCCTGAAATTTGCAGAAATTCACAATTTTTGCAAACAAACAAACTGCAAGGAGTCCCAAAACATCCCAATGAGGAAGGACCTTTGCTCAATTGGGGTGGGAGGTAGGAAAGGGTTGGAGAGTGAATGAGCTTATTTGAGTCCCTAACGGAGGAATGCATTGCTGGGTGGCTTGAACCATAAAAAGGTGCACTCCTGTTAGGAGGTAAAGATAACTTTGTCACAGGTCCCTTTGCTGCTGCTGCTGCTGCTGCTACTATTATTTTTGTCCCTCAAAAGAAAAGGAGTTCTAAATCATTTGCATGACAAATGCTAGGAAAGTTGGAGAAATCTGCAACAGATTTAAATAATTCCGGATTTTATGAATCTGACCCATGGATTCTGCAGCAAAACAGTTTTTTCCAAGACAGGCAGCTTCTGTGGACTTGCAGACCATTTTTTCCCTTTTGGAGGAGGGGGGAGATTCATATTAAGTAATGTGCAAATTCTGGTAAAAAGATACCATTCCACCAATGAACAGATGACGGAAAGAAAGACACCTGACATTTTGCAAAATGCAGATGGAATGGATTTAATAAAATCTGTACATCCCTAACTGCATACTCACCTGGTACAGCCCAGCTAATTTGTCATACTGTCTTTATGATGTGTGTGTGTGTGTGTGTGTGTGTGTGTCTGCTGATCCAAGGTTGACAATTCTTCCCAGAGGGTTATACTTGAACAGGTGACACTCAACTGTACTCAGGGGTCTCCCATGGCTAATAACAAAATTCTGATCATTACTTTTTTTGATTGCAATTCTTCCTTTTTTTTAATTTGGCATGCTTCCCTTCTAACAAACATTTTTTCATGTCACTTTATTGCTTGAGGGTAAAATGACACCCTTTGCTTTCAAGATGATAGTTCCTAACACATTTCCTTGAAGAGCTGGAAATGGTGCAAAAATCTGGGGAGATAATTCTTGGTAAAGTCTTAGAATCAGTGTATTCCACTCTAGATGTTTAAACCAAATGCACAGCGAAAGAAAGAAAGAAAAACCTAGCAAGCCAGATAAAGCGGGTTTTTTTTTAAAGGTTTCCACTTAAAGGTTTGTGTGCCAGAGCTACAGTACTTATACATTTTCGAAATGTGTTTTAAGCAATAAGTTGTACAACATTTTTAGAACATGTGTTAAGCTATTTCTCTAAGAATGAAGCTCTTAACAAAACATAAGCACTCTGCATGAGATCTTAGCAGCAAAGTGCTTAAAAGATAAAGTAAGAATTGGTACCATGGGAAGAACACCAGCTGTAGTGCACACAGGTCCATTATGAGATGTATGGGAGTGGGTAGGGAGAAAATGATTTAATCAGGAGTAAAACCAATTTTATTATAAGGGCACGCAGGGGGTGTGGCACCATAGTGAGAGGGACATTTCAAAATATCTGACAGATTTCAACAATGTGAAAACCCACCCTGTTCTTTAAAGTGACAGTAAACCCCATCAGGTCTCTCTTTTCGATGCTATTGTGAGCAGATAACTGTGTAAAACTGGCCTGCTAAGACGCTGTCTGTCAATTTCAATGGGGTTTGGGGAAAAAAATAAAAGGCTAATTGTCAAAATACAATCAATCAAATTTGATCTTGGAGTTGTTGGTGTGTGTATGTGTGTGTTTAAAATCCATTCTTCTAATTCAATTTCAAGAGCGGATTGTTTTTACGTTGATAAAGCGTCTGGCTGTTTTGTTGATCTTATTCTTACTTTATAGAAAGGAAAACCAATAAAAAGTATGCTTTTCAGTCAGTACTATAATATCTTAAAGAAGAGGTTGTACTTGAAAATAAATGTAAACATCAAGATACCACAATGCGTAGATAATTTCAATCTAAATGTGACAACAAACTCCTCAGTAGATATTAAATCATAAGTTAATATTAAAACATAATCATAATTATGTGGGGTGAGGGTAGGTGGGGTTCATGATTTTTTTCCAAGTATTGGGTTTTTTTCTCTAATAGTTTCCCATTAGTTAGATGTTCACTAGCATACAGAGTGAAAATAGCCGTGAAGTAAAATAAATGCCACAATTTTATGAATTCTATCCATTTCTGGAACAGGTGATATTGTAAAGAACTTTGTTTCCTTTTAATTCAGAGTGACAGGCATTTTCGTTTTCTCAGAGTTTTGTCAGGTTTGTGATTCTCTTGTTTATTGTAGCCTAATAATAATAATAATACCAGATGTTTCTAATAAGTATTCAAAGCAAAGCAAAGTAATAATCACCCCATCTTTTTATTAGAATTTTTTTTTTGCATTTCTTCTCCTTTTATATTTAAATTTCCCGGCTCAGTCAAGCTTCAAAAGAAAAGATTTCTGTTGTTCATAAAATCAGTTTTGCAAGCACTTGTGGTTTGTCTTTAGTGTGTTATCATTTTTGACAGCTTTGCATAGCCTAGGCAGGCCAACAGGGGTCTGTCTAATATTGTTGCTGGGTAAATCTTCCTCCCAGAGTTGAATAACCAAACAGAATATTTTTGAAGCGGTAAGGAGGAATTAATATGTTCCCTCCCCCTTCCAAACACTGTACCGAATTCCTTGATGACATTATATTCAGGCAAAAAAAGGAGAAAATCTTGCCCATTATTCCCTTGTACATAGCAAGACTAACACATGTAAAGCAATAACTCATTTTGTATTGCCATGTTTAGCATATGTCTCCTGTTGGCTCGGCAAGGCCTTTAGGCCAGTCCCTGGAGCCGGGCATCATTGGCAACTCTTAGCCCCTCGGCCTCGAAACCAAATAGCTTTGAATCATGTTGAGCTGTGATGCTAATTTTTTGTAGTGATGCATTATGGGAATAAATGTATCTGACATACTGTGTCAATGCTACTGTCTCTTTGTGCCTCTTGCTTTTTTTGTTAGCTGCATTCCTACAGATGGTATTCCATTGAAAATGTTCTCTTCCTACGGAAAAAAAAAGAAAGAAAAGGGGGGGGGGGAACCATGCACAGCACCAAACCTCTAGGTGCAGAAGGCTGTTAACGGTTGCTGATGATAGTAGGCAAACATTAACATAATAATTAGTGTCTTGTAATTGTTTCATTAAAACCAGTTGTTCCATTTCTCCTCGTGTTTTCCCAGAAGAGAAGCTGAATTTGGACGACAGCCAGTGGGAGGACATCCACGTTGTCACCGGAGCACTCAAGATGTTTTTCAGAGAGCTGCCTGAGCCACTGTTCCCACACTGCTTCTTTGAACAGTTTGTGGAGGCAATAAGTAAGTACATCACATACAGTAGCAGTTAATTAAATAGCCTATGTGCACTTTTTAAAAAAACAAAAAATGCCCCAAATCAAAGAAGATGCATCCCAAATGTTGCTTTACCTGCTTCTGCCGCCCTCCTACCCCACTTCCACTTCTTATTTGAATTGCTTCAGCTTTTGTCTATTTGGTTTAGGGAAATTGTCTGTCTTAGAGGAGCTCAGGATACCGAAAGAAATAAGAAACTGCATATGTGTTGTCTCATAATTAGACATGTTATGCTCATAATTCATACACCCAAAACATAATACTATGAGGCAGCATTAATATGCATGATTTCAAAGATGTGTTCATGCTTTTAAGAAAAACAATTGAAACGGTGTGTGTAATAGCAATGGAGTGTAAGAAACGTTTGCTGCAGTCCCAAGTTTATATATCTGCCCTATGATGTCCAATAATACAAAGCCTGTGTATTCATAACATCAACCTTTTTCTTGCTCACTTTCATTTTGTTTTAATTGCTTGCCAACTTAGGTTTGCTATCCTGCAGCTGTGCTTTTCACAGCACGTTTATGTGGAACAATAGCAGGTGATAATACTTATCTCTATGCCTTGAAAAGCTTCACCTACTGATTTGTGTGAATCAAACTGATGTTAAAGTCCCAGGACAGGCCAGGCCATTTTTTTTCCTGGTCAGTTGGCAAACCTACTTTAGGATGACAAGTGCTTCAAAGGTAACTTTTGGGATAGATGTGTTGCTTCTAACAGATCTTTAATTTTGATATCTTTGTAACTGTAACAATTGGGGGTAGGGGAATCTTATCTGGCAAAGAAGCTGATTTCACTTTTGTTTTCTTTGGGAAAAACACAAACAAACCTTAAAAAACTGAAAACTTGCAAGCCTAGCAGGAGCTTAATTAAAGTCCAATAGAGAAAAATCTCCAGGAAAAACAATAAAGCACTTAGGGATCTGTTCTCCGATTGATGCGCGTGCGTAACTGCCATTACCGTTAATGAGAGTGTTTGCGCGTGCACATCAGTCAGAGAAGATAGAACCCTTAATGTGCTGTTTAATTTGATTTTATGTTCATAAAAGTCTTTAGGTTTAACGAAAGCTCTTCACGGCTAGCATCTTGTATAACAAACTCAAATAAATCTTTCAAAATTCTTCCCTTTCCTTCTTAGCTGCTTAGAGATACCCTATGGTGGTTACTCATTCAGTAACACAAACACACTGAGGAGCAGGTCTCCTTTGGAGGCGCAGTCCATGATCCCCTTCTTCCACCTTCTCCTTTTTCATCTTCAAGATAAATAGGACAAAGGATGTTATCTTTTGAGATTCTTCTCACAATTTGTGTAATTATCTAACAGGAAAACAATATGGAACAAACAATTCCTGAGTGTGCTGACTTCGGCTTTTGTGCTGCACCAAAATGAGGCGGTCTTTGTTTGAAACTCTCTCATTCTGACATCCCCACTTTAGCGGTGGTTCCCCTTGTACCTGCTATGTCCTCTTGAAGTGTTGAGTCTTTAGTACTTCAATGGGATGTAGCTGGTTCATGGGGCACTACCTGATGTTCGTTTTGCTTCACAGCCCATGTAGGCTACTCAGCAGACGTTTCATGCACTCTCAGCCTTCAATCTCTTTCTCATGTTTAGACAATCTCTGTAAAACATTGCTCTTTTGGGGTTAAATCAGCTCTTCTCCCTTATTACACAGTCTCTCCCTCCCTCCCTCCGTCCTTTTCTTACAATCCGTTCTTTATTTCTGCTTCCAGGACAAAACAAAATGTAAACCACAGAATGTTCTCATTTGTCCACTTTCTCTTCCTTCATGGGACAATCCTCTCTCCTGAGACATAAACAATGTAAACATGACTCAGTTAGGTAGACTGTTTTCAACCAGCTCTTGATGGGTAATGTACAGGAAGCAAGCAATAAATTAGCAAGCACTTGGTTTTGGAACTTGGCGGGAGTGGGCGTGGGGGCGGGGAGACTGGGGATAGCTCATTCAAGCATTCATATTTAAGTATGACAAATTAATGTCCATTTCTGCTCACTGAACTATTTTTAATTCTTGTTACAGTTCCTGAAAGCCATTATAAACATTGACAGGCTAATGAGCAGTCATTTATGGGCTTTAGAAGATGGTTGTTTAGAGGAAAAATTAGTTGCCTGATTTTTAATTTTTTTTTCCCAATTGAATTTTACTGTATTCTGAAACAAAAAAAATGCAAGCAACACACAAAAAAAACCCACATTAAAGCAACAAGATTGTATATTATGGATATGTTTGTGAGACAACTAGTGTAAAACTAAATCGAAACCATGGTGCCATAAATATCTTTTTCAAAATTAGGATGCTTTGCTCGCTGCACTTGCTGAATAAAGTTTGTTAGGGTGACCAGATAAAATCCAGGTCAGGGCTCATGTAACTTTAACAGTTGTAGAGAAAAGGGAATTTCAGGCAGTGTCATTTGTATGCAATTAGTTCCTGGTGAAATTCCCTCTTCATCACAACTGTTAAAGTTGCAGGGGCCCTGCCTTCTTTTGTATCTGGTCATTCCAGTATAGTGCATGCACCTTTAACTGTTGTGATGAAGAGGGAATTTCACCAGGAACTAATTGCATACAAATGACACTGGCTGAAATTCCCTTTTCTCTACAATTGTTAAAGTTTCATGAGCCCTGACCTGGATTTTATCTGGTCAGCCTAAAGTAGGCTGACCAGATAAAATCCAGGTCAGGGCTCATGTAACTTTAACAGCTGTAGGGAAAAGGGAAATTCAGCCAGAGTCATTTGTATGCAATTAGTTCCTGGTGAAATTCCCTTTCCATCACAACAGTTAAAGGTGCAGGCACTATACTAGAGTGACCATATACAAAAGAAGGCAGGGCCCCTGCAACTTTAACAGTTGCGATGAAGAGGGAATTTCACCAGGAACTAATTGCATACAAATGACACCGGCTGAAATTCCCCATTCTCTACAACTGTTAAAGTTACGTGAGCCCTGACCTGGATTTTATCTGGTCACCCTAGCCTAAAGTTTGTACATAGTCATTCTCCCAAATTTCATAAAAGGTGTTATTGTGTGTGTTTGGGGGTAGGGGGGACAGTCCTTTGCTGGTTACTTTATAAAATGCCAAGGTAAGTGTCTCACTTATATATTTACAGTACAATCCTATTCGCCCTATCTACTCAGAAGTAAGTGCCACTTGGTGTAAAGGGGCTTACTTCCAAGTAAATTGGTATAGGTTTGGTTGTTAATTTATCAGGATGGAACTATCGTTCCATTTGGCTTCAAATGTTGCAGTGGCTCAGATGTAAAGAATTAACCTTGCAAATTCTGCTGGCATATCTACATCACAAATTTAAAATGCTTTAAAACAGTTTTACCTTGCAATTTTCCACAGTGAGACCTGGGGAATGGAAGTTTGTGCAGGTGCTGAGATTTCAAACCCCCTTGAAGAACTGCAATTCCTAGGGTTTCATGATTGGGAAATGCAATCATTTTATTTGGATGTTGTATTTTAAGTTTCGTAAACTACACTGGATCTGTCAGGATGAAGGATGATACATAAATATTTTAAATTGTTATATAAATATGCAAACTCAAATATGCTGTCAACTGGTTTAAATTTCTAGGGCAGACCTGCGAAGTCACATCTTTGGTGATATAGGTAGTGAGTCAGCTCTGATACTCTTGGTATTTGTTGCAAGAGTCTCATTGATTTCAGTGACTTCTTGCTGGTTATAAAACGCAGTGTGGGTCTGTTCAGACAACATACTAATACATGGTTAGGCCGCTAACCCTTTTGCAGCAAATGGTTAGTGTGTTTAAACCATGGTTATGTAGCCACCATAGCTAGGAATGGTTCACACACATGCTAAGCCATAATGTTTAACTCAAAAACATAACCATAGTGGCTTAGCATGTTGTCTGAACAGGATCTATGTCTTGTCATCACACTTCCTCAGTGATCCGGCATAATACATACAACACAGTCTGCTTTCTTTCATGATTATAGCACAAATTCTAGTCCAAGAACTCATATTTTAGGTATACAAATCCAAGGCCTAGTTCCTATGTTATCTAAATGGCATTGGAGCTCCTGTGGTCATTAAGACTGAGCAGAAAGTTGAGCAGTTTTGCAAAAAATCAGCAGTGTTCACAAGTGCCCCACACCTTCAGTGATTTTTCAGGCCATTACATTGAAAGCAAATGACACCCTTTACCTACTGAGAGTGAAGATAGTATGTTGTGAAGGCTTCTTCGTCTGCCTTCAGTGATATGAGTACATCACTAAATCTGATTGGCTACATATTGGCTGTGTTTGGACTTCACAGTAATCTATGGTATATCACAGGACAGAGAGTAGCCTGCCCCCGGCTCACACATTCCTCCTTCCCTCTCCTCCAGTGTGGCTGCAGGGAGTTGGAAGACTTTCACGTCTGATTTCAATTCATCTCAATGTAGTTTTCCATCTGAACTTTAAATTGTGGTTTTCTGAAACATGCCCGCTTCATAAACTGTAGTTTGAAATTGGCTTGTTTCAAACAAAGCAGAGTTAAGAGTAACCACACTTTGTCAGCTTCAGATTACATGGCAAACTGTGTTTAATGTAAAGTGGAACCGAAAGCTTCCCAACTCATGCTTGCGACTGTGCAAGAGAAAGGAAAGAGCCCAGAGGTTGATAGGTCCACTCTTATTTTGATAAACCATGGTTTATCATCATGTCTGAATGTACCCAATAGTAGGGTGACCAGATAAAATCCAGGTCAGGGCTCATGTAACTTTAACAGTTGTAGAGAAAAGGGAATTTCAGCCAGTGTCATTTGTATGCAATTAGTTCCTGGTTAGGCTGACCATATGAAAAGGTGGACAAGGCTCATGTAACTTTAATAGTTGTAGAGAAAAGGGAATTCCAGCCAGTGTCATTTGTATGCAATTAGTTCCTGGTGAAATTCCCTCTTCATCACAACAGTTAAAGTTGCAGGCACTATACTAGAGTGACCAGATACAAAAGAAGGCAGGGCCCCTGCAACTTTAACCGTTGTGATAAAGAGGGGATTTCACCAGGAACTAATTGCATACAAATGACACTGCCTGAAATTCCCTTTTCTCTACAACTGTTAAAGTTACATGAGCCCAGTCCTCCTTTTCATATGGTCAGCCTATTCCTGGTGAAATTCCCTCTTCATCACAACAATTAAAGTTGCAGGGGGCCTGCCTTCTTTTGTATATGGTCACTCTAGTATAGTGCCTGCAACTTTAACTGTTGTGATGAAGAAGGAATTTCACCAGGAACTAATTGCATACAAATGACACTGGCTGAAATTCCCTTTTCTCTACAACTGTTAAAGTTACATGAGCCCTGACCTGGATTTTATCTAGTCATCCTACCCAATGGCATGACAATCATCCCATTCACTCTGTGATTCCCAGTTAGCTTGTATTCCCCTTGTGACAATTCCCACTAAGAATACCCAGAATCATGGTGGGGGTGGGGGTGGTACTGAAGCAGAAGTAGATCTGGAAAGCAAAGGCCGTGGACAAACCTGATAAAGATCTACATTTTCATCATTAGGAATTTCAATCTCTCACTCCAGAAGTACTTGAGATCTAATCATCAAAATGATCAGACATTCAGCAGAGCCCTATTACCATATGGCTGCTTCCCAGACTATCCCAGTAACATCTGAAGGGAAATGATCCAGTAGGCCATTCATGTAATGTACTTAGTTTGCATGACTGTATCTAGGGTGGAGCAATGTTAGTGTGGGAAACTCTGCAGTCAGACCACCCACTTGATAATTTCTCTTCTATATTACTAAAACAGCATTGGAACCAGCCATGCAGCAGCAGCATCTCCTACACCACTTCATGGTTTGAATAACTACATGTGAAACATATGGAGTACACATGATTCTATGAGAAGGATACAATTTATTTTATTTTTCAGTCCCTATGCTGAATTGCATCTTTTGCCTTAGCATGTACCACTAGTTTTAGAGCTTGTTCACGCTGAGGTTGTTTCAATCCACTTAGTTTATTTCATTTTTTTTCTGATATAGGGATCCAGTCTATGTTAGTCATGCCTTAGTCCAATTGAAATCAATGGGACTTAAGTTAGTCACAACTAACCTGTCCCATTAATTTGAATTGGACTAAATGTGACTAACTTCTCCAACCTATAGATTTTAACAAAACAAATAAATCTCGTAATGCATGAAAGGCAAAACCACTCTGTTTGCTTCCACTAATACAAGGGATTCTAAGGTGTTTTACCCACATAGCCCTTGTTAGAAAATTTGGGTCATTCACAAGTCACAAGTGCCATGTAAACTTTACAACTGTGTTTCTTTATGGAACTGTGAGTTTCACCCACCAGATATATGAACCTTGGGATCATTTTCATGATCACTTATCCTGGGATAGAAGAAAGATAAATCAAGAAACCATAATCTTGCCCTGAGTTATTTATTCTCTTTTAACTCAATTCTGTCTTTGATTCACTCCTTAAAAGTGTCAGTATATCTAAGCAAAAGTGAACACAGGATAACTGATTTTGTAAGCAGGCCATCAGTTGCTTCTTAACCAAAGAAGGCATTTGTGTTATATTTAATTTGACTTCTGCTTTATCATTTCTTTTTTTAAAAAAAAAAAGCCATTTAATTGAAATGAAATTGGATTTGACTGGCTGGTGTTTCTACACACCTTTTAACCTTGCTTTTTGGCTTAAGGTACAGTCACTTTCCTGAACCATCTTCATATTTTCTCCTAAAGCAACCTAAGGGGATGAAACAGCTTATGGGGGTAGGGGTGGGAAATCTCCTATAGGGGTGACATTGGAGAGAAGGAGGTCCTCAAACTTTGCCATTGCATGAGTCCCCCCATCCACTCATTCAAGTGAGTAGAGTGATGCTGCCCCATTAGCTTGTAGAGGGGCAGGGAGGGAGAACAGAGCAAACGGGCTGGTAATTTTTCCAAGCCCTCAGACTGGTTCAGAAAAAATTACCTAAGATCTTCCAATTGGTGGGGGGGGGGGGGAGAAAATCTCAGGTAATTTCCAAGGTAATCTGAGGTAAACTTTGGAGAGCATGCCCACCTCTACTGAAAATGGAAGCAAACTGCACACATGCAGCAGCCTGGGTAAAATCCCCAAATCAAAGACAAATAAATGATGGATTACTAACATATCCATCCTGCTTCAGAAACAACGCCAGGTGATTCAGAATCCCCAAATCTAGGGAGAAATCCAGATGAAGAGAACTTTATGCACTAAAGCTATTCTTCCCTGACATCTAGTTTTCAATATGGAGGGAAATTATTTGATTGATTAAGTGATTAATTGAATAGAGGATAATTCAGCCATGTGAGGCCCCACCTGGAGTCGAAGTGATGCAGCCAAGAGGCAGAATTACTTCTGAGAATTAGGACATTGTTATACTACACTTAGCATATTTGAATCTTGGTTCTTATCCATTCATTTTCACTGTATCGAACCCCCTTTTGACTGTGTTCTTGTTTTTTATTCTACTGGGGGGTGTTTGTTTTTGTTTTGTTTTTTGTTTTTGCATTTCACTCTTTATCTGCTCTTATTTTTCAAGACAGCTTTAATTTCATTACAGGGAATAGTTGTGGTCTTGATCCGCAACCATCTTGTTACAGATTTAAATTTGAAATATGCATACTAAAAAAGACAGCCCTGTGACTAATGCCATCTGAGCTCGACTATACTTTCAGAAGGTCAGCATCTCAGCTTGTGAAGCAAGCCAATGCAATAAGCAGCAAAACTGGCCAGGTTATCAGAAGCTAGAGCTCTTTTCCCTTTATGTGGGTCCAGGGCTGTGATAAGTTATTTCCATGGGGAGTAGGGGCAGAGAGCTGTACATCCAAATCACCTGAAAATGTAAATAGCCTTTTATAACTGCCAAGTAAGCTGTTTGAGAAACGGAGATTCATCCAGGACTGAGTTGGCTGTTATTTCATTTATGTGGCCAGGAATAACAATGGAACATTTTCCACACCATTTTTTCCAGACCTTTCTAAATTAAATTATAATTACCTATTTTTGTGAGTTTCCCACATATAGCATTATAGTGACCCGTGTCTGGGCATGTGGTTTGGTCTGTCTATCTGTCCCTCTCCCCCTCTCTCTCACTCACACACACAGAACTTGTCAGTGCAATGAAATACATGTCAACTCAATAGTAAGCCCACAGAGTTCAATGGGACATACTCCCAGGTAAGTGAGTATAGTATTACAATCTGAATTATTCAATAATATACCTTCCTGATCTTTACAGAGTTTACCGTCCTCCAACTGATATATGACACCAATGTGTAAGGCATCCTTTTAGTCCATGGAAGGTTGATTCTAGGAAATTACACTAGTCCATACTCTTCCTGGCCCTGTTTGGAAATTACTGTTGGGTTTGCTTCAAACAAGAGCATCACCAACGATACTCTAATTTTGATGTTTGCTTCAAATATATGCATTGTTTCAATACTGACGCTTCTTTACCCCTCCCAGCTCTGCTTTTTCTAAGTGCCATTTTCCTTTCATTTGCTCACAGTTCAGCTTAAGACAATTGGCTGTTGCAACCTACATGATTTGTTTATGAAGTCATCATGGTAGTAAGACACAGACTTGGATCCCAAGATGTTGGCTTTAGGAAATTCACGAAGGAAAGTTCTCCATCCCCTTCTCTGTCCATGCACACAGTCACTATGATCCCCTGAAAAGCATCTTTGGAAGGCTGGGGTCCCCTCCTGAAAATGAGGGATGGATACTGGGGACTGGGAGCCCCCTGCCCTGTCCCTCCAGACAGGCTTCTCGGGGACGCAGCTAGCTCTGGGGTGGAGGGAGAAGGGAATGGGTACTTTTCCACAAATAACACAAACATCACTTAAGTTAAGTGATCCAAACATCACTTAACTTAAGAAAATTAAAGTGATCTTTGGACTCAGGTTAATAGAATTAAATGGCAGAGTGGGCAAATAAAACAAAGAACTTCGATGGCAAAGAAAAAGATGGAGCAAAATGGCACACTTGTTGTGTACATATTTGTGTTGTTTTAGTGTTTGGTACCAATAATGAAACAATGCAAAATATATTTGCATCATGCGCTAAAAGGAAAGTAACTTGCCCATGAACTGAAGTACAAGGCCAAAATGGGTTGTGAGTTCCAAACCACAAAAAAACACTCCTTTGAACCCACAATTTTCTGCTTCGACACCCATTTCATAGAAGTTAAAGTTTTGCAGCACAAAGACAAGTACTCAGTTTTATGGCCAAGTTACAAGACAGAGGTGGGGGGGCACAAATACCAAATCACATATTTGGCCCCACAATCTCAACAAAATGCCCATTCACAGAAAACAAATTGCTGATGCTCAGAAAAATAGACATGGGCAAAGCACCCCCTATCACCCCCCCAGGCAAATCACACACTAACCACACAACAACAACAACCAGGCAAACCACACACAAAACATCAGGAAAATATACACTGTGCATGTGAACACACGCACAACCCTAGGCAAAATTCATATCACATTAAAAGAATCAGGCAAAATACACATGTAGACACACAGCACAGGCAAAACGCCTGCTCACTCTCCACCTACCCTCCTCTAACTCCCCAGGATGCTTCCTGCTATGCTCCCAACCACCACCACCCCAGCTTTTTTTTTCCTGCGCAGTTAGCCTCAAAACAAAGTGTTGGGCTTCACTCATGAACCATTGTTATTGTCTAACTGTGTCTCTTGATGTTGTGCGTGTTGGGGGTGGTGGGAGACAGCCCCCAGGAGAGAAAGAAATAAGTCTCTGTAAATCCATTGAAGATGCAATGGTCCTCAGGCTTTCTGCAGGCTTTCCGCTGGCCCACTTCCTCCACCCCATCCCCACCGATGGCAACCAATCAGGAGTTGCCATTGGCGGGGACACACCTCCGCTGTATGACCGGAACAAGGTGACAGACAGCAAATGCGCATCAGCGCCTTGCTCATAGGAAAAAGTCAGGGTAAGTTGCAGACTCTCTTAAACTGGAGCTTCAGAGGAAAGCCCTGGGATGGCTCCGCAATGGCTTCTGCATTGTATAAATGACCTACCACCACTGCAGATTCACCCCGGGGGCTTTCTCCTCATCAAGACAGGCCCTAAGAATGCCTTTGCAGCCCACGTGGAGCCCAGAGGCATCCTTGAAACTAAAGATGGTGTGGAGGCTGGGGCTTTGCTTTGCAGCATGCCAGCCTCCCAGTAAAACACTTAAAACAAAACCTTAAAAAAAATCAGGGGGGAGATTGGTGAGAGGTGTCTGTGGGCACATCGGTGCCTGTGAGAACCAAGTTGGGGACCCCAGCCTTGACTGTGTAGGAAATACTAGAACTGAAGGAGAAAGATCATCTTGGGCAGCAGGACCAGTTGACGTACCAAACACACAAGATCAAGCATTGATTACACCAAAATGCAGGATCTGTTGGAAGTTCTAATAAGATAATCTGTTCCTCTTCCTCAGCAGCAGGGAGCCACCTCTATCACTGTGGAAAAACAGCAGGAAGCCGAGCTGTCAGTGAAAAATAAAAGCAGTTGTTATTCTGTCTTAGTTGAACTGAAACTGCCTTGTTTCTTGAATCCTGTGGATATGAAAAAGTCAAACCTACAAATTAAGAAGGGGTATTTTAGAGATGAATCAGCGTTGGGTTGAATGCAAGTAACCTCAGAGCTGTGGTTTTCAAACCTTCTGCCTTCAGTGAGCCCTTTTTCCATGACACTGACTCCTGAGGAACCCCTCCGCTTTTAGGAAGGAATACTTGGGCATTGAAAGAGATCCTGGGGACTGTGTTCTAGATTGCACAGTTGATTTACATGTGATGCTAGCCTGCCCTGTTGAACCTCAATACTACTCTGCATGAAGTAAGAGATTGGCAAGCTATTCTTCAGGGAAGTTTGCTTGCCATTACTGATCATGAGGAACTCTTGATAAGGTTCTAACATTCCCCAGAAAATGGCTTAAACCTTCTACATGAAAGGCCTAACTTGAATGACTATGGAGCCCATGTTTGGTAAAACACATTAGAGTAATCCAATAGCAGATTGGTGGCAGATGAGAATGAACCAAGAAGCCAGACATTTGGGGCATCTTTACATGATGGGGAAATCACGTTGCTCACCCAGAGACTTTGTGCTTCCTGCTTTTTGGTGTGACTGTTATGAGCTGCATTACACAGACGGACAGGGGCGACCACGTAGTTTGAATTGAATACTTCCCCTCTGTTCCCTTCCATTGAGACACCGCCATCTAGTGGCGGAAGATCCTGCTTTTTCCTGGCTATTACCACTTTAAAAGTGGTTGTTTTCATGGTGGAATTTCTAAAAGATACTGCAGGAGACATCCTGGTCATTCATGACATCATGTAAATGACCCGCAAACGTCTGTGAGTGGCTAATCATGAACATGCAATAAATCACTCATGTAAATAAGCTCTTGGATTTACTGCCCAAGGATTATCTGAACTTTTGGTGGGCAGCTGTTAGATTTAAGGAGTATTACTGGCACACTGAAGTAAAAGCAGGGCTAGCCTAGAAGCAACAACAGGAGTGGGAGACCATGCACCAGAATGAGAGAGATATAGATTGACTCAATTTATATTCTATCACAGAGTCTTGTATAGTCTTCCATTACCAGTCAGGAAGAAAAAGAGCAACAGCCCAAAACCTTGGCCAATTAGGAATGACATGAAGGAGCTAAAGGGCATCTGCTTCTAACTCTCTGAGGATGGTGATATCTTTGGAGATCCAGTTTTTAGCTTGTAAGATTTCACAATGAAATAGAAAGCTTTGTGCCCTCCTGTGTGTGTGTTGATCATTCTGCTACCTGGGTAATGTTGCCATGTTGGCTTTCCCCAATCTAATGCCCCCACTACAATGTAATGTAGTGTTGGACTACAACTCCCACAATCCTCAGACAACATCACCAGTGGCACCTGGAGGGCACAGTGCTGGTGAAGGCTGTGCCATGTCATATGTCAAATATGTCTATGCAAGACAGCAGGAAATGAAAACGTTGCTTCTTTGGTTATAATCTGGATTTTATTTTTAGGGATCTGATTCTACTTTTACCAGCTAGAAATGCACATGATAGTCCTACCCCACGACTGCCACAAAGCTTGAGTTCCTCTCTTCTCCCATTCAGTGTTGCCTGAAATACTCACTCTTTGTCCATTAATTACATTTGTACATACTCAGTCAAGGAAATGGAATGTCACCTCACAAACATAGCAAACGACATGCCATGCAAAGAATTAGTGGAGTGCACTGCAGTTGAGTAATCCACAAGCTGAAATGTGTTTGGCCCAATCACATTTCTAAGTAATCCTCACGGCTGAGTGCAAGAGAGGGTAGGTTTGAAACAAAGAGCAGGATAGTGTTCAGAGTACAGTCTTTTGTGGAACCCAAGTGCTGAAAAACCTGGTGATCTTGGCCATGGAAAAGCATCTTTGGCAGCTGTACTGCACCTGCTGTATTGAGTGACAGCTGAAAAGAGGAGAGAGAATAGTAAGGAGGAGGAAGAAATAAGTAATGCTGTGATTCTCACTCTCACTGGCTTGTAAAGCAGCAGCTTTGGATGCGACTCTTGGAGAAAACTTGCTTGCATTGCACGTTCGTTCTCCTGTATCTTTACTAAAGAAAGCTAATGGAGGTGGTAGCACTAAGAATAATCTTCTAATTTAAAGGGAAAATAGTTCTTTAAAAAAATTCTGGGACCTATATTTGCATGACAAATATTTAGTAGAACAGGTATGAGATTTGTCAGAGTTTAGTTTTATTCATAGTAAAACATTCCCAGTCTCAATCATGACACCTGGGAAATATATCTTGGCATGCATTCACAGATATTGTATAAAGCCCCAATCTTGGGTCCGTGTATCATGGTGATTGCCACTTGAAATCTGGGCACCAACCAATACTTCTGGCATCCACAGAGACATAAGTGTATGGCACAGTATGATATTAAAATGGGACGACATAGCCAAGGAGTGGGGAGCCTCTTTCAGCCTAAGATCTCAATTTAATTTTTGATAAGCTCTCGCGGGCCACACTCCAGTGGTGGGTGAGACCAAAGGAAAAGGGGGAGAAGGCAGAAGTCAAAAAGGGTGCACCCCAAAATAAAAAAATCAGTGTATTGTAACTTAAAGCTCATACAGCCTGTAATTTAAAGCTCCTATAACCAGTAAATAAGCCTTAAGAGAGGCAGTTCAGCCTTTTAGAATGGGGGAAATTGCATAAAAGCTAGGAACCTACCAAACAATCGGTGGTTGGAGAAACGGGATTGGGGCCAGGGGAAGGGGACATGACTGTTGGGTAGGGTGACCATATGGAAAGGATGACAGGACTCCTGTATCTTTAAGAGTTGTATAGGGAATTTCAGCAGGTGTCATTTGCATGCATGCAGCACCTGGTGAAATGCCCTCTTCATCGCTACAACAGTTAAAGCTGCAGGGGCCCTGTCCTCTTTTGCATCTGGTTAAGAGGGCAGGGCTCCTTCAGCTTTAACTGTTGTGATGAAGAACACATTTCAGCAGGTGCTGCATGCATACAAATGACACCTGCTGAAATTCCCTTTTCTATGCAACTGTTATTGATTTATTTATTTACTGCATTTCTATACCACCCAATAGCTGAAGCTCTCTGGGTGGTTTACAAAATTTAAAGCCATTCAAAATATAAAACAACGACAGTATAAAAACATAATTTAAAATACAGAATAGAAGCACAACCAGGATAAAAAAACTGAGCAGCCATGCAGAAATTGATAGGGATTTAAAATACAAATTTAAACAGCAAGGTTAAAAATCAAACTGAAGAACTGTTAAAACACTGTAAAAATAAAAAGGTCTTCACTTGGCGTCTAAAGGAGTATAATGTAGATGCCAGGCGAACCTCTCTGGGGAGCTCATTCCACAGCCAGAGTGCCACAGCAGAGAAGGCCCTCCTCCTAGTAGCCACCTGTCTCACTTCCTTTGGCAGGGGCTCATGGAGAAGGACGCCCGAAGATGAACTTAGGGTTCGGGCAGGTACATATGGGAGGAGGTGTTCCTTCAGATAACCTGACCCCAAGCCATTTAGGGCTTTGAATGTCAATACCAGCACTTTGAATTGGCCCAGATCTGGACCGGCAGCCAGTGTTAAAGATACAGGAGTCCTGTCCTCCTGTATCTTTCACAGTTTTATAGAAAAGGATTACTTTGCTACAATCGTACATATTGGTTTAAACTCTATTCCAAAAACACATAACTTTAGGTGATTAATAAGTGGGACTTTTCAATTTCCAGGTATTCATGAGGGTAAAAGTCAACACCTTACATCCAGGAAAAGGGGTGTTATTATCACTGTAGAAGAGACCAGGTGCTTTGTAAAGAGCGATAACTATGGGTCTCCAATGTGCTATGACCACCAAAGGACAAGATGACACTGTCCTGTGCCCAGTTCTGAAAAAAAAGTTTAGCTGCTGCTCAGCAAAAATTAAACCCTTGAAGAAAGGATATTTTAGTGCCTACACTGGGCGTTTTGGAAAAAATGAAGAAATCACTGAGGGCAAATGAGACAAGCATGCAAGCTTGAGGAGGTTTTTTTCATTCCTTTTAATAAACAAAAAAAGAGCGCGTGGTGGAGGCTTGCCTGTTGGGCAGGTTTATACACAGTTCTTAGATCCATCCATTGGATACCAAGTGCCATTTACAGAATAGTATTTTTCCTCTGGCCATCTTTAATTTGCTCTCTCTCTTTCTTTCTCTCTCTCTCTCTCTCTCTTTCTTTCTGTCACATTTGCCCAGATCCATCCCAGTGCCTCTTACCATGCTGCAGCTGAGCTCTTTGCCCGTAGTTTCTTTTGCTCTTGTTACATGTATTGACTGGAAGACAGCAACTGCAATGAAAACTTGATCCACTTCAAGGGCACAAATTTCCTAGAGTGAATGATGAGACCTGTGGAAATAGAAAGTTCTGTGCTAATAGAAACAGAGCCAAGACACACGTTCACTCACTCTTCCTCTTCTACGTTCAGATGGCATTCAGAGTGGGTGCCATGCAATGGAGGATTTGAGGCAGACAGGAGGCAAAAGGAGAGAGCTGCTGACCCAGAAATCTCTAGAAATAATCTTAGCCTTAACATAATAGCACATGTCACAAAGTGATTTAGGCATATACGACACAAAGCAGGGTTTAAACACTTTTAAAGGTGGGAGGAGAGTCCTATTTTCTGATGATGTATCCATTAATTTGGATAACAGGCTATCAGATCCAGAGTATAGGCAGCAAGGCTCTTTAACACTGACAGTATTTCATGCCTGCCATCCCTATTAGTTAGTAACTCTGGCACTCTGCTGCAATTCTATCAGACAGATATGCCGCATACCTCTGGAGTTAAAGACATATAGATGCACTCGTGAGACTGGTATTTAGAAATAAAGATCCTTTCTATTGTTTTTAACCCTTCAGCACCACGGATCCAAAGCTGCTGCTGCCAAACCCCTGATGAGAAATGCATAATAATGTATAAGCTTTGGGAAATCCCAACCCCCAGTGCCAAGAGGTTCAGAAATGTAGTAATGAAACCTCTTGACTCAAAATGAGCACTATTTAACAGAACAAGCATGAACCGCCTTTAGGAGGTTTTGCAGCTGGATTTGTTCCACTGTGTCAGGAGCTGAATTTCCATGCCTGACAGTAGTTTTGCAAAACCGTGAAAGATGCACGCACACACACACACAGTACACACATACACACACACACACACACACACACATCAAATTAGTTAGTGAGCATGTTTAAATTGTGGTTATGTAGCCACCATGGTTAGGAATGGTTCACACAACATGCTAAGCCATACTTTTTAGCTCAAAATGCTTAACTCCCATGGCTTAGCACGGCTTCTGAACAGGGTCATAGAGTTATCGTATCAGTGATGTGCCTGATTAGGACTGATCACCCATTAGGTGTTTGTTGCAGGGGAGAGAGAGAGAGAGAGAATATGGGAGAAGGAAGTATCTGGACTGAGGTTCCTGCCACACTAGAGTTCTAAATGCTGCTGAGGCATTGCTTTCCTCAGTAAGCTGGAAGTGGAGTTTCTCACTCATGTTGTCCTTTTCAACTTTATAGTGAAACAGCAGTTTCACTATTTTAAAAAATTATATATATATATATATATATATATAATGAGGAAACCAGTTAGGAACAGAAACTGAGTGGAACCATTAAGAGAGGCTCTTCAAGGGACAATTAATAAGCTATTCATTGGCAACCCCCCCCCCCCCCCCACATTCATCAGGAATCATGAAATAGGCTGAACTGCAAACTGGAAGTGTTCAATTAAAGGCAAAGGAGCCCTTAAATGCCTCAATAGTATTTTGTCTGTCCACAGTAGACAGGCTGATGCTGCAATTGCATGTTATTACCCCCCCCCCCATCAGAAAAAAATGTAGATCTGAAGCTGGGGTGTGGGGAACCACCAGAAAAAGGCACTGAAAATACTGGCATGCCATAGGCTGACACAACATTGTCTTGGTGCTCTGTAAAAAGCAAATGGACAAAGGATGGCAATTCTAGATAAAGGGGTTAGAGTAGAAGCAACATTTGTCTCTGAACCTGCCTGTCTCCAGTCCACCTAACAGATTTTAGTTAGTTAATATATTTATGAATCACTTATATTAAAGAAATTTCTAAGCAATGTACAGAGGACATGATTAATTTCCCAGGAATGCTGTTGAAAAGTGTGTTTCAGAAGGCACAGAAAACCAAAAGGGTTGATGCTTGCCTAATTTGTAGTGATAGGGTGTTCCAGGGAGTGGGCACTATGACACTTAAGGCCCTATTCCATGGACTGAACCTCTGAAATATTGGGTATCACCAGGATGGTATTAGCAATCAAGCGTAGCAGCTGAACAGGCTGGTAGGGGATCAAGCCTGGTCTTGAATTGCTTAGGGCCTTGTAAACAAGTACCAAACCCCTAAATCTGGCCCAGCAGCATACAGACAAAGATGTCAGAGATCAGAAGGTGGATGATGCATTACATAGTGGAAGCCATGGTACTCTTGCAGCAGGTGATGAAGAACGGAGTTTCAGATTGCAAGAGCAGTATTTATGCACCACAGGTGTTTTATGCACATCAACATACACACTCACCACACAGATGCCTCTTATTGACTGTAGAAACCAACAGAAAGAAACATTTAGACAGAATTAGTCAGAATCGTACTATTCATGGATGTGTGCATGATAGTTTAGAATTTTAAATTATTCATTACTTTATTATCTGATCTTTTATTATTTACCTCAAAATGCCAGTCATCAGTTACAGCTTTGATGCAGTTGATTAACACTTCGGATACTTTGGATACTCAATTAACTGATCAAAGTCTGAATTGATGCCGATTGGGGGTGCTATATCTTGTAGTCTATTAGCTAATTGGCAATTTCGAGGGTGCCTACATGTTATTACTTATTTGAGAATACCTATTCCTGGAGACATATCTCAAATTATTAATCTCAATTTGAATACGTTGATTAATGACATCTCATGGGATTTAGATAGATAGACACCTTTAAAGTTGAGGTTGTGCGGTAAGGTAAATACACTCAAGTTGAATACTTTTCCTTGAATTGTTTATATTATACATGGGATTCCTTTATGTCTGGCAAATATTTCCAAACTCAATGCATTGTTTTGTAAATAGGGGGTCTCCCCCCACTCAAAATATCCTTGAAAATGTGCAATTTGAAAAAGTGCAATTAAAGGAGGTGAGTTTGGCTTTCCAGACCTTTCTTTATATCATTGGGCCTATTTGTTGACCTGTACTAAATTTTGATCTTTTTCACTTAGATCAGATTTTCCACCTTGGCCTGTTTGGGAATCTTCTTGTCTGAATCTTCTCTTTAAATAGTTGCCATTATGTTCTCAGCTCATTAAATAGATAGGGTTTCTCCCACAATTATTGCTGTTAGAGACGTGTGGCATATAATGTCACATCAGTTACATTCTGATCCATTTTCTCGTGCTAAATTGACTATATGGGGAAACCCAAATTTAAAATTGGTAAGAAAATGTTTTTTGTGGCAGGCTTGGGATAAGCTGATTTTTACTTTGGATCAACTAGTTGGGTGATGATGATGATGAGATTTTGTCATTCTCTGCTTTGTGTGCCAAATATGCCTTGCCTGCTAAGGCTGAATGGAATTGCAACATTTGGTAGAATATAGATTTGCCCCTGCCATTTTTATACCTTCAGAGTCACCTTTGCTATTAGAAATGCTTATTGAGGCCAATCCATTTTTATAAATACTTATTATTGGTGAATAAAATATGATATACAGGGTCTTAAACAGGAATGGAATAGAAAATTGGATTGTCCCATTTTGCCCAATCAATGGATACCTGCTTTAGCATCTGTATCTGAAGCGTCTATGGATCTCAGTTTTTGCTTATTCAGCAAAAACTCTTGTTCCATGTCTGCTGGACACCACAATGTTTCTTTAATAAGAGCTTGTCTAAGTTGGCTATTTGTTATAGGTGTAACACAGCTAATGCTTCTTTTAACCATATGTTTTGGCAATGTCCAATACTTGCATCTTTGGAGGAGGAGGTTATTATATGGATAAACTTCATATTGGAACACTCTTTAATATTTATTGATCCTTTTAAATTATTGCCCTGCTTTCTGGAAGTTAATGCATGGTCAACAGAAATGGATTATCTGCACCCTTTTGACAGCTAAAAGACTGATATTACAACTTTGAAGGGATAAACTCTCACCTCCTATAATGCAATAGATTGAAGACCTTACAACACTTTCAACATGTGAACTGGTGGTATATAGACGCCACCTTTGAGTGGATATTTATTTGAATATTTGGTCTGCTTTCATTGAAGTTTATGTATAATTCTTTGAAAGCTGTATTTTCATATATGTGTGTATCACACACACACACTTCATAGGCATGCATCGAAATTGATATATTCAGATGTATGTAGCTACATTTTTTCTCTTTTCCTTGTTTGTTTATTTTTGTTTTGTTGAAAAGTTACAATAAAAAATTAATTTAAAAGGAAAAAAAAGAAAGCAATATTTCCTGTATTTGGGATGGATGAAAGAAAGATGCACTTATATAAATGTATACATACCTCAATGACAGTGAGAAGGAAACTACAGCATGCCAGGGTACCACAAGGCTGTTTAGAAATGAATTAAATAGTAGATGTCAAAGCCTTCAGGAACTGTCCACCAAGTTTTATTCTGCACATGTTCCTAAAAAAATTTAAATGAGTACTTTGTGTGATAATTTACAAGCAAATCAGTATCAATAAATCAGCATTATGTAAGCAGTCATGTTTATTATATTCTTGTTGCTTAATATTCATGATAGTAATTTACTTTTACAGTACAGCTTCACTGTTATCTCCTTCAGTGCCGTAACTTTGAGTTTGGCAAGCTGCAAAAGTACAAAGTCCAGTAACCCTTTCGAGACTGCAAAAGTTCCTTTTCTCAGGACAAAGAGTTTGTGTGCACATACAGATGAAGGACATTATCCGCTAAACCTGTTGCACTGACCCAACAACACCTTACTGAGCTCCTTCTGACAACAGGTCCCAGCTGAAGTCATAAAGTAATGCATCTATGCAGCTGATACCTGTGGTTTGTGTCCAATTCTGAGACGAACAGAATGCACGCTTGCATTTCTAAGCAAGGAACTGTTGCAACTGCTCTGTCTATTTTTCAACTTCTGCGTAGGTGCTAGACCACATGATATCCTAGTTCTCAGGTATGTCTGGGGTTTCCCAGGACTCAACTAGAAGAGGAGGGCAGATTTGCATTACAACAACACACTAAGGTTTATGGATTGCAACCAAACTCCAAGCAATTTACAGCTGTTTAAAATTATTTTCGGCAAGGATTCCTAATCTGTGGCAGTCTGTGAAATTGGTGCCACATGTCAAGTGAATGAATTTAAAGCAGCCACTAAAAGCCCCATTGAGAAATGGCTATGATTGTACTGAAATTTTTATACAAGGGTTTCCTCCCTTCCCCCTTGATTTTAATAAGATAATAATGTATTACCAATGTTGGTTACAGACACACATCAAGATAGGGATACCAAACAATAAAAAGATGCTTATTCCACGGCCGATTTTTCTATCATTTGTAGTTAAGGGCCCAATAGCACTACCTCCCAAAGAGAGAAGGATGTTTCTATGGCTTTATGAAATTATGCAGACATATTGCATTTAAGATTTTGATTTTCACCTAATTACATTAATGATAGAATGTTGAGACCACCAACCAAATGACATGTTCAAGTTAAGCACTTTTATGTTCCATTTATTTCAGTGGGAGAGATAAAAACATGTGACTAGCTCTCCCATTGAAAGCAGTGGAACTTAAAAGTGCTTAACTTTGACTGAATTATGTTTGACTGTTGCTGATGGAGCGCATAAACTGTGTCATCAGCCTGATCACTTGAGAGAGAACTTCAGGATTACTTATGACAAAGGAATAAATTGTGCCCATGGCTCAATATATGGAGAATAGATAAGCAGTTGGGAATGAAAAGTGCAGAATATCATTACATGTATTTCTATTTATAACCTATAATTATTAAGATTGTAGCAATTAATCAATCACCTGATTAGCATGCAGGGTCAGCAGGATCCCTTGATCTTATCTTGAAGCTTGAATTAATTAATTAGCCATTAAGCAACCTTATTATTTCCTACTTGTGTATCCAGTTTGCATGAAGGGTGCCTATTGACAAAACATATCATGTTCTCTGTATTTATTGCAGCAGGCATATGAAGTTACTGACATACACTTACTAATTTACAGTCAGAATTATGAATGAGTTAAAAGACTTTAAGCTTTGCATAATTTCAAACTACTTGTTATATTCTAATTAGCTGGGTTCGATTGATTTGTTTTCAGTATAGCTCTCAGCTGTTCAAGTGGAGTCAAATTCAACTGGTGTGTATTGTTGCAATGATATAATTGTGTTAATTGTGCTACCAGTTAACGTGATATTTTTACCCAGGCTTGGTTCTTTGTGCTGTTAATGGTGTATGTGGGTATGTCACTGGGGCTGGTTCTCCCCCCACCTTCATTCTAATTGCTCTCAGTGTCATGATTTTCCCTAGTGCTTGACTTAAATTTCCCCAATTCTTTATTTTATACCATTAGTCCTCCTAGCTAATAACTGTTTTATTGTGCTAAATAGTTATTCCTTCTCCTGTGTCTTTGCACCATCAGACACTTGAGCATCCTCTAATTCCAGTGGTCCCCTTGGCCATAGTTTCCAGACTCAACTTATTCAACACCTTTTACTTTTTCACATAACTGTTCTCTATCTGTCTGCAGTTACTGGTGTTGTTTTTCTCAATCCTCTTGTTATCACAAATTCCTCAATATAAAACCATAATCTGATTTCAGAACAAACCATAAATGGCTAATGATGTCTTCCTACTCTTTCCTGAGACTTGTAACCTTAGTCAATTCTAAACTATGCATTTACACTAATGAACCCGTGCCACTTGTATGCAGTAATAGTTTAGAAACACACAATATGAAGACATTGGTGATGTAAACAGATGTTGGGAACCATACTGAGAAAATCTGGAATGCTTGCCTACACTCAGGAAAAGTCCAGTTAGCCCCTAGCTAATTAGGCAGTAGATCATGGGAAAGAAAGGTGAAAAAGACAAAAGTGAGAACATGACCTAGGGACCTCCAGTGTACACTGTTACTTTGAGGAGCATCCAGGTAAAAATCGGCACATGTGTCTTTCTTGTGCTGATTCTGGCTTAGCCATGAAGCGACACACTTGATGCTTCCAGAGTCACCAGCAGCAACATAAAGTGAATCAAAGTGCATTCAAAAAGCAGGCTTCTGAGGTATGCACAGTCTATGGATAGAATCTCTGTCCAGATCAGAAGCAGCATGGGAGGCACTTTCATGCTCTTTTGACCCCAGCGGTAACTTTTCACATACTTACTTATTAGGTGAATGAGGCCATTCAACCAAAAGCAGTATGAGAGGCTTACATATTGCTTCAAACCTGGCTGCCCCAGGAGAGACAGGAGAAATCACATTGCCTCTGGATTCCACTTGCAGATTATAAGAGAGGCCCTTCTCAGTTTCCCACCTGTGAGGGCAATTAGATGGGTATCCACGCAGGAGAGGGCCTTCTCTTCGGTGGCCCCAAACCTCTGGAACCAACTTCCGTTGGAGGTCCGCCATGCACCTTCCTTGCAGGCTTTTAAGAAGACCTTAAAACATTTTATTTTACCTTGGACTTCACATGATGAGCATTATTATTATTGCTGCTATTGTTGATCCTCTTGCTTTTATTGTTGCTTTTACTGTTTTAATTGATGTTTTATTGCTTTCAATATTTTAAATATTTTATTGCTTTTAATGTTTTATGTATTTTATTGTTGTGAGTCGCCTTGTGAGGGCTTCTGCCCTGAAAGGCAGCCAAGAAATATTATAAATAAATAAATAAATAAATAAATAAATAAAGGTGGCCATCCCTAGCTTTAGGTGCTTGTTGTATATAGGGTTATTTGAAGAAAAAAAAGCCCCATTCAGTCATTAAAACTCAAGTATTGTAGGAGTCATGACCTGGGGACAGATAGCAAGGATGTACATGTTAGCCTTGCTCCCTCCATTGTGTCAGTGTGCCTAGGAATATTGGAGAAATCCACAATAGGTTCAAATGAGTATGGATTTCTATAAATCTGACCTGCAGATTCTGCAGTGGATTGGCTTTTTCCAAGTCACGTGGGTCCCATGGACTTGTGGACCAGTTTTTCACTTTTGAGGGGGATTTGCACTAATTCACATTAATGCTAATTTGCATTAGCACTAATTCACCTTAGCGCTAATGCACATTTGCGCAAGCGCACATTGCCACTAATGCATGCTGTACTCATACTAATGTTATGCTACTGCAAATTAGTGCAAGTAGAATGAAATTCCAGTTTAAAAAATCCAATTCTGTCGATGAGTAGATGACGGAAGGGAAAGTGCCTGACAATCCACGAAATACAAACGGGATGGATTTTACAAAATCTGTACCTCCCTGTGTCCAGCTCCTTCACTGTACACATGTTGCTGGATGAACCTCTGCTGCGAAAAGCCTGCTGTGCTCCTCTAAATTGGTTCCCCATGTGACTTAGAACCCCACCTACAACAGGCTCCCTGCTGCAGGAGTCCCCTCTCCAATTTGTGGAAGAGGAGATGAGGATGCAACAGAGAGGCAAGGCCAGTTAGCATGGTTCAACTCTCCCTCCTGATGTCATCTGCAACACTTGTGGTCGAATGCCTCAATAGGGCTAGAGTATACCTCTGAAGAAATTGGAACAAAGAAGCATTATAGGATTGCAGCCTAAAATTCGTTGGAAAGATCAAACTTACTTGGCTTTTCCTTTCCTCTTCCATCACATGGTATTTGTTTCTTTATTCTTGGTCACTTGCATGACAGCACTAATGCTTTCGCCCAACTGTTGCATGTTTATGGTTTCCTCTAAATATTTTGTTTAGCCATAAGAATTTCACACCTTTATATGCCGTATCTTCTAAAGCCAGACTAATAAGAGTGTAAAGTGTATAGTGCAATTTGCAAGGCACCCTGACCGGTATATTCAGTTGTAGGATGCTATCTAAAAAGATACCTGTCATGGCCAATAACATTAAAAAAACAAACCTTTTGAGTGCAATTACCTTGTTTTATGGAACTTGTGAGAAGCACAGACCAAAGGGGCTTTGTTCCATTAGAAGTAGGTCTCATTGAGTTCCATGAAGCTTATTCCTCAAGCAAGGGAATTTAAGATTGCTACCTTTTTTCTGTACTTGGTAGCCTTCTGCCCTCAACTTTTTTTTATTTCACGCCATCCTTCTGACTGGTAAAACATAGCTGCTGTTATGCTCACCTCCCTTCAGCATTTTGTACGGTCTCACCCTCTGGCATAGTTTCTCTTCTTCTACTTCAAGACTTTACAGAGCAATCCCATGGAAGCAGGGGTGGGAGAGAATCCCTGACAAAGGAACACTCCTCTCAAAGCCCTGCTGGTCTTGTGCTGGCTAGGGCAAAAGGTGTGTATGGGCAGGAGGTACTGGAAGTAAAATATGTACCCCAGCTGCAGGACTGGTGTATTTTCCCTCTTTTGGGGGGGGGGGGGAATGTCAGGGAATCTGTGGATCAAAAGCCTCTTCTGGCACACCTCTTTCCTCCCTGCCATTGTTGAAGCACTGATGGTACAGGGCGAACAGTGGCAGTGCCCCTTGTCCACAAAGAGGAGAGATCCACAATATCCTGTGGCTTCTGGGATGCCCTCCCAGGGCTCAAAGGATTACACCCATAGTCTACTTCCCCCCCCCCCTCGATTTACTTTCCAATTCACTACCCAAATTCCTGTTTCTTTGCTGCTGAAAGAGCCTCTTCAGCTTTTCCCACTGCAAGCCCAGCTGCTTGAGAGATGGTGATTCTGTCTCTAGTTTAAGTGAAGATGTGGTGTGAAGCAGAATGGTGGATGGGTGTGGATGATTATTTTGCCCAAATGTGCAAAATTCCTAGGTGGAATTTGCAGCAGCAGCAGCAGTTAGTGCGCTCGTATTTTTCAACTTGTAAACTTAGCCAAATTGGGTATGGAAGCCAATGATGGGCTCTACATATGGAACTAGAAAATGGCACTTTTCTCCATTTGCTTTTCTGACCGTAACCATGTTTTCTCACTGTCAGCACTTCCACTATAAACTCTTTTTGTCAGAGGTTTATAACACGAATGTAAAGATTTGCTATGGGCTAAATCTCAATCCGAGAGCAAATGTTTATACCAATTCTGAAAACAATCAGCTTGCCCATTTGTAGTTATGCATGTGTTCATCATCTGTTATTGCTTGTCCAATGCTCTGTAACTTCTGGAAGGAAAAAGAGACATCTGGAGGAAGGGGAAAATGTTTTGTTTTGTTTAGTTTTTTTGCTATCCTGCAAATATAAAGCGTGTTCTCCTGTGTTGTTGAATGAGGTACTGCATAAATGCCTGTTTTTCAGTTTATAGCTAAAACTTTCTGATGAAGCTGGTCAGATTACCCACCAAGGACAATTTATTGCTTTTACTGCTTGTGAATTATCTGGGCTGGCTGAATCTGGAGATGGGCAAATTATTCAATGTGAATAATTTATCTGATCAGCTTAGCTTTTTATGTATCATGATTTATCTGCAAGCAGGTGATGATTCTTGCGAGGGTATTCATTACTTGCAGTGTTCCTACAAATAGTTCTGTGAACCAGCTTTAGACTACAGTTTGTTCCTGAATGGCTTTCAGTACATGACATAATTAATCATGTCAATCACATGATATTTCTCTTGCTGCCTGACTGGGCTAACCAAAGCAAAGTTTTTTTTTAAAAAAAAATTGATTGTGCCATGGAAAGGCATCCAAACTATTTAGATAATCTGAAGTTCAGATAAGGAGGAATTCTACTTCTATGACAAAGGTGGGATATAAATGCAAAAATAAATAAATAAATAATATAAAATTATTGTACAAATGATCAGTTCAAAATAGTGGTGAAAATATTTCTGATGGGACTGTACTTGACAATATTTGTGTCTGATCATTCACACAATTTCCACCCTCCTTCCATTAATGAATGGAATCTTCCTTATTTGCTTTAGATTTCAGACCTAAGGATACTTACTATGAAGCAGTTCCCATTGAACTCAACTGAACTTACTTCTGAGTGAATGTGTTTAGGAATTTGCTTCAGGCAGCCACTTACACATCACCCCCCAAAAAGGACAAAAGAAGAAATAGATTTGCAAACAATAGCATCTGTAAATGTATATGCATATATGCAAATTTAGAAAAAAATCTATAATTTAAATAAAAAATACAATACAATTCACCCATAGTGGGGAGGACAGATACACAAAACTTGTGTATGTCCTCAGTCTGCTGTCCAGGTGCTAACTGTTGATTGGCAACTTCTAGGCCGTGCTCACCCTTTATCTTAAAACTGGACTTGGATTAGACAGTCCTTAAAATAGAGGACACCTTCCACTAGAGGACAGTTCTCTAATAGTGCTTCAAATAGAGGACTGTCCTCTGTAAAGTAAGATACATGGCCATCCATAATTGGGCCATTAATTTTATCTGGAAAAATACCGAAGATTCATGTTAATTTGGGGCTTAATGAGAGATAGAGGAAGAAGAGCCATGGGTTTGAAGAAAGGACCAGAAGTCTTCTCCTCTCATACCAAACCTGATGGGCCATTTACTAATTACAAATGAAAGCCATTTACTGGTTGGAGTCTGTTCATCATTCTGCTTTGGGCACTTCTGACTTTGAGGATCCACACACTAAAGTGCATTCAGTTGGAGTGGGAGGTAACACATCTCTGTGTATGAAGTCACAACGGTCCTTTCCATTTGCCATTGAGGAGCCATCCCAGTGGAGCTTGATTGGAAGACTCTTAGTGGGCTGCTCCAGTGCTGCTAACCACTTTGCAAGCATGTTTCAGCCCACAAACATAAGGAGAAGACAGCTCCTGCTGGAGCGGAGTAAGGGGAAGGCCTCTCTTCTTTGATTTCTGTGAGAGCACTACATGCTGTGGCCGCTGCCGAAGAAGAGGAGGAGAAAATCCTCACATAAGGCCACTACAGTGGGAACATTGTATGCCAAAGTTCCCTTCTTCTCACTTAACCCTCACCCCTTATCCACTTAGGCTGCCTCTACACGAGAGGTTTAAAGCTCTTTCAAGTCTCATTAAAAATTTTACCTCTACATGAGCAGGGTGCAAATCGGGAGTTGAGGCGCGTTATCTATTCGATTATGCACATTATTGAATGCGCATTAAACCACAAGTTTTAATTTGCGGCGGGAGTTAAAGCACCTTACCGCCGTGTAAACATGCGATTCTCCGCATGTCAACAGTTTAAAGCGCATTTCGGTCATCCAGTAATGCGCTTTGCCGCCTCTCGTACAGAGGTATTAGGCGTAAATGCGCTTCTGCGAATATGCGCATAATCGGCTAATCAGGCGCAAAGCCGAATTCTTGTAGATGAGGCCTTAGTTGGAGGTAGCCAGTGCCTTAAGTTTGCACAGCCTTGACTCTACTGAAAGAAGTAGGTTTATTCTCATTGAAATCCTGATTTGACCTACAGTTCTGAACCGTCATGGGCAAAAGGAAAATAGAAAATCCGACTGTGGGCGTGTTATCTGCATCCTGTCCTTAGTGGTAATAGACCCTTGTTCATTAACATTGTGTGCTGTGATAATGCTCATACTCTGCTGATTGCCCAGATAATAAAGCGCTAGGATAAATATACAGTAAATTTAATGCAAGCATTTTTATTATTGCGTGAATTTAAACTGATTTTTAAAAAAAATTAAGATGGATTTTCATAGGTTTAAGCCAATGGTTATGCCTCTGTAGCACAGACACACAGAGTAATTAAGGTGATCTGTTCTGTTGCCCCATCTTCAGCTGATAAGAGTTACCAAGCTCTGGAAGCTTGCAAAGCTCTCCTTCAGGCAGAAAGGGAAGCAGATTGAGAATGAAAGCCTTGTGGGGCTTTACTCATAGCGATTGAAGTTTGTCCAATAAAAGCATTTGCTGTACCTTCTTTCACTTTACCTCTCTCGTTCTCTGGAACCAACACAGTAATAACATCTGTATCCTGTTATACAGTAGAAGAACAGAGTTGCGCCACACTTCAGAACTCATGGGAGCCGTCCAAAATGACAGTCTGCATCGTATATGAAGTGTTTCTGCTTAGTTGTATAGGATATGTCTGATATGACTTAAATGCTGACTGTTCCCCAGACATAAGAACAGATGAAGAGCTCTGCTGGATCTTATCTAGATCGGCATTCTATTTCCACAGTGGCCAACCTGATGACCCAATAGGAAGCCCACAAACAGGACATGAACACAATAACACCCTCCAGTTTATATTCTCCAGTATCTGATATTCAGAGGCATATTGTCTCAGATATGGAAGCAGTACATACCCATCATGACTAGCCTTATATTCCATGAATTTGTCTAATCCCCTTTTGAAGTTGTCCAAAATGACAGCCATCACTGCATCTTGTGAAAAATAATTCCATAGTTTAACTCCACTGTGTGAAAAGGTACTTGTTTGTTTATTTGTTACACTTATATCCTGCCTTTTCTCCCAAGGAGTCTAAGGCAATGTACACAATCCTTCTCCTCGCCATCTTATCCTCACAACCACTGTCTGAGGTAGGTGAGTCTAAGAGTCAATAACTGGCCCAAAGTTACTCAGGGAGCTTTATGACAGTGTGGGGACTAGAACTTGGGTCTCTCTAGTCCTAATCCAATGCTCTAACCACTATACCACACTTGCTATTCCTTTTGCCTGTCCTGAAACTCCCACCATGTAGCTTCATTTGATCATGCTGGGTTTCAGTATTATGGGGGAAAGGACAAACATCTCCCTATCCAGTAAGGAAGATGACTAGTAATGGCAATTTAGTAAGAAATTAGTATCCAGTGATTTCTGGATGGTGCAGATTATCTAGATCCATTTCAATCTGGCTTCAGGCCTGGTTTTGGGGCAGAGACTCCTTTGGTTGCCTTGGTGGATGATCTACACCCAGTCTGCTGGATCTCTTGGCAGATTTCAGAACCATCAACCATGGTATTTTTCTGAGGCGTCTGTCTGAGGTGGGGCTGGGAGGCACTGTTATATGGTGGCTCCAGTCCTTCTTGGAGGATGATTTCAGAAGGTAGTGCTGGAGGATTCCTGTTTGATGCCATGGGCATTGGGCTGTGGTGTCCTTCAGGATCCCAGATTTTATCCCCCATGCTATTTAACATGCACCTGAAACCGCTGGAAGACATTGTCCAGAGTTTGGGGGTTTGATGCCACCAGTATGCTGATGACACCCAACTCTATCTCCCCTTTCCGTCAAACTCCAAAGAAGTTGTTCTGGTTCTAAATCAGTGTCTGACGTCACTAATAGACTAGATGAGGGTCAAAAAAACAAGACAGAGGTGCTTCTGATCAGTCAAAAGGCAGACCAGGGAATAGGGATTCAACCTCTGCTGGATGGGGTTACACTTCCCCATCTCAAGCGTGCAATTTGGCTGTACTTCTGGACATGCCCCGGAACCAGGATACCCAGGTCTTGGCAATGGCCAAGAGTGTGTTTGCTCAGCTGAGGCTAGTGTGCCAAGTGCCTTGTTCCTAGAGATGTCTGATCTGGCCATGATCATTCATGCCTTAGTTACATTCCAATTGGTCCATTTAATACACTCTATGTGGGGCTGCCTTCAAAAACAGTTCAGAAACTTCACTTGGTCCAGAATGCTGTGGCCACATTCTTGCCCAGGGCTGGTTACAGGGAGTGCCTGACTCCCTTGTTACAGTAACTTTACTGGCTACTGGTCCGTTTCCAGGCAGAATTCTAAGTGCTGGTTATGACCTATAAAGCCTTATACAGCTTGGGACCAGGCTGCCTGAAAGGCTCTCATATGAGCCTGCCTGGGTCTTAAGATCTTTGGGAGAGGCCCTTCTTTCAATACCACCACCTTCAAAAGTGGCAACATGGGAGAGGGCTTTTTGGTGGGCACTCTCTGCCAAAGGAGGCTAGATTTGCTCCCTCTCTGCTGTCTTTCCACCAGCAGGCAAATGCCATTTTATTCAAGCAGGCCTTTGGCATGTAAGTAGGCCGGTTGGGTTGGATGCTGTTTTTATTCAGTTGTTGTGCTTTTAATTGTGTTTCAATGCATTTGTTTTATTGTTCTTTTAATCAAGTTTTTTTAAAAATTGTAAGCCACCTTGAGTGCCATTTTTCTTGGTAGAAAGGTGGGGCACAAATCAAATCAATCAGTCAATAAAAAGCAGAATCTTAAGTAGCCACTAGGGCCTAAACCATGTATAGGATGCTCTTTGACCTCCCATCCACCTGCCTATCAGGCTGTGCTACCTTCGGCTGGAATACAATTGGATTTTTTTTTTATGCCTTTATTCTTTCATTTGTCTAGAGTTGTGTGAGAATAGAAACACTAATGTTTTTAGGATGTTTTTAGGTTGTTTTAATGCAGTTTTAATAATGTGTGTCATGTTTTAATCAGTTTTATGTATTTTATCACACTGTTGTTCCCCACCTTAATCCAAACGGAGAGGCGGGTAAGAAATAAATTATTATTATTATTATTATTATTATTATATAGTACTTTTCTTGGAAGGTTGAAGTGCTTCACATACATACATCAATTATGTAATGAATCACAGCTTTGTGATATAACCTCTACAGGTACATCAGATAGTAAAGAAATATCATCTCCTTTTGTTATGCTGCAGATGGCAATAATTGAAACCTGCCTTTGACACCAAGGCTTCACATGCAGTCACATTTTGAGAACTTTAAGATTTCTGGTTCAGTGTGTTCAGAAAAAACATGCCCCACAGCATAGCCAAGTCATTTTAAAGAACATTTTCCCTAGGCAACAAATAGTAGAATAAACACATGTGAGCATTAGCTAATGCAAATCCCAATTTGTTTGTTGGGCTAAGTTATTGGGAGGGGGGGGGCAGAATTGGTCAGCAGCCCTACTTGGGCCAGATCTACACCAAGCAGGATATAACATTTTGAAAGCAGTTTGAAAACCGTTGTCAATACCGTCATAAACTGTTATAAAGCAGTAGTGTAGATCCTGCCTTGGTGCCTCGATACCAAAATGTAGGGGAAATAATGTCTTATTTTGAATCTATATGGGTCAACACATATAGTAAATGCTGACAATCTCTGGCAGATAAATAGCTGGATTTTCTTCATCTGCAACCAGAGTTATAAAGGGACAGTCACCTCATCTTCTCAAACATTGCTTGTATTTTCTGTTTGATGATGGAGGTACCTGGCACGAATTGGGTACAACCAAAGAAAGAGCACTTCCATGCCTGCTCTAGTTTAACCCACTGTCCATTTAGGCCATTATAGTTGAGGTATTGAGCCAATAATTGTGTATTTTGGCTTGCTTACGTTCTATCCCAGCCAGATGCCAACTTGGTTAACAAGGGCAGGAGCAGTGCAGCATGAAAACACATCTTTAGATATTTCATTTATTTAATTAATTACAATATTTATATACCGCTCCCTAGCTGAGGATTTCAGAGCAGCGAACAACTGGCATAAAATAATAAAATCAGAATATAAAAGTCATGAAAAATTATGTTTTAAAAGAACAGGTACAGATTGAACCACGGCAGGTACATTTAGATATGTATAATGCAACCAGATCATTGTGTGGTATAGATATGGGTGAAGCTTGGCTTTTTATGTGACATGTGCATCTCCCCTGCCAGAATTTGTCTACAAAGCCAACAAAGCACAAGTCATTTTCATGTTCACTTAGAGGTTCTTTTAGCATATCAAACTGTCCATAGATACTTGTCTAAAACTTAGCCAAGCCTTCCCCAACCTTATGCTCTCCAGATCTTTTAGACTTCAACTCCCATCAGCCTCAACCAGCATAGCAAATGGTCAGGAATTCTGGGAGTTGAATTCTAAAACATCAGGAAGGCCCAAGGTTGGGAAGACTGATTTAGTCTGTTATAGGCCTTTTAAAAGGCCACTTTTGCCAAATGGTTTTGTCTCAAGAAAACACTGTTGTCTGCACACTATAGCCCATGGATAGCTAACCTGTGGCATAGGCAAGCATGGTTTGTGGCACTCCTGGACAGAGCAGGATAGCCTATGAACTTGGCCACACTACTGACAGCCTCTCTAACACTGCATTGCTGCCTGCTTCCTAGGTCAATAGGTTGTAGGTAAAATCACAGCGAGACACCAGGGGCTCACAGGAGTGGGCAATACTTACCCTCTGGGCTGCATGTGTCCCATCACGTCTGTTTTTGCAGCCCCCTTGCCACCACTGAATATGCTGTAGTGGTGGCAGCAAAATATCAGTGATTTTGCAAGGAAAAATGCACCGGGAGGTAGACAAGAATAACACTACATCATACCTCAGATGGACACCACTTGTGGCAAACTTGACAAAAAGGTTGGCTGAAAATGCTACCCTTCCCATAAATATATTTTGGTTTTAAAAGTCTCCAAAAACTGATACTGATCTCTTAGAAGAGAAGCGTAACTGGTTCTAGCAAACTCTTTCTTTAGAAAGTCAAAAGAAATGAGTCTAGATGCCTAGGAGTTTCACTAACAAGGGGTAATCTGTGCATTTCAACAAAAAGTACTTTTGCTTACAAAGCAGTATTAGGTTTTTTTTTTACTTTTTCTTTGTCGTAACTAGTGGAATATTAGGCTTTCTAAAGATCAAAATGGTTCCCCCCTCCCAAATATGTTTGTTCTGGTATTCTCCCTCTCTTTTATTCCATTCTTTATCCTCCATTCATAGTTGGGGTAAGAAACGGAGGGCCAAAGAAATAAACAAGTTACCGTCTATCTTTATTTTATATGGCTTATTTTCTTTGTGAGAACGAGTGTGTGTGTGAGCGTGCACAAGCTTAGTCCTCAGGTGGAACGGTGGCTCCTGTGCTTTTCGTTCTCGAAGCTGTTATTCTGGAAGGGAATGGAGGCAGCTGTGTTTACAGCTCAAGTCTTGGCATACATTTACCAGAATCTATTATTCATATCATTCAGTATCAGGGAGAGATCTCAGGCCACCTGTCTATCTGACAAATTCACCCTTTTGTGAGCTTTCTGTTCATAGCAAATTATGTTCACATTGATGAATTGAGTTTTTATGAGCATTGCTAACTAACATTCTCACAGAAGGCCAGGGGCAATAGACTGCAAGTGTTTCTGGTCCACAAGTAAATGTTAAAACAGAAAAAAAAATATCCTGCCAGTATTTAAAGACAATTTGCCATGAAGGAATAGTTAAAATATTTGGCAGTGCCTTCATATTTATAAATTCAAAGCTGTCCATAAATTATTGCAAATACTCTGGTTATAACAAACAAAAACAGGGTAGAATGCTGTCTGCAGTACCTTCCATAGTACTAAAGTGTGTTCTAAAAGGTACCTAGTGTGCAGCACAAAGCTGTCTTGTTGTTACGGAAATATACATTGGGGGGCAGACATCTGAGATTACTCTTTATATTAACTGTGTCTCTGTATGAGCAAAAGCATATATTAAGATATATCAAAAATTGATGAATAGAGAAGTCATTGTCCTGTTCAAGAGGAAACAAGTTGCCCAAACTGCAGTAGAAATGGAAAGCAAAGGCCAAATAATGTTGTGCTCCATGAGGACCCATTTGTTTCAGTGAGAGAGTGATAAGCACAAGCTGGTCCCAGTATATGCAGACGATATTTTGGGCCATGGAAATTTACCATTTGCACCAAAATGCCACTGATTTATAGACCCCAATAATCTAGTTACAATGCAAGGCTTGGAAGCTCTGCCATCTGAATCCTGGGGCTTCTTTGAAAAAAAAAATCATTCATGAAAGCTAGGAACTTCCTTTAAATGTAATTGAAATTCTCTGGTTTCTAAGGTCCAAATTACATGTTATATGCAAATGTGTATGAAGGCATGAAGTATACATACGCTAGAGGGGTATAGTGTCACCATGATAGGATCATATTGATATGACATGAGGCGTAGATCATTCAATCACTCATTACATTTCTTCTAGGCCTGAAATAAATGGCATATCAAAAGGAGAAATGCATGCACATATCAAGCCTTAGGTCGTTCTCACACGGGCGGTTTTAAGTACACCCGCCACGACTTTGATCCACTTCTTCAGCATGGTACTCGCATGATGTCGTCCCCCTGGCGCTGTTCTCATGCCCTGAGTGCTCCGTTTTTCATTTCTGTTCCGATTTAACCCTGAACAGGCAAAGTCCATTTCAGGCAAGTTCAACAGGCTGAGCTGAGGTATCGGAGCAAAACCGACCACGTGTGATTCAAAACGCTAGATTCGCATAGGAAATGGAGGGGGAACCTGCTGAAGCAATCCGGGGGGTTAATGGTATGTGTGATAAAGGCCTAAGAGATACCAGTGAAGAGATGGGAACTATTGGAACTGTGAGAAAGCTCTTACAGTCATGCATTTGTTTCTTAGAAGAGAATTTCAGAAAATAGTAACAATCACCATTCAGAAGCACTAATTGACAACTGATGATTTAATATCAGTGTCTAAAACATTCCATTAAAATATTTAGATATTTTCAAATTTCATACTTAAAATTTATCAGAGACGTACACTAAAAAAAAACACTGACTTCTGAAGTCTCCTTGACTGTTGAACTAATAATATTACGTATGAATTAGCTCAGTTCAATCCTTTTGCAGCTTCCTCCCTTCACCCCCACTAAATTCTTTATTGCAGATCAGAATAATAATTTAAAAATATATAATATGGCTGGAATCTTACACACACTTACCTGGGAGTAAGTTCCATTGAACTCATTAGACATATAGAATTGTGCTGTAAAACATCAAAATCCAGCAGAATTCAAACAGCTGGTGCTAAGTATGAGAATTTCACTCATATTTTAGCAAGAAAGTTCCAGTTAGGGGAATTTTCTTGAGAATCTTCTGCTACAAATGTGATGCAGGCCAGTTTTAATATTTTTGCTTTAATTTATTTTATTGTTGTTTGCATTTTTTAAAAGCTGGCCTAGGAACTTTTTAAAGGCTGTAGTATAAATCCCTTAAATAAATGGATAGGATAAGGCTATCCTGGGCTACCAAAGCTAAATCTACATGCTTCCCAGCTCTCATTCTACTTCGTTGGCTGTCACTTGCAGGGGCGGTTAAACTGGGAATGTGAAGATACCATCATGTCATATTGTTGGTATTACTAACATATGGAGGAGGAGACCCGGTCCTGTTGTTTTGCCAGCAGCCATTCATCAACGATAGAATCGACTATAGAAGAACCAAGGAATGGCTTGGCTGCTTGGGGCCATGGAACCAAAGACATTGCAACTAATTGTCATTCTGTGTTTGACTTCGTAAGCATCCACACTAGGTGTCTCTTGATTTTGTAAGGTTCCCAATGCACAGTAATATAATGGTTACGTAGCCTTTCTTAACCATCTCTCCAAGAAAAAGAGCAATGGCTTGAGTCCTAAGGACTGTGAGCTCTGCTTATGGAATGGGGCTTCCCCACTTTTTTCCCTCCCGCAGCACCCTTCTCCCTCCCCTGCCCCGCCCCGCCAGCTACTCCTGAGAACCAAAGAACCCCATAACAGCATTTGATGAGCAGGGGCTGGAGCTGAAGCTAGATAGGAAATCTGTAAAAACAAAACAAACCCAGGACACACACATCCCTTGTATGAGCAGAAATGCCTTCTTTCCTCACTAGGGCACTGTTGCATCGAAGGCAATGAGTGTGCGACAAACACCTACTTTTGATGTAGCTCAAAAGTACCCCCTAGAACATATGGGCAGGATCTACATTACTGCTTTAAAACGGTTTAAAATGGGATTCCACAACTGTTGGGGCCCATGACACATTCCATATACAGTCTTCAAACTGTTTTCAAAGTGTTATATCCTGCCTGGTGTAGATCTGGCCATGGTAAATTGGCACCATGCCGGAATGCTTGAGTAGGCTAGATCTCACTTTTTGTGTCAAAATGCAAAGCCAAATTATAAGCTCTTTCACACAATGGTTTGCCCAGTTTAGAAATGGCCACCTCTTTTATAATGAAAATCTAGGTGCATTACAAAGTTGGGTCCAGCTGCTAAGTAATTATCTGGTTTGCTAGCTAGACCACCGGCATCAGAAATGGAGGGTGTCACACTAATGGACAAAACAAAAGTATGTTGTGAGTATGGGGATGGCTTTCACTGAACTCAGATTTCCATAACAGTGAGAGTTTGATGTCATCTTACTAATAACTAATAATTAGAGGCCAAAATGCTCTCAAGCCATCCTTTCTGCTAGGAACTCTGCATATATTCTGAAACCCAAGACTCTACACAAGTAGGTAACATGCAACTAGCTAAATTAGATTTACTTCATTGGTTTAATTTGAAATCCCGGGTATGTGATTATTGCCTTCCCTTGTTTCCCCCTTTGCCTTCCTTTTTATGAGCATCATCACACAGGGGGAAATCGCGTTTGCTTACCATCACTTCTCCGCCCATGTGTTTATCCCTCATTACTTCCTCTTTTGAAAGACGAAGTAAACAATGTGCTCGTGGTACATTCAGTGGGCCATTTTGATCGCGCTGCTTCTCCTGCACACAGCAGGAGATAAGGACAACTTTCGTCTTTAAAAATAAGTCGGACTTACTGGGTTTTTTTTTTTGTGGTGCAAAGAAGGCTAGAAAGGGCGGGGGGGCAGACAATGACATGAGAGGGACCTGTGAAAACCTGTGAGTGCCCAGTAACAAGCGTGCAATAAAATACTTGTCTGATGGAGCTCTAAGGGAATTTCTGAGTAAAACCCCTTTCCCATATGAAGGCTCCTGTGTTCTTCGGGTTTTGTGACAATCTATCTCGGCTTTGGGGCAATCCAGTCAAAATTATCTCTTTTTCCCTATAGCTGAGCTGACGGGAGGGGTCCTTGACAGAATGGGTTAGAAGAACTGCCCAGATGGACAGACTAGGATGTGCCAGGAGGTTCAACCTGACTGGTGAAAGCCTATGAGTAATTGTTTTGGTCTTGAACCCTTATAAAGATGAAATTCACCAGCAAGGAAAGTCAGCCATTCTCCCAATCCATAACAGAGTGCCAACCAGAATTGTTGACTATGAATACAGAAAATAAGATGTTTTTTATTTTGCATCCAGTCTGTGTGTGGTTTTTTTTTAATTAGCAGATGATGGATGTTTAGAGTGGATTGTAACCTTATTTATACTGTTCATATATGCAGATAGCAGTTGTGCTGCAGGCCCTGAATGTCAGTGAATGGGAGTAGTAGGTATACTCTGAAGATTGGACCCCCTGGTAAATGGCATACCTCAGCATTTCACATATAAGAGAAAGCATTTGAAAGTTGGGTGCTAATGCCAAAGTGTTCTCCTCCCCCCCCCCCCCCCAATCATCCATGTGCTAGGTATCTTCAACAGTGTCAAACAAATTTGTAGAACTGGTGATTAGCTGCCCAAAGAGCATAATGTATGCATTATTAATTAAAGAAGGTAAGTTTGGCTAATTGTCATTTCTATACAGTAGCACTGCACTAAGATACATTTTAACAATCTATAAATAATTGATAATTTTTTTTCTTTCATCTTCCTTCCTAGTTTGCATAAAACTAATGACTTGGTAAATGTTACTCACTTCAAAATATTCCACTGCTCCCATGAAAATTAAAGTAGCAGTGTAACCTTAGCAAAGAAATTCCCCCCTTCCTTTTTGTTGAAGATGAAGAAAGGAAATGTAACAAAAATCTGATTCTCTTAAATCCAAATGGGAATCATAATGGGGTATCATAAATACATCACGTTAATAAGTTTGATGTACCAATTTTTAAAATTCAGAAGAGTGAACATTTTATTCTACTCATCAGACTCTTCAAAATGGTCAGTGGTGTTATTTGTTTCACATTAAACAAGATAAGGCTATGACACAGGCAAGCATACATGCACACATAGTGATAGATCAAGAAAGCTTTCACGATGAAGTAGAAATATTTTCAATACTTATCAAATGACTGCATGCATAATCCCATAAATCAAGTTAGCTCAAAATACAGTGTTTTGGTATAGTTTCTAGCTGCTTGCTTAATATGATTATGATACCTTGCTAGTTCCTTGAAATGAAGGATTTACCCATGAAAAAATACAGATTTGCTGAGGTCTCTGTTATTTTTACAAATCCACAACCTGTCAGTCTACAATGTTATTGCAGTGGGGCTTTACTCTTTAATTTTTAGTGCAACTAAATACATTCCCAGAATTACTGATGGTACTATTATTTCCCTATTCATTTGGTTTGGAATATGATGTTAGTAAAATTTACGAACGATGCATTATCTTATCATTTCAAGATGGTGGTGGTGTGGGTAAAGTCTTTACAGATGCTTACATATGCTTCATTATTTCTAAAAAAAGTTGCAAGGACTGATTCTGTGACCTTTTTCTCTCATTTTAACCCTACTGATATGTCACCCATGGCAACCTTAAACCGATTTTAATAGAGTCTATCCTATTATTCATTTAAATTGAGGTGCAAGAGCACTTAGACCAGAGAAATTTGCATTCTGCAAATGAGGATTTGATGAGCAAAAATGATAAGATATATGTTGTATAACATGTCCTATTTTGCTAGCAAATAAACAGCTCTTGAAATTGATAAACTTCAGAATATTTTATCCTCAAATGTTTGTACATAAATGATTAAAATGCATTAGCAATTCTGCTTTTGAAAAAAACAGAGAAAACAACACAGTTGTGTTGCTTAAATTTGTAATTAACAAATTTATTACTAATTCTGCTCAGTTCTTTAATATGCTGCATTCCTGAAGAAGAACATTAATACACAATGGCAGAAAGAAGCTAATTTTAAGACTTTGGAGAAATGAATGTCTTTTAATGCTGTGTGTTTCTCTTATCTACATGCCACATTATTGTAATAAGTACATTCAGGAATAATTTCTTTTCAAATATTTTTACAAATCTTGCTCTTATTTGCATGCAAGTAAGTTGTCAGCTTAAATCTTTGAAATGCAAAATATATCTCATTTCTATATTTCATCAAGGAGCCTTTCATGTTTAATAAATTACAACTTAGATCCTCCAAGACTTTGTTTTTCATTAACTAAAAGCAAAAGGATACATTTAAAATCTTAATCACAACCTGCAAGGGTATTTGCATGTTGCTGATATTTGTCTTGATGGAACTTTTAATATTTGCAAACTAATCAGGATAGCAAGGCTATACCATTAATTTCTACAGACAATAAATGTTTCTACATTTTAGGCTTTTCACCATGCCAGGTTGTTCGAGACAGCTAAAACTTAACCCTAATGGAATGATTCACATGGATTCATTTGCTTAAAGACAACATCCAGAAAAAAGGACAATAGTTAAGAATTCCTTTAAGAGATTTCAGAAGACATTTTTGTACAAATCCATCAGAATTCGTTCTGTAGAAATGTGTCTAAACATGCTGGATGGAGTCATTTGGAGACCGAGCAAATAAGGCAGAACCCACCTCTACTCCACTTCTGATGTTCAATAGGAACTGATGAGCATCTGTCTCATGTATGGTTTGACCCTTAGTTTAGCTAAACATTCTAGCTCATCTTTCTGAGGGCCTACTGCTGGTCTCTTTGTAATAAGGTGGGTCATCTCATCTTATCAGAGACAGAAAGCCTGACAGCTGGCACCATTTCCTGATCCTGGTGGTCTCTGGGGGCAACAGCAGTATGACGTTACAAAAAAAGGCAAACTTTTGCTGAACTCAATGCTCTGAGACCTTCACTTAATCTCCTCCCACCCCACATCCACCAGTCAACTAACTAGTTCAAAAATAGTCAACAAATATAGTGGGTAGTTAAACTGACGTACCATGCATGTTGTTTTGTGAGCTAACAGGTTAAATATGGCTTTGCTTTAAGTTTCCCATCAAATTCGTTTTTATAGAGAAATCTCTGAAAGCAGAAGGGGTTGAGGGAGGGTGAGGTAAAAAGAAATAAATCATTGTAGTCTCAGGAACAGTAATCCTTGTTGAGGATTTTGGCTGATTGATATAAATAACATCGTCCCCGCCATCTGTCCGAAGAGGGACCTTTCCAGTTAGTGTTAAGCTGCAACGGCAGAATAATTAATGAATGGTGTCCTTTGTGCTGGTAATAAAGACAAGACAAATTATGTTATAATCCAACTGCTGCTCATTTGTCACAGCCAAATAAAATGTCAAATAAAAGTGAGGGGGGCCCAGTGTTTGTTTAATGGACTGCAAGCTACCTGTTTGTATCGTTGACAGACAACTATAGTATAAGTTCTGGATGTAGAGAGCAATGTGAGAGATATTCAGTGAGAGGCAAAATACAATCCTTTTCCTCCTTTCTTCTTCTAAAGGGCAGGGCTGCAGAGAAAGAAAATGGTCACAGCCTTAAATGAATGCAAGTCTTAATTATATAGCCATAATGCTCTCTTTTTTCCTCCGAGGAAGGTGGGTTTATATTACATAGTGCAAAGGAAATTGCGGCGGCGGGGGGTGGGGTGGGGGAATAAAACAGCAACTTCACAACAGCCCTGATGCTGCAATCTGTAAGTATTTGGCCTTGTTCGCATCTTCCCTTTTCAGGACAGGCATATCCATCCAGTTGCTAGGAAAACCAAATAATGAAAACATAGCTGGGAATTAGCAGAGTCCCATTGGGAATTACCTATGATAGAGGGCAGGGCTGTACTTCCTCAGAACATGCTCCTGCTGTAAAAAATTCACAAACCTGGCATTCATACAGGCATCTGTCGCTTGCTCTAATGCCAGTTCATAGTATACATACAAACATCTGCTTCCATGCACAAAGGGATACAGAGCGCTTGACAGGTCTGTGTTAGCAGGGTTCTCAATGCCAGTTCTTTATGCAAAAACCCTAATGCTTCCCGTCAAGCCATTAGAAGTGATACAATCAGCCCAGGCCCCATTAAGCCATCAGTGTCCACCTGTGATAAAGATGGCCATTTGTTTTCTTAAAGCCCACTTAATGTCTGCTTAACTCAATTTGTCAGGAAATGTAGAACAATTTCCTCACAGCCTGAATTTGGTAGTGGTTCAAAGTCAAAAGGCCAGGTCTAGTTTTATTCAAATGATATAATAAACAGTCTTCAAGTCTAAATCTGCCCTGGGGAAATACTGTTTACTTTGTTTGCTTTTAAAAAAAAAAATACGGGGAGAACAAAAGAATAAAATTGGTGTGCCTTTTACAATTTTAAAAAAATCCTAATTGTTTCTGAGCCCTTCCAATGGCTTTTTTTTTAAAAAAAATACATTTTAAAGGAAGCAGCATTTTTACGTGCTAATATCTGTCACAGAAAAGTATGCAGAATGGTTATAAGTCATATTAGTCCCCAGATACCACCATCACTAGGAATTTGTACCGCTATTTTTATACATTTATTTTCTAAAGGATTTATTCAACTACTTTACACTTTTAAATGCACACACACACACAGTTTTCTTTGTGAGAATAGCTGAGACGCCAAAATCTTCTAAAGAAGGTTCTGAATTTTGAATATAGCTCAGTTTATCGTTTTCACAGTTGAGGAGAACTTCTGGGGGGAGGGGAGGTTTAATTAAAAGAGAAGTAAAGAATTGGTCCCTGTATTCCACACCATTTTCTGTGCTAAAACAGGAGCAAGTTTTCATGAGAAGGGGTGGGGGAAGGAGGAAGAGAGACAGGCATTTCCTTTCAATTAAACTAGGTGGTCTTCCCCCCCTTCTCCTTTAGCCCTCTCCCATTTGGTCATCCTGTGCATCCAACACAGCTCTTTCAAAAACTGGAATGAATCCCTGTGAAAGTCAGTCAAGGGTGCTCTGCTGGGAACTGGAGGAGGAGGAGATATCAGATCTCCATCAACCAAACACATTCCAGTTGGTGGAAGGCATTGTCTTGCGTTCTTGTGCCCCCACCCCTTTTATGCCAAGGAAATAGGATGAGTATTTATTCTTGTAGGAGGCACATAACCAGCATGGGTAAGGCATAAAGACTTGTTCAGAGATGGAAATACTGTAGACCCAGATTAAAGATCCTAGTTTAAAACAATAATTGTATAAAAATGAATACCCCCCCATTGTGAAATGTTTTTATTTGTTGCTACAGGCGAGCATGCAAAAAACAAAATGCAAGGGATGCATCATGTATTATTTTTCATACTATTTCTGCTTTTGGAAATAATTTGAGAAAAGGCTCTCTGGCTATTTTTGTTTCTCCAGGAAAGGGAGGTGGGAAGAAAGAAGAAGCAGGCTAAAGCCTAACACAGTCTCTGTTGGCTTTAACTGCTTGTTAGGGAGGTGTGTGATAGCCTCAAGTTGTGCATTTGCAGAGAAAATATCACACTATCCAGATGTTCAAGTCTGCTCTTTCTGTGCACACGGAGAACTACGCGCAGAACTGAAGCTGAACAAAAACATCTCCCAGAAAAAGAAATGAACAGATTTGTTTCCTAGTTAAACGAATGAAAGCTAGTCATGAAGCCTGGTAATCTCTCCCAGAAACAGGCTTTTCCATTTCAGTTATCAAATTCTGGTGGCTAATTAACTGGCAGTATGCATTGGTATCTTCCCCCTCCCAATACAAAAGGCTGAGTTGACTCTAGCTATTCTAAGCATAAGGATGTTTATTGTATGAGATGCAGCTTCTGTTATAATTAGGGTCCAGCAAATCTGTATTTTCCTGTTTGCTGTTACTTGCTGCTACATATTGCCTGTAATGTATGGCACTGTTAAGGGAAAAAAATTGGAGTCAAAGTGACTGGAAAGTTAGGTCTGCTCTGTAGCACTGTGAGATTGTTGACATCTGCCGAGGTTGGAGAGCTCAGTAAGCAGGAAATGGAGTGTCACTCTGAGTGGTAGTTTACCATTATCCTGGCATCCTAATGAAGTGTCTGCAGTGCACAGAGCTTCTGGATGGCATCTTAACGCACGGCTAAGCAAAAGCACTTCTCTCCTTGTCACTGTCATCCATCTGCCTGCACCCTACTGTAGCCAATGGGATGGAACCATGCTACAATGTGCTATAAGCCATTTAGAGTTGCACATTGCATAATCAGTCCCATCAAATATGTTTTTTAAAAATGACGATTATTGGTTATTTTTCTCGAGCGATGGCACCTGGAGGTTGAGACATTAAAGTTTAACTTTTCCAAGTACTGTGAGAATGTTTTTATTATTATTATTCCATTAATTCTACATACATATTTGTTAAATGGGACAGAGTTAGAAACTCATTGTCTTAAGTCTTGCTAATGGACTGAAAAATATGTATGAATATTCATTGGAAAACTCCTCTCTTTTTATAGACCACATCTGATGAACTGATCAATTGATAGTGTTAAAACATGGCAAATTAATATTTATTTTAAAACATTTTTCTCTCTCTCCCTTCGCCTTTTTGGAGGTGCATGTATAAAAAGTAAATCAATTCATACCTTATGTAGTGAGTATAAGTTAATTTAGACTCATCATATAGGTTTTTAAAGAACAATCCCTATTGATTTATGTAGCTGATATTATCTGTAATGGATGATTAAGATTTTGATTTGGAATGTTCGGCCAAAATAAATGATATATTAGGCAGAGAAATAGAAATATGTCTTAAGTTCCTATTTTCAGTATCTTTTTATTCATCTGCCCATCTATATATTTTATGTCTATTAATCAATCTATACAAACTCTCTCTCTCTCTCTCTCTCACACACACACACACACTTCACTCCCACTTACAGAGTTCCGCTGGAATAACCAAACATGTATTCTGTTTTAGCAACGTTTCACAGAAAATACAAGATTTTGGAGTGGTTGGGGTGGGGAGGGATATTTTTAAAAAGTCAGGCTGGCATAGAGCTACTGAAACTGAGTAAGGGCAATAGAGATTTTCTAAATCGGATGTTTTATTTACATCCACGAGGGCAGAGCATAATTTAGTTGCCTCAAAATTTTTCACAGACATTAAAACTATAGCAAACATACCAGCAGGGAAGCTTGCACAGCAGCGCAGTGGGGGAGCGTGCCGAGCGTCTGCCCAACACTATGGCTGGTTATAGCAAGCCTCAGAAGCCTCACATTTTCTCTTGCAGTCAAAATCTCAACCTGGTTCACTCTGCTTTTATTTTTCATTGGAGGCAAATGAGGCAGACTGATAGATGAAACTGAAAGTCGAAAGGTTCTTGCTGCAAAAAGTTTTTGCTGGGATAACAGGCGAAGATGTAAGCAAACCTAAATAACTACGAAGATTAAAGCAAGGAGAGAGGGGTGCTTTTTTTAAAAAAAGAAAAGAACACGCCAACATTTTCAATTGTTTATGAAGCCTTGTAGCATGTTCTTAAAAAAGAAGAGAAAAAGATCACACCGAGGCATGATATCACAAAGACTCAAGGTCCTAAATCAGAGCTAAGTGTTGAGGTGAACCATAAATGCCAGTTGAACATTAGACATGCACCCACATTTTCTAAAGATCCTAGTAGAGGAGTCAATGGGGTAAAATGAGCCCAAGTCCTTCAACCATGAATAATGCAGCAAGACTGAAGGTAGGGGCAGAGGTCAAACTCCACTACCTTGCAACATAATGAATTTATGTCAGGCTGAAATCGTAGATCTATTCCTAGAAAAGGGGAGTTATGGGAGATCAACTCTGGATTTCCTGTTCAGTAACAAAGTGGTTTACAATAAACATCCATGTCCATTTAAAATTAATGATTGGAAGCAGCATTTGTATAGATAGAGTATTTGTTAGGGGTAGAAGAGGTGACGTTTTGTTTCTGCATTCATTGTCCAACAATGAATGTTCAGCTGGCATCAGTCTCTATACCTGTGATCCTGTTTTTTTTCTGTTCTGCATGTGTAATTTCAGATAAAATCAATGGGCTTACTGTAATTGTGTGAAAAATCACAGCCTAGACTGAAATAGAATAATTCCTTCCAGCCCAAATCTGAGGGAATCCTTGTGGTTCTTTTCTGCTTGAATAAAACAGTTGCCAAATTGCATACTGTACCTAATAGTACTGAGGTTGCTGAGTTGTGGTTCAAGAGTCACTGTGGCTTTAAGAAATTCCAGTGCAGCTTGGAGGAAATGAATAGAGGTTAAGAAAGCCATTAGTGAGCTTGACCAGCTTTGCATGGATCGCCACAGCCCACCGTAGCTTATTTAAGCATGTGAACCCAGACAAGCCACGGTGGATTGTAGTGCCTGCTGGTGGCCATTTTGAATATTCAAACTGCAGTGGGCAGTTGCCATGGCTTATTGTGTCATACGAACCTGGCGAGGGTGGCTTATGCGAGAGTTAAACCCTCGCATAACCCTAAAATAGCCCATGAGTTATGCAAGGATTGTTTAACCCATTGTTTAACTCTCATATAAGCCACCCTCACTGGGTTCCCACAACATGGTAAGCCATGGCGGCTGCCTACCATGGTCTGAATATTCAAAAGGGTGGCCGGCACACACCACAACCCACCATGGCTGCATTGATCATGCCTTTGTCCTCGCCGAATATCCTATGCCACACAAATCAGCAAATCTACATGCTTTTGTTAAGCAGAACATGTTTTTCTAGTGCCAATTTATTTATTTTTAAATTAGGTTTTGTAATATGCTATTTAAAAAACAAACAAACAAACCCCTCACACACAGAGATCAATATCGACCTTTCTAATGAAAGAATAGCCCGTACTTTCATGGAACTGTAAAAGAGTGAGTGTTGTGGCAAAAAGACTGGCCTCAGCAGCTTTGTGTGGGAAATGGTGAAATGTGACTGTGATTTATAATGAGAAAAGGTATCTACAACATACAATTTTCTACCTAGCTGCAAATAATAATTCATAGTGATGTCCCTTCCAGATAAAATACCTTTGCTATGGAGGACCCATGTGGTAAGATGATCATGATAAATGTCAGACCAGTGCAGGTAACGGCTTTACAAACCATTAAGATTAGCTCCCTCTTTTTTTCCCTGATGATAACAGTAACCATGCTGTGAGCCTATGTAGTAATAATATCTCAGTACTGATAAATGCCAGAGCCAGGCAGAAGTGTTTATCATTCCCAGCTCAGAAATGCTGACTAAAGTTACCACATGTTGCCAGTTGTTCTTCTTTTTCAGTCGGATAACAATTAGCAAATATGTTGATTCATAAAATAGTGATATGCAACATTACTTCTATGCTTTGGCAATGAATTGGCTATTTTTCACCAACTTCATCGGTGGCTGCACTCCAAGCTGGAACTGAAAAGGGTCATTTTACATTGTGAAACATAAATTTGGGAGCATAGATTTTGAAGTTACATCCTTTCCTCACCACCTGTTTTAGAACACACACACACACACATTCATTTTGTCTGGTATGCTTCAATGAACTTATAGTGATATACATTAATCAAAATTGTCTATATGACTTCTTACTAGATCAGGATTTGGACTGTGCCTCAGATGTAGCTGGATCCCTCTATAAAGACTGACGTAAGATTGATGGTAATGCTACACTCATCTTTGGAATATCTATATGAGTTGGGATCATCACATAGCCTTGGATCCTAAATTGCTCCCCTGTTCAACCAGTCACAGTGGGGGCAGGACAGGGAGCTTAAGTCAATAACCATCATCATTGCTATAGTCTAATAGCTCATTATTCCCAATTTGTGATCAAACCGTAGCTGCACCCACTGTGAATAAGGCTATTTTATAGGAGTCCATCTTATTAGTGTCATTCAACCAATAAATCAGATTGAATTTTGCTGGCCATCCAGCCTCTTTGGTCAATAAATTACTAGCCAGTTAGCTTAACATCTGTTCCAGGTAAATTGGAAGTATTGTTAAAGACAAAATTAGTAGCCATATAGAAGGACAAGCCCTGCTGAAAAAGAATGAGCATGGCTTCCAGAAAGGTAAGTCATGTCTCATTAACCTTTTAGAGTTCTTTGAGAGCATCAGTATATATGTGGACAGGGTGATCTGCTCCCTCTCTCACAATAGTAGAACCTGGGGTCATCCCATGAAGCTGATTGGTGGGAGATACAGGACAGATAAAAGGAAGTTAACACATAATTAAACCATGGATTTCACTAAAACAAGATGTAGTGATGGTCTACATCTTGGATGGCTTTAAAAGGAGATTGGACAAATTCCTGGAGGAGAAAGCTGTCAATGGATACTAATCATAATGGCAATATGCTACCTCTGGTATCAGGGTGATAGGCCTGTGTACACAAGTTGCTAGGGAACATGGTAGCAGGGCTGTTGCACTTACGTCCACCTTGTGGGTTTCCCACGGGCAGCTGGTTGGCCACTGTGTGAACAGAATGCTGGACTAGATGGGCCCTTGGTTTGATCCTTATGTTTTCCTTCTTATGTTTTTAAGTACACATCCAACAGAACCATTCACAGGGTTTTATAAAAGGGATAGGACACAGTGAGCAAGATGGTCCACATTTCCCAATCCACAAAGGCATGACGTGGCACAGAGGGATAAACTTGCCACAGGGACGCTGGACGTTATGTGGAAACATATGAATCCTCTCTAAAATCATTCACTATCATAAATTCCTTAATTGTTTAAAGGTTTATAGTTTCACAGCTTCCTCTGGAAAACGTTTCCCCACCCCTTTTTTAAAAAATAACAAACATAAACATGCTTTTGCTGTAAGTAACATTTACAGAAGGGCAGCTGTGCCTTAGTCTCTTTCTTTGTGGAATTGCTGTCAAACGTTTTTAAAAGCATCATTTTTGTTCCGAGGACAGCTGGTAATAACTTGTTCTGCCTCCCCTAAACACAGAAAAGGGAGGGGGAGTAAAGACCCATAAATCTTTATACATATTGAGAGGATCCCCTTACCCCAAAGAGTACTAAGATTTCTACACATCACAACTAAGAACATAAGAGGAACCAAGTTGGATCACACCAAGGGTCCATCTAGTCCAGCACTCTGTTCACACAGTGGCCAGCCAGTTATTGGTGTATACAGGCTTACTGCCTCTTTGGGCAACCCAGTGGGTAGGCAACCCAACCCACACTTACCCTAGCACTGCAACACTGCTGAAAATGATTAAGCAGGTGATGCACATGGGTTGCATTACAAGCTGACTTCTCACTCCATCATATGCAATCATCCATTCAATATACATTCTCAACACTTACTTTTAGCTATTTATATTTTAGATTTATCCATAGATCATCAGCCTTCCCCAACCTGGTACCCTCCAGATGTTTTAGACTACACATCCCAGACAACCATGATGGGAGTTGTAGTCCAGCACACCTGGAGTACACATGGGGAAGGCTGCCATAGATCAGGGTAGGGAATTTCTTTGAAACTGAGGGCTGAATTCAATATTGGAGAAGCTCTTTGGAGTTGCGTTCCAGTTGAAATCAAGGCAAAGGGGGGATACAAATAATAGCAGCATAGTGTCGCTTAAAGCTCTTACTGCTAGTAACTAAGCCTTAGGAGAAGCATTTGAACATCAGTAGCAAGTGGGTGGTGACTAAGGGCCTGACCAGGCATTACTTTTCAGAAAAGAATGTCAATGTAGTAACAGTGGACACCTTACTGTGTGTGGAAGACCATAACTGGAGTCCAAAGGTTCTCCTGAACCTTATGATTCCACCCTAGAATTGAAGTGGAGACAGTTACCTCAAAGACTAGCTGGCAATTGTGATAACTGTTCACTCTGGGATAAAAAGGGCACAAACTCATAGCAAGTCAAAAACTAGGAATTGTGCCCAGGTTTTTCCCCCTTCAGTTTGTAGCCTCAGGGAGGGGGGAGGATCCCAGGCCTTCCGGGATCGTCCCCCAGCATCCAAATGCCAGCATGACATCCCAGAAGGAAAGAGGGACATTCAGTGCAGGGGGGGGGGGGGGGGTTTGCTTTTCTTTGAAGGAGGCTTTGCGCAGCAACGCGGGCACATCGTGCACCAAAAAGTAAGTCTTATAAAAAAAAACTGAGAGCCATCGCTGCGCTGGCAAAACACCCCTCAATTGGCATGGAGCTCCCTTACAGAGCTACATACCCAGTGGCAGAGCCCCGCTACTCGCAGGGAAGAAGGGACGACCCCGGGAGCAGGCGCCACAGCACCCATGGTCCTCGGGTCTGGCCCAAGACCAAGGAAAAACCAGGGAAACCACAGTTGCAGTTATCCCGGGGAAAGTTAGAGGTCATCCTCGGTTGACCCCGGGATCCCCTGTGTGCCATTTGGACGCACAGGGACGACCTCAAGCTGACCCCAGGGTAATAAATGGTGTAGACATGGCCTCAGGTTAAGTGCAGACAGTTAGGTTAAGTTCTTATTGCCCTTCTTTGGATGTAACAATAAACTAGCCTAGCCTCTGGTTTGGATGCTCCCTCTTTCCTTTCTCCCTCTAGTATATGAGTGTGAGGAGACGATAAGAAGGTTTTGCTTTTGTTTTTAACTAACCACAGTCTGCTGTTTTATCTGAACTGGGACAACCCATGGTTAGTATTAACAATAGTTTATTGAAACTGGATTGTGGCTAATGAAACTGACTTGTTTCAATAAACTATAGTAAAAATTAACCACAATTTAGAGTTTGGACTTAATACTTAACTGCAGTTAATCAAAAGCAAAAGTGAAAGCTTCTGATCTAGGATTGTGCTTCAGATTCAGACAAATCCTTTGTTGTATCGGGCTGATTCAGGCAAATTTGGGAGATATCTAAATCAAACTGAGATTTCCCCCAAAGTGGACTGATTCTGAATTTGAACACTCATGAAGATTTGGTATTTGGTGGAACTCAGAAACCCAGACTAAAACTGATATGTTTCTCCCCAAGCTCTGCATATAGGGGGTGGGCAGGGGAGAGGAGGGGGTAATTTGTGACTGACAGTTCTAACTTCTAATCACAGTGAATAGTTTTACAAGGGATGTCAAAGTCTACTGCTTTGAGGGAGGGATGTTGAAGTAATATATCACAGTTCTTTGCTTGTTCTCTCACCCAGAAGCAGGAATAGTAAAAGATGTTTGGTGGAATCTGGGAGACCTGAGAGGGTGTAGCATTGGGTGATTGCTTGCCTCTGCCACTGTACGCTCTACATCCATCCTCCACCCCTGCCGTATTGCAGTTTCTGTGACGCTGCTGCCAATTAAGCAGAAAACAAACAAATCAAAAAGCCTTAAACTGTTTTTCATTCATTTTAAATTCCTAACCCCTTAACCGATCCTCCTGAAAAATTGCAAGTTTTATGCCTAGGGACACCTCTCTGACATATGCCAATTTCATACAAATTGCCCTCCCAAAAAACTATGGAGGGGATAAGCGTAAGTGAATCACTCCCGCCCGCCCCCCTTTGAACACTCCCCTTTTACAAAAAATTGCTGAACCTATCCTTCTAAAACTTTGCAGGTTTCTTAACTAGGGCTACCTCTCTGCTATATATCATTTTCATAACAATCACCCACAAAAAACATAGAGGAATAAGCGAATCCTTTTTAGAAACCCCCCCCAACTATAATTGCTACTCTTGCACAATGGTCCCTGCACCTATTTATCTGAAACTTATCAGGCATGATCCACTCAAATGTGGCAACTATACCTGGAAATTTCATTCAGTTCTGCCAGGAAATCAAAAAGTGTTTGGCAGTTCCCCCTTCTTCCCCCCCCCCTCACTTTTTAAAGGAAAATCAAATTTTAAAACACATGGCACAAAACTTGCTGCACTAATTTGTCTGAAATCTGGCAGCTGTAACCCTTTGATAAGGGAATACTACATCTGCAAATGTCATCCAATTCTGATTAACAGGAAAACCCTTATAGCTGTTAGTTGATTTCCAGTGAGAGTCAATGGGAAGGAGGAAGATTTGAAGATCAAGGTTCAGATTCAGATCAGAGTTGAAATGGGCAGCCTCAGAGGCCTCCTCCACATGAGACGTTTAATGAGCCTTGAAGGCTCATTATAAATTTTACCTCCACACCAGCGGAGCGCAAAACGGGCGTACAGGCGCGTTATCTCCCCGATAATGCGCATTTTCGAATGCGCGTTAAATAGCGACTTTTATTTTGCTCCGGCCGTTAAAGCGCATTTTCGCCGTGTGAACAAGCGATTATGCGCATTAACGTCTTCTAAAGCGCTTTTTGGACATCAATTAATGCGCTTCGCCGCCTCTCGCCGCCTCCCGTGCAGAGGGATTAGGCGTAAATGCGCCTCCGCGATAATGCGCATAATCCCCGAACCGGGCGCAAAAGCGCATCCTTGTGGAGGGGGCCAGAATCAATCCAAAGTGTGATGTTTTCTGAACTACTGAATCAGGGTCCGAACTGAATCTTGTGGTTGGTACGAACTTCTGTTATGATTCCCTCCTTGCATTCACACCACAGAGAGAAGAAAGGGGTACATATGAGCCCAAGGCTCACCTAGGCTGGTTCTCATGATGATAAACCATAGATTATCATTACATCCAAAGGCAGCTAGCAAGAGGCAGAAATGGAGCAGAGAAGAAAGACCTTTTGTTGCCCTGGCTGTTTTACAATGAAGCTGATGTAAGGTCACCCTGTATATTTTTGTCATGAGAAAAGTATCTCATCCTTACAGGAGGTCTCAAAATGCCTCAGTGGTAGGATAATTAAGTTATGAGAACAGTTTAAAATTGTTAAAAACTGCACTGGATAAGGCCAGGAACAAAATGCAGGTTATCTAAAACCTGCAGCATGTAAAATGGTTTCCCTATGTCAGGGGCCTCAAACATTTATTTTATCTTATCTTTTGCAAAATGAAAGCACAGCTATACATGCTTCAACATCTCATGCAAATCTCTTAGTCAGAGACCATATTTTAAGACTTGAAACCATTAATCGCATAAAAAAGTATGCTTATCCTGAGTCAGTCGGCAGCAACACTGTTATCACATCATCAAAAGAAGTTTCACATCACAAAGGCGATTATAGGTCTCAGTCTCACATTCTTTCATTACTGACTAATTGTTTTCTACAAAAAAGGCAGTTATGAAACGATGGAAGGGATACCAGGCAAGGGACAGGATGTGAACCAAAAATGCCAACACAACTAAGAACTGATCACTAGAGAGCATGAAAATAAAGCATGTAAGCACTGAAGATATGCAGTAAAAATGTATCTGAGAAATAGACAAAATATAATGGGTATGATCCATTGCAGGGGTCTCCAACCTTCTTGGGCCAATAGGGACATTTGGAATTTTGAGACAGTGTTGTGGGCACTCTCCCGAAAGAGAAAATGGTGATGCTAAAAGAAAAGCAATTTGCCCAAGAAATCAGAAGTGACAGGGAGTCAGGCAGGCAGCAAAGGAGGTACCCATGGGCACATTGGTGCCCGTATACACCACATTGGAGACCCCAGATCAAATGGGTGCACAAGAGACAAGTTCAGGGATTTTTCTTCCCAAATTGAAGCATTCAGTCATGTAAAGTGCCAATGTACAGTCTGAAGTGGTACTGTTCAGATTTACCATTTCCTTAGAAACCAAGGCCTCTGTTCTCTCATAGAAAATTCATGGATTAACAAATTACAAAGTGTGTCTCCCGAGGTAAAACTGAATGGTGATGCCAGAGGATTTTTTTTTAAAACCCAAAATTTGTAATATTGTTTATACACTATAAGCTATATTACAAATTACAAGTTAAAAAGAAAATCCTCTGGCATTCCATTCAGTCTTACTTGGGGAGAGAAAGGCCTCCTCCACACGGGGCGTTTAATGAGCCTTGAAGGCTCATTATAAATTTTACCTACACACGAGCGGAGCGCAAAACGGGCGTACAGGCGCGTTATCTCCCCGATAATGCGCATTTTCGAACGCGCGTTAAATAGCGACTTTTATTTTGCTCCGGCCGTTAAAGCGCATTTTCGCTGTGTGAACAAGCGATTATGCGCATTAACTACCTGGAAAGCGCTTTTTGGGCATCTTTTAATGCGCTTCGCCGCTTCCCGCCGCCTCCCGTGCAGAGGGATTGTGAGTAAATGCGCCTCCGCGATAATGCGCATAATCGCGGAACCAGGCGCAAAGGCGCATTCTTGTGGAGGGGGCCTTTATCTGAGTAACTTTGGCACACAACACAATTATATGCTTTGCTGCTTGTCCCTACCTGTGAGGGAGAAGGCGGCAAAAGTAGATGAACTGTGCATGTTTGTAGGTGTGTTTGCATACCCTATTGTTGATTTTGTTGTTTTTCTAGGCTGAGAGACAATGCACCAGGGACAGTAACTGTTTTTCATATAATCTGGATTGAACAGGAAATATGTCACTTGCCCAATAGTATTTCCAATGAGCAGAAATCTACTTGTGCAATGATGCTTTCTCACCCCCTCTCCCACTATAGCTATCAAAAGCAGAGGCACGGCTTTTGACAGCTGAGAGTTAGGAGCCCCCCAGACTACTGTCACCCCCTCTCCACCCCCACTGCTGCTAACCATCCCTCCTTCCCTTTCCTTTTGTTTTACCAGGCAGCACTGGCAGCTCCTCCTCCTCTTCCCAGTCCCAGGTGTTGGCAAAATGAAGCATCTTGGCAGCTGGCTGGCTGGGAAGGCCTGCACTTCCTGAAGTGCACCATTTTAAAATAGCTTTTTGGAATATTTACATCTTGCGTAGGAGCAATCTGAACCAATCAGATGCTGCCTGTGAGGGATATGAACAGGAAAGGCAGAGGAGTGATGTAAGGGCTGTCCCTTCACCACGTCTCTGCCCTCATTGGCCATGTCCTCCCCCAAAGGCTTCATCTGATTGGTTCAGATTGCTGCTACTCAAAATGTAATCTTTTAACAGTTATTTTAAAATGGTGTGCCACAGTGCAGGTTCACCCATTCCTGGGTGGGGGACCTACTCCTTCCTCTTGCTGCCACTGCTGTCTCCTCAGAAGCGAGAGAGAATCTCCAAGCTAACTTAGCAGCAAGAGAAAGCAGCAGCAATGAGCAATCTTTGGCCAGCGAGGAGGAGGAGTTGCTGTTGCTGCCATTTTATTTAAAGGAAGAAAGGAAGCTTGGCTGGCTGATGGTGATGTGTGTGTGCTGGCAAGAGGGGTGCCCAGGTAAGCAACTTTCTCAGGGCCCCCTCAAAGCTAGCTGTGCTCCCCTCAAAAGCATTTCCTGAGAATCCTAGGAAGTGACACTAGGGGCAGTGGAATTGCCAGTTAGAGGCACTTCCCACTCTTACTAGCCACCTCAACCCCATTTTTGGCAATTCCCTTTTCCTTATGCAGCCTACTGCATCACTCTTCCGGCTTTTCATGAGAGTCCCCAAGCCCCAAGAAGCTTTTCAGGGAGTGTGGCAGATTGTAGTGAGAAGTAAGGCTGCAAAATGTGATGCCGCCCCTTTGGTCCTTCTTTATTTCTTCCTATAAATCAAAGGACCCCAATTGTGGAACAGCCATCAGAATGCTGCTCACTGACTCTGTGACTCACTGACCCTTTTTGGCCTCACAGCAACCAGCTCAGGACTCTCTATTCCCCCTTTCCCTTCACCGCTGCCACCATAGAACATTGTATCCTATCTCAGGTATTCCAAGAATCCAATCCAGAATTTTAAAGAGAAATAACTTTTATTTAACAGTAAGAAAGGTTATACAGTTTACAAAGCTTATGGTTTCATCAGTTTCAATACTTGTTTGTTTGAATACGGTTTCATTTGCAACCCCACCTACACTACCCCCTAGACTACACTCTCTGCTCCCAGTCACTCTGTTCCCAAAATAATAAAAATGTTCCTACTCTTGTTCTAGACCCTTTTTGCAGACAAACCCAGACTCTGACTCACTCCATATACACACTCAACTGCTTCCCTTAACTCCTCCCTCCCACTGCTAACTGCCAATCCAAACCTTTGAACCACCAGCTAATAAGCATTCACCTCATATTCTATCCACTTGCTTCCTCTCCCACCTGAATTAACCACTTACCAACCTTGTATTTGAAGCCAACAGAGCACTAACATCCTAAATGGCAATAATCATTAAACATTACAAACACGTGTTATATAACTGACAATAAATAGTAAAACATCACATCTCCCCCCCCCCTTAAAAGCAAACGGAGTATGTGTCTTGTTCCCAAGAAGAATACACAGTGTCCAAAATTGAAGAAGCGTTACTGCTCATCCTGGGGATTCTGAAATGATGGTCTCTCCTCCTCATCTGGATAGTCTGTCAGCAAACACATTGTCCTTCCCTTTAATAAACTGGTAGTCGATCTGAAATTCTAGCAGGATCCACGACAATCTCTGCAACATGGTGTTTGTGTTCCTCATAGTCTCTAGCCAAATCAGTGCAAAATGATCTGTCATCACAGTGAATCTTCTTTCCCACACGTACAGTCTCAGCTTGTTCAGCACCCAAACGATTGCCAAACACTCTTTCTGGACAGATTAATCATTTTTCTCTCTGCTGGTCAGCTTTCTGCTCAGAAAGGTAATAGGATGCTTAGTCCCATTCCTTTCTTGTAAGAACACTGCTCCAAGCACTTACATGATATATAACTGGCAATAAACAGTAAAACATCACAACTTACACTTGTGTAAATTTGAATATAACCCACTGGAATGTAATATTTGAAAATAGGTGCAGTTATAAATGCTTCAACTTTATCCTCAGGTTCAGGCTCATATCGTAGTCTTATTCAACCGTAGTTTAAATCAATCAATCAATCAATAGCTTGATTGTCAAATGTTGTTATAGCATCTGTAACTCCCCCCCCTTTTCCCCCCCCAGAAATCCAAGACAAGAGTGACAGAGTGAATTCCATAAAGGGCCTTCTACAGAAGCTTCCCAGACCAAATTATGACACCATGAAAATACTATTTGAACATCTGAAAAAGTAAGCTGAACTGCTACTATAAAATGTGGGGTTTAAAGTTAGAAACAAAAACTGCATGACTTTGGGATTGGAAGTTCAAGCTAGAACCTCTTGTGCCAGTATTACTAATAAACATCCTGCACCTTGAATTTTAAGAGATGTTTATAAATCTCCATCTAATATAGAAATGCCCAAGTATAAGAGGCTCACAGTGAAACTAGAGGTTCTGAGTCAAACTAGATCAACAGCATTAGCCATTTTTGTTTGTGAATGTATCTGCCCTGTTCATGTTTAAAGGGTTGGATCTTATTTTAATATCAAAACAGGCACAGAGATGAGGGAAACCTCCTCACACTCCATCACTTCAGGTGTTTTTCTCTCAGCATGGCTCACTTCCATTATTAGAAACAGGCAGAGAGAAAAGTACCAATTGGAGCGCTGGGCAGTAGCGCAAAGAGAAGCAGATTCAGCTCCCCTTGCACATTACTTTCTTATGTAAAAAAAAATTGATCCAACATCACACATTATCCATGAACAGGGCAGTCATATGAATAAATCAACATGGCTGCCCCCATCACATCTACTAGATTGACCCTTACATTTAGCAAACCAAGATTAAATGACTACTCAACACTCTTTACCTTGTTTTCTTCACAAAACCAATAGAACTGGGAATAAGGAGGGAAATTATGGAGTCAGCAGGCAATATTATTATATAGTCATCTATGAAAACAGTGAACCACTTTATGCTCCACATATAATATGAAATGGCATGTGGAGCCTCACATAGACTCTGGAAAGGGGGGAATTTCATTTTGTGCTTGTGTGGTAGAGGAACACCTCACACAACAGACCTCAACGAGTTTTTAATTAATACTGTCTTTATAATAGTTTCTGGCTGTAATCTCTAGCTCTCTGAATAGCATAATGCATAGATCCTTTATGTGGTTATCAGGATAACAAATGCAGAACTGAAAAAGGAAATGCATATGGTTATAGGATGTCACCACTTAATAAAGCATATACAAAGACTGAAAAAGTGGAGCTGACATTTGGAAATGCCATGTCCTCCCTTCTCTGCAATGCTATTTAGTGGATGGTGCTCAGAGCCTATTTTAGTTTAATACTTGGCACGCAAATGACTATTTTTAAGTTACCTCATAAACTAGGGTGGCTGTGTGTCCTACTCTACAAAGGACAGTCCTGTATTTGAAGGGCCGTGAGAAGGCAGTCCTATATTTGAAACTGGATTCTACTTAAAGGGCCATCCAGTCCAACTCTAGTTTCAAGATAAAGAATCATTAGAATGAATGTCAGGGTGTGGCCTTCAAGTTGCCCATCAATAGCTAACACCTGGACAGCAGGCTGAGCAAGCACACAGTGCATCGGCCCCAATCATGCCCACTATGGGGAGATATGGTATATTTCTATTTAAATTGTAATAATTGTTTCTAGGGTTTGCCTCTGAACATATCAATTAGAATGTGAAAATATTATGCAAATCTGTGTCCTTTTTTGTTGCCCTTTTTGGTAATGCATTTCCTTTTTCCTTTTTACATACATGACCCACCATAATGCATGAATTGGCCATCACACTAACTTTTCCAAGGGTGGTCTCAAGGTAGTGCTGTTGAAGAAATCAGTTTGGGAGGTGGAGTTTGATGAGTTTTCCTAGGCTCAGCCCCCCGGACTTGGTTTCACTTCCCGCTGCAGCGCCCAACTTAGATCTGCAGCATGTCAGGCAAGTTTGTAGATTTTCATGGAAATTACGTGAATTATGACCAACTTGCATAACTTGCGCAAATTTGGCCATAATGTGCACATGATCAGCTATAATTTGCACAATTGCTCAGAAATATATGCAAACTGCAGAATCTTCCCCTCAAAGTGGATGAGGGCAAACAAATTGAAGGTTAATCCAGACAAGTCGGAGGTGTTTCTGGTCAGTCGAAAGGCAGATCAGGGAATAGGGATTCAGCTTGTACTGGATGGGGTTACACTCCCCCTGCAGGCACAGGCTCTCTGCTTGGGTATATTCCTGGATTCAGCACTGAGCTTGGATGCCCAAGTTTCAGCGGTGGCCAGGAGTGCATTTGCACAGTTAAAGCTTGTGTGCCAGCTGTGCCCGTTCCTAGAGATGTCTGACCTGGCCACGGTGATATATGCCTTAGTTACATCCTGTTTGGATTACTGTAATGCACTCTACATGGGGGTGCCTTTAAAGAGTGTTCAGGAACTTCAGCTGGTTCAAAGAGCTGCAGCCCGATTGTTGACTGGGGCTGGTTACAGGGAACATACAACTCCCCTGTTAAAACAGCTCCACTGGCTTCCAGTCTGTTTCCGGGCGCAATTCAAAGTGCTGGTTATGACCTATATAGCCTTATATGGCTTGTGTCCAGGTTATCTGAAAGACTACATTCTCCCTTACGAGCCTGCCCATCCTCTGAGATCTTCAGGGGATGCCCTTCTCTTGGTCCCACCACCATCACAGGCACACCTGGTTGGAATTTGGGTGAGGGCCTTCTCAGTGGCTCCCCCAGTGCTCTGGAACTCCCTTCCCAGGGAAGTTAGACTGGCTCCCTCCCTGGTGTGCTTCTGGAGGCAGGCTAAGACTTTTTTGTTCCGACTGGCCTTTTGGGAGTAGTCTGGACCTCTGTTTATGCATTATTTCTATATTGGATTTGTAAAAATTATTTGTATTTTAAATATTTTAATATTGTAATATGTTTAATTAGATTTTTAATTTTTGTATATCTCTATCTGTTTTCACTGTACATGTTTTAATTTGTAAAACCGCCTTGAGTCCCAGTATTGGGGAAAAGGCGGGATATAAATAAGTATAATAATGAGGAGGAGGAGGAGGAGGAGGAGGAAGAGGAGGGTGGGTGTGGATTCATATTCCAACTAACCTTCTTTAAGCTAAAGTATCTGTTCTGCCTGATTCCGTCCTTTAAGGAATTGTGAGATCTATCACTAATGCAGTTGTACTACTGACAATACAACTGATGTTAGAGAGAAGTTGCCCTACTCCTCTTTGTCAAATTCGTTCTCATTTCTTCATCTTTTTTGCAATTTTTTTCAAACTTAAAATAAGTACTGTTGAATTTAACATTTGCAAAGGGGTTGTCATTATTTCCTTTGGACTGAGCTTATCTTGCAGCACCTTTCAGTGTAACCAGCATGATATAATGTACTGCCCACTTCCTGTGGTATGTCCTTGCTATCACTGATTATCACCCTAAAATACTAAAATAAAATCAGAAATGAACACATTATTTTTTGTTCTGGGTTTCATCAGACAAGAAAAGTGCAAATGGAGTTGCTCCATGCTTCCTGAATAACTTTGCAGTGCAAGAACAGAAGATCTGCTTTGAAAGAACAGAGAAAATAGCCACTAATTAGCTTGCTCTACTTCGTTGCTCGAGCTGTGATGATTACCACAGTCATTCATGACCTAGTTACCTCCAGGTTAGGCTATTGTAACACACTCTGTATTGTGCTGCCCTTAAAAGGCATCCAGAAACTGCAGGTGGTGTAAAACGTCGGAGCTAAGTTGCTGGTGGGACCTAGGTCGTTATCACACGGGTGGTTTTAAGCACACCCACCTCGAATTTGCTCCACTTCTTCAGCGCTGGGCTCATATGACATCGTCCCAGTCCTGCTGCTCTCTTGCCCTGGGTGCTCCATTTTTAGTTTCTGTTTCAATTTAACCCTTAACGGGCAAAGTCCGTTTCAGGCAAGTTCAACAGGCAAGGCTGAGGTATCGCAGCAATCCTGACCACGTTTTATTCAAAATGCTAGATTCGCATAGGAAACGGAAGGGGAACCCGCAGAAGCAATCCAGGGGGAAATGGTACGTGTGAAAAAGGCCCTAGGCGTTTTGACAATATTACACCTATTTTAATTGAGCTGCACTGGCTAGCTGTTTGTTTCCAGGCTCAATTCAAGTTTAACCTTTAAACTCCAAAACTGCTTGGGATCTGAATACATTAAGGACTGCCTTCTCCTTCTTCTATATGTTCCTCTGTACAAGCTCTGGTCATCAGATGTAGCACTTCAGATCCCCCAGCCTGTAAGATTAGGCAGGCACCTACAACGTCTACACTTTAGAGCAGGGCTGCACAACCAGTGTCAGATGTGGAGCTGTGTACGCGTGCATAAACCCCACAAACACTCCTCCACATACACAGAGACACGAACGCACACATACATGTACCTGCCCACATACACTCACACACGCTCTTTCCCCAACACATAGGCTGAATTCGGACAGCACGATAGTCAATGGTGGGGTAATAATCAACTTTACAGTTGTTCATCTAGGGGGTACTCCCCACACAACATGGTAATAAGTAATCACCTGTGGTGTGGATTAGGATCACCGCTGAGTTGATTATGGCAGCATTCGGACAACACGATAGTCAATACAACTGACGATTGTTTCCCCACCCCAGTTGCTTATTGTGTCGTCCGAATTTAGCCATACACTCTTCCCTATATAAGGCAAGCACACATTCACACTTCCCCGACACACATACATATATGCTTCCCCCACAAATGCACACATACAGACACGCTTCCCCACAGACACACACATAGACACACTTCCCATGCAAAGATACATGGAGAGACACTTCCCTGCTGTACAGATACAAACACACATGCACACTCTGTGCCCACAGACACACATACATATACATTTTCTCCCACACAGATATATACATGCACACACACCTCCCATTGACACCTCCCTCACCCCGCATGCACACAACCTTCTCTCCACATACACACATGCACATTCCCCTCCCAGGAAACACACACATATGCACTTCTTCCCACAGACACATGTGCAGAGACACACTTCCCACCCACTTCCATCCCAGTGCACAGGGATGGGGAGGTTTAGACCTTCCATCCCTGCCCATTGAGATCTAGAGACCACTGGGTGTTGGGAGAGGCAGAAGTCTCTCCTAGCTAATTGAGATCTCCAGTGAAATTGCTTTTTCTCTGCTACTAGCAGTGGCAGAAAAACAGCAGGTTCTCAGGTGAAGTTGTCAAGAGGAGGGTTTCACTTCCTCCTCCTACTCTTTCCAGTGACCTGATAGGTATCACTCCCATTAGCAGCATTTGGTGGTGGCAACAGAAGTGGGGAATTTGGTAGCAGCAGCATGGGGGAAGCATGTGGGCCATGCAAGATGGGTCTGGGGGCCAGATGGAACCTGTGAGCCATGGGTTCCGCACCCCTTACTCTAAAGCCTTTTCTGTATTTGCACCTACCTTCTGGAATGCTTTGCCAGATATCTATCTGTATCATTTTAGGCAGTATATAAAAATGTGGTCTTTTTTAAGAAGGTGTTTTGTTAAATGTTTTAAAAACCTTTGGGCTCTCTTTTAGTTCTTATGGTTAACTGCTGGTCTTGAAAAATATTATTGCTATTGTTTATTAATTAATGTTTTTAAGATTGTTGTTGAGTAAGAGAGTCCTCGTTTTTTTAAATTGCTGATTTGTAGTTTTTGAACTTCTGCCTTCAGGAAACAGGTATTTCATCAACTATTCTGATCTTAGGGCTAGCCCAAGCACCACTACAGAATCTACAACTTTGGAACCATAACAATTTAGAATCCAGTACAGTCATAGGACACTCAGGGCCTATGAATATGGCTCTGCCTGGCCTTCCATCTGATTGCAGGCCAAGGGAGAATGGAACTCCTTATCATTTCTAGCTGCAAGATAAGACTTTGAATCATTCCTCTGACTGTGGGAACTGGATGGGATGAAGACTCCACAGGATAGGTTTTGGGGGGTGTTACCCAGGGTGAAACGTTAATTTAAAAGGGCAGAACAGAGACACCCTGTTCAGCATAGTTCTTGTTTACTGGCTAGATTTCCCTGTCACAATAGGTCATCAGAAGAAGGGCTTTAGCAGCCCCTTCCCTATATTTAAACTAGTGTACAGGCTGAAGATCCTTTGCTGAGAACAGCATATTTAGAGCTTGGAATACTTTCTTGCCTGGATTTATCATAAATCTTGAACTGTTGGCTGTCGTGACTTTTGTAATGTTGAGACTCTGATTTGCAATTATTGCTGAGATTTTGCCTCTGTATGTGGGCCATTATCAAAAGAATATCCAGTAATAGAGTAGCCATGTTATCTTTTGAATATGGTGGATCTCAATGATGCAAGGCAGTTTCCACAAGATTACATTTAGATTTCTTCCAGTCCAGAAGTTGTATGATTTTGTGATCCTAGAACAGTTGTGAAAAATCAAACAGGGAGATCACTTTTTCATAGTTCAACTCCTCACAAGTAGATGCATATCAGACAGGGGCACTTCAATATCTTCCAGCTGCAAGATCCTCTTGGAAGAACTACAGATCCCAAAGTGCCCTGTCCCCTGGCAGCCATTAGCCTTCAATTTTGATATGAATGAGAAAAGACGTTCAATGCTGCTTATAATACTCTCTTTTCCTTTTGATGACGGGTTTTCCAGAGCCCTGAAGTTTTTTTCTGAGCCTGGCTCAGGAGAACTTCACCAGCATCACTACCAAACAATACAGTAAGTTTGTGATAGCGTAGGTAAGGAACCATCAACAAAGTACATCAAGATACAAGGTTGTCTGACTGGAAAGAGTTGGAATATTGGTTAAAACGTCAAAAGACAGGAAATCAGGGGACATGCTTTGTAAATGGGCTCCGTGCTGTGCATTCTCAAACAAGATTTTGGGCTTTACCTAAGTGATTTATCTGCCTCTTCAAAATGACACGATGAGAAGATGCTGGCTACATTTTTCATTTTTTTTAAATACTCAATTATTTTTCATGTTCCCCTTTAAAAACACAAAAGAACATATCTATCTGACCCTAATCTCTACGTGTGAAGCGGAAAGTATGTGTGCATCACATATGTCCAGAAATATTTACCCACTTTCAGATGACTTAGAAACTTGACAAAGTGATAGGTCTGGCTGTATACAATGTACCAAAAAAAATCTAAAAACAAGAATTTTGGGGGGTTAAGTATTTTTTTAAAAATTAATAAAATCCTAGGTTTACACCTACAACTCTGAGCATGCCTTGGGCAGAACACCCAGCATGCCTTGGGCAGGAGGCCAGACTTACTAGCCTTTGGCCACCATTGTGAGTTCACAGGTTGGTGGCTGCTGTGTGTCTTTTACAACCCTGACTCCTAAGGTTGGTCTCAAGCAGCCAACCCAATTCCACATAAAAGAAACAACCTGCGTAAATGGGCTGCATCCACTTGCGGTGCCTCCTCTCACCATCTGCATGGTTTTAAAATATAACTAGATACAACATCATGACTTTGAGGGGCCAAACATGCTCAAAGGCATTCCATCCTGATATCACTGTTTTCTTAGAATCTGGGGGAAGCAAGTGTGTAGCCTTTGCCCTTAAGAGGGAGGGAGGAAGGGAAGGCACTCTGTGCATGCCCAGAAACAGACCCAACAAATGGGGGAAGTGCCCGGCCCAGCCCTTCAGTACAGGCTCCTGATGTAGCACTTGGTGGGTGTGAAACACAGGCCAAGGCAGTCCCAGCAGGATTGGCCGGAGCTGAGTGCATCCACTGATAGCCACTTACCTCCCCTCATTGGCGATGCAGCATCAGCAACAAGAGGATGTCTCAGAGGATGTGGGCACCTGTGGGCTGCCAAAGGCATGCTGGGAGTAGTAGTACTGGCATGTAGAGTGGCTGACTTAAAATAAAGTATGGGTGAGCAAACCCTGACCTCTCACTGTCTTTGTTCTCGTACCTGACTTTCTCCAACTGTCACTAACCCTGCCCACCATTCCATTCTAGCCTCAGCTATATCAATCAATCCTCCATTCACTCTTCTGTCTCAATAGTATAGACAGGCTTTTACATAAAAATCATAAAACTTTATTCAGAAATCCACAAGCAGGGTGCCACAACCAAAATGGCTTGCTCTCCAGTTGTCTTCCACTACATCTCAGATGGTGTTCAAAGATTAACACGTTATTCAATGACCTAAGCTTTTGCCTACAACTCCCAGCATTCTTTGGGCAGGAGGGAAGACTTATCAGGCTTTGGCAGCCATTATATGGTAGTGGTTCGCCCTCCTGGGCCTGAAGGGAGAGCGCCAGGCCCCATTGGGAGCAGGCCCGTTGCCAACGGCAACCAAGCGAACTGTCAGTCAGCCAGCCAGCCAGCCAGCTCCCTCATGGCTTACCTAGGCTGACCATATAAAAAGGAGGACAGAGCTCATATAACTTTAACAGTTGTAGAGAAAAGGGAATTTCAGCCAGTGTCATTTGTATGCAATTAGATCCTGGTGATATTCCCTCTTCATCACAACAGTTAAAGTTGCAGACACTATACTAGAGTGACCATATACAAAAGAAGGCAGGGCCCCTGCAACTTTAACTGTTGTGATGAAGAGGGAATTTCACCAGGAACTAATTGCATACAAATGACACTGGCTGAAATCCCCTTTTCTCTACAACTGTTAAAGTTACATGAGCCCTGTCCTCCTTTTCAGATGGTCAGCCTATTACCTATGAGCACCAATTGCACAGTGTAGTGTGGCCTGGCTCAGCCAGACTTCACTTCCCATGGGCTTCAGCAGCAGGACTTCCATCGGGCAAGTTGGGCACCACAGCAAAAGGCATGCTGGGAGTTGTAGTTTTTGTTTTCTGTGGGGACAAAGAAAATTGTCCTTTCTGTGGGGACAAGGAAAAAATAATAAATTTCTCTGCAATTTATTCATCTTTAGGTTGGTTGGTTGTTTTTAGTTTGGTTGAGTTTGTAAATTGTTTTGTTAGAATTAATGGAAAATTGTGTTAATGAGAGCTGTATATTAAATTAAAGCTTCATGATAAACCACATTTTTTGTTTTACCTGAAATGCATACACCTCCCATTATGCCTTGGCTGGAACAGCCGTCTAAACTTCAAAAACAATCAGGACACACAACACCCTTTCTACCAGCTTGGGCCCCCTAAAATATATGTCTGCGATGTAATCTTTAAACAAATTAAATTCATTTCTTTTTTTCCTCTCTCACCCTCATGACAACCCTTCAAGGTAGGCCAGTTCTAGGCCCATGAGGTAACTTTAAAACAAATTAAATTAGTTTCTTCCCTCCCACCCGCTCTCTCACACCTTCAATGCATGGCCAGGGCTAACTTGGAGCTGTCGCAGAGAAGTTTATTATTTATCAAATAAATGTCATAAACATTATTCATGGACCCGAACAATGCCGGGCATATCAGCTAGTGATAAATAATAATAATTAAAGGGTGTGCAGGATCTAGATTCCCTCATCCCTCTCCCCTTTCCTTTAAGTGGAAAGCACTGAACCCAGATGCCCAACTGTGGCAGAGAGTCTTCCAGCAACAGCATCTGGCTTCTTGGCAACCATTTTCAGGCAAGTTGTCTTGGGAGCTTTGCAGTTGCCTCTTGGTTTATCACGTGGATCAGTTACTGTGGCCTATCTGGCGGCTTTACCCAAGCAGAAGCCAATTCCTTTTGATTCACCTTTGATTTTCAGAAACTTGTTCATTCCATTTTTTTTTATGTTTTGAAGCCACTTGTGTTTTGCTGTAGGGCAGCACTCACTGGCATTTCCAAACATCTTTTCGCTTTCTGCCAGATACAAAATCATCAGCCTTTCTGTCTCACCATCAATGCTGTTAGTTCTTTTAATAATGTCTTCAATCAGTTTCATTGCCCCCTGTTACACAGCACAGAAGGATAAAACCCCACAAATGTCCATGTTGTTTACCACAGCTCTTTTTTTCTTTTTGCACAAAAGATGAACATGCTACTGAAGTGGGGTGGATTCTTCCCCCTCCTGTGCAAAAATTTGGCTTCATCCTCACATTTTCAAAGCTTCGTGAAGTAAAAAGCATCCAGCATGACTGAAATCAGAGTCACAAAATGGTATATCTTATGCTGGCTTTATTGCATAGCAAAGATCTCTCACTCCAGAAACTATATTTAACAAAGGAGATTTATTTTTACCTATTATAAAAAAAAAAAAATATCCCACCAACAACCCACATCTAAGAAGAATGCAACAGTAGCTCATGCAAAAGGAAGCAATGACAATGTGATGACAAGTTCAGCAGCGATATGCAGAATGCTATGGATAAATCAAAAATTAAAGCTATTGTATGACAGCTAGGAACACTTAGCAAGCGAAGTCTGCAAAATTTCCATTATTATTATATTTCAGAGGGAAGAAAGATGCAGATTATACATGTGATTTCCATTTGCTCGTCTGTTTCTGTAGGTTCAGGCCAGCATAGATATTAAATTCATGCTCAGTGATTTTTTTTTCCTCATGTGGTGCTGAATGAGGAGGCTAAGTTCTTGAGGATTATGCAAACTTTAAGAGGCGAAAATAATGTCAGACATTGTTACTAGCATATAGGGTGTTTTCACACATGACACTAGGGCTATAATCCTACATACACTTACCAAGAAGTAGACGCCATTGAATTCAATGAGCTTATTTCTGAATACATACCCATAGGATTGCACAGAGGCAGCAATCCTATACCAACTGAATTCATTGTGATTTCCTTCTAGGATAGGTAATATACTACTTTATAGGATTACATTGTTAAAATGCCCTTGACTCTCTCTAACTGCATTTGTGTTGCACACATGTGTGTTGGTAGTGCCATTTTTAAAACTGAAAATATATTCTAGCCAACATAGTATTTATATTCAAAATGTTGGAAATTCAAAAGGCACCATCACTGTAATGTGCGTACATGCCTTTAGCATTTCACTGAGAACATATAGATCAGAGAGATTACAAATGGTTGCAGAGGTAGCAGTCAATTTTTTAAAATCTGTGGCTCTTCATAGTTTCCAGCAACATTTTACTACAGGCACTCACCAATGGAATGTTGTCCACTTGAACCCCTGGCCTAATCCATTTAGCTGAATTGTCCTTAACATGATGTACTGGCAACTTAAAAAGCCACCCACAATATTCCCATTCTCCAGATGGTGGATTCCAACTCTTCAGAACGGATGTGAGACATTTGTATTTTGTACTTCCCTATTGGAACTCAAGACCAATATTTATCATAAGAAGTAACCCAAGATAGTTGCAGTAATGAGACAGAGGACATGCAACAGCTCCCCATCCACAATGATCTGTACTTCTTAGCCGCCTACTAAGACCCCCTCTAGATGGATTCCGTTTGCCGCCTGGTTAGCCAGTTATGCGCATAATCGCAGAAGCGCTTTATCATAAATGCTTGTATGCAGGAGGTAAATGAGCGCACAACTGGTGGCCTTACCGGTTGTTTGAAATGCGCTTTAAAGTAGTTAATGTGGAGAATCGCTTGTTCACATAGTCAAAATGCGCTTTAACAGCCGGAGCAAAATAAAACTCGCTATTTAACGCGCATTCGATAATGCGCATAATCGGAAAGAAAAAGCGCCTCAACTCCCGATTTACGCTCCACTCTTGTAGAGGTAAAAATTTTAATGAGACTTCAAAGAGCTTTAAATGTCTGGTGTAGAGGAAGCCTAAGCCAGTAGGATGGCAGTACAGCTGTATTCCAAAGTTCATTGAGATACTCTTCTGGAATCAATAGGACTTAAAAATTGCTAAACTTTTATTTGAGGCAGCAGTTCATAATGAGCAGAGCTAGGATTCAAGCATTGGCATAAGATCGCAAATGGTCCTGATTCAAACCCACAAGCAGTGCTTTTATATGAGGCAAGCACTTCTGTCACCCTCACTGTGAAATGACCCCATCCCCTGCCCACGAAACCATGCAGTGCACCTCTTAATTTTGCATGACTGTTGCTCTGGATTCACACCAAACTTTTAGCAAGTCTTTTTTTTTTCATTCCAGTATTTTGTTAGAGCTCCATCACACCAGTAATTTAGTTCACTCACACCATGCCTGGCGTGCAGATTTGCAGCATAGTACTCACATGACGCCGTGCCTGTCCTGCTGACACCCCACCTCTTCCCTAGCCTTTCCTAGAATGCTAAAAGTCTGGATTATTTTCCCTAAACACATTAAATGCACCCTAAGCCTCTGTGTAGTTTTATTTATTTATATTTATTTTATTTATTACATTTGTATACCGCCCCATAGCCGAAGCTCTCTGGGCGGTTTACATAGGATTAAAAACAATTAAAAACAATATACAAAAATTAAAACAGCAAAAACATACAACATACACACAATCTGTACATTTAAAAACCACTTCAACACTTCAAAAAAAAAAAAAAAACAAACAAAAAAAAAAACAAAACAAAAAAAAACAAAAAAAAACAAAAAAACAAAACAAAACAGACCCAGGCTCCTCAGATATTGCCAAATGCCTGAGAGAAGAGGAAAGTCTTGACCTGGCGCCGAAAAGATAACAATGTTGGCGCCAGGCGGGCCTCGACAGGGAGATCGTTCCACAATTGGGGAGCCACCACAGAGAAGGCCCTCTCTCTTGTTGCCGACCTCCGAGCTTCCCTCGGAGGAGGCACTCGGAGGAGGGCCTTAGATGTTGAACGTAGTCCAAACTGGGTCTGGAATGGATTGCATCGGGTCCTGGCAGAGAAAAGCAATCTCTCCCAGCAACCGGCTCCAAACCTCAATATAAAACCCAAACCTTGCATCCCAAGCTCAAAAGTCTTTTTTAAAATCATACAACTCCTGAATCTCTGCAGAGATAGGATTGTACTCCCTCGATACCCCCAAAGTGCCAGTCTAAAGGGTCATTCCATTTTTGCCCAGGGGGAAAGGTAGTCTGGTTGAAGTACTCATCTGACAGGACCTGACTGGAGGGAGAAAGAGAAGGGGAGGGGTAGAGTGGAGCCGAAGATCTAAGGAGCCAAGGAACGTAGGAGCGAAAGAGCAGCTATTCAGGTGAAAGGGATCATAAGCTTGACATGCTTTTGCCTCAGATAAAAAAAGTGAGGCAAACCAGGTGGGGGAGATTAGGTGTGATGGAGGTCTTACAATCCCTATTCAGACAACAAGCACACACAGAATCAAGAGGGAGCAAGATTGGAGCTGCTGATGCTGCTCCTGACCTCCATCCGTAGATCTCAAGGTTGGAACAACATGCATGTAAGTCGTAGATCTGTGGATTCTACAAAAAGCATCAGTCCTCCATTTGAATGCAAAATGCTGGTGCTCTCGCCCAACACTTTTCTCTGGCTTTACCACTGTCCATCATGTTTTTGCATCTGCAAGTAAGAAGTAGGTTTTTGTGGGAAAGCCATCTCCTCTGTTCCCTTTGCAGTGCATTCCTGTACCTTTCAAAGTCAACAGAAAATTAGGGTATGTACTCTGAGAAATAGCAATGTTAGAATCTTGATTTTTATCCTTCATCATAGTTGTCTTTTTTGCAATCACTGTAAGATTAGAAATTCTCTGACAATTATGGACCAAGTTCCCATGATGAGCTACAGCTCTTCATATTAGTTTGAAAATTAAGAGCAACTCTGCAAACTGGAATGCTGGAATGAACCCTACTTGTAATGGGAACAAAAACGCTGGCAGTAAAATACAAAAAGGGAAAGAGAGGCCTAAATCACAGAACAATGACCTCCCTTAAGGCATCTGCCAAAGAGACGGTGTTTTTAGGCAGCTTCTCTGAAACAGCGTCTTGATGTCTATGCCACATACAGATTTATTATTGTGCCTGAGAAACTGGAGGGGGGGAAAATGTCGATAGTATACCCAAGTAACACTGAGCTTTGGTCATAGGAAAGACTCCAGTATTGTGGGCACCACACCCACACCTACTGATGTGGTCCCAGATTTTTTTTTCTTTGGAGGCACCTAATTAAGAAAACCTTGACTCATTTACATGGATACGTTTGATCTAAATTATACTCCAAACCACACCAAATTAGGAGCATCTGTGAACGTGAAATGTTTGTTCCCTTAGAATGGTAGAATGGGGCCAGCTCTGGACTGCACATGTTCAAGTGACGAAAAATATTTCAGATGTAGCATACTTCTGAGACCTACTTTTCCACTAATAATTTGCAGTGAGCTAAAGTAGTATCTCTCTCCCTCTCTCTCTCAACCCACAATCATTACAGGCTGTCTAAAAAGTTTCACTTTTCTATTTTTCTGAAGCAGAGAGAGGTAAGCGGCCACCTACTTTGTTGATACTGATGTGGCCGCTGCCAGAGAAACAAAACCAGCAACTGTCAAGAGTTGACATGGACATTCAAGTCCAATGCCAATGAAATATTTTCCCGGAACTGAGCAGGAATCTGTTCTCCAGTTTACTCATCTTCCTTGAAAAATTTTCATACATTTTGTATTCTCAAATGCACTGTTTTTCATATGTACACAAGAAAGAAAGAAAAAGTTACATTGGAATTGGCACAGTATCTCTTTGGAAATCATTCAGGAATCTGAACCACAACTATTTGTTGAGCTCTTGGACAGATTGTATTTCACTCCTTGGGTTCTGTATGAAGAGGTACCTGCTCTGATTAGGTAGTTGGAATAGGATCTTTGAACAATAAGTCAAGGCAATACATCAGAAGGGTAAACAAGAATCTACCAGAAATTAAGAGCCAAAATAGACATTACTTTAAATCTGTATCTGTCAGCAATGTCTTTTTTCATTATTAGTTTAGAGTTAGTACAGGGGATCAGGACTGTAGCATCGGGGCAAGGATCTTTTAAGATCCTGATTGGGTCACCTGTGCCTACACTAAAGTACAAATTGAAAAAGACATAGCAGCTAGATACAGATATAAAGTAAGGTCTGTTTTGGCCCTAACTGTAGTGTATTCCTAGTGGATCATGCCCCACTAACAGCGTCATCACACAGGGGAAAATCATGTTTACTTACTGTCGCTTCTCTGTGTGCACGTTTGTCCCTCATTTGAAAGAAGAAGTAAACAATTTGCACATGGCCCATTCAGTGGGCTGTCTTGATCCCGCTGCTTCTCCTGCACGCAGCAGGAGATAGCGGCAACTTCCATCTTTAAAAATAAGTCAGACTTACTGGGGTGTTTTTTTGTCCCAGGAAGAAGGCTAGAAGGGTCGAGAGGCATGTGGGAGGCAGACAACATCATGAGAGAGACCCTTGAAAATCCGTGAGTGCCCAGTAATGAGTGTGCAATAAAACGCTCGTCTGATGGAGCTCTAAAAGGTCATCTGTCCACAGCAAAATCTATTGCATTTTTACTTGATACACTTCCAAGTCTGTTTTAGACAATAGTTCATTGGTGAAGACCCACCACGTCAGCAACACAGAACAGATGAAGGCCAATATTCTGAACAACATAATCAGGTCTGAACAATTTGTAATCTATTTATCAATCCAAATGCAGCCCACCAGACATGTATGGTGGCTTACTAGGGGCATGATATATAAACCTTCAGTTTTTGCTGCCTGCCTGGGACTGCAACGGGAAAGATGGGAACATGGCTGCTACTGGTTCCATTTAGCTTTGTGGATGACAAGTTATGGTGTCCTGTCCCAGGAAACTTAACCAAATCCATTTATAAATACAGCTTTGTAAAACATTAATATTTTACAATGCTGTGTTTATAAACACATTTCAATATGTTGTCTAGAATTAGGATGCAGTTTTAAAAGTTGCTTTGTCTGTGTTAGAACTCTTGAGAGTGTAGTATTTATAAAGTCCCACTATGCCTGCCTACATTTTGTGGTGGCCCTCTTAATCATGATTTTAAGAGGCTTCTTAATGTTTACACTGTTTGCATGTGCAACTATATAAGGAATATTTGGACAATCTAATTATTGTATTGATAATGTTGTATATTACTTTATAGAATTTGCCCTTGAGGTACGGCACGAGCTCAAAGTATATAGGGCATGGGTGGGGGAACTGAATGTGGCCCCAGCCTGATTTCATGTGGGGGGTGCCAAGGGTTGAGGGCAAAATCAGGGGGAGGAAACTTGAAACAACCGGAACTATGGAAGGATGGGGAGAAGAAACCCCCTGCAAGCGAACAGTTAAGATGTCTGACAAGGAGAGGGAGAGGGCCCTAGTTTCCTGCTGGATACTTGCAAATGTAATTGCTGCTGCAAGGATAATCCATCTGGGTGGTTGGAATTTCTTTCCCTGCTCTAGATAAAAACTTAAGATTTAAGATGTTAACTTGGATTTGTGTCTCCAGAGCTACCATTTTTTCATTTTTGGAACCAGGGACTTGCCAACGAACATTTCCAATATTTATGTTCTGAGATGATGTTCGGTTTGGGATATTAACAAAGGAACCTAAGCCATTAGTGTGTCCCAATCATTTTTACCCTAATTGTTGATCTTTATCAACAACAACAACATCTTTGCATCCTAATAGACATTACGAAGATGTTAATTCGGGAAATAAGTTATTCTTTATAGTAAGTTATAGTAAGCAGTACCTTAAAACTTTATACGGGCTGGGGGGGGGATGGAAGCCAATATGACGTTAAACCATCTTTGCAACCCCTTTGCAGCCAAGCCCCTGGATTTGGCCCAATGTATTTTGAACTGGGACAAAGTTCAAAGAAGAGAGGCATGTGTTTCATCCAACTTCATATTATCCCCTCCTGATTTGCTCTGTGAAATTTTTGGATTACATAATTTCTGTACCAGCATGTCTCTGAGTTTAGCTTTCAGTGTTTTACCTTTTGTATTCAAACTGTGACCAATATTCCATCCCGTAAGATCTTCTTGCTCTTGCATATTATTAAAATGTGATTCGCGACTTTAAGGAAAGGGTGGAGGCTTTATTAAAATAAAAAAGAGTCCTTTTGTTTGAAGAGATCTTAATACATTTGTCTGATCTACTGTTTTTTGCGGTAGCTGGAATATAATTTGAATATATTAATATTTTCAGCAACAGTGTTCAGGGAGCCTAGTTAATAACTTATGCATGGCTACATAGATATACTTCAGACAGAGGTAATGTTTTAGCCTTTGTGTTGGTAATACTTAGAAACATGGAATGAAAGAGTCTGTTCTTTTCCTGCCCTTTGTTGTGGGCATGCATTGTGGTGGTATGGAGCCAGGGTTCTTTCTGTTGCCTACACAGCCTGGATTCAATAAGCAGTTCTATATGTATATTATGACAATGTGGTCAAGGAAACCAGATTTTTTTTTTTACTATACCTTTGTGTGCCTGTATAGCATAACAAAAAATCTGGTGCTTATTTTTCTTGTACTCATTCAATATGTTAACATATTCATAATTTGATACAGGTTACATGCATCGTATAATTAAAGTTAGAGTGTTAGATGAAAAACCAGCAAGACGTTACTTGAATGGAAAATATTTGTCCTTTCATACAAGAGTCATTACGGCACTGTATAAAACCGTAAATCTGACGAATAATCACTAACCCATGCCTGGCTGTGTGTTAGATCATTTCTGATTCCCTCCCTTGGGTGAAAGCCCATCCAACTCTCTACCCACCCACCCTCAAAAGTTGTATCTGTCCCAGATGCTGGGCAATTTGGATCATTCTGTTATGCAGTCCCACCCAGTAGAAGGCATCATAGCCATTCTGTCACCGGCTGCTTTTGCTTTTTGTGTGTTACACGTCTCATTTTTCTTCCCACCATTTCCTACTGTGGGCCTACCTCTCTGGAGTGGTAGGGGAAGCTTTATGGCCAACTATCTACAGTCTAGCCAAGTTAAAATGAGAAACAGGCTTTGCCGGATGTGTTTTTCCCATCACAGTATCACTGTCTTTCCTCTTATCACTCCCTGTTCCCTAAGCTCTGCCTGACACTGAGGGCAGCTGGTCATGTTTCGTCAGGAAGGGAGATTATTTGCTTCTATGAATGCGGCAACAAGAAAGGGGAACACTCCCTATCCTTGCTTCTCTACAAAGGCTCCTAAAGTTGGTAGGTGAAGGGAGAAGTGAATTCTGACCCATACCACACAACTACTCTTCTTATTGCCATTGTAACTCCTATATCCTTTCTCTGCTGCCTCATCCCCATTGCTCTTTTTGTCCTGGCAATGAATAAAATAAAAATGAATCCTTTCCCCCTAGCAAGGGGGAAAGAACCTAATTCATTTTTGTTGTATTATTTAGGATATTTCAATCCTGCCTTTCCAGTCCAAAACGTGATCCACTCAAGGCGGCTAATGCAACAAAAAGAAGGGGGGACATTAAAAAAAAAACCAAAAAAACGAACACGTAACCATAAAAATATACTAAAATCAAAAAACAAAAAAACAAGCAGACAGATGGCAGAATAAAAAATACAAACCAACAATTATAATTATAACAAAATCAGTGAGCCAGCAGAAATCAACCAACATTTAGGATGAAGACCGACTGAAACAAAACCAAAAAAAGTACAGGAAAAGGCAGTGTTGGGAAAGAGATAAGGAAGAAAGAAGACGTTGGCAAGGAGAAATGGGGGAATTGGGAGAAAAGGAGAAAGTTAGCAGCAGGTGGGAAATAGAATTGTGTGGTGGGATAGATATTTGGAGGTGAGAAGTGGGGAATCTGATGCAAGGGTCTGAGAAGTGATGGAGAACTAGGGAAAGGGAGAGAGCAAACTATGGGAGGGATGGACAGATCAGTCTATTTCCAGACATCTGTGTCACATTCACATGTGTTCATTCCTAAACCCCTTCCAGCCCATTTCTTCATTAATCAGCGGATTTTTAAAAAAATCTGCATAAAAATTCAGATTTAAATACATATTTAAACACATATTTTCCATGTGTTTTGCCACAAAATATGACATCCCAAACATATTTTCTCTCAAAGTATGCATTTCTAAACATAATTTATCCTAAAATGCACATTTTTAAATGCCCCTTTTCAGCCATGAACTGCCTCACAACATTCAGAGAATGGGGAAATCCAAAGGATACAATAGCCATTTCTACACCAGCCTTTTTTCCCAGGGCTGTCACTGGGTGCTCCCTATGCATCCAAATGACACACAGGGACTCCCGGGGGCAGGGGGGAACAGAAACAGGTTTTCCCAGGGATAAAGAAACCCTGAGAAACCCTGAATCTTCCAGCAGTCCCGGGACCATCCCGAGACTGCGGGAAGTGTGGGTGGCCGTGCTGCCTGATGCCTGCAGCACCAGAAACGGCCATGGAGCAGCACTGCGCGGCACCATGCCCATCAGGGGATGGGGTGGCAGCAATTTGCCATCCTAGTATGGCAGGGAGTAAGGGCTGCGATTTCAGGGGTTATTCTACCGTTTTCGACGGAGCGGAGTCTCGCTCTTGCGCAACCAGCCTCACTGCTACAAAAATAAAAACAAAACAAAAATGGTGGCCAAGACGTCCCTGCTTCCTTCCCGGATGTTGCGCGCCACGTGTGTGTGTGCCGGAGGAGGATCTCGCAATCAGGATATCACGACGGCCTCCCCGCACCCTCCTGGAACACCAGGAGGGGTAGAAAGGGCCTGTGTTCCAACTCACACATTACTCTGAGAGGTGTGATTCAGCTCAGATTGTATAGGAATTCAAACAGTTCAAATTCCTCAAGCACCCTAGATGCGGACACGGATGTAGAGTGAAGTGGGAACAGACAGAGTGAAGTGGATATGTGGAATGGAATGGCTGGAAGTGGGGGAGCACGAGGAGTAGGGGATTCTGGAACCATCCCTCAACCGAAAATATCACCAGCCAGGCCCATGTAATTCTGTGGTTGTTTTCTTCCAGTAAGAAGAATCAACAGACCACACTTATGTACAACAAGAGTCAAAAATCTTTTTGGAGCCTGGTTGGACACACAATAGACACAGGAGTGATCCACACATGCAGATTGTGTTGTATCATCAAAGAGCAAGGCAAGAAGCAACCATTCATGTAAGGAAGAGTAGAGGTAGCTGAGAATAGGCCCTCTTCATAAACTCACCCCAAACTATCTGGAAGCCACTTCCTCATGGTGCTATTCCAATAAGTTGTGTGTGTGTGTGTGTGTGTATAGATCATAGCTACCTGGATAGTGCCAATTGTATGTGTCTTTCCCATTCAACTGACATTCTTTTTTCTGGTTGGGTGTTGATCACGTGGCTGATACAACTGAGCTACCCACATGGTTGTAATAATAAAACTCACACCATGGCCATGTGCCTGGCTCTCATAAAGTTTGGTGTGTGCATCTAAGTGTGAAGATTTTATGGAGGCAAATGGGATGTGTTGAGACAGGTTCTGATGAGGTGTCCGATGCACCATCTCATCCAGTTTTGTGAGGCCAATTTCAATTGTTTTGATCTGAGGATGTGGACAAGATACTTAGAGCAATGCCGCCAATTATGTGCCCTCTTGACCCTTGCCCATCTTGGCTTATCAGGATTAGCTAGGGAGTTTTGCCCAGGTGGGTCCAGGGAACCCGTTAAAGCATCTTTATGAAAGGGAGTGGTGCCAGCCGCCTTTAAGGAGGCAAGTGCTCCTGAAAAAGTTATCCCTGGCCACAAAGGTTTATGACAGTTATAATCTGGTTACAAATACCTCCTTTTGGGGCAAGATGTTCAAGAAGGTGGTGATGATGGTACAGCTGCAGATGCTCTTGAAGGTTACAGAGTATCTGGATGCATTCCAGTCTGGGTTCAAGCCTGTTTTCTGGATGGAATCAGACTGAACTTTATTAGAATAGGGATAGAGGGGAATGTGACCCTATTCTTCTTGTTCACCATGGTATTCTCCTGGATTGGCCCCATGAGGTTGGAGCAGGGGGCTACTGCATTGCAGTGGCTCCTCAACTACCTGTGGGTTCAGTTCCAGCGAGTGGGATTGTACGTTGGCCCCCTGGGCAATTGTGCTGTTGAACACCAAAATGTAATATCCTGTCATCAATGCTTTTTAACATCCATATGAAGCCATTGGGTGTGCTCATTAGGGGATTTGGGGTGAGGTGACACCAATATGTGATGACACCCAGCTCTATTTCTCTGATACATCTACATCTAAATCAAGTGTGGTCTTGCACAACCTGGACCAGTGCTTGGATGCAGTCTTGAGGTGGATGAAGGCCAATCAACTGAATTTGAATCCTGGTAAGATGGAAGCTCTGTGGGTTGGTGGTTCTCCGTCTGGGAGTTGGGTAATTTACCTGTTGTGGATGGGGTTGCAATGCTCCTAAAGGGACAGGTATGTAGTCTGGGTTGTCGTAGATTTATCTCTGTTACTCGAGGACCAAGTGGCCTCATTGGCAAAGAGTGTCTGTTACCAGCTTCAGCTGGAACAGCAGGTACAACTAGACAGGGATAGCCTGGCCAGTGGCCACAGTGATCCTCAAGGGATGGGCTGCACTTAAGATTCGTTTGGAAGCTGCAGCTAGAGCAGAATCTGGCGGCTAGATTGCTCACTGGAGCTTTTTTCCACACACATATGACTCCTGTGCTGAAAGCTACTGAGCCATCATATTCAAGGTGTTAGTGTTGGTTTCTCACACCTTAAAAAGCTCAGGATCACATTATCTGAGAGGTAGGTTTCTCCTGTATAGGCTACTCTATACATTCTGAGGGGGAGGCATTTCTTACTGGACCAAGGCTTAGTGATGCTCACTTGGTCATGGTGCAAAAGAGGGTCTTCTCCCTTGTGGTACCTGCCGGGTGGAATGAACTCCCCATCAAGATCAGTCTGGCTCCTAGTCTGGGATGTTTCCACCAACAACTAAAAAATGTATCTTTTTGCCTGGATGTTTTCTAGACCACTAGTATTGTCAGCTGCCTTTGGTTATGTTAGTGCAATATTTTATTGCACTAATTTTATTGTTTTATTGCTGCTTTACTATTTTATTGATTGGCTTTATTGTATTTTATCATGATTTTACTTTGTGAACCTCTTTGGGATTTCTTTATTTTTCATGAAAAGTGGTATAGAAATTTTCTCAAATAAATGGGGGGAATATTTATGTTTCTGGTGGTGAAGATGGAGATATCAGGCTGTATTAGAGTTATATGCTTTGCCTCTGGAAATCTTAGCCAGACTTCTAATCTTCTATTGATTTGGTAGATATTTTACTCACCATTCTAGGTATTATATTTTGGAAGTTTGCTTTTATGTTTTTGTAGGATTTGCTGTAACTGAGGGAAAAGCTAGACATGATATAGGAGTTCAATGAATAAGATGTCCTGTGATTTTTTCCCCCTCTTAAAGTTCAAAGCAGCCACAGAGGGTGGGAGTGAATTGGGTCATGGAAGTGGCTCTCAAGGAAGATGTGTTCAAATTCTAGGGGTACCTCTAGGTGGACATTTTCCATCGAGATGCATTCGCACTGGCGGCAGTTGGGTTACATGACATTGCCGCCAGTGCGAAGCCATCTGGGGCAAAGGGGCTTTGCTCCGCACTAAAAAAGTCGGGCATTTACCCTGACTTTTTTAGAGCGGAGCGGGCTGGCCAAGGAAGAGAGTGGAGCAGTGAGCCATAAGCTCACTGCACCGCCTCTGCCGTCCTCCCCCCACCCCATTAAAAACCCCCCACTTACTTTAGAGTAGAGGAGCCAATGCTCCCTGCCGCCCTTCCAGCTGCTGCCGGGCAGCCGTGTGTGCGCCGGCACCAGTGCCAGGTTAAGCCGCCATGGCACTCTCCGGTGCAGATCACTGGAAGGAGTGTCACTGCACGCTGCGCCGGCGGGTACCGCCACTATGCAGCATTCCCGGTGCTGTGAAGAGGCGGCTTAGGTTTCCCACCTTGTGGCATATAGCAGTTTGAGCAGCAGCAGTGTATGTGATTTAGATTGGAAAACCAGTGAGGGTGAAACACACCATCCCTTAGCCCCGTTTTCCCAACTTGATTTGGGGGCCATATAGCTGCTTTGGAACTTTTAAAAAACTTCCAGGAAATCCTGATCTTGCATCATCTAGTTAAGCCCGAAGCTTCCAGGATAAAAGCAACCATTAAAAAGAAAACTGCTATCAGCAGTAGCAACAGCAGCAAGAATCAGTAACACAAAACCCTGGGTTCTCTTTTGAATTCTGTCATTCTCAAATTTTGGACTATACTAGATTCTCTTAGGTTCCTGCCATATATTGCACATCATGTTTTTTTTATTTACTCTGTATAATATAGATTTCTTATTGAAAGTTCTGCAAACCTTCTAGAAACAATAGAGTCGAAGTACAAGATATAATGTAGAATGAATTTCCTCCCTTTACCCCATCACATTCAAAATCTTCTCCAAAAGCTAGTAAACTTTTAGATGAATTTGCTCTCCTATCAGCTTTCTGCAGTCTGCGCAGCTGCTTATTTGTAACACTGACATTTTATGGAATAACTCCTTCTGTAGGAAGCTTCTAGTGTGATTCACAGTGTGACACATGAATTCATACTTCACCTTGTTCAAATTGTGTGTGCACGCAGCATCCTTCACCAATCACAGTCCTTTTCTTGTCAATGGTTGCCAGAGGCAGTAACAAGGGTGAAAGATATCAATCGTGAAAGTCCAGTTTCAGTGTGTTTCCCCAAATTATTTACTGACCTTCAGTGCAACAGCCGCACTCCTGACCCTCATGAGATGGAGCCTAGGGGGAAATGGCACTGAGCACCAATTCCATATCCTGTTGTTCTGTGGTCTAAATTAAGTGCTAATTAATTACCCCTGGCATCTTTGCCATTGCCTGTCAAATTGGATTTAGGATATTCTTTCAGTGTTTAAACAAACAGCTTTCCATCTCCAACAAAAAAAACAAGTGTTAATATTTCTTTTTCTTACAAATCTGTATTTTAAAAGGAAACAAATGTGTCTATGTCCATTGCAGGTAGCAGAGAAATTAAAGGAACAAGGATTGGTAATGTCAATTTTGATTAATAGCCCTTCATTAATAAACATCCTGTTATTCATTTTCCACCTGCAGTTGCTGATGTTCCCTGGAATCAATTAACTCATATAATTTGATTTATTTTACAAAGACATTTTTGGATGTGCTGTGCTGATGATAAAGCTTTCTGTGGTTGCAGTTCTTGATTCAAAGTGAGATTGTTACCTAAGTGCTTTTTATTTTTTAATGTTGCAAGCAAATGTGGCTTCAGGCGGTCTGGAATTAAAAGAATGAAAGTAAATTTGAAAACTTTAAACTAAATTCAGAAAGAAGTATATGTTGCTTACTGGGAGGCAGAAAACTCAGCTCTGCATAGGCATGACTACAGAATGAGGGTGATTTAAAGGTCTTTCAAGGCGCATTAAAAAAATTACCTCTACAAGAGCGGAGCGCAAATCAGGAATTGAGGCGTATTTTCTGTCCGATTATGCGCATTATCGAATGCGCGTTAAATAGCGAGTTTTAATTTACCTCGGCAGTTAAAGTGCATTATGACCATGTAAACATGCGATTCTCCGCATTTCAACCACTTTAAAGTGTGTTTCATACTGCCGGTTATGCGCTTCACCGCCTGTCGTTTATAGGAATTAGGCATAAAAGCAGTGGTGAGAAGATGCCCATAATCGGACAACCAGGGGCAAACCGAATTGTTCTAGAGGGGACTTGAGAAAAAAATAGGCTGAGCAACTCCATGGTCAAAGGTGATAAACTCACTATGATTCTGGTAATTATTTGTGCTTCTGTAGGCAAATGGACCCACATTTTCCCCTGAATAACAAATTAGGCAGACCAAGGCCAGACCTACACCAAGCAGGACATAACACTTTGAAAACGGTTTGAAAACTGTATACGGAGTGTGTCCTGGACCCCAACAGTTGTCACTACTGTGATTAAGCATTTTAAAGCAGTAGTGTAGATCCTGCCTAAGGAACAAATTGGCAGAGGTTGTGTATTCGGTGCAAGAAGGACATTCTGCAGGCCTAAGGGGCATCACCATCGTTTTGCTTGATCCAACAGTGTGCCTGTCTACCAACTTTCCCCTGTGCCCACGCATTGCCTGGCAGTATTGACAATGATGGGCAACCTGTTTTTCAGGGAAGCAAGACTTTTACTGATCTTTTTATGAGAATCCCCCAATGAGCTTCCAAAGAACACTAAGGGCAGTATCCAATGCCAGTCCTATTTAGAGTAGACCCATTGAAATGAATGGGACTTACATTAGTCAGTAGTAACCTAAGCCCCATTCATTTCAGTGGGTCCACTCTAAGGACTGATGTTGGATACTACCCTGGGATTCCCCAGAACATGGTTTGAAAACTATCGATTCAGTGAAGTCTTATATTCGGTTAATTTGGATAGAATGAGAGTGCTCAACATATAGGACTGGATGCTGAGTTCGGTGAGCAGTTTGTTCATGAACAGGGGTGCTCTCAGCTCTTCCTCGCCGTATCTCTCTGCAGCCCCTTTTGCCCCAGCCTTGCAAACTACTGTGCAACGTTTGGAATTAGCTTGGCAGCTGTACTGAAGGCTGCAGGGGAAAGGGTGAATCTGCAAAACATAGCTGCCTCCCCCACCCACTTCCATTTGCAAAAGTTTCTCTGGACCCAGATCCAATCTGTGTAAGGAAGAGCATCTTTGGATCCAACTCAAACGTACTGATTTCAGTGTTAGGCCAACTTTGATGTTCTCTGAACCCAGGAGAGAAATTGCGTGGTCCATTACATTGCCAGCCTTATTGCTGAACCTTAACTGTACTGTTGTTCAAATATCGATTCAGTAATATTCTCAGTCCATCCGTTTGGAGATATATCCTTCAGACCTATAATCAAACAAGAGCAATCTGTGCACATAAACAAGGTTCGGAACATGGATTGGCCTTCTGCACACAATCCTGTCTTTGCAATAAAAGGTGGTATATGGATCAAAATACACCTTGCAACTTGCTCAGGTTTTTGTGTAGGGTGTTTCTTTGCCATTTGTTTGGACAGTGAGGTAAGGAGCCTGATTCACTTGCGACTGGCAGCATTAATCTGTTCCAAAAGGGGCATCCTGCATACAAGGATTTCGGTATCATGACTGAAGTATGCAAACTCACAAAACCCAATCTTAAATAGATGTACTTACTGTAGTAAATCATAATCAAAGAGACTTCCTCCAAAATAATATTGTTTAGGAACTGTGATGTGGCTAAATTGTACACCTTACCTTGGAATTCAAACTTTGATGAGACATAATCCTCATCTTCATTACAAAAGCAAGTATTATAACCATATGGGACTTCTGTGTTTCGGATTTAAATCTGAACCGGGGAAGAATGTAAATCCTTCCCCTATCCATGAGTCCCCAAGTCCCCTTCATGGCATCTTTTACCTGGGCAGCCAACAAAAGTAGAAACTAAGCAGCTTGCAAAAGCAAGTGCTTTTTAAAAATTTACTGGGATAAATAGATTACATAAAGAATGGTAGATGTATTTATAGGATGATTTAACAGGTTTGATCTCCAGCTACACACATTTTATTTTTAGTATAACTTCTGCAAATGTTGTGCATCTTCTTTTATTTATATCAGTATGTTTGGTTGCACAATAGCCTGTGGCTCTAGTAAGGTATTAACTTGCTTACTTAGCATTGTTGTTTCATAGGGCAGTAAATATTACCAGGTTACTTTCTAGTACATTGGGCATGAGGTATGAAAGTTGAGCTTATTCCCAAATAAATAAATCAAAGACATGCTCCTACAGAGAACTTGGACCATCAATGGCAACTTGACTATTGAAAGGAGGTCCAAATAATAAAGCTCATTTGATTATCATTGTTTTACTGTGGGATATATATGAGCCTACAGTGGACCTGTTCAGACAACAAGCTAAGCCATGGTTAGGCCGCTAACCCTTTTGCAGCAAATCGTTAGTGAGTGTGTTTAAATCATGGTTCTGTAGGAATGGTTAGGAATGGTTCCCATGGTCACACATAATTTCAGTTGTTTTGTTTTAATATTTGTATTGCTTTTTAAACAATTCTACTGGTTTTAATTTATTAACAATGTAATAATTTTTTAGATGTGTATATTTATGTTTACATTGTTCTGATTTTATCTGTATGCCGCCCTGAGATCCCAGTGACATAGGGTGGGATACAAATGTTTTAATAAATAAAGAGCTCCATCACACCAGTGGTTTCACGCACTCTTGCCACATCTGGTATCTGGTTTTGCAGCATGGGACTCACATGACATCCCCGTCCTGCACCCATCTCGCCTCTTTTCCTCCATTTTGCATATTATTTTGGTGCAGGGAAAGTCTGGATTATTTTCTCCAAGTGGATTTAATGCACCCTTAAGCCTCTGTGTATTGCTGTCCTCTCGCTTTTTCCTTTGTTGGGGGCTTCTGCTTTAAGAGAAGGGGAGGGGTGGAGTGGAAGAGCAAACAAATGAAAGGGAGGTTTCACGGTGCAGCACAATACCACAAACCCACATGAAAGGGACCATTAGCTTGATGTGCTTATGAAACGGAGGTAAAAAAATGTGGAGGTAAACCAGGGGGGGAAATAGGTGTGATGGAACCCAAAATAAAAATTAATGCCAGTCTAAGCCATAATGTTTAGCTCAAAATGCTTAACTACAGTGGCTTAGCATGTCATCTGAACAGGGTCAGTGCATTTAACTGGCATGATTAGACAGATATATTTATTTTCAATAGAGATTCTGTTTGAAGCTTGGATGAGTTCTCCTGCCACCCCACAAGTAACCATGGCTAAGGGTCTGCAGTTTTGTTTTGTTTTGAACTTCTGCACATCAATTTTTGTACCAGTAAATAAATAAACAAGAAAATATTGAATATTAATCTTGAAATTGGTTTCCCAGATAGTTCAGTGTTTAGAGCAGTGGTGGGGAACCTCTCACCCTTGGACTGAATCAGACCCACAGAGTCTTCTTATCCAGCCCCAGAGCTTCCTCCAACTGACTTTCTCACTCCTGCTCAACCCTGCCTCATAAGTACCAAGGGTTGGATCCAAATTTAAGCTGGATCAACTGTGCTGGTAGAAGTGGACTTTCCCTCTTCCTCCTTCCCATGGCAGCCCAGGCAGCCCCCGTAAATGCTACACATAAAGCCAGGAGACCCTGCTGAACGGAGTGAGCTGTGGTGTGGGGGATGGGGGATCCCCCACACACACACACAAATCAGGCAGAATCCTCCTTTCATGGAAGGCAGGTTATGGATCCAACCCAAGGCATCCGATTGTTTTTTGTCTTTTTTCTTTCGCTTCAGTGTAATACTTTGCAGTGTAGCCTCCAACACTTCTGGCATTCCAGGAAGCACAGCTGGATTGGAGAACCTTTGTCTCTTCTGCTTCTTCCACCCACTGCTCCAGCTCAGCAGTCCTTGGGGAGCTTTTACGCTGGTTCTACTCCAACCTTATGGCAATCGTGTCAGATGATGTAGCCCCTCTCTGTTGCTAGTGCAGCATTTTCTACCTTAAAGCGGTCCCCCTCCCCAACTCATTTTGTGACAGATTTTCCATCATTGCGGATTCAGTGCAGTTTGGGTGTCCATGTGACCTCCGCTGGCTTCAGTGAGGGCTGGTGGAAGGGAAAGGGAAAGTTTCAGGGGGCAGGGGTGTGGTGAGAGCAGAGGACTAAACATGGCTACCCAGAAGTAATTCATTGCCTTCCATTGCACTTTGCCGAGTACAGGAGTGGGGAGGGTAACCAGCCCTGCTGCTTTGAAATTGAGCAGTCACGAACGCAGGCTCAATCACTGCCTTTCTGCTCTTTACTGCTACACTATTTCACAATTGTGTAATTATGCTGTTGTGCACTTTCAGCATAGGGTACTTCAGGCTTTCCTACTCATTTCTATTTTACTTTGCACTATTTAGCAGTTGCACGCTTTGGGTTTCAAGGGCCAGTTAGAGCTTTTCTGAGTCACTTTCTTTACCTCCCTACTATTTCACAGTTGCATACTTTAATTTTAGGGGCTTTAAGAATTTTTCCTGTCTTTCTTTCTCTCTTGCTTCTCTGCCCTCCTCCTTCCGACTGCCAAATCTACAGAGGGCGAGGAGAGGAGAGGAGGTGCAAGAGCAGCTGTGGGGCTGCTATGATGATGATGGTGATGATGATGAGTGGAGGGGGGAAATATGCAATTTCCCCAGTCTTTGGGGAATAATAATAATAATAATAATAATAATAATAATATATTATTTATCACCCGCCTCTCCCAACGGATCGAGGCGGGGAACAACACCAAACACAAAATACAAAAACTGATTAAAAGCAGATAAAACCAGTACATCATTAAAACACCAATAAAACACCAATAAAACACTTTAAAATTCATCTGGGTAGGCCTGCCGGAAGAGATAAGTCTTTATAGATCTTTTAAATTCCGGAAGACTAGTGAGTTGGCGAATCTCTCCCGGCAGGTCATTCCATAATCTGGGAGCGGCAGAAGAGAAGGTCCTCTGGGTAACGGTTGTCAGTCTAGTTCTTGTTGACTGTAATAAATTCTTCCCAGAGGACCTGAGCGTGCGGGGCAGATTGTATGGGAGAAGGCGATCCCGTAGGTAACCTGGACCCAAACCATGTAGGGCTTTAAAGGTAATAACCAACACTTTGTACTTCGCCCGGAAACTGATTGGCAGCCAGTGAAGAGATTTTAAAACTGGTGTAATGTGGTCACCCCTAGATGTACCGGTGACCAACCTGGCTGCCATATTTTGAACTAATTGAAGTTTCCGGACTAGGCACACAGGTAGCCCTATGTACAGCGCATTGCAGAAGTCGAGCCTCGAAGTTACCAGTGCGTGCACTACTGATTTTAGGTCTTCCAACTCTAGGAAGGGGCGCAGCTGGCGTATCAGCCGAAGCTGATAGTAGGCACTCCTGGCAGTCGCATCTATCTGAGCTGTCATTTGGAGCGACGGATCCAGGAGCCCCCCCAAGCTGCGAACACAGTCTTTCAGGGGGAGTGTAACCCCATCCAGAACTGGTTGACATACCTCCAACCCCAGGTTGTGGCCCTTGACAGTAAGCACCTCCGTCTTGTCTGGATTCAGCTTCAGTTTGTTTTTCCTCATCCAGCCCATTACCGCCTCCAAGCATTCATTCAGAGGAGACACACTATCCTTAGCTGATGCTGTTGTCGAAGGCATAGAGAAATATATTTGGGTGTCATCAGCATACTGATAGCACCCCGCCCCATGCCTCCGGATGATCTCTCCCAGCAGTTTCATGTAAATGTTAAACAGCATTGGGGAAAGGATGGCACCTTGTGGTACACCACATAGCAACTCTTTTTTTGAAGAGCAGCTATCCCCAAGCATCACCATCTGGAACCTGCCCGAGAGGTAGGACCGGAACCACTGAAGCACAGTGCCCCCGAGTCCCAATTCCCTCAGGCGATCCAGAAGGATACCATGGTCGATGGTATCGAAAGCCGCTGAGAGGTCCAGGAGTACCAACAGGGACACACTCCCCCTGTCAATACTTAGGCGTAGATCATCCACTAAGGCGACCATAGCAGTCTCAACTCCGTATCCTGCTCTGAAGCCAGTTTGAAATGGGTCTAGAAAATCTGTATCATCCAAAACTGCTTGCAGTTGGAAGGCAACCGCCCTCTCGATCACCTTGCCCAAAAATGGAAGATTTGATACTGGCCTATAGTTATTAAAGTCCAGGGGATCCAGGGAGGGCTTTTTTAGAAGCGGCCGTACTACAGCTTCTTTTAAACATGATGGAAAACTCCCCTCCCTGAGAGATGCATTAATAATATATTGTAGTTGTGATCTAACTGCATCTCCTCCCTGGGCGACCAGCCAAGAAGGACAGGGATCGAGAGGGCAAGTCGTCCTCCTCACTCGACCAAGCAGCTTGTCCACGTCCTCGGTACTCACCAACTGAAATTGATCCAGTGTAATTCTACTCGCGGAGTCGCTGGACACTCCATTATCAGCCTCTGCTATAACGACAGCATCTAAGTCGGCTCTTATCCGAGAGATTTTATCTGTGAAATGATTGTTAAAGGCATCACAGCGAACTACCGAAGGCTCTAACATTGGGTTCAGGGTGGAGGGTGCCCGAGTTAGACCCCTCACCACCCTGAACAGTTCTGCTGGACGCGAATTCGCAGACGCAATGCGTGCAGAGAAGTAAGCTTTCTTCGCTGCACGTATTGCCACCCCATAGGAACGAAGATGTTCTCTATGTCGTGTCTTGTCGGATATAAGTCGAGTTTTCCGCCATCGGCGCTCCAGTCGTCGTCCTTTCCGCTTCAACTCCCTGAGATCTTCTGTATACCAGGGTGCCCGATTAGAAGCGGGTCGGAGAGGACGTTTGGGGGCGATCGTGTCGATAGCCCTAGTTAGGTCTTGATTCCATCTATTGACCAGGGCTTCTACAGGATCGTCGACGATACCAGCCATAGATCCCTCTAAGGCCTTCTGGAATCTAGCAGGATCCATCAGCCTTCGAGGGCGGACCATCTTAATAGGTCCGCCACCCCTGCAGGGGCGGGTGGTAGCTGTGATACTAACCCTGACCAGAAAGTGGTCTGTCCATGACAACACGGAGGTATTTGTTACCTCCGCCCACAGATCCGTCTGTTCGGAGCTGAAGACAGCATCGAGGGTGTGACCTGCTGAATGTGTAGGTCCAGAGACCAATTGGGATAGGCCCATGGTTGTCATGGATGCCATGAACTCCCGAGCTGCACCTGACAAACCAGCCTCAAATGGGATGTTGAAATCGCCCAGGACCAAAAGCCTGGGCGAATCCAACACCAACTCCGAGACCAGTTCCGTGAGCTCGGCCAGGGAGTCCGATAGGCAGCGGGGTGGCCGGTACACTAACAGAATCCCTAGTCTATCCCTGGCCTTCAGACTCAGGTACACACACTCGATGTGCTTCAATTGCCGGACAGGAAGTCTGGTCAGGTTAAGATTGTCTTTGTAGACCACAGCTACTCCGCCCCCCCGCCCACTTTCCCTCACCTGCTCACTAACACAGTACCCAGCTGGGAGAGCCTGAGCCCATGTCGGCCCACTATCATCTCCCAGCCAGGTTTCTGTGAAGCATGCCAGGTCGGCCTCCTCATCTATAAGGAGGTCATAGATGATATTTGTTTTACTTTTAACCGACCTGGCATTGCATAGGAGCAAGGAGAGGTTCTGTGGGTGGCCTGGTTCGTTCTCCAAGATCCCTGGGATAGCAGGGCGACTGGAAGGTAAGATGGGTGTTAAATATCTATCTCTCCTTCCCCTATAATGGCACATCGCCCTGCTATCGCCATATCTCCCCTTGCCCTGCACAACAGATATTGCCACTCCCAGACACATTTCAATTCAACTGCACTCCCAGCCACCTCAAGCGTGTCAGAGGGGTGGACTAGACCAGTGTTCTTCGCCTCTCCGCAGGTGGGCTGGGGCTGCGCTGGAGGAGACGCAGGGAGCCCCCACGCGAAGCTCTCTCTCTCTCCCTCTCCAGCCGACGTTCTCCCTCTCCGCCTCTCCACAGGTGGGCCGGGGCTGCGCCGGAGGAGACGCAGGGAGTCCCTACGCGCAGCTCTTTCTCTCCCCCTCTCCAGCCGATGTTCTCGCCTCTCCGCCTCTCCGCAGGTGGGCTGGGGTTGCGCTGGAGGAGACGCAGGGAGCCCCTACGCGTAGCTCTCTCTCTCCCCCTCTCCAGCAGATGTTCTTGCCTCTCCGCCTCTCCGCAGGTGGGCTGGGGCTGCGCTGGAGGAGACGCAGGGAGTCCCCACGCGCAGCTCTTTCTCTCCCCCTCTCCAGCCGATGTTCTCGCCTCTCCGCCTCTCCGCAGGTGGGCTGGGGCTGCGCTGGAGGAGACGCCGGGAGTCCCTACTCGCAGCTCTTTCTCTCCCCCTCTCTTTCTTTAAGGAACCTTTCTTTAAGAGGTCCTTGAAGGCTCCAATTGTCACAGGAGGAAAGTAATGTGCACTTTCCGGGGCCACTGGAAAGTGCACAATTCCCCCAGCATACCATTAGCATGGCTGGGGGAATTGTGTGCTTTCCAGAGGTCCTAGAAAGCACACTTTGCCTCTCCCCCCGCACGCGAAAGTGCATTTATCCAAACACTCATCCTGGCCGGCTCCCCTTAACATGGCCAACCAAGCAGGGCTCAGTGAACTCGCGGGGTGAGCCTCCTGTGAGTTCTCCAATCCCTAGACCCATGTAATGGCACTGATCATGATCCCAGAAAGAAAGTGAAAGCAGAAAGTCCCAGTAAGGTAGTGAGATTTTTTTAAAAAATGTAGAGGAGCTCATATTTAGAGTAGACCCATTGAAGTCCCTGGGACTTAAGTAAGTCATGGTTCTCCCCTTCCACTTGTGCCACCTTGCTCCCTTGTTTGCCCAGATAGATCTGTTATTATACCAGATAGAGCTTCATTACCTGGTGAATCACTCAGTGAAGCTCTACCCAGCTTCTATACATAAGGTGGCACAGCCCAACCCTCTGTGCTCCTTCAATTGCTTTGCAGAGCCTCCGTGCCTTACAGGAAGCTGAGCCTGCCATTGCTCACTCTGAGTCCAGTGGTTCATTTGTTTGGTGGGGAAGCAGAAAGTCTTGGGCATTGTATTGGGGTTGTTTTTAGGTTCTCAAGTTCTTACCTTGTCATCTTCCCTTGCCTCCTTCCTCCACTTCCCTTGCCTATCTCCATGTTTGTTGTTTTCCTTGGAGTAGACAAGATCTAAGGAGAGACCTCATTTTTAGCCTCTCCTCTCTAAATTCTGTTTTTGCAACTAAATTATTTTGACTCCAGAGTCCCTACTAACCGCTTAGCCATCTGCTGAGTCTCCCCATCATCACCACAAGAACCAGGAGTCTAGCAGAACCATCTGGATATATCATCCATTTAGCTGTTTCTGGACAACATAATACTCAATAGTGTCTGAGCAGTCAGGGTCCTTACCCCCATTTTGAATCTGTAACTTAAAGCTGGGAGATCAGAGGTTAGCTTGTGCCTTCTGTGCATTTCTAGATATCCATGATCAACCAGGAAATGAGTTCCTTTGTGTTCTCCTAAAAACTGTCATTCATGTTTCCTGCCATTGCTGATCACTCTTATAAGGATGGTTTCCTTCTCACAGCCTGCATGGCAGCTGAACGAAGTGTCTGCCCACTTCTTTTAATCTCTAACTGGAGACAGATTTAGACATACTTGGAGTAGACTCATTGAATCAATAGGACTTAAATTATGGGATTTTAGCGAGACTATTCTACATAAGACAGAATGTAGAACCACCCCAATAAGTCTCCCCCCAAAGAGTTGAAAATGATATGACAGACGTATCATTTCCCCTGGTATGCAGACATAGCCCATTATTGTCTTTGTTCTCAGGATTTCCTCATAAATTGATTTATACTGAAATCATTAAAGATTTGGGTTGGGAAATGTAACTCCCCCTTTATCTCCCCTAGTGCACTTCAAGGTGCAATTCAAAGTGCTGATAATTACTATTAGAGGCCTAAATGACTTCAGAACAGGATACCTAGAGGTCCATCTCCTCCCATACAATCCTGCCTGTCAACTGTGATCAGCTGGGGTTTTGTGTGTCCTGCTCCAACCCAAGGTTCAGTTTTGGATGCCACCACAAAAAAAAAGCCTTTTCTCGCCTGGTCACTAGGGCTGGGGGAGAAATTGGTTGGGTTTGCATTTTATTACAGTTGCTGGGTAACATGGGTGGGAGGGTGATATTGTACTAATGTCCTGCTTGTGAGTTCCTGGTTGGCCACTGTGTGAACAGAATCCTGGACTAGATTGACCCTTGGTCTGATCCAGCATGGCTCTTTGTATGTTCTTTGTATGAACGAAACTTCAAACTACTTCAAAACCAATTCTGAACAAATATGTGAACCAGAACACCCTTATCTTTTGGGTTTCACTCTTTTCCAAATTTTGCAATGCAGTTTTCCGTTCTGAAATTGCATACAAAACTGCATATATTAGGGGAAATAGTTTATAACAATGTGTACATTTGGGGAAATTTCATACAAAAAGGCATAATAATTAGGGGAAGTTGCTTGTAAAAATGCTTAGATTGGGGGGAAATGCGTATAAAAATGCATGTATTAGCAGAAACACACATGGAAGTGTGTACAGATTTTTGCATGGACTTTTAACCAAATAAATTCCAAACTGATGTGGAAACAGGACAGAATGGACTTTCGCTTTTAAAAAGATGATGGTTGTACAACGCAAAATGGAAGCATCCAACCCTAGTCATCTGAATTGTAGTGGTGACCGGACGCAGGAAAGTTCATATGTCCCCAAGATGAAGAAATCCTTGGGGACATCTATCCTTTTCCAATGCATAGATGAATCTACATATCGTAAAAAAGGCATTTCCAAAACAATACTACAACAGAGAACCCTTTCTTTTCAATTAGTTAAATTCTCAATGTGTCCTGTGCCCATAGTAGTGGAGTAATGTTAATATTACCATACTGTACAAAATAATTTATGAAGCCTTCATTTTGTTTATAATAAGGATGCTATATTTTAAGAAACTAATAATTAAGGCTGTCTGATTAGTGCCATATGGAGTGTGTTTTTTGTAATGGACACCAAGGCTACAAGCATGAGACAGTACTCCAAGAATGCTCCCTATTTATATATGATTTTTCGAAAGCCTTAAATAAGTGCCTGGGTTTAGGGAAATGTGGTAAACTAGAAGACTGGCAGGATTCCACCACAAGACAGTGTTTTCTACATGACCCCACCCACTGATATGATGGAGACCTTACTCTAAGACAGGGAACAGATGATACATCCTATCTGTTGTCATTTCCTGCAGCTTCTGCAAAATGTATTTTACACAGAAAATGGGGTTTGGGGGAGAACCAAACCTCATTTTTATATCGCTTTATGGGAGATTGGTAGAAACACTTTACGTGCGGGCAGCCCTCTCTTACATCATTCACACACCCCATCCCAAATAAAAAACAACAACATATTAAAAAGATGTCATTATAAGGTGTCATAAAAGCAAAACCAGTGTAGAATAGTTAAATATGGAACTTAGACTTAGTCCCATTCTTTGCTAAGGTTCACACACGAGTTCTAAAATATTTCCATCGTGAACTTTTTCTAGTCCAGTACCCTTACATATTTTGAATAAATCCGCTCTCTACTAAGTTGGAGCTGTTCAGTGGAGCATGACAGACACATTACAATGTCACTGTCGTAGTTTGGAGTAGGGTTCATAAGCAGCTCATGAATTCACTGCACTCTCTCATGTTAGACAAGTTTACCACAGATTATAGGCCAGGCCCTCCTTACCTTGCTGTAATTTGGCATCTATACTGATTTCTCTGTTTTTGTTTTTGTTTTACATTTGTTTCACAAGTGTCCATTCATGATTTATCCTTCATCTCTGAATTGATTATCCTACCAATAAGGTGCCTGCAGAGAACCTGAAAAATGTTTCCTGTATCGCACGCAGAAATGGATGAGTAATAAAACTGAATGGTCAGCTCTTAGTGTAAATGTAAGGGTGTCCAGAACGGCTTAGGTTGCATTATTGAGGGCTTTTTTAAAACCCCTATAATTTCAACTGAATTGTCTTGCTTTTTCTTGAGAACTCTTGACGCCTCTCTGCTCGATCTGTACTAACAATCGTTTATCAGCAATCGTTCACATCTTACATTATTGCTACTTGGGGCCATTTCAAATGTTAATGCTTTTAGAGTGGAAGATACGCATTTCAAAGGTTAAAAACACTGTTGCTCTACTGGGCAACTACAATATTAAAATATGCCACTTACCAAATGAATCTGTCCAAAGGCATTCAGAGTCTCCATGCTAAGGCCAGATGCTAGCAGCAGTACCATAGTTTGGAGTAGTGGGTGAGGAATGCTGAGCTCGGTGGGGGGATGTCACACGGCCAGCAATGGCTTCACTTAGAGGCAACCTGGGGTCCTCTAGATGATTTGGACTTCAACTCTCCTCAGCTCGAGCCAGCATGGCTAATGGTCTGTGATTAAGGAGTTGTAATCCAAAATATCTGGAGGGTGACACGTTGCCAACCCGACCTATAGAAAGGCCTGAATGCAGCTACCATACTGAGCGCAGAAGATCCTGTCGGAAGCACAGACCATCAACATGGTTCAGCTCTGATGTCAAGACTCTTCACAAACTCTGGTTTGTGTGGTAAGCAGCCTGCAGATCTTACAGGCACCCACACAGATCCTGTTCGGACGGCACACGAAGCCACGATCGTTAAGCAGTTTAACTAAACATTATGGCTTAGTGTGTCATGTGAACCATGACTTAGCGTGTCGTGTGAATCATGACTTAATGTGTCGTGTGAACCATTCCTAACCATAGTCGCTACTTAACCACGGTTTAAACATGCTCACTGATCATTTACTGCAAAAGGTTTAGCGGCCTAACCATGGCTTAGTGTGTTGTCTGAACAGGCCCATAGAGTGCTTCCACACAAAAACATTTCTCATCGGTCTCCAAAAAAGAGATGCAAGTTTTGAAAGTAGCCCCAATTTAGCAGAAGCCTTTGGGTTTTGTGTGCTGTTTCATTCATTTCAGAGGTAGGTGTAGTTTGTTTCTAGCACCCGGAAAGGCCTCAGTATCTTCCATATTAGAAGTCTACTGTGAAGGGCTCTTGTGAGAGCTGGATGATAGTATAGTTTTTGTATTGGGTGTCCTCTGTGGGGTTCTCTAAGGGGAATTCCACCATGACAGGACGGGCTTCGCTGTGCATGAACATCAGCATCACAGAAAAGGACCTGCTGTATCCCAGATCTATCTAGATTAGGGATTCCATGGTTAACCACGAGGTTGTGATTTCTAGTGCAGATATTGTAGTTGCATTGGGGCAGACAAGGATTCCAATTTTCATTATGTTTGATTCTATCAATTCATTTCTATCAGTGAATATATCTCTATAATCTATATCTATCTATCTATCTATCTATCTCTATCATCTATCTCTCTCCTGCAGCCAGGCAAGCACGCTCTGGTATGTTCTGATTAAAGGAAAAAATATGAGTGTTTAGATGAGCAAACCCTTTACCTGTGAATAACAAACAAAAAATATATGGGGTTGGAGTTGGACGTGCCACATCTTTTGCAAGCCCAGAGAATTCTGCACAAGAGCTAGGATGAAACTGACAGATTTAACTTCCCCCTGCCCTTCGATTTTACCTCAGCAGTGAAGGGGCTTCTAACAACTCACAGGGTAGACGGGGGTGGGGAAATGGACGTAAAATGACAACAGTGCACGCCAGCAGTATGCTATCATGTAGTAACATAGGAAGTTGTCTTATACTGTGTCAGAGCATCGGTCTATCTAGCCTAGCATTATCAATAAAGACTGGCGGCAGCAGCGGCTCTTCAGGGTTTCAGGCAGGAATTTTTCTAGCCCTACCTGGAGATGCTGGGGATTGAACTTGGGACCTTCTGCAAGGAAAGCAGGGGCTCTGACACTGACAAAGGGGTGGAACCAGGGAAAGGTTTAATAAAAAATGATTTTAAACATGAAGGTACCAACGTGTTTCAGACACAGTGTTGTCCTTCTTCAGGATAATTTTGGAGTCACAACACTTTCATAACAGCCTTCATAGGAAAGTGTTGTGACTCCAAAATTACCCAGAAGAAGGACAACACTGTGTCCGAAACGCATTGGTACCTTCATTTTTATAATCATTTTTTATTAAACCTTTCCCTGGTTCCACCCCTTTGCCTTTGGCTTTTTTTGACTGCCCACCTGGGGTTTCTTTTCTTTTCGGCTCTACCACTGAGCCACAGCCCTAATTAATCAGCCAGCCCTTACTAATCACTATGCTTGCACAACTACTCTTTGGGGTTTTCGATAAAAATTACCTTCTGTATTTGAATATTTGTATCTTGCCTTTTTGAGCCCAAGGCTCTCCAAATTGGCTAACAATGGCCCTTTCTACACCTAAGGCTGTAGAGGGATGGGGGAGGATCGTGGACTTAACTGCTTCTGTGATCCTCCCTGGTTGTCCAAACGGAAGTGCAATGTCCTGGAAAGGAAGAGGGACATTGCTCCCATCACCCCCACCATTTTTTTAAAAAAAGAAGGAGCCGGGAGCGCAATTTATTTATTTATTTATTTTATTACATTTGTATACCACCCCATAGCCGAAGCTCTCTGGGCGGTTTACATAAGATTAAAACAATATACAAAAACTAAAACAGCAAAAACATACAATATACACATACATAAACCTAAAAAAATAAACCCAGGCTCATCAGATATTGCTAAATGCCTGAGAGAAGAGGAACGTCTTCACCTGGCTCCAGACAAATGGCCTCGATGTGGAATTCTTCCATTTATTTATATTTATTTATTTATTACATTTGTATACCGCCCCATAGCCGAAGCTCTCTGGGCGGTTTACATAGGATTAAAAACAATTACAAACAATATACAAAAATTAAAACAGCAAAAACATACAACATACACACAATCTGTACATTTAAAAACCACTACAACACTTCAAAAAGCTACAAAAACAAAACAAACCCAGGCTCCTCAGATATTGCCAAATGCCTGAGAGAAAAGTCTTGACCTTGCGCCGAAAAGATAACAATGTTGGCGCCAGGCAGGCCTCGTCAGGGAGATCGTTCCACAATTGGGGGGCCACCACAGAGAAGGTCCTCTCCCTTGTTGCTGACCTCCGAGCTTCCCTCAGAGTAGGCACTCGGAGGGGGACCTTAGATGTTGAATGTAATGTTCGGGTAGGTTCATGTCGGGAAAGGTGTTCCGTCAGGTATTGTGGTCCCAAGCCGTGTAAGGCTTTATAGGTTAAAACCACCACCTTGAATTGGGCTCTGAAACATACAGTCAGCCAATGCAAGCGGGCCAGAGTAGGTCTTATATGCTCAAACCTTCTGGTCCCAGTTATAAATCTGGCTGCTGCATTTTGCACAAGCTGCAGCTTCCAAACTGCCTTCAAAGGCAGCCCCACATAGAGTGCATTGCAGTAATCTAACTTGGAAATTACCAGAGCATGGACAACTGAAGCCAGGTTATCCCTGTCCAGATAGGGACATAGCTGGGCCACCAACCGAAGTTGGTAGAAGCACTCCGTGCCACTGAAGCCACCTGAGCCTCAAGTGACAAAGATGGTTCTAGGAGAACCCCCAAGCTACGAACCCGCTCCTTCAAGGGGAGTGCAACCCCATCCAGAACAGGTTGAAGACCCTCCATCCAGTCAGCAGAACCACCCACTAACAGCATCTCAGTCTTGTCTGGATTGAGTTTCAGTTTATTAGCCCTCATCCAGTCCATTGTCACATCCAGGCACTGTTCAGCACATCCACAGCCTCACCTGATGAAGATGAAAAGGAGAAATAGAGCTGCATGTCATCAGCGTACTGATGACAACGCACTCCAAAACTCCGGATGACTGCACTCAACGGTTTCATGTAGATGTTGAACAGCATGGGGGACAAAACTGACCCCTGCGGAACCCCATACTGGAGAATCCACATGGCCAAGCAATGTTCCCCAAGCACCACCTTCTGGAGCCGACCCGCCAAGTAGGAGTGGAATCACTGCAATGCAGTGCCTCCCACTCCCAACTCAGCCAGTCGTCCCAGAAGGATACCATGGTCAATGGTATCAAAAGCCGCTAAGAGATCAAGGAGAATCAACAGAGTCACACTCCCCCTGTCCTTCTCCCGACATAGGTCATCATACAGGGCAACCAAGGCTGTTTACATACCAAAGCCAGGCCTGAAATCCGACTAAAATGGATCCAGATAATTGATGTCATCCAAGGGTGCCTGGAGCTGGCTCGCAACCACCCGCTCCAGCACCTTGTCCAGGAATGGAACATTTGCTACTGGCCTGTAATTATTAAGATTTTCAGTGTTGCACTCCACCGCAAAGTAAATAAATGAAAAAAAACCTGACCACACTCCACCCACCCCCCAATGCCCCTGGACTCCCCCCGGTCTGGCTCCTTCCCTCTTGCTGAACCCCGCTATTCATGGGGAGGAGGGAAGAAGCTGGGATGAGCGCCCACATTGCCCACGGTCCTCAGGATCATCCCGGGACCACGGGTACAATCGGGATAACCGAGGTCTTGGTTATCCTGTGAAAAAGGCTGGTGTAGACATGGCCAACATCAATAACCAAATACATTGTAAAATGACAACAGCTAGAATCCCAAAAGGAAAGTATTGCATGTGCTACTATTCTTCAGTGGGGTGGGGCGGAGAGACATCTTCCAGACATTCTGTGTGCTTCCTATGAATATCCAAGAACATTGGGTAGAAAGGAAGAAATCTCAATGCAAATATGGTGGTGGGGGGATTGGTAAACCGATAATCACTTCCCAAATCAGCATATGGAGATGGGATGCATCTACACAGGAAAGGTTATAATGCAAGCTTCCTGTACCTGTGAAGAGGAAACAAATAGTATCCAAAAATAGACAGCATCATCAGATGAGCGTTTTATCGCATGCTCGCTACTGAACACTTACGGATGTTCACGTATCCTTTAGATGATGTCATCCTCCTCCTGCACACCTCCTGCTCCATCCACTCATTTTTCCATTGCAAAATAGATCCCCTTTAATCCATCTTTAAAAAAAAAAATGGAATGTTCCGCCATTTCCTGCTATGTGCAGGAAAAGTGACACGATAAAAACAGCCCGTGAATGGGCCACATGGTTGTTTCTGCTTCCTCTTTCTCTCACCGTGTAACAAGATTGTCGCTATTGTGGGACATCAGCAGGAGGCCAACGTGACGGTAGGGAAACACAAAAATCCACCTGTCTGATGACGTTCAGACTCTTAATACAATTTACCTTTATCATATTTTCAAAACTTCAGTTTTTCTCTCGCTTCTCTTTAATCTTCTAATATTTCAACTTAGAGTTAGGCTGTAATTGAACCATCACTGAAAAACAGCGAAGTTTCTTAACTTGTTAATGAAGTTTGTTAAGTTGCATTGTTAAGTAAAAGTCTGCCTGCCTGCCTGCCTGCCTGCCTGCCTGTCTTTAACCAATCTCTTTCTTTTTTGCCAACAGAATAGCAGTCAAGGAGAACATGAATCTTATGACCCCTCAGAGTTTAGGCATTGTTTTTGGACCAACACTCCTTCGATCTGAAAAAGAGATGGGCTCCATGGCAGTAGATATGCTGTACCAAAACCAACTCGTTGAGCTGATGCTAAGCGAATACACCAAGATCTTCAACTTTGAGAAAGACTGACAGACAGGGAATGTTACTGAATATATTCACATCTGTCTTGATATCTAATATTTTTACATTTCTGTAAACATCTTTCTGAAATATTTCTTTTCCCTTCTAGTGACAGATGCCTCGTTTTGTGAAAATGTAGTGATGATTTTGTCTTTAAATTTCCAAACATTGGAATAAAAATATATTGTCAACATTTGCTTATGTGTACTTGGCGTTAACCCTTTGCATGAATCACTCTTTGCCACAGCACTTTACAAGGCTTTGCTATTTTGCGTGCCTTTATTTTATAGCTGGGATTGGATAATATGGCCAAATCCAGATGAAATATTGCTTAGAGGCATATGCAATGGCACTCCCAGACAAGCAGGGTTGGAGGCTAATGGATTTAAATTGGTTTCTGGAACAATTAAATTGGTACTGATAATAGTCTATCACTTAAAATGCTTTTTAATGTATATACCTGTTCTTGTGTGGAAAATGATAAAAACATGTTGAACGGTCATTCCTCCTTGAAGCTAAGTCAAAGGATTAAATATTGCATCTGATTTATTCTCTCTCTCTCTCACTCACACACACACACACACACACACTCAAGGCTTGAAGTGTTGTAAAGATTCTGTTAAAAAAAAATAGGGATGAAACAAATCCCCAAACCTCGTTGCCTTAAATGCTGCAGCAGAAATGCATCAGTTGCCTAACTCCTCATGTTAAATGCAACAACCATTTTGAATCTCCATCACTTTATATGACTTCTCTTTCCCTAGCTATGTAATGTTTTGTAGAATTTTTTATTGTGCTCCCAAAGATGCTGTATTGGTGAACTGCATTAAATTCATCTAGAAAGAACTTTTTTCTAAAAGCCTTTTCATATGCCCTTAGGATTACTTGGCTAGACTTGAATCAATTTATACATTTGATGGTTAGTTTCAGTTGTCATGGATAAACAAAAGGGTAACTGTCTAGAATATATCAAATATTGTTTTATTCTGAAATGTATGTTTCCAGCTATACACATCCTCTACCCTGTTTTGTAAAAGTATTCCGCTGATAAAATGTAGACTTATGTTTGACAGCTTTTTAATCAAGTTCAAAGAGAATAAATAAAACTAATCCAGTGTGGTAAAAGAGTCTGCCTGGTTATCGATTTGTTCGTAAAATGAAAAATAAACCATGTAAATAAAATGTGTGAAAATACAGTTCTAGAAGCAAATATTTTGAGCAATTAAAAAAACCCCAAATATAGGATTAATGCATAAATCTGCTGTGTATGAGAGATATGTCTCAAGTATCAACTCTAATAGTCATGAATTACAATGTCATTGTTCAACACCATTTTACAGCCTGCTCTGTTGTTAAGCAGTAGAGGTTGTGCTTTAAAACGATCATAAAGGAAAATAAATGTACAAGAATTCTGCTGCTTCATTAAACAAGTACAAGCTCTAGGATTAATGGGTAAGTTATGCAGAATCCACAAGTGCAAAAAGAACTAGGCTATTGCTGAAATGGCCACAACATTACCAGGGAATAAAGGAGATGCAGAAAAATACAGTAGCAGTGGCCAGTCATAACACTTAAAAGGGGAGAAAGTAAAACTTTGAGATCCTCATGTGCAGTTGAAGGATGAATCAATGCTGGTGATGCAGTCACCAGTTCCTGCTGAACCGGTGACTGATGCTGCTATCTTTGACATTGCCAATCTTTGCTGAAGGGAGTGGGGATTTCCTGGCTGGAATTAGCTCATCCTCCCAAAGATATAATTGAAGGGTGTACATCCAGAAATTATCAGTGCTTATATTGTACATGGAAGATCATGTTTGTCCTCAATTAAGTGTTCAGTTTATACGCCTGAAAAATACCTATACCTAAGCTTTTGACTGCATTTGTCTAAACATATGATACAACAATATGTAATGGGCCTGTTCAGACAACACACTTAGCCATGGTTAGGCTGCTAACACTTTTGCAGCAAATGGCTAGTGAGTGTGTTTAAATTGTGTTTATGTAGCCACCGTGGTTAGGAATGGTTCACGTGACGCACTAAGCCATAATGTTTAGCTCAAAATGTTTAACCACCGTGGCTTAGCTTGTCATCTGAACAGAGTCAATGAGTTATAATTGAGCTCCTTTGTAGCATTCGTTGTGGCTATATCCCCTACATTTTTGAGGACGTTCCTCCCTTAGATTGGTCCAACTGGAGATGGAACAGGCAGTGTTTCATGTTGTTTCCAAACTTCTCATTATGGAAAGGCAGTTTAGTGGGATTTTTCTAAATGAAAGGATGTTATTGATATATTTGTCCTGTTTGTCATTAAGTCACACTCTGTGAAAAACCACATGTCCAAATGGGGCAAATTGTACGAGCTGTGTATATCTTTTTACAGGAAGTGCCACTGTATGTGTTTTCTGCTTGGTATAAGAAATCTGTGCATTATCTTGCATTCAGATCTCACCGCGAAGCTTTGACATGTGCAGGATGCTTGAAGGGGAGTTGAGGGCAAGGTTTGATTTTAGAACATGTCATGGCAGAGGTCAACCTTTTGAAAGGGCTTGAACGCAATCTTAGCAGTGGATAAACAGCTTCAGGCCTAACCAAATGGCAAAGAAGCACCGAACATTTTGAGATGTGTGGGACTCGTCCTCTACAGCGAAGGTGCTTTTCACACTTGCTGCACAGGTTGGAGAGGCACAGGGAACCGTTTATCAATTTCACTAATGCTTTTTGCAGTCTTTTCCCAATTGTTGCACATAAATGTTAATTATGTGATACATTTTATATTTTTATTTTATTTAGCAATTTGGATGTTTCCCTATAATAACCTCTCGGAGTTGCTTGCAACAACAATAGACATATATATTTTTTAAAAAACACTATACCACAAAAAAGGCAACCACAGAAGTGCAAAAGAAGTGCAAAATTGTGCACATTCATTCCATGGTTTTCTTTCTTTCTTTTCTAGACAGAAATTCAATCAGAGATAACCAGACACAAGAGGGATTCAGGATACCTATCTGTACCAATCAATCCGCATGTCAGAAATAGAATCTGACCGATTACTTTGGCATTCCTATGAACTAACAAGCCTTTTCCAACTTGGAGTCCTCCAGATCTGTTGGGTAACATCTCCCATCATCCTGGTTGGAGGACACATCTGGAAGTTGAGGAAGGTTGGACTAACATAAGCCCAGTGTGGCTAAGTTTTGTCTTTTGTCTTTCCTCTGTCATTTGGAAACATGCACCAAAATGTAAAAGGTGGCCAAGAAGATCTACAGGGCTGTCCAGAATGGCAACCTGTTTGCAGTGTAGACCTAAGCCATGTCTACACCATACAGTTATCCCGGGATCAGCTCAGGAGCATTACTGTGCATCCATATGACTCACAGGGGACCTCAGGGGCAACCAGATACGGACAGAGACTTTTCCCGGGATAACTGAGACCTCGGTTATCCTGATTTTTCTCATGGTCTCAGGAAGATCCCGACCTCTGTGGGGGTGTGGACACTTGTCCCGGCTTCTTCCCGCCTCCTCCAGCTGTCAAAACAGGCACAGAGCTGTTTGAGGGGGCTCTGTGCCCTTCTGGGATGGGGGGGGCAGCAATTTCGCCATCCCTGGGATGGCCGGGGGGGGGGGGTGGACGCGGAGGTGTTTTTTTTCCTTATCCTTTTTCCCGGATCAGGGCTGCACAACTGGCTCCTCTTCCAAATAATAATAATAATAATAGTCCCTTCTGGGATGTCGCGCAGCCATATAGAAGCTGGAGGAGGATCATAGAAGCAAGAAAGTATGCGATTCTCCCCCCCCCTCCCTCCTGCTACACCCTTAGGTGTAGATGAGCAGCCCCTAGTGAGAAAAATTTGAATATTTTTGTATTTATTTATTTAACACTGATAAAATGGATGGATAGGCAATGACACATTGTTGCCGACTTTTTGTTTTCTTCCAGAATCCCACTAACATGAACTCCTAATGGGACAAATCACAAAACAAACTATACCCCTGGGGCGATAATATCTTGGTGGGGGAATGCTGGAAGTTGTAGGACTTTTTCTGTCTAAACATGCATAGGATTGTGCCCTTACTAAATTAATCTCACCTTAAAAACACATGCTGCAGTTGGGGGCTAATGCATCACCAATCTGCTGTAATGTTTTAGAAGGGGAATCAGCTATTCTCACACCTCATTAACAAAAGTAGCAATCGATCCTCTTCCCCCAGCATCACCTTTCTGCCTTTGCTGGGAAGAGCCAAGCAACCAAGCCAGATAGATTGCCTGAGATCACTGCAAAGGCACTCAATTGCTTTAAAAATGTCATTAGCAGTTGCTGGAAACAAAACTATGCTGGTGACTGCCTGACATCCAGAGGCAGGGTGTTCCACCAAGAGGGAGCCACCACACTGAAGGCTCTACTCCAGGTGGACTCCAACTGGGCCATAGGTCCATCTGGAACCACCAGGAGCATCCCATCTGATGTCCTCAGTGGCTGGGCTGGTTGATCTGGGAGAAGGCACTCTCTCAAATATCAGGGTCCCAAGTTGCTTAGGGCTAATAAAACTTAAATCTGGCCTGGTAGCGAATAAGTAGACATTGCAGTTCCCTGCAAAGAAGTTACATGCAGAAAAGGGGCAGCTCCTGATAACAGTTGAGCTGCTGCACTAGCTGCATCTTCCAAACCAGCTTTAATGGCAGCCCCACATAGAGCGCATTATATTATCCAGTTTTAAGGTTAGTGGCGCCTGTACTACTTTGGCCAACTTATCTCTGTCCAGCAGAGGCAACAGCTGGCATAACAACTGAAGCTGGTAAAAGGCACTCTGAGCCGCCATGGCCGCTTGGGCACCCAGTGACAGTGATGGATCTAATACCCCCAGACTATGAACCTGATTTTTGAAAGAGAGTACAACCCATCCAGAACAGATGAGAAGCCTACCTCCTAGACTCAGGAACCACTTGCCCATAGAGCTTTTGTCTTGCCAGGATTCAGCTTCAATTTATTGGCCCTCATCAAGCTCATCACTGAGTCTAGGCACCAGTCCACAACTTGCACAGCATCACCTTGTTCAGATGTCACAGGGAGCTGTGTGTTATCAGTGTACTGATGACACTTGGCTCCAAAACCCGTAATGTGCAAAACCACATAGTTTAGTTGCCAAAAGGCCAAGGAATAGTCACCCAATGTTACTCTCTGAAATTGACCCTGCAAGAACCACTGTGACACAGTACCTCCAATACCCAACCCACAAGAGGATATTATGGTTGGTGATATCAAAAGCTGATGAGAGATGGAGCAGAATTAGCAGGATCACACTCTCTGTCCCTCTCCTGATAAAGGTCATCATTCATCATTGTGACCAAGGCTGATTTGGTCCCATAACTGCATTAAAATCCTCTCAAATACCTTCCCTAAGAAAGGCCTCAGCATGGAAACCCAGAACCTCCACCCTGGATTCCTCCAATAGCATGCCTGAGACCACTTCTGCCAGCTTTGTGAAGGAAGCCATTGGGCAGCAGAATGGTTGGTACAACTACAGCAGCCCAAATCTGTCCCTATGGCCCAACACCAGGTGCAAACCCTCAAGGCCTGCTGCAATGGTGGAGTGGTTACCTGGTGAAAGAGATGGATGTTCTGTAAACCATGGCAACTCCCCACCCCCAGCCCTCCAGCCTACATTAGTACTGCACTGAGTTCCCAGGTGGGCAGAGCAGAGTCAGATCAACCCCACCCAGCTCAACCACCCAAATCTCAATGACACTGGTCGGCCCTCTCCTTCATGATTAAATTGTGAATGAGTGCAGTCTTACTATGGACCGATCTGGCATTAAATAGCAGCACTGCAAGACAGGAAGGGTCAGTGGATGAGCTACCAGGTACATGAGTGCTAGGGGAGGGGGGTGTCTTCCTGATATATCTTCCTTCTGGCCTAATTGCGGGGGAAATAAAGCCATGCTCAATCTATTTCCAGGTGACTGGACATACATTGCCATCTAGCCATAATTCAATGTATATTTTATGCACTAAACAAAATATGAAAGTCTAAATACTAATGGACAGGGATGGGGAGAAATCCACACTACATGAACAGAACCACTGTTATCCTTCGGTATTTGCATGTCTTTGAACTTTGCAATGCAGTTTTCCAATTTTTAAAAAATTATATTTAGGGATAATGTGCACAAAAATGCATATAGTAAGCAAGTCATGTACAAAAATGAATTGTATTGAGGGAAATTGCTCCCAAAAATGAGTGTATAACAACATAAATCCACACGAAAATGCATCCATAAAAAAATAATAATCACAAAGTGATGCAGAAAATCAGGACAAGAAGCTAAGATTTTTAAAAAATGAAAGCAGAGAGAAAACGAAATTGACAGATTTGTCCATCCCTACTAGCGGAAGGTAATTTCACACATTGCTTACATAAGCAGAGATATTGGCTGCAGTCAAGTTCTTGCAGAAATGGTTCTGGATTTACAGGGGTCGTCCCCCCCAACTGCGCGCGCACACCCACCCACCCACCCACACTTTCCACTCATAAAATCCAGTCCTTGAACTTGCTTCTTCTCCACTTCTCATTAGTCATCAGGAGTCACTTGGATAACTGCAGGCAGGATTGAGCCTACAGTTCTGCTAATGAGACAAAAGTAGCAGTTTACATTCCAGTACTAATTAAATATGTGATATTATAGTTAAGACTGCTATTTGGTCTAGTAGTGTTATGATAGTACATATGCTTAGTATTGTATTGTGTAGTGAAGCATGTTATCTTCGCAGCCATCAAGAGCACAAGTGGCTCCTTGAGAAAGCCACATGACTTAATGCTTCTATCTGCCTGGTTTGTGTGTGTGCTCTGTGAAAACATTGCCTTGATGCAAAGGTGTGATTCTTCATCAAGTGCCCAATGGGGGTGTTTCATCCAAGCTCCAGCCACATGATCATCTTGTCTCAACATGCAGTAGCCTTAAGCATGAAGGAAGGTTTATATCTCATACATTTTTAATCCTTCTCTAGCAAATGTAACTTATTACCTTTATATGTTAAATCCCTCTATGTTCTCTAAAGCTTATTGATATCAAGGAAGGAAGCATCACTGGTTGCTATCACCTCAAGCCGCCTTAAAATCGCTAACTTATCTTCCCAGTCCCATGCCATTCCTTTCCGCTGGTTTCTATTTTCACAGCCACTAACACAGATTACAAGCATCACTCCATGCTTAGAAGGCAGGTCAGCTAATGTGAATTAGTTTGCACTCCTAATCACCCTTTTGTTCCTTCCAATCACAGTGGTAAAGGCAATCGGTTTCCATGCTTTCAATAAATATTTATGAAACAATGGGCTTCTATAAATGAGCAATTTATAGCATGCTCATGACTGGCCACCCATGGATGTTAGTGGGTCATTTTGATGATGACGTGAGCCTCCTGCATGTCTCCTGCTCCCTTCCCTCCATTATTCTGTTTAAAAATAAACCTCAGCAAACGTGATTCTTCTCAAATATCCCGATCCTGCCATGTGCAGTCAAAGTTGCATTATAAAATGCCCACTAGAAGGCGTTGTCCCACTGAACTATATGGGCTGTCATAGGCAGAGATGAAACGACAATTCTAGGTCATATCTTGCAAGCGTAAATAGAGGGCACCATGTCACTGTGTTTCTTCTCCGTTTTAGACATCCCCACTGGTATAGGGCCTGGGGCACTTTCTTCACTCTCATGCTAGAACAGACCCAAGGGGAACACCAATGAGAAGGGACTTTCAAACAGAGGCCTGTGCTTCATCAGCCCTCTCAGGAGAGGAATGTCCTCTCTAACGTAAGACACGTGCCCACCCTCTCTAAAGATGCGGATGGGACAAGTTTGGCTTTGCTGCTCTCCCTATCAGAAAGAACTACATGCACTGTATGGAAAAGGGAGCTGACCAAGCCTTAAAATGATGGAGAAAATGTTTTTCCAGGATATGGTCATAAGAATGTAAGAACTGCCTTGCTGGATCAGTTCACAATCTATTGAGTCCAGCATTCTGTTTACAGCTAAACACCTCTGGAAATTCATACCCCAAGAGTTGAGAGTAGTACCTGTTCCCTGTAATGTTGTAGTAGTGATCACCTGTGGGAGGGGGAGGGAGAAAGGGTACAATGCAGTTAAGTGATTTTAGGCCCTGGACTTAATGGTCTTAGTGGAGGTGGAGCTCTTCAGATGTTAATGTTAGGCTGACCATATGAAAAGGAGGACAGGGCTCATGTAACTTTAACAGTTGTAGAGAAAAGGGAATTTCAGCCAGTGTCATTTGTATGCAATTAGTTCCTGGTGAAATTCCCTCTTCATCACAATAGTTAAAGTTGCAGGCACTATACTAGAGTGACCAGATACAAAAGAAGGCAGGGCCCCTGCACCTTTAACAGTTGTGATGAAGAGGGAATTTCACCAGGAACTAATTGCATACAAATGACACTGGCTGAAATTCCCTTGTCTCTACAACTGTTAAAGTTATAGGAGCCCTGTCCTCCTTTTCATATGGTCAGCCTAGTGAATGTACATTAATTCTGTTACTTCAAAATGTGCCTAGTAAGTATGCACTAATCTAACACAAAGTCATTATCTTATCTTGTTTTTTAATTGTAATATTGTATTTTTAGTGTGCACCACTTAGGGATTTTAGTATATGAAGTGGTATAAAAGTATTATAAACAAAAGCCTAATAAATTTGGCGCCCCTCCTACTGACTACGCTGAGAGGGGCCTGCACCTCTGCTTCAAAGTCCTACCTTGACAGAACCCCCAAAAAGGAAGGTCTGGAAAGAGTGGCTCTTTCCGTTTCCTGTCCCCAAAGTTGGCCAGCTTCTGGTCTGTTTGGATGGGGTAAACCTTGCACAGGAACAGATATCACCCTTCTCCACTCAAACATCTCTAGCTAGGAACTGTTTTATTTTACCCAAAATACAATACCTTAGGGTGACCAGATAAAATCCAGGTCATGGCTCATGTAACTTTAACAGTTGAAGAGAAAAGGGAATTTCAGCCAGTGTTATTTGTATGCAATTAGTTCCTGGTGAAATTCCCCCTTCATCACAACAGTTAAAGTTGCAGGGGCCCTGCCTTCTTTTGTATATGGTCACTCTAGTATAGTAGTACCTGCAACTTTAACTGTTGTGATAAAGAGAGAATTTCACCAAGAACTAATTGCATACAAATGACTCTGTCTGAAATTCCCTTTTCTCTACAACTGTTAAAGTTACATGAGCCCTGATCTGGATTTTATCTGGTCACCTTACAATACCTGGGCTGAAATCTGTAATGACTTTAAATCGAAATATTCTGGAAAGCACCTTCGAAAGAACCATAGGCACATGGGTCTCTCGCCAATGTTCTTTCTTTTTTAGACACAATTCCCAGTGGGCTTTTCTTTCTGAACTCATAGTGCTATACAGTTTTCATGCCAGCTTGCGTTTTTCTTCTTCTTGCACTAGTAAAATAAAATAAAAAACTTATTAAAAATGTAGAAGGACTTTAGAGGTGCTGTGCATATTCAGTGGTGTGAGCGTCTATGTTTGGGTGAGTGAGAGAGACATCAACAATAAATGAGCTAGCTAAACAATAAAGAAGGATCTCTCTTATCCTGTGATACAATGAATGTTTTATTAATAAATGGTTTCCTTTCTTACTTCTCATATAAGCGCATTTTGAGTCAATTGCAGTGGTCCAGGAAATGCTTCTCTTATGGGTGTTGGAGAGACAATAGGCAAAGAGACCCCTATGCTCCCTAGGGCCGTTTCTATACCAGGCTGTTTGTCTGGGATGGCCCCCGGCTGGTCCCTGTGTGCTAATGGTGTGTATTAGGTACTTCCAGGATCGCCCTTCCACCCTCCCTCTACACCCCTATGGTGTAGAAAGGGCCTAATTAATCTCATTCTAAAATGGGTGGAGAACTATTTTTCTGTTGAGGACATCATTCCCCCGGGTGTATGCAATTAGTTCCTGGTGATATTCCCTCTTCATCACAACAGTTAAAGTTGCTGGGACCCTGCCTTCTTCTGTATATGGTCACTCTAGTATAGTGCCTGCAACTTTAACTGTTGTGATGAAGAGGGAATTTCACCAGGAACTAAATTGCATACAAATGACACTGGCTGACATTCCCTTTTCTCTACAATGGTTAAAGTTAGATGAGCCCTGTCCTCCTTTTCATATGGTCAGCCTAGTAATGTATATCATTCCAATGTTGGATGGGGCTGTAGCCAATGGTGGCACGGCCAGAGACAAAAGTGTTGAGGAGCACCCCTTCTCTCTCTTTCCGCCACTCCATTTCTCGATTTCTCTTCCTGCCACCCCCATCTCTCTCCCTCTTCCTCCCAACTCAACAGGCTACTGGGAGAGGGACAAATCGTTCTCACCTGATTGCTTGCAGAGGGCTACTGAAGTTATGCTAGGGGCTGCATGCACCCCTGTTACCCCTGTCCTAAGTAGCAGCACAACATGTGCATTCCTTTGTGTCTGCATATCTGTTGCCTCCATTGAGATAATGCAAGTGGCAAGTACTTGGAAACATATTGGAGGCTGGGAGTTCTAGGCAAGGACAAAAGCACTTAATATAGCCATGCTTTGTTGCAATTTTCCAGTGTAGTACAAACATTTCCATTCTGAGCTCCAGGGTCCATTTAAAAAAGTGGTGCCGGGAGGGAGGGAGGTAAGCTATGGGTTACCTCCCTCCTAAATTAGTATGAGCACTCATTTTCCACTATACCACTGCCGCCAACAGTGGTGGAGTAAATTTCTGGAGAAATTGTCTGAAAGTATTCATAGAAGATCTGGGAATCAACGAATAATTTGCGGTACAGAAAAATTGAATGATTTTATAATTTCTTTTCTTCTTTTTCTTTCTTTTATTTTTTTTTGTTGCTCTAGGGTCTTCTCTATTTGTTCTATATTTATTAATGAAGAAATAAATTCCATTAAAAAAAAGTAATCAGTGGGGCTTACTCCCAAGTAAATATTTATTTTTTATTTAATTTATAACCTGCCTTTCACTAAATAGTAGCTAACTATAATAGGCAATAACAATAACAATATTAGTATAACTTTACTATTATTGTTGTTGTTGTTGTTGAGAAAATAAAAAAATAAAAAATATAATTAGAACATAACAACAAATCAATTAAAAACACATCAGTCAAAAAGAAATAAATAGCACCGCCAGTTAAAACCTATATTGGTGCATATGTCAGTTTCATAACCTGCCTGCCTTGAATAAAAATGTCATTGCCTACCAGCAGAAGAGTAAATAAAGATGGCACTAGCCTGGCATCCTTCTCGCACATTCCCACCAAATACTTCTCTGGTAGTAAGATTGAGAGAAGGGCATTTCCTGACGATGTCAAAGCCTAGACAGGTTCATAACCAACAGTTGCATTGTGTCCCCAAAACAGACCAGTAGCCAGTGAAGGTGTTGTGGGAAGGGAGTCTCATGCTCCCTGTAACCGGCCCCAATCAACAATCCATCTGCAGCATTCTGGGCCTGTTGAAGTTTCTGGACACTTTTCCAAGGCAACCCCATGCAGAGTGTGTTACAGTAATTAAATGGGATGTTAAAAAAGCACATGACAGGCATGAAATTATAGGCACACTTATTTGGGTTTAAGTCCCATCAAACCCAGTCAGATATAATTTGTGTTGGATCAGGCCTAGGCTGACCATATGAAAAGGAGGACAGGGCTCCTATATCTTTAACAGTTGTGATGAAGAGGGAATTTCAGCAGGTGTCATTTTTATGCATGTAACTCCTGGTGAAATTCCACCTTCATCACAACAGTTAAAGCTGCAGGAGCTATATTAGAGTGACCAGATACAAAAGCAGGCAGGGCTCCTGCAGCTTTAACTGTTGTGATGAAGGGGGAATATCACCAGGTGCTGCATGCATACAAATGACACCTGCTGAAATTCCCCTTCAGTACAGCTGTTAAAGATATAGGAGCCCTGTCCTCCTTTTCTTATGGTCATCCTAATCAGGCCATATTATAGATTATATCCTGACTCTCCCAGGCTTTATTTATTTATTTATTTATTACATTTGTATACCCCATAGCCGAAGCTCTCTGGGCGGTTTACATAGGATTAAAACAATTAAAAACAATATACAAAAATTAAAACAGCAAAAACATACAACATACACACAATACACACATACATTTAAAACCGCTACAACAGCCCAAAAAAGCTACAAAAACAAAAAAACAAACCCAGGCTCCTCAGATATTGCCAAATGCCTGAGAGAAGAGGAAAGTCTTAACCTGGCGCCGAAAAGATAACAATGTTGGCGCCAGGTGGGCCCCGTCAGGGAGATCGTTCCACAATTGTGGGGCCACCACAGAGAAGGCCCTCTCCCTTGTTGCTGACCTCCGAGCTTCCCTCGGAGTAGGCATTTGGAGGAGGGCCTTAGATGTTGAACGTAGTGTTCGGGTAGGTTAATGTTGGGAAAGGCATTCCGCCAAATATTGTGGTCCCAAGCCGTGTAAGGCTTTATAGGTTAAAACCAGCACTTTGAATTGGGCTTGGAAACATACAGGCAGCCAATGCAAGCAGGCCAGAGTAGGTCTTATATGCTCGAACCTTCTGGTACCAGTTATCAATCGGGCCGCTGCATTTTGCACAAGCTGCAGCTTCCGAACCACCTTCAAAGGCAGCCCCATGTAGAGTGCATTGCAGTAATCTAACTTGGAGGTTACCAGAGCATGGACAACTGAAGCCAGGTTATCCCTGTCCAGATAGGGACATAGCTGGGCCACCAACTGAAGTTGGTAGAAGCACTCCGTGCCACTGAAGCCACCTGAGCCTCAAGTGACAAAGATGGTTCTAGGAGAACCCCCAAGCTACGAACCCGCTCCTTCAAGGGGAGTGCAACCCCATCCAGAACAGGTTGAAGACCCTCCATCCAGTCAGCAGAACCACCCACTAACAGCGTCTCAGTCTTGTCTGGATTGAGTTTCAGTTTATTAGCCCTCATCCAGTCCATTGTCACAGCCAGGCACTGTTCAGCACATCCACAGCCTCACCTGATGAAGATGAAAAGGAGAAATAGAGCTGCATGTCATCAGCGTACTGATGACAATGCACTCCAAAACTCTGGATGACTGCACTTAACGGTTTCATGTAGATGTTGAACAGCATGGGGGACAAGACTGACCCCTGCGGGACCCCATACCGGAGAATCCACGGGGCCGAGCAAAGTTCCCCAAACACCACCTTCTGGAACCGACCTGCCAAGAAGGAGTGGAACCACTGCAATGCAGTGCCTCCCACTCCCAACTCAGCCAGTCATCCCAGAAGAATACCATGGTCGATGGTATCGAAAGCCGCTGAGAGATCAAGGAGAATCAACAGAGTCACACTCCCCCTGTCCTTCTCCCGACATAGGTCATCATACAGGGCGACCAAGACTGTTTCCTTTTCAAAACCAGGCCTGAAACCCAACTGAAATGGATCCAGATAATCGGTCTCATCCAAGAGTGCCTGGAGCTGGCTCGCAACCACCCGCTCCAAGACCTTGCCCAGGAATGGAACATTTGCTACTGGCCTGTAGTTATTAAGATTTTCAGGGTCCAAGGAAGATTTCATTAGGAGTGGTCTCACTGCCGCCTCTTTCAGGAGGCCTGGGACCACTCCCTCTTGCAAAGAGGCATTAATCACTTCCCTGGCCTAGCCAGTTGTTCCATCCCTGCCAGCTTTTATTAGCCAAGAGGGGCAAGGATCCAATATGGAAGTGGTTGCACGAACCTGTCCAAGCACCTTGTCCACGTCCTCAAGCTGTACCAACTGAAACTCATCCAAGAAAACAGGACAAGCCTGTGCTCTGGATACCTCACTAGATTCACCTGCTATAACACTGGAGTCCTGATGGATGCCAAATATTTTATTCTGGAATTGCCCAGCAAATGTATTACAGCGTGCTTCAGATGGTTCTACCATGTCCTTGGGGCCGGCATGTAAAAGCCCTCGGACAATTCTGAAAAGCTCCGCTGGGCGGCAGGTTGATGATTGAATAGTGGCAGCAAAGTATTGTTTTTTTGCTGCCCTCACTGCCCCTGAATACAGCTTACCATAGGCACTTACCGGTGTTTGATTGCATCCATCAGGAGTTCATCTCCATCTGCCCTCAAGCCGTCTCCTGTTTTGTTTCATCACTCTCAGCTCCAGGGTATACCACGGAGCCATATGAGCTCTACACAAGAGAGGGCGCTCAGGAGCAATCATGTCAACTGCCCGGGTCATTTCTGCATTCCACAGATCAACCAGGATTTCGACAGAAGAGCCAGCCCTATCAGCTGGAAAACTCCCCAGAGCCCTCTGGAAACCATCTGGATCCATTAGCCTCCGGAGGTGGTGAGCCCTAACATCTGCACCAGGTTGTGGTGTCCCACTTGCAAGATTCTTTTTAACAGTAAAAAAAATAATACTCTGATCCATTCCATCGGTGTGTAAATAGAGTATACAGGAGATAAAATAGCTATCATGGGGCTTAAGAGTCCCTACTTGTGGTGTGTTCACTCTGTGTTCATAAAATGCCCATTAGTATAGTGCCCGCCCTACCTTGTAATGCATTACCTTCTCTCCGTAGATCATATCTTTCAGCGTCCTGTTAACATCGACTGTAACGTACCATTTCATATTATATTGAAATGAGATCTGGCACTTTTGGGGTCCTGTGGAAGATGAAAAAATGGGTTTCCAGCAGTCTTCCTCTTAGATATAATTGAAAAAGAGGCAGGCACGGGGGCATGCTGTGATTCACGCAGCCAGACAGTGATCTTGAATCATTCAAATTATGAGAATACTGAGACAGCTGTGTGCAAAAAAGATGACAATTTGCCATACCGGCGTCGCGAAAATGAACATTTCTAGTGGTTGAAGATGAAATTGGGGGAGGGGGGAGCAATCATACCCAGTTAAACTGGATCTTTCAGTGGACTTAGATTTAGGAAGTATCATTCTAATGTTTATTTTTCCTATTTGACATCCAGTGGACACCTGCATCTGAAATAAGGGCCATGCAATAGGAGGGACGGTGGTGTAGTTAGTTTGTTTAATGATGTGTCAGACCTGCACTAGTTGATTTTTGATGGGAAGGGGCAGTGGAAGCTGCTCCATGTTGGCTGATCTATAGCTCTTCCCAGCAGCCCTGCGAGGACATGTCAGTGTAAGGTTTTATTTGGAGGATGTTGGCGATTCAGCACATTCACTTCCCAAAGCCACACTGAACAGTCTGGGCTGATCTCATGGTTGCCCTCATGGCATCTACAACAACTCCCATCACCTTTGACCACAGCTCATGTCAGCTGGGGCTGATAGGAGTTGGAGTCCAGCCACACTTGGAGTGCCACACATTCCCCACTCCTGCCTTTACAAATGCAGCAATTTCTTTCGAACAGTATGGATGTGCCTCTCATCCCTCCATTTTCTGTGGGCGTCATCACATGCGGGGTTTGATGCACACCTGCTGCAACTTTTATCCACTTTTTCAGCGCTGGAGTCACTCACAGTGCGAGAACAGCAGGACGGGGGCTTTGTGTTTCCCTCAAACATCCTTGCCATGGTGTTCCTTGATGTAGCTGTTTGTGTCACTGTGGATTAAATTTTTATGTGCTTCTGCTGTATTTTACTGTCAAGCTCTTCCACTCACACTACCAGAAAGAAAGAAAGAAAGAAAGAAAGAAAGAAAGAAAGAAATGTGAAGAGAGAGATTGAGGGAGATGAGTGTGTGGTGGGGTGAGACCCCTTTCAAGAGAATGCAGGGGCATCTGTGCCTTGCTAGGAAGACAGTGACCTAGAAATGGCAGATGCCTGTGAAAATGCAAGGAAGTGCAAAGAGGGGCTCTTTAGATGTGTCTCAGCAAAAACCGAGTAAATGGAGGGAACTTCCCAGGCCTTCATATTGCAGCTGAAAGCGGCAGTCTCTCCCCGCTCCTCCTCTTTCTATTTTTATTACAGGTTTTTAAGTCGACATCACCTGAACTGGAAACTCAAAAACGACTTCAAAAAGAGAAATGGCTCACCAAAATCTTCACACCCAGTGCATTACTGTGCATTACCAAAAGAATATAGGTATTGAAAGAGAGCGCTTCCTGTGTAGTGTGTGCAATACGGTAAAGGTGCAATCCAATGCATGTGTATACTGAAAAAAGTCCTTCAATTCCCAGCATTCCCAGCACCATTCCTTACAACTCCCAGCATGCTTGGTGTTGTAGGACTTCTGTCTGAACATGTGCAGGATGACATCCATTAAGTCCTAAACAGGGATAAAAATTAGGATTGACCGAACTATTTTAGACAGGTATCCAAAATCATCCTGCGATCCCCATGGATTCCAGCTGTACAGAAAGAGGGGTGATAGAAAAGATTCTTGGGAAGGAGCATTTATACAGTATTTGCAGTCATGCTCCAGCTGTCTCAGGTACATGAAAATAAACCTTTGCTTCCCCACCACCACGTACCAGGTTTATGCTCCTCGTCTTCCTCCTGGCCCTTTCCACACCAGGCGTTTTGCCTGGGATAGCCCCTGGGCTTAGAGGGAGAGAGGGAGGGAGGGAGGGAGAGCGATCCCTGAAGTACCTAATACACACCATCAGAGCACAGGGAACAGCCAGGGACCATCCAAGGCAAACAGCCTCTTGTACAAACGGCTGAATCCTTGCACAAAATGTGGGTGTGCAACATGAAGGTTTCTCATACAAAGAGGGCAGTGTTGCACACCGAGAACAAAAAGAAGCAGACACTGTGGGCTGAACAGGACTTCCCTAAGCTCCTTATCAATAAGGTTAATAAGGGTCTATGCAATTTACAGATCGCCACAACACAACAATTGAGCTTGGGCTGTAAAGGAAGTAGATGGGCATTGCCCCTTATCACTTTTCATGGTCCACTACACTGAAGTCTCTTTTTAACCTTCTCCCCACCATGCCCCCCCCCACCAAAAGCTAAGCACAAGTTCATGTGCTTGGCCTCAATAAAATCCTCCGTTTGCTATTACACTTCTACCTGCCCTAGTTAAGCAGATTAATGTTATTTCCTTGGATTTGATCCATCAGTCCCTTTGTAATTGTAGCAGTAATACTCCGATTTTTCTAATGTACAATTCCTCCCCCCGCCCTCCTTGGGTTTAATTTTGTTATCCTCAATCATATGCATGATTCAGAGAGGGAGGGGGGAAGAAAAATATTCCAAACTTCTCTCTTCAGTAAAATCCATGTCATATCAAAAAGGTGACAAGAGGGGGAAAAGTAATTAGTGAGTTCACAGAGTTCAGTAGAAAAGTTAAAATAGAGTAACACATTACTTTTTATGTGAAGATTTCACAAGACAAATCTTGCCTGTGTTTTAATTGCATGTGACCCTGGCAGTCCCACTCTGAAATGAAGTGCCGTAAAATTAAAGATGACAGACGCTCAAAACAAGTCTTGTGATCTTGATTAAACTACAAAGACCACACTTTCTCTCTGCTGCAACTCAGATATGATGGGCTGTTTTATTTGGGGAATTGCTTCATTAATGCTTTCTTTGACTAGACATGTTTATTATATAAAAAAATACTGAGTATGGTGATATCTTGCATAACTAAATAAAAGTCCAAACGGCACATTAAAAATTCGGAGACTTTAAATAACAGCAAGACCTGAATACTACTTTTCACAAAAGCCCCTGATCTTTAATATATGATGTAGGGATGCATGATACATACATTACCTAAGATAAGAAGAAAGTATGCTTTTATTGCTAATTCTATTCTGGTTTCCAGTGTACAATTGGAAGGAAGGAAGGAAGGAAGGAAGGAAGGAAGGAAGGAAGGAAGATCCATGCGATAATAGGAATTTTCGGCCATATGTAGAGATGCCAACTGAAGAGACAAAAATGGGCTTGACATGAAGCTATGCCTTTAAAAGTAGTTTGATGTGCAGAAATAAGCAGGTGACACTTTGCATACCATAGAATTAAGCATTACAACAGCTTAAAGCACAGGATCAGGATCTTGAAGGGGGAAAGTTGGCACCCCTATCCATACAACTTCTGCACTGCAAAAGCTGTTATTGGTTAGGCAATAAAATGAAATACAGGAAGAGAAACAACAATTGCAAAGGGTGCAATCCATAACCCATATCAGCTGAAATACTTGACTTTGCCTGCAATCCTTAGCACAGCCAAATCCTTAGCACAGTTAGCACAGTTTATGTTTGAGTAAACATGCACTGGTTTGCAATGTTTGTTTATTCACTCCCCCACCACACACACACACACTGGTTCAGTGGGCTCAACTGGCTCCTGTCAAAGATGGAGGCGGATCTGTTTGTTAATTAAAATAACTGTACTTCCAGAGGTATCATTGTTTTAATTAACAGCCTGATTGTCCAGGTTGATTCATGGAGCAGCCACTTAAGACCAGATAATTTGCCTGTTTATGTTATGTATTGTCACCACTAATGACTTCAGGTTTGGGGAAGTCAAAGATGCCAGTCTTTTCAGGAAAAGTGAGTGAACAATGTTTGGTTAATGTAGGCTGACCATATGAAAAGGAGGACAGGGCTCATGTAACTTTAACAGTTGTAGAGAAAAGGGAATTTCAGCCAGTGTCATGTGTATGCAATTAGTTCTTGGTGAAATTCCCTATTCATTACAACAGTTAAAGTTGCAGGGGCCCTGCCTTCTTTTGTATATGGTCACTTTAGTATAGTGCCTGCAACTTTAACTGTTGTGAAGAAGATGGAATTTCACCAGGAACTAAATGCATACAAATGACATAGGCTGAAATTCCCTTTTCTCTGCAACTGTTAAAGTTACATGAGCCCTTTCCTCCTTTTCATATGGTCAGCCTAGTTAATGAGGGTAAATAGTAAAATAATACCTGGCCCCTCATTATTCACGATGTATTATTGACATTAGTAGAAGCATTGCCTATATTTAACCAAGTCATGGAACTGCTCCCTTTGATTACACATTTGTTTATATATTAATAGCTGCACTTAGGTGCAGTCCTATGCCCAGTTGCACACACCTCAATGGGAAATCAATGGGACTTAAATGGATGCATGGTTACAGACAACAACGCTTCACAGAATTACAATTCTGAGCTGTATCGCCTTCCGGTAATCTGGAACTTTAGAAATTCAATGGAGTTATTCCCATAATAATCTGTAGGGATGTGCACTGGATCGGACCCGATCCACGATCCGAGTCCGGTCCAGTGGGAAATCGGATAAATTATCCGATTTCCGATCCCGCAGCTGGATCGGCCGATCCAATCCGAACCGGTCCGAAAAAGCTCCGAACCGGTTCGGCGGATCGGCGGATCGGCGGGCGCCCACTGGCGCCCACCGCCGCTTCCATTGGCGGGCGCCAGCGGGCGCCCGCCGATGAAAGTGGACAGCGGGGGGGGGAGGAGGGGGGCACTTACCTTCTCGGCCCGGTGGCTCCCGTCCGGCGCCGGCGCCTACTACTACTAGCAGGCTCCGCGGCCTGCTCTAGGGTGGCGCGCCGGGTGATGTCATCACCCGGCGCGCTACTCTAGAGCAGGCCGCGGAGCCTGCTGGTAGTAGTAGGCGCCGGCGCCGGACGGGAGCCACCGGGCCGGGAAGGTAAGGAGGGGGTGCGTGGAGGGGAGGAGGGGGCGCGCGGAGGGGGGAGGGGGGAGGGGGGCCCTTACCTTTCCGGCCCGGCGGCTCCCGTCCGGCGCCGGCGCCTACTATTCCCAGCAGGCTCCGCGGCCTGCTCTAGGGTGGCGCGCCGGGTGATGTCATCACCCGGCGCGCTACTCTAGAGCAGGCCGCGGAGCCTGCTGGTAGTAGTAGGCGCCGGCGCCGGACGGGAGCCGCCGGGCCGGAAAGGTAAGGAGGGGGTGCGTGGAGGGGAGGAGGGGGCGCGCGGAGGGGGGAGGGGGGCCCTTACCTTTCCGGCCCGGCGGCTCCCGTCCGGCGCCGGCGCCTACTATTCCCAGCAGGCTCCGCGGCCTGCTCTAGGATGGCGCGCCGGGTGATGTCATCACCCGGCGCACTACTCTAGAGCAGGCCGCGGAGCCTGCTGGAAGTAGTAGGCGCCGGCGCCGGACGGGAGCCGCCGGGCCGGAAAGGTAAGGAGGGGGTGCGTGGAGGGGAGGAGGGGGCGCGCGGAGGGGGGAGGGGGGAGGAGGGGGCGCGCGGAGGGGGGGAGGGGGGAGGGGGGCCCTTACCTGCCCGGCCCGGCGGCTCCCGTCCGGCGCCGGCGCCTACTACTACCAGCAGGCTCCGCGGCCTGCTCCAGGGTGGCGCGCCGGGTGATGTCATCACCCGGCGCGCTACTCGAGAGTAGGCCGCGGAGCCCGCTGGTAGTAGCCGCCGGCGCCGGACGTGCCGAGAAGGTAAGTGGCGGGGAAGGGGGCTTACCCCCCCCCGGAGCTGTCCGCTTCTATCCGCTGGCGCCCGCGGGCGCCAGCGGATGGAAGCAGGCGGCCCCAGGGGGGGTAGGGAGCGCGGGGGAGGGGGTTTACCTGCCGGGGCCGTCCACAGCGGACGGCCCCGGGGGGGGGAGGGAGTTAGGCCCCCCCTTACCCACCCGCCGCCATTTTTTCCTCATAGACTTGCATTGCAATGCAAGTCTATGGGGAAAAAAATGGCAGCCGATCCAAAAATTTCCGATTTTTGGATCGGGATCGGACTCGATCCGGTCCGGGGGGCCTCCGATTTTGTCCGAACCGGTCCGGGACAAAATTGGAGGTCCCGATCCGGGTCCCGATCCGATCCGGGGGGTCCGTGCACACCCCTAATAATCTGGGGACGGTCCATACCATGCATGGCTCTGATGTAGAGCAAGGATTAATTTCTTGTAGAACTGGGTAACAGCTAACATCGGCTTTACTCCACCACAACAACTAAATGTTCAAGTCTGCTTTGTTTCCAATTTCTTTAATAAGTAAGGCTTCAGCCAGTCAGACTTGTGCTTCACTTTGACCAACACTGTACAATGCTGATTGGCAAGAGACTCGGGCCAATTGCTAAAGCTTTTCAGGAAAATGTCTTCCATTCACAGCACTCCTACCCTGAAAGCGCCCCTAAGTAGGAATGCCAACTTTATAGCATAACCCAACATCCCCCAGTGCCCAGTGTGATACCCTCAAATGTTTTAATATGTATTTTAAATGTATTTTAATTATATTTTTAACTTTTGTATATTTTTATTTATAGCTTTTAACTGTACATGTTTTAATTTTGTAAAGCCGCCTTGAGGCCTAGTATTGAGCAAAAGGTAGGATACAAATAATGATGATAATAATAATAATAATAATAATAATAATAATAATAATGTATTGACTACAGATCCCATCATCCCTATCAATTGGCTATGTCAGCTGGGGTTGATGGGAGTTGTAGTACAGAATGCCTGGATGGTGCCACATTAAGGAAGGCTGACATCATTCTGCTTGAGATGATAGGTGATATTAGGCTGACCAGATAAAATCCAGGTCAGGGCTCATGTAACTTTAACAGTTGTAGAGAAAAGGGAATTTCAGCCAGTGTCATTTGTATGCAGTTAGTTCCTGGTGAGATTCCCTCTTCATCACAACAGTTAAAGGTGTAGGCACTATACTAGAGTGACCATATACAAAAGAAGGTAGGGCCTCTGCACCTTTAACTGTTGTGATGAAGAGGAAATGTCACCAGGAACTAACTGCATACAAATGACACTGGCTGAAATTCCCTTTTCTCCACAACAGTTAAAGTTATATGAGCCCTGACCTGGATTTTATCTGGTCACCCTAGGTGATATCTCATGCTGGAGCACAGTTTTTTCAGTTGTTTGTCCTTCAGGGAGCACTTTCCACATCCCCTATGCAAAAACAAGGCATGCTCTAGGATGTGCACTCAGTCCAAAAGGGGCAACATTGGGCCTCATCTTCTCACCCATTGTAAACTGAGAGTGTCTTCTTGAACAGAGTTGGCCATACTCCAAGCTTGTGGAACCTACTCTTTTGCACCTCTAGTTTTCTGAGAACTGTATCAGGGTTAAAAAACAAAACAAAAACAAGCCCTGCCCTCTGTTTCACAGTCAGAGGTAGCAGTCCCATGCCCCCCCCCCGAGAGCATCTGGAAGGGACATATTCTATGTCCTTCAACCTCAAAGCCAGGAAACTGCACTCCCCGCCACCTCCCCTTCCCCTTATAGCTTGTGCAGAGAGTGCCATGCTGGCTACCTGTCCGCACTTGCAAAATGAGCGTGAAGATGGGGGAAAAGAGATGTTCCTGGGGGAGGGGAGGACACCAGAGCGGCAGCCATACATGAAATCCTATGGCCATCCCAGCTTCCTTCCCTCCCACTCCCCGAAGCCTCTGCTAGACAGGTGAAATGGCCTCTCTAGCTGAAAAGCAGCACTGGTTCCTTATAAGCCTCCAGGTTCTGTGTCTTATGAGTAGCCAGGGTGCATCCCAAAGGATTGTGCCCTAATAGAGAGACATGACACAAAAGAAATGGGATAGGAAGAGGAAAACAAGAAAATTCAGATACCAATTAAATTGCACAAGGTTACATAATTGATCTTCTAGTAATCAGCTGGTATGGCTGCTGAGGAGAGAGTTCTGGGAGAGCAAAAGCCAAATGCCAGTTCATCCCAGCTAGGCTTATGGAGGAGGCTTTCCTTTCCTTCTAATGTAGCCAGGGGCTTATCTATACACTGTATATATTCCATTGTGGCTGCGAAGTTGGGCTCTGGTGTTTCTATGACACGTCGCCAACTCACAACCACATTGTATTATTCCCCGTGAAGCTGTGCATGTTAAATGTGTTATTTTACCACGAGTTTTTACTTTGCTCTGATGTCACCATGTTGGTTTGTGCGTGTGTCAGTAGTGGCTTCATTTCAGGTTACGAGAGTGGGTGTAGTTAAGGGACGGATCCCAGTGCAGTGTAGGCGCAAGAATACAGGACAGGTGTGGGCTCCAGGTGAGTCTTTAGTAATGGCCACCATGGCGACATTAAAGTCTCATTCTGGAATAACACATAAATCCAATGAACTGTAGCAGTGCAGATGCTCAGCCATGGGTTTTCAAAGCTCCAATGTTGCACAGAGTTGCCAGAAAACAAACAAAAAATGCTTTTGGAGGTTCTCAGTAGGGATGTGCACGGACCCCCCCCCAGATCGGATTGGGACCTGGATCGGGACCTCCGATGTTGTCCTGGATCGGCCACCATTTTTGGTGTTTTCACCATAGGCTTGCATTGGGGGAAAGAAAGCTTTCCCCCAATGCAAGCCTATATGGAAAACATGGTGGTGGGTGGGTGAGTGGGGGCCTAACTCCCCCCTCCCTGTCCCTCCCCCCTCACGCTCCTTACCTGCCAGGGCCGTCCACTGCCATCCACTGCCCCCTTCTACTGAGAAACAGGCTTCGCGGCCTGCCTCTCAGTAGTGTGCCAGGTGACATCATCACCCGGCGTGCTACTGAGAGGCAGGCCGCGAAGCCTGTTTCTCAGTAGAAGGGAGCAGCAGACGGCAGCGGACAACCCCAACAGGTAAGGAGCGTGAAGGGGAGGAGGAGGTCCGATCCTCCGATCTTATCCGAACCGGATCGGGTCCTTTTGGGCCAATTCGGATTAGATAGGACAATCCAGAAGCCGGGATCAGAATCGGATAATTTTATCCGATTTCAGTTGGATCGGCTCTGGTTTGTGGATCGGACCCAATCCGATGTACACCCCTAGTTCTCAGTCACTCAATATTTGCTGCCTGTTACCGCTGTGTAACAATAGTGCTGCAAATTTTCCTGGCTGGATAGCCCACGCTTACACCTGTCATGTAACTCTATCAATGCTGCTACACAGCAGGGATGCTGCGGGTTTGGGGGGGAATCAGGAGCTAAAGTGGTGCCTTATAGACACCCCCCAGGTGGAAATGGCTACCGAAGGAAATCCATGTTGTGGCTGCTACATGTGTGGGCCACAATTTGGCAAATGATTCCAGCAGGCTGTAAAGAAGGAGATGAGAGTTGAAGAAGGGCCGTTCCACCAGTCCTGCTGAAAGACTACTTCATTTTCCCCTCTTCCCTTCTCTTCCCTTTTCCCATGTGTGCTATGTCTGTTTAGATTGTAAGCCTGCAGTCAGGGACTGTCTTGTTTGAATGATTGCATGTAAGCCACTCTGGAAGCATTGTTGGCTGAGGAGCGGGATAAAAATACTTTAAATAAATAAACATATAAGTAAATATATCAGTCCACCTGCAGCCCTTAACAGAAAAAGCCCAGCTGTAGCAAGGAGAAATTCAAAGTAATGGTAATAAGTAAGTAGAGATTTATTGTCTGAAACCTTGAAAATAATCAAGAGAGTCCCATGCCTAAAAGTCAAATGTTGAATTCAAAGTTTAACATTGAAAAAAATGAGTCCAAATATTGAACATTGAATGGAGAAATTGGGAAGTTTGCTGATTCCTGAATATTTGGTATAGCTCCAATCTCACTGGGGTGAGAGAAGACACCCTTAATGATTTCATAAGCTACTAACTTGATTTTGATCTTACTTTTATACTGTTAGTTTTATTGGCCCCTGTGCCTGTTTGGTGCATTCTCTTCCTTTTCTTATTGTTTTATTGTGATTTTATCAGAATGTAAGCTTTGTGGCAGGGCATTGCTGTTTTACCATCTGCATTGATGGTGCTATGTAAATCATTAGGGGTGTGCACGGACCCCCCGGATCGGATCGGGACCCGGATCGGGACCTCCAATTTTGTCCCGGACCGGTTCGGACAAAATCGGAGGCCCCCCGGACCGGATCGAGTCCGATCCCGACCCAAAAATCGTAAATTTTTGGATCGGCCGCCATTTTTTTTCCCCATAGACTTGCATTGCAATGCAAGTCTATGAGGAA